>OY759211.1:77256946-78530469 GCA_963662105.1 Meiosimyza platycephala | reverse complement strand
GTCAATTAACTGATGTCGAATGAAGTCGGTCAATTGGCTTTTATAGTTTTTTCAATAGCTAACACGTGATGACATTATTTACCAACAAGAATATTTTATTATGCTGATACACGGTGCGATTTTATCGAAAATGTGTGAACTTAAAGTTGAAAGAAGTCGAAAAATATTGAAAAATTTTAATTAGTTATGTTCTGTAAGTCATAAAATTTTTAAAAATATCAAAAAAACAACCATTATGTTTAATGCATCTTAACCAGTCAAAAAATCGATTTTGAATTTTTACGTTTTTTTGAATTTTTAGGTGATGATATGTATGTACGTAACTTTATACGCCACTAAAAAATTATTTTAAAACAAGAGGCATTTCATTAGTGCCTGAAATGAAATCTGTTTTGTCATATTTTGGCAGTATGGTATATGCGACTTATGACTTTAGTTACTAGTATAAATTGTATAGTTATAAAAAATAACTTCAAAATCAGTTACGTATTATATAGGGGGAACAGGGTTTTGATCGTTTCCACTTTTTTCTCAAAATGCATTTTTTAAAGAATGATTTTTTGCTGAAGTCAAAAAAAAATTTATGTGTTTCATTTACTCTTTTCCGCTTAAAACGTACCGTAGGTACGATTTAAGCGAAAAAGAGTAAATGAAAAACACAACAATTTTTTTTTGATTTCAGCAACTGAATACTCAAGCAAAAAATGCATTCTGAGAAAAAAGTTGAAACGATCGAAAACCTGTTCTCGCTATATAATATGTAACTGATTTTGAAGTTATTTTATATCACTATATAATTTATACTAGTAACTAAAGTCATAAGTCGCATATACTGTCAAAATATTACAAAATAGATTTAATTTCCAACACTATTGGAATGCCTCTTGTTTTAAAATAATTTTTTGTGGTGTATGAAGTATGTATATATCATCACCTAAAAATTCAAAAAAACGTAAAAATTCAAAATCGATTTTTTGACTGGTTAAGATGCATTAAACATAATGGTTGTTTTTTTGATATTTTTAAAAATTTTTTGACTTACAGAACATAATTAAAATTTTTCAATATTTTGCGATGTATTTTTTCAACTTTAAGTTCACACATTTTCGATAAAAATCGTACCGTGTATCAGCATAATAAAATATTCTTGTTGGTAAATAATGTCATCACGTGTTAGCTATTGAAAAAACTATAAAAGCCAATTGATCGACTTCATTCGACATCAGTTAATTGAAATCTAACATTTAGCTTACTATCAATTATGAAATTTGTAATTATTCTTATCGCCGCCTTGGCTATGGCCGCTCCTGCTTTTGGTGCCATCTCCTACAATCGATGCTCTTTGGCAAAGAAGTTATCTTCAATGGGTGTTCCTCGTAGTGAGTTAGCAATCTGGAGTTGCATTGCTGAACGTGAGAGCTCCTACCGCTCCTGGGTTGTTGGTCCACCTAACACTGATGGTTCCAGTGATTATGGTCTCTTCCAAATTAATAGTAAATACTGGTGCAAACCTAATAGTGGATTCTCCTACAATGCATGTAACGTCAACTGTAATACACTTTTGGGTGATGACTTATGGCCATCTCTAAACTGTGCTCGTCAAGTTAAAAATCAACAAGGTTGGCCCGCCTGGTCCACTTGGCAATACTGCAGTGGTGCATTGCCAAGCATTGACAGCTGTTTCTAAATTGTGGATGATGTAAAACATTTGATATGTAATAGCAAAAAATAATATTTTTTTACATTAAACATCGATGTTAATAAAAATTTGATTTATATATGTATGTATATTTGTATGTGTTTATGTTAGGGTGATTCAAATATTTTTTTTTTGTTTCAAACTGGTTTAATAATCGCTAGTACATGAAAGAAAAATGCTGGTGCAATAAGAGCTAATAATATTATTATTTACTGCTTATCAAGCTCATTTTTTGGGTCACCAGTAAATAATCTCTCTAATTGCACCATATTTGTATGTGTGTGCCTTAGGGTGTTGTGATTACATGTATTTTTTTCAAAAATTTACAACTCTTGGTATACGAATAGTATATAAAAAGTGAAATCCAGCCTCAGCAAAGTTTTCGAAGTGTGGCCATCTCTAAACTGTGTTCGTCAAAATAAGGATCAACCAGATTGGGTCCACTTGGCATTACTGCAATGGTTGGTTGCCAACTATTGATAGCTGCTTCAAAGTTGCTGTTGTATTTTAATCTTGAATTAAATTTTCTGGAATTATGTTAATAAAATATCTTATTTATAATTTTTAAAGAATTTTATTTGATTTGAATCAAAAATAAATTTTAGCTTTAGTCGAACCTTGTATTGTTTAAGGAAAAAGATTGTCCTCCAACGGATTGAGAAAGTATTTGTGCCGATATATTCAGAAAATAGAGTGTATGGCCTAAACTGAAAACTTATGTTAAACGGGTGCGGTGGTGAAAAAACTGGGGTGATTTTGTAATTTCATAATTGAAAGTCGTAATTATTCCATTGTTTTCCGGTCAATTTTCAAATTTTGTTAGAAAAAAAAGATTAAAAAATAGTCAGTGATTCGAATTTCACGCCTGAAAATATCCCGGAAACACCTCTGTTGCACACTATTTCTTTTTCAAAATTTGACAGCTTCAAACAGGTGGCGCTAATCCAGTATTCAATATTAATGAAAATCCTTTGAGGAGCTTTGTCAAGACATGTTACGCTATACATAGTTATTCTTTGAAAAATGAAACAAAATACTAATTTTTTTATGAACCACTCTATTGTACATATGTACATACCAGAGATCTGCAGCGAGTCGCTTTTTTGCTACTCAAAGTCACTTGCAAGAGAAAACGTACGAGTGCGTATGAATCGTTGATGAGCAACTACTGAGTAGTTACTACTCCTACTCGACTCATCTATCAAGAGGGTAATAATTTAAGAAATAAACCTCAAACCTCTTTTTTTTAGAATTAACAATATGATAATGGGTGCGCCACCTCAATCTGGTCAATAGAAATAATGAATAACTTTGACAATTCTCAATTCGAAAATTGTATTTTTTATTAAGTTTTGGAAAACAATATCGATTAAGTGGCCGCCATTGTTGGTGAAGCAATCTCTTTTTCTGGCATTTTCTATCAAATTGAATATTGGCTCTGGCAAAATCGCTGCCAAATTCAGCTCGAATGTTGTCTTTGAGCTCTTAATATGCTCCCACGTTGATTGATTTATGTATACAAAAAGTTGAAGTTTAATTTTGTTAAATTTTTTTTTTTTGCAAAGAAAAATTTAATAAGCTGTCGACAAAATAGATAATCTTTTCTGAATAAAGAAAAATAGAATATACGAGATTATTCATTCCTTGGAATAAAAAATCCCTGATGCGGAAGTATGGTACAAGATCTATTTAACCGACAAGTAGTTTTCACGGAATATGAGACGTGTTTATTGTAAGAGTTAAAAAATTACAGGCGAGTAATGATGATGATAATATTGATCATAATTAGGCCTGAGCACGAAAGATGTTTTACTTTAAAGTCTGTTGATTTAGAGCATGTGCGCCGTATACCGTACTCAAACTTTAAAATCATTTGTTCATATTTTTCTCAAATATAAGTCACTGTATTTCGTTAAAGGTCAGAAAAAGTTTTTCTTTCATATGGCTTGATATTAGTCGGAATGTGTATAGCAGCGGTTCCAAGTGATTAAAATGTTAAAAAGTTTATAAGTTGCAGCGTAATGGACTTATATTAAGATGTGTTTCTCTTTATGACAGCACTAATGTATTAGTGATTCATCGATACGAGAATTATATATTAATTCAAAAATTATTATATCGTCCCGTACTCGTTCTCGTTCGATAAATTTTGGATCTGTAACGTTACGGTCTCGTTCTCGCTGAGCTCTCACCTGGTTTTGCCAGTGCACTTACCGCTCTACAACACCACCTACATTTCAAGCAGTTCTTACTGCAGTGGGCCCATGTACCAAATCTCAGGACTTGGTATAAGTATCAAGAAAAACAAAAAAGTGGTTTTGTTGTATGGAAGGGGTATGGTTCCTACTGTCCAATCCCGTTCATATTTAATTTATCAAGTTTCACAGATGTAGCTGCCATAGATGCCAAGATATAGCAATTTAAGAGTTTTGTTGTGTATGGGAGTTACCACGCCCCGAGATTGTCTTTGTTTATATTCATAATCGATGTTCTGATCATAGTTTTGAAGAAATTAAAATTATAAACAGTAAAGAAAGTTTTTTTTTGAAACGAATATAGTATGTTCGCGCTCAGTTTTTTAAATGTTTGTCGTACGATTAAGACTACATTATCGTCGAGAACAAGACATTGGTCGGACCCAAGTCGTACTCATCTGCGGTCATACGAGAAATAATTTGTATATTATTGTCTCGTTATCGTTGACTGAGAACGATAATGATATTTATCGGTTTTCGGTGAATCACTGGTATGTATTTCAAAATTTTGATAAAAGAACTTTTTGAAGAATTAATCCACACGCGCTTTTACTTGACCGACTGTAACAAGTTTATAAATGCAACAGAATGCAAAATGAAACAATAAAAATAAACATTAAATTCTTAGAAATATGAAACACTTGAACTGACATTAAATAAGATATATGTATTATTAAATACTACTTATTATGGAGCCAAGTGAATGAATAAAATGAAATGCTCTCTATGCATAAGATACTGGCGTACAGTGGGAGTTCAAAGCCATAAATAGGAAGAAAATGCAAGTGCTAGGAAATTAAAAATTTTTGAAGACAATCGCCAGATAATACTTAAGGAAGGAACAAAAAAATTATAAAAGTCAAAATTTTTATGGTTTTAGTGACACAGTGGGCTCAAAATTGACTTTTTCAATACCTTTTGACTGACTCAGGATTTCTTAACTTTGACAATAGTCAAAAACTTTAACCACACTTATTGATTTCTTCGAAATAATTCAACTTTTTCTAATTGCATTCATTTATTTAACATATGAGGCGTCCAGTTGCAAAACCGGTCAAGTCCAAAAAAATAAAAATTTTAGATATTCTCAGGTATCAAAATCTGGACCATGCCTTATCGTTCTACTATGTTTTTAGATTGAAAAAAAAATTTTTGGCAGATATACAAAATTTAAATTTATTTTGATGCATAGATTTCAAATCCGGCCAAGTCCATGAACTTTCTTTCAAAACCGGCCAAGTTCATGAACTTGGTTTCAAAACCGGCCAAGTCCATGAACTTGCTCCAATTTTTTTGTAAATTGAGCTAAAATTTTGTCACAATTGGAATTCTTTCGAAATTAAGTTGCGCACCAATATATGGGTATTTCCACTGAAAGTTCCACCGTGCGTATTATTTCAATTGAATTGTATTCAAAACCAGTCAAGTCCAACGCATTGAAATCAAAACCGGCCAAGTCCAGTACATTGATATCAAAACCAGCCAAGTTCACTTCAAAATTTGTTGAATACTATGTCAAAACCAGCCAAGTGCATGTTCTATGGATAAAAACACGCCAAGTCCAAAATTGTTTCCTCAAAAACATCGGCCATCTGATCTGACGTGTTTTGAGTAAGAAATTTTATAAGCTATAATGTGGGAAATACGTTTTATTTTTCCAATGAACATAGATGAAGATAAACGTTTTTCGTTGTTTTTCCAAAAATATGAAAAAGGCACTTGGCCGGTTTTGCAACTGAACGCCTCATATTTCTATTTTTTAAGAATTAGTCAACATAATTAAACTTTCACAATATATAAACTTCGACTTTTTCAACATTTGTTCAATCCTTCAATATAAATATTGCAACTTATACAAAATTTTCCAACATTTTATATACTAACATCATAAAGTTGACACATATGTTCCTCTGTTCACATTTTTCCGATAAAAAAGAACCGTGTACTATCACAATAACATGTTGCAATTAAAATGCAAGTGCATAATCTGATAAAAAATGTTATCACATGTTAGCTGTTGAAAAAACTATAAAAGCCAATTGACCGACTACATTCGGCATCAGTTGATTAAAATCTAACGTTTAGCTTACTATCAATTATGAAAGCTGTAATTATTCTTATCGTCGCCGTGGCTATGGCCGCTCCTGCTTTTGGTGGCATCACCTACAATCGTTGCTCTTTGGCGCAGAAGTTATCTTCCATGGGTGTCGCCCGTAATGAGTTAGCCATTTGGACTTGCATTGCTGAACATGAGAGCTCATACCGCTCCTGGGTGGTTGGACCAGCTAATAGTGATGGTTCCAATGATTATGGTCTCTTCCAAATTAATGACAAATACTGGTGCCAACCTGATAATGGAAAATTCTCCTACAATGCATGTAACGTCAACTGTAATACACTTTTGGGTGATGATTTATGGCCATCTCTAAACTGTGCTCGTCAAGTTAAGGATCAACAAGGTTTTAGTGCCTGGTCCACTTGGCAATACTGCAATGGTGCATTGCCAAGCATTGACAACTGTTTCTAAATTGGTGATGATATAAGGCATTTGAGATGCAATAGCAAAAAAAAATTTTATATGAAACTATTATACCTACATACATACATAAGTAGTATGTATTAAATACTGTTAATAAAAGTTTGATTTTCTTAAAAAGAATCGTTTTATATATATATGTATATATGTCTATATAGTTATATATATAGAGTAGTTATATAGTTGTATAGTTATATATATAGAGCAGCTTGTAAGTAGTTTTGTAGTCCGGGTAAAATGCAATATAAGAAGATCTGAAAATCCGAGCAAAAACCGTATCTATCTGCTGAGACGTTAAGTCCTGATAAGACAGCCCGCAATTAATGTGGAATAATCGTGCTATTATATACGAAACTTCCACAAGAAAGAAACGTATTCGTTCTAAGCCTTATTTGTCTTATTAAGATGCCCTTTGAATTACTGGCTAACAAGTTAAATATCCGCAACTTTACCGCAGTAAATGCAGCAGTTCAATGCTGCGCTTAAACATATGTACATGTGTATGTCTATATGTAGTTTCACAATGATTATATATTTCCCCAGCATTCAAATGAATTGTGTGAATCATGTTGACTTAATTGACTGATGATGCTCGCGTAATGCAAGAAAATTTCAGCTACTAAAGGAAATGCATTTGGTTAAAATATGGCTTTGATAAAAAATAATGACAAATGCTGTCAGTTGCAGCTTGCTTAGGAAGCGAACAGAGTGAATGCGTTTATTCGCTGAAAAGTGCATGCTAATAGACTTAAGCCTTAAATCAAAATGTAAGTTGATTGAAGGTTATTTCTGTAGTATCTGAGAAACAATCAGCTTGAAAAAAAAATATTTCCTAAAGCGCTTTTTTATATCCTTTTTTTTAACCAATTTGGTTAAAAAACACCCACTTATTTTGCTTTATGAATAAAAATGTAAATGTGTTTTACAAAAAATTTGATTTATGCATATATTTCTAAAAAATGTGTAGTCTTTTTAGGCTTTCAGGTTTATGTGGCGAACACAATTAGCGAAATCGCACCATAATTTTAAACTAGGCCTAAAACTATACACCGATGATTAGCTAAAACCGCATACAATTTCTTGCGAAACGTATGTGGTTCACTTAGTCTTTGTTTAGAAAAACCTCATTTAACATTTTCCTTAATGTTTTTATAAAAGTCAAGATACCGATTTCTTTGAATAATCCGCAGCTTAAGTTATAACTTTTTAGACGCTATGTCACGAGAAAGTTGCAATTTGTAAATGCTAAAATATGGGAAAATTTAGTGTGCAAGGCGGGTCCGGCCCGAGTAATTTTTCTCAATTCAGCACATAAAAATATACCTTTGTTTCAAGTATTTTCGAAATCACTCCAATATGTTGTGTTTGAAACTTTTTTGTCATAAAGAATATTGTCGTCATTGTGGGCGGAATTAAAGATTTTTTATTTTTCTTTTGTCTTATTACATCATTAGCAACTCATATACCAAATTTTATTGCTCTACGATGATTTTTTTCTATTTTTCTTTTGTATAGAATTAAACCATCCCCCACTTTGCTCATATTTATTTTTACAAACCAAGCCTGTTATTTAGTAGTGGACACGAAGGAGAATACTTACTACTCGTTAAATCTGTATACATATAAGCTGATTGACTCTGTTCGCACCCTAACGCAACTATAAGGAGATGGGCGGGAAATGGTTGCCAATTTGGTGTAGCTTTAAAGTGTTTATTCAAATTTTCTTGTTGTTTTCTTTATAAAAATTCATTGTTCATGAAGCGCATTAAGGCAAAGGTGATACTTTCTGTTGTTATCTTGCATACATACAATTAATTTACTTTAAGTCCAACGACTTAAGCCGTGAAAATTATACAAATTAGCTAACTTACAGCGTGTGAAAAATTCCACAATGAGTTATTTCATCAGGTCATTGTTGTTGCCATAAAAAATTAACTCATAGTCAGTGCAAAAAAATTAATTTAACAGATAAAAGTTAAAAAAATCATTAAAAAAAAAAAATTTAAAAAAATCAACATCTCCCCGACGGGGAATTGAACCCCGGTCTCCCGCGTGACAGGCGGGGATACTGACCACTATACTATCGAGGATGTTGAGGTAGGTGCAATAATATTGGCACAAGAATAACAGCAAGTTTTACCTAACAGAAAAAGGATGTACACAAGTAAAAATATGTATGTATATAAAGTTCTTATCTGCTTTAAAAAAAAAACTACACATACATACATATATTTTTTATTATACTCCTATGTGAATGTAATCGAAATTGTTAAAAAAGAACTTCCCATACCGGGAATCGAACCCGGGCCTTCTGGGTGAAAGCCAGATATCCTAGCCACTAGACCATATGGGAGGATGCAACATAAAACGGTTAACATTGAGTTGTTTTTATAGAATATCAACAATTGCATTCAATGTGGTTTTCACACTTTTATTTAACAGAAATGTTCTGTTAAGCAACAGCAATGCTGTCAAAACTCTTAACATAAAATCAATTTTGTTTAACAGTGGTGGCGCTAAACTTATGTGCATGTGTTTATTTTTTTAACAATTTTTTTTTAATTCTTTCTAAGGTTTTGTTCAACGAAACGAAAGAAGTACAGAGCGTTGAGAGCAACCATATTTTTTTTTCAACATTTATTCATTTCATACACCGTAATATATGTGCATAGTATATACTCGTATGTTTAAAGAAAAGTTCTGTTATACATAGACCAATTAATTTCAATTTCATTATCTAACCAGTCTTTCAAGATTTTCTTATATAACTTTACATTTTTTTAAACTTTACAGTTTAATTACATATATTCAAGTTTCTTAAAGCTTTTCCCTAACTTCTTAAGCTATTTAAAATGTCAAATATAAACTAAATGTTTCATACTTAAAACGACACAACCAACCTACATACATTACAAAATGAAAACGATAACAGAATAATCACTTGTTTGAAAAAAAGTTAATGATTCACTTTATGCAAAAACATGCCATTATTAAAACAACTTCAAAATGACATAACTAGTTGTTATTATGATACTATGGTAATAACTCAAGTATTCGTTCGTAGTATAAAAACAAACAAAAAAAATGTAGTGGTTAACAAAGTGAAAAATGTTTTATAATTTCCTCAATAAATAAAGTTTAAAAAAAAATTTATTCAAGAAAAAACTTCAAATTCATTGCAATCTCTGCCAAATAAACAGTTTACATTTCCAGCTGTTTTAAATTTGAACAAATTGGTTAACGACTTCTGCATAAAAAACTGCAAACTAGAAATTGTGGATATCTCTAGTATGGTTTGGCATGTCATTTGTCAAGCACAAAAATAATCGAATTGTTTTTTTTCGTCCGATAGCCGGATGTCTTTATTTGATGATTTTATGATGCTCTTCCTTTTTTTTTTAATAAAAATAAGTAAGTCATCTGACTATCGGATAAATAAAAACAAATTAAATCGTCCGACTACTGAACTATTAATAACAGCCAAAAAATCACGGACAGATTTTGGAGATTATTGAAAATGATATGGAAGTGAACCTTTGTTTTTTT
This sequence comes from Meiosimyza platycephala, assembly GCA_963662105.1. NCBI lineage: Eukaryota > Metazoa > Arthropoda > Insecta > Diptera > Lauxaniidae > Meiosimyza > Meiosimyza platycephala. Next base: position 78,520,433 of record OY759211.1, on the reverse strand, counting down.
CATAATGTCTCATTCTATAATCTCTCTTCAAAAGTAACTAAAAAGAACACGATTGAAAGAGAGTTTGTCCTCTGAACTTCGAAGCCAAATACAAACGGTACAAATGAGAAGAAAATAACAAAAATCACAGCATCATAAGCATCAGCAACGATAATTATTGTGTGAGATTTTGCAAAAACTTAATTCTAAGAATATTTAATTTTGAAAAAAATATTAAAAATAAATATGCAGTAACCTTCTTTAGCACAAATATGTTCTTTTAAAAGAGAAACTATTAAAATCGGTTCAGTATATTTTGCGCCAAAGCGTTACAAAGCATTTTCATGTAAGCATTTTCATATAAATAGTATAGATAGATATAGCCATATAAATTCTCCATATAAATTAATATTTTATAGCGATACGTTAACTTTTTAATGATGATTGACTTTAACATGTTAGCGTGAATTTAAATGAAGAGTTTGTTTCTATTTTCTTGCCAACCAAATAACCGCTATGATTAAGTACGCGTTCTTAATCTGCACTGTGGTGTTAATTCACACGTTAATTCTCAACTCTCATTTTGTACATTAACAATGAAACATTGCGAATGCCTGCAAAAATCATAATAAATTGCTAGCGCGTTATTCATTTATCAAACAAGAAATCAATCTTATATCTAAATGGCGGTTATAGCTCTTTTAATTAACTTTATCTTTATGTATATAAATAATTTTAATTTATTTTTCTTATTTCAAAAAAAATCTCCAATTGATTTGTCATTGTTGCTGTAATTTTTATATTAAATTTTTAATTTCGTTCGCTTTGTTTTGCTTGCAGCTCTTTATTTTTTTTTTCAACTGTTAATAAATGTAGCTTTGATTTTACTAATAAATTAAACTAAGAGTTTATTGCTCGAAACACGTCTAACCTTTTGTACTGTTATTGATTGAATCCAAAGAATTGAAGAATAGAAAAAGTAAATCTTTAGTTAAAAAACACTTTCTCTTTGATTTTAATTAAAAATACTTTTATACCGTTGCTAAAGCAAATCTATTATATATGGGAAATGTATTTATTTTTACAGTTCATTTTATTTTTATTTCATTTAAAATGTTAGACATAAAAAGACTTAATTGAATTACCTACATGCATATGTACGCAGGATTAAACTTTAAATATTTTTCTATCTTACATTTCGGGAGCTAGCCATATAAGACATGTACCATTTGCGCACTATTTTAATGTGCCTATTTAGTTAGTTCATGATCATCTGAACGAAAGACCACCGGTGGGCTACTCAGTTAATGTAATAGTAGGATCGATCCAAGGATATCGACAAATCACAGCTCAAAATGAAATATAGCTCGCTTTAACTTGAGTGCATGACAACTCAATCAAATCTCTGAGATTGAAGAACAGAAAAAATGCAGTAAAAGAAAAAAAGTTTTTTTAATATTAATATGTATATTTATTTATTACGTAAAATTCACCATTACGACGTCATATATGCATGCTGTAGCGTATTTTTCTAACGTTGCAGTGAACAAATCTGGCGCCAGAAATATGTACGAAAGTAGTTAGTTTAAAATTGCATTAACGTTTTAAAGATGCATTCATTAAATTTTTTTATATATAGTATTATCTAAGGAAAATATTTTTATACTTATATATAAGTACTCTACGCAGACATGTTATTTTCTTCAGAATTCATAATATTTACATTTTATGCATTAAGAATTTTTTAATAAAACTATTAATATTCTTCGATCGTAAAATGAAGTAATCGTTATCCTACCATGCCCTTCTTAATATGCTATCTGTAAAGATGAGCTATCAAAAGGAAAAGAATCGATACCGTGTCAAACATTTGTATTAAATTGCTAAGAATTTTTTCTTCTGACAAAGTAAACGTAAGATACGTAATACCTTGAAACCGTTTTTGACTCGAAAATGGGTCCCCAGACCATGGTATCTGTTTTTGACCATTTTCCGGACATAAACGGTTCTTCCAAGGTCCTGAGCATCCCTTACTGATGTCCAAAATTATTTTTGAACTAACTTTTGTTTGAAAAAAAATAATTTATTCCGAAGATGGGTCGAAAACGGTTCTTTCTAGGGTCCGGAGCCACTCTAAGTGATGTCCATTTCTGACCTTACCCTATCGATTGGAGCAGAACAAATTTATTCCGAAAATTGGTCGAAAACGGTCCTTTCCCAGGTCCGGAGGCACCCTATGTGATGTCTGAAAGCCATTTTCCAGCTTTCCCTATCGATTGGAGAAGTAAAGACCTTTTTCCGAAAATGGGTCGAATACGGTCCTTTCAAGAGTCCGGCGCCACCCAAAGCAGTGTCCAAAATCTAATTTCGACCTTTCCCCATCGATTAAATCAAAAAAAAAATTCTTTATTTCATAAGTAACTCATGCAACACTCATATACTCATAAGAAAGGAAACGAAAAGAAACGGAATTCACTAGAAATGATTGTGAAACACACTCGCATTCACAGACTTCGCCATGAGACGGAATGGTAGCTCGTTTCACAACGTTTTCTGTGAGCGGTGAATCTCTGTGAATCAGCTGAAAGTTTTAACAGATTCATGAATGCCCAAAAATGAGAGTGGCTCACTGCAGTTCTCTGATACATATCATAAAAACTAACTTAAAACAGATGTCTATAGGGAATGAAAACGATATTGATAATACTGGAATCCTACTATTACTTTTAGCGCTGTTTTATTAAAAGTATTTATGTAAAAAGAAATAAAGAAGACCGATAACACATCTTTATCCAGTTCTTGGCAAAGATTCATGACTAATAAAATGCAGCAGGTTGCGCGCATGCGTGCCACTAACGTTTTGTATATTCAAATCAAAATCAACAAAGAAACACATTAGAATGCATTCCTAAAGAGACACAATGACGACATTATCGTTTGTGTGAACAAATCACCGCTATGTTTATGGCAACAACAAATTTATTAAATAACTGCTCTTAAAATGTGTATGAAAATAGCTGTCATATTTAAATTTTTAGAAAACCGTTAATATAGACCCGCCTGCACTTTTAAATAAAAATCAAAATTGAAGATTATTTGATAACTCAATTGTCAATATTCTTAGAAAAACAAAAAATTCAAAATTCAATTTGCATTTTGATTTTTACGTGTGGCGAAAGTTAATTTTGTTTGCATTGCGCATGCGCAACAACATTTGGCCAGCTATGTTCAGAGACAGAAATAATTTTCAAATGAAAATTGATTTTCCGACAATAAAAAATAAATAACTAATTTTTTTATTTTTCAAATATACTTTTAATAAACAAAACTAGCTGCTAAGGTTTCACGTCTGCACTACTGCGCATGTGCAAAGCGCTGCACCATTTTATCTTTATGGTATTTATCGCTGTCGCATTTTTATCAATTTTGCGCGTTAAATTAAGAAAACTCTCTCGCCTTTGTAACCAGTTTTGTTTGACGCCTTTTGCGACCCACATATGCGCACAAAGCATGTAAGCTTTTTGGCAACAGCGTGGTGATTTTTGCTGCGTTGACAACTAACCGGCATGAATATCACTGCAACGCAAGGATTTTGCATTGACAGACGTATTGGTACAGTGGCATAAATGCTAAGAGATTTCGAGTAAAAAGCATGAAAGGAAATTTTTTTTTGTTTCAATTGCATAGAGACCAGAGAGACTATATATGGTAAATAACTTTATCTATGCTAAAATATCAAAATAACGATATAAATATTTATCGATTGTTACATCGAAATATTGTTAAGTCAAAATGACTTGGAATGATAAATAAACAGTTAGCAATATACCCAAAAATCTATACTATATACTTAAATCAAAATATCGATGTTAAAAAATCGATATTCACATAAAAATATCGATGCATACATTTAAAAATCGAATGAAAATTCAAAAGCACATAAGAAAATAATTGGCTTATAATAAATTTAGATTGTGCACCTAACCAAAAAGTGACGCTCAGATCTGGTTTCGGAGATACAGCCTTCGGAAGTTGCGGATATGGTTTTTCTAAAAATCTATATGAAGCAGAAGCGCCTGCATTGCTTTCCAAAATATGGGTGTCATATGAAACGAAATATAATAAGCTATAATATTGATCTAAAAATTTTTGAAATCCGGCTCGTAGTTTTCGAAATATTACGACTTTTCTAAAATTTGGACAGATGTTTTTTTCAAAAAACCGTTATTTTTCCAAAAAAAAATCGTTACTACTCTACAATTTCATTAACATATTTAGTAAGCTTAATTAATCCCCTTTAAAATGATAAACAATTAAACAAAAATTTCTAACATTAACCCTTTCTAACCGAAAAAAAATTTACTTATATTGGGAGTTTTGTGCTCTAACTTGCCGAAACTGCATACAAAAGGTCTGATTTGTTGGTGAAAGTTGTAGGTATTGAAGAGACAAACAAAACCTCAGTACCAGATGCAATAAAACTGTGTTTACCTACGAGATATATCGAAAAAACCACATGAATCGAAGTGCAAAATTCAAATGTCCATTTCTCGAAAATTTGAGCCAACTTGAACAAATTGAACCAAATGGTTTTTTTGTTTTGGCCGATATTTTTACCCCGCAGCGTCAAATCCGAGTAGACTTTTGCAAAAAAAATGCTGTTCCACAGTGTTATTCTTGTCAAACATACTATCTGTATTGATGTATGTACTTCTGCTTTTTCTGAAAATAACCTCAACAATAACCTAACCAGGCAGCTAAAGGTATTCCAAATATACTTCGAATTTTTTGACTAAACATGATATCGAACGAAAAACTACTCTGTAGATCTAATATTGAGTCGCTGGACATATGGGTCAGAAAACAAAAGTGGAAGTGAATAGTTCACGGGGCTATAGCTCAAAGGGGCCCAGCATGTTCTATTGGAAACTGAAAGTTCAGTACATAACTGGGGTATGGGTTTTGACATGAAAAGGGGGCTTAGGAGTAAGAGTCCCATTTTCCACTTTTTTGCCGATTCGGATGGACGAAACGAATTGTTTACCTTTAACAGCTGTTTTCTCGAAAACTTGATTTCGCAGATAAGCCCACTTTTCACAGACCAGGTCACATATAAGTTTTGAGGAGATAAAGATTAACGCACTTAGAATTGGCAATGACACAGTTCTTACCGCCGCTAAAGTGACAATCAGGTCGCTTTTTTGTAAATAGTTCAGAAGAAGATAAGTGTAATAAGTCATTGATTCCATGAAAAGTTTATAAATGGATTGTGGAGTATAATCTGATTAATGTATTTCCAAACATTTATATATCGTATCGTATAAACTCTACCGATTGAAAGTGATTTGCTATGGATTTTGATGAAGTAATTTATGAAATTGCAAATTTTTGGAAAATATTCCTTTATAATATGAAAAGCCCCGGGCCACGCAAAGTTTTAATCCGCCGCTGGAGTAGAGTCCTTTGTAAGTAGCAGTCCGTCTCATGTTACTTGGAGATGAACACTCGATAGAGAAGCTAGAAACCTCCGGTGTTGCTGGAGGGAATGAAATCGAAGTACCAAGTGCGCTGGTATAGCTGATGCCCATTGCCTCGTACTAAATTTGAAAGATGAAGAAGATACCTAAAAATTATCCGGTCTGTGATATGACTCACATGATCATTTGTACAATAACTTCGCAAAAATCTTCTTTCTTACCTTTTTGACAAAGTTGTGCCAAATTCCTTATATATATTATATTTTTATACGCTTTGTGCCCACTGTATTCAATGCGAAATGCAAATTAATGACGCACGTCAACAAGATACGGTTTCTCATATTTAGTTACTACTTCATCAACGTCATGGAATGCAAAAAATATCCTCCATCAAGCGTTAGTTTTATTTTTGTATTGAATTTTGGTTTTTTTTTCTCTCTCTCTGACTTGGAGTAAAGTGGCTTAACCTGATCAACTACAAACTACAACAACAACAATTCAATTAACAATTAATGCATCTCGAAAATTGTTAAGATGTGTGAAATTAATGCTTAGGTGGTGCAGTTGACAGTAACAACAAAAATATTGTAAAAATAAAAGTTGAATGCACTATTGACAGCATTTCGCTTGTTAAAAATATTTGTATGAAAATATATCCTCACGTTGAGAGGATAAGTAACTACTTAAATTTCTAATTTTTATTTTAAGTTTTTTAAGCCTTAGATTTAGCATAACTTATAGCACCTAAAAGTATGCAAAGCATTGTATTACGAAACTATAACAAGAGAACCAGCAAGAGCATTCGCATTTTCCAATGGATATTTTTAAGCATAAGATTTTTCTCAGTGTAACTTATAATCTTATAACATAACAAGGTTGTTTAATGATTTTTTATTTTATAATAACTTGAAAACTTTTATTTAATTGCTTACAATTAAAATTTCATTGACACAAAGTTTCAATGGTAAATTAACTTTTCTGTATTTTTTTTATTTCTTTCTAGTGATTTTTCCAACTTTTACAACGGCTATCAAATGGCGCCCAGTATTTGCCGCAATTCACCTACGCTAACGCCACAAAATAAAGCCAGTACTGTTGGCGGTGGTGCTGGAGGTTCCACAGCATCAACTGTGAAAAAGAGTCAATGTGGTGGTAGTAGCTTGAACGGCTCATTAACTTCATACAAAATGACTAATTCCGAAAATAGTTGGCCACAGAATATTTACAGTAAGGTAAGATATAAAAAATGTTGTGTTTTTTTGTGAAGATTACCGTGTGTTAGTGGATTTAAATAATGATGTCTTATTCTACGTCTATAACATCAATAGATAGAGCACATATGATGAAGAAACGAATTGTCTTAATGCGATTGATTAAAACCATTCAACTATTGTCAATTTATGATATCTACATACATACTAATATAAAAAACCTCTGATCATCTCCTATTTTCAGGAAAACCAACGGCCTCCCGTTTACAATCCCGAAGACTATGCACAAGCTCTGAAGAAATTTGGAAAACGACAAAGTGGCGTCAATGCTAGATCTATTTATGATACAACCGACATGACAGAAGACAACTATCGATCCTCGACACTACCATCGAAGCATATAGAATATAAGTAAGTTTCTTAAGATATACATTTTATATAACAGATATAACAATAATAATAATATATCACATACAGAAGCCCAATACCTGTACCTGATGCTGAAATGTCACTGCGTCAATTTGCCTCCATAACAGATTTACTGACAAAATTGCGCGCCGATTTGCGAGTGTCGTTTCCGAGGTAAATATTGAGTAAAGTATTATGATATGCTTTCTAATATGATAACATATATTTTATAGTTTCGTACAAGAATTCATAGCAACACCTTCAGATGGCGTTAGTTTACTACTGGAGGTCTTACGCGCAATACAACTATCACAGGCTACCAATTCACCTTTACCAGCTGCACAAATGACCGGTTCAATGCCGCGAAATCCACAATCATATCAGCGACGTGCACTGCTCGATGAGTTGGCTTGCTTGTAAGTACATAGCACTATTTTTATGATCATATAAAGTAGATCAAATGGGATATATACATATGAATGTCCAGTGGGCTGTCCTTTATTTGTTAGATGAAAAAGTTTTAACTTAAAACAAATTCTATTAGAGCCCAGTAAAGTGTGTTAACGAGCATTTACATTTTGTTATTTTCCATATTTTTTACTCCGCTTTTTTGTACATTATATTATGAACTTTTAAGAAAAACATTGCGCTAAAAAATAATCCTGACACGATTTTTTTACAAGACATTTCTTTTCGTGATCAGTTTTTGGTTTTTCTTACAGTCTGATAAAAAAATTATCAAAAACAAACTGAAAAATATTTTTTTGTGTTTTATCGGCACGTAAAACAATTTATAATTATTTTACTAACTGATTACTCTTCAGTAGAGTGTATGTCAAACAGGAGCGTCACTTCACCAAAACCTTGGGGGGGGCAAGAATTATAATTCCACCACTATTAGATGGTTTTATTGAATTGTTGTATTGAATAATACCAAGTATCAGATCCTTGGGGGGGGCCAATGCCCTCCCCAGCCCTACCGAATTGACGCCACTGGTTTCAAACCAAAAAAATTAGACTAAACATGGATAAGAAAGAAATGGCTAAATTTAGTCTTCATAAACGAAATCTTCAGTGACTTTTAAGCTTAAGAGTCACTGATGATTCCGTTTAAGCTTAAAAGTCACTTATGATTACGTTTAGCTAAAAACTCACTGATGATTCCATTCAGTCAAATTTTTTATTTTTTTTATTGGATTTATCTTTGTTTAGAGTAATTTCTTTGGTGTTGGCAATCACTCTGAAAAATAATAATCTTCTATTCTTCAAGGCCATCCGCTCCACAGTGGATTTGCCGGTTTGCTTTCATCTGTGATGAAAGATATTGAAAATAACTTATTTTAATTTTTGAAGTATATGACATATATATTTAGCGAAAAGTTTTCTCTAAACTGATTTCAGTATCCGTTTATATATATATAGCTTTTTCGCTGAGATAGTTAAAAATACGTCCATTTGCATTTACATTTCATAATATTTATCTTTTACAGACAGTGCCTAAGCATTTGCTGTTCACGTTCACTTGAGGCTACAACACGTTTGGTCACCACCTCTGTGGGTCTTATGCCCTTGGCATCTTCTGCTACTGGTCAAGGGATACGTGCGCGTATTTTGGCCATGCAACTTATGACAGCTACTTGCGATAAGAATGTACTAGGTCATGGATCACAGAAGCTCGTTTCATCTGGTCACACTGCTGTATCGGAAGCGATGTCTACATTGCGTCTACGCTGTAGCGAACCTGTCAGATTTCGTCTTTTGATTGGCATGTTAAATAGTGGTGGCGGCTCCGGAGAATTACAGGCAGTGGGTGTAAAGTAAGTTACTAACTTTATCTTGATAATTTTAAATTGCTCAACTTAAATACCTTTTTTCCTTGCAGATTTATTAATACATTCTTAGAAAGCTCAGAAAACTTACAGGAACGTTTATATTTACAAGCAGAACTTTTTCAGGCAGGTTTTGAGCCCTCAAATTTGGCAAAGGTTAGTTATAACAAAAAAAAAATAAATCGAATTCGAGGATCTGTACATATCTCTAGCAACTTGGTCTCCAGAAACAAGGAATAAGCGGCCTGCTTGGCACTAAACTTGATTGAATTTTTTTTTTTTTCATTTCCAGACTATATCTTCCTCTTCACCATGGCTCGACACGCTGCGTAATGAAATCAGAAGATTTATTGAAAATCACATTGATGTTGAAAAAATGTTAGCACAAGCCCGCGATGCCGATCGTGTACGTAGTCAAATGGTGATATTGGAAAGACGTGTGCAGGTAATTTCATAGCAAAAACTCGCAATTTCGTATTAATGCTAACAAATCTTCGTTCCTACAGATACTTCACGAAGAAAAAGCCGTACTCACCTCAATGGAACGACGTTTGCAAGAACGTTGCGCTGAATTACAGCGTGAAATCTTTCGTCTTCAGGGAGCGCACAACGAAAACAAGTTCAAGTCACTTGACAAACAACCCGTGGCATTGCCAAGACATGTACCACCTGGACACAGCAAACAAGATTCATCTGAACATGAAGATGAGGGTATAAGTAGCTCAGAAACCGGACCATCACTGAGTCCACTGCCAATATTGGTTTTACCACAAAAAGCCGGTAACACCTCTCTACTAACAACGAACCAAAAGTACAAACACTCGAAACACATCAGTGCAGAAAAAGACGAAGATGCTACTATTGAAGATGTCATGGAAGAATTAGATAATATAGTGACTGAAGCAGAGCGCGATATTTCTAAACAGCACTTAAGTTCAGAACGCAGACGTTTAAGTGCTGATACAAAATCCAAATCCATTGAAGCAAAAGAGAAAGATATTGTGCCCGTGAATATAGTGCCGCAACCACCACGAAAATCACGTTCGCTTGCACATCTGCTATCGCAAGGTGGCGGTTCTGAATTGGATGGTTCCGAATATAGCATGTTGTTATTGCAAAACCAAGCTGATCAGGCAGTTGAGCGTGTCCAATCTTTACAAACCTTTTTCGATGAAGCCGACTATGATGCGGTAGAAACAGATAAACCTTATGCCATTGAATCTGCTGATATACCAGATGCAAGCACCAATGCACCAAATTTCCAACAGAATACAACACGCCAACTATTGGATGTGATTATGAATGCCCGCCACACCGATGATGATCCGACAATTAAAGCTTTTCGGGAGGGCGCTTCTGTTCAAGTTGTTACTCCCACTGTGAACAATCATCATCAAAAGGTGGCACAACAGCCGCTATTGCCGCAAAATCACAGCAAACGTAGCAGTTACGCAAGCGCTGATTCGGCTGCAAAACGTGCGAGTGCGCCTGCACAACAATTTAATGGCGTCTTTTTCATGGCCGGTATGAATACGCCACAAAAGTATCCAAAGCCAGATGTATCCGCAGCATTACAAGCACGTCGTGTCACCAAGAATGTAGAACGTCTTGAAGCTGCATTCTCAAGTCATGAAATTTTGAATGATGTCACGCCTGTAGAATTACGTGAGAAGTCACGTAGCAATCAGCAAATTTACTTTGGCAGCAATCCAACGTTACGCATCAATACGAGTTATGGCAGTTATACAAATAACGTGACGGTCATTAATAACGTAACAGCGCGTACTAGATCGTACACACATGGTTCAAAAGTTACGGATATACCGTCGGGATTATATTGAAAATTTCGTAGTAGTTAGAAGTTACAAGAGGTCTCGATATTCTTCAGCGTTTAATTCATTATTTGTTTAGCGAAAACCTCTCATTTAGTTATAAGATTTTTACTTCACCTAAGTAAACGTCCCTTGTGCAATAAATAAATAAAATTTTCTTTTTTAATAATAATTAGATTTCTAAGTTGGTGGCAGCTCTTGTTTGTAAGCATTTTCATTAATTTACAGTGAGCATCTATAAGAACCATTGTCTAACTATTGATTTAAGTGCATTGAAACTTTACTTTTTTGCCCGATTTTTATTAAAACACTTTAAATAAACTTTTAAAAAATCTTCGTCAAAGTTTTTACTAAGTTTATTTAAACAATTTTACATACACATAACGTCATTAAATAACATATCTTTAACTAACATTATATTAATTTTATTGTATTTATATTAAGTGTTTTATTTAATGTTCATTGAAGTATCATATTTAAGCTAAAATTAAATTGAATAAAACGTTTCTCAATTTATAGCTGCTTTTATATACCTACATATGTACATTGCCTTATCAGACCAGTTTTGGTTAATTTTGTACTCTGATTTGAACATCGACCAATCGATGCATAATATTAGGTCAGCCGCTCTAGGACTGGAGCTAGAGGGACTCTGACCTTGTGGTGTACAAAGTGTCATTCCGCAAACAATGTGCCATTTGCCATCTATTTGTGTCATTTCTCATTTGTGCCATAGCTTGTCAATCCGTCAACATGAGACAAGACATGCTATGATTTATTTCTCGATATTGTGACGTTGCGCCATCTATTTTAAAATGGATGGCCGTGTGCCAGGCGTATTTTTCAATATTCTTGACTGCAGCAGGAGTATGCCGTAATAGAACTAGCGTGCTAGTTACAGGCGTATCTATGCTTTTAAATATACATATGTACATATAAACCTTGGCCCTGAATAAACCAACTCATTTATTTTTACTCGAGATCATATAATCTAATAGAATAGTCGCCAAATAATCGCATGGATGACTTAATTGTTTTCATTCTAAATTTTAATATAGCAAAAGTGTGAGCGTACGCGTAGCGGAACTAGGATGGGGGTGAAGGAAGCAGCCGCTTGGCTTGGGGGCTGCAAAGCTTTCCTATCCGATGACCTTTTTTTTTAGTGTAATACGTTTTTTTGTACGAAAATACGATATACTAAAATCACTTTACTGATGAGAGAACAGTTGAAGTAAATGTTACCAAAATCAATTTGTAAATATTTTGTGTACACAGCCAGCACATGGTGTGAAACTTTTACTGTCACTCCGAAATAGGGTAATTAATTTTTGGCGAAGCCAAAGAAGTTTTATATATTTTATTTTTCTCTCTTTAAAAACAAAAACATGTTGATGACGATTGTAAATGCCAATAATTAGTGTAGCGGTTTCTAGAGATTAACAGTGAATTTTTTGTTTGTATGCGGCTCTAAAATTTTTTACGTACACTTTTTATGTTCTCATTTGAAAAATAGTTCGCTTTCAAAAAAAAAAACACCTCTCTTTGAAGATAAATTAGTCATAATGACGCAGAAACAAATATGTTTTATAAAAAATATATAAATACAAAAATATTACAGTAGAGTTTTTTGAAAGAATATGGCTTAAATTATCAAAAGCACTGTCTAGTTTGTTGTTTTGAAGACTTTGAAAGTTGGCAAAAAAATCAGAAACTGAATTAATCAACATGGGCCCATTGTTTTTGAAAAATTCAAATTTTCAAAAAAACAGTTTTATTCCACTAGCCATCACCTTATGTATGAAGCAACATATGACCCATGGTGGGTGGGTCATGTTGTGTTTTTTTAATAAAAGTTCGAAATCAGAAAATTGTTCGATAATAAGGAGTTCAAAGTATGCTTGGCCCAGGTCAAGGCTGAAGCTTGGGAGGGATTCTAAAACATAGTTCACGAATTTTTGGCTAACAATAGAAGAAAGCGTGACTGCCAACTGATTCAGAAAATGATGGATGCATTTCATGCCATTGGGGCATATAATTTTCTTACATACAGTACTGCACTCTGGATTTTTGTTCACTTCTTTTAAAATTAAGCTGACACCTCTGCGCGATAGGTCCTTTTGGGCAGCCACTACGGGACTTGTTTCAATGATATCAATATCTTCATAATTTTTAATGATCGTGTAAGCTGTTGATCGACTCAAGTCCAATATTTTTCAAATTTTTAACATGATTAATTTACTTTTCAAATTTAATAACATTTTTCTTACCACTTGAAATTTTTGTTCGCGAAGCCGTTTATCAATCAAATATAACGTCCAAATCACATCTAAGTGCATTATAACAAAGTGTGACTCATATTACATATATAAAATTAAGAAAAAAAAGTTACTTCACTGTTTTCGAAAAAAAAATAATCAATAGCTTACATGTATCAATCGTTTTTTTTGCTGTTTTTTCAGATAACTTTTTAAATTTATATTGAAGAAAAAAATTTTGTTTACTCATTATCATTAAAAAAAAGTTTCAAACAGAACTGCATCATTACTTTTTTCCATAATGTTTACGGATTCTTATTATAGCAGTAAGCGGGGGTGGTGTATGTAGACTTTTGTCGCTCACTGTATGTATATAGATTTCGTTTTTTCATCAATTTTTTAATAACTTCTAAATTTTTTGTATGATTTGTGCAAATTTATACTTATTATTTTCATAAAAAAATGATTCTTCATTTAAAATTCTCAAAATAACATATCAGTAATTTTTTTTTCAAATTAAACAGAGCAATGGAAATTTTAACAGACCGTAAAAATCAACTGTAACTGCATTAAATCTTATCCGGTTTAGATTAGGAGCATTTTTTTATAAAAATAAAAAGGAACATCTTGAACGATAATAATTTCGGCATATGGAATAAAAATGGATGGAGATATGAACTAAAAAATTGTCACAGTTTTTTGAAGATATCTCGAAAACGCTTAATTTTAAAAAAAAATTTGGAAAAATATCTATTAAAAAACAGTAAATATTTTTTATATTTAAGTTACATCCCAAATATGGTGGGCAATATATTTAGTTTTAATTTGCTCAAGTATTACGAAAATGCGACCACTGTGCCCAATCTCTCTTATTGTTAGTAAGTATGTCAACGCACTGTTATTGGATTTTAATTTTTACTCATTTAATGTACAGTTTTCCTATCGGCTTGAAACAAAGTGGATAACTGACTTATTGCCGGCAAAAATTATACTCTTGATTTTAAAACAATATTAATTCGTGTAAATCAATTTTTATTGAAAAGTTATAAGTGCATGCAATATAATTTTGCTAGCTGAATGCTGAAATTGATTTTCTAAATTTGTCTTAATATTCAATAACATTGAATTTATTAAAGGTGACATTGTACGGGTTAAAAAAATTAAGATCAATCACCAATAATGGAATGGTTCAGCAGCACTTAAAAAACAAAACATCAACAATTAGCATCAAAAGCTTAACTTTTCAATTTTTTTTTTTTTTTTTTCAAAATGTCATAGAACAGATAAAATATAATTTTATAAAAACAAAATCCAAGTGAAACTAATAAACTTTTAAGCAAAAAAAGAAACTACAAAACCTTTCAAAATTTTTTGTCACAGAAAATCAAATGAGTAAGCATTGTCAAAAGAATCATAGTTTTGCTCACAGCGCACCGTATAAACAATTCTTTTAAATTTTAATAAAATAATGTTATTCTGCTCTCTAAGACAAAAAGAATGACATATCATATGTTAAAATCGGCTTAGTAGTTTCGGAGCTATGGTTGTTTATTTATCAACATTATTTTCTGTGCATCTCAGCGAATTTGCCTGCTGCTCCACGAGATAAAATTCAATATGGGAAAATTTACAAAACACCAGGCGATCATAAATCAACAGCAAGTAACGCGTTTTTTATTTTACTTTAAAACGCTATTGCTCGGCAATTAATGAACCGATTTTAACGAATGAGGTGTCATTTTTTCCGTTAGGTAATCTAGTTTTTGGTAATAGAAAAATAATAACATCAATTTCATATAGAGGGCGCTGTAGTCAAAACAGCTTTTTTAATGCCTGTGACTTGACAAGGGCTAAGCCAATTTAATGAAGTCGTATTCTATCATATAAAAGTGTGTAAAGCACCAGGCGATCAGAAAACATTAGAAAGTTACACAAATTGTTTGCTCCAGGTAATCCAGTTTTTTATATCAACTATTTTAGTACTGGCTGTAAAAAGCTCATGAACTTTTTCAGAACAAAATTATTTTATTTTGGGAAGTCTTGGAAGTCATAATACTTGAAAAAGCATAATTTTCGTAACAATAATACTGTTATTTTCGTATATAGTATTCTAAATGCACATTATAAATAATACAAAATTCTGAAGTTAAAATTTGTTGACTAGTACAGTACACTCTCAATTATATTAATACTTGGTTATATGAACCCTCGATTACAAGCACACCTTGAAAGTTTCTATGAACCCTCGATTATTATTTTTTAATTAAAAAAAAAAAATCAAATAGTTTTAATTGCCCTTAAAATTGAGTTAAGCAAAACGTAAAGTGATCCTTGGTTATAAATAATAAGGTAATATAATCGAGAGTGTACTGCATTATTTTTATGGTATTAAATTACACTAACAGAAAACAGAAACATTATTTTCATTGGAGTGTAATTTAAGTGACGTGCTCGTAACCAGAAACAGATTTGACACATTGCTCCTTCACACCTTTATAATTAGATGTGGGTTAATCGATTCGATTGGAGACACTTATATGTAAGAACAATATACATAGTTCACACTTTATTGTAGTTTGCATTCAACAAATAAAAACGGACAAACAAAGAAAGCACCCTTAGTGAACTGAGAAAGAAAAAATACTGCACGATAAGCTAAAAAAAGTAAACTAACCACATGAAAGCAAATCGAAATGGCTTACATTCATATACTCTAGAAAATAATTTAGTCAGTTGTTATAAATTTCAACGTTCCAGAACAATAAACAATCGTTTCTTATGTTAAATGGCATATTGATTCCGAAAAAAAATAAAACTTAAAAACGTTCTCTGGGTATTGGGTCTATTAAATACAAAATCTTAATAGTTTTTTATAGGCAATAACATCGAATTTCGAAAAATGTTGAATGGTGTTAAGTCAAAAATGTCGTAAAGTGTTTGAAAATTCCCAAAATTTTGAAGAACTTCGATAAGGTAAAAAATGCATATATATTTTCTTTTATACCTGCCAGTAAAAATTGTCACACATTAAAATAGTGAACTAATTTTAAGTAAAAGGCAGAAGAAGTGCAAAAGTTTTTGTAGAATCAATAATATTATAAGCTATGTAAGATGTTGTCTTAATAGTTAGGGAACCGGTGGCGTAAATTTGTATATGATTTTATAGTGTGGCAGAGGTTGAAAACCATGAAGTTCTAAGTAATCTAAATAATACGAACAGTATCTGCCATTTCATTGCATTGCTAATTAAGAGTCCTTTTAAACTATAACCATCAACAATTTTATCGCGTCTGCCTTTTATATTAAAAAATGTGTTTACATACTAAAACAGATAAATGTAAGAGGCAGACGCATTTGTTGCTGCCTTTGAAAGTTATCAAATTTTTTCAAAGTGCAATGTGAACGTCTGCCTTTTATATTTTCGTTATCTTTTTTCAAAGTGCAATGTGAACGTCTGCCTTTTATATTTTCGTTATCTTTATGCATAAAAATCTCGTGTCACGGTATTTGTTCGGGATTAACTCTGAAACTATTTCACCAATTTTTATGAAATTTGGCTTACTGTCTGTAATTTGGTCTTACTTATGAGATAGGATAGTTTTTATATCGATTAAGAGCATATTTAAGGTGGCCCTCTTACAAACATATTTTTGAAATATAATTTTCACGAAGACCGCTTAATCGATTCACATGGAATTTACATCACGTGTCTTCTACATATATTAAGATGCATAGCTAAGCTTTTACAAAAATATTTTAAAAATACCATTTTCACAGAAACCGGTCAATCGATTCACATAGAATTAACACCACGTGGCTTTTATATTAATAGAAATATCTTAGGCTATAAAACTTGCATTTCATACAAAAACATTTTAAAATATCATTTTCACAGAAACCGGCTAATCGTCTCACACCATGTTGCTATTATATTAAAAGACATAGTTTAGGGCCTAAACTTTAGGCTATAAAACTTTTATTTATGGTGCATATTTAGGATGGCCCTCATACAAGCCTATTTTTAAAATCGCCGCTTAATCGGTTCTCATGGGAGGATTCCACATGTAAGGGCTTCATAATTGTTTTTCTTAATACTTCTTATGGTGCAAACTTTGGTTTAGAAAAATGGGCGAAGAGACGCCCTCCAAAATCAAATTCATCATATGTCATCAAACACTATACGCAGATGAATGGGACTTGATATAAAAGGTACGGGAAAAAGTAAGTTTCACTGTAAAAAATAGTCTGTTTCGCTTTCACATTCCATCGCAAGAGTTCATACAACATCGCGCCACCTACCGAAAATGGCAGAACAACGTCTGCCGGGACAGCTAGTTCTTTTATTAAAAGAAAGCGGCTATATCTCAACTTAACTCTTAGTTTTTGTAATTTGCATAAATGTAAACTATATTGCATATAAATACCAATGACGATTAATTCATATACCTAAAATGTTTACCGGCTCCCTAACTGTAAGCACAAAAGACTAACTAAGTCTAAAATTTCACGCATATTAAGGAACTCTTTACTAACCTAGCATTCTACCAGTTTAATATACTTAAGACTAAGTGTGGATAAGTGTATTAGAAAAATCAGTATGCCAAAGTTTCTTAACATTTTTGGCAGAGTGTATTAAATACGTGTACTGTAATTCACTAATCGGACAACACAGAGGTACATTTCATTATCGTTTTGAAAAACCACAACACAGAAGCCATCAATTAATCTGAATTCAAGCAGAACTGCGACTGTCGTCGGATAAACTGAAGCAAAACAAATATTGATACCGCATCGGAATACAGTTGTAAAAATAAACTCAATCGATAAATAACAAAAAAATAGCTACACATAAGTAGCATTATCGTCAAACACTTAAATTCCATTAGACTATTCGTTCATATAAAAAATAAACAACCAAAAAATTTTAAAAAACATTAAACGGATTAATAGCAATTCATAGTTAAATCTTATCTGGTGACAAAGTAAATCGATTACTTTATTTAGGAGATAATAAACATCAAATAAAGTAGTGAGCATTTAAAAGTAATCAGTCGAAGAACAGCTGTCGGCTGGTTTCAACAGAATAATTTTATTTTTTTTTAAACTTAATATTTCATAAAAAGTTTGTGGTGCAAAAAAAAATACTAATAAACTGAAGCCTATTTATAGGCTAACGTTTAAAAATAAAACGCAAAATGAATCCAACAATTGCATTACGTCCACTACCGGCCGAGTTACAAGAAATTGCTAATAAGGAACTTAATGAAGTACCCAGTCGCGTGCCGGAGGATATCATCACTTTACGTAATTGGATACTCAAGCAACCGCACTTGCGTGCCAGAACTGACGATCAGTTTTTGATCGCTTTCTTGCGTGGCACAAAGTTTAGTCTGGAGAAAGCTAAACAAAAGATTGATCGGTTTTATACGCTTAAAGCTATTATACCGGAGGTCTTCAATGAACGAAGACTCGTCGATGATCCTGTTGTGCAGGACATTATACGTTTGGGGTAAGTTTTATAGACAATATAATAGGATATCAAAATTTTTTAACGATAACTCTATGGAAGCTAGAATTTCTGAACAACTAAATCGTTTTCTCTGTGTAGTGTCATACTTCAAATACCGCTACCGAATGATGCAGCTGGACCATGTGTTACTATAATACGTGCCGGTTCATATGATACCAGTAAATATAAATTTTCCGATATCATACGTGTTGGTTCCATGTTCGGTGATATAATGATGCTAGAGGATGACAATGCCACTGTCAGCGGTTATATAGAAATTATGGATATGAGCAAAATAACCGGCACACATTTATTTCAATTGCAACCAGAGCTAATGAAGAGATTCTCTATGTTCGCTGATGAAGCAATGCCGACGCGACAACGTGGCACACATTTTATTAATGTACCAGCACCTTTTGAGACTGGCTTCAATACACTGAAGACATTTTTCTCAGCCAAAGCAAGGAGTAGAGTAAGCTTTTTCCGATACCATATTTTTTAAACCTTTGGAGTAATTTTTATTAATAATATTTCTACAGATTTCTGTTAGTTCGGATCCAGAAGCTATATTTAATTATGTACCACGCAGTTACTTACCCATTGAATATGGTGGCGATCTTGGTTGCATGCAGGACATCATCAATCGCATGGAATCCAAAATAATAAGATATCGTGATTATTTTGCCAATGAACAAAATTTTGGTACAGATGAAAAGTTACGTGATGGGACTCAAATTAGGAATGGATTTGGTGTAGATGGTTCTTTCAGAAAAATAGATATTGATTAAATGGAAAAATTAAATAAATTGAATACTTCAAAATAAAGCAATATATTTCTAGATTGGTACATACAGGGTCAACCACTGAAAGATTGAATGGTATAAAACATAAATAACTTTTACAATCCTTGGACTTTTTGTTATTTTATTTGGATATATCATTTTAATTAAGAAGATCATTTATAAAATAAATACGTTTTGCTATTAAAAATCAGAGAGCGGTGTCAAAGAGGCAATAATTGACTTTTGTTATTACGATGTAACCATAAAACTATGACACTATTTTTCACAAATCAAACGGGGCCTGATGAGCTTGGTGCTATAGTCCCCCTGGTCCTGCTTTGATCCGCTGCTGCTCAAATGACCACCATTTTCACATAATCACAAGCTCTTTCGACAGCATTTTTCCCCAAACGACAGTTTTCTGTTCGAATGTTCTTCTTAAGTTCAAAAATTGATTAATTTTCAACTAGCCTCATAGAAAGAACTCTAATGCTAACAATTCACTAGAACGCGGAGGTCAAATAAACTCAAAATTCTTTCACGAAAAATTTTCTCAGAAGATCCATCGTTGGACGTAAACATTTTAATAATTGTTCAATGCATAGGACATTAGATTTTTTTTAACTGACCTTCTTTGTTTTCAATGAAATGGGGACCGTTAACTTATTCAGCAATAACTTCACACCGCAGAGCCCCTAGTACCACTTCCCCCTTCAGATAGTCGACTGATCAACTTCTTTCAAGCCGGGTGATTTTAGGTACCGTAT
The DNA here is from genome assembly GCA_963662105.1 of Meiosimyza platycephala. Lineage (NCBI taxonomy): Eukaryota > Metazoa > Arthropoda > Insecta > Diptera > Lauxaniidae > Meiosimyza > Meiosimyza platycephala. The sequence goes on along the minus strand of OY759211.1, from coordinate 78,500,384 downwards.
AATGTTAACACTAAGAAATGCTCTGACATTCAAGCCCTTCAGTATATCTGATGACCCTGTATATGACAAAGAGATTGTTCACTGTCATTTGTGTTATTGACACCTAACTATCTGTTGAAATGGAACAGGCTGTTCGGAAAGATTTGATATAAAATTATTTTAAGCCAATCTTAAGATTGATAACGATAATAATGGGTGTTTTTTTAGGGTGTCGTAGTTTCAAATTGAATTAAAACACAAAAACTATTTAATTGACTTGCATTTTGTCATTGTTTGACATGGAATTGGAATTCTAAGCGTCGCAACTGACCCGAATACAGCGCAGTCTGATGGTTGAGTTTTCGAACACTTTTTTGAGCATTTGTGGTCGTATTTCAGAAATCAAACTGCGAATGTTGGCCTTCAAAATTGTTCAGAAGCGTCAAATGATTTCAAGAAATTTTTAAGTAAATTTTTAGTTGACATAATAACTTCAAACGTTGTTGCGGCGTCAACTTTTCTTTAATGAAGTCACTTACTAAGAGTAATAAAATACTGGCCTGAAACTACAAAACCCTCTCTAGTGTCCTTATTCTTTTCACGGAGCATAAGGCCTCCGCGACGTATCCAATTCAATTCCATTTTTCCATTTTAGGATTTGAATTAAAATCGGAATTTGACGGGATCTGGTGAGCAACTCGACAAGCTGGTCGCTGGAGGCCAAGTCTGGGTGGGGTAGAAATTCGTAGTGCGATTCGTTTAATTTTGCCATTGCCTTGAATCACCGACAATGTTACAAGAGAGTACAAGCTTGAAACCTTAAATTGTATTCCACTCCATTACCTCAATTGAATTGCTCCAAGATTACTGAAGGGTACAACTTCTTTCCAACTGGGCTGTTCATTAATACAACATAATAAAAATATATTATAAAAATGTTCATGTTATCAGCTGAAATATTAGAGTTATAAGCAAATTTTTTTATAAATACATATAGCAAAACAATCGATTTATACTATGCGAAACTTATCTTATCATCATATCATGCCCAAAAATTTAAAGAGTTGAGCACTATTATCTATCAACAATCCGGTCAGTCAAATTTTTAACTTTGTAGTGAGAGCAACAGTATCGGAGCCCAAACAAAATCGAGCGCGCAATTATGGTAACAACAAACGTGCGTCCACTTACAGCTGAATTGCAGAAAACTGCTATTGCTGAGTTAAATGAGGTACCCGAACGTGTTGCTGATGACATTCAAGCACTAAAAACATGGATTAGCCAACAGCCACATTTGCGTGCACGCACCGACGATCAATATTTGTTGGGCTTCTTACGCGGTTGCAAATTCAGTCTGGAACGTGCCAAATCCAAAATTGATAAATTTTACAGCTTACGTACCAAATTTCCAGAAATATTTGCAGCAAATTTAGAAAATGAGGATAGAATATTGGAAGTTGTGCGTTTAGGGTCAGTTACTTTTATTATATAAAACTTCCTTTTTTTTGAATTTACTTTAAACACCATAGTCCCATCGTCTATTTGCCCACTCCATTACATGATAATGGACCACGTATTGGCATTATGCGTCAAGGTGCTTGTCCCGCCGACAAATATAGCATAGTTGATATTATGAAGGTAGCTCAACTCATGCAAGAGATAACAATAATGGATGATGATTATGCAATTGTCAATGGTGTTGTACACATTATGGATTTGGCTAATGTCACCGCTGGACATATGTTCCAAATGACACCTTCAATCTCAAAAAAGATGAGCGTTTGGAGTGAGGAGGCAGTACCGCTGCGTCCCAAAGCAAATCATTTTGTCAATACACCAATGGGTTTTGAGCCTGTCTTCAATATGATAAAGCCAATGTTGTCACAAAAGCAACAGCAAAGAGTAAATTTAAATTAATTTTTTTATTTCGGAATTATTTTTTGTTAATTATTTTCTTTTTCAGTTATATGTGCATGGAAATAAATTAGAACTTTTGCATGAGCAAGTTCCTAAAAAATATTTACCTAAAGAATATGGCGGTGAAAATGGTACCTTTGATGAGATTATCAAGGATTGGGAACAGCGCATAATTGCCTTTCGTACTTTTTTCAAAGAGAATGAAAACTACGGCACTGACGAGAGTTTGAGACCTGGCAAACCTGTAGATTATGATAATATTTTTGGATTAGAGGGCTCATTCAGAAAATTAAATGTTGACTAAAAAAATATAAAAATTTTAACACAGAAATTTTTTTTAAAGGAGGTCGATTTTAGTCTGACTAATGTTAATCAGTCCTGTAGCCTGTAACCTGTAGTCGATAACTCAACAAAAAAGTAATATAGCTGACTCATATTTATTAGGCCTCTGTATGGGTAAGAGACGAGTATAGCAATTGAACATTCCACTATTTCAATTACTTGCTGCACTCGCTCTCGTTCTTATGAATATAAGCACTACTTATTTAAAGCATAACTAAGCACTTCAGCTTCAGAAATTAATTTAATATTGAACATAGAGGCTTATTACTTATTTCATATATTTCTTTATTTATTAAATTTACTACGGCTATAATTGTTTTGTTTTATATAAGTAGTGCTAGCATTCCAAAATTAAACAATTTTCACTAGACCCACTCTAATGTTCATCCGTGCAACACATGCCAGCAAGGGTGTATCCTTCATCATAGCATCATATATTTGGGCAGAGTCAATAAGCACGTACCACAGGATGTTCCACACACTTTCCGAAATACTATTACGCATACTAGATAAAATTACATTCCTGAGTAGGCAGTTCAATGCTGGATTAAGGTAAGGCTAAGGGAGGCTAAAGCCTCGGGCCTCGAGCTCAAAACAACTCACACCATGTTTTCTGAGAAACTTAAAGTGAGGACTTTTGTTTTTATTTTTAGTTACACCGTCTGGGTTAACTAAATGATACTGTACTGGACCATGGACAATGTACTTCTAAGCAAGGTTTATCTAAAATATGATATCAAACAATATTTCTTGTTGGAATGTCCACAGGTTTGACGTCTGCTAATAAGCATTGAAGGAAATCCCAGCAAATGTGTCAATTCTAAATCATCTTGGAAGAGATCGTTGGGTAAATAAATTCGTGAATCGACAAAATGATTGGGGAACAAATGCTTCGGCAGGATATACATGAAACAGACATACTATGTAGTATTGGTACAAAAATAAATTTTAAGACTCCATATCATGGCAAAATAAAGATCATTTATAAATCAACTGGAACTTTAATATGTTCTCCATTAATTCATTTTATATCAAGTGTTATAACTGTAATTAAATGGTATCAAGAATGATACCCCAATTAGACTGCACTTTTAATCAAATTATAAAAAGCAATATTAACAAAATACGACTTAATTGAATTTGAAAACAGTGATAGATCCAATTGAGTACTCGTGTCGATGAATAAGAACATTTTACGAGCCCACTACTTTAGCTTATCATGGTAAATAAAGTATACTATGTATAACTTTATCTAAAAATCGAATTTATCTTATCAAAAATGTTTTAAGTTTATGCAGATTGAGAAGTTTTCTTATTTTTAATAAAAAATAATCCATTCAAAAATGAGCGAAATTTGTGATTGAAAAAACTTCTTATATTTAAAAACAAATATATTTAATCTATGACATAGCCATAGTACGCCACATTAGTGATATTGTGGAAAAAAAATGCTATTGAAGAATTCAATGAGGTGCCAAAACGTGTGGTCACTGACATCGAAACATTGCGTACCTAAATGTAATAAAAACCATATCTAACCGGACACACCAATATTCGGCCTTTTTACTTGATAACATATTTCGTTTGATAAAAGCCAAATCTAAAATTGATAGATACTACACATTGCGTGTAAGAAATTATTTAGCTGTATTCTCATGCACGAGACTAAATTTTACGGAATACCCCAGAAAAAGTCACTACATAGTCTATAAGGCTTTGTATATGTAGTTCAGCTGTACTATGTTTGTTTCTAATTGCGCAGGCAATTTAAACCTAATTTAAACTATGAATTTTTCAGGATAAAAAGTAGCTCATGTTCTTATTCCAAGTATTTGCAATTTTTCCAACAAGTTTCATTCAAATCAGTTAAGCCGTCAAGTGATTACGGAAGGAACATCCAAAAAAAGAAAAACCGAATTCCTATGGGAACAATAAAAAGTTGTTGCGTTCCACTGATACTCAATTTTACAAGAGAGTACAAGTTTGAAACATTAAAGAGTATTCCACTCCATAACCTCACTTGGATTGCTCCAAGATTACTGCAGGGTACAACTCCTTTCCAACTGCTCTTTTCATTAATACAACATAATAAAAATACATTATAAAAATGTCTTATCAGCTGAAATATTAGAGTTATAAGCAAATTTTTTTATAAATACATATAGCAAAACAATCGATTTATACTATGCGAAACTTATCTTATCATCATATCATGCCCAAAAATTTAAAGAGTTGAGCACTTTATCTATCAACAATCTGGTTAGTCAAATTTTTAACTTTGTAGTGAGAGCAACAGTATCGGAGCCCAAACAAAATCGAACGCGCAATTATGGTAACCACAAGCCTGCGACCACTTACAGCTGATTTGCAGAAGACTGCTATTGCTGAGTTAAATGAGGTGCCCGAACGTGTTGCAGATGATATTCAAGCGCTAAAAACATGGATTAGCCAACAGCCACATTTGCGTGCGCGCACCGACGATCAATTTCTGTTGGGCTTCTTACGCGGTTGCAAATTCAGTCTGGAACGTGCCAAGTCCAAAATTGATAAATTTTACAGCTTACGTACCAAATTTCCAGAAATATTTGAAGCAAATTTAGAAAATGAGGATAGAATATTGGAAGTTTTGCGTTTAGGGTCAGTTACTTTTATTATATAAAACTTCCTTTTTTTTTAATTTACTCTAAATACCATAGTCCCATCTTCTATTTGCCCACCCCACTACATGATAATGGACCACGTATTGGTATTATGCGTCAAGGTGTCTGTCCCGCCGACAAATATAGTATAATTGATATTATGAAGGTGGCTCAACTCATGCAAGAGATAACAATAATCGATGATGACTATGCAATTGTCAATGGTGTTGTACACATAATGGATTTCGCTAATGTCACCGCTGGACATATGTTCCAAATGACACCTTCCATCTCAAAAAAGATGACTCATTGGACTGAGGAGGCAATACCGCTGCGTCCCAAAGCAAATCATTTTGTCAATACACCAACGGGTTTTGAGCCTGTCTTCAATATGATAAAGCCAATGTTGTCACAAAAGCAACAGCAAAGAGTAAATTTAAATTAAATTTTATATTTCGGAATTATTTTTCTTAATTAATTATTTCCTTTTTCAGTTATATGTGCATGGAAATAAATTAGAACTTTTGCATGAGCAAGTTCCTAAAAAATATTTACCTAAAGAATATGGCGGTGAAAATGGTACCTTTGATGAGATTATCAAGGATTGGGAGCAGCGCATAATTGGCTATCGTACTTATTTCAAAGAGAATGAAAACTACGGCACTGACGAGAATTTGAGACCTGGCAAACCTGTAGATTATGATAATATATTTGGATTAGAGGGCTCATTCAGAAAATTAAATGTTGACTAAAAAAATATAAAAATTTTAACATAGAAATTTTTTTTAATAGAACTCGTTTTTGGGGTAACTCATTACTGACTAACCGGTAGTCGATTTGTCAAAAAAAAAAAAGTAAATCCGATTCATGTTTATTAGACCTCTGTATTGGTAGGAAACGAGTAAGACAATTTCACATTCTGCTTTTTCAAATACTTGCTGTACTCGCTTTTGTTCTTGCGAATACAAGCTCTACTTGTTTAAACCAAACTACTTCAGCTGAAATTAATCTAATTATTCAACATAGAGGGTTAGATTTACTATTTATATCTTATATTTCTTGATTTATTAAATTTACTACGGCTATAATCGTTTGTTTTAAAAAAGTAGTGCTAGCAATCCAAAATTAAATCACTAGACCCACTCGTTCATCGTTGGGCAAAGAAATTCGTGAATTGACAAAATATTGAGGAGAATTAATTATTTTATTATCATTTCAATTGTTATTACATTAGGTGAAAAAATTATTCGAAAAAATATACATGAAACAGACAAATATAGTTTGGGCACAAAGCGCATTTTTAAAACTCCATATCGTAGCAAAATATATATCATTTATAAATTAACTGAAACTTTAATACGTTTTCTATTAATTCATATCATATCAAATGTTATTACTCTAAAAAAATGGTATCGAGAATGATACTCTAATTAGACTGCACTTTTTATCAAATTATAAAAAGCAATATTAACAAAATACGACTTAATTGAATTTGAAAACAGTGATAGATCCAATTGAGTACTCGTGTCGATGAATAAGAACATTTTACGAGTCCACTACTTTAGCTTATCATGGTAAATAAAGTATACTATGTATAACTTTATCTAAAAATCGAATTTATCTTATCAAAAATGTTTTAAGTTTATGCAGATTGAGAAGTTTTCCTTTTTTTAATAAAAAATAATCCATTCAAAAATGAGTGGAATTTCTGATTGAGAAAACCTCTTGTATATAAAAACAGGTAAGTAGTTAAATTATGACATGGCCAAAGTACGCCACATTAATGATATTGTCCAAAAAAAAATTATATTGAAGAATTCAATGAGGTGCCAAAACGTGTGGTCACTGACATCGAAACATTGCGTACCTGAATATAATGAAAACCATATCTAACCGGACACACCGATGTTCAAACTCTATCGGGTTTTTTACTTGATAACAAATTTTGTTTGGTAAAACCAAATCTAAAATTGATAAAGACTACACATTGCGTGCAAAATACCAGAAATTATTTCGATGTATTTCTTGCACGAGACTAAATTTTACGGAATACCGCAAATTGAGTAAAAATACATTATATACTTAAAGCTGAAGGAAAAAGTCACAACATAGTCTATAAGGCTTTATACATATGTATATGTAGAATAAAAAATTCGAATTTTTTCTAGCTATAGCCCAGAAATATTAGTATTTAAGAATGGTATATTGCGGTATAATTTTGGGAAGCTGCATTGCTTCATAGACCTTTAGTTTGGCATTAGATACATGTACGCTAAAAAAATATGGAAGGTCAAAGGTCGCGAAAATCTGATTTTTTCACTATTTTGGTTGCATACAATTTATTATTTACATAATTTTACATTAAAAAGGTCTAAGCCAAAATTTCTGTAGTACCAATAGTTCGCGAAACATACGGCTGAGAAAAATTTAAGTAAGTCGCATAATCCATTACATATTACGTACAGTAGCTTATGCGAGGTTTGATCAAAACCTAAAGTGAATTTTCGTATTTATTACAGAGTCTTGACTTGTTCATCAACATCAATTATGTCCCCTTCAATATAATCCACTCAGATATAATATACTAGTACCAGCGCTTTTCCAATCTTGTAAGCAATTTAGGAACCCATATTTCGCTCCTTTAACGATTCTGTTTTTATATCATCAATCGTTGAATCTCGGAAATGGAAAGACTTCGCATGAAGCTATGCGAATACGGTGGCTGAGGCAAAATATAGGTGTTGTCGTTTGCCAAAAAATTACGAACAAGAAATAATGCAACATGAAAGGATGACATCCTTACCAAATATCTACCCACCCAGCTAATAAAGCTAAAGTATTGGCAAGCAATAGTTGAGTGAGAACATTCACTTACGGAATAAGGCAGTGGTCCCCGTAAATTTCAATGTAAATAAAGCCTCTAGGCCTGATGGCATATCAGTCGATATATTGAGAAAGTATACCTCAACAGTGGCTCAGGCACAGACAAAAGTAACATTTGTCATTCATATTACTTCAAAATGCGCCTAAGCTCAAAGGCCTTAAATAGAATATACGAGTAAAGATTCCCCACTCCTCAATATGACTGCGAAAAGTATAATGAGTTCCACATCTCTTGATCTTCTGTATAATACTTCAGATATAACTCCAGTTGTGTTGAACTTCGGACTGTTTTCAAAGGTGTAACAAAAGAATATATTAAGGAAATTTACCTTAACAGTGGCTGAACCACAGACCTTCTCCCATCGATCAATACCTTTGCGAACAAGGGTATCATTCATATTACTTTAAAATGCGCCCAAGCTCTGTGGAGTTTAAGAAAAACTGGCGGTACATGAATGATAAACCCTCAAAAGACTTAAATAGAATATACGAGTAAGGATTCCAAACATCTCAATATGACTGCGAAAGTTCGAGTTCCACATATCTTAATCTTCTAGGTAATAAGTACTTCAGATATGACTCCAATTGTATTAATTTTCGGACTGTTTTCAAAGATGTAGCAAAAGAAACCATCAAATTGAATGAGTACCACAACGAAAGCACCAGTAGAAAAATTGGTATAACTATGACAAGGCTCTATATAAAACTCAAGAGAGGCACTACGCAAAGCCCAAGTAATACCTTTCTCTTCATTCTTATATTGATTTTGATCTTAGAACCGTCTTGGCTGGTTTTATTATGGTAGCATTAGTCCTAGAGTGAGATTTTTGGATCGAAACATTGCCCAGAAATTAAACCGAAAACACACCAAATATTTTACAATATACGAGACACAGAGTGCCATAATACTTACAATGCTCAAAGGGCTTTGTGAAGCACCCCTGTATAAGACACTTAACATACATAAGTACGCTTGCCTCTGTAATATTTAGATTCAGCATTGAAAAATTTAGGCTTCGTTGAGACGTTAGGTTAGGTTAGGTAGGAATGGCAGTCACTTAGACCAAATGTGATACATTGTGATACCACAGGGTGTTCATTAATATATTTGATCTTAAAGAAAATGGAAACTGAATCAAATTGAGATTTCTGCCGCTATAAGTTTAGAATATCTCTCTCGAATTTTGACTTCACACTTCGTTTTCTTTCACCATTTTTAATTAAATATTGCGTATAAAATACCAGAACTGACTAATGATAACATACCTAAATTTATATTATGAAAATAATTTATAATTGTATTTACATCCATTAACCTCCATACATAATCGTCACAATGAATTTAATTTTACATAACTAGTCTACCTCCAACTTTCTGAAAGAACCATCCGTTCCGAATATGCTTTCAAAATCAATAGGTTTGCCAGGTCTCAGTTTTTCGTTGGTAACATAATTTACATTCTCCTTAAAATGTTCGCTATATGCATCAATCCGACTTTCCCAATCTGCGACAATATCAGCAATAGTACCATTTTCACCACCATATTCTTTGGGTAAATATTTTTTAGGAATATGTTTATGTAACGACTCCAAACTAGAACCATGTACGAATAACTAAAATTTAAATTAATACAATACGTCAAATGTATAATGAATTGAATTTAAAACATACCCTATCACGCATTTTCTGCGATAACATCGGCTTTAACATATTAAATATGGGTTCAAACGCCTTGAAGGTATTAAGAAAATGTGATTGTTTTGGACGCAATGGTATTGCCTCCTCCGAGAATACGGTCATTTTTTTCATGAGACTTGGTGATATAAGAAAAAAATGTGCAACACCTGCATTGGCTAAATCCATAATGAAGACAACACCATTAATAGCAGCGTAATCATCTTCTAACATTAGGATTTCTTGCATTACAAACATCACATTTGAAACTTCTGTTATAGTATATTTATCAGCTGGATAACTACCCGAACGCATTATCATAATACGTGGACCATTCTCATGCAGTGGTGTAGGTAATATATTGTAAACACTAAAGTAAAGTAGAGTAAAGTAAATTGAGTACTGCTTACTCCATCTTCAAATACTACTTACCCTAAATGTAGTATTTCCCGAAACTTGGCATCGTGCACATCAGTAAAATTAAAATAATGCGGATATTTTGTACGCATTGTGTAGTATTTATCAATTTTGGTTTTTGCCTTTTCTAAACTGAATTTGCAACCGCGTAAAAAGGTCAACAGAAATTGGTCATCGGTACGTGCGTTGAGGTATGGTTCTTGTTGTATCCATGTGCGTAATGCCTCAATATCAGCAGGTATACGTTCTGGCACCTCATTTAACTGTTCGATTGCAGCTTTTTGCAAAAGTTCATTAATGGGACGTATCTTGGCCATGTTGTTATACACCTGTTGTCCTCTAGCGTTATTTACAAACTAAAATTGAATTTTTTAGGAAAACTCCTATTGATCGGATTAGATTGTGTGAATTTGCGCACATTTGACAAATTTTATCTCGCAATAAATACAAATTCTTCGATTAGATTACTTGTAGCCACATTACGGTGTTATAACTATATATGAAGTATATATTAAATGTAAGGTGCATTACAAGTCAAAATGATGGGAACAGGAACTTGGAGTCTTTGATTTTGGTTTTTTTTTTTTTTTTGTGGGTAGCATTTGAATAGTTGTTGATGTGCCATTAATCATTTCGCCATAATTTGTGCCACTTGTATATAACAACAAGGTTAGGTTAGGAAGGAGTGGCAGTCATTTACGAACCGACCAAATGTGATCCATTGTTTGTAATACCACAAGCTATCTGACTACACCCTCTCATTGAACCAACCAGATTTTGTAATAAAGTTATATAGCTGACCCATGCTAACATGTCTAAGGCCATCCAGGTCATCAAATAAAAACGAACTTAGTATTTTATTTCGATTTTTAGCAAGTGCGGGGCAGTAACAAAGAAAATGTTTAATGATTTCCCCCTCCTTCACATTTCTCCAACTTCTACAGAAGTCAAAGGACCGAAAAAATAATCTCTCCGCATGTTTATTGATGAGGCAGTGACCAGTTATGGCTACAACAACTGACGAGACACTATGTCTAGTGCGGGATATCAGTTCTAGAGAACGCTTAGAGTCCCATTTCGGCCAGATTTGACTTGTTATATTTCAAGCAAGGGTACATCTCTTTAGCATTTTTTTTCATGTCTTCTGTAAGCAGTAACTTGCTAGTAGCAAGTGACATACCAACATCTTCCTTGTCCTCAGGAATTTTTGCCATAGTCCCCTGCCTAGCAAGTTCATTAGCTTCGCAATTACCATCACCGTTCATAGCGACAAACAGCATTTTTGGGTCACTAGTGAGTTTAGGAAGACTGATTCTAGAGGTTTGATAGCAGCCTGACTATCTGAATAAATGTTTATATCCTTTTTGGATAGGGCATTTATCCACAGCCAGGATGCTTCTTCTTCATCGCTATAATCTATGTCGGAAAAACGCTTCAATAGTCTGGTATCTTCGCAGGAATTTTTATCTTCAGTTTCTCGCTCTCGAACTCTTTCATATTTTTTTGAGCATGAAAATCGCATTCTTTAGTAACTTTTATTTACTTCTTTTTTCCAATTTTTCTTCGGGACAAATCTATTATTGATAATGTCTATTAAAAAAAAAAACACCTCGAATTGACTTTGAAAATTGGTTCCAAGGTCAAAAGCAAGATCATTGCAATCTGCCTCAAACATTAAACAGTATCTTACTTAGTTCTCGAGATATTGGCTTGAGGAATTTAAAATAGATCATACTATATGAAACCTTTATAACTTCCGAAGATGATAATTTTGACATATCTTATGGAGGTGGTAGTTTTAGATCAAAAAAATTTCATATAATTACTTGACTTAGTGGTTCGTAAAATTTTGACTCCTAAAATATTGTTTCTATTGAAAATTTTGCAGTTATACAGAAAAAAAGTAGGTCTCAATTTTGAAATGTTTGTTTTTAAATTACTAATTATTCCTAACGTTTAATGTTTCAAGAAGTTTCTTGGTTGACCTTATGTTGAAAGAATTACATTATCCACTAATCATATATAACCCACACACATACAAATCTGTAAAATTGAAAACTTCAACTGTTAACCTATCGTTTTGAATTGTAATGGCCCATTATAAAATATATATCAAATAAGAGCTATTGTATTCAAAAATAATATACGAGTACATATATAAATTCGCATGTTGAGTTCTTTTGTTTTTTAGTCTGATGAAATTTAACATTTCATTGGGTTAAGTGTCGGGCACTTACTTAAAATAAACATAAAATTATAATAAAATTATTTTCGATAAGATAGCCAAAAGTACAATGACTTTGTTATTTTTCGAAAATAGTATCAAATCCAACGTCATGTGCCAGGTAGTAACAAATGTATTAATTTAAAAATTTAAGTCATTTATATCTTCAAATAGCTTCCGTCTTATTGATATTAGATTAAATGAGATCATACAAGGAAGTAATCATCATATTAAGGCTGGTCAGTATACTAAAGCAGCCTTATGATTTTCAGTGGCATTTCGACGTAGATTCAAAAGACAACTAACCTTTCAGCTCAATATTAAAGAATGTATGCTTTTTGGATCTTAATGGGAAACTTCCTCATTTATAAAAGATCATATTTGACAAAGTTTGGCTATAACTTTATCAATATCCCTGCTACACATCCTGCGTTACTCGGTTGTGTCCTAACTATAACAAAAACGGGATTCCTAATCATGTAGTGTCGAGTAAGTAATCCTGTGGTGAGACGATTACAGCTCCATTTGTGGATGCTTCTGGATCCGATGATTTCAGGCACGTATGATTTTGTCTGAATATTGGATAGAATTTTTTTCCAGAATATGAGATGGTTCTTTGAATTGACTTACGTCTCCTTTTCTTACTGGGATATCAGCCATTATGTTTTAACAGACATATTCGTGCATTTGCAACAAGCACGTGAGGAAGATTGCCGAAAACCTTTTTTTTATAAAATCGGAATGTTAACTTCAATCAATATCAAATGAAAAATTTTTAAAAAAAAATATTTTGTACGAAAAATTACAATTTGAAGTAAAAGTTAAGATATCAATATCGAACTTTAAGCGTCCTCGAAGAATTCCAGAACATGATAATTAATATACAAACTGTTGCACCTGAAAATATAAAAACTTAATTAAGGTACTCCTCAGGAAATGACTTTTCATCAAAGGTAAGTATAATTATGTTATGCAATTCACAACTTTCAGACACCATTAGGTAAAACCCAGAAGAAGTATGAAATTTCAAAGTTTATTTAATTCATAAAAAATCAACTTTTTCTTATCTTGCCAAACAAATACCAAATAGGAGGAAGCGTAATATAACCAAAATTTATCTAATCAATATACAAACGCTATTTTATTATGAGCTAAATCAATTTTAATAAAAACGAAATCCTATAGCAATGCAAGCAATACCGTTTTCAACTTTAGACTTCTTTATTTAGTTTGCAACCGATAACTAAAACCTTAAGACCTTAAAAAATGGTTAAAGTGCGACCAATTAATGATTGTTTGCAAAAAGTGGCCATAGAAGAACTAAATGAAGTACCCGAACGTATACCCGCTGATATCGAAGCATTACGCACGTGGATACAACAGCAGCCACATTTGAACGCTCGCACTGATGACCAATTTTTGTTATCCTTTTTACGCGGTTGCAAATTCAGTTTGGAAAAGGCGAAATCAAAAATTGACAAATACTATACGCTGCGTACAAAATATCCAGAATATTTTACCTCCTATGATGTAGACGATGCCAAATTTCGCGAAATATTTCATTTGGGGTGAGTTGATTTATTTTAAATTTTATGAAGTTTAAGTAATATTGAAAACTTTCAACTTTAGTGTATACACCGTACTGCCAACGCCTTTAAACGATAATGGTCCACGTATAATTTTAATGCGTGGTGGTATTTATTCAGCTGAGAAATATGTCTTTCCTGAAATTGGACGTTCTATGGCTGCTATACAAGATATCATTATTCGAGAGGATGATTATGCTAATATCAATGGTATTGTTTTCATTATGGATTCAGAACATGCAACCTTAGCTCATTTTCTGCAAATGACACCGAAGCTTATGAAAACATATACTGTGTTCTCCGAAGAAGCAATACCTTTACGTCCAAAGGCAAATCATATGATCAACACTTTAGCTGCTCTGGAACCGTTGTTTAACTTATTCAAGCCTATGATGTCGAAAAAACAGCAAGAAAGGGTAAATTATTTGATGGAAATAGTAGTGCTATACATTATAATTAAACCTTTGAATTATCATTTTAGTTCTTTATTCATGGCACAAACTGGGAAGCTTTATACAAAAGTATACCGAAAAAATACTTACCTGTAGAATATGGTGGTGAAAATGGTTCAATTCCTGATATTATAGCGCATTGGGAGCATAAATTAGATGAATACAGCGAACATTTCAGAGAGGACACAAATTATGGTACAAACGAAAAGTTAAGACTTGGCAAGCCCATAGATTTTGACAGTTTATTCGGTACGGAAGGTTCATTTAGAAAGCTTGAAGTGGATTAGGCAGAATGTTACGTTTTAAGCAAATTAAATATAAGGTATCATAATGTTTGGTTTTTGTAGTCACTTGGCAACTCTTTTTTTATAAAAAACAAATAAATGACTGGAAATTGTATATATAAGTATGTAAATACACGAATAAAACTATGGTTCGCATTATCCATCCACCCAACCGGTGACTACGTTAGTGTCATGATAGTCGAATTTAGCATAGAAGAAGCGGATCACTTTACTTATTTAGGCAGTGTAACAACACCTGATGTGGGTACCAATAAATGTTTAATTTGAAATTTTGACACTAGAGCTCCGTACAGCCCATGAGCTCAAGGTGATTTGTGTTTAACCACACAGCTGCCCATTGTGTGTCAGACACTAACCAATAAGCGACCTTCTGTGTAGGGTTACCATCTGTACTAATTTAGTACATAGTACATTTACTACTTTTTACTTTTTCGGGGAAATGTACTACTTTTGAACTTTTTTCTTCGTAAAAAATATTTTCATAGGCATTGGCCAGATGGAAAACTTTTTTTGTGAGAGAATCTTACGGGAAAATAAAGTGATGAAAACAAAATTTGTAAAAAAAGAAATTTTTGCTGAGAGAATCGTATGGGAAAAGAGAAAAGAAACTTAAAGAATTGGAAGTGAAATATACATATGTAATTTTGGTATGGTTTTTTGAAGTCTGAAGTGAGAACCTTTTTTTTTTTTGGTCGCAGGAAAAAATTTCTTCCAATTTCTTCCAATGAGCACAATTTGTAGCGAGTGTCTTCAATTCTCTTCAACATTTTCCAGGTTAACGTATTTCTTGTTCAAGCGATCACTTCCCTGATTATTTAGGACAGATCCCTGAGGATTTAACATCAATATTTGCTGACAGACTTCCGTTAGTCAGTTGGTTTGAAAGCATACCTTAGATTTTTTTCTGTTAGTTCTGCCATTTGATGCCCAATCGTCAAGTATAGTACAGTGCACTCGCGATACCGTGAACTCATTATGTGAAGACGGCTTATTGCTAATGCATTTTAGTTAAGTGTCAACTGACAAAGTCAATGTGTTTGTGCTGGCAAACGAGTACGTTTACATATATTTTTTTTAGTTCTTTATATAAAAACAAAAATATTTTTTTAATAAATTTATTTAAAGTGTAACCATATGAAGTTTTTCATTACTTCTCCATTTTTGTTAATAAATTTATGAAAATACCTAGTGATTTCTAATTTGAGTTTGAGTGCCCCAAAAAATGCTACCCCTCTCCGCCTATCCACTTGACTGGATCCACCACTGCGTAGAATTCAAAACAAATGCCAAGCTTCAAAGTTTATTTGATTCATAAAAAAATCAACTTTTTCTTATCTTGCCAAACAAATACCAAATAGGAGGAAGCGTAATATAACCAAATTTATCTAATCAATATATTTATGTATCAATTTCAATAAAAACTAAACTCTATGGCAAAGAAAGCAAAGCAACACCTGTTTTAACTTAATATCTTTATTTAGTTTGCAACCGATAACTAAAACCTTAAGACCTTAAAAAATGGTTAAAGTGCGACCAATTAATGATTGTTTGCAAAAAGTGGCCATAGAAGAACTAAATGAAGTGCCGGAACGTATACCCGATGATATTGAAGCATTACGCACGTGGATACAACAGCAGCCACATTTAAACGCTCGCACCGATGACCAATTTTTGTTATCCTTTTTACGCGGTTGCAAATTCAGTTTGGAAAAGGCGAAATCAAAAATTGACAAATACTATACGCTGCGTACAAAATATCCAGAATATTTTACCGCTTATGATGCAGACGATACCAAATTTCGCGAAATATTTCATTTGGGGTGAGTGGATATATTTTGAATTGTATGAAGTTTAATATTGCAATCTTTCAACTTTAGTGTATACACCGTACTACCAACGCCATTACATGAAAATGGTCCACGCATAATTTTAATGCGTAGTGGTATTTATCCTGCAGATAAATATGTCGTCACCGATGTTGGTCGTTCTATGGCCGCTATACAAGATATCATTATTCGAGAGGATGATTATGCTATTATCAATGGTATTGTTTTTATAATGGATTCAGAGCGTGCATCCTTAGCTCATTTTCTGCAAATGACACCGAAGCTTATGAAAGCCTTTACTTTGTACTCCGAGGAAGCAATACCTCTACGTCCAAAGGCAAATCATATGATCAACACTTTAGCCGCACTGGAACCGTTGTTTAACCTATTCAAGCCTTTGATGTCGAAGAAACAGCAAGAAAGGGTAAATTATATTTGGCTAGTAGTATGCTATACATGTACCTAAATGTATGAATTTTCATTGTAGTTCTATGTTCATGGTACAAACTGGGAAGCTTTATACAAAAGTATACCGAAAAAATACTTACCTGTAGAATATGGCGGTGAAAATGGTTCAATTCCTGATATTATAGCGGATTGGAGCATAAATTAGATGAGTATAGCGAATATTTTAAGGAGGACATAAAATATGGTACAAACGAAAAATTAAGACTTGGCAAGCCTATGGATTTTGACAACTTATTCGGTACGGAGGGTTCATTTAGGAAGCTTGAAGTGGATTAGGCACATTGTTACATTCTATGCAAACTTAATATAAGGTATTATAATGTAAACAACTTCAGTATTTTTTTTTTTTTAATAAAATAATAAACTATTTATATATAAGTATGTATAATACGGAGTTTAATGTTACCATATACACAAAGTTATCTTACCTGAGATCCAGAAAGCATATGACGCAAAGTGGGTGGGTTTCTGGTCATCCTTTGACTTTTGATTAACGTCTGTCTAAGCACGCAAGTAAAACTCTTCAGAAAAAAAGTAACGGAACTGACGAATCCATAGACTCCCATAAGCCAAGGTAGCGTCTGTCCCAAAGCGAGCGGCTTCCAGGTCACAATGGGCTGTTGTGAATTGAAATCGGCAACATAAAGTTTTTAGTTTCTCGATCAGGGAATTTTTTTAAAGCATTTATGTATCTCCTTTGCAGATTTTTTTTTTTCAATCCTCATATTTTCATTGTGGTGACCGTTGGATAAACTTTCTCTGTTAGTTCCTTAAGTTGTGCGCATTATTCGTGGACGGTTTGTGATAGTGGACACCTCCTTTAAATAAGGAATTACATATGACACGAGAGACGACATTCGCAGAATCGTTTGTGAGTCCTTCTGCCAATCTTTCTTGATAATATTTAGTTAACTCCAGTGCTTTAAAATTTCCATCGTTATGTATTGCTTATGGAGTCGATGAGTAAGTATATGTATGTTCGATTTGGATGGTGTGTAATTTTTGTCCAGATGGTTATAAAATTTATCCTTTATATGGTATACTGGTCTGGCGATTAATCATAGGTCTAAAATCTATAATTTGACATTTACTTATTTTCATATTCCATACATAAGTATTATCTATCCGGTAACATTATTTTTTAGGACAACTTCAAGTTTTTAATGAGTTTCATGAGGTGATTGACATGTTCGTAGCATCAAAAAGTCTCCCAACTGACATATAGTGGCGTCATTTTTATAAAATCTATTACGTCACACTCAGTAGTAACAACCTTCAGGTGTAGGTCGCCCAAAGACAGTGTGTCTATGATTTTACGCGAACATTTGGGTATGAGAAAGCTCTGCTCAAAATAGTTACCACAATTGTTGATATCCAAACAAAACAACAACGAAACGATGATTTCGAGCAGTGGTTTGACATTTTTAAGCGGAATAAAAGAATTTTTTTGGGTCAACCGTATTCGCCAGATCTGGCCTTTATCAATACTGACACTTCGCAGATCTCAAAGAGATGTTCTCGGGATAGAGATATCGCTCTGATGAGAAAAAAACTTGACAATGAAAAAACTACGATTTTATGTTTTTTTGCCCACTAAGTAGAATGCATCTTGCCTGTTCCATCTTCTACTGGGTTATGTTTTAAATAAAAGTTAATATATCGAACTCATTTATCAATGTACAACTAAACTTTATGTTATCTAGATAAATAAAGAAATAATTTGTGCATAAATGTGAATTACGGTATAATATAGTTTGAAGCTATCTTATCGTTGGCCTTAAGTAGATATTAGTTAGAGACTAAGTGACTACCAAAAAATTTTTATGGAATTTCAACGAAAAAATAATTGTTATAATTAAATATATGTTTTAGTTGACAAACGACAACAATAGCCTACAAACACAAAATGGCCAAAGTACGACCTATAAATGATATTTTGCAAAAAGTGGCTATTGAAGAACTAAATGAAGTGCCCGAACGTATACCCGCCGATGTTGAAGCATTACGCACGTGGATACAACAACAGCCACATTTAAATGCACGCACAGATGATCAGTTTCTGTTATCCTTTTTACGTGGTTGCAAATTCAGTTTGGAGAAAGCAAAGTCTAAAATCGATCAATATTATACATTCCGTACAAAATTCCCGGAATTATTGCGTTGTTATAATGCGAACGATATCCTATTTCGAGAATTACTACATTTAGGGTAAGTAATAATAAATTTTTGTACCTCAAGCAATAATTAATCGCTTAATATCTAGTGTATACCTGGTATTGCCAACGCCATTGCACGAGAATGGTCCACGTATTGTTTTAGTGCGTGGTGCTATATATTCTCCTGCCAAATTTAATTTCACTGAAGTTGTACGTCTTATGGTCACTATACAGGATATTATTATGCTGGAGGATGATTATGCCAATATATATGGCATGGTCTTAATTATGGATGCTGCAAATGGTACTTTTGCACATTTTCTACAAATGACACCACGTGTTATGAAAGCGTATGGTGTTTTCTCAGAAAAGGCAATACCATTACGCCCAAAGGGAAATCATATGTTTAATACTTTTGCAGCAATCGAGCCGATATTCAATATGCTGAAACCTATGTTATCGCCCAAACAAAGAGAAAGGGTTTGTTTAGCATTAATTTTAGTATAAAGTAAGAGCTTAAAAACTCAAAACCATATTTTTCCCATTGCAGTTCTTTATTCATGGCACAAATTTGGAATCGTTATATGCACTTATTCCTCAAAAATATTTACCTGTAGAATATGGCGGTGAAAATGGTAAAGTCGCTGATATAATTGCCCATTGGGAGCTTAAAGTTGATGAATATAGCGCTTATTTAGAGGATAATGCTAAATATGGCACTGATGAAAAGTTGAGAACCGAAAGTGCAATGTGCTATGATAATTTATTTGGTACGGAGGGATCCTTTAGAAAACTTGAATTTGATTAAATAGATTTAAAATTTTAAAAGTATTTAGAAAAATTATTGCAATCTAAATTTTCAGCGAGAGCGTGTATATTAGAAGCGATAGAAATAGCCAAATAATATTATATAGTCTTCAATGGACCAAAATTGGGGCTACAACCAGCGCTGGATTAAGGTATTGAGACTATGTGGATTTGTGTATATTCTGTGGTAAACTGAACAGGAGTCCCTTTTTTTGGTCACGCCGTTAATATACGGCCTCATTACGATTTGAAACCGAGAGAAATGAATTTTTTGGAAAAAATAATAATTTTCTATTTTGAAATTGAAATTAAATGTTTATTATCTTTAGTCACAAGGGTCTTCTTTCCAGTTTTTCCAGCACTGCTAATTACTGTGCAAAATTGTTTAAGTCCTACAAAAATCAGAAAACTACCACTAAAAACTATAGATTCCTAATGCAGGAATTGCAGCTGTTCAATTGCTTAGACATCAGAGCATTTCTTATATGTCCTTTATATCTTCATAGAGCATTGGGCCTTCACAAAAATCTTCCAACGTGCACGATCAGTAGCGAGTCCATTCTATTCTCTCCAACATTTCTTCGATGATTTAGGATGGCGGTATTTTATGCTCTCCAACATTTCTTCGATGATTTAGGATGGCCGCATTTTACGCTATCTTGAGGGTTCCATTTCCACCTTAGCTCTTTGATATGTATGGAAATCAGATATTGATAGCATCTTTTTAGCAATTCGGCATTGGAAATGGTCTTTGGCTACCAAATTTTTAGAATTCGGCAAAACCTATTGTTGACGAACACTTGTAAATTGTGTAGCAGGATGATGTAGCAGGTTTCGCAGCCGTATAAAAGAATTGGCCTCACCTTCTTCATCGTTGACAATTCGAAGACTTCCAGACATTGCCAAGCTGAGCAAAGGAACCTTTCGCTTTATTGATTCTCTAGCATGGATCTCTTTTTCGGCACTGCGGTGAAGGCCACAGGAACATTGAGGGCAATGAAAGAGCTGATGAATTAGCAAGATACGGTTTCTCCCTTGAAGAAACCGGTGCCTCAGATTTCGTGCACACTCTAAATAGAGTAGTTAAGAAAAAAGTCTTCTCACTCTTTCTTTCCGAGGCAGCAAAGAACTGGGGATCCCTGCAACCCTGCAGAATATCCATCCCATCAGAATAGCCATCAAATAATAATTCAAAAACCACTGACCTATTGTCCAAGGAGTCGCAAAGACATCACGAGCATCCCTGCAACTTGCACAGGACACGGCAAGCATACTGAAGAATTAGGCATGCTATTCAACCCTTATTGCCGCAGTTGTCTGAATGTAAATGAGAAAGAATCTGTTGAGCACTTTCTCTGCATCTGTCCGGCCCTTGCCAGAATTAGACACAGATATCAAGGATAAGCTTTCTTTAACAACTTCAGCGAATCGGCCGAAACTGAAATCGGATCGCTGCTTCACTATCAGTTTTGTAGGGTTACGTATATGCAGGGCCGGATATATCTTAGAGGCACACTAGGCCAGTGCCTAGGCGGCACAGTTTTTTTTATTTTTTTAAATTTATTTACACAGGGGGAATAAAGTGCAAATACTGGGACTGTGTGCACTAAATTACCTAAAAATGTTAACAACCACAAAAAAAAAAAAAAAAAGGTTCTCACTTTTGATATTACAAAATTTACTCGTGAAGAGGGGCGGCATTTTCTGACTGGCCTACGGGCGGCAGATTTCTAAATCCGGGCCTGCGTATATGGTTCTAAAAAGGCACACTAGTGCTACTTAATGGCTTCTAGCTTGGCTGCTAAGCCACCACTCTAACCTAACCTATCTTTCATTGAACTGAAGCTTTCAGCATTTTCAAAGAAAAACCAACATTGAATAGCACATCATTTGAAAGGACATAAAAAGTGATTTCTTAATGTACTAATAATTAAAACGTATACTAAAAAAAAATAAGAGACTGTAAGAATGTTCACATATCAATCTATTAGCCATTTTTAAATACTTTAAGCCATGTATGTCAGTCAAACAGTCGCTTAAGCTGTTCGTCAACATCAGTTAACGAACAATTCTGAAAGATTGAATTAGCTATCAGTCTGATTGCACAATTAGAGCTATATATTGATTATTTAGTTGAATAAACGTGCATTATAAATTGGTAATGAACTTATTCAACCTGTGAACAAAATACAATAAAAACTATAACTTATCTAAATGGCAGCTATATTTAAAATAAAGAAAAAATCAATGGTTATCTTATCAAAAAAACAGTGCTAATAGGTGTATCAGTGTTATTCAAAAATTGTGGCTCGACCCACGCGAAAAAAAATGGGGAGGTTTTCGATAGTTTCGTACTACTAAAGAAAAACAAAAACCAATGCATAAAAGCTGAGAAAGTGACGACCTTGAAGACGTGGATAACAAAAGAATGTTTTCGAAAATGAGACAGTAAAAAAGGTAGGTTATGTTCCTATGTCACTCAGAAATTCAAAGTAAGCCCTTTGTGTAAACATTGGCTCCAACATGTTGATAAAAATTATATTTTTAAAACATTTCTTACATATTGACTAGGAAAATGTCATGAGTAAGAAACTGATTCTGAACTAATTCATTTGTTGACATCAAATTCAACTTTTGGGATAACTATTATAGATATGAGTACTAGTTACTTTAAATTGATCTATAAAATGACTCTTAGTGTTCAGTTATTTATGTAGGTTGTCAAAAATATTCTAACTTCAGAAGATTTTGCTTGGATTTATATCTCTTGCTCATAACTTAATTTGAAAATTTGGTTTTTCAAAAAATGTCCGAAGGTGAAGAGAGAGTTTTTAATGTCAGCAAAGGTCGTAGCTTTAAAAAGTTTGAAAACCACTGTTTTACATAATTAAAGTAATAATATATATAGACGTATTTAATTAAAGTGATAATTTATATGGAGGTATAAATCCATTGTCGATAATATTTTGTCAATTTCACACAACTTGCGAATTGTTAAGCATACAACAGTTTAGTTTACATTGTGCCATAAGCCGCATTGGTGCCGTCAGTCTCGTTGATTATTTTGTAGATTCTTTATTTTACAACTAGCGACATTTGATCACCACATCAGAGAGATGCCCAATATACGCCCACTACCAGAAGATTTGCAAAAAGTTGCTATCGCTGAATTGAATGAAGTACCGGAACGTATTGCCGATGATTTGGAGGCATTAAAAACTTGGATACAACAACAGCCACATCTTCGTGCACGCACCGATGATCAGTTTCTGTTAGCTTTTTTACGAGGCTGTAAATTCAGCTTGGAGAAGGCAAAGTCCAAGATCGATCATTTCTATACGTTACGCACCAAATATCCTGACTTCTACACAATACAAGATTTAGACAGCCCACGCGTGAAGGAGTTGATGAGTTTGGGGTAAGAAATGTTTTTGATTTGTGGTATAAATTTTAATTGAATCCGAAAAACTTAACTTTTAGCGAAAATATTAAAAGACAAAAAATTTAAAAAAAAAACAACCGTTTAAAAATAGAAATACAAGAATTTGTAAAAAAAAATGGACCCTGAGCATTCGGATTACTTTAGTGTACCCGGAAGACGTTTTTCTATCCTCCCTGTCAATGTCTCTATCATTATTTTACAAAGAAAAATTACTTAAAACCATAACGGAAAATGACCAAAATAGTCTTATGTCGAAACGATATTAAATTTCTCACAAACCTCATATAATTTATATGAATTTATCTGGGTTATAAGTCTCTTAGACATCTGAAAAATTTTCGTGTCCATTTTTAAGAGACTTTGATTTTCAATTTGGAAGAATCGATCCTCTGTTGGGATACACATACAATCCTTATCCTTATCCTGCCAAAACACCACGGTATTAATAACATTTTCCAATTCAGCATCGGACTCCATCTGCCTACACCACTAAATGAAAATGGACCACGTATAATGCTCATACGTGCCGGTATTTATTCAGCGGAAAAATTCAGCTTTGATGAAGTAATGTGTATC
The DNA here is from genome assembly GCA_963662105.1 of Meiosimyza platycephala. Taxonomy (NCBI): domain Eukaryota; kingdom Metazoa; phylum Arthropoda; class Insecta; order Diptera; family Lauxaniidae; genus Meiosimyza; species Meiosimyza platycephala. The sequence goes on along the minus strand of OY759211.1, from coordinate 78,476,690 downwards.
GCTAATACTATGGAAGAAATAACCTTAATGGAGGATGATTATGCTGTAGTTAATGGTTATATTGACATTTTGGACTTATCAGCAGTAAAAACATCACATTTCTTCCAAATGACACCAACAGTAATGAAAAAAATGTCCACATTCCAAGAAGAGGCATTGCCACTACGTCAGAAAGCAACACATTTTATAAATATGCCGTCTGGTTTTGAGGCTGTATTCAATATGTTAAAACCCTTAATGCCTGCCAAGCAACAAGAAAGGGTAAGATAACGTTAAGTCTTTTAGAAATCATATCTATAACATCTTGAACTATTTTTGAACTCTTACAGCTCTTTGTTCATGGTCACAACTTGGAGGCCTTGTACAAGCATGTACCGCAAAAATATTTACCCAAGGAATATGGCGGTGAAAATGGCTCAATTGACTCAATAATAAAAAATAGTGACAAAATGTTCATGAAATACTATGACTTCTTCAGTGAGGATATTAAAAAATATGGCACAGATGAGAAATTGCGTATTGGCAAAACGGTAGACTATGACAATGAATTCGGTGTTGATGGTTCTTTTAGGAAAATAAATGTTGATTGAAACATTCATGGAGTTTTGGATATAAGCTATGTTCATTGTATTTAAACTTGTTATGAGTATTTTATAAGTATAATATTTATAGAAGATGGTATTTATTAAATAATTTTATAATGCAAAAGCAGAGACAACAACATTTTAGAAACTTCAACATTGTAATTAAACATGTAATGAGTTATACTAAATATTTTAAAAGTATGATTTCAATAGAAAATGTTATTTATTAAATATTTTTTAAGAACCAACAGCATTTTAGAACCTACCCATCTGCGAAAACATTGGCTTCCGAATCAAAATTTGAATTAAAAATTCTATGTTATATGAAGGGGGCTGATCTTTCCAGCAAATAAATTTTAGAGACTTGGAACTCTCTAAAATCTAGTTGTCTCTGATGAAAGTTTATCTTAAACATAATAAATAAAAACAAATAAAAAAAACTATCGAAATATCGATGATCGATGTTTCCAAACAGTATCGAAATATATCTACCAAAAAAATATCGAATATATCGAATAAATTTGCAAAAAAATTGGTAATGAACAAGCTTAATCTGTGAGCAATAAAAATAAAAACTTATCTACGTGAGCGCATTATTTATGTAAAATATCGAAAAAATCAATAGTTATCTTATCAATAAGAAAAACTAAAAAAATACTGGCGCGTATATCAGTGTTACTCAAAAATTGCGGCGCGACCCACGCGGAGAAAATCGTGGAGAGTTCCGATAGTTTCGTACTACAAAAAAAAAAACAAAAACCAAGAATAAATGCTGACAAAATGATGACCTTGAAGACGTGGATAACAATAGAACTTTTCCGAAATTGAGACAACAAAGAAGGTTTGTTATGATACTAAGCTCTTCAGAACTTCCAAATAATCCCTCCGTTAAACTATTTGATTCAACATGTTCATAAAAGGTCGATTTCCAAAACATTACATAAATATTTCCTTCAAAATGTCTCAGGTAAAAAACTGAACACTATAAATTGTGTATGCATTCCCTTAAGTGGTAAGTACATAAAAGGAGCTAATTTTTATGTGAGAATTAAGTTCATTTTCTACCTGACTTCTATCTCCGTTTTGCTGGGGTTTATTTTCTCACTCATTACTAAATTCGGTTTTTCAAAAAATGGTCGAAAGTCGAGAGACTTTGTTAATGTCAACTAAGGACGCAGTTTTAAAAAGTTTGAAAACCACTGTTTTACATAACTAAAATAATAATATATATAGACGTATAAATTCATCTTTGATAATAATTTGTTAATGCCACAAAACTTACGGATTGTCAAATATACAACAGTTTAGTTTACATTGTGCCATAAGCCGCATTGGCGCCGTCAGTCTCGTTGATTATTTTGTAGATTCTTTATTTTACAACTAGCGATATTTCATTACCACATCGGAAAGATGCCTAATATACGCCCACTACCAGAAGATTTGCAAAAAATTGCTATCGCTGAATTGAATGAAGTACCGGAACGTATTGCCGATGATTTGGAGGCATTAAAAACTTGGATACAACAACAGCCACATCTACGTGCACGCACCGATGATCAGTTTCTGTTAGCTTTTTTACGAGGCTGTAAATTCAGCTTGGAGAAGGCAAAGTCCAAGATCGATCGTTTCTATACTTTACGCACCAAATATCCAGACTTCTACACAATACAAGATTTAGACAGCTCACGCATGAGAGAGCTGATGAACTTGGGGTAAGAATTATTTTGGATTAAATTTTTATTGAATCCGAAAAGCTTAACCACTAACCAAAATTTTAAATGGCAAAAAACTTTGAAAAAAAAATAACCCTGTAAGGAAAGTCAAATCATAATGTACTGGATACAATTAGACAAGAATTTGTAAAAAAAAATTTACCTTGGACTTTCTGTTGATGCAAGTGTACCCGGCATATGCATGTTTTTCTGCCCTCCTTGTCTCTATCTCGATCTCAATTTTACAAAAAATAATAACTTAATATCATAATGGAAAATCACCAAAAAAAGTCTTATTCAAAAGGATATCAAATTTTTCTCAAGATCCGATATATTTTATAAGAATTCATCTAGGTTTTATTATTCTTAGAAATCAGAACATATTTTCTTTTTCATTTTGAAGGACATTAATTTTCAATTTCAAATATTGCCGGATCGATGCTCTGTTGACATACAAATAAAAAACGTTCTAGATACTTGGGAATATTTGTATGTAAGGGATTCTGCAATAAAGTACCTACCAAATTTAGTGGCGTACTGTTGCCTGAATAAATTTGCTTCAATTCATGACTTTCTCAATTAATTCATATGTCAATAAATATCCACCATCTTTTTAACTTCCATCAAGGGAAAGCATACATATCCTTATAAATTGAAAATAAAATTAAGAAAATTTTGCTCTAAGCTATTGCCAAAACATCACGATATTAATTACATTTTCCAATTCAGCGTCGGACTTCACCTGCCCACACCACTAAATGAAAATGGACCACGTATATTATTCATACGTGCCGGTGGTTATCCACCGGAAAAATTCGTCTTCGATGAAATAATGTGTATCGCTAATACTATGGAACAAATAACCTTCATGGAGGATGATTATGCTGTAGTTAATGGTTATATTGACATTTTGGATTTATCAACAGTAACAATATCGCATTTCCTCCAAATGACACCAACAGTAATGAAAAAAATGTCCATATTTCAAGAAGAAGCATTGCCTTTCCGTCAGAAAGAAACACATTTTATTAATATGCCGTCTGGTTTTGAGACTGTATTCAATATGTTAAAACCTTTAATGCGCCCCAAGCAGCAGGAGAGAGTAAGATAACGTTAAATCTTCTAGAAATCATTAATGACATCTTGAACTTTTCTTTACTCTTACAGCTCTTTGTTCATGGTCATAATTTGGAGGCCTTATACAAGCATGTACCGCAAAAATATTTACCCAAGGAATATGGCGGTGAAAATGGCTCAATTGACTCTATAATCAAACATAATGAAAACAGGTTCATGAAATACTACGACTTCTTCAGTGAGGATCTTAGAAAATATGGCACAGATGAGAAATTGCGTATTGGCAAAACGGCAGACTATGATAATGAATTTGGGGTTGATGGTTCTTTTAGAAAAATTAATGTTGATTGAGTCATTCACAGAATATTGGATATAAGCTATGTTCATAGCATTTAAACTTGTTATGAGTGGAACTAAATATGTATTTTATAAGTATAACTTTGATAGAAGATGGTATTTATTAAATAATTTTAAAAAGCAAAAGTAGAGACAAAAACATTTTAGAAACTTCCCAGTTTCCTCTTAGACATCCCAGTCAAAATTTAAATCAAAAAATGTATGTGACTTGTAATACGAATGTTTATCTTAAATATTGTTTCTGTTTGTTTTTAATTTGGAAGTAGAAAGAGCTACATTAGTTATTTTAAGATAATTAGGCCTTAGACTTTAAAATACACTCTGCTGAGCAACCATCTGCCTAAGCTCGTGTGTCGCCTCTTTAGCTGTGTTCAACATCTCTATGAAGTTCTCTATAGCGCTGCTTTAGGGTGCTGGATTTAAATTTTTCTTCTTTCATCGATTAGATTCAAGTTATAGCTAATCCAATTAGTATTTCTCCTGCGCTGAAATCCGACAACAGTATTCAAGACATCGTAGCTGCGGGGCTGAATTGAAAATATTACTATCACATAATTGGATGAAACCAGAGACGATTTGTTTCTGAATCGTTCCATTACAAAACGATTATTTAAGCGACTGCCATCACTCGTAGTTTAACTTTAACCACAGCAAAAAAGTGATCAGAACCGGAATCTGCGCTTCTCATTTTGCAAACATCGATGAGGCTGCTTCGACAGGTTTTGCTATTGCGAAAGTGATCAATCTGCCTATCTATATCGCTGGGTGAACGATATTAGTGTCTGGGCTTGTGAATGAAGAGAGAGCTTCCTATTACGAGTTTTTTGGTACTGCAGATATCGATGTTGTTATTGTTGTTGTTGCCAATTTGAAGATTTAAAATGTCCATGAGCATTATGTACTTTGCCCTGTTTGCTGATAATATTAATTTACTATATAATTCATGTATCACCTCGGACTCCACAACTTCTGTTAAGATAGGAGTTTAGTTGCCAATCTGTTTTCTACTCGGAGCCCAAAAACTACTGTCATACCAATATAGGTCATGTAGGTATGGTATTTAGAAACTCTAAACTAATTTCAAGTTAGCTTGTTTTCAAAAAATTTCATTTATAGTGTCCAGTTTAATCAAACAGAAACTCTTTATAATCGAAGATCTCTTTTTTGTCGGCGTGTTCAAATTTATGACAAAAAAAGCACTCACTTTCAATTTCAAAAAATTCTATGCCATATTTCAGTTGTCAGCTAAAGCCCTTAGCTCTTATTCTCGATTCGGCGCAGCCTCGTAGGTAATAATTAGGCGAAACATTATAGGTAGCTCAAACGTATGATCGCATATAGTTCAGGGTTTTCGTACAATGGATCTATGAATGTGTACTTAAATTTCCTTTATGATGATTATTAATTTCCTAGTGAAAGCAACAATAGTTTGGATGAATTAATTTTTGATCCGATTTCGACACAGCTCATTGAGTTTTTCTTCTTGGACTTTCTTCTGTTGACAACGCCAGGATTCAATGTGCCAACTTCGATATGCGTAATTTCCACTAGTAATTGATCAAATACTATACTTTTTTCAAGCTAAAACCTATGATATAGATTAAGCCGGATACGGAGCAGGGAGCTTACTCCCTCCATTATTACCATATGTGTGGACAATGAGGTAGCAATCAAAGCACTGAACGCCAAAATTGTGAAGTCTTGGTGTGTAGAACACTGCAGAGAATCACTACGTTCAATCTGACAGCATGCGATAGAGCTCTGCTGGGTGCCCGGTCATAAGGGTATTTCCGGAAATGAGAGAGCTGCCGAATGTGCCAGAATAGGATCAGAAGAACCAGAGAATCAACAAGTGGTAGGCCTTAATATACCATTGGCGGAACTACATATTTTCTAACTGTACTTTTTGTGATTCAAGGATAACTATGAATGGGGTGATCTTGCATTTGCTTATCAGTTCATGACTGCTATCGAGGTGCAGTGGCAAGGCACTAAAGAGATATTTCTACCTTGTAGACTTTCTTCGTTTATCCAGGTGTAACTTTTATGGTTTTAGCTGTATTTGTAAAAATAAAAAAAATCATGTCTGGTCTTGTACAAAACTCCAACACTCATTAGAAAATCATGTTGAAATCAAGTACAAAAAATTTTCCTTGGTAGAAAATTATGTTTATTGCGTTTTATTAATACAACATACAAAGGTTTATTTGTACTTTCTACTTAAAGTACTCGAACTTGTTCACATCATTATCTTATCGTAAACAAATATAGATGCAATATTCATAATGCCTACTCATGTTGTTTTATATAATTAAAACACTTTTAAAATGTACTCTATACGTAGGCTTAATAGTGGTCATTAGAATAAAACGATTATCCTAATAATTCAGTCAACAAGGCATAGTTGCCTAAATAAGTCTTTTCTTATGGACTTTGCATAATAGTAAACATTTACCATTAAAATGCCTACTGCAAATCAGCTAAGCTTAAGACCATTAACACCTGAACTGCAAAAGAAAGCAATCGATGAATTAAATGAAGTACCAGAGAGAATTGTCAAAGATATTGCAGCTTTGCGGGAATGGATCGCTAAACAACCTCATTTGAAAGCACGCACCAGTGATCAATTTTTAGTGGCTTTTTTGCGTGGCTGTAAATATAGCTTGGAAAAGGCCAAGAAAAAAATTGATAATTTCTACACGTTGCGTACGCTTTTGCCAGATTTATTTCCTAACTTTGTCGATCATCAACGCATACTTGCGATAGTCAAATTGGGGTAAGTTTTTTTCGAAACAAAAATAAAAATGCATCAAACTAAAAAAATGAAGATCTTTGTATCATATAGCATTCATATTTTCAATATGCATCCAAGGGTTCCCAACTTATAATGATATTTTGAAAAGCTATATCCTGTTGATAACAACTTAACTAATTCTTAGATAAAGTTTGAAACCTGTTCCTTTTTCAGCGTTGGCGTCTATTTACCACTCCCACTAATGGAGGATGGTCCACGCATAATGCTGGTACGCACTGGTCATTATCCCGTTGACCAATATAATCTTATCGACCTCATGAGCTTAGGTAGTTTTGCTCATGATATTCAATTGATTGTTGATGATAATGCTGTTGTCAGTGGTTTTGTACAAGTGGTAGATTTCGCTGAATTTACAATGGCGCATTTTATGCAAATGAGTCCTATAAAAATTAAACGTTTGAGTCATTACAACGAAGAAGCGCTTCCTTTGCGTATGAAGGCATCTCATGCTATCAATATAGGTGCCGCTTTCGAAATGGCATTTGCTACAATCAAACCAATGTTGCCAGAGAAACTACAAAAGCGTGTGTGTATTAGAATTTTTAACAACAGTTGATATTTCCTTTTTAAAATTAAATCTCTATTTTGCAGCTATTTGTGCACGGCAGCAATTTGGAGTCTCTGTACGAACATGTACCACAAAAATTTCTACCTAAAGAATATGGTGGCGAGAATGGTACAATTGATGAAATCATCGAGAAAGATGTACAGAATTTATTAAAGTATCGTGAATACCTGATAGAGGAAAGAGAATATGGTTCCAATGAAAAATTACGCCTAGGCAAGCCAATTGATATTGAGAGCATATTCGGTATGGAGGGCTCCTTTAGATCATTAAATGTTGACTGATGATAATTGTTAAAGCGCATGCTTTGATAAGCATGGTACTTTAACGTATGGTGATATTGTTGTAGTCTGATCATTACGATGTAGACTTAGATTGATGGTGTCCATTTCTTATAGGGAATGTAATAAATTAACTTTAATTTTTATTGTTATTTAAATACATAGACCAAATCCATCTCAAACCATGTAGTCGGAGTGACTTCAAATTGCGGAATTGGTTACCGATTAAATATGTTATTTTTCAAAGTCCTTACAATGTTTTTATATATTCCCTCTGATAAAATGTTATTACGAAAATAACGGTAAAATAAGAGTATGCAGAATGCAAGCTGGATTTATAGAAAGTAATTTGGAATGTTGCTGTTGTTATTTGCTTTGAAAATAGTACCGTAGAGTGGCTTGGCAATGATGAAAAAAAAATTTACATTTTCATTTTGGGGAAAAAAAATATCCTGACCTCAAATATGTTTTAACAAGCATTAAACTCGTGTCATTTCTCTCTCATATTAATAAAAATACACAGTAAAATTTTAAGCGTAAAAAACATTGGGGTTTTTGAGAAAATCAGCCTTGTTTTATTATCTAAAAAGCGCTATAATTCCGCTAATTTTCAACAACTTTCAAAATTTCTTAAAAATTCTGACAGAAAATTAGAAGTTCTATTAGAATCAAAAGACAAAAATTAATTATTTTGATTTGGATCAAAAACGGGACTATTTTGAACCAATTTTCAGCGGTTTTTCAAGCTTTGACACTAAAACTTTAAATGGGCATAACTATGAACATAAAAAATAATTTTCAATCAAATCGGGGGACGGTATATTCCCTTAATTACTTTGAAAAATAACATATTTAATCGGTAACCAATTCCGCAATTTGAAGTCACTCCGACTGCATGGTTTGAGATGGATTTGGTCGTGGGCAAATCCGCGAAGTTGTTACTTTTTGAGGGAGAAAAAATAATAATTACCGTTGAACATTTTTCCACAGTATATTGTACACCTAAATCTACCAGGCAAGCAAGGTATTAACGTTGTTTAATTATATTCATGAATGTGCTATTGGAAAATAAGAAATTTTATTGCCAGGAAATCGAATATATATGATGCCCTAATATCTTATTCATTTTTGAAGGCACATTCAATTTTGATAACTAGAATTGTTTATTTTGAAGAAAGCAACATATTTATAGAACAAAATTCGTGATCAGACATGTTCCATTTTATATAAACCAAAAAGAAAAAAAAAAATTTTTAATTTACAAATAAGTAGAGACACTTATGTTGGAGGCTGAATTTCTAAGACCATTGATGGCACAGTATCAACACTCTAAGTAACATATAGGTTTGTGCGCCTTCTTTTGTTACCCAAATCCCCGAGACGCTATTTGAAATGTTCAAAAAGTTATCAGCGATTAAAGATTGTGACATGTTATAAATACATAAGTCATCGTCATATTCATACATTTTTTGCAAATTAATTTTTTTATTTGGTAGATATGTGGCTTAAGTTCTGTTCTTTCATGTAACCATAGTATTGGTTACCTAAAAAGAAGTATTTTTCGACAAGAAAAGCGAGTGACAAGAAAAGTAACAACTTTACGGATTTGCCCATATCAAGTTTTGTAAAAATAAAAAAACTTAGTTTCTGATTTTGAATAAAACTCGACCACTTATTGAAGAGCCATGCTGGATTTAAGTACACAAACTTTGCTTGGTAGAAAATTATGTTTATTGCCTCTTATTAATACAACAAACAAAGGTTTATTTGTAGTTTTTACTTAAAGTACTCGAACTTGTTCATATCATTATCTTATCGTAAACAAATATAGATGCAAATTCAAAATACATACTTATGTTGTTTTATATGAAAATAAATATAATTAAACACTTTTAAAATGTACACTATATGTAGACTTATCCTAATAATTTAGTCAACAAGGCATAGTTGCCTAAATAAGTCTTTTCAATTTATTTGAGTACTTCTTGTGGACTTTGTGTGGTTGTAAACATTTACCATTAAAATGCCTACTGCAAATCAGCTAAGCCTAAGACCATTAACACCTCAACTGCAAAAGAAAGCAATCGATGAATTAAATGAAGTACCAGAGAGAATTGTCAAAGATATTGCAGCTTTGCGGGAATGGATCGCTAAACAACCTCATTTGAAAGCACGCACTAGTGATCAATTTTTAGTGGCCTTTTTGCGTGGCTGTAAATATAGCTTGGAAAAAGCCAAGAAAAAAATTGATAATTTCTACACGTTGCGTACGCTTTTGCCAGATTTGTTTCCCAACTTTGTCGATTATCAACGTATACTTGCGCTATATAAATTGGGGTAAGTTTTTTCGAACCAAAAATTAGAATGCATCAAACTAAATAAATAAAGATCTTTGTATCATATGACATTTATATTTGCAATATGCATCCAAGGGTGCCCAACTTATAATGATATTTTGAAATGCTATATACTGTTGTTAGCAACTTAACTAATTCTTAGATAAAGTTTGACCCGTTCCTTTTTCAGCGTTGGCCTCTATTTACCACTCCCCCTAATGGAGGATGGTCCACGTATTATGCTCATACGTACTGGTCATTATCCCGTTGATCAATATAATGTTATCGATCTCATGAGCTTAGGCACTTTTGGTCATGATATTCAATTGATTGATGATGATAATGCTGTTATCAGTGGTTTCATACAAGTGGTAGATTTCGCTGAATTTACAATGGCGCATTTTATGCAAATGAGTCCTATAAAAATTAAACGTTTGAGTCATTACAACGAAGAAGCGCTTCCTTTGCGTATGAAGGCATCTCATGCTATCAATATAGGTGCTGCATTCGAAATGGCTTTTGCTACAACCAAACCAATGTTGACAGATAAACTACAAAAGCGTGTGTGTATTAGAATTTTTAGAAACAGTTGATATTTTCTTATAAAAATCTCTATTTTGCAGCTATTTGTGCACGGCAGCAATTTGGAGTCTCTGTACGAACATGTACCACAAAAATTTCTACCTAAAGAATATGGTGGCGAGAATGGTATAATTGATGAAATCATCGAGAAAGATGTGCAGAATTTATTAAAGTATCGTGAATACCTGATAGAGGAAAGAGAATATGGTTCCAATGAAAAATTACGCCTAGGCAAACCAATTGATATTGAGAGCATATTCGGTATGGAGGGGTCCTTTAGATCATTAAATTTTGACTGATGACTTTGATGATAATTGTTATAGCGTATGCTTTGATAAGCATAGTACTTTAACGTATGGTGATATTGTTGTAATCTTATCATTACGATGTAGACTTAGATTGATGGTGTCTTTTTCTAATAGGGAATGTAATAAATTAACTTTAATTTTTATTGTTATTTAAATATATTTTTTTTTTATAGTATGTATATAGTAAGCATATTGAGTTACATAGAAATTGTTTGCCCTCAGTATTTAAATGAAAATATATACATGAAGCGAAAAATGTTATTGTCATGAATATCCGATATGGTTTCCACCGGGCCCGCTCTAGCGGAGATCTTATGACGTTGCTCACTGAAAGGTGGAATCAATGTGTTTATCTTCTCGTTATTTGACCGAGTATGGCACCGCGCCCTCGTGTCTAAACTACTAGCATATGGTGTCGTTAATGCCTTCGGACGTTGGATAACGGGCATCAGCAGTGACCATTCTATACGTGTTGTTATAGACGGTTTCACTTCAACTGAATACTCTATCAATGCTGAAGTTCACCAGGGTTCAATCCTATATCTCCATCTATTTTCCTTAATTTTATCAATGACCTTCTGTCTTCGACCACTAACCCAATCTATTCCTTTGCGGATGACAGCAACATTTATCATTCATATTGCTTTAAAAATCGCCCAAGCTTTGTGAAGATTGAGAGAGAAAGGCGTTCTATAAATGACACACACTCAAATGTCGTAAAAATAATCTCCGAGTGGGACCGTGCTAATCGCGTCGATTTTAAAGCTGGCAAGACCGAACGTTGTTTGTGTGTTCGAAATCAAAAACTATTGACGTTCTGGGCATATCAATTCAATCAGATCTGAGGTGGACTGATCCTGTGTTCGGTGTGTCGAAAGAATGGCCAAGTATCTAGGTTTTTTTAAAACGGTGCAAGAAATACTTCATTCCTGTTGACCTTTGCACCTATATTAGACCATGGGAAAGTTCTAGGTTCAACAAAATGTACAGGACATGTAACTGATGGAAGTTTTAAAATAGGTAAAGAGAAAAAATTAATTAATTTTTTTTTTTTTAAGCATCATACAAAAATATAGGTTAAACCAAGTTTTTCGATATGTTTTACTTGAGAAATTTGGTATCACATTTTTTGTGCCCCATAGTGTAATCAGTCGGAAAAAATAAACTAACTAATACGTGTTGTATTATTAATTATATCCATATAGTTACTAAGCAAAAATGTATTTCCTATGCCTTTTGCTAACTATTTTACAATTCATGACATTAAAATCAAAGCCGGCACTAAAGATAAACGCAAAGTTAAGAGTACATATGTACATGCGAGTATCATGCAGTTGCTGCAAAAACGAGTTAAGTAAACTTATCAAGATTTAGAAGCAAAAAAAATTAAATGAGTAAATTTATGCATATGATATTATTATATTATTTGAGGTAAAATTGGATATACATACATATGTACATACGAGTAGTTAAATATATGTATATACGTGAGTCTTTGCCAAAACGAAAGCAATTGACCTTGAGGTATCCGATTTTGCTGATTTTTTATTTGTGGGTAGTATTTGACTAGAGATTTTCCATAAATCATTTCTGCATAAGTCAAATCATTGTTACGTTATTTATTAAACAGAATTGAATCGATGTTAAAATTTCAATGCATTTTGTGTTCTGAGGTTAAATGAAGAGGGTGTTATTTTAAAACTGGAATACCATATAATATATTTACCATATTTTCCTGTGTTAACTATGCTGATGTTGTCTCCACTTCTGTACTTGTTGTTAAATAAAAATCGTTGCATCGATTTGTAAATTTACGCGATTATAGAATGTTGTATATGGGTATTTTCATGGTGTCGAACGGGACCGTCGTACACTTTTAAAATAGAATAAAAGTCAAAGTATATAAAACACTTTTTTTTCTTCTGTTCTTTAAGGAATAACCCTTTGGTAGCACTATATTTAGTAGCAAAGTCAATGCCAGACTAACTACTGGTTCCAAGTTATTGGCAATAAAAGAGTGATTCGCACGGGACAAATAATGGAAGTGTTTTTCATGGGCATTTATAGAGAAGCAGAAATCAGCGAATCCTACCAATATTTTTTAATGTGACTAATTTTAAAATTTTGTGGCATAATATCACTTTTTATTAGACTTCGTTTGATTGAAAAATCTTATAAGTATATTCTTTTTTTTACATTTTCTCACATATATATTTTGTATTTAAGATTTATCTAGTAATAAAAAAATAAATTTAATATTAATCATGGTCGATTAAATTGGTGATATCAATTAATTTAATTTAAATTTAATTAAATATTTTTCTGAAAAAAATATGAAATTTTCTTTTTGCTGTTAAAACCTTTGCTTCCTGTAAGGGGCGTGACATCGCCACACTTAAAACAAATTTCTCTTCTCAGGCATCAGTTTATCCCCATACCAAATTTGATCAAAATTGGTGCAGTGACTTAGTCGTGGCGTTTTTTCCCACTATGGGCGTTGGCATGCCCTCTTAAAGGACTTAAGAGTCTTGAATAACTTTTCTTATGGCTTACTCTATAGATATGTATATCTCCAAAACAAATTTTATTAAAATCGGTTTATTAGATTAGCTGTGGAAACGTATTTTCCTATTAAGGGCGTGCAGGCCCGAATTTAGAAATCTGCCGCCCTTAGGCCAGTCGAAAATTGCCTCCCCTCTTCACTAGTAAATATAGAAAAAAAAATTTGTAATATCAAATGGGAGGACCTTTTTTTTTTTTTGTTGTTAACATTTTTAGGTAATTTAGTGCACACTATCTCAGTATTTGGACTTTTTTCCTCCTTTGTAAATAAAATCGTGCCGCCCTAGGCATTGGCCTAGTGTGCCTCTAAGGTAAATCCGGTCCTGATGGCGTGGCACTGTCTACTATTGAAAAGAAAATCATGTTGTGCACTGAGCCACTTCACAGCTTTGCAAAAAATAAAAAAAAAATTGACGATTATGCTGTGTTCTGGCAGACAACCGTTTTGCAACTGCTTAGAATACAAAAGTTTTACACTTGCGATTGCGCACGGGACCAACTTCAAACAGCTCTAAAAATTTTGTATATCATTATGTTGCACTCATTGTTTCTTGCTTTAATTATATGCATTAAACTCTGTTTAAACAAAAATTTTTGAAACACTTGCTGCTGTTCTCGGATCGCTTGAAGCAAAATCAATTTTTCCTAGAACGCATTTTATCAATATTATCAGTAAAAGCGTTTACCTTAAAATGGCCATAAAACGAGTAAATGACCAGGTACGATTTTATGGATAATGTTTTTGAAATCTCCGAACACTAAATAATAATCGTGCATTGTCAGATTTGGTTGACAATTTTTACCGATTTTGATTATGCTTGGAACGCACCGTGTCGGCCAAAGTGCTAACCTTAAAATGGTCATAAAATGAACAAGTGAGCAGATCCGATTTCGTGGATTATGTATTTGGAATCTCAAGACACTATATAATAATTGTGCATTGTCAGATTTGATTGACAATTTTATGGAATGAGAAATGAGAACAAATGATGTTTTTTTGATCGCGCACGGAATATTAGAGCATGTACTAAAGTAAATTAAAAATTAACAGTAAATAGCGATTGGTTTGATGTCTTTGCTTTTTTTTAAGATAATTATTGTTAGGAGAACGATTTTGGGGAATTACTTTTTTGGTGATGACTGTATTGAACAGTAAGCTCAGTAAAATAATTATTTCATACGTTTTTTTTTTAAATTGACTGCAGATAGAACATTATGCACATTATCTATTTTTTAAGCCGAAAAAAAATTTTAAAATTAGGTTTTAGTATTTAAAAGCAGTTCAAATCAATAATTTTATCACTTAGCACTTTTTGTAACTTAACACTTATTTGTCACTTTTATCACTTAGCACTTTTTGGTACTAAGAACTTTTTATCACCTATCACTTTTTGTCACTAAGGTTACACACACTACATAGGAACCGACGATATAAATGTGAAATATCCTGGTGTTACGAATGATTTTATTTTCGAAAACTTAAAGATATTCAACACCACCACTGCATTGTTGTGAATTTAAATGGAGTGGTAATTCATAACCAACCTAATGACTAAGGTAAAAAATAAATACGTAAGTAATTTATTTTTCATATTGATTTCAAACAGTTCTCATGTTATCATATTAGATATGCAGGTATACTTAGTAAGTAAAATGTCAATTGAAAAAAAAAAACAATAACAAAAAGAATAGCATTAACTTTCAGCGTGGAGGTGTTAAAGTTGATAATGAATGAAGTACAAAGAAAGCAACAACAATAACATTTACGAGTAGTATACTGAAGACAGCGACAGAGAGGTTCTAGTCAGTCATAATAACTTTTTTACTGCGCTATTTTCATGGTTATATAGTGTATCCTAAGCTAAATACCGTTGTACTATTTCAGAAAGCCATTAGCTAGCATTTAAAAAAGAGACGTTATATTCATTAATTACGTGACTCAATTTTTTCGAAAAAAACGGAATCAGTAGAAAAATCTACTTTAGGTGCCAAGATATAGCGTTTTGCATACATTTCAAGCTGTAATATTATACAGTTTTAATTAAAACAACAAAATTTTCTAAATTTCGGGCATTTTCGGGCATCGGGACAGGCTTTGGCAAGGCAACCTTGGTTGGTTAGTTTCACCAAAATCCATTACTATCATTCCCGTAAAGTTTCAACTTGATCTCTTTCACATAGCACGTGATCAACGCAAAATTTGAGAGAATTTTTGAGAAAAAAAAAATTTTTTTTTAATATTTCCACTATTCAAAAACTACGGATCATAGCTATTCCTTTCGTAAAATTAGTTTCTTGCTGATTGAAAATTAAGAGAAAAATTTTCAGAGGTTCTAAAACCACCGATCGCATGCCAGCGCCTAAGTTATATAATTTTGAAACTAAACAATGGTTGCTGATGACTATTCCTCCAGTAATTAATCAGCGGATTGTAATTTTCGTTAAAAATAGAAAATAGAAAAATAGAAATAGTTTCAAATATAATGAAATCATTTAGCAAGAAAGTATCATTCACTAATTAGCATCATCAGCTTATGTTTATTCTCCTACGAACGAACCATTGGAATATCATATTTTATCCATAGTTATGATAGATAACTTATACACAAATTTTTAGTTATAATGAAATATATATTTTTACAAAGATTTTTCAAATGTTTGTAACGTCCCTGAACTTACCACCTCCCCGACCCCCTTCGCATAACTTCGTCCTTTTCTTCATTCTCCAGTCAATTGATGATCCGTTCAGTATTCAGCGATACATTAGCGAACACAATAAAATACTCAAGTACTTCTGTCATCAGCTCTCGGACTACGGCATTACAGTCAAACATCTTTAATCTTTGTTAAATAATTTCTAAAATTTTTATTAAAAAATAAACTACTAACTCTCTCAAAATGCTTAATATATTATATAGCTCAATAATACAAAAAAAAATCAAGATTTCGGACATAAGATCACTTGTAGCGTACACTATCATATTGTACAATAGATTACGATTTTACAGAGTATATAGATATTACTAGTTTTGTTGTCTTGCCGAATTTAGTTGATAATTCCTTTATTTTACTTCAGTTTAGCACCTGCGGCCGAAGGTGTCAGTTCAAATATACAAAATATAACACGACTGGCGCCAAATCAATAGAGTTAATAGAGTGTATCTTTAGAATCGGCAACAATTAATTTTATCAAAAGTAAAACACGAGCTAATTAGAAAAAGTGTACGTCAAATGGAGTGTTGAATCATTTTTACTTATATAATTATTTGAATAATATTAGTAACTACATATTTGCATAGCTATATACGAAATATTGAAAGCCATACAAAATATTTAAACATCTGTGTTAATTTTGAAGTAAAACAAAAACTACGCTGTGACGTCACAAACTTTTTGAGCTACCCACCGTTTGCGCCAAAGTGAATCATCAATTGATATGAAATGTTGATTGCGAATGAAAAACACCCGATATCAGCAAACAAAAAAAAAAAAATAATAATTGTATAATCCAAGTATAATATTTGAGCCACTTAATCTTGTGCAAGATAACGCGATAAATAAGAGGGTAGTTTTTTTTTCACAAGATCATATAGGGTAGGTGTGGAGTTTTTCGACATTTTAAGAACTTAGATATGGTGACTTAAGCCGATGAAAAGGAAATTGAAGAAAATTAAATAAAAACTGGTTATAGCAGCAATACTTTTTTCTGAAATACTAATGCAGACATAACCACTGGAGCTGAGTAACAGCGCTCGAATTAATTGATTAAAAGTGCTAATGTGCTAAGTAAAATTCGTAGAATTGGAAAAAAATTAAAATTATAGGGATCAACGGTAGCTCACATGTGCTTGTAAGCATAACATATTGTACGCTAATAGTGATGGTCATTATAGGCGAGCACGCGGTGACGTGCGAAACTTCACAGTTCATCAGAGTAAAATTCATGTATTTATATATAGCAAAAAGCGCTCATCTAGAAATTGAACTTGTTCTTAAAAATCATGAATCTTCCATAAATGTATTTTGATTCGAATTCGAACATTTTTTTGGAGTGACTTTCCTTCTTTCCTTGTTATGTTACATCCCAATAAGCACGAGAAAGTTTTTTCTCCTACGTGTGAGAAATATGTTTGAACCTCCACTTTATCTCCTACCTGTTTATCCAAGTCAACTTCAACAACTTTGAGTTGAACTGGAAATCAGTTTGAATTCTATTTAATTTAAAAAAAAAACATTTTTTTCTTGCATTCAGTTGGGCTCGAAACTGGTCATTCCGTGTTATTACATGCGCAGTAGTAATATAACTTTAGTTTAAAGCAATATAATACTTACGGTAGCTCAGTTGTTTAAGATCTACGCATCTCTGAACGAGACATGGGTTCAAATCTCGTCGGTGATATATAAAAATTTTAAAATGCAACATAAATAAAATGAAGATCCAATTAATAAAGATATGAGGAAAATATAATAAAGAAAGCAAAAAAAAAAATTCTGTTTCGTTTTTTTGTTTTTTGTTTTTTGGACTGGAGCACCACTTGAGCTCCAGCCTTTCACCAAATTTAATGCTTGTTGGGATATGTTACAACATATACGTACTAAGAAATCATAATATGAATTTCAGAAACAACCTTTACGAAACAAATAATGAATCCGTCGGTTGTATTTGCATATTTTCCACAACGCGAATATACTGAAAAAGTCATCACTGATGGAAAACTTTATTTTGTTATCATATTTTGAAACACAAATACAAAAACAAAAAAAAAAAAACGTTATCTAATTTGATTTATTTCTATTGACAGCTTTTACCTGTTAATGCCATGTTTATTTTACATTGCAAACTTAGAGGTTGTTACACAATTTAATAAAAATTACGAACTTTTTTTTTATATCTGCTTTGTTCAAATAATAAATAGGTAACTACAATTTCGAAAAACACAGTGAATATCGACATGCTTAATCAATTATGGAAAAATTATTTTTTATAATGTAACAAATTGTCATAAAAATATCAGTTAGTTAGTCAAAAGTAGACTCGGACGCGAATTAAACCGTAAAATGCTTTAATGTGTTCAAGTTTGTATAGCTGCGATCAAATATTTACAATAATATTTTGAATAAAAGTTGTTTTGAAAAATTACTTTAATTTCTTACGAAGGTTAGAGACCTAAGAGAACCAGCGAATCATTCTTTTAATTTGTTATGAATAATGATATAGTCTAATATTTATAGTGTTTTGAGAACCGACCTTAGAATGTTGATAGTACAAAAGAAACCGAACAGAGATATTTTTTACCGATTCTCAAAAAACTCATCATTGCTCCAACTAACTAAAACTAGTAACGCTCAAAACGTATTAAGCTCTCGCTTGTATGAGAGCACTTTTCAATACCTCCGACTTTTTATCCAGTGCTTGTTTATGTCTCTAAAGATTGCCGTATCGAAATTATTAAAATTTGTTTGAATAGTGTAGCGTATGGGAAGTAACGTGCCCACTTTATATAATAGATAATGATATAGTTAGTATAGTTATTATTACTATAAATTAAGCACGCTTCCTGAAAGAGTAAAGTTTTATAAATTTGGCTAAGTGATTCCTGAGATAACCTTAAACATTTGGAAAAAAAAAACTCAGAACAGGCGTGAATCTGTGTGGCAAGTAAGCGTGTCCATGAAGCGATTTCGCATATTTTAAACTTACTTTGTTTCCAAGTGATTTCTATAGACGAATAGACAAACAAACAGATATGACTGGATCAACTCAAGAGGTGTATGGTATACAAATAACTCAACTGAGCAGAAAATAAGCAAAGGAAATACTCATGTCTCCTGACCGGAACGAAGATACGAGAATTTGTAATAGCTTCTAGAGCACAAGCTCCAATTCACATCCAGGTTTGGGAATCAAATTCAACTGATGGTTGATTGTGTTTTTGGAACCTGGCGTTGAATTAAATGATGATACTGTGAATCACGAATCCATTAAAATTTGCATAGAAGCCTTAGACACGTTAAAATTTTGGCAATGTACTTTATACGTTTTAAAAGCGTTCGGCATCAGTACGTGAACCGAAATTGGTTAAAAAATAAAGTTTTGATCATTTGGTTTCCGAATTCACCAGGCAGCAATCTCATGGATCTCTCTATCTTTAAAAGTTACAAAGTTTTCAAAGTCCCAACATATTGCATTAATAAAATTATAAGCTCCATGAACAAGTTCTTAATCTATTATTTCGTTACAATAAATATTTATGACTTTGCTACTGATTATCACAAATCAAATACAGGTGCATCTGTTAAAAATAAACACTATTATTATTCTACTGCACAAGAGCTCTGAAAAAGTACCCGATTTATTGCACCTGGAAACATATTAAATAACGCATTAATTTCAACCGATTAGATTGAAACTTCATAAATATTCTAATTGCTTATTAAACTTAAGCTTATCATAAAAGTGTACTGTTGCTATCGCGAAAAACCGATAGCATCAGTTGTTACGAGAATAATTTCAAATTAAATATAAATTTTGTTTTTAATCATTTCAGATAAAAGAAGAAACACACAACATACCTGAATATAAGACATGTCCCAAATACGTCCCTTGAATGAAAAATTAGCCAAACGCGCTCAAAAGGAGCTCGATGAGGTACCCGAGCGTATTGATCAGGATATAAAAACGATCAAAGAATGGATCGCTAAGCAGCCACATTTGAAAGCACGTGACAATGATCAACTTTTAGTTGCCTTCCTGCGTGGTTGTAAATACAGCCTTGAGAAAGTTAAACTTAAAATTGATAACTTCTATGCAATGCGAGCAGCTGTACCTGAATTGTATAAAAATCGTTTTGTAGACAATAAGAAAATTGATATCTTGAGACAAGGGTAGCTAACATTTTTTTAACATCTTAAATACTTACGTAAATTTCATTAAATTTAAAAACAAACTTTTTCTGCTTACAGCTGCCTGCTACGCTTACCCAAGCCACTGACAGAAGATGGTCCACGCATACACATCTCCCGCTATGGCCAATACGATGCTAAAAAATATACAATCGCCGATGTGGTTAGCGTTAGTACCATGATTGGTGAAATACAATTTCTGGAGGATGATAACGCCATGGTTTGTGGTTTTATTGAAATTATCGATTTGAAAGGTGTTGGTGTTGGACATGTTTTTCAATTTGATGCTGTGCTTGTGAAAAAATTGGCAGTACTTGGCGATAAAGCGTGGCCATATCGTCCGCAAGGTTTTCATTTTGTAAATGCACCAGCAGGCACAGAAAAATTCTTATCGATATCTAAAAATCTCATGTCAGCAAAAATAAGAGATAGGGTATTTATTATAAACTATATATTTTTGAGTAAACCAACAATTTAATAAAAACTTTTTTGTATTTGCTCCCATAGTTTCACGTTCATTCCAAATACGAGTCGCTCTATAAATTTATACCAAAAGATTGTCTGCCGGAAGAATATGGTGGCAACAATGGTACCGTACAAGATGTCATCGAGCATTGGGAAAAGAAATTATTAAGTTATACGGATTATTTTGAAGAGGAAGTTCAATATGGCACAAACGAGAAACTACGCCGCGGCAGTCCTGTGAATGCAGAATCATTATTTGGCATTGAGGGTTCATTTAGAAAATTAGATATTGATTGAATTCATTTTAGGAAAAGTACATTTTTAATTTGTTATACAATTGTTAGTTTAAACCAAAATAGATGTGATTATTTAAAATTAAATTTTTGTTTTCTTCTTCCATGAGCTTAAGTATTATTGCCTTTAATATTTTAAGATATTTATTTAATGAATAATTAATTTTTAAATATAATAAAAAATTAAATGAATATAAGAAAATTTTGATGTACAAAGCTTTATTAATTAATGCTGATAATGTATTTATTGAAAATGTTGCCTCAACCCTTAAACGCCTCGTGGTATCGCAAGAAACCCACCACTTCAAAAAAAAATTTTAACTTATTTAACGTACATACGCTACACACGTATGCGCTCGGCTTCAAGCGCCGAAGATCAGTTCGGTTTTCATATTTTATTTACTTCGTGTGTCACGTGTTTTTTTCAGTTGAGAGATGGTGAAATTACTCATTTTGAAAATATTTGTTTGTCGGTAAATTTTGTGATTAAGGTATTTAATAATTTTAATTGCTTTCGTACATAGTTCCATACATATTCTTCACACAATTTTATAAAAAATACAAAATCTCTTCAGTTCGCAGGTTTAATGCCTGATTTCTTATAAATAAATGCATGTGCTTCATCATAAAATGGATTTGAATCTTCACGTACGCGATCTAGCCAATCACCTATTTTTGGAAACTTTTCACGGACATCGTATTTGGTTAGTTCTGTAAAGAAACATCGGTATGTATACATATATTTAAATGGTAGAATTTGTAAATAAATTTCCACTCACTTGTTTGCTCAATTTCACAGGCACCAAATAAATCGGCTATTGTTAATTTATCACCTGTTACATAGGATGTTTGCTTCAAGAAAATATTATCAAATATTTTCAAATGATTTTCCATTTCTTTTTTCAATTTGGCAATGCGCTCATCCGACGGCATCGGTGCTAAGCCATTCGATGGCAATAACCATAAATTCACAAAATAAAATCCACATCCATAGCGTAACGAAAGATGATGCCACTCCAGAAATTCATCAACACGTGCGCGTAGTCGTAAATCTTTTGGATATAAATTTTCACTAAACTGATTTTTGTCGGAAAGGTATCTATAGATAATATGATAAAGAATATAATTTTGATTATATTTTGGAAACGATCTTTAGTAGGATATTGATATTATGATTAAATTAACTACATTTCAGGATACATTTTCAAGTCATTTTTAACCGCGGCTCGGTTGTTGTTGTTGATGTTAACGTCGCTGTAATTGTAGTCGTCCATGAATATATAGTTTTCAAAAAAGTTTTATGAATTTTTGTACATTCCGATAAAAAACGGATTAAAA
This sequence comes from Meiosimyza platycephala, assembly GCA_963662105.1. NCBI lineage: Eukaryota > Metazoa > Arthropoda > Insecta > Diptera > Lauxaniidae > Meiosimyza > Meiosimyza platycephala. The sequence continues at coordinate 78,454,512 of OY759211.1, read as the reverse complement.
TAAAAAAAATTGATATATAAAATTAACTATCATTTTAAAGCAAAAGAATTGATATTTCTTGTGATGATAAAAAAAATTATACATTAGTCATACATTTTTTGGAAAAAAACACGATTTTTAAAAAAAAAAATTCACAATTTTACAAAATTAGTCATATCTCGAAAACTGTACAATGAATTTCTAATATTTCTGTAGCCACAAGGAATAACAGCTAAGCTCGATATTTGATGACAAGGCGAAACAACATAAGTTATGTGTATATTCATATGACATATACGTTTTCGCCTTGTCATCAAATATCGAGTATAGCTGTTATTCCTTGTGGCCACAGATTTATGTGTTGATTTTATGCCCTATTAAATTTCCTTCCATATGTATAATATAATTTTGAATAGGTTCCCAACTTATACTTCTTTTTATAAAAGCTATAGAGACTATTTACGATGACTATACCTTCGAAGCTAGATCCGACCAACACTTTTTTTTTGTAAATTTATTTTTTATTCTTATAGCGCTAATATAATAAATATAATAATATAAATATGGAGGATTTCCGCTTAAGTAAACTTTCCATTTAGGCTCTTCGAATTCTTTCATTTTGCACACATTTTAAGCTGTTATCTTCATAAATAAAAATTGACCCAAGAAACCGGTGGCAACCCATGTTTGGGACAGGATTAAGCAATGCAACCCAATATATTATATTTAAACTCAATCATTTTCGGGCATGAAGACAGGCTTTGGCAAGGAAACCCTGGTTGGTTAGTTTCACCAAAATACATTACTTTCCTTTAATCCTATACACTCTACTTTTCTACACCGAGCTCTTGGACTATTAAGGTCTCCCTCTGCAAACTGTAAGCTCAAGTTAAACACATTTTTTTTTGATTTGAGTACTTATATAGGTATTTTTTTACCTCACTATGGCAACACTTTCAGATAAATGAAAATCACCATCCACTATGCTGGGTACCTTTCTAAAACGATTGATCTTTTGGTATTCTGGTGACAGCTGTTCGCCTAAATTTTTGTTAAGTATGTTAATTATTTTTATCAAATTATAATAAATTTTTCAGAGTTCATATACTTACGTTTTCTTAGCGCCACTGGACAGTCTTCATAGTTGGTATTTCCTAGTCGTAAGCCAATCCACACCGCTCGTGACGGTTGTGACATTAAGTCATAATAATATTTAAAAACTTTGGACATTTTCAATTATGTAACTTAATAATGTGTTTATTAAAACTTATCACTTTTATTAGAAACTATTGGTAAGAGTCTAAAGTTCAAAAGAATTTCACTTTCTGTTTCTTTTATGTTTTCAGTTTTACCACAACATGGTGTGTGGTGCTCTATCTTCAGCTGTCAAATACTTATTTTGTTTATTCCGGCTGGTTATATTTACTCACTCAAAACATATAAACCATGCTCACAACGATCTCTCTACTGACATTTGTCAGGGAAGATTTTTAGTTTATGTGGGGTATGTTAAATGTATCTGTTGAAAATATTTTAAGACATAAACTGAGAGCGTTCTTTGAGATACTCACGTATGTGTATACTTTGGTTTGGATTATTAAAACAGTCGTGGTGAAAAAACCAGGGTTGCAAAATGAAAAAAAATCTTATCAGTGATAAGCTATGTCTTATTATGAGGGACTGGTAAAATCATATGATATGAACCAAAGGAAATGCGTAATTGGCATACACACAAGATAAAATAAAATTACAAATAAAATCAAGAAATAAAATCAGTCGAAATTAACAAATGGTAAGGATCATCGTATAAGTCGAAATATGTACGAGTATGTTAGTATAAAAATATATTTCGACTTCTATGTATGTACAATGTAGTATCGAAAATTTCAAAAGAAGTCAGAAAGTACCGAGATCAGTAAAGTAAAGTAAAGTAAAGTGTACCTTTCCTATAATCGAATTATTTTTTAAATATGGTAGCGCATTGCCAACAATGGTTTTGGAAACTTTTAAGGCAGCTACGATTTGTCGAAACGCGCTACCGTCTTGATGCATCTGTGTTATGATTTTTCGTGTGCTGACGTCACAAGGTTTTTTTCAACTCATTTTAAACTACCAAAAACAACTTCTATAATCACAAGTAACCATAAAAAATATATAACAAACCTCTTTTTAATTTATTGAATTAACAAAAGCTAAATTTTGAGACTGTCCCTAATTAGTTGCACGATCTACTCCTTCACGAAATAACGAATGTCTTCACTTCATAAGAATAACGGTAAAAAAAATTAGTGGCGATGTTGTATTTTTAAAGTACCAAAGATGCACTTTTAAAAAAGTATTGATATAAATCAAAAACTACTGTCCCTAATTACTTGCACGGAGCTGTATATTGAATAGCTTCAAAATATCAAATATCGATAATATAATAGTAATCGAAGGAGTTCATGAGTATCGAAAATATCAATAAAGAGCGAATAGTATCGAAAACATTGAATACCCCGAAAGTTACTAGTAGAAAAACAGAAAATATCGAGAAGTATCGGAAGTAAGAAAAAACCTTGAATTTGTCGATAAAAGTCCAAAATCTAAAGGGCTACCTCCACACAAAACATTAAAATCCAATAGTTAATTCCAAAAATATTGGCGAAATAATTCAAATACAGAGCAGTTCAAAAAATTAGCTTATTGGCTCAATATGTAGAAATACATAGCTCACGACTGATCCTTCAATTTCGGTGACTAAACATATGGAATCGTAAATAAATTGGCCCCAATAGCTTTGAAGCTAAAATTTAAAAATTATAAGTAATTGATTCACTTACAGCTGAGTCTATTAATAGATTTTTTAAACTTTATTTCGCGGAACTAATCTATTTAACGATCCAAAAAAAATGACGCTTCATTTGTTAAAAATGATTCAATAGTTTAGAAGCTATGAGTGTTCATTTGTTTATACTCATATTTAACCATGCTTTATCGCTTCACTATATCAGCATATCTCGAAAGAACTCATACATTCGCATTGAGATATTAATTTTTCAAACTTTAAGCACACCGTAGGAACAATATTCTTTACGCGTTATTGATATTAGATGAAAGGCATTTCGAGATGTTTAACCCTTAAGTGAAAAAAGTGCCATTTTAGTATATGATAAGTAAATTCCTAACCCCATAACAATCTGATTAAAAAGTACCATTTCTTCTAGACTTTTCAATGCTGAATACAAATCTGAAAGTAGAATTCCTAAATTCATCAGTGAGAATATGCAAAAATGGTAATTTAGGTGAAAATCTTTTAAGTTTCGAGAAAATAGATGTTTTGTTTATGTCGTATTCTTGAAATACCTGTAAAATTGAGATAGAGAAAATTCTCATAGGAAATTTTTTATATGTATGTTTAAACTAAATACCAGCTTTAGGCGTAGTTCATTAGACGCGTAATTTCTGATGCTATCCGATGACATAAGAATCACGAATATGAATTTTTTTGGGATGCGGCTTTTCCGCTTCTCAGGGCAGAAACCTATTGGTGGCCCCAAATATTTTCAATTACCAAATAAATAAAACGTATTTATTTTATGAATGACTTTTTTAAGTTAGGTTTTAGCTCACGGGCCCTGCAAATTTTAAATCCAGCGCTGCCTAGGTTCAAGAACTTATATGAACAATTAAAGCGGTTCAAAAAAAAAACTTTTTGATAAGAATTTTCATAAATTTTGAAAACTGGATTGCCGCCGCCTGTTTTAAGTTGCCTACTTATTTTCGAAAATATTGATTCATTGTACATATGTTCTATTATATTTCTTCCATATAATTGTTTTATCAATAATTACTGAACGATAAAAATTTTAGTTATGCTTTGATTTCATATCTAATACGTTAACGAAAATTGATTGTTATTTATATGAAATGATAAAGTTTATGCAGATTGTCGAAGGAGTAAAGAATAACTGAACATGTACAAAATGGCATGTTTGACATTTAAAGGTTAAGTATATCAAAATTTCTTCAGTATTATATCATCTTATATCCTTAGAGCCATATGAACTTGCATCCAAAATGGGCACAGCGTGTTGAGGTTTGAAAAATTAGTTTCCTTCAAAGCCAAAGTGTGAGCCCTTGCAATATTTATCGCCTATACATTGCTAATATTGCATTGTCATTACCATCTGTCATATAAATAGTCAGATAAGGTTCATATCATGCTACTTAGAAATGTTTATAACGCGCCCTTACGTTTGGTCAAATAGAGGAATCGTCCAAAATGAATGATGTAATTTTTTTATTCAATTAAGTCATGATTGATTGACTTTTAAGCTTCTTTCAACAACAATAACACAATAAACATTTTTTAGAAAATCTAAAATGATTTCAGCTTATCATTGCAAACATAAAGATAACACACAACTTAATGTTTAACAACTAAAATGGTTAAATATTTTATTTATTACTATTATTAGGCATATATGTATGTATGTACTTAAGTATTTATTAATTAAGTAATTAAAATTTCATTAATTTTAAAAAAAACTGAAAAAAAACACCAACAACTGCACCATCATCAACATTAATTTTAACTCAATCAATGGCCAATTTACGAAATGAACCTTCAGCAGAAGATAATGCATTAGTTTTACTATCGGAGCCACGTAATTTTTCATTGACACCATATTTTAAATCTTCGATGAAATAATCTTTATATGCCAAAAGCTGTTGTTCACAAGTAGCCATAGCCTGTTCTAAGGTACCATTATTTCCACCATATTCAACAGGTAAATACTCTTTACCAATTGCATCATGCAACGATTCCAAGGAAGTGTGTACATTGAGCTGTGAAAGAAAAAAAATATTTTTTTAATAATTTTAAAATATTTAAAAATGCAAAACTCAACGTAACTAACAAGCATAAGCTCATATAGAGAATTCTAATTTAGGGCCAATTTTTCTTAAATGAGTGGGAACCCATATTTGAGACATGATTTGACAAGGCAACCCTATATATTCGGCGGCGCTTTTCTTTTATTAAATACATCGGCATTTCCATCCTAACCAAAATAATTGATTTTTCTTTTTTAATTCCAATAGAACTTCGTATTCTTTTTCAGAATCTTTAAGAAATTTTAAAAATGGTTGAAAATTGGGTAGATTCATACTAATCTGAGGCAGAAATGATATAAGTTTCATGTATCCATCCGGTGAAATAAATAAATATTTTGCAATTTAAAAGTACTGGTCAGAGAACCTCATTATTAACCACAATTAATTACCTAAACTGTCTTGATAAGTCAAAAATTTATTTTATTGCTATTTTCAGAAATTCTCATCTTTTATTTTATACCCATTTTGACAAACTAGAATGTGCTGAAATATTTAATTTTTATTTTTTTTTGAATCTGAGTTTTACTACATCTGGGCTCTAGTTACCCAAGTATATCGATTTTTTCGTGTGTGAAAAATTCTGTAGCTCGCGCTTAGTGAAGCATTTAGAATATATTTTTTTGTAACATCAAAGTCTAGAACTAATTAAGCCAGAGGAACAAAATTTGAGCACGTGGTGCTTATGCTTTATTCGCCAACATTAATATATATCATAGATACAAAAATTTTTCCGGGAATCTTTAGAAATTAAATTTATGTATAGAATATTTTTGAAATCTCTTCATTCTGATAAAATAAAAAAATATTTTTTTGCTGGAGATTCATCGCTTTCACATGAGATTCATATTGATAGCAATACAAAAAATATAATAATTTAACAATATAAATAATTTTACAAAAAATTTGTCAGGGATCTTTAGAAATTAAATTTATATAAAAAATATTTTTGAAATTTTAAAATCTTTTCATCCTGATAAATCAAAAATATTTTTTTTCTAGAGATTCATCTCTTTCACATGAGACGCATATTGATAACCTACGATGTGTTGAAGTGCTGATACTCTTGGAGACCTCAAAGTCCTTTTAAAGAAAATTCTGACATATGTACATATGTATGTAAGAAAAAACAACCTTATTCGAGCCTTACATTTCGACCTCAATAGCAATGCAAACAAACGAAATTATTGAATATGGAGGGGCCCTAACTTACTAAACCTACAAAATGCAACTGCACCCAGTTAGCGTGTGAGGTGAAGTTTTGGCCAAGTGTTTAAGTAATATCTCAAGGGAATTGTCATTTTCGAACAAGATCATTTTACGAAACCAAAAATTTCGTTGGTCCTCAAGATCACCCGACCTATCTGCACCTAACTTCTGTTTTTATTAGTGAATCGAAAATCTCTTTTATTTTGTAAGGGAGATATAAATGTGACATTCAAACCAATCATAGAAATTTTTTTAAATGTAGTTTGGTAGATGAGAATAATAATACCCTGGCACACCAGGATTGCAGAAAATCGATTAACAGCTTTAAGAGATGATGTGAAATTTAGAGCAAAATAATTTTGTCTCAATCAAATGGATTTGCAACATATTTAATTGGAACTAATGGTTTGGTTTAAAAATAAAGTTTAAAGTCCTTAGTCATAATTCATTCCTATGCAACATGATGTGGATCAAAATAAAATCGAAAAAAGAGCGGGAAATAAATGTTAGGCTACATAACAATAGCCTACTATTTATTGATTTCATCATGAAAAAATATATTGTCGAAACAAAATGGATAAGAAGATAAAAGACGAACTTGAAGAACTTTATTCAAAGAGTTCAAGAATTTCGCAACTACAACTAGATGGCATTAATAATTTAATTTGTCGAAAATTTGGGGATATTCAGGCAAAATAGCGGAAGTCCTATGCTTGCACACATAAATTTTACAGCAAAGTACTACAAAAGAAATAAACATCGTTAATTGATATTTTCTTTTTAGTATCAGCACTTAAGACATATGCCTAAGTTAAAATATCACATACGGATAACTTTAACAACACTACTAACATACTTCCAATACATAAATACTCAATAATTTTTCATATTACTTACCAACTCTTTTTGTTTCATTGCTAAACGCACCAAGCTCAATATAACCTGAGCCTCTTTGGAAGCATTAACTATGTGCGTACCAACCAGATTTGTCGGCAGACCATGCTCCAATAATGCAGACATTTTTCGGAATAAATTCGGCTCGAATTGTCTCAGTAACGAGAACGGTATTTTACTAAAATCAATTATCTCCAATACACCGCTGATAATCCAGTTGTCATTAGTATTAATTTCAATTTCTGAACGTATCGTATGATAGCGGAAGATATCATGTACCGAATAAATGGAAGTATCAATTTGACCCATACGTGTAAAATGTATAAGTGGACCACCGGGACCAACAGGTTTTGGAAGCGTTGCAAAAATGCTGTAAGTAAAAGGAGACAGTTTATTATATAATTGGAATTTATTTTCCTCAAAATCACTTACCCTGAAGTACAAATGGCCAACATCTTATCATCGATCACCGCACGAATTTTAAATAGTTCCAACGCTGTTGTTGACTTATAAGTATAATAGTATTCAAAACGTTTCTTTGCATTTTCAAGATTATATTTGGAATAACGTAAAAATGCGATCAAAAATTGAGAATCTGTGCGTGCTTTTATATGTGGTTGCGTTTGAATCCAATCTCGGAACACTTCTATATGCTGTTTTATATCGTTTTCCACTTCGTTTAATTCAATGCGCGCAACTTCGGCCAATTCTGGTGCGATGGGTCGTATCTCTTTTTTAAGGTGGCATGCCATGATTATGCAAAGAATTTAATCGGTCGTTCTTTGTGGTATGTGACACAGTGTAATAGCTATTTGTTTTTTCCTTTTTTGTGTGTTTTAGGTATTTGGCTTATTCAATTCTACCACTAATTGAACATCATTCATGAAATAATGAAATACTACTGTAGGTAACTTAATATTTTGTTTAAGGTACCTGTAAGTTTGCGTCGGTTTCGCTTGACGGTTTATGTACGTATAAATTCGTAGATAAGATAGGAGTATTATATGCCAAAAATTTATTTAATCGGTTTCAATTTTTATCGAACATAAAACACTCTTTCACATGGACAAGATATATCTGCAAATTTTGTTTAAATGATTTATTTTATTTCATGAGGAATTCGTTATTGTTTTAAAATAATCGTACGATAAGCACTCTGTTGTTAACATATGGTAAACCTGTAAAGTAAAAAAAAAACAAAAATTTAATATACATTTTTCAGAAATTTTAAAAATATTTTGAAACTGCAAAGACATTTGCGCAAATTTGCACAAAAAAGTTCAAATATGCGTTAAAATATGTATTTTTTTTCTAGACATCTTATTCGTGTGAAAAGTATTTTCAATTTTATTTAATATTTGCAAAGGGAACGATCCTGTAAGTCGTTAACGTCGTTCAACATACGTTTTTTAAGAACGTACGAGAGCTGAGCAAAAAATGCCTCAATGGTATTGTTTATTTATTCGGAAAATATATCTTAAAGTAAAAACTAATATAAAGTTATATCATATTTACACATGTGCAGTGGTAATCTCGTCAGATTCCACTTTTTTGTATCAAAACAAAAATTTTCTCTGATTTTTGACTTTTTTTTTGTGTTAAGAAAGCCATTTCATTTAAAGGGCTATTTTCAAATTTAAATATTGTCTTAACGTAAAACAAGAAATATCAATCAAACAAAATAAGCTATTTTCATAATCAAAGTTTTGTTAAAACTCTCTATTGATATATTAATAATCAATTTAATTGAATTGAATATTATTTTCTAATCAAGTTATTTCAATTTCATAAGCATTAACTGTTTTTGCTGTGTACTCAACTCATTCAATTTGCATCATACCATGAATTCGCAACAGATAAGCAGAGTTTTATTGTTAAACTCTTATCAAACATTACAAATCGAATTTCGATACTACGAATATGTACAAACACTGACAGTGTTATGAGGATCGAAAAGAGGGGAAAAAAGTCAAAGTGAGTTAAGCAATCACTTGACTACCTACATACATATATATCCAGTCATAGTAATTGTACATAAACATTTTAAAATGGTAACGATATTAACCTATAAGCGAATGCGTAGCGTATAAAAGCTCTGCTTGTAAAGAGCCAAAATACCAGTGACGGATTTAAATTTTTGAAGGGTAGGCCCAAAAATATTTGCTGCCGCTCAAGCCATACGGAAAACTTGATAAGCAAAAAAAACAGGTTTATTTATCCTCCAAAACATATACCCAAAGGAGAAGAAATTTTCTATGCGTATGTTAAATTTGATCTAAGACAAAGGCAAATGATTATTTATCTAAAAAAATCAGTCAAATATTAAAAAATAAGTCTATTCTATCCAACATGTACCACAATTTTCCGCTGTATGTGAGCTCCTTTTCGGCAGTATACTTAATCTGGATCTAACCGTCCCCTGACAATCATCAGACAATAATAATTCCTTAGTAGCCTGTAGCCGCATATTTTATCCTTTATATCTCTAGAACAGTTGATAGCTGGTATTTGTTTTTCAGTTTAAATTTTTTGACACCTCACTCGTAATTCGTAAAATGTGTCAACGACAAAAATGCTCAGTAAGGTTTGCCATTTCACCATGAATAGGTAGACTAACAAACGAACAGCAAATCATTGAATTTTATTTTCAAAATTCGTGCTCTGTGGGAAATGTGTTGATCCAATTTTTTATCGAAAAATTTTCTTCAGCGACGAAGCTCATTTTTGGTACGTCAACAAACAGAATTGCCGAATTTGGTCTGAAGAGCAGCCAGAGGCAGTTCAAAAGCTACCAATGTACCCTGAAAAATGCACTGTTTGGTGCGGTTTGTGGGCCGGCGGCATCATTGGACCGTACTTTTTCAAAAATAATGAAAAAAGTTACAGTCAATGAAGCAAGGTACCGTGCGATGCTTACCGACTTTTTTTTTGCCCAAAATGGAAGAATTGGACTTGGTTGACAAGTGGTTTCAACAAGACGGTGCCACATACCACACGGCACGCGATACCATGGGCCTATTAAGAGGCGAGTTTGGTGAGCAGTCCATTGACTGCCACGATCATGCAATTTGACCCCACTATACTATTTTTTGTGGGGCTACGTGAAGTGTCAACTGTACAGGGACAAGCCAGCCACAATTGCAGTCAAGGAAGACAACATTACAGCTGCAATTGGGAGATACCGACCGAAATGCTGGAAAAAGTATGCCAAAATTGGAGCTCACGGATGAACCACCTTAGTGCAAATTTTATGTTCTTTTTTGTATTTTCAAAAACCAAACGCTTAAAAAATCACCCGTTATAAATAATTGGAATTAAACATTTTTGAAAATAGAAAAATCCTTAAATTTGAAGTGGATTTTTTAATAAACAAATTTCCCCTTGGTAAATATTTATTGTAAGTAAAATTTATATTATCAAATGAGGAATGATTTTTCAAAAGGACTTATTTCCACTTATGAACTTGAGCAAACATAAGAATGCTATCGCCGTTATCATGCTAGTATCTAGTTGAAAATCTATTATAAAGAAGACATATTTCCAAGGTAAAACTCCTAATTAAAAATCATAGTTTTATACAAAACGACATATTTCCTTTTAATTTTTGTTTGTACAAAAAGAGGTATTTCCTATAGTCGCTGAAGAAACTTTTATTGTTGTTTATATGCCAAAAGTTTTCGTTTCATAAAATGGATTTCTAAAAACTTTATATTCCCATAATTTTTGTAGAAATCACTGTGATTCGATTAGTAATAACAATTAAAAAGATAAAAGTGCTACTTCATACTTTAATTTTTTGAGTGACTATTTTCCACAAAAAAAAAAAACTCAATCAATTGAGTATGTATATGTAGTTAAAGTGATAAGGATTAATTAAACCTTAGCAATTGTTAGACCATAATATATCAACAACCCATTAAACTAGCTACTGACTGGCTACTTTAAGATTTAGTATTTGCGAAATACGCGTGGCGAGACGTATTGCATATCTTCAAAAAAATGTTAGCGATACGTGTGCTTAACGACGATTTGAAAAGAGTCGCCGAACAAGAGTTAAATGAAGTTGAAAGTCGAATACCAGACGATGTTGCAGTTCTACGAGAATGGATCGAAAAACAGCCACACTTGAGCGCCTGTACAGATGATCAATTTTTAGTATCATTTTTACGAGGCTGCAAATATAGCCTTGAAAAAACTAAATCCAAGCTAGACAACTTTTATACAATACAGGCAGCTTTACCGGAATTATTTGCCAACAAGCGTGTGGATGAGAAATTTATTGCGCTGTGTCGTACAGGGTATGTTTTTTTTTTTTTTAGTTACTATTTTTAAGTTTTTTATTTACAAATTTTCATTTTTTCCTCAGCACTTATGTACGTCTACCAAAACCACTTGGCGTTGCTGGTCCAAGCATAACTTTAACTAACTATTCTAAATTCGATTCGAAAAAATTCACAATGAATGATCTTTATCGCTATCAATCGTTAATGATGTATGAACAAATATATGGAGATGACAATTTTATTATTAGTGGCTATTTACAGATAATAGATTTATCAAAAATGAGTCTGGCCCTTCTAACACAATTTGATCCGATTTTAATTAGAAAGCTTGGTGTTTATGCCGATAAAGCTGCACCAATGCGCATGAAGGGTATACATTTTATAAACTGCCCCAGAGAGGCGCAAGCGATTCTAAGTATAGCACGTAGTTTAATGGGTGAAAAATTACAAAAACGTGTAAGTATTAATTGAAGAGATGTTAACTTATGAATTTGAAATTAACAAATTTTATTTCTCAGTTTTATTTGCATAAAACGTTTGATGAGCTTTACAAAGTGATACCAAAAGAATATTTACCAATAGAATATGGTGGCACCAATGGTTGTATAGCAGACATACAGGCGGAAACAGAGCGAAGTCTTTCGGAATACAATAAATTATTTATTGAAGATGATAAGTACGGTGTTAATGAAGACTTAAGGCCGGGCAAGAAATTCGATGCCGATTCACTTTTTGGCATTGATGGATCTTTCAGAAAATTAGAAATAGATTGAAGTTCATTCTTAAATAAGCTATGCAGTTATTGTGATCTTTTTGAATATGCAAAAATTTTATATAAAAAGAAAAAATGTTTTTATAATTTATAATATAGTAGACAACTGTGACAGATCACAACTGCTTTAGTTTTTAACGTGACCGCGCCTGCCTCAAAAGGCTTAAGCACACGGTGTGCTGTGCCACACTTGAATTACTTTAAAAAAACGCGCTCATCTGAGTTTTGAATGTTTTAAAGGATTTACAGATTCAAAAACCAAACATGGCTAATTTGTGTGGAATTCATTGACAACCTCCTACACTTACAGACATAGATAGTCTTGCACCAGATAGACTTTTGATCACAACGACATACTAACATTTTAGCTAATTTGACAGAAAGTCATTTGTCGAACTAAAGCTGCGGGATAATTCACCATTTAGTAAAGCAAGCCATTACTGGATAAAATGTGGGCGAAGTTTGACAAATAAGCGTATCACACGCATACGCTATGCTAAGAGAAAAGCTCTAGCAAATTTTAACACACTCGGTATGGAAAAAATTGGTGGCACAAACAAAAGCTTTGAATGTTCATATGAAGACTTTCAAGAAAATGTTACCAATTTTGGTATAAATTGTTTGATGATACAATAATTCCGCAAAAAGTGGGCGTGTCACGTCCCATGCACGTCGACAAATTTCTACGTTTAAGGACTTTAAAATATTACTAACTTTATGTCATAATACGAATGACATTAGAGTTGCCATACTCAAAAAAAACCAATAGTTCGAATTCCAAACACTATATGGACCCCATTGTACTTAAAAGTTGTTGTTGTGCCACGCTCACTAATGGTATTTCGCTTATTTTTGTTTCATAGTTTAAAATAATTATTATATTAAGAGCCAAATATGACATGCGATGTTAAACTGTTCACACCAAACTTCTCTAGCAGAGAATGCCAGACAAAACTATTGCATAGGGTGACTCCATATCACCTCCCTTCTAAATAAACATCAATGCGGCACCGTCGCTAATGCCAAGTCAACGCTGAGCGTTAAAATTCTGCAAATTGTTTTTTGGTTGCTTGTGCGTCGAATAACGCTTCGGGCCATGAGGACGGAAAGTGCCACTACGTGCCCATCGCTGCTTTAAACTATAGGTCGAAATTGCAAGCATGTGACTTAACGCATTGCGTGGAACTTAACTTTATGTTAAAAATGCAGAAATTTGATTGGCCAAATTAATTGCTTAAAAGACACTGCACTCATTGTGCTAAGTACACTGGTTTATCTAAATTTTTGAAAGTGATATCATATCATTACATGCAAATACTGCAATAAAATTTGACCAAGAAAAATTATTTAAAAATGCATTCGTTTTTCACACAGCTAAGTAGTTGACCTTTAAAGAACTCGTAGTGAATAGAAGACCTTGATAAACAGCAAGAAAACAAGAAAAAAAAAGTCTTTGTCAAGGTTAGTGCAAAAGTCATACATTCTTATCTTATCATAAATTTTAAGCTAAAAGCAATACTTGCATATTCTCGTCATACGATGTATAACTTAATCTCCAAGATATGGTAATAAATTTGTCTATACACTCGTAAATGGTATGGTACATTCAAGGCTTTACAGAAACAACTCAAAAATGCATGCAAGTTTTAACGTTAATCTCGTTTAAGCATTGGCACTCAACATTGCAGCTAACAATTTATATTTGGCCATATACAGCCTTCACATTATTAGCGACTGTAGAGCCTAGAATTACTGATTAGATACATATAGTACGTTTAATAATGTTGTTGCTGGTAGAATTACATTTTAGTCAATTTTGCGGCGTAAATCATGCTGCAAATACATATGACGTTGGTTAAATTTGTAGTGCATTATTGCACAATTGGTAATGATTTTAATAACGACGTTTTTGGTGTAATTACGGTCAAAAATTCAATGGTTTTGTAATTTTATATCAAAGCTACATGGAGTAGAAAAACTTGGCGGTCAAGGCATACAAGGTAACTGACTGTTAGTATTTTTCAACAAACTTTAAGTCATTTTTGTGTTTATAAAAAACAATTATGTCTTGTTTTAGCAACATATTTAAGGAAATCATAATAATAAGCTAATAGTTTCATAATTGCTTTAATAGCACTCTGCAAGTGTGTTGCTACCATAACCCTTAATTTTATACAGAGTTTTGGTAATAACACATGAGCGTTTGGAATTTTTGTTTTTCATGTTATTTTAGTAGGTCATAGGAATTTTAATGCAGCATTAGACTTTAGATATATACATACATATATAAAACTATTCTATAAACAAAGCAATTACCTATTTGTAAATGAAACTGTCTAGCTTTTGACTACTAAGTTTCTAAAATAAAACAGGAACGCTTTCTTAAATAATAAGTTCTTAATTGGAACATAAAAGGAATTTCTTAAGCATCATACTAATAAATTCAAAATAAAAAAAATAAAATTTGTATTTAATAATAACCAAAACATTGGGAAAGACTAAAATAAAAGTCGGGAATATCAAATATCGAATAACATCAAAAAAATCGGACAACAAACGATTTCGGAAAAGTCGAATGGCATCAAAAAAACATTGAAAATTATCGAAAAATAAAAATTGATAAATATGGAAAGGACTACCATTACAGTTTGAAATGTATGCCAAATAAAAACACTCGAAGAGCCTAAATAGAATATATAAGGTTGCATTGTTGAATCCTGTCCCAAACATGGGTTGCCACCGGTTTTTTGAGTCAAATTTTGTTAATAAAGATTACAGCTTGAAATCTGTGCCAAATGATAGAGCCTTATTAAAATATATAGTGTTGTCTTGTCGAATCATGCGCCAAATATTGTACTGTACGCCCACTCCTCAATTATTGTTTTTTTCTTCTCATTTGTACCATTGGTGTTTGGGTTCGAAGTTCAAACAAAAAACTCACTTTAATTATTTTGTTTTGATGCTTCTTTTAAGCCTCCTGAACACATGGAAAGGATATAAATTCGGTTAACGAAATTTCAGGCTTTTAAAGTTCAAGGTTAAAACTAAATATCCTGTACGTTTTATATTTTTATCTCGTGGTCGACATGCTGAAATAATAATGGCCCAAAAAATGCGATATTTCAAAAGTTCGAAATTTCAAGCAGAAATTTTTTTTTTGTAAAGAGTAGGCCGAACAAGTAAATTTTAGATTTTCTTTCTGCCCCGATATGTGTAGTTGATCTACAAGAAATATTAATGGTTTGTATTTAATAGTCGCAATACTGGAACCAGTTAAAAATCACTAAAAATTAATAAAATACATGTACAGTGTACAGTGCAGCAACGAAATTTCCATTTTTTAAACGTTTTCATCTGGAATCACTCCTACTTTTGCTTTTATGCCAGCCGATGCTGGCAAAATACAGCCCTTACTATATGTTATTTAGAAATTATGTAGTGCAATTTTCTTTTAGCCTACATCACATCAGATTCTGTTATTGAATTTAACTAATAAAAATAATTGGTCAAATTAAGTTTGTTTGGTGTTTATGATATATAAAAAAAATATGAACATAAAATTCTTTACGATGCTAAGCCGCTCCTACATAGTTACTGGAGCAAGTTTAAAGAACTCAATCAGCAAAAAAAAAAAATAATTGTTCTCTTTGCAACATTAAATCAGCAAATCATACGCTTGTTACTGGCGAAAAATGCATAAATGCAACGTTGTTACAGCATCTCAGCTTCAATAACGTATTGACCGGCTAACGATCGTGTGTGATATCATACTTTTTTTTTCTTATATAAGTGAGCTTCAAAAAAGATAACTTAAAATGCTAGAATTGCGCCCATTAAGCGCAGTGTTGGCCAAAAAGGCTTGTGAAGAATTAAATGAAAATCCTACGGAAATCGAAGATTATTTGCATACTTTCCGCGATTGGGTTAAATACCAAACACGCTTTAAATCACGCACTAGTGATCAATTTCTGATCGTTTTTCTACGCAGTTCTAAGTTTAGTATAGAAAAAGCAAAATATAGATTAAGAAACTTTTATATATATCGTGCATTAATGCCAGAAATATTTAAAAATCGTCTTGTGGACAATCCTAAAGTGAAAATGATCATTAAGTCAGGGTGAGTGTGATAAAAAATAAAAATATCGAAAATCTGACAGTAATTTTAATATATATGATATGTGTTAATACATATATAAGATCTGCGTAATTTATTCATGTAACAAAAGGATACCTAATTTATTCATGATTTGATAAAACTCTATATTTCGAAACAAGAGGAAGTTCTATACTATTCGACTAAAATAATTTTAGGTTTAATATGCGCCTATAAAGATGATTGGATATTATATATGTCAAAGAGTGAAATTTATGAGCGCAAACAATTAGGAATGGAATTTCATTTTCTAACCTAAACTTTGTCATTCGGTTTGTAATGCATAGAAAGGCGTGACAGGTATAAAAAAACCAATACATTCTTGTCTGTCTATGTGTCTATCTGTGAAAATTACGATTACGGGAAACAGGCTACTTCTTAAAAAAAGCTACTTGGGATTGGGTGAAATCGGACCACTGACACGCCTACCGTCCATATGCGTTAAACATTTAAAACGCTATATTGATTTCGTGTAACCAAATTTCTCAAAAATTCAAGGAAAAAATTAGAAAAGCTCGGAAAAAACTTTCCTAATTTTGACGAGAGGGCGTGGCACTTCCCATGCAAGCAAAAACTTCAAAATACTATGCTGGGAGAATAATTTAAGTTAATAAAACCAAATTTCACACAAATAGTAATAATGATTCAGCAAAGCTCTGGACAAGAACTTGGTGGACGTGGCGACCTCCATAGACTTAAAAACTTTAGCTACACTGAGAGAATTATTTAAAAGTAATAAAATCAAATTTCACACATATACAAAAAAAATTGTTCTGCCAAGCAACAGACAAAAAGTCGAATTTCGAGAGCTATTTAAGTAATGTGATGGAAGAATACCCTTTTAATAAAAATTAAAGATTAGGGTATTTAATTTTTGGCGAGGCCCAAGCTATCAGAAAAAAAACGTTTTTTTGCCAAATACGAACATCAGGAGAACCAAAGTCGATCCATGAATTTTTGTCCAATCGAAAAAAAAAATTATGTAGAAATCGTTTTTAAGAGTCCTTCTAACTTTTTAGACCCTGTCGGGTTTGACTTTTTTTCCTCCATATAATTCGACCGAGATTATACTATATGTAAATAGAAACTTTTTGTAATATTGCTCTTATAGAAAATGATTTCGAAATCTTGTTTATGGTAAGAGTTGTAGTGGTGCTCCTAATTGAATTTGTGCATTATCGCTACTTTACACTATATCGCTCATTTACTTCAAGAGTGGCATAAATCACGATTTTTGAGTAACT
This sequence comes from Meiosimyza platycephala, assembly GCA_963662105.1. Lineage (NCBI taxonomy): Eukaryota > Metazoa > Arthropoda > Insecta > Diptera > Lauxaniidae > Meiosimyza > Meiosimyza platycephala. The sequence goes on along the minus strand of OY759211.1, from coordinate 78,437,103 downwards.
CAAAGACGTGATTTTTGAGTTAATGATGCAGAAATATTCGCCATTTCATGTTTTATTTTGTGTCAAAAACTCAGAAAGATATCTTATGAACTCGCCTTGTGAGAAGAATTTATGTTAACTAAGTTTTTTGAATTCTCATATAAAAAGTAACTTATTGAAAACTTTAAATGCGTTTTTTTCTCACATTGTGTTTTCTGAGTTATGTCACTCTTGAAGTAAATGAGCGACATGTACATTGCGATAAAAATAAAAACTTTCCTAACATAATTTTCTCCACAGTTGCATTCTCCATCTACCCGAACCAGTTGCAGCGGATGGACCTCGTGTAATCATGATACGTCTTAGTAGTTTCAATATGGATAAGCATACCATACCAGATGTATTTCAAGTGGGTTCCATGGCAACAGACTTACTGCTATACGAAGATGATAATGCAATTGTAGCTGGTTATGAAATTATAATGGATTTCGCAAATATGCCTGTAGCAGTATTACGTCAGTTCGATCCGAATTTTGTACGAAAGTTAACTATTTTGGCAAATAAAATATCACCAACACGTATGAAAGGTTTTTACTTTCTGAATGTACCGACGATATTTGAAAAACTTTTCAATATGATAAAAAGTGTTATTAATGTGAAACTTAGGGATAGGGTAAGTTCTCTTTGAGTTTAGTGCAATTTTTTCTTCCATAATGAAATCATTTTGCAGTTCTATGTTCATGGCAGCAATTATGAGGCACTTTATAAGCATATACCACGGCAGATATTGCCTCAAGAATATGGTGGCGATTGTAATGTTGAGTTGATGCAGAATTCATGGTGGGATAAGCTAAATAAAAATAAAGATTTCTTTATAGAGGAAGAGAGTTATGGTGTTATAGGAGATAATATTAAAAGTTGTAAAAGTTATAGTAATGGATTTGATGAAGAAACCACAGCAATGGACAATGCTTTCGGCGTAAATGGGTCATTTAGAAAAATCAACTTAGATTAGTTTGTGTAAATAGAGTTAAAGTTGAAGTTATGCTAAGCACAAAATTAGATATTAAGGTAATATTAGTTTTATTTAATAAAGGTTACAATATAATAATGAAAGTTTGTATTAGTTCTTCATAAGTTTGTATTTACAAATGCAACAAAAGTTCTTACATTTGTAAAACGACACTTAATTTTGCGGATGAAATTTGGATTTTTTTGTCATTTACTCAAAAAAAATTCCTTAAATAGAAGCAAATAACTTGAACAAAGTTGTGGACAATTTTAAACGGCCACCCGTGGCATCAGATACACAGGTAAATTGAACATTTTTATGAAGTTTATTGTTTTAAGGAAAGCCAAGACAATTTCAACAATTATATAATAACTAGCTGTCCCGATAGACGTTGTCCTGCCCTTTCAGGTAGGTGTTCCGGATGTTGTATGAACTCGAGCGATGGAATATATAAGCCCATTTTTCCAGTGAAACTTGCTTTTGCCAGTATTTTTTATATCAAGTCCCCATTCATCTGCATCCAGTACTTGATGAGATATGATTAATTTGATTTTGGAGGGCGTGTCACTGTCCATTTTTCTAAGCTAAACTTTGCAAAAATTTTCTATAGACCATAAGAAACATTTAAAAAACAATTATGAAATCTTCGAGAAAATTATATTTTAAAAATATGTTCGTATGAAGGCCACCCTAAATATAAACCCTAAGCAAAAGTTTTATAGCCAAAGCTATGCCTCTTAATATAAATGCCACGTGTTGTAAATTCCATGTGAATCGATTGACCAGTCTTTGTGAAAATGCTATTTTTAAAATTTTTATTTGTATGAGGACCACCCTAAATATCCACCCTAAGCAAAAGTTTTGTAGCCTAAGCTATGACTCTTAATATAAAAGACACGTGGTATAAATTCCATGTGAATCGATTAAGTGGTCTTTGTGAAAATGCTATTTTAAAAATATTTTTGTACGAGGGGCACCCTAAATATGCACGTAATCGAAATATAAACTATCATATGTCCTAAATTAGACCAAATTACAGATATAAGCTAAATTTTATAAAAATTGGTTGAATGGTTCCAGAGTTTACCTCTGACAAACACCGTGTATTTATTAAGACTAGTATCGTATTGTGGTCGAAACTCGACCGTACCCACCAAGTTTTCACTTTGGAAGAATTTTGCCGACCTATGACGAACAAAACGTCTTTGTCCATGGACCTCATTTCACCTCACTTTACCTTGCCTCTACCTCATGCAGCGAAGAACGCGATCAAAATGCGTTCGTTAAAGCGTTTTGTATGGGGGAATCATACGCGTATGTTTCCTTTATTTTACCTGCCTTAACGGCACATATTAAAAAATTATTCTATTAATTATTATTATTTTCTTTGTGCACATCTACAAAACAGTACCTTTCGAATGATTTAAGTTTCATTTCCCTCTCTTTATAATAATTACTAAAAAAGTGTACCATAAGTTTCGATGTTCACGTATTCATATATATGTAGATAATGGAGTTCAGCTACTACAGCTATTAGACTTCTTAGCTATAAAGCTAGTCATTAAAACAGCTGTCAGACAACTTTTACTACTCACGTAAAAGGACTATCGTAGAGGACTATCTTAGAAACATTATTATAAGTAGGTCAGCTACGTAATTTCGTTAGAAAATCCGACTGATTCAGTGAGAGCGTTAAGTTAAATGGATCAATATTTGGTCTAATTGACATCGGTACATTAACTGACTGCCTCTTCTCCCTACCTAACCCAACATACGCATAGTACTCACAACTTATTATAATGTTAGTACCTGTTCGTATATTAATCAACTTGTCATTCTAAAATGTCTAATGCAAATGGATCTTTATCGTATATTTTATGTTGATGTAAATGCTTTTAAGTACTTTAACATGGATAATAATTGACTATGACAAAATGGATTGGCATCTGTGATAGATAAAATGTTATCTCCTAACTAAACAAGTGCTGACAAACAAAATGCGTGTACAACATGTAAATGACCATCTCAGACAAAAGAGTTTTCAGCAAAATTAATGGTGCTGCTAAAAAAGTTATTACAGGTTGCACTCATTCCATTGAAAGTGATGCCACTAGAAACATCAAAAAGAAGAAAAGAGTTATGTCCGTTAGCGATGACACAGAGGTGAGTTTCAAATAAATTTTATTTATAAGCTTTTTTATATACATAAATTTCTTTTTCATTCAGTTTGACTTTAGCAAATGGGATTTTCCGGAAAACCGCATTTGGTTACATATTCCTGAATGGGAAATGATATTGAAAATTTCAACTTTCATACCGATAATACTTTTTGGTCTTTTTGGCAACTATATAATAGTTCGCTTAATTGTTTTAAATCGGTCATTACGTACACCAACTAATCTCATTATAGCCAATATGGCAGTGGCAGATTTTCTAAATTTACTTATATGTCCAGCAATGTTTATGATAAATGATTTCTATCAAAATTATGAACTTGGTAGTGTGGGTTGTAAAATGGAAGGATTCATGGAGGCTTCTTTTCTGATAACAGCAGTTTTAAATTTATCTGCCGTAAGTTATGATCGTTTGACGGCAATTGTATTGCCATCTGAGACACGACTTACAATGAAAGCTACAAAAATAATTATCGTCTTTACCTGGTTAGCGGGTTTTCTCATAGCTATGCCTTTGGCTTTATATCGTTCATACAAGGTAAGTTTATCTTCATTTCAATAGCGCATAATAAATATAAAATAATTTTTGACAAAAACTCTGAAAAAAAACAAAACTTTATCTGTGACCAGATTTAACCCAAATCGAGGGCATTTTTAAATTTTCCTCATATACATAAAAGTTAACGTCAAAAATAATGAATTTTTAAGCAGCGTGTTTTAATATTGTTAAGAGTTTTTGTAAAAATAAAAATTTATCTACATCTAAATAATTGCTTTTATAAATAAAGTTAATTTTTATCTTTTCGAAAGTTTCGCCAATGGAAGAATTTTCGTGAAATGTATTGCAAGGAAAATCAAAATATTTTACCTAAATATTGGTATGTGCTAATTACGGTTATGGTATGGTTACCATTGGGAGTGATGCTCATATGCTACTCGGCCATATTTTATAAGGTACGTTTTCAAATTTAATTTTTTGAAAAGAACGCATAATATATTACAGTTACATAATGAAATAATATAAAAAACAGAAAGTATAAGGAATTAATATATCGCTCATTTACTTCAAGAGTGGCATAGCTCAAAAAACATAAAGTGGGAGGAAAAGGACTAAAGACTTTTGCTATCATAAGAGCCAAGGTATGCCGTTTTAATTGCTCTTGTCGTATGGAAAGTGCCCCGCCCCATTGCATCATCTCTTTCAAATTTCGTGAGGCGCTCAGCATAGACAGTATACATATCTCCTAGTACCAAATTTCAAAACTCTTGCTAATATAGTGTTTTGATGTACATATGAAAGGTGACACGCCCCGTTGTCTAATGATTAGACTCTAATCCCCTCCATATTTTCTGAGGTAATGCATCCTAATACCAAATTTAAAGATTCTTGCTATCATAAGAGCCAAGATATGGCATTTTTAAAGTTTTTTTTTTGCATTGAAAGTGCCACACCCGTTATTTTTATTAAAATAAAATATAGCCTATGTTAGTCAGTGATAGTCAAAAGTTATTAGAATCTGTTTAGTAGTTCCAGAGATTACCCTCTACATACAAGCAAACTTTACCTCTTTATATAAGTAATAGTATAGATATGACCTCTTTAGTCTTTTTAGTGATAATTTAATCATAACTTCAATGAAAATTTCTCTGCACATGCAATTAAATTTTTTTCTCTTTTTAGCTTGATCGTTATGAGAAACGTGTTCTCAACCGTGAGCATCCACTTACAGTGAACTACAAAAAAACTGTTGCAAAGACACTTTTTATTGTCGTAATAGTTTTTATAGCACTACGCCTACCATTTACGGTTTTAGTCATTTTACGTGACAAGATCATTACTAACTCAAATAATATGGTCGGTGGTAGTTTTCGGACTTTATGGTATGTTTCTCAATATTTGATGTTTTTAAATGCCGCTGTCAATCCATTGATTTATGGCTTTAATAATGACAACTTCAGACGGGCATATGATCAAACACCACTATGCAAGTGTTGCGATAATCATATGGCAAAAGGTTCACGGACATCAGTGGTGAGTAATGGAGAAGAACGTTGTTTATAAGAACGCTTCACATAAAATTATGTTGTTAAGTTTTTGTATTTTTTTTTTTTTTTCATTTACAGTACTAATTTAATGCTTGATCTCTTTTTAGCGTTATACTGCAACAACGCCCAAATGCTGCCTTATTAAATTCTTCTGCTGTGGTTTTGGAAATGAATCGGCAGTTGCCATTAGCGATTGCAAACAATTGACATCTGCAGTAAAGAAATCGGTTAGAAAACTGAGCGATGCTCAATGCATGAATAAGAAAGAAACAGCTCTTTGTGAATCCAAAAATGTTTTTAACTTCTGCAGCGGAGAGGCTCATGAGAATAGAATTGATATGGGAGAGGGTTTCATATAGAAACTGTACTTAGCTATTTAAACTGTTTTATTTATTTGATGTCATAATGATTATGTTATTATTACTTATTATTCTACAATAAAGAAAATAATTATTTAACGTGAGAAGCTTAAAGAAATGCGTCACTGACTATCCCAGCAAAAATAGTATATTACAGATCGTCAAAATTATTATTTTTTAAATAAATCACTGCAAAATGCTTATAAAACAATTAATTTTTTTATCAATCGCCCATTTAATTTCAGGAGAAGTCGGCCTAGCATGACGTGATGATTTTTGTATATTGGCTTTCCAGGAAAACTTTTCCTGCATCAAAAATCTATATTCATATAAGAGGGGCACAGTGGGTTCAATTTTCCTAATTTAAAAAATGTCCTGATTAGTTTTAAGGAACAAAGTTATAGTCCAGCACCAAAATGTGGTTCTTTCTCAGGATCCCGACCACCTAGGGAGCTGATATTTAAGCTGTGATGCCTATATACATATGTAGGTACTAAAGTACTTTGATGTGTTCAGTTTTGAAAAAAATCGGATGTTTTTTAAATTTCATACGTATGTATGAAGGCCGGGAGGCAGCTTTGCATTTTTCAAGATCATTTCTTTGCGCTTAATTTTTTTTGCAATTGAAAATTTATTTTAATACGATGCTTTCCTTCAAAGTCAGCTCACATTAAAAGCACATTTCATTATGGAGTTGTCTTCATTTCTAAAGGAAAGATCGAAACTGGATTTTCGAAGTGGGGTGCTCACTATTGCCATTATCGACTTATCTTAATCGATTGAAGGAAATTATTTTTAAACGAAGAGTTAAAATCATTCAATTCGGTGATCAGAGATTGACCTTGCTGATTTTCAAAATCTACTTTAAGGCAACATCGCTCCAATCATTAAATTATTTTCAAAATTGAGAACAAGCTCTTTTTAATTATACACGTAAGTAAGAAAAACAGAACAAGTTTAAAGTTGTGTCTCTTGAGTAACCACGACAACAAAGTGTTAAATTAAGAAACCAAAAAGATCAACAACCGTTACATAGAGGTAACGTTACAATCATGACATTTTTTTACAAATTTTACTTTTCCATTCGTAAATTTCAATCAGTTCATAAGAGTCTGTTCCACGGTTTAAGTGATTGAGTATTGTTGGTTTTTATAAACAAAAATTATGAATTGTAAAAAATATTTTTGTATGTTATTGATATTAATTTTTTTTAAATTTTATTGGTGTTTTAATGTAAATTTTCGTGAAAATTACCATATTCAAGTGGAACCGTTTAAAACTCAGATTTTTAAACGTGAAATGAATCAATTTTTTGATAAAGGTAAGATTTATTTAATTGCAAAACATTTTTTATTCAAACCCTCAATAAAAATTTACCAGAGTTTAAAGATTTTACCGCATAATTTTTATATTCAAATAAAGTCATTAAGGCGATTTGTATTATTTTGTGAAAATAAATTCTGAACAACAATAATTAGTACTTTTTAAATTAAAAAATTGTTAAAAATCTTTTTTTTTTATTATATACAAGAAAGTATTTAATACTAAAAAAAAGCATATTGCTGTAGATATCAAAAATTTATGTACAAGTAAATTTTAAAAACTTTCGCTATTAAATGCAAATTTAATAAAATAATTTTTTTTTTTTTGTACTAATCCAAGCCGAAGAGTTCCTTTTTCATATATCCAGAATTATGTAATTCTAAATATTTTAAAAATAGTCCCATACTCATAACGCCATCTTCATTCTCCAAGTCATCACAAAATAGTTGTTCCTTAAATCCTTCAAAGCGTCGAAAACGATTTAATTTATTGAGTGTCCCTTTCTTTAGTTCACTTTTACAAATTAATATCTTTTGCCAATGCATAGATCTAATTGTTTTCCAAAAATTTTGTGTATTGGCTTGCAAACCTTCGACACAAATAACACCAGGTTTACCAGGACGACTAAAGCCAGTTAAATTTAAATCGCGACTTTCACGTACAATTTCTTGGCGCTTTGTTTTCGATTTAAGATGATGTGAATAAATCCAAAGTCGCTCAAAATCGAAATTTATCTCTTCCGGTGCCGCTGGTAATTCAATCGCAACATTATTTCCAATTTCGCTAGCATCGCGTTTTATTAAATCATCAATTTGTTCTTGTATCCATGATATAATTTGATAAATATAAGTTTCATTACGTTCAAATGTAGCAATAAACTGTTCTATTTCATTTTTGAAATAATTTTCCTTAGCTTTGCTTAATAATGTACTGTGTATGGAAATAATTGCATTTTCTAGCGCTGGATACAAATGTGGCAGTTCAACGCGTACATCCAGTTTTTCTTTACGTGTGCCATTCAAGACAGCTATTGTTATTGTATAGTCTAAATGTGCTTTCAATGCACTTTTTGGATTACTGTTTGCTGTTTTTAAAAACTCATTGAAATCGCTTATAACACCCGGATCAAAAATATGAATTTCACCGGGTGAACAGTAAATCGATGACAGCAAGTCAACTTCTTCCAATTGCTTTGCTATACAATCTACGTACAGGTCACGTTCCATATTGTGCTGAAAATAAAAATTTATACACATAGTTAGTACGGAAATGAGCAAAAGTTTGGTACTTGTGTGATTTAAGAATATTCGGAAAGGATGCTGGGATGTAACATACACATACTTACCTTGTTTTTTTTAGAGCAACATGCGGGAAATTTTTATCGTGTGGGCTAATATAACTCAAATCAAAAAGTCATAGCTTGTATGTACATTACAAGTTTTTATCATACACTTTTTAAATTAAAAAATAGCGTTCTGAACAAGCACTATGATTTTTCAAACTCTTTACTTTAAATAAAATCATATCAAACTATACAATACAAGAACTTATTTTTTCAAACTCTTCGGCAACTACACATTTTAATGTAGAATACATTAAAACTTTTTGTTCCGAAAGTGATTTAAAAAAAATGTGAGTAAATTGGACCAACATTATTAATATAAAATTATTGTTAAATATAAATAAAGAATAATAAATAAATGTTGCCTTTATTACTGGGACTTGGACCCAGGACTACATAGAACAAAAAATTTTTAGTGCTTATTATTTTCATTTTATAAGAGAACAGCAGGTTTCGCTCTGAATATGTAGCAGATTTTTGTATTGAATTTTATTGTACATAGTACGTTTAAGCCAAATAAAGGATTTTAGGACAATTTTTTTTTTTTTGGGCACATTGTCACTTTCAGTTACTTGAAAGGTAATAAATTATAGGTAGAATTCAATTTTTTAAAATAGATAATATAAAAGCTAAGGTCTACAAATATATAAATCGCACGTTTTGAAGCAGACTCAACTAAATAGTAGGTTATGTTTCAAATCAAAGGTTTTGCTCCAAGTCACAGATTTTGCTCTAAATAAATGGATTTGCTGCAAATTAATGATACTCAGCCACTTTTTTATGGAGTTATTTGGGATATTTTTTAGTTAAGTTATTCTTACAATTCAATGTTTCAAAGCAGATAAGACAAACAACTTTGATCTAGTAAAATGTTAATAAGTCTAATTTTTATGAAGTATTAAGTATTTACAACTGAAAGGAACATTTTTCATTCATTAAGATAAGCAAACATTAAAATTATATAGTATATTTAATATTTTTATAAAATATATATGGACATGCCTGTTAATAATATGATAATTTTGGTTTATTAACATAACACAATATGGTGCTACCGAATGATTAAAGTTTTTTATATTAAAATTTTCATATTTGCTAAATGTAGACGGATTTTATTCTTTTAAAAACCACGTTAAAACTGATATCCTCTTCTAAACAAAAACTACATCTAAATTTTTTTGTAAGTTCTAAATCACAGTTAGTTGTTAACAAAATGTTGCTGATTTTATAGTGATTTAAGAGATTCGCGAATTTGTGACAAAGTGTGAAATTGGCGAAGGGTCAGCTTAAAGAGATATAGTAACTACAATTTTTTTATGATTGAAATTTGTGACGAAATTGACTTTGAGTCACGGAAAGCATTGCACATAACTTTACAGAACAGATATAGTCTTAACATTATATTAAGATTTGTAAAAAAGTTCTAGTCAACTAAAAAAAATAAAAAATAACATTTTCAATGAACAGTGCATGTGTTTGGTTTTTGCCATTTATCTCAAAAGCCAGACCTGATCCAGCAAAACCACTATGATTCAGCGGGAAATTTTACTATAGGAACGGTGGTTTTTATTTGCTCCAATTTTTCTTGTAGAGTAGTGTTATTACATTATCAAGAACTTGAGGTTAAGTTTATGTCATTATTTGCTGATTTGAGAAAAGCATTAAAAAAAGCAACTGGAATTCGAGTTAATTTTCAATGTAAATATGCAATACGAGATTTTTAAGCAATATATTTTTTTTCAGCATCTTTTCATTTCGATGGATTTCAAAAAGTTGCTTCAGTGCCAGTGTTATTTCCACTTGACATATGCATGTTGAATTTAAATGGCATAACATATGCCACTACGCTACATATTAAAAAAGATGGTGTGCGGCATTTTGCAGTCTATAAGTTGTTGGTAAATAAATTTTCTCTTTTTTTTGAATTTTTTTTCTTTTTTTTTCAAAACTCTTATAATTTTTTCACACTCATATCAATAGAATGATACCTACATTCCCATTGCCGAAATACCCACACCCTTGGCCATTAAAATGGACTGTGACGAAATTGGCGAAAAGGGTTACATTGCAATTGCGTATAATATATCAGCACCCGTACATAATGCACGTGATGGTTCACCTGTATTTCAAATCGCTAAGGAACGACTGCGTGCTATACAATATTTTGCAAGTCCACATATTTCTTCCATACATTTGCATACGACTGGCAATGATCTTTATATGTTGCAAACGTTTAAAAATACTGCAGCTCTACCGAATCTAAAATGTCCCTTCTTCAAATGGTCGGGTACAACATTTAATAAACTTGCTCCTATACCATGTAGTAATGCACGTCATTTGGAAGCATTTTCAATTGATTATGAAAATTATGTTGCGGTTGCAAATTATGCTAATCAGTTGGGCCGCACCGAAACCTATTCAGAGATATATAAATACGATCGTGAAAGAATAAAATTTCAATTGTTGCAACGCATACGTACAAATGGTGCTATCGATGTTAAATACTTTAGTGTACCATATAATAATGCAAGACGACATTTCTTATTATTTGGTAACTCAATAAGTTCACATCATAAGAGCTCTGAAATCTTGAAAGAAATGCAAAAAGAAGAGCGCAACTTAGAAGCAGATTCGGTATTTTATATTTTCGATAAAGGAGAGTTTGCACCATATCAAAAGTTATCTTTCTATGATCTTCTTCAATTTTTACCAGTACAGGTGAGTACGAAAATTTGGAAGTACGTACATATATTATCCCTTGACAAGGGGTATATTGATTTTGTCTTTCCAAATGCGTATATTGCATAGGAGCGGTTCTTGTAGTAATTGTTAACGTCATCTGCTGAGTCCAACTGTTGAAATCACGACCACGCGGTATTTAATATAAATAAATTTATAAAATTTGTTACACTAATTACTCATTTGACTACGCAATTTGGAAAAGAAAACAAAACTTAACGCACCTTGAGATTTTTATTATTTATTTACTGATAAGCTTATGATGTATCACTCTGGCTCTTAGGCAGTTAACTAAAATTAGTTGCAGTTTTCAGCAAAGTGTATACATATATATTTTTAGCAACTGATGATATATACACGTATTATGTACTACTAACTCGTATACTACAATTTTGAAATATTTAACAGGTAGGAAGTGTAATCAACTTAAAATAGTATAGGTTATATTTTACCTCAAACAAAGCAAAAAGTTTTTGGAAAAAAAGGCATTTGATTTCTATCACAAAAGAAAAATTTAACACGGTATACCGCAAGAGCTACATATAGGGGAAGGCAGGGCAAAGCGGTATACGGGGCAAAGCAGTACAAAGGGTATATTTATCCTTGCATTACAACGCCATCTAATGTAATTATAAGGAATTTGTGTTTAAGTAGTGCTCTTGTAACTGCCAGGTTATAGCGACATTTCGTCCTTCCGTTTTCGAAAACCACGAGGTTCATGAAAATGAGTGCGGTCGATGTAAATTTCGAGGATTTTCGACTAAACATTACATATGAATCATTTAAAAAAAAGGAAATTATCACGTCGTAGTATGCATATATTAGTGACATTCATTTCTGTTGACAATGATTTGTTTATGTTGATAACTTTTTGTTTCACGAGTCTGTATGTTTACATAGGTTATGGGGGCAGAGTGGTAGAGGCAAAGCGTTAGTGGTTATAACTTGGTTCCGTCATTTTATCCAATTTTCAAGAGTTTCGAAAAACAGAAAAGTCCTACTACTTTTGGACGGCCAACAAATGTATAAATATAATTTTTTATGTATTGCACTTTGTATACCGCATTACCCCACCCGAGGGGCAAAGCGGTAGAAACGTACTTTTATTGCATCGTAATAATAAACATCTTCTGTTGAAAAAATAATGAGCCTAATTACCTTAATAGATTCAATATAGATCGAACTAATAACTTACATGTAAATTAAGTAATTATGCGAAAAAATTTTTTTTTTTTTTTGTGAAAACTTCATTTTCCCGTTAGGCATACCCTTTTGCCCCACCATCTCCTATATGTATAAACGTAAATGCAGCCAAATTCGATAAGGGAATTAATGGTTGGTGATCAAAAGAAGTCTAACAGCGAAAACGTAATCCGACAGTTTGGAACATTTTTTAGACATTTTGGGAGAAAATTAGGCTAAAATATAGGCCTATGGGCACGCAAAAAAAAACTCCTTCTGATATATGTATATTGTTCGCATTTTTAGCCACATGAAAAAAAGTGTGGCAACGGGCTGTGGCCCATAGTTATAAACAAATTAGATGCAGGATTTAACGACTTTAATTTTAAAATTAACAATATGTTAAGTCTGTTAAAGTCGACTTAAAACCGGCTTTTACTCTAAAAGTGGCATTTCATATGAAAATATTGTGATAAATTTTTTTTTTTTTATAAAAAAAGTCACAGAGCAAGATAAAAAAGTCCAAAAATTGATACAAGTTAAAAAAACATTTCGCTGTACGAGAAAAATTTATTTTCATATGTAACTAAAAAAAAAAATATGTGACTCTTACGAGTATCGAACCCATGCACTGTGGGTTTTGAGCTGATCATTTGACTACACTGTCTGTCGTTTTTTAGGTATTTATTAGTCTTACTGTGTCAATGTGTTTGTAGACTGTTTGTTTTTTCTTTATACTTATTGTTAGTTAAAACCTGGTTTTATACGACTATAATAGCCAAATAAACTAAATGTGCTTTAATTTAAAACTAGGTTTTAACTAAAGCGCATTTTATTTTGCGACTAAATATAACTACCAGCCTTTAAGTTGACACTTAAGGCATTTTTTTCTACGTTTTAGTAAATCATTATTTTTGTCAGATTTCAATTAAATCGGACACAAACTCTGTTCACGCCGTTTACAGGTTTAAGCTAGGAAGTTCAATTTTTTCAGAATTATTTTTAAGTTCAAAACTAAAACATAAACAAACAAAAAAGTATACAAAATTTTAAAAATAAACACCTTAATGTCACTCGGAAATATCGCAACAATTTTATACTTTAGAAAATTTATATTTCAAGCTGTTTTTGCTAAAAATTGTTTCTAAATATTTTTTAGAATTCTGATGCCGAAAAGTTTTTACTACTGGTTTCTTGCAAAAATCAGGATGTTAAAATCTATAATTTCAATGACTGGAAGTTTGAAGAATCTAAAATTCAATTTACAGAGGGTGCTCTAGGGAAAGGAGTCTCGCACATGCGAATCTTTCAAGAATATGATAATAGCTACTTGAGTAAGAAAATTAATACATAAAAGTTAGTGTAAGTGTAAAGCTTTTAATTTATTCAAATATTTTTCCTTTATTTTCTAAAGTTATAGCCAATGAGCTCATGTCAGCGAATGAAACCAACATTTTCTTGCCCATTTTCAAACAGGATGAACAGGCTAACGTTTTGAGGCAAGAATTAATTGATTGGGCTAAAAGGAATATTGAAAGTTCATCAAAGATTGATGTGGAGAAATTAAAAGAGGAAGTAAAGGTTGGTTTTAAAACGATTTTATTATAGGATATTATAGCAAAAATAAAATTATCATTCAAGTGGACACCTATGATAATGTAATATCAATATATCATATGTCTTTCACAGTTAAAATTGGCAGAGCAAAAAAATATTAAAACTCCCATAACTGTCACGGATATACCCACATCAAATATTGAAACTGTCATCACAACATCGGTAGATATACTTCGCACTAGATTTTTTTTTATACATACCATATACATATAACAAAAATTTAATAATTTTAATATATAATTGTATAGCTGGTATATCCACCCTTGCGTATTAGTAGCAATTATTGGAAGGCACTAAGTTATGCACAACAAGCGCTAGATGTACTCGAAGAGCAGTTACCGAAAACACCAACGATACGTCAGAAACGTGAGAGCTTAGGAGATTCCAGCCAGCAGAGTTCTCCCTACAACTTTGAACAGCTAAAAGTTAATACACTAATAGTGCAAGATAAATTAATAGCCCGGAAGATAAACAGTTTTGATAAACTCCTCGGCGAACTTGAAGAAATTACAGCAAAAAAAGTTGTAGTAACTGATAAATATGAGCTTGCAGAAGAGACAAAATATAGCGATGAAATCATTGAATCGGTTAATATTAATAAGTTGCATATAACTGGCAAACTTAATGAATTCACATGGGATAATCTCAGCAATAATACGCTGAAGCGAAGTGGTTTACAGTTTCTAAAGGCTCCAGTTACTTTGCAAAACTTACATGTCGATAAAATGGTAATAACGAATAATGAGGTTAGCGAACAGAATTTGGCGAAACTTATATCAATAGATAATGGCAGTTATGTTGTGGATCAGGGTATACAATTTGCCGCGCCCATAAAAGCTAAAAATCTTATTATACACGAACGCTTAAATAACATACATATTTTTAAAAATCATTTTGATGTTTTACTACGAAATTCAAATGAAACCCAAGTAATTGAGGGACCGAAAAGACTAGATAGCGTGCGAGTGTTGGAACCCATAACGTTAGCGGTAAGTTGTTGTATGCAAATAAATATCAGTATAGTTTCTATAGAAAAATATTTAATTAAATGGCACAGTTTTTGATTGATTGAGTGGTGCAATTATTGATTGAGAAACTATATAAATGATTAATTGACAAACATATTGTTAAAAAATAAAATTATAATTTAGGTGACAAAGTATTTAACTGAACGGTAAGATAAAAGGCTTAGTTGTGAGATTTTTCGGCTGGAACAAATCAATTGACTGCGTGACAAGATTGTTTACATGGGTGGAAATATTTAAATAATTGCTTTTGTGATAGATTTGTGAAATATTGAAATACTTGACTATGTAGATTTCATAAAGTTCAAAATTTTTAACGTACATTTTTTCAACGCAACTAGCGTCTTTAGTGCAGTCGAGCAAAAAAAAACATAATATTATGCCACCGATCGATATCTGTTTTTGACATCAATGCGATCAAATCATTCTTAACATTGTGACTTAGTGATGCGCTTTACATGTTGTCGTAATATAGAATCATGTTAAGATAACAATTTAAACAGGCCATAAACTCAGCAGAGTCCGATGTCAACTCTTTTGAGAGTTTCTTCTGTCGAATAAATTGTGCCAATGTTTTTGTGATTCACGAAGTCTTTCGTTTTTCAGAGCAACTGTTTTTTTTATGTTTTATCCCTTTTTCTAATGCTATCTATTTAAATATATATAAACTTTATCTTTTGTTTTTGAATAAATTAACTGTCGACGAATTTTACCGATATTAAGTTTTCTTGGATAACATTGGCCAACAAAATTATATGAAACTTCATGCCTATAGACTACACCATATATTTCCAAAGATTTTCAATACGCTGATTTCGAATCTGAACTTAGAATTGCTCCATCAAATCAGGTTTTCGAAATATCCTAACATAAAAGTGCTAAAAACACTGTTTTTGACATATATGAGGATATGTAGCATAGTGATTTTTTTTTTATAAAACTATTATATGTATAGGACCTTAAAATACATGTCTTCCTCTTTAAAATGCCGTTGAGTTTTCTAAAATATAATTTATATAATTTAATATATCCATCATTTGTAGGGTCAAATTATAGGCGAACATTTGCGTGCTATGGCGCCAAACAAGGCTGTACATGATAGCATTACCTTACAGGGTGATTATACTATAACAGGTGATGTAACGATATCTAAATTACTCATAGCTAAGGACATAATTGATGCCAAAACAAAAATGTCAACTAAACACATATTACTCAATGGTATACGTATGGATATCCCATTAGAGAACGTTTTTCTAAGACTTCAGCAACCTATTAAGACGAATAAATCTTATGTCAGTTTTATAAATGCCCAAGATTTACAACAATTGGTTCACACCAACACTAAGAATGTACAAGTTATTGAAGGAGAAAAAATATTTAAAGATAACTTGGAGATAAAAGAAGGATTTAGTGAAGTGAAAAACTTGAATGGTATTGACTTGGAGGTAACAGAGAAACGTTTATTTTTACGTAATAAAAATCAAACTATAACCAGGCCGATGCATTTTGGAAAAATTCATGCCAAAAGGTAAACTTTAACAAGTTTATTGTTTAAATTAAATAAGTAGTCGAAATAATTAGAGTAGCCCCAAAAATAAGATATTAAAAATTTAACTACACGGGACCATAATATATTTTATATATTTTTTATTTTATTACTTAGAAAAAACTCTGTACTAAATAAATACTCATTACACAGGTTGACCAGGTTCTGAGTAATTATACTCTAGAACTCGATTCCCTGGTTCATTGAGAGTAATAAATTGTATAGAAGGGAGCGGTATCTTGATCACCCTCTGAACACTGTCTGCGTATTTAAGAAAATTCCTTTAGAGTAGTGTACGATCAAGGTTAAAACTTCGTATACGGAACTTGTAGGTAGGATTATTTTGTTTGTACGGTATTTTTGGAAAAAACTGCAAATTAACAAAAATATCATTTTTTTTGACTTTAAATAGCAATAATTCTGCATTTAAAATACGGCTAGCAATAATGGAACTAATTACTTAAAAATATGTAAGTTAATTAGCTAATGGAACTCATTCATATTTCATTGCTACAGCTCTATTACTTAAAATGTTATGAGTTCCTCTAAAAGAACTTTGTTAAATACCCTGTAACTCAGATGGTGTTGAAGATAGACGGCCCCTCTTAAACAATTTTTTTACTCACAATGAACCAGGGCTTCAAATACTAGAGTATGACTGCTTAGGACCACCCTATAGATTTCGAAACATTAAATAGATTGATCATTATGTCATGTTTTTTAAAATATCGATTTTGATCATGGTTAAATAATATTAGTTAATTTATTTTGATATTTCTCCTTAATGAAAATTGAAAGTTTATAACAAGACCAAAATTTTGTTTGAGTGAATAAAAAATTGTTTGACTAAATATTTAATAGTGCTCATAATGTTTCACAAAGTTGATTTATTTTAAGTCAAACTAAACTTTAATTTCCTTATGAATTTTAAGTCACTTAATCTGAAACCAAATCCAATACGATAATTTTTAATAATATAAAATATTAAGGTCCAATTAACCCAAGAGCCCGCAGTAGAAAGGTCAAGTGTATAAGATTACAGGATAAGATATATGAAGAAGATAGTAATGCATTTTGGTGAAACTAACCAGCAAGTGTTGCCTTGCCAAGGCCCAAAAATTACCGAATTATGCCCAATTTTGTTGTTTTAATTAAAACTGTATACAGCTAGAAATGTATGCCAAATGATAGAGCTCGAAGGGGCCTATATATAATATATGGGGCTCTACCATTTGGCACACATTTCAAGCTGTTATCTTCATTAATGAAAATGGAGCCAAAAAAACCGACGGAAACCCATGTTTGGGACAGGATTCAACAATGCAACTCCATATATTATGTTCAGACCTCTTCGAGTTCTTTCATTTGGCATACATTTTGAGGCTTAATCTATACAGTTTTAATAAAAACAACAAAATAGGCAAAAATTCGGGCATTTTCGGGCACCTCGACAGGCTTTGGCTAGGCAACCCTGGTTTATTAATTTCACCAAAACGCATTACTATCTTTCCCGTATATCTTATCTTGTAATCTTATACACTCGACTTTTCTAGTGGGCTCTGGTCCGAAAAGTAAAAAAAAAATCTTATTTTCAGTTATTATGAGCAATATGGTAGCTTTAGTTTTTACACCTAATCGTCATACAAAAAATCGAATACTTTGCAGTAGTTTTGGATGCTCCATTAAATTAATTACACAGACGTAACGATATATTTATAGCAATACTTTTCTATAAACGTTATATTTTTAGCATTGAATCTCCCCAACTTTCGTTAAATTCCCTGAATCTCTCGGATTTTCTCACAAAATCTGGTTCACAGCAAATACTTGGTACACTTGAGGTAGGCAAACTTTCAACAAATACGCTAAGTTTAGATGATTTGCATACCAATGGAAAAATCTTTAATGAACATCTAGCAGAAATTTATCAACAGAAAGCACAAAATGTGCCAATACCAAATATTTTCCAAGAGAATCATAAATTCCACGGTTCAATCTATGTGCGTAATCTTAAACTGAATTCAAGTATCAATAACAAAAGTATTGAACTAATTGAGCGACAATTGACACAATTGGATGGAAATATTAAATATGTTGGAAATCTTAAATTTAATTACGATATGCAAATATCAAATTTAACATTCTACGGTGCCTTCAACGCCATTCCAGCGCAAGAATTTGGTCTATGTTGGTTACAAAAGCAAGGGAACCAAACGTTTATTGCACCACAGACTTTTTCTAGTGTACATTGTGAGAAGGGTATGCAAATCGAAGGTAAACTTAATGGATATAAATTGGATGATTTTATAAAAAATACCTATTGGGTGAATCGTGATGAGCATTTCGGTAGCGCTTTATTCAGTAAGTTAAAAAATAATTTGAACATTTTAAAACTTATACATATCTTTACTTCCATAGAAAATCCAATACAGCTTCAAGAAGCTCTGATCGCTGGAACATTTAATGATTTACATATACCTCAGGATATTCTGTATCGTAGCTCTACAGCACCGCAAATATTAATTAACGAGGTTGCAATTCAACAAAAATTATTGGTTCAGGGTCATATATTAAATAACTCAATTATAAATGGTATAAATATACGAGAGTTTGATAAATATTTCATTGGTTATGGCATAGATACTTTATATGTTGAAAACGCAAATTTTACCAATGCTCCTCTATATAAAACTTTTAATCATTATGATCTACGCCAAATTTTGGATACCGTTTGGTTGGCAAACGAAAATGTTGATTTACAACAACACGTCGAAATATCGAATGGTTCTTTTGAAGGTTTACTGGATTTTGAGGTAATTTTTCAAATAATTTTTATCAAATTTAAATAATTTTTGCTTTTTACTCTCATAACTAGGGTCTCATCAATAATATAAATTTACAATATTTGAGTGATAACTATTTCAGTTTAACACGCCCTCAGGAGATCTTAACTGAAATTATGTTTTCGAATGCTGTGCAATTTGAAAATTACGTTTTAGCAAATTTTTTGCATTTGTTTGGGCCACTTATTGAGAGCACAAGGTAATTCAAAAACTTATTCGTATTCATATTTTTTAAACATCAATCTTAAAAAAATGTGTCGATATGAATCACTGAAAAGAAAAGGGAAATAAAAAATTTTCATGTCACTGCGTTGTGACGTGTAGAAATGTACTCATTTTCAGCGGTATTGCACACACTAGATGGAAACCTTGAGCTGCAGCCGAAGGCAGTCCACTAAATTTAATTTTTATGCAGAAAATATTTTTTTGTAAATAGCGTAACAAAAATTTTCTTTAATAATACAGTTTTTGGAGAAAATATGAAAACACGCCAGTAAAAATTTTGTAATTGTGCCCCAAATCCTCATCCGACCATCATTTAAAAATACTTCATTTTAGGGGAAAAACCAAGATGTCGCTGAAGCAAACTTGATCCAAAAATATAAGTCGGACCTTATTGCATTTCCACAGATTTTGTCATTTTAGCCGGCCACGTTTTGAATTTTTTTTTTTTTAGCACAACCTTCAGCCATGGTTTTTGCTTGAAGTTAAGACTATCTTGAATATAATATAATAATATTCAAGACAATACAATTAAAATTCACATACATAATTTTTTTAAATTGCATTTAAAGTAAGAAATATGTGTAACTTTTCATATTTATTAAAATTGTACATTTATTTGGTTTTACGCTGTAGTGACTATTGAGATTGAAGAAAAGTTATATAATACTTTTTATTCTACGTAAAAGCGAAGAAAATGAGCCCGAGTAGAGGTCAAAAAGTGCAATAGAACCGGATATATTGCATTTTTACGGTGGAATAAAAAAGTATTATATAACTGTATAAAATTGTAAATAGCGTAACAAAAATATTGTTTAACAACACAGTTTTTGGAGAAAATATGAAGAAAACACGCCTGAAATTTTATAATTGCGCCCCAAATCCTACTCCTCTTTAGAAAAACTAGATCCGCATTTTCCGATGGCTATATCTCTGAAACCCAATCCGAGCGAGCAGCTCACTATTATTAAAAATACACCGTTTTAGGGGAAAAAACAAAATGTCGCTGAAGCAAACTTTATCCAAAAATTTAAGTCGGCCTTATGTAAATTTGTGTCCAGAATATAACTGGTCCAAAGCACCATATCCTGACCATCAACCAGTATTTCACTGCTTACATTTATAAAACTTATCCTTTTTTTTACAGTGTATGTATATGAAAGCGTGCATATTATGGTTGTATGGTTGAATCTGTTTTCAATGAACAATTGTGTCTGCCCCTTAATCAAGGTAACGAGCCTTCGTGTAACTGTGAAGCACAGGCTACAGTTTTATTACAACTGTGTTTTGAAGGGCAGAGAAAGCAAAAACGCATACTTTAGAAACAGCTGGGTCGATGCATATAAAATGGCTATTTGCCAAAAAAAGCAATAATTTAAAAGTGCAAATTTAATAGATAACTCTTACCTTGTCAATTAACTTGATATATCCAATTTAATAATAATGTTTCAAAGCAGTTTGCAACTGCTAATTTCAGTAATTATTCACTTTCTACAAAAAACGCTCTGCTAAAGTTGCTAAAAGAAGACTAAAGATTTGACACTGAAACATAAAACGAAAACGAAATGTCAGAAGTGGTGTTCAGGTCATCAAATTTTTCCACTAACTGTTTTTGTTTTTCATCAAACAATTTGATGAGCGCTCACACGTTCAAATTCTTATAAAATTTTCCTTATATTTTTTATTGGTCAAATGTTTGACGACGTTCTAGAGTTTGATGGTCTGAACCCCTCTAAATAGTGACACTTAACTAGTGCTTCACCGAGAACCGATAGTTATCGATAAGTAGAAGATATTAAAAAATTATTTCTCGTATGACTGACGAGAACGAGAAAGGTTAAGAGCTAAACAGAATTGGGACGTGCAATAACGTCCAGATTTTTCCAATACATTTGTAGTGAGTAAAAAATTGACACTAGCAAAATTTATCACAGAGAAATAGAACAGATACTATTTTTTGGTGCGATTTGACATAAGATAAATCGCACGTTCCAATTCTCGTTAAATGCCTGCGCATACATACGACTTAATAGTCGTGCAACTATTGACTAATTGGCGAACAATTATTAATACGGTTATTTTCCCACTTTCAGTAATGCCACACTTAATTTCAATGATTTTGCGGTCAATACACTCACAAAATTAGGCCCACATGAAATAATTGGCCAATGGTATATTTCGCAAGCTTATTTACAAGGCAATTTGGACAACGTGCTAATAAACAATTTGAACTTTCTACATGATATAGTACGACACGATGTAAAATTCAATCATATCACTGCACCAAAGCGCATTCATGCAGCAGTAAACATGAAGAAACTCTTTATCTCACCCACTGGCTTAGTAAATGGCATTAATGTTGATACTTGGCTGAAGGATACAGTTTTTGTTTATGAGAATTATACCGTACATGGTACAACAACACTGAAGACTGTTAACTTTTATAACGATTTGCTCGTTTACGGATCTGTAAATAACGTAACATTCGACTCGGGCACGTTATTACTAAGTGAACGCGAACAAGTTCTGAGTGGTCCTGTGCGTATACGTAATAAGTTTCCTGCGCAACAACGTATCTTAGCCAACAATTTTGAAGATTTACATGCAGAAAATATAAATGGCTGGTCTATGGCGCAATTTTACGCAAATCAAGCAAAACTTCAACCGATGCTGAGTGTGCGTGGCAATCTTATATTCAGTAATCCTTTGCATGTTGAGCGGGAGTACAGCGGAGGTGATGACACTAAAGTTTTCGCAGAGACCGTGAAATGGAAACGTGACAATCCTATGGGCTTGAAACAAATTTTTCCCATAACCAGTTGGCTAGAATTGCAACATAATATCGAGGCTATAGTGACGACTTATTCAAGTACGTAACTAATTTGCATATTTTGTATGCGGAATAACTGACGAACGCTTATGACCGTCCATGGGAAAATTAACCTTGTCTTCACGGACATAATGTCTCAGGACGTACAAAAATTAAGATAAAAGTTTCATTGTCAAGTCATTTTAGAATTCAATGATATGTCGTTCTATATATTATCGCAAGGTAATCAAAAAAACATAAATATCAAAACAATAATGAGACGGAATTTCCGGCCTTCCGGAAATAAAAATTTTTCTTCAAAAAGTTACCAAAGAGCAAATTTTAACATTTTAAATTTATATTAAAAGTTTAAGGTATTTTTACCTATAAATAATCTTTAGACTCATGCAGCCTAAAAGTCTTAATTTAAGTAAATTTATCCATTTTATATAATTTTAAGTAATATAGAAACTTAAATAATAATAATGTTGGTGATTTTAGGTTCAAACTATATTCTGGACAGTTTTCTAGTACGTCAAGTGTTGTACGTTCCAGCCAAGAAAATAATTCCATTTTCGTTTCCTTCGAAGAACAGTAAATTTATTGATATAATTGGCATTGTAAATGATTCACAAGTTAACTCATTGAACTTCTATTGTTGGCATACAAAGGAACAACAATTTCTACTAAATAACGGTAAGTTCAAAAACTTTTTTACGAGAACTTAACTATGGATTTTCGGTCATTGAAGACTTATGTATCTACCCACTCATGTGAAAAATTTATAAAAGGTTTATGAAACGATACCTTTTATGAACTTTTCACATGAAATGATATAAAGTTTCAATTTCAGAAATCTTTCATATCTATTTTAGAAAGTTTTCTGCAATGTGTCAATGTCCGCCTTTTGATTTCATTTGAAACGTTACAGAAATCTTGTAAGATTAAGGGGAAAAAATCAAAAATTTTATTACGTCGTCGGATTCTGAATTTGTTTTTTTGTTATCAGAGACACTTTCGCTGTTGTTTTATTATGTCGTCGAACGAACTCTGAATTATTGTTTCATTTTATCCGTCGCTTAACTAGGAGCAGATATTTACTATTCATTGTTTGTGAAAATTATTTAGATTTCATTTGAAAGGTTCGGGAAATTTCAAATTTCAAACCTTTCAGAAACATTTCAAAATGAAAATATGTTTCGGGTTGTGTTGCTGAAAGTACCACCCTGTAGAAGGACCCAGCTTGGTCGCTGATGCCTTGAGATTGCTACGTACTCATTTTTGAAACCAAAATTGTTTAAATTTAGCCAAAACGGAATTGTTGATGTTTGTAAAGCTTCAGCTCCCAAATCGTGCTATAACCGAAAATAAAAATTATGTACGTACATATAAGCTCTTTTACCGTGAGGTGAATGAGTAAGTGTGCAAAAACGTACTGCTCACGAGTGGGCAAATTACCATACAGGAATACATACATACCATGCTAGTCTTTCGTAAACAATGAAGGATAGACTATGTTTTACTTTTATTGAAATGTCAGTGTTTATTTTAATTTGACAAATTAATTTAAATTAACAATTAATGCTTGAAGTGGAATCTTACTTTTCGATAGAAGTATAATGTAGAATTAAATATTAGCGAAATTTCTAAAAAATATATCCTTTTATAAATTTGTTAATTTATTTTAACGGAAACTAATATGTAAAAATGTATAAAATACTTTAATCTTATGTATATGTATGCATATAATACAAGCAACATAATTTTTCTTTTTCTAACATGTTATGCATGAAAAGCCTGAATTTGAGAGTGAGCTAAAATAAAAGACGTATAAAATACATTTAAATGAAGTCAAATTAGGCAAAATAAAAATTTGGAAAATTTAAGAAACTAAATAAAATAAGAGAAATATATAAACAAATCAAAGGTTGTGTATCGTCGTTACGACTGAAAATCAGTTAAGTGCAATCATTTTGTTTTTTAATTTTTTTTAACCATTTCTTTCAATTCGACGAATATTTCTATGTATATAAACTTAAAAAATTGTTTAAAATTTGGAAAACAAATTTTTAAAAAGGGGTGAAAAAATGTTTGTATATCTTTCTTAATGTAATTTTTATTTAAAAGATTAAGAAAATCCATTTGGAAAACATGCATCAAGCTTTAAAATTACATTACTTTTGTAGAAGACATGACTATTTAAAATTTTGCGCATTTCAAGATATTGAGGATATTAATTGAGACCAAATAGTCCTACAATTCAAGCAAATTATTTTCAACAAAAAATCTTTTATGGGTCGTTCCTGGAGTGAATCAGTTCTTATGTTACGTTACACTGAAGCGATATAAGTAAATGTAAACTTCCTGTGGTAACTTCATTTTTTTCATATGATTCAAAGTTGTGCACAATTGAGTTTGGTAATGAAAAATCATTGCATATTTCTCTAAGGTATAGGCCGAGAGCAGATCCGGGCCCGGGCGTAACCATGCACGGGCCCCTTTTCGCCCTTCTCCAATTTAACAATTGTAAAATTAAAAATGATTGAAAAAATAGGAAATCTTTCCATGCTTATATCTCAGCTCGAAATACTAGAGACGTTTACATTCTAGTGGACGAAAAAACGCAAGAGCCCTGAATATTTCGACCGTGATTAATTATTTTCAAGAATGAGTTTTTTTAAATAGCGATTTTAAGAATTTACGGGCCCGGGGGAATCCTCTCGTAACCCGCACCCCTGTCGTCGGCCCTGGGTATAGGCTTACTCTTTCTCTCTTTTTTTCTCTGTCATTCTACTGTACCGTTAGTTAAATTTTTAAGAGATTCAAGCCAAAGTTCTACCTCTTATAGACGTATTTAAAATTTTTAATAAATTAAAAAAGCTCTTAGTTAACTCTTTAAAACAAAGTAAAAAATGTATTAAAACAAGTTCTATTTCTTAAAATCTCTATGTAAAAATGCTAAATGAGACTCAACCTACGGACCAAACTGTTCGTCTTGGAAACGTTAAATTTAAAATGCATGGTTTTTTCAGGATATATCCATCATTTAATTAGGAATTCTTCGAAATTAAAGCTCTAAGGCACGATTTCCACATAACCATTAAATTTAAAATTTCACATTAACTGATTTCTTCAACAAAATTTTCCAAAACAGTGTTATAAAACTAGGTTCAAGAAAGTCACATTAAGATAGTTTTTCCAAGACAATAAAATAAAGAGAAAGAAATAAGTGACACCAGCGCTGGATTAAGGTAGGGCTAGAGAGGACTATAACCCCGAGCTGAAGCAGCCCTAAACCAGTGTTAAATAAATGGATTTAAGTAGGGTTAGACGTAGGACAAGGGCCCCGGATCCCGAGCTCAAGGGGCTCCAACATGGCAAGATGTGTGGTTTTGCGAATGTTTTATGGGAGAAACGAAACAGGAACTTTTTTGGACATGCGTTCAATATATGTACATGGCAAAAGCTTACTTTTCTTTTGCCTTAATCTGGCGCTGGGTGAAACCAATGTAAGGGATGTCTCAAATTTCACTGCGAAAATAAAAATGTTTTTTTTTGTAAGATTGCACAAAAGCATAAATATGTGTTCTAGTCGCAACAACCATATGTAAATTATTTTGTATAAATAAAAAAAGGTTCAAGTCATATAAAAGTACTTTACATGACACAACACATTTACGACATTGTTAAAATAACCATTTGCCTAAAACGGTCACAAATAAACAGACGTTGACAAAAAAAATTTGAAGAAAATAGATATCTTAAGCTGTTTTCAAGCTTAAATACGCGAGTCTAACTTTCGAATGAAAGTTATGGTTTAATTTTCAAAATATACAGTGAAATCTCCCATAGCGGATAATTCTCTTAAACTGACATATATTTCTGAACAAACTTTGGTTTTAGATTGTATACATTTCATGTTCCTTTAGACGGATACTTCCTTGAACGGACAAAGACAAGAATATACATAAGAAATTCTCTCATTTATATTGGTTAGGCGTACTAGTAGCAACTGGAAAATGACACAGTTTATCAATCTTTTCAGATTTTGAGTCGTTAAGTCCGAATTCGGTATCAGTTATATGGGCAAGTTCTTTTGAAATTTTTATAATTTACTTTATAGTTCTACAATTACATTATTAAAACATGCGAACTTTAAAGCATCATAATTAAATCAAATCTTATCGTAAGGTATTTTTGACATAAAATCAATGTTTTTTCTCTTCTAAAAATTTAATTTTTCTTCTTCCCTTGGGCGGACAAAAGTTTTCGAGCCTTCGATTACTATGTTTATGCTACGCCTCTACCAGGTTATATTTTATACGGGTTTGGACAACCATGCATAAACACCGTGTAAGTGAGTACTATAGTTAAACCAGTTATAAGTTGTTTTTTTTTTTTCATTAATATTTTTTTAGGAAATTTGGAATTTTTTGCGACTGATTATTTATTATAATTAAACATTATTAATCGAACTTACAGTCATTCAGCAAAGATCAATATTATTAGTAAAAATTTACAATAATATTGATCTGTGCTGAATGACTGTAAGTTCGATTAATAATGTTTAATTATAATATTTGTTTAGTTTTAAATCGTACAACTGGTTTTACTCTTTCATTTTTTCGCTTTTAAACTTTTTTAAGCGCTTTTTTACATTTACATATTTTATAGCTGGTATCAGGGTTATTTCTAATCTCGTATGCACAATTATCTACTCGAAATAAGTGGTCTAACTAGTTAGAAAACAAGGGTAGAGATAACTCGATTAGACGCTTCTACTCGAGTTAAGAAAGTGTTTATGCATGTGGGTTAACTCTACGCGTGTAGAATACAACTGGTTAGAAACGTAGCATAAACATAGTAGATGTCTGCCTAAGGGAGATTTCACTGTATACGTATTACTAACTTTTCATAAAAATATATATATATGTATATATATATAACTAGGCTACTTCTTATTTTACTGTTCCAATTCATCGCTCTGCACATCAATGATAGCGCGTAAAATACCCAATTCTAACTTAGCAGCAGCTCTTATGCCCAAACGGTTCATTACATTTGCCACATACAAACCTAACGCCTCATGACGTGAAGAGTTGCAAAGATTTTTAAAAAATGTAGGCGGCAATGAATTATCGAAATTACCCAAATTAATGATTTCGGTACTTTGATGATTCACTCTATTAACGCTTTGTTGCGCACCACCATTAGTAACATTACCAGTACCAGCATCAAAAATAATATCATTACGAAAATCGATATCTTCAATACGTGGCGAAAAGCCATTTGTTGATGTCGATGCCACAGTTGCAGCTGTTGATGATGACGGTCTAGTTGTGTTACCAATTAAGCCAACTGCAACACCATTGGATAAATCAGTACGTGTCGGATTTGCAGGAATTGTTATGAGATTAATGCCATGTGAAGTTGGTTGTTCCTGCTGTTGTTGGCAGACATCTTCAAGTTCGTGTTTGCTTTGAGTTAGTTTTTGTGTTGTAACTTTTGATGATGATGAAGAGCTGTTGTGTTGCTGTTGTGATGATGCAGCTACGCTAGCAACAGCTGCTGCTTGTGCTAAACTGGCGCGTTTTTGCTGTTGTGGTGAATGATCTTCAGAGAGTTTACGTTTTAGTGATTCTGGCAGTTGTATACGAGTAGTTTTGCCAACTTCTTGCAAGGCATTGGTAGAGCGAACTTTAAGACGAAAGAAGTTTAGTGTTAACCTTTGAAGATGAACAATTGAACTTTCGATATAAATTAAAGCTTAATTCATTTGGTTATTGACATAAAATCAATAAATAAGCATGAATGCAATTTAAAACCCAGTCTGTGATTAAATACGTTTTATAGACTAACATATAACTAACGTTTCAATTTTACATTTCTTACCTGCACTCGCTAATGCTGCTTTTGCGCTTGAAACCGATGTAGTAGGTGTAGTCTTTTTCATTGTAATACCTTTTTTTTGCAATGCAGCAGCTGTTGCAGCTGTTGGCGTCTGTGGTGTACCTGCTGCATATTTATTGGTAATTCCAGTCGGCATTGAATTCAAAATTTTTTTTTCTTCAACAATTGGAGTAGTAGTAGCAGCATTTGAAGGTTTTTGTATACCTAAGGTCTTTATAAGTGCCTTGTCATCTTTTTCAGGTGAGCCAGATGAACTATTTGATTTAAATGATTTGTTTGGACTTTCACCATCTGAAGCAGAACCAGTAGATGGTAGAGGTGGACCAACATATCCTGCAACAGCATGTTCCTCTTCTTCTTGAACTTCAAGCATTTCGTATTCTTCATCTTCTTCTACGGGTAAATCCGATTCCCTGCAAATTGAAAAATTTACAAAATCAGTACTTCACATCTCAATAACTAAACTTTGAGCTTAGATTTTAGAGGCAAAACAGTTTTGAAAGTCTTATGAAAGTTGCAATCAAGGAATGCCTTGGTGCCATGAAGTGTACAAGAATTATTGGTAGATGTAGGGATGGTAAGGATGTACATATATGATTTTTAAGTGTTAAGATATGTGGATATAGTACATATGAATGTTAACAAGAAATTTTCAAAATGTTAATATTGAGGTACAGGGTCCTTAGAAAAAATAAAAAATGGTTTGACTCATCTATGCCCTACCTACCTCACCAACAGCCACAAATTATTATATTTCAACCTTACTTAATTTGAAACTATTGTAGATAAAATTTTTTTAAAAAATCGTCATATTTCAAAACTGTAATATTGTAGTGAATTCCTTTTTGGTATGAGCATATCGCTCATTTACTTCAAGACTGGCATAACTCAAAAAACCTGATTTATGAGTTAATGATGCGCCATTTTATGTTTTATTTTGAGTCAAAAAATCAGAAAGGAATCTTATAAACTCGCCTTGTAAGAAGAGTTTATGTAAACATACTTTTTTGAATTTGCTTATTAAAAGTAACTTATTGAAAACTTTAAATGCGTTTTTCTCCCACTTTGTGTTTTTTGAATAATACCACTCTTAAAGTAAATGAGCGATATATTAAAGACCACGTTAGAAAATTAGGGTTTGATAAAGATCGTCTAAAACAAACTTAAGAGAAAATTACTAAAATTCAAGGTCGATCCGCATTTCTTAACGTATTTAGACTTTCGAAATATCTTATATAGACATTAATAAGTCCATTTTGAAACGTTTTATCACTATGTATTAGAAATTAAAATTCGAAATAAGATTTTTTAATCAGCCCTATTTTTAACTATTCGGTGTTGTTGATGGAGATGAACATAAGCTTTAATTTAGAATCCGTGTTTTTCATATACACATTCACATAAGTAAATAGTTTATGACTGCTGTAGGGAGTAGGATTGGACCGAGATGAGGGGACAGCATTATTCTTTGTTCTAATGATTTTGTATCTCAATATTTAAAAAAATCCAAATATGTATGTAGTTAGGTTTTAAATGGCTGTTGTGAATGCGTCACTATCAGTCTCACTTGTTTCGACATAACATGGCGGTTAGATTATTTGCAAATTAAAACATGCTACGCGTAAAAAGTTGCAGGCAGGAGCTAATATGTCTATGTATCTATATGTAATCAATATATGGAAATCTATCGAAGTCACTAACATGTACCGACTTTTAGAAATTCTTTACTAGACTCCCCTAACTTTTGATCGTACTATTATATTCTCCAAGGACTCAATCCAAAAAAAAAAAAAATCGGATAGCTCTTAAAGTAAACCCGTTCCACTTACTCATCTTCATGTTTTACTTCGGGTTTTATTTCAACCTTTTTGTGTATCTCATCCATGACGCTAAATAATTTCCACGCTGAAGACTCCTTAACACGTTCCTGTTCGTATTTCTTTTGCAGCACCTTAAAAATTGAGCGCGCTTCATGTACTAAAATCAGGAAAAATTGTAATTTATTTGTTTTTTTTTTTTTGACTTATTTATGAAAGTTAACTATACCTGATAGCTTATTCTTTTTTCCTACACGCATCCAGGCATCATCCACTTGTTTTTTTCCACAATCTGGGTAATTTGGATGAAGCACCTTTTCCTCTGCAATGTCTGAGAGTATTTTGTCCAATTGTATGGGCATTTTGGTTTTTCTTGATTTGATTATTTGCACTTCTACTAAAAGTTTTATTTTAAATATATTAAAACATTTACAAAAACTAAAATATTTCAACTTTTATCACAATTCTCTGCCGCCGTTGCTGTTGCAAATTCTGGACTTATTTTTGTTATTTCTTTTCTTCTACTACATCAACGCGAAGTAATGCTAAATTGTGGAAAAATGAAAAGGGCGCGAGGCTTCATTTTGTATACAGCGCGAAAGTGCAACAAAAAGGGATGGCGAAAACAAGTTTCCACATATAACTACCTCTTTTACTCTGCATACTTTAGCCCAAATTACAATGCACTTTCTTGCTTACACTTGTGATCTCGCGGTAATCCAAGTTCAGTTGCTTTAAATTTTACTAGTTTATAATTTTGATGACGCTGCCTGGTTAAATTAATTAAGTATATTAAGAAGAAGGCCAAAAACGCGGACACGCGGTTGCGTACGGCACTTAGCAGTATGGTCTCAAAGTATACATAGTTCATGCATAATATGATTCAATGGTCATTGAATCCTCTGTTGCCGCATGCAATACTTATTAAATATTTGATAAACAATCAAATGCCGCCCGTCGTCGCATTCATTGCCTCGGATTGTTTTTAGCAAATGGCAGATTATATTCAAAATATCGATATTTTATTTGGTCGATAAGATTTTTTTTTTAAATAAGCTCCAATCTCAGCAAGCGAATGAGCAATGGGAATTTGACAGTTTGATCAGTGTCGCGCAGACACGAAAAAAAAAAATATTACACGAAAAATGGAAATGTATCAAAATGTATAATCAATCGTATGAGAAAAAATTGAATACTTATAATAAACAATCGCATTGGAAAGCACGTTGGTTTTATCGTAGAATGTGCGTTGTGAAAAACGTGCGTTGAAAAACGCTTGTGTGAGCTGGGCCTAAGTCAACGCAGTAGTTCTACGTCGGCGTAATGAGTCAATGTTCGCTGTCGTGTGAATAGGGAATTTTTACGTCAGCGTTCAAATGTCAAAGTTGCTTAGATTAAAATTTAAGTTAAATGTTTAGAAAAGCATTTAGCTGAAATTGATTTAAAAATTACCATAAATAATTATTAAATGATTGAAGTTGAATTTTCGACCTTATTTTAAATTGAAAAGAAGTCAAGATTTTTATCTAGAAAATATGTTTTAGGGTAGGACCGTGGATGAATAAGTTCAATCGGGGGCACAGGTTTACTTTAGCGAAAATCGTTCAATTTTTTAGGAATATTTATGGGTAACTCGGATCTGGTTTGGGAGATATAGACATCAAAAGTTGCGGATATAACTTTTGTAAAAAGGCGGTATTAGTTGGGAACCCTTTGATAGATTTCCAAAATATGAGTATCATAATTAAGGCATAAATATTAGAAATTCCTTGTATAGTTTTCCAAATTTGACTTAGCTTACGGCAAGACAGTGACTATTAATCTTTGCGTCTGACTGTGCAATAAAATTATTCAAAATTACTTATCTAGGTTGCACAAAAGAATTTTCTATTGTGGGTTAATGTTTGTTCCATTCAAGTAAAAATTCAATTTATTAAAGTTAATTTTTCAAAATTAATTTTTTTCTTCCGGGAGAGAAATCTGCTCTAGCACTTAACGTATTTAATGTGCGACTGATTTGCTGCACTGCCAAATGCAACTGAAAACGGGAATTGCTCCATTCCCACACAGTATGCTGAAAAGTTACCAAAACGATCGGCGACCACCAAGCCACCGCTAAACTTTGGATAAAATCTCACAATTCGCTGCATAGCGCTACGTGCAGCTGCTTGCGGTGACTGGCCAGAACGCAAAAACTCAACAGCCAATAAAGATGGCAAAAAACGCATCATAACGTCACCATCTCCGGTAGCAACAGCGGCACCAACTTCATTATCAGCATAAGCACCTGCTCCTGGTATTGGTGAATCACCAACACGACCAGGTATTTTAAAACGTGCACCATTCGTTGAAGTACCCGCATAAATTTGAGAATTCACATCGATAACAATCATACCAATAGTATCATGATTCATGGCTCCAAATTCATATTGGGTACGACTATTTGCATCAATTGTAGAAATTAAGTCAACAAGTGGTAAATACGGACCACAAAATTCTTTTGAATTTGGTTGCACATTCACCCAGAAGTTTGGCTGACAATTTTGTGCACCATACCAAGTGCGCCACATATCACGAGTTTTCCGTGTGGCAAGTGATTCCCGTGGGAATCCCATCTTTGCAGCAAAATCACTAGCGCCATCACCAACCAGCAGCGTATGCTCAGTATGTTCCAATACAAAGCGAGCAACTGCAATAGCATTCTTTATTTGTCGCATGCCCGCCACTGCACCGATATTCATAGTGGCACCATCTATAACCATAGCGTCAAGTGTCGTTTCGCCTGATTCATCAGGTGACCCACCAAAGCCGACGGTGCCATCACATTGTAAGCGCTCACAGGTGCTACAACCTTCTACTAATGCGTCTAATGCACTACCACCTGGTTGTTGTTGAGCCAAAACGCTCCATGCCGCCTTATTAGCTTCAATAAAATCCCAGGTATTGATCACCATTGGAAGACCACCACT
The DNA here is from genome assembly GCA_963662105.1 of Meiosimyza platycephala. NCBI lineage: Eukaryota > Metazoa > Arthropoda > Insecta > Diptera > Lauxaniidae > Meiosimyza > Meiosimyza platycephala. Next base: position 78,404,186 of record OY759211.1, on the reverse strand, counting down.
AAAATCATTAGTTGCTGTAGTTGGCACTGTTATTATGCTGAAGAACGTTAGCGAAAGCAGAAGCATTTTATTATTTTCCTGTAACATTTTGTTACTGAAACTATAAACTAGCGCCTTGACAATGTACTATTCTGAAATGCGGAATTAAATCTTTTCGTTTGAAGTTTTTATGTGCTCAACGCAATAATAAAATTATTTTCTTTTTGCTTTGAAAAACGTAAACAAAGAAAGAACCAAGTTGTTATCACTGCGCTGCGTTTCAAACTGTATATTTTTATTTTGACAAAGGTGCTGCCAGGTAAGTAAAAAAACTAAGTGATGTCACAGAGCTCCTTTTCCATTGGACAAAAATATGAATTTTTTTTATGACTTCAAAATCATGCATTTTTGCATTCCATTGTCCAAAAAATCTTTTTACATTTCAGACCATTAAGTAAAAAAGTATTTTAGTTGTAGTGTCCCATATGCCTATTAGGTTGGTTTGAATTGCAAACATGTTCCTATTTTTGGTGCTCATGCCTGAAATTATATCTTGAGCCCATGTAGCCCTTGTGTCAAAATTTCATCCCAATCGGACCATAGGAAGGCGTTTTGACTTTTGTGCACTTTTGAGACGGTTTTATAGAATTATTGCTTTTATTTAAAAAATATATCAACATCGGTGTATATTCGAGGTTATAATTTTTTATGGAATCAGTATAATGTGAAATATGTGAGAAAATTATAGATCAGAAAATCGCCTCAAATTTGAGTATTGATTCTTTTGATATCACCTACAATACTCACGTAGTACGCGTCTTGTAAGTGTATTATTTAATCAAGAAACACATCGAGGACGTTCATAAAAATTATGAACTTTTTCTCCTGATTGATTAAAAAGTTTTCGAGAGCCTGTTTTTTTCCTGGTCAGGAAACCAAAGTTTGATGATATGAGATTGATTATAAATTGAAGCTTAAGCTTAATATCTTTTATTGCACTAAAGTGAATAAGATCTAGAGTTATTTGGATCTCTAAGCTATGCATCTTAGGAGTTCTTAAATTAAAAACAATATCTTAAAATAAATATAGAAAAGAAGTTTGAAATCTATAGCTGCTACTGAAAATGTATTTAAAAATCTTTTATTTAATCTGATTTTTATAGAAATTTCAACACAACCACAGGATGAAGCATACGTCGACATTTTACACATGTTGGCTCTTACACGAAGAGACCTTTTGAAAATGGAAAAAACTGCCGGTTTAATTTCGCAAGAGGACATAACTATCAAAAATGCAGGTCTACAAAAATTGATAAAAGAAAATGCGAACAAAAATTGTAAAGTAGCTGGATTTAAAATACAAAATACAGATTGTTTTGCTATTTACTCAAATGATAGGAAAGTTATCCCACTATACTGTTTAAAAATTATGGAAACAGATCATCAGCTAATCGTCGTAGAACAGTCGACAATTGAAAGAGAAAATGTAATACAGGTAGCGTTACAAAAGTCAGATTAAAAATAAAAACCTATTACAAAGCTCTCTCAGATTTCAGCCTTAGCCACAAACTTAATTGCTTTACTTTTAAATGACGCTGTCGAAATATGGAATACCAGTTCAAATTCGCAACCAGTACAACGTATACCTATTGTTATGGCAAAACAAATGGATGTCGGCATTAAGAATGATATCTTATGTATAGCTGTGATATCAACACCAAAAGAAAAGTCCTTACATTACGGTACTGTTGAACTATTTTGGTTAGTATCAATTTAATGAAATATTTAATAAACTCTAATTGACTTATTTTTAGTGCCGCGGAGAATAATTTAATATTCCATCATTTACAAACCATTAACTGCATTCATCCAATGCAACTGAAATTTGCATTTATTCAACAATCAAATGATCTATTATTATACATACTATCTTCAAGATATGATCAACCATTGATTGTGTTTCAGCACAAAGGTATTGCAGGATTTGAGCAAATTGTTGCAGCATCAACATTGCCTGGGGCAACCGGAATGCATATACTTAAACTGAGTTCAACAGGACAGCACCTGATAGCTTTATTGGGAACGGATAAAATAACGTTTGTTGAAGTTCTATTGAAAAATTTCTAATTATCAAGCACTGTACATACTTAATAAATTTGTTTTTCTTTTTTAAGCTACACACATGTTTGTAAATAAGTACTATTAAGAGTAAATTTTGTGTTCAAGATTTTCAAAAAAAATTATTTTTATATTAATTTTTAATACAAATAAGAATTCATAATCCATTCAATAAAGCAATTTGATGGGGAATTTGGTGAAACCGTAACTTTTGGATTGGACTCTATTGATTTGGGATCACTAATTGCAACTTAACTTTCCAAAATATAGAAATCGTGTTTTTAATTTTTCTTTAAATCAAAGTTGCTTTAATTTAAAATTATGCAAAATTTTGGAAAAGTGGGTTTCGGGATTATCCAAATGAATTAGTTTTGTGTCCGTTTGGCTTAGAGCCTCCACAAAACTCTTTCAATGTGCACGATTGCGGGTGACATTAATTATGTTCCCCCAATGCACGTTTTCTGTTACCCTAAGTGTTTCACTTCAATGTTTGCCGACAGACTTCTGTTCGTGATTACCAAACGTGCTCCCAATCCATTTTCACTTTCCATTTGTTTTTTAATGAAAATCGTAGGTTGACGGCGTCTGGTGAGCAATTCGACAATGGAAATGGTCCTAGGCCACCAAATTTTCAGAATTCGGCAAAGGCAATTATTTGTGAACACTTGTAGATTGTATAGCAGGGTGCTGTTGGTTAACACGGTTGCACACACAGAACTAGCTTCACGTTTGACTCAAAGATTTTGACAGCAACGAAGACTGCCAGACATTACAAAGCTGAGCGAAGGCCAGTGAGTAAGCAAATATTCCGTTGAATTTTTTTATTTTTAATAATTATTTAGTCTTATTACAAGTAAAACTGACCAACTAAAAGATTTTAGATTTGCTAAATTAATCAATTTTCAAACCAGATAAAACAAAAGTACATAATCTTGAACCAAAATATTCACAATTTACTTAAGCTTTATGGAGATAATTTTTCAATGGTCAATTTTGCTTGCAATATAAGTTTACTTATCGAACTTTAAAATAAAAAAAAGTATTTTATTAATTTTTTATTTACTTTGAATAAAATAAAAAAAGTATTTTATTGATTTTTTTATTTACTTTGAATAAAATCCTAAGCCCGGAATTATGACGACGTTAATATTGATTTAATCATCGCTGGATTCAACATTTTCAGTTTGAAGTTGCTTGAATGTACCAACTGGAACGTAGGTAACCAATGTGTACAATTTGTTTGGTGAATCCTCATCGTCGTTTCTCCTACGGGCCAAACGTACACGCACACGGAAAGGGGTACTCCTGCAAAATGAGAATTAAAAAATAAAATTTAGAAAATTGAATGCACAACCAAAGAGCAAAACCTACCTGATACCCTTAGACCAGATATGCTTGTTCAAACGAGTATCAATCCTAACATCGGTGGTGCCCATTTCCTTCTCGGCGAATTTTCTTATTTCCTTGATGGCACGTGGGGCACGCTTTTTAAATCCAATGTTATGTACACGCTTGGCCAAGTGTATGGTGCACTCACGGGTGACTACCTCATTGATGGCAGATTTATTTCTTTTTTCCACTTTTGTTTTGGCCATTTTAAAAGCTTAAGTGCAAATGTAGTGCTGCTATTCAATGTCCTGGAATTAAGAGGAAAGTTGTAAATTTAACATTACTTTCATTCGCGTTTAAATTGTTTAGATTTCAATCATAAAAAGCATAAATATCTCCACATAAATTCCGCATAATTGTAATTTTTTATATTCACTCTTAAATCGACAATTGCAATTCGATATGATAAATTTCCGATCAAATTTTTAGCTGGCATAATGTAGTATCTAATTTTTAACAACAATTTGGTTTATTTAGGCAGATTATCATAATGTCTCAAGATTTATTTAAAGAAAATTTATTAAAACCAACCTATCGGAAATGAAAGCCTGACGTAAAAGAAACTGACGGCTGTCAAAACACAGCGACATCTGTAGGTCAATAAATGAATTGTCAGTTTTAATAGAGGAATTGTAAGAGATCTATTTGGCTGTATAGGGGATGTTCACCGATATCGAAATTTAAAATAAGTTTATAATGCTGACGGTGGAGTTATGATAAAACGCACGTTCTGGACAACACGCGTTCGAAAAAACGCTCTTGTGGGCCTAGCCTAAAGAGCTAAACAGAATTAGTATGTGCGTAAATGTGCGTAGTAGTGGGTAAAAATTGACACTAGCAAAATTTATCGCAGAGAAATAGAGCAAATTCTCTTTTTGGCGCACGTCCCAATTCTGTTTTTAGCTTAAAGCTAAAAACAGAACTGGGACGTGCGATTTATCTTATGTGTCAAATCACACCAAAAAATAGAATTTGTTCAATTTCTCTGCGATATATTTTGCTAGTGTCAATTTCGTACTCACTACAAACGTATAGGAAAAATCTGGACGATATTGTACGTTCCAATTCTGTTTAGCTCTTAAGGCTAGGCCCACAAGAGCGGTATTTCGAACGCGTATTGTCCAGAACGTGCGTTATCATAACTCCACCGTCAGCATTATAAACATTATTTTAAATTACCAAGTACACCGCCATTTACGCATCAAAAACATAGCATATACTGACACCTTTGGGCCACACATGCTGGTGTGGTTCTTTGCATACAATCTTGTGTTATGCTGAAACGCGCGTTGGCTCGTGAGAACTGAACTTTAGGATATTTCAGCTTTCAACCAAGTTTTGACAGCTTTCATTGTAATTGAAACATAGCCACATATATGTAAAACAGCTGATTGTAAACGTTTCCCTTTCATTAATTTAATATAATATGCAATCCTCGATTTGTAATACACAATTTGAAATAAAATAATAACAAACATTTAAATCATTTATTTACAGTATCTCTTATCGCTGTTGGTTTTCTTTGGGGCGCCACAAATCCATTTTTACGATTGGGAAGTAAGGGCATCGAAAAAGTAGATGCAGGCAGAAAGTGGAAAAACTTTCTGCAGGAGGTGAAATTAATAGGCACACGCCTTAAGTATTGGATACCATTCCTAATAAATCAGTCAGGAAGTCTATTGTATGTATACACGTTGCAGAGCACTAGCATGACGGCCGCTGTGCCGATTGCAAATTCACTTAGTTTCGCTTTTACTGCAATCACCGGATATATATTGGGGGAGAAGATACCAGGAAAACGTAAATAATTGATTGTGATACTAACTTAAATTTCAAAAATGTATGTTTGCAGAAGTAATTATTGGAACTGCATTGGTTTGCTTAGGAAGTTCGCTGATGATTTATGATAAAATGCTTCAAGAGCAGGAACAACGTTTGGATATGCAATTTTCAGAGAGTTGACGATATAATAAAAAAAAATTTGTCCAGTTATTTCCCACTTTATTTATACAATAAACTAAAATCAAAATATACACTAAAGCGCATTATGTACAGCATCAACTAGCACTTCCATGCTAACAATTGGTGTCTGTGGCGTAATACCGTGTCCCAGATTTGCGATGTAACGTGTCTTACCAAATTTGCGCACCATTTCATTGGTTAAGTTTCGAACTTCTTCTGGAGTTTTGTATAAATCTTGTGGGTCGAGATTACCCTGAAGAGTTATATTGGGACCAACTTGGCGTCGTGCTTCAATGGGATCAACTGTCCAATCCAATCCGATAATATCGTAACCAAGCTCCGCCTGTTCCTTTAGTGAGTGACCAGCACCTTTAGCAAAAAGTACCTAATATTGAAATACAGAAAACAAAATTTATGATTGATTTAAGTATCGTAACCAATCAGTACACCAACGCCACTATAGCGGAATTCAAATTCGAGCATATCCATGATGAAAAGTTTATTTGTTTTGAAATATTGACATTTTTAAAGGTAAAAAATGCATCTGAAGCGCAAAAGAAAATACGCTCAGAGGATTTACAAAACAAATTAACTGAAAACAAGGGTTGCGACCGGTTGCCTTTAGATGGTTAGATCCAAGGAATGATCAGTTTGTCATCTTTCACTTAAGTTACTCAAGGGGCCTATTGCATAACTGATAGTAAAAACTTTTCGCAGAATCTATGGCTTTAGAGCTCACTGCACAAAGTCTAAAAGTTAAAACCATCTAAATCTGATATGCGTGGTTGCATTTTGACGGATGTCACCAGCTAAAATACGAATGTTGCGTTTCTCCAGTGCTACCTACTACAAAATTTGTTAAAGACATATATACTACACTGTGTGTAAAGTATTTTATTTTGTCGTCAAATAGTATTTGGGCGTCATGAAGCGCTTGCGTGAGAATATCCGCCAAAAACGACATGGTTTGTAAAAGAACAAGTCACGTATTTTGAACAATAACAATGAATCGTCTCATAACCATCATTTTGCAAGAGTTTTTAGTCAATTTATCTGATGTCATCGACCAAGCATCGTATTCACCTGATATGGGTTCGTCTGGCTTTATTTTCAATTCTAAACTCACCACTTAGAGGTAGGCGATTTCAATATTTCTCAATCAGCCTACGAAAAATGTATGGAGGAGTGGATGAAGCTGGAGCGATGGAGCCAAAATAAATTTATTAAATTTGTTCTCGGCAACAAAAATGGTCGCATTGTAGCCATGATAAGGCTTTTTCAAAAAGGAAACTTAAGTAAACTGTGGAGTACAGCAATGTAGTTAAATGAAGTGTTCAGGACTGCATCAGTTAGTACTCCTAACCTTTAAGTGACAGCAAATAGTGCTTAATCAGTAACATAAGGGTTAATGATTTCGGAGACAATTTAATTCTAATTAAATGTTCTTACCATAGGCACTGCTGGAATCGATTGACTGTTCAAACGTTGTTTTAGCTTATCATGTATTTCTTTAACATAAGGCACTGCAATATTAAGAAAATCTTCCTTGGATAAATGCTCTGCGGAAGATTCAAACACCTGAAGCAGTTGAGCGCCAGCTTTAACTTGCATTTCTAAATAATCAATAACTGCAACAGTCAGCATACTGAGCAATTTTTTAGAATCATCAGGATAATCTATTAGCCATGCTTTTGCCTTAGACATTGTTTTGCTGCCACCACCCTCAATCATGTATCCCATTAGAGTCCACTAAATCATATTTTATTAACGAAGATTTTGTTTAAAAAAAAGTAAAACTTACAGGTGCCCCCGTGAAGCCAATTAACGGTACGCGTCCATCCAACATATGGCGCATCATTGTGATGGCATCACCCACATATAATAGTCGTTCAACAGCACCTTCTGGCGTTAATTTAGCTAAGTCCGCAGGTGTTTGCAAAGGTTCTGGAAATACGGGACCCTTAAGAAAAAAACAAAAATTTATGTTTTGCTATAAAATTTACTTTTTTTTACACTCACCACTCCAGGATGCATTTCAACGATCATTCCAAGCGCCTGTGGTATTACCAATATATCGGAAAATATTATTGAAGCATCAAGATCAAAGCGCCGCAATGGTTGCATTGTAACCTCACATGCCAATTCCGGTGTTCGGCAAACGGTAAAGAAATCGTGTTGCTTACGCACTTCCTGAAATTCTGGCAAATAGCGACCGGCTTGACGCATTACCCACACTGGCACACGATCGACTGGTTCACCGCGCGCAGCACGTAGTAAATTATCATTTTTAAGTGGTGGAAAATTCTAGAATTAAAGAAAAGCGGATTTTTTAATTTTGGACAGGGATTAACCTGAATTATGAATATCGGGTTAAATGCATGGGACACCAACAGTTTAGTAGGTGGAAAACTTAAAAAAAAACAATTATGAAAGTATCATTGGTAAGTCCAAAGATATCCCGTTCATAGAATTTCTTACAAAGTGTGGTTGCGTATTGTTCTATGCTTGCTTTAACCTCACATTCAGTGCCGACAAATACTAGTATGACCTATCCCAATATTCATTTTATATATTCAAAAGACTAAAACGTTAGTGCAATGTTAAATATTTAAAGTAATTTTTTGCTGACTCACATTGAGTTTCGTTTCATTGAAATTGTTGCTATGGGATATCTTTTCATTGGAGTTAGCAGCACTGAGTGCTGTAGCCGAAATTGAAATCATAATTAGCAATTTAAAACAATTAAACTGCATTTTGTAGTTAACCATCCGATTGCCAATACTTACTATTGTGATGTAAGATTTTTCATCAATTTTATTAATTTGGTTGTCTCACTTACCTTCGTGTCTTTCATCGTATTAATAATACTTCAACTATAACTCTTAGATACTTAAAATGAACGTAATAATGAGAAACAATTGCAATAATTGAGTTAAACAAGATTGACATAAACTAAAAAGTTTTTAGCAGTTCTGTGCTTGTATATGCTTGTATTTTTTTGTTGTACATAATTCCATTTACAACGAAGCAATAACTGTGGCAATTTCTTTGACGTTAGAACTGTTGTTTCTATAATTCACATTGATGCTACCAATTCTTGTTGCACAATTTGTGCGATCATGTGAACTGGGCTAATAATATAAGAAATAGAGCTAAACGGAAAAGAAGAAACGCATGCATACCCAGTGTGGCCACCAAAAATTCTCAAATTCCCGAAAAATTAAAATTAAACCCTCAATTTTGAATTTAATTCCTTAAAATTCGGTCATGAGTGAAGAAGCAGATTGGTTCAAAACTTTTCCGAATGTACATTTTATAAATATAATTCTAGAATTTTTTCTTTTTTTTGTTCATAAGAAACTGTAAAATCAGTGCGTTAGAAAAAAATAATGTTCATTACTTTTCGCTGAAGTGATAAACTTTTTAAAGTATACGAAGTGGACTTCAACACTGGAATTCAATGCCGGAAACTCAGTCTATGACCGGAAGCCTAGATGTAAGTCATTTGTTGCCGGCAGTCCCACCATCTTCAGCAATTCTCTTTTTACGTCAGTTTTGGAAAGTTTCATCAATGATAAAATTATACATGGTAGAACCCTCTTGTCAAACTCAAGTTATGCAACCGTGAAAATGCCTATCATAATTGTCAAAAGTAAGCAAAACAAAAACAATGGAAAAACTCTGACATGCGTGCGTTTTTTAATTGTGAAGAGATCAAACAAAAATAAAACAAGCTCTTTTGACAAAACAGGCAGGCATAAAATAAAGAAGAAGTATTGTCACTTAGAGTTGCTGCTACCATGATAATTGTACCATGGTTTCATCGATCGGTTGAGTTATGAAATGATGAGCTGTGGTGAACCAAATTAATTTTATGTGCTATAATTTTTTACTTTCAGTTAATTTTAAGTAACGAAATTCAATAGATCAATTTACCTTTCACTTGCAAGGTGCACTTTTAAACAAACATTCCATATTTTTTTGCATATTAAATTTTTTTACAAAAGAATTAAATTTTTCTGCACGTTTCTCAAAGAGCCACAATTCCGAACCATATCTAAATTTTTTTGTGAAATCAGAGAGATGAAATAGAAAATATTAATAACAAAAATTTTTTAATATAGAATTCCTTTATTTTATTTTCCCTCAGACGATAGTGAAATTCCTTAAAAATAATTCACTCAAAATTTCCTCAGGGGCATCCAAAAACCCTCAAATTTAGAGAGTTTTTCAGGAACTGGCAACACTGATCCACTGATACCACTACCGCAGTCGTGTCACGAAAGTTTTCAATTAACAAGCGAAGTCATCTCTACAAATTTATTTTTGAAAATTCTTGGTAAATCAAACTAAATTCCAACTAAAAAATTTTTGTTCTTTTAATAATTGAATTTTATATTTTTTGGTATAAAGCAAACAAACGAAAATGGCTGATGAACTACCTAATCTACTTGCCGGACATCCACCAGCCGGTAAGTTGAAAAAATAATTGCGCAGTACAAAAAATAAAACTCGCCGTGTAATCATAATTTCAAGGAAAATATATTTAAAATAAAGGAATGTTTGGCTTTGAAGACTCTTATATATTGCTCCAGCATCTTGTTATCTGTCATGTAAAATCAAGCTGTTGAAAAAAAAGAAGAAAAAAATTGGTCAATAGAAAAGCACATTTTTGTATACGTGTTTCCGTCTGATGCTTCAAATTTGTTCAATCCAAAATGTCTTATCGCATCACCATAACCTCAAAAAAGGAAATATTTAAGAGAGCGCTCCCGTCATAATTTGGTGTGTTAATCTAAAACAAAATGCTTAACTTGATTAGTATAAGTTTGTAAACAACTCTTCTGCTTCATCTTAGACATTGTTTATAAGACCTACAAATTAATTTGCAAATACTTGAATTAGTGATGCAAAGTGATTTTATAATATGCAACGTTCTTTGCATGGATGAAATATGTACATACTAACAAGAAATAATTCCTTCAGGCTATTTTGTTTGACGAGATCTAAAATATGTTTTGTGGGAAAATCGACAGCTCTTAGGGATTTTTAGCTATAATTTCCTTAGTAATGTGCACATTTGTGTGGTTAAGTACCTGGAAATGACCTCAGTAGATTTTTAAAGCGTCTAACATGGAGTGATAGCTGTATTCCACAATCGTAGGAGATTACGATATCCGTGGCGCCGCGATTTGACTATGTTTTTCGATAAAACATGTCAAAATAAATCGAAAATGTTAAAAAAAATCGATATCTCGTTTAATTTTCGAGTTATCCTTATGTAAAATTACTGTAGCTAGCAAAGCTAGCCTCCGCGAAGCCGGAGTTGGATTTTTGGGATTTTTATATCCTGGGCTGCGGCCGAAGGCCGCCTACACTCTAGTTTTTATGTATAATTACAGTGGCTAGCGAAAACGGTGTTGGACATACTATAGGATGTGAACATTTTTTTAGTATCGATATTTCGAAAACCAAATGAGATCGATTTTTTTATTTAACATTTTCGATTTACTTTGAGCTCTTCTATTGAAAACCATCCTTAAATTGCGGCGCCATTGAAATTTTATTTCTAATGATATCAAAATCAGATTTTTGAGTGTCGAAAGCTAAACGAGATAACGATTTTTTTATTTAACATTTTCAATTTATTTTGACGTTTTATCGAAAAATATCGTCAAATCGTGGCGCCACGGATATCGTAATCGTTCCCACAATCGGAACCATGTTAATTGTTTTTAAATAAATATGTACAATAGAAATCATTGAAACATTTTTGAAATCTGGGTCAACCAATGTACTGAAATTTGAAAAATCTTCACCAAACAATTGATAGAAATATAATAATTTTGAAATGCTTAGTCCGTCCGCCTCATATCGCACGTTTATTATTAAATTCTGTTGCAAAAACGAAAAAAACCAAGAAAATCCCGGCCTCCGCATGCATATTATGATGGAGCATTTTTTCAAACCGAAGTCGGCTACAGAAAAAAATCCTTTAATTGTAAGCGTGTCACAGAACTTAATAGGAAGACGGCTCAATGCAGCAAATCTGTATGGACGTATTGCTAGAAAAAAGTCGCTCCTGTCAAAAAAAAAGCACTTGAAGCGTTTTTCCTTTGATTTGATTGTTAACTCCTCGCTTATCTATATTTTGAAAATAAATATAATACGTATACGTAATGAATATAATTTTAAATATTATTTTAGTTAAAGCCGGCGGTATGCGTATTGTGCAACATAAAGTTCCCAATCCCGAGAGACCTGCAAAAGATGCTGAAGATTGTACTGGATTGACGGTATATTTAAGAATTTAAATATAAACATTTTGTATTAATCAAAAACTTTAATATTATAGCAACCCGTCAGCGTGAATACAGCTCTCGTCAGTGGTGCTCCAGTTAAAGGTAACGTTGAATTTACACCACAAGCAGCGCAGGTCGCTCATTCACCACCACCGCCAGCAACACATGCAAATAAGCCACTGACTAATATTCAGCAACCACGTAAATGAATTTTAAGAAATCGCTTAAATATTCATTCCTCATAAATAAAAATAAAATAAGATATGTTCTGTTTAATGAAACGCTCCCTAAATACACCTATAATTGGTCACGGATTTGAAAATGAATTTGAATTATATCAAAAAAAAAAAATATATATATATTTCAGTAACTTTCTTTTAAATTACAACAAACAAAATAATTATTTGTCTAAATTTAAATGAGCTTAAAGTTTTTTTTTTGTACCTTCATGATAAGGTTCTAATTATTGTTATTCATATCTAATTTTTTTTTATGTATTTTAATTTTAATTTATGAACGCGCATAGGAATTCTTGCATTCCAAAAGCATTTTTTTATATTCATTTATTTTTTTAAATATTGCAACAAAATAAACAAAAAAGAAGAAATATAAGATATGCATGTGTTAAAGATAATTGAATTGACAATGTCAAACGACGTTTACCTTAGAAGACTTAAGCGAATGGACTTGAATGTAGGTAATTATTTTTCAATGCTATAAGGGGTATTGTTATTTATTTATTTTATAATTTATAAGAACATTTCATATATAGAACAAAACCCAAATGGGTACTAATATTATTCATGACCATCTGCATTTTCGAAAAATACCGATTTTATTGTAAGTTTTAAATTAACATTATCTGAAAACTACATTTTTCGCCCAAAATAACTATTTTTGCCCTAAATTACAGTATTGGAAACTTGAAAACGGTGAAAAGTGGGTCAAATATTGTCGTTTGGGGATTTTTCTGCAAAAAAAAAGAGAAAATTGCCGGACTATTAATGTAATCTAACAGTTAAAAAATTGTACTGGTTAGTCAGCAGAAAGAGCAATCTAGGCTTGTGGAAAATAAGGTACGGAGCACGTCCTTACCCTTAAAAAGTAAGAAAAAAAAATAAATACAAAATCAATAGTTTCAAGAAAAAATTTTCAAAAAAATTACGAAAGCTCCGTGGTATATATGTACATGTGAATGTTCCTATTGCGAAAGATGATATTGAAAAGTTTTGGAGCATATAATTCTCATGCTAAAATCACTCAAACGATATAGCGAGAGGATTGTTCATATTTGAAATGCTAAATTTTATTTAATATTTAATTCTAGTAGGTGGATTAAAAGATAGTGCAAAAGTTTAAAAAAAGTTTTTAATTGAAATAAATTTCATTACATTCAATTAAAAAAAAAAACCAGTTCAACAATCGTCTTAACGTTTCTATCCACCATGCACATTTTGTAAGCGCGCATGACATTAATGATGTGGTCCCTGCCTATTATTTTAATCGCTACGTTTTCTTTCATAAATGCAAGTGTGACTTATAATTCAATATAACTTTTTCGTCATTTGGTAAATACAAAATCATACAGCGTTAGTTAATATACGCCTCGCTGATCTTCGGTGGTCCGGAGTGCAGGCTTCAAACCTGTAGTCGATTAACATCGAAGTGGTTCGATTCCACCTGTGGGGCGTTAAAAAATGAAATATTTTATATTTTTTTTTTTATAATATATGGACTTATTTTTACAGAAATTATTTTTAATTTATACTGTTACATAAAGAGGAACTGTGAGTTTGCTTATGTTATCAGGTACTTATGTTAGAAGTGGGCTGAGGAACTATTGGACCAATCTCAAAAATTTCTTCACCAATAGAAAGCTTATTGAGCTCCAAACTTATTGTTAATAGGATATAGTATATTTAGAAAAAATAGAGTGAGATGGCAGCTCCTCTACAAGCAAACAATTTAAAGTGCTCTGTTGAATGGAGTATTAAAGCTAATATGTATAACCAAACTTGGTATGGGAACGTTTGGTGATGCATTCAAGGGAGTGGCGTGAGGGGGATATTTGGTGATACAAGTGAAACTTTAAAACGCTGTGATAAGAAAACTATTTATACAAAGTTATCAAACTTATATCAAAAATTGTAGCACTACAGATAAGCATTGGTCTAAGATATTATCTCATAAGAATACACGATTTAATTTATAATTGAACGCAGCTTTTAGAAATTTCTAAAATTTTTTCTTTTCTGCATTTCATCTTATACAAATCGATACTAAGTGCTCTGAGTTTGAGAAAGTAATCTTATTGTTAACAAAAAATGTCTTGAATACAACAAAAAGCAGGCAAGATTTAGAGGTGACATTAGATTTTCGGACGATATAAAAATATTGAAAACTCTATTTCAAGTTTGGTTCTACTTGTCTCTTTCTTTGTCTTTGGAACTACTAATTGTCAAAGGAACTTAAAGGGTATGAAAATTAATATTTCGTCCATTTATGCATTGTAATGACCTATAATTGGCATACTAAACAGGATGTTTGGAATCTTATCGAAATTAGAAGAACTATAATGGTATTCACACCGGTCTCTCCAATTTGTTTCTTTTTTATGTGCATCGAACCGAATTTTCGGACTAACGAAGAATAAAGTAACAAGTTGATATTCTGATAGTTGGTTATGTCTCAAAAGAATGTAAAATCATACGATCATACAGCGTTTGCAGACAACTGTTGAATAATCTAAAATTTTGCACATTTTTGTGTCATTTTCGTGTTTTTATTTATAAGTTCAATTTACTTTTAAGATTAAAAACGCTGTCAATGCCAAAGAAATGGGGGATTCAAACTATTCGTGCTATGCGATACAGCCACATTCCCTTATAAATTTGAAATTTACAGTGAACCCAAATTGAGCCTTTCCTTATCCAAGAAAAACATCACAAGCTCCATGCATCCTTTGCCTCTGCTAAGGACACCCCACTGGATAAAATTGATCATTGGCTAACTAAAGAAAAGAAAGGCAGTTTTAAGCACTATGCAGGGTGTTCGTCATGAAATTGGTATACATACTACTTTGTTTTGCCACAATTTTTATAAATATTTGTTTTTACACTTTATATTTGGCAGTCGTAGAGTAAAAACTTGGGAAATTTATTATGGAAAAACTTTCGATAATAAAACATGTACATATAAATATTAAAATCAAATAATTTAACACAAATTACTGTAGTATCAGCAATATATAAAAAAAATATTATTTGGTCATTTAAGGGTTAATCAAATTCTTTATCGATGCTCTGACAAACCCATGCAATTAATTTAGTGAAACAAAAGGAAATTTCAATTTATTTTGTCAGAGATTAATAATTAAAATTTGATAGAATAGATAACAATTGATTAAGTTATTTTCATATGTATTGCATGCATATTGGAGCAGTTTGTAATTTAAAGCTTAAATCCTAACCTGATTTTTGTCGAATTTTCGACGTACTTTAGGTAACTTTATGAACAAAAGCTTGTTGCTTTTGAGCAACTGAACCGATCTGATCGTCATATAAGTCCGAAACTCCCACAGCTTGAAAACTTAATACAGTCTGTCAAGTAATTGTTGGCACAATAAATTATGCCATACAGTTTTCACTTTAACATTGAATTAAAATAAGAAAATGTCCTCCATCCCAATTTTACATGTATTTCAACAAATTAACAAAACATCAATTATCTCGAAACGTGTTTTTGAGATACGCCCTTTCCGCTTCTGAGGGCAATATAGTTATTCTACCATGAAGTCAGCAACTTTTTGAGAAAAAACCTCACCATGGAAGTCAGTTTAACAATAACATCAGATATTGATTAAACAAATACTCAACTACAATATATGATAAATAAAAAAAAACAACATTCAATTAGATATAAACTGAAAGATGTCAGATGAAATTTTACAAATGGAGATCACAGCAGAAGATTTGCTTAGATTACGCGAAGAGTGTTTGGAAAGAATACGTGAAGGAGATCTTTATAATTTACGGAATGACGCTAAACTTAGGGCTGTTAATATAACAAAAAGTTACGATGAATTCAAGTAAATATATGGAAATAAATTTTTTCATTGAAATATTGGCAGATAATTGATGTGTACTTGAATTATAGGGATATTGTTGATGCAGCTCACTTAAGGCCCATATCCAAACAGGACAAAATGAACGTGAAAACAAAGAATCGTCTATGGAACTCGGCAGCAAAAGAAGAATCATAAGAAAAATTTGTTATTAGTATACGCTGATGTGGAAATAAGAGATACGAATTGTCAAATATTTTTACTTCAGTATAAAACTTACGAGTATTAAACTATATAGGGATCACTTTTTCACTGGAGAAGATACAAATTAGATAGATAGCTTTTTTCTGTATTATTTTTTTTTGTTAAAATTGCAAAAAATCATCAGCGTCAGCTAGAGCTCTCCTGAAATTTTAATATAAATTTTTGGCGTTTATATAATGGATGGTATCATTTGCCCTTACTGGACACGTCCAGTAGAATCAAAAAACAAATTTCTTTGATAATAAATTTATTTTATTAACTTAGATACAAAAAAATAATTAATTAAACAGACGATGCAGCTGCAAGTATCCAGGATCGTAAGACCGCAACATTTGCATAAACACCTGGAAAATTGATATCGGCACATCCATAACCCCAAGACACTACACCAATCAAATAGCCGCCAGAGGCTAATGGACCACCAGCATCGTCCTTACAAGCATCTCTACCAGTAGCAGCTGCACAGAACATAGTTTGCTTAATCTCATTACCATAACCATAGGTAGTGGAGCCACAATTATATTCACTAATAACATTGACAGAAACTGATTGTAGAGTTTCAGATTTCGTACCACCATATGTTAGACTACCCCAACCAGTTGCAGAGGCAACTGCTCCATTCACAGGTGTGGAATAGCTCAAATCTAAACTTCTATAATTATTATTAAACGATACTGAGTATGTCAGCCGCACCACAGCAATATCGTACTCCATTGTAATTGGATTGTAGCCTTCATGATATTTAAAGCTAAAAACACTGATTAGTTGACCCTCCCTATTGGTGTATGATGATTCTACACGTACCCTTAGTGAGTTTATTGTCGAACCGGCTACACAATGTGCCGCGGTAACTATGATGTTTGTGTAAAGTACAGAGCCACCACAGATATGAACGCCATCGCGTTGAAGTGAAACTTGCCATGGCGCACTGCTGATGGCAATTGCTGAGCCACCGACAATGCGACCGTCCACTTGTGGTACAATACCATCAGGTATAGCAGCACCCAGAGCACAAGTAGCGATTGCCAGCAGAATCAAAAATTTGAACATATTGCAATGAGAAATTGAAACTGAAGTTGAAACGGAAAGTACTTTGGTTTTTATACCAAACATTTAGTTCGCATTATCAAAATAATCTTCAATGATAATGTATTTACTTAATCATGCCTTTGCGATCAAACGTGATAGTTCTTATTTTGGTTGTGGTTATTTTTAACCAGTCTAAGGGGTTCCCCGGTTCTTATATGTATAGCACATGAAAAGTATTAGATATGTTGATAAAAAAGGATGATAGGTTAATAATAGGTGTGAATTTTAAGTCTTTTTATTTATTGATTTCACAAGTTCCGGTAAAGTTTTTGGCGTAACAAATGGCGTAACATTATGGTTGTTGATAAATCAATAATTTTATTGCTGTTTCGTAGATTAGACTTTGCAACTTAACTAAAATAAAAAGTACATACAATTCCATTTTGATAGAATTTTTTTCAAGAACCTATATCGTAGACTTGAAAGGCTGCAAAATGCGTAAGCGTAAAGTAAAAGACAACGTAATTGGGTTCCATGGTTCTCTCCATGGAGAAACATTTAAACTTTCAGATGACATTTCAATCATTTTTCTAGGTGCTACGATTTTGACACGAAAAAATCATAAGGTTCCACTGCGGCGCACATACTGATAGACGATCACGATGTTGATGTTAAAAAAATAATGTTGCAGTTTTATAGTCAGATTTTTAGAAATATAAGATCTGATTTGAATCCTTTCACATGTTGTGATTTTGGTTTAGAATATACAGTGATCAAAAGTGACTCTACTTTGAGTGTTTTTCCCAAATTTTCAAGTGTATTTTTTTCGAAAACTATTAAAGTGCTAGCAAAACTAATCAAATTTTTTTTTTAACTCAACCATAAGACTATCTATTGAAAGGTACCTGAAGTTAAAGTAATGTCAAAACCTAAATGTATAGAGTATCCTGAGATTGTGGATAATAGAATATATAAAAAATATGTAGCATGAGCTAAAAATCCTTGTTCAAAGTGTTGTAGTATTTCCCAAAATATTTTTCTCTTTCTTCAAAAGCTGGCTGAAGAATGGGGTGATGATAAATTGAGATTTTTGGTTGACATTGGTTTTGGTTTTCGATATATTTTTTAATGGCCTTTCGGATTGTCGAAATTAATATAGGAAAACTTTAAAATTTGACCTTGATTTTACAAAATCAAAATATAAATTTAACTTTTTTTCGAAGATGGACTCTTTTGATTTATTTTAAAATTCTAGATTTTAGAATCTAGAAAGAAAGCTGAGTTTTTTTTCACGTAAAATTCGTTTTAAGCTCCAGTGACCACTATTTTATTTTTCGAGAAACTACACATTGAACACTACTACTACACTACTACGGCACTACTTTTGCGATCAAAAAAGCATGATAACTGGCAGTTCATGTTCATTAAAAATGGAGCACTACACGAAATACAAAGCGATTTCATTGTTAAGCCATATTTTAAAATAAGAAGGTTGGCAGATACTTCTTTCGTGAATTTGGTGACACCCTTTATCAATCCCTCGAAAACATTTTGAAGCTTTTAGATTTAGAAAGATTTTTCTCTGAACAGATTCCAGCTCTTTAGTTTTTTTCAAAATCAGTGGGTCAAAAATCTAGCAGCAAATAGAGCGTTTAGTGTTTGTCTTCCGGAACAATTTGAAAATCGCAGAAAAACTGGGTAAAGATGAAAAAGAAAGAAGAACAGCGATATTTCATGTTTGCCAGCATGTAGCTAAAAATTGTAACACTACCATTTTCTCTATTTATGTAAACGATTTCAGCAACGCTGCACAAGATCTATTTTAATTTACGTTCGTTCGTCAACTGAGGAAGACGAAATTTTCAAGTGACATGTGAATTTTGTGCAAATTTTCAAGGTCGACTTACGAGCTGTGTAATTTTGTTGTTTTGGGGATCAATGACGAAATAACGGTACCCAACGTTTCTCTTCAAGTTAATTGTCTTAAAATCTTATTATCTCCTAGGGTAAAATTGTTTTTGAATATTTTCCGAATTTTGTGCTTGGCGTATATCTTGGACCAATGTAAGGAATGTACCTTGAACCGGTCCAAATTGCAAGTTTTTCTGTGTCGTCAAATGTATTACGAATATAATTCAGAAAATATTCCTCGGAGCAAAAATTACGGTAAAGTAGGCAATTTAAAATGGTTTCAGGGGTAGATCTGCTGCTTAAAAGGACAAGATTGGAAAAGCAAATTTAATTCGCCATTTAGCTAAACTTTGATTATCTGGAAGCACTATATTGATATATCTGTCCAAAATTGATCATAAAAAACTATTTAGTACAGAGGAAAGAAAAATTTTGGTTAATTTAGTCTCGTGGTCCAAGGTACAATGCCTGATTGTACCTTGGACCACTTTGGCATTATTAAAAAAAAAACTTATTTTACGTGGGTTTAGAAAAAAGAATGCGGCTTTTTGAATTCCTGCCATTATAGCTAAAATATCAGTTTACAATATAGAGGCGTCAAAAAAGAAAAATCGGCCGTAGTTTGGAGCCAGCAAACGATTTGCTCAAAATTGGTCCAAGGTATACGCACTTCCCCTACATGTGTATGTAAAGAAACTATAACTGATTAAAAATTGTGTGTGGTAGTTTCTTATAGAAAAAAATAAAGCTTTTTTTAGCCTATTAAAACATAAATATCGAAAAATCAATTTGGAGATATAAATATATAACAAATATTTAAAATAATAAAGTCTTATAAAAAATAGTTTTAAAGCTCATTAACTTTTTTTTGCAATGGAAAACATTTCAGAAAGTTATAAACTGCATCCCCAAATATTTTTATGATTTTTTTGCTATAAGCGCCAAAAACAATGTTGATAGTTTTTGCTTACACGACTCGCCGACACGTCGACCAACCGTTCACATGGGATTTTTTTGAAAATTACTTTAAAAATTTATTTACTTTTAAACTAGGAACGGAATCACTGGAAAGATGCAATAAAAGCACTGAAAAATATTTTTTAGCTTATACACAAACCACTTCAACAATTAAATAAGCTTTGCAGTTTGGGAAGCACTGAATCATCATTGTTTTCAACCCCACCTTTTCTCTCTAGATATTTTTCATATAATTTTTTTGATTTTAAAAAAAATTTTTCTTATTTGATTAACCACTAAACCTTAAATTTATATAGGGCGTACACATAATATAACCTTTTTTTCTTCCAACCATCTAATATTCAAAATCCAATACGTCCCCGCGACGCTCGAGTAAATCTTCATTTAGCATCGTGGGCTCCCCTACTATTATGTAAACATTAAATTTTCCAAAAAAAATGTAAATTTTTATCAAATAAATTTCCCAATTTTGCCTAAGTTCTCGCGGATATCTTTTCATAAAATAACCACTAAAGTCATTCTTTCGATTGGACAGGTGGCAACACTATTCAACTGACAGCAGTTAGTTTTAATTTTAATTTTGTGAAAAGTGCATGTTAATATTTAATAAAAATTGTTTCATTAATTTCATTAAAATACCCGAGATCTTAAAGAATAAGTGAAATAATAGTTTTGTGTAATAAATTTAGCAAAATGTTTAATTGAAATTGCATTAAAATGCAACTCGAAGCGAAAGCAGTGCCGTAGGCAGCAGCGCTGCTGCTTTATTTGCCATTGCAATATTAAATATAATTTCATGAAATGCTTTTCAAAAAAGCAGCAAGTGCTAAAATTTAAATGTTATTTTTCCAAAATCTTATTAGAGTTTTTTTTATAGATTAAAAAATTCATTGAACATCGTGAAATACGATGTCAGTTCAACAAGTCAACGCAAAGTTGACGAGTTATTGTAGTGGTAGTGTAAGTGTATTGCAGTTGCTGTAACCTCCCTTGTTGTTGTTTCTTCAAGAGTAGGAGAATTTTGCAGTGGCCTTGAAGTCTTTCGCTTAGGCCAGTGCATTTATGATAATGTTAGAAAATCTACCGCGAGGGTAAGTGTTTAATTCTTTTTAATTAAAAATTTATCTTGGCTTAAGTTTACTTTAGCTTACATTCGATCTTTATAAAACCAAACTTTTCTTATGTGTTTTTTAATTCTAAGTAGAAATATTTGTATAATCAAAAACAGTCGCTCTGATCTGGTTTCTGGCCATCGGAAGTCGCGAATATAGCTTTTGTAAAAATCATTATAAGTTGGGAACCGCTGAATGGAATGATCAAACATATAAGTAGATTAGAAAAATAATGAATTTTTTGTAATTTATAAACGTAGCACACATATTTCTGCTCTACTTATGTGTGCTGAAAACAACCTGCCAAATTGCATTTCGAAGAAAAAAAGTTTTTTGTTAGGGTGTGGAAGCCTCTCCCTTTTTTTCTATTTAGATCAAGCGACATATCATTTTAAGAGGAATAAATTAAGCTTTCTTAACAAGCTAAAAAAAGCTATAGGCTATTAACACATTTTTTGGATAAAATAACGGTTTTTAAAAAAAAAAATTGGTCAAAATTTCATAAAAATCGTCATATCTCCAAATTTATAAGTTAAATTTCAATAACTCGCTGACTATTATTGTAGGCCATTATTATCTTTCTTTTGACAACCATATTTCTGGTTTTCGTTCAAGGGTTCCCAACTTATAATAATTTTTACAAAAGCTATATCCGCGACTTCCGATGGCTATGTCTCCGAAACTAGATACGAGCGTCACTTTTTTTTCATTTCTTTTTGCTTTTTACCCTCTAAAAAAAAATGGAGAGTGAGCTAAAGCAAACTTGTTCCTTTATCTTAAGTGCCAAATACAGTGGAACTTTTTTAAGTCGAACATCGACAAGTCGAAAACCTTCTAAATTCGAAAAAAAATTGTGTTTCCTTCCCTCCAAGCCCTAAAAACTCCATTGCTCGAAATCTGACCCCTCTATAAGTAAGTCCCTACAATTAAATTTAGTACATATTTTCCCTCTATAACTTGAAAAAATAAATTTGACCTCTGCATCTCGAACATAGCAATGTTTGATTTTACAACCTTTACAACTCGATTATTTGAAAGTCAAACATTTTCTGATAAAATTCGCTTAAGTCGAAGTCCTCCGTAAGTCGAATACTCTATAACCAAATTTTTTGGCGTCTCCCTTCAAGTTCAACTTACAGAGGTTCTACTGTATATTAAATTTTTTGTAAGACGAACTGCTATTTCTGTTGTCAGAACTTCATGCACCGGAAACTAAAATCTCTCCTAAATTTTCTTTCCAAAATTTATATAATTTTTTTAGTCGACAATTTGGAGTACCTCCTCCCCCTCCCCCTAACAATTGAAAAATCAAAATGATGTAGAATGGTAAAAGTAACATTTCTATAAAAACTTGATTTATCATGCAATTTTATTTTATCGATTATGTACATTTATTTCTTCTTTACTTACTTATGTACGTCGGTAAAAGCATGCTGTAAAAAGTACCGATAAGTCAATAACGTAGAGTTTCATTCACAAATACTAGAGACCTTTACATTCTAGCGGGCGAAAAAATATATATTTGATATATTTTTAAGAATGAGTTTTTTTTTTGAATAATGATTTTAAGAATTTACGGGCCTCTTCGAAGAACTGCGGGCCCGGGGGATCCTCCCGTTATCCCCCTCCCTCCTTTCGTCGGCCCTTTACTCAAAAAAACCCCGAAATAAATTTGAAAAAATCAAAGTTGACATGTTCGTGCCAGTCACAGTCTATTTGCTAATCAAAATATACTTTGAATTAGTTTTGTCCGAATTGTAGAGGCAAAATTTCAAAAATGTCCGAATCATAGAGATGTCCGGATTACGGGGAAGTCCGTATTAGTGAGTATCCGGATAAACGAGCGAGTTCTTTTAATCAATAAATAAGAAGTTGAAAAAAAATGAGCTTCCACAAATTGTTTAAATCTACAAAAATTGAACAGGATACTGACGAGAAAGATACGGAGAGAGAATGAGTAGTTTGGAAAATGAAAGGTGAAACTTTGCTAAAAAACAGGAAGTCTGTTAATGCTGTTCTCTAAAAAGTTATTTATTAAAACGAAAAATTTTTTTTAACATCTAGTGAAAATTTTATATCCTAGATATAAATTGAACTTTCTGCTCAAACGCTATTTGCTGCATTGACAACCCACGATCTTAAAGCGGCGACATCAGAGTAAACACCTGGATAGTTAGCTTGGGCACATCCATAACCCCATGAAACAACACCAACCAGCTGACTTCCAGACACTAATGGACCACCAGAATCACCTTGGCAAGAATCCTTACCAGCAGAAGCAGCGCAAATCATAGTTGCTTTAACACCGCTGCCATAACCGTACGAACCGGAAGCGCATTGAGTGCGGCCAACGATTTTAGTGTTAATATATTGCAATTGCGATGGCAGCGAAGATGAACCATACGATTGAGTACCCCAGCCAGAGACAGCAGCAGCAGCACCATTACCAGGAGCAGAAGATGCCAAACCAATGTTTCTAATAGTAGATCCGTAGCTCAGGGAGCTAGATAAACGTATCACAGCAATATCATTTACCATTGTGTTTGAGTTGTAACCCTCGTGGTTCTTGAACGCGGCAACATTGATGAGTACACCACCGGAATTCCAATAGCTTGAACCGGCACGAATCCGTAGAGAGCTAGCAGAAACAGATTGCAAGCAATGAGCTGCTGTCACGATGATGTTGTTACTATAGACGGAGCCACCGCAAGAATGACTGCCACTACGTTGAAGGGAAATTTGCCATGGGAAGGAGCTGATGCTAGTTGCCGAACCACCAACAATACGTCCATCCAATTGGGGCAGCATACCCTCAGGAAGGGAAGCACCCAAAGCGCAGGCAACGATTGACAACAGAATCAATGATTTCAACATGCTGGCGTTGTAAATAAAACCAACTACTGAATTTCGAACGCATCGTTGCACTATTTATATCAAAAAATATATCATCGATCATATGAAAGAGCTTATCGATTGCAGTTGCGATAAACATGACACGTTTTTGAACTTACAAGAAGGATTAATTGTTGGGTATTAAAACTGTACTTAAGGTGGTTTTTTGATAGAAGTCATAAATTAATTAACTTTTATTTAGATAACAGTGCCTTAAATTGAATAAGAACCCACACATTACGAAAGGCTTTAAACATTATTAGCTACACTGAAGATCTATGAAGTAGAGTCAACCAAAGCAATATAAGCTTGCAGTTTAGAAGAATAACTTTTGTAGCAAGCAATATGAGTTTTGCTCACAATTTCCGATATATTCGAGATTTTATTAGTAATGGTTAAAGTATTCGATTTTCGACCTTTGGCTTAAGAGTTTTGAAGATACTTTGCCAAAATATATCCAAAAAATAATTAAATTTTAGTACTAAATTAAATTTAGTACTAAAAAACTATCTGATTTAAAGAAAAAAATAAATATTTTGAGACTATTTCATATCTTGTGGCCCATGTCTGTATGGCAAAAAATGAAGTTTCATCGAAACACCGGGCACCAGCTAAATTTGTTAGAATATTGGAGTACACTGATCTTGTCTTAGTGGAAGGTGATGCCCAAGGGACCATAACTTTTAAGAGAACATTAAAATTATGATTTGAAAAGCAATGTTGTTATTTTTATCAAAAGTTATTTTCTTTCTTTATTACATTATGAAGCATCATTTTAGTGAAGCAAATATATGTATAGTAATTATGCATTATATTCTGACACCTGTAAATTAACAAGTAAATATTTCAAAAAATATCATAAATGATGCAATTTTAAAATAGAGTTCAAAAATTTCCTTCTCGTGGATTTTGATAGAAAGCTTTTTTTATTTCCCTCTATTACTTGTAAAAGATACTGTTTTACTCCTTCACCAGTAGTATGGAGCTTATTATAGCCTTTGAAAAGTTTGACTCCTCTTTCGCAGTATCGTTCACAACGTGAAACTGTCATACACTTTTTTCTTTGGTATACCCTTGAGTTTGGTCCCATTCTTCAGTTGGTAAGCTGCGAGAGATTCATTTATTTCCAATTGCAAATCTGCTAAGGAAATTTCATCCATTTATCAGACTTATTAGTCAATTTGCTCACAAATTGTTCTTTCTCTGATGAAATGTCATTCTTTGAAAATAAGTCGTTTCACTTCATCTGATTGATACCATAATCAATGAACTCATTATCTTCTTAAACCCTTCCAGTCAATAGCAGGGGCGACTGTTTTTAAAGTGGTTTAATCAAAGCTTTGGTGTACAGAAGGGCACCAAACTTTCCAAATCGTTAAAGTTCATATTGTTCTTTTCAGCTTGAAAACATATTTCTGGTTACGGAAAGGTATATCTTAATACCATAGATAAGTTCAGCCATCTATCTTGCGTGGCGGCAAGCACCTATTGCCCGCCAGTGTATCCTTGCAGATGTTTTTCCAAGAACAATCATTATGAGTTCTCTGAACTTTTGGTAGTCATCTCTAGGCCAGCATTTCAGTGCAAGTAAAGTTTTAAGTGGTGATTCCTTGAAAGAATCTGTATCAGCTGTGGGCTCCAAGATTTCAAACTGGTTTCTTTCAATACAAATTCATACAATTTTAAACCTTTTGTACAGAGAAATTTCTGGAGAGATTGAGGGCCTGAAACATAAAATAAATATTTTCGCTAATTACACAGTCCGACAGCGTCTCAGACTCAGAAACCAGACTATAAATTTCCAAAGGTTTTTGATACGCTAAAAACAAATCCTGCCTCAAATATATTTGAGGTTATTTTTCATCGCGAATAAATTTTTTTTTCCAAAACTGATTGCGGAATCTAAAAGTATTATTCTTACCCTTCAAACTCCACTTTAAATTATGTCGATATCTCTTTTAATCACCGAAATATCATAAATTTAAATTTTCTATTCATCCTGCCATACTAGAATTCATGTACAACATACATATGTGTGTATGTAGGCCTATGGAATAAATTTCAAGTTACGATATTTTAGAGAAATATAAAGATATTAACATAATTTAAAAAAGGTTTTGAAGAGTAAAAGTTATACTTTCATACAAATTTTATAGCCTAAGCTATGCTTCTTGATATAAAAGATACGAGATGTAATTTTCGTGTGAATCGATTACGTGGTCTTTGTGAAAATTATATTTTAGAAATATTTTTTTATAAGAACCACCCTAAATATGCACCCCAAATAAAAATTTTATAGCCTAAGCTATGCCACTTGATATAACAGCAACGTGGTGTAAATTCGGTGTGAATCGATTACGTGGTCTTTGTGAAAATGCTTTTTTAAAAATATTTTTGTGCAAGGGCCACCCTAAAAATGCACCTTAAATAAAATTTTTATAGTCTATGTTATTTTTGGGGCGAAAAAAATCCAAAAAATCCAAGATCATTAATTTTAAAAAGTTTTGTATAAGGGGCACCCTAAATATTTACCCTAAATAAAATTTTTGCTGCCAATGTCATTCTCGAGGCGGAGACAAATCCAAATAGTTTGAGATCATTAAAATCGGTTCAGCCGTTTTTGAGTTATACAGAGTCTTAAAAACTAGAACTAGAGGGTACTTGAAATTATAGAACTCCGCAGAGACATCCAGGACAACAAAAAAAAAAAAGTTAATTTTGTTGAGTTGTAATTACTATTACAAATATTCCTTAGCAATAGTAATTTAAAAGCAATTTTTAAAAATATTCCTTCAAATTGGTCAAATTTTTCAATCATAAAAATGCAAATAATAGTTATTTTGGGTCCCTGTTATAATCATGGATGGGCACAAGTTCTAACAAGAGTGCTTTTGAGAGTAACGAGAGAGCATTTGTGTATAAGTATACAAATGTGCACGCACGACAATAATTCAGTTCTACTTTATCACAAGATTTTAGAAATTTTGTGGTAGGAAAATTGTGACCACTGTGCGACATCTTGACGAAACTATTTGTTTGTTAAATTATTATCTTTCAACTTAGGCCAAAAAAGTACGATATCGTTGATTTGTACTGCTCATCACGGTAACTCATTTTCCAAAAATAAGGATCTATGATTACAACCTTAGCATAGGAAACGTACGCTGCTTAAATCATTCTGTAAGCACAACTGCTAGGAGCCTTTGCCAAGATTTTCTGTGAGCCAAGGTCAATAAGTTTAATGCCCTGACGAGAACTGGCTGCTTCAACGTTCATGTGCGATCCGCAACCTAACTGTATGATAAGTAAGATACTACTATCTGTCAACCATTTATAAATAACTTTCACTTCAACAATATTCTAAGATTAATATAAAATTTGCAATATTAATTAATGCTCTAAGCCTTATCTCAATCAAGGTTTTACTAAAATCAAGATAATTTTTCGTTTCGTACTTTCAAGAGCTCATTAAAATCTTTTGAATAAAATGCTACAATTTTTACATTAACTCATAAGTCGCCTGACTGTTGTGATCAAAATGTTGATTTTCTGTAAATTCGTGTTAAAATAAATCAAGTGGATGGTACCTTCGCTCAACTTCGTAATGTCTGGCAGTCTGCGTTCCTGTTAACGAAAAGGAAGTTCAAAACTTTTGAGTCAAAGTTGAATACAGATTTTTTTTCTACGGCTTTCAAACTTAGCTTAGCAACCGCACTCTGCTACAGAATTTACAATTATTCACCAACAATTCTCTTCACCGGATTTTAATAATTTGGTGGCATAGAACCATCTCTAATGTCAAAATCGATTTCGATTCAAAACACGTTGAGAAAACCACCAACAGAAGTCTGCCGGAAAGCATTGTAGTGGAACACTAAGGGTAGCAGAAAACGCGGCCACTCTAAGGCATTCTGGAAATGATTGGTACCACAGGATATACATATGTATGTACATATGTACGTGAATCGCAGATCGCTGCTGATCGTTCATGTTGGAAGAGTTCTGTGGAGGCCCTATGCTCTGTGACGAGATAAAGGACTCAAAAGATACAAGATAATTGCATCAGTTTGAAGCTGCTATTCTTGAAGTATGCATGAAACGCTCCGCAAAAGATCGAACTGAATATATCATTAATTAAATCTCCAAACTTATTTTATAAAAATCAGAATTATTTTTTATTATTTATATAAAATTTTTTGCTTTGGATAACCAGATAATTATCATTTTAAACGGATTTAGCTGCATTGTCAACCCAAGTTTTCAAGACGGCAACATTGGCATAAACACCTGGATATTTAGCTGCACCACAGCCATAACCCCAGGAGACGACACCTACAAGTCTTGAACCTGAAACCAATGGGCCACCGGAATCACCTTGACAAGCGTCCTTACCGGTAGTACCAGCGCAAATCATAGAGGGTTTGATTTGAGTTCCATAGCTATAGGTAGAAGATTGACATTGACTAACACCAACCATGTTTACATTAACATATTGCAATGTGGTAGGAATAGACGATGATCCTGAGGTTAAAGTTCCCCAGCCAGAAACTTGAGCAGCAGCACCATTAGCAGGAGCAGAAGTAGCCAAAGCGATAACTTTGATATTAGAGCTCATACCCAATGAACTGGATAACCGAATGACAGCAATATCGTTAACCATGGTATTCGCGTTGTATCCCTCGTGATTCTTGAATGCGGCAACGTTTACGACTGAACCACCAGAGTTCCAAGTGGTGGAGCCAGCACGAACTTTCAAGGCGCTGGCAGAAACGCCTTGTAAACAATGAGCAGCACTCACGATGATGTTAGCGGACATGATGGAGCCACCGCAAGAGTGGCTACCACTGCGCTGAAGTGATATTTGCCATGGGAAGGCACCGATTGTGGTGGCTGAACCACCAACAATGCGTCCATCTAATTGTGGCAATAAACCATCATCAGGAATAGCTGCTCCAAGAGCACAGGCAATAGCAGACAACAGAATCACGAACTTCAACATATTGATCAACGACGAACTAATCAACGACTATCAAATATTGAAAATGTTGCAGCTTTTATAGTAAATTTCTGTAAGCGTGCGCGTATGCTTATCATAGTTTTTTAAAATCTTAATCGTGATTAAGTGCGAAACTTTCGTGCAAGATAGTACCTTTTAATTAATTTCTTATTATCTAATTTAAATTTACGTACGTAAAGTTTATATTTATAAATCCTTGCTCAAGTAAAAAAAAAAGAGAAAAAGAAGCGTTAATAGTTTAATTATTTTAGCACATTGATAACATTGTGGGTATTTTAATAGCGAGTGAGGTTTTTTGTACGATTTGGTTAAAATCTAAAACCAAAATTCCACTTATGGTCAGCTGCTTCGAAAGTCCAAGATTGCATTGGCTTAGAGTAGCTCACTATCGGATATTTACTAATTGTAAGATAACAATTTTTTAGATAAAGCTTGACAACCTTGACATTGCAGCATATTTTGACAGACTTTGAAGTCAAAAATTAGAAAGTTCTTTTACGGTCATCAGTTAAGCTAATGTCATTGCATAGAAGTTGGACAGATTTGTTAAAATAAACAACCTTCTGCGTTTATTCCTGCCTTAGTTAATACCTGTTCTCGCACGAGTTTAAGGAAATAACATGACGATAAATGAACGGAACATTGAGTTATTGCAGTGTTAATTTTGCATGATATAAGCGGAGGTATTCGGGGGTCACGAAACTATTCCCGATAAATACAATTTTATACTAAATTTCATACTTCAATTCGTATCTGAGCACCTAAGGCAAATTTTTTCTACGTCTTATTAGATCTTAACTCTGTCCGCGAAGTTTACAGGTTTGAGCTAGGAAGCTCAAACTGTAGGGCAATTATTTTTAAGCCTCAATTTAAAATATAGGTAAAAAAAAATAAATCTATAAACTTTCAAAATAAACACCTTAGTACAGTTGACGCATCACACATTTTTTTATCAATTTATGTTTGCTTGTCGTTGAAAAAATACAATTTTCACAATAATAATGATTGATTGAATTGATTGATTGATTCCATAATTTTCATTCCATAATTTTGACTTTTATTTTAAAGTAAGGAAAGTGCATTTTCTCGAAAAAGACACCTTTTATTTTGCTGAAAATTTGTGGAATGATAGTGAAAAATATTCTCTTCCTCGAAGTAGTTACGATTTTTACTTTTTTTTGTACTTAAAAGAAATGGCTTTTTTGTATGCTTTTGAGACCATGTATTGGATTTAATAATTTTTTCAGCTGATTTCTACTAAACACATCCTTTCTTTTTAAAATGAGCTTTCAAATGGTTAACTATGATGTTTATTCGCGAAGTTATAGCCGCTTTAAGCTCACATGAATTTGAAACTATGTATGATCCCCCACAACCCAGCATATTTCAAAGTAAAATGAAAAAATCAAAAAAAAAAAAAAAATTCAAAAAAATATTAAATTCTATTCCCCATATCTTTTGAGGCATCGTTTATATAGTACACAAAAAGTCAGTACATACATATATGCATTTTCATGTCTCCGAGTAATAAAGCTTTTTGTACGTGTTTTATAAATCACAATTAAGTATGCCCAAATCAAATGTCTTGAATAAAAAGATTTCTTGATTATTAACTGACAAAGTTATTTTAACGCCGAAGCGAGCCTCGCTTTCAGACGAGAACTTCAACGTATTAAAGTTTATAAAGGGGAATATCCACATTATGCCATATGACTAAATTACACACTCTAATGATACACGAATTTTTTTTGTTCCTTACCTGTTAACTTCCAGAACTCAAACCAACAGTTTTTATAAGAAGATCACTAACGCAACGATATAATAAATGCAATTTTTGTCACGTGTTAACGGATAAACGATTAACGTTAACTTCCGAAATGTAACGCTTTAACGTTTAACGAAGTTGACTTTTTGAGTAACGGATTAGCTATTAACGAAGTTAACTGTTTGATTAACGGTGCCCAGCTATGGTTTTCATGTCAAATCCTTATAACTATGCCGAACTCTATCTTTGTCCCGCTTCAACCATAAAAACGTTTTTCCCGTTAGGGGCGTAACTAACACCCATTAAAAAGCCAAAGCCAAAACTCTCCTATCTCCATACTAAATGTCATCAAAATGAATTCATCGAATTCAGTTTTAATAAAATCGGTTGAATAGTTATCGAGTTATGGCATTTCGGGTAAAGTCAAGGGAATTTCGAAATAAGTAATGCCCTTAAGCCTAACCGAATAACATATCTATAAGTGAAAAATTAAAAAAAAAGTTCAACCTCATTCAACTTTTTTCAATCTATATTATCAGCCTTTTTCATCCATTTCAACTTTTTTCAACATTTTCCAACATTTTTTCGACTTTTTCAACCTCTTTCCACTTTCAACATTTCTCAAACTCTTTCAGACTTTTTCAGCATTTTTCATATTTTTTTGACTCTTTAAGCATTTACCTGTGTCAAAATTTTTTCAACTTTAACTTTTTCAATCCATTCTTTTCCGACTTTTTCAACATTTCAACCCATTTCAACATTTCCATACTTGTGTATCCTCTTTTGACGTTTTAAAACTTTTTCTATATTTTATCAATCTCTTTCAATTTTTTAAATATTTTCCATATTTTTTCGACATCTTTAACTTCATCCAAATTTTGCAACATATTGCATATTTGTTCGACTTTTTCAACCTCAAAACGAAAAACCAAACTATGGTCTCCTGGTACTAATAATAATAAAAAAAACTTTAGTGTTTTTCCTGACCTGGATA
Organism: Meiosimyza platycephala; assembly: GCA_963662105.1. Lineage (NCBI taxonomy): Eukaryota > Metazoa > Arthropoda > Insecta > Diptera > Lauxaniidae > Meiosimyza > Meiosimyza platycephala. Next base: position 78,372,411 of record OY759211.1, on the reverse strand, counting down.
AGTGGGAAACCTCTACTATTGAGACTCACTTCAAGGTCCCATCAAAATACCTCTATTACTGGGATTATTAAACCTCTATATCTGGGATTTGATTTTTGAAGCTTTTGTGCGTTTTTGCCTCTATAACATGGGCTTTTCCCTCTATAACTGGGACCGTTTAGAAATATCCTCTGTAAGTGGGAAATGTGTGAATATTTGTTATTTTCAATTTGAATATGCACGTTTTATCGGTCTGAGTATGTTTTTTTGGGAAACTGTGTAAATGGGAAACCTCTTTAATTGAGACAAAAATTTTGGTCCCTTGGAGATCCCAGTTATCCAGGTTTCACTGTATAAGCAAATACATGTTACTCTTACGAAATTTTTTATTTTTAGTATTGAAAATACATGAAGAAATTCATTAAGGTGATACATAAGCCCCACGAGGGGGTTGCACCACAAGTATGACGTATGTTAGTAGAGTAACAGCATTGATTAAAAGAGATGACATTTCGATAAGAACCTAAATAGTTAATTGAAATTTTTATAAATTTTGTGATCTGAGTTTTCAAGTAACTTACCTCTTAATTCCCTTTACAAAAAAAAATTTTTAATGAAAACTTCCAGTAAGTACCGCAAAATAATGAAGGAATTTTCTGGAACATCAGCGAAATAAAGGTTTCAAGTCATGGATTGTTAAGCAGTATCAATTAAACAATGCGCAGTTAATTTCTGTTCAACTGACCACACTCGACTTTGTTACGTTGCTCGTCATTCTTATATTTCTATAAGAATGTTTGAACCACTGTGATACGAAACGAGTTTGATCAAAAATGTAAGCTATGTTCCCAGCCGTTGTGATAAAATTAAACTTTTTCTTTAAAATGTAGGGCAAGAAATAACCGCCTTAAGGAAGTAGTTTAACTCCTCCCATCTAATAAGAGGTTTAATTGCATCAATTGATGGAAATCGAACATCGATCTTGACAAGTACCAATCCATCGGGTCCCAGACCCATTATGTCATTTTTAGGGCACTATTCTCAGTAGTATTTCCACATTATCTACTGGTTCCGGCACGAGTATTCAGCAACTGAATTAGGGACGTAGGGTTTGGATAAAAAATCTGTGTAAGTTTTTTGAGTTTTTGGCGGAATTTGTGCTAGTTTTCTATTTAATAATGAAAAATCAATGCTTTGCAAAATCGTGAAACTTCACACTTTTTGGGAAGTAGTCAAGTATTTTTTTTTCTAAGGGAGAAAGCATTCAAAAGCTCTTTACACCGAGCAAACATTTTACTCTTAAACTGAATCAATGGGGTCTAAATCGGCTGTATTGCAGTTTTAAAAGCGATGCTAGTGCTGATAGCTCCATGAACAGCCCTAAAAGCGCTGCCAGTACAAACATTGAGCTGAGAATCTTGTTTGGGACATTAGGTCAGAGTCATTTAGAGGCGGATTAACTTAGGGCTAGAAAGTGCTATAGCCCCGGGCCCCAAGCTCAAAGTGGCCTCTGATTAGCAAAGTATTAAGCTATTTGCTAGGGGTAAGATAAGGCAAGAGATTTGTGGTGTTTTTTATGTTTGATTTTTTTTTATTGCTCATCAGTATGTAATTTTATTTTTTTCCATACACTTATAGGAAATATAATTTGGGTTTTGCATGTTTCATGTACATATTTTCGACTTTACGATTGCTCTGGGTGATTTCACAAAAATAATTAGCTCGGAAATTAAAGGTTTTTTGTGTGTCAAAATCAAAACTTACAATTCGTAAGATTTTCAAAAAATCCTTCTTAAATAAATACACTGAATATTATGCCCCTACAATGAAGGGTTTGGTATGGGCGGTGATTCCAAGTTAGTCGGACAACAAATTTTAAATACAAATTTTACTATTCAAATGAGCTCAAACAATTAGTTATTGCCAGTCTACAAAGGAATGTAACTTATGCGATGCGCAATGCAATGATATGGTTCTTAAATCAGATACCACTAATATTTCCTACATTCGATACTATTCGATATCATCTAATATCGTGTGACATCATTTTATTCTGCATGTTATTCGACTGCAATTTTTATTATTATGGATACATGAAACGACCCGTAAAAGATCGATCTGAATAAATCATATATGCAATAAATTTTTAAAAACACAATTAAATCTCCAAACTAATTTTATTAAAATCAAAATTATTTTTTATTATTCATATTTTGCCTTGGATAACCAGACAATTATCATTTTAAACGGATTTAGCTGCATTGTCAACCCAAGTTTTCAAGACGGCAACATTGGCATAAACACCTGGATATTTAGCTGCACCACAGCCATAACCCCAGGAGACGACACCTACAAGTCTTGAACCTGAAACCAATGGGCCACCGGAATCACCTTGACAAGCGTCCTTACCGGTAGTACCAGCGCAAATCATAGAGGGTTTGATTTGAGTTCCATAGCTATAGGTAGAAGATTGACATTGACTAACACCAACCATGTTTACATTAACATATTGCAATGTGGTAGGAATAGACGATGATCCTGAGGTTAAAGTTCCCCAGCCAGAAACTTGAGCAGCAGCACCATTAGCAGGAGCAGAAGTAGCCAAAGCGATAACTTTGATATTAGAGCTCATACCCAATGAACTGGATAACCGAATGACAGCAATATCGTTAACCATGGTATTCGCGTTGTATCCCTCGTGATTCTTGAATGCGGCAACGTTTACGACTGAACCACCAGAGTTCCAAGTGGTGGAGCCAGCACGAACTTTCAAGGCGCTGGCAGAAACGCCTTGTAAACAATGAGCAGCACTCACGATGATGTTAGCGGACATGATGGAGCCACCGCAAGAGTGGCTACCACTGCGCTGAAGTGATATTTGCCATGGGAAGGCACCGATTGTGGTGGCTGAACCACCAACAATGCGTCCATCTAATTGTGGCAATAAACCATCATCAGGAATAGCTGCTCCAAGAGCACAGGCAATAGCAGACAACAGAATCACGAACTTCAACATATTGATCAACGACGAACTAATCAACGACTATCAAATATTGAAAATGTTGCAGCTTTTATAGTAAATTTCTATAAGCGTGCGCGTATGCTTATCATAGTTTTTTAAAATCTTAATCGTGATTAAGTGCGAAACTTTCGTGCAAGATAGTACCTTTTAATTAATTTCTTATTATCTAATTTAAATTTACGTACGTAAAGTTTATATTTATAAATCCTTGCTCAAGTAAAAAAAAAGAGAAAAAGAAGCGTTAATAGTTTAATTATTTTAGCACATTGATAACATTGTGGGTATTTTAATTGCAAGTGAAGTTTTTTGTACGATTAGGTTGAAATTCAATACCAAAGTTGCTCCTAGTGAAAACTTAGTTCAACTAAAATATGATTGAATCAAGTCTCGTTGTCTTGATTAAATTTTGTAAAAATTGTAGAAAACGTAAGAAATTTCTACTTGTTTCAAGAACCTCACTATTGGTTCAAACTCAAGCAGATAATACGTGTTATCAAATAAATAGTACTTAATATTAGCAAATTTGAATATTTCGCGTATAAAAAGGAACTATCAATATAATTCTTAATATAAGAAATTATAGTTTGTGTAGCCGCAAAGTGTAAATTGTGTCTATCAAGAAAGCGTTTTTGAATTTAAGTAAAAATTAATCAATACGATTAGAACAAGATTAAATTAAAACCAATTTGTTTTTTTTTTCGATTTACGTAGTTTGATTTAGAAAATATCATTCTCTCCGTGGAGTTCTCAGTTAACTTAGCGCTGACCATTTCCTTGAAAGTGCGTCTTAAAGATATGAAAACTTAAAACATTAAACACGTACAACATTTTATTAAAATATCATATCATGATTTCTTCCGATGAAGATATCACCGCCTATAGGTGTACTTTCTGTTGAACTGCAAAAAATCTTCGTCGCCTAACGTAAACTGAGTGCGATATATGCTTTGGCTGAAGATAAAGGATTAAGAGAGGAAGATTGGGAATTTTAATAAAAAATTTGCCACAGATTCTCGTTTCTTTCAGTTCTAAGTTAGAATAGCTCAAAAATCTGATCTCTTAGGGCCAATACTGAAACTAGATTCGGACTTGGCATCAAAATATACGCATGGAATGACTAGCCAGGTTCCCATTTCTAACCTGCGCCGATTTAATCATTTAATCACTTTGATATTACTATACTATGTAGATAAATTAGAAAAATATCATTGTGCCATCACCCATTTTTTGTTGCTGCACAACTGCTATTTAAATTATTAAAAAAGTATTATTATCAGTAAACGATTTAACTTGCTGCTACTGTAGTTAACATATTAACATCAGTCTATAATTTTAATAGATACGGTTATCGTTGCTTCCTGAAATGACGCGTGCATAAAATAAATTTGCTGAACTATTTTAATAATCTCTGAAGCACTGATTTCACCAATTGATGAAGATTAGCTATTTATTTATTTTACGAGTACCTACGAATTTGGTTTTTTTAAGTGCGGATACTCATAGTTTATTGGTATTATATAGATTAGTGCTAAAGGTGCTGTGTTAGCTAAGACGGGCTGTTAAGCAAAATAATTTACGAATACACATAAACCAGAGTTATTTCTTTGTGATACTATCAAAAATAAAGGAATAGCTACGCTACTATCACACCTATGTATTTGAATTCTTTATAACCCTCCTACGATCAGATGGCTCTGGCCAGACCTTCTTTAATTTCAATTGTATTTTAAATATATTTCCAATTGAGCTTGAGACTTCAGATTCCTTAATTTTGTCTAAAATTTTATTGGCTATCTATCAATAAAAAATCAGTACAAAAACTATACACAAGGATAATTAAGACGATATATTAATTTTTTATTACTTCGGCGGTCGGATGTGGTCTGGCTGGCCTAAAGAAGATTATTCACCAAGCCTACAAGAAAACTTTGTTCTCTGATCTGGCGGTCAGATCATATCTACTATATGCTTTTGGTGTAGCTGCATCTGTTTCCAACCTCAGACTTCCTCCATCACGTTAGGTTTTTGAGATGTCCTACTTTCTCGGGAGTAAATTATACCGGGAATTTATTTTTCTCATCAAAATTCGCTACGGCGTGTGAATTATATCGATATCTTTTTTTTATTTCAGTTATCCTGCGGTACTGTCGATGTCTTGAAGGTATCTTTTAAAATTTTAAATAAAAGACGTGAATTTTGTGAAATCCTTATTTATTTTTATTGGAAATTTAAGTACATCCGAAAAAAATGTTGTTCATGTGACCCATTCTGCTTCTGTTTTGAATAACTTTTTAGCATAATGAAGGCACAATTAGTGATATATGCTCGATGATGTCGTCTTTGAGGTGTTGAACAGTTTAGGGATTATCCGCATAACCTTTACTCTTCAAGAAACCCTATAAGAAGAAATTCAGTAATGTTAAATCGCATGATCTTGGTGGCCAATCACGTCTGTTCTTTGAGAAATTATTCGAAACTGAAACTGAACTTCTTTTCAAAAAATCGATTAATTCCGTTGCTGTGTGGCATGTTGCACCATTCATGTTGAAAGCACATATTCTACACATCAATATCTTTCAATTGACTCTACTAAAAATTTCTAATCATCTCTCGATATCGAGCCACCATTGCCATTTTGATTTTCGAAAAAATATGGACCAATTGCGCTACCACACCACTACACTATAAAGTAACCTTTTTTGGTTTCATTGGCTTTTCAAACAATTCTTTAGGATTTTCTTCAGCCCAAATGCGACAGTTTTGTTTCAGTAAAAATTTTTTTAGTACTAATCGAGAAAATCGGGAAATTCATTCAGAATCTTTAACCCAACTCAATAAGCCCAATGAAAAATTTTTTTTTCGGATTTGGTTGACGTTGACCATGTGAGAGAAATTTATACTATCGACAATTTCTCATTTTGAAGAAGCTTGATGAGTAGCTTAAGAAAATTCTAAGTAAATAGCTAATAACAAGAACTGCAATATCAATTTGGTTCTTATTCAGCTGATATGTACACACATATTGTTTGAACATCAGCATAGAAAACTTACGCTACTTGTAGCAATCTGAAAGCACGTCTACAAAGACCATTTTGATTTAAGCAAAATCCAAGAGGTTTAATGTACTGTTGAGAGCAGCGTCCTTCAACGACGGTCATGTGCGATAAGTGACCCAACTGCATCGTAATTAAGATACTATCTTTGCCATACATTTTTAAAGAATTTAGCAATTCTTTATTATTAATATTAGAGATTTGAAATATTAAAAAATGCACTTAATCTTATCTTATTCAAGGTTTTAATAAAATTAAGATTATATTTTGTTTTGTCATGCACAAATTATTCAAAATGTTTGCTATAAAATGCTGCAATTTTTACAATAATTCAAAAGTTAACTGCTTCTTGTTGATCAGTATGTTGAAATTCATTGTATCGTTGTCGGTTATTGCATGCGCTCTTGGAGCTGCTTTTCCAGAAGGAGGTCTCCTGCCAGTATCAGACGGACGTATTGTTGGTGGTTTTGAGACCGATATCACCAAATACCCCTATCAAGTTTCACTTCAACGCAACGGTAGACATTCTTGCGGTGGCAGCATCATTTCTCAACGCTGCATTGTAACTGCTGCTCATTGCATGGCAGATGTGGCTGCAAGCGCCCTGACAATACGTGTTGGTTCAACAGCTAAAGACAGTGGTGGTCAGTTGTTTTCAGTTGAAAAAACTATAAGCCACGAAGGATACAATCCCTCGACCTTGGTAAACGATATTGGTCTTCTTGTATTGGCCACCGATATCAAATATAATTCATTCGCTCAACCCATTGCTCCTGCTAAAGTAAACCCTCCTAATGGTGCTGCTGCTGTTGTTTCTGGCTGGGGAACTATGTCGTTTGGCGGTTCTTCTCCAACAAACTTGCGGTGTGCTGACGTGGAAATTCTTCTCCAAAAAGAATGCGCAGGTTCTAACTATGGATATGGTTCATTGGTTAAATATCCAATGATCTGTACTAAAGACGATGGCAAAGATGCCTGCCAAGGTGATTCTGGTGGCCCATTGGTCTCTGATGGTTTGCTTGTTGGTATTGTTTCTTGGGGTAATGGTTGTGCTTTTAAGGATTACCCAGGAGTTTATACCGATGTTGCTGCAATGAACAGTTGGATTGTGAGAAATTGTCCAGAAATTTGAAAGAAATATGATAAATAATTGTCATTTTATTATTATTATTAACAGTTTATTTATTAATAAATAAAAAATCAGCATTCCAAAAAGAAACAAAAAATCGTTGTTACTTATTTACTTAAAAATTTTAAATTTAATAACATTTTTTATTTTCTCCAAGTCCAAGTATCAAGGATTTATTTGCTTGTTTCGTATATTATGTTTCTTCTGTTTTGTATGTGGCTTAGGTGAAAGTAATCGATCACCACACATAGTTAATTTTTATGGTATGGGCAAATAATGTGCTATTTAGTTGTCTATGGAAAATTACTTACATTTTTTTTGCAGAAATTCATGAAATGGCTGAGTAGATCTTCTCATAAAGAGAATACAGGAGATCACTGATGATATTTAAACATTTCATAAATGTACAAAATTTACAGTTGAAATATACTTTTTGAAGGTCGAGTATTTCTTTTGCCTTTTACTCCGAAAATTTGGAAAAAATTGAGAAGAGACAAAAGTGGTTTTGAAGCTTCGAAAGAGGAGATACAAAAAGTGGGAAGCATGAAAATTTTTTTAATTAATAATTTATAGTCTGAAGAGTCTCTTTCAAACGAGATAAAGTCAATAGTTGGTAAATACTATATATGAGTAGTATGCTCTTGGCAGCATACACTCGTGGCTATAAAAAATTAAATGTTTCGTCAAATATTTTTTGAAATATTAAGTACTCCTTTAGGTTTTGACTTCTTTAATAATATCAGCGATATGTCTTCATCCAAAAATATCTACAGATACTGTACTTCGGCCGTTGCAGTGATTTCATCAATAGTTTGTAATTGATATGAGTATTGTATGCTTGCTCACTTGTTTATTTGATTGGGATGATGTATTTTGGTTGTAAAACTGTTTTGGACTTTCCTTTACAAGTCTTTTTTTCAGCAAGTTTTTAACCATCAGAAAGTTCTATATACTCTAAAATAAGATCTTCCAATTCCTTAAACGAAAAAAATATAGAGGTGTGACATTATATGATCTACATAGGTGGCCAATTCACCGGTCCGAAGCGTGTAATTAACTGTTAACCGAATTGTTCACGGAATAATGTAATGATTTCATAGGCTGCGTTGTAACCAAACGGCAGTCATTTAAGCAAAAAAAAGAGATCAACCTGGGAATGCGAGATGATAAGCCTTAAATTCGTATATACCTTCATTTTGGTGTCATAAAAGTTGTCTCAAAAGTCTCATTAAATCTTGTGTCTGCGTCGTAAGTTATTGAAGATCAAAAGGTTACAAAAATCGGTTTTTCGCGATTTCGGTTTTTATAGCTCCAATTATGTTAACATATACATATAACAAAAATTGTAGAGCATAAAATTTGCGACCAATTTATAGCTGCAGCAGCTTCGACAATCCTTAATCGTTCTTCTTCTTTCTTTCTTCTTTCTACTTTTTTTTATTTTCGTACCAACTTTTTGCTAATATGTTAGTGTGTGTGACACGAAAAGATATGATAGTGAATGTAACTATAGTTAGTATATAGTATACTCGTAACTACTATATCAGTTAAATATTTTTGTTGAAGTCTTGCTATAATAGTCTTATCATCTGGTACATACTCCGTAAGGACATTTTTAAGCTTTTTTAGTGTAAATTGCGAATCTTCATGATTTTCTATATAACAAAAAATCTTCTTCATTGCTTGAGTAATTTAATTATCTTTGCGTGGGTTATTCTCAATAACTGGTGTTCGATTCAAAAAATTAGTATTGAAAACGCTATGGTACTTTGCTTCCGCCGCGTTCAAGTCATATTGATAAAGTACACGATCTTTGACTATTTCTCCTAAGGAATCCTTTCGTTCTTCTGCTCTTTGGATGACATTGTCTTTAAATTCCAGAGTACTTACGTTACTGATCGTGCGTCTATATTTTTCTTGTTTTTTTTTTGACTCCGCTGCTCCATCAGCTATTTGGCCACAAAATAAACATAGTTTTATGTCAACATTTTGTATTCAGTTGCTCATTATCAGTTAAAGTGTTTTTGTAATTTTTTATTTTTCAAAATTAAAAGCAATAACAACAATATGGAAAAAGACGAACTAGTGCCGCAACTCGACGGTCGCAACAAAAAATGTATCAACTCATTTGACTTCATGCTTGGCTGTCGAAATGAAATGTACGTAATTGTTGTTGCGATCGCTCTCATCGCATTTAATTTTTTTTTTTTTTTTTTTTTCAATTTTTGGAATCAGATTTTACAAATTTACGCATTCACTCTTTTAATCAGGTGATTAGCGATTTCCTGCTCCCGTACTCAACTCTTCTGGCCATTCCTGATGTAAGGGTCCACATTCTCAGGTATAGAATTCATAGAAAAAGATCGTAATATTTTTTTTAATAGAAATAAAGGCATTGAAGACTACACATTTTAAAGACAAAATACTTAAGTATTTTTCTACTTCAAATCTACTTTACATAAATTAACATATACAATAAGTATTTCATCTAATGAGTTTTTAATTACACAGATGAATATATTAGATCCCAAATATTATTAAATATAATGTTTTAGCTAATAAATAATACAAATTATTTGTTGTTAATGATATTTCAATGATTTAATAACTTTATACAAGGTATTATTCACTGAGATTCACGGTTGACCTTGCATTACACTGAGTATGGCTGAGCGTTGCGGGCTCTCTGCCCTCTATCTCAAAAACGGTTCGGCGTATGAAAAATTTACCAAGACAAAATTTGTCGCAAATTTTATGCTTTACAATTTTTAATGTATATGTTAACATAACTGAAGCTATAAAAACCGAGATAATCGTGAAAAACTGATTTTTGTGAACTTTGACCTTGAATAACTTACGACGTAGACACGAGATTTTATGAGACAACTTTTAGAACACCAAAGTGAAGGTATATACGAGTTTATAGCTTATTATCTCTCATTCCGAGGTTGATCCTTAATTTGACTGTACTATCATGGAGATCACCAGCTTCGAATTCCGGCAACAACTAGTCTATTATCATTGCGAGAAATCACTCACCATCCAGAGTTACTTTCTGGCTGGCCTTATTTTTAAAGAAATATGGACCGATGATTACACCAGCCCATAAACCAAACCATTATTTTGTCTGAATGTAATGACAGCTCAAGAGCTTCATCTTCTTTTTTCTACAGCCCAAATATGGCTACGTTAATATGCAACGTAAGCCAGAAATGGGCATCATCGCTGATGTTTTGGAAGGTCTTAAACGCGTTCAATTTTGGACTATAAGTTATATTAAGCGCTCGAAACACATTCCACATACATAAACGCTGTGCTGAGCTTAGTCTTTCCAAATGGAGTGTCCAGCTAAAACAGCTTGTAAAAATTAAAAAAACCCAACCGATTGGGTCATATATTGGCTCAAATTGTAGCTGATGTCCGCCTCCAAAAATCTGTTGTGGTAGGTTGATAAAATCTAACATGGCGGATTCAATATGGTAGTCAAAAATTAAATATGGTGGCCGAATTTTCGAAAATAAACTGATTTCCACCAACTTTGATATACGGGAGTCTTGGACGTCACTGATCACAAATCCGAGGTCAAATTTACCAAAACTCAAGATGGCAGATCAAACATAGTCGACGTATTTTTTAAAAATCAACCGATTTGTATCAAATTAGACACATTGGAGTTTTTTGAAGTCGCCGTTAACGAATCTGAGGTTTTATTACCAAAATTATTAATATCAAGATATACGGGAATTTGGAGTCATTGAATAAAAATCTGAGGTCAGATTATCAAAATCCAAGTTGGCGTACCCAATATGACAACAACGAATTCCCTTATATTGGGTTCGCCATCTTGAATTTTGAAAATCTGACCTCAAATTCATATTCAGCGACCCCAAAAAACCCCTGTCGATTAATTCTCGGGATATTCGTATATGGCTTTCCACGGTAGTCTGAAGAATAAAGACGGAATCTCTCTAATATTTAGCTGACACAAGTTTTGCTGAAGTAAAATCTTTTTTTTAACCCTGCGATTTTTTGCTTAATTGCCCTTGATTAGTTAAGTTTAAAAATGTCTAATTGCAATCGATAAGTTCTACTATGCGATGAGGTTTATTTTTTTTTTCTATAAATAGTGCAACGATGCATTCGAAATTCAGTAGATGGTTTTTTTTTACAACGCCAGCATGTTGAAATCATTGATTCTGTTGTCAATCGTTGCCTGTGCTTTGGGTGCTTCCCTTCCGGAGGGTATGCTGCCCCAATTGGATGGACGTATTGTTGGTGGTTTGGCAACTATCATCAACTCCTTCCCATGGCAAATTTCACTTCAACGAAGTGGCAGTCATTCTTGCGGTGGCTCCATCTATAGCAACAACATCATCGTGACGGCAGCTCATTGTTTGCAATCTGTTTCTGCCAGCTCTCTACGGATTCGTGCCGGTTCAAGCTATTGGAATTCCGGTGGTGTACTCATTAATGTGGCCGCATTCAAGAACCACGAGGGTTACAACTCAAACACAATGATAAATGATATTGCTATGATACGTTTATCTAGCTCCTTCAGTTATGGATCTACTATTAGAAACATTGGTTTGGCATCTTCTGCTCCTGGCAATGGTGTTGCTGCTGTTGTGTCTGGCTGGGGTACTCAATCGTTTGGTTCATCTTCGCTGCCATCGCAACTGCAATATATTAGCACTAAAATCGTTGGCCGCACTCAATGCGCTTCCGGTTCGTACGGTTATGGCAGCGGTGTTAAGGCAACTATGATTTGCGCTGCTTCTGTTGGTAAGAATTCTTGTCAAGGTGATTCTGGTGGTCCATTAGTATCTGCAAATCTGCTTGTTGGTATTGTCTCATGGGGTTATGGATGTGCCCAAGCTAACTATCCAGGTGTTTACTCCGATGTTGCCGCTTTAAGGTCTTGGATTGTCTATGCAGTAAATAACATCTAAGCTAGAAAATCTTTTTCTATCCAGGGTATATATTTTTCTTAATATGCTAAAAAGTGGCTTAAATTTAAATAAATAGCTCTTCGGAAAACAGCCTTAAATTGTGTTAACTCTTTTTATTTTGCCAGATTCATAATATTGCGAAATGCCATAGGTTGAATTAAGCTCGATCTATATTCTTAATGGGTTTCGTTAGCTGAACAGAAAGAAGGCTTGCCTACTTCCAATTCCCTTTGATATAGCGAATATTTTAAGATACATGAAGATAGTTCACTGACAGATCTAAGTATTCAAGGGCACATTCTATTAAACAACTTCTAATTGATGGAAACAACCATGTGAACAACCACAACAACAAAAATATGCGTAGCAGTGATAGAGAGCTCATAATTTTTGTTTGGAATATTTTTTCTTAAGAAAAATTACATGTTTGTTGTTATGTGCCACAAGTGGCACATTTTAAATGGTTTGCACTTTACTCGTTTTAAGGATATAGGTCCTAACTATTAGAATAAAAATACGCAGTACAATTTATGTACGAACTCGTTAAGTTTTTATTAAGAAGTGAAAATTGAAAATTTTCATCTTAACAAGTTTCACAAAAACATATTGATACAATACAAAACTACAATGTTAAAGTACTTAAATAACAAGTTATTGAAGTATCTCAACAATTTTTTGCTTAATTGCTCTTAACTAGTTAAGTTCAAAAATGTATATTTGCAATTGATAAGTTCTTCCATGCGATGAGATGTTTTTTTTTTGGTATAAATAGTGCAACGATGCATTCGAAATTCAATAGTTGGCTTTTGTTTACAACGCCAGCATGTTGAAATCATTGATTCTGTTGTCAATCGTTGCCAGTGCTTTGGGTGCTTCCCTTCCTGAGGGTATGCAGCCCCAATTGGATGGACGTATAGTTGGCGGCTCTGCAGCTACCATCAGCTCCTTTCCATGGCAAATTTCACTTCAACGCAATGGCGGTCATTATTGCGGTGGATCTATCTACAGTAACAAGCACATTTTGACGGCAGCTCATTGTTTGCAATCTGTTTCTGCCAGCTCTCTACGGATTCGTGCCGGTTCTAGCTATTGGAATTCCGGTGGTGTACTCATCAATGTTGCCGCGTTCAAGAACCACGAGGGTTACAACTCAAACACAATGATAAATGATATTGCTGTGATACTTTTACTTAGCTCCCTGACCTATGGATCTACTATTAGAAACATTGGTTTGGCATTATCTGCTCCTGGCGATCGTACTGCTGCTGTTGTGTCTGGCTGGGGTACTCAATCGTTTGGTTCATCTTCGCTGCCATCGCAATTGCAATATATTAACACTAGAATTGTTAGCCGCACTCAATGTGCTTCCGATTCGTACGGTTATGGCAGCGATGTTAAGGCAACTATGATTTGCGCTGCTTCTGCTGGTAAGGATTCTTGTCAAATGGATTCTGGTGGTCCATTAGTATCTGCAAATCTGCTTGTTGGTATTGTCTCATGGGGTGAAGGATGTGCCCAAGCTAACTATCCAGGTGTTTACTCCGATGTTGCCGCTTTGAGATCTTGGATTGTGTATGTAGTAAACAACATCTAAGCTAGAAATTCTTTTTCTATTCATTCATTCTATTTTCTATTTTCTTAAAATGCTAAAAGGTGACTTAAATTTTAATAAATAGCTCTTCGGAAAACAGCCTTTAATTGTCTTAACTCTTTGTTTTTTGCCAGATTTATAATATTGCGAAATTCCATAGGTTGAATTAAGCTCGATCTATATTTTTAATGGTTTTCGTAAGCTGAACAGAAAGAAGGCCTACCCACTTTTAATTCCCCTTGAAACAACACCTTTCTTCGGTTTAAGGAGACAGTAATTCCGCTCATACTCGTATGTTTCGTAATAACTTCAGATAGATTGATTTTTAACCATAACTGCGGAAAAGTGTTTGAATAAACACGATTCTTAAGCGCTACTTGAGAAAGGTCTTATTTTAAGCAGAACTGGAGATATATTTATCTTCAGTTGATATAGCGAATGTTTTAAGATACATGAAGATGACTGCTGATAGTTCACTGACAGAGCTATTCAACACTGAATATCATTTTGTACACTAGATAAATTAATTCATAAAATTTTGCTTACATTTTGCAATTGCTGTAGATAAATAACGAAAACATAATAGTTCCATCACCCATTTTTTAACTGCAAGTTTTTTAATTATATCAAAAAAAAAGAAAGAAAATTATTATCAGGAAACGATTTAACTTGCTGCATCTATAGATAACGTATTAAATATCAGTCTACAATTTTTGTAGATATGGTTATCGTTGCCTCCTGAAATGACGCGTGAATGAAATAAATTTTCTGAACTATTCTATTATAATCTCTGAAGCACTGATTTCACCAATTGATGATGATTAGCTATTTATTTATTTTACGAGTACGAATTTGGTTTTTTAAGTGCGGATACTCATAGTTTATTGGTATTATATAGATTAGTACTAAAGGAGCTGTGGTAAGTTAGACGCGCTGTCAAGTAAAATAATTTACGCTACAACCACATCTATTTAGATTCTTTAATAAAAAGAAAGAGATAACATATTTTAGTGTTAACTTAGTCAGCTAGATTATTGAAAAAGTAACACTCAACCATTTAAACCTATCCCTACAAAAAGCAACACAATTAGAGAGAGGGCTATTGCTCATCAAAAGTCATTACAAGGACAATCTAAGGCAGTGTAAGCCATTCTGCTACTAGCGAGTAAGTACGTCAGATCGCAAGCAGAGGCTGCTTGTATGCATACATATTGTGTCGTAGCAAAATACGATTCGTTATGCCACGAGAACTCATGCTAGCAACAACTCGTCGCTCGGCTGGTGTAGTTCGTGCACACATTGCTATCATGCATAGCGTTGGTAAAATGCATTTGTATATGTTTGGCTTACACTGCTCTAAAGCAGGGGTCGGCAGCGCCTAACTCTTTCCACTCTTTTACAACAACTTCGTATTGTTGTAATTCGCCAAATCGTTGACAGGCGCAACTGCACAAAAACAATTCAACCCTTGCGAGTTGTTGCTTTGCTTGTCATTGTTGGTAAATACGCTTGCGACTGCGCATAGTTCTTGCTATGTTATGCTATGAATGCGAGTTGTTGCTTTTATGTGTTTTTTTTATGTTAATAATCCCTTATTGCACCGTATCCAACGATTTCTTGTTGTTGTTGGTTTTTTGTTGTAATTGTTGTTACACTCTTGAAAAATAATCCTTGCCGACCCTTCTCTAAAGCAACGATGGTCACGTAGTGGCACTTTCCGCCCTCATGCCTCGAACCGTTATTCGACGCACAAGCAACCAAAAAAAATTCACAGAATTTCAACGCTATCGACGTACAGCGTTGACTTGAGTTCAATTGAAAACAAAAAACAACACACAAAGGCCTTAACGACGGTGCTGCATAGTGTCTCGATGAATGTAGCAACTATTTTTGTTTTTAGTTTTTGATGTTGCGCCCTTTTGCTAGATTTCCATACCCACCGCTGCTCTAAAGATAGCTTCATTTAAATGCATTGACAATCTTTGTTTTTATAGTTCACTGGCATTTATCAATTGTATTTCAAAGATAGTTAATAGCGATTATTGGTAAAATAAAAAAAAAAAATATGGTCTTTTGCTAGGACCTTCTAAAACTGGTTTTATCTGCAAAGGTTAGAAATGGAAACCCGACTAGTCATTTGAAACGTATATTTTGACGCCGATTCCAAATCTAGCCTCAGAATTGCTTCCACTAATCAGGATTTCGCGTTATTCTACCCCGTACGTGAATAAAATGAGATTTTGAGATATATTTTAAATAAAAATTCTCTACTTAATCCTTTATCCCCTTCTGAAGTATGAAATCATACAGTTGCAGATATCACACTTAGCTTGGGTTATGCAAATAAAGCTTTTTCCTGTTCTTCAGAAAGTATACCCATAGACTGTCAATCCATTGTGATATCTTCACCGGTGCGCTGAGTACGCTCAAAAAATGTAATAGGGAAAAAAATAAACAGATCTTTTTATAAGCCCAAGAATCAAGTTAGGGGCATATTTCCTCATGTTCCAGATTTAGAGCCTCTCCCAACAACTTTGGCGCCTGTGTGCAAGATTTTTTAACGCTTGAGTTTTTTTTTTATATGTATATAAACAATATACATACAAAGAGAAAAAAAAGAGCGAATGGAGCCGTTCCATACAAAAATGGTACATTTTCCCCCTCTGGTTTTAGGTCCGTCATATATGTTCAGGAGAAACATTACTTTTTGAACAAACTTAACGAATTTTTATTTCGAAACCAAGCAAAATTGCTTGAACAGTAAACGACCATTTTACGATATCTTGAAAATTTTGCTATGGAAAAGATAATTCCATTTAACAAATCGCATTACGTTTTTGGGTAAGATTCATTTTAATAAAAATAGCATAATCGTACTTTAAATCATTCAACGACAGGTGACTTAAGTATTGAAATTCCCCAATTTATTTTTTTTAATAGACGTCATAAAAAACTCATATAATAAAACAAACAACAATCACAAAGGTGAAGTTTAGCTGAAAAATTATTATCTAGCGATTTGAAAAAAAATCAAAAGTTGATAACATCAATAATAATAAAATATCACAACAATGTAGCTTATGAGATATGTAATAAAGTATCACAACAATGTAGCTTATAAGATTTTGGCAACTCGATATGTTTTTCTAAAGTATTTTCAAAATGATAACATTATCGCATCATGGCTACTTTTATGTTTTTTTATGTAGACAAAAAGTAGCACTTTAACTCTGCAAAATTATCATGTGACTTAAGGAAATCAAATGTATTTAATCATTCAAAAAGATAAATTAAATTGTTAAATAAAGCAAAGTATACTTGATTTGGTCATAAAAATTTATTTCGTTGCCTTGAAAGTAGGGCTTTACTTAGAGGCATACCGTGCACATCGGGCGCCCGAGTAAAGAACTCATTTTCGCCCCTACCGAGAGAAATTTTCATGTTTTTTTTTGCCAAAAGTTTCATTTAGCTTACCAAAAAAAAATGTTCTCACCTTTGACTTTCAAAAGTTCAAGAAAAACTATAGCAAAATGACATACATATATTTCACGACCATTTTCCGCAACTCAAGCCTTGCGTCCGTGGCGATCATCTCCTTGCCCTCCCCCCTAGGTACTCCACTGCTTATACTCATGAATTTCATGGACTTAAAATTTTTTTCACCAATTGATAATTTGAATTTGGAGACATAAAAGTTATTTCTGATAATCGTGAATGACTTCCGTTGATATTTTTATCATAAATTAGCAGAGTCCAAGCAGTGATTGTAAGAAATTGGTGATGAAGTGTAAGCCAAAAAAAAAAATAGAAGCTACTGCAATTTCCATATTGTCTTTAAGTACTCTTAACGATAGATTTGATGGGCATAAGAATAAGAACATCCCAATGGTCGTGAGGTCCGGTGTATAAAATTTTTCTCTTATCTACTTGAGCACACAGACCTCGATATCGATAGTCTCCATTTTTGTATGAATCTTCATATTGACTTGTTGCAAGTTCTCATTGATATGGTAGGTACCTATAAGCTAGGGAAATTTTGTTTTTTGCAAACGTTTTATTTTCATTAGTAAAATTTATTTTTGAAACCGAAAAACTCCTAACAAAAGCAGTTGCGTTAAATTTTTTTGGCAAGAACTATAGTTTACTAATGTACGCGTTTCCTCAACTTTTTCTCAAAAATTTTGTATTTTCTTGGCAAAACCTGGTATTTTTCGAGCTATTTTCAAATAGGAAATAGCTGTCCGAGTGATTGGAAAATATGATATTTGCTTTTATATAACAGATAAATTTTCTAAACAACTATTTTAACTGAGAGTTCCAGGCGGTTAAGTTTGTACCTGAGATCCCAGAAGTCAAAATATGTGAATATATTGTATTAGCTAAATTTTGATGGTAAGTGATGTCATTGGCAAATGAATATCAAATTTTCGATCTCAATAATTTGTATCTAATTTGAAAGGTATTTTTTAATACTTTTTGTTTCACTATTTCAAAAGTTATTTGAAAAATGCAAAAAAGCAATTTTTGAAGTTCAAAGTAAAATATATATTTTTTTTTAATAATATGCATCTTTTCAAAGATATTTTTGAATGCTTTAACCTTTACCAACAACATATTGCTAAAAATAATGAATGGTTGGCTTCACAGGATTAGGATTCTACTGAAAATTTTACTTTATCTCCTCACGAAGCATAGGGACACCACTTACCGTCTGAATTTGGGCCATATTTTGACGTAATTTCTGAGAATATAGGTATACAATAAGTCACCTCGGTTCTGAGTAAAAAATGCTTTAGTCAAAGTTTCCGTTCAAATATAAGTATGTAGGTACATAATTTTGTATAAAAACATGTTTAATTCCATTTCAGTTCCTAGATCTTTATACAGTCCATTTTCAAATTGCTCTCATCAGAATAGTACAATATTTCATCACAACTTTCTTGTTTTATATCCGATCGTCATATATAAAACATTTTTGGAAAGACCTCACTGAACTATATTTTGTACCTTCAACCAAAGATTTCTATGGCTCAATTTAGTAGATGCTGTTAAAATTTAAATTTTTTCTTTCTTAAAAATCTAAAATTATCTGCGAATTTGACAAAACAATTTTCATATGAAAAAGGGTGTTTTCGAATTTCAATATGGTTGCTTCAATATGGCGGCCAGAAGCCGGAGAAAAATCGAGTGTCCAGCGAAAAAAAAACATGTTAAAATCTTGGCTTAAATTGTAGCTGATAAACGCCTCTAAGGATCTGATGTGGTAGGTTGACAAAATTCAACATGGCGGATCCATTATAGTGCAAATGGTCGCTAAATACGAATCTCAGGTCAGATTTCCAAAATCCAAAATGGCGGATCCAATATAGTGCATTGGGTTATTGAGTTTGATGAAAAATTAATGTGGTGTTTAGGTGGCTCTGTAAGACTCTCGACTAAATTCTCAAAATCAGTAGTAGCACTTTAAACTTTTTTTCGTAATAAATAATAAAATTTCAGGTAACACGACCAAAACAAAATTTATGCTTCACGGCACTGTTTGCCGTCATGAGATTGTTATCAGATTGATTGTTATTTTCTTTAAAAACAAAGTATTCATAATACCAGTTGGAATTATTTGGATTTTCCCTGAGTTATCTTAAAAAATATCAATAAACCAGCCTGTCTAGTTCAATAATAATTAATTAAAAACAATATTACCAACAATTTCGCAGTTATCAAAGCTTAAAAAAAAGCCCAACTTTGATTATACTAAATGCAGACGTCAATAAGTACGTCAAGTATAAAAATATTAAAATGGGAAATGTTGTAAAAACTTATCAAAATTTTTCAATATCTCAAACATGAGCAATAAGAGGAGGATTGTAGTCCTGGGCGTGAAATAGATCAGGCGCTCCAAAGAAAACAATAAATTTTATTTTGAAAAGCCCCTTTTTGCTTCTGTCACAAAGAGTGTATATGTGCTAATATTTTGAACGTAGTTCAATTTTTATGATAAATATGTAAATCAAAATCCTATATAATAGAGACAGTTTGTAGCAAGAAACCTCAAATATTTCGTGAATATACTGCAAGGCCTTTTTTTCAGATTTCGAAAGCGGAGAACTCTATCCCTATCCATATCCCTTCATGATTTGCTCTTTGCTTTACGGTGACCACAACTGAGTACGCATCACAGGCTGTGGTTAGTGATACGCTCTGTAGATATGCGGGGTAACTGCTTTGACAGCCGCAGATAATCAGCGGTTTCGAGTGGAGAGAATAAGCCAAAGGGTTTATATATTCATATATCCTTGTAGAAAATAATCAACAATTGCGCTTCTAATATCGATTTTTTCTTCTTTACATACGAGAGCACTGCATGAGTGCAACTTTGCAAACTTTGAGTACTTTAACTTGTAGAACATTTTATTTAGGATTTATTTCCAAGTACAGCACTTACCTCTCCTGTTTGGTGTTTAAATTTATTTTGATTTGATTTGTGGTTCTTGTGCATAAAAACTCGAATGACTCGTAACGTGGCTAGTGGTCGTTTCGAGTGCACTCATACAGACCTCTATTACATAGCAGCGGTGTTCATCCTATAGCTTTTTCTATATTCGAGATTTTTGCGGTTGTTATTCAGGATTTTTGGAATAAACTGCGAGATTGAAAATTCTATCAGTGACGGCATTTTCTTTGAAGAATACGTAAAGGAGACTGCTAGAGCGTAGAGGTACTTTTTTCAAAAATAAGAAAAAACAAAAAAATTCAATTTTATGGGGTAATTATTATTTAATCGTTATTTCTTTCAAATCTTGACCGAGCCAGCGGCTAAAATGGTCCATTCTGAAGTAACTATTTTTAGTGACGTGTTCGAGCACTTCGAACGGTACTATTTCCTTGAAATTGAATTTTGAAATAACTTTACTTTTATAGCTATTGTGTACCAGTAAGCAAGTATTGCCATCTATTGAGTTTCAGTGCAATATTTGGAGATAATTCATTTTTATAATAAGAGTTATGTCTAAATGTGATACCATTATTGAAAAAAATATGTTTTTTTAAAATATGAATTTTTAAATTGAACGGTCTTATTGTAAATGCTATTTTATGGACCATTTTCTTAAATTGAATTCAATATCGATATAATAAAAATACATTTATAATTACCCATTAAATTAAATTTTGTTAATCGAATGCATTCGACTTCAGGCATCGGATGCATCTAATTCGCAATCAATACGTCAGCAATGACAACAACAAAGGCTTAAGTCAAGCCAATTGATTAAAAATAAAATCTGACTAAATTTTGATTAGGTAGGTTAAGGGCTGTCCATTAATTACGGGAGGTGTTTTTTTCAAAATTCAGACCCTTGTTGAGATTTGGTGAGATTTTGCCGTACCCCTTCCCTCCCTAATTTGACTCACGTAATCAATGGATGGCCCCTTAGGTTAAAAGGGTTCCTTTTATATAACAATATGCACTCGGAGGCAGTTTGCCCATTGTGATACCCTACATATGTATGTATATACGAAATATTCCCCTCCTTCTCCTTAAATTGTCTTATTGAGTGGGGGCGAATCATCCAGAATCCCTGATGAAGTTGACTCGACTAGTTTCTCAGACCAACAAAGATTGCATAGCGAAAATATATGGTTCGTCTCCTCATTAGCCCCGGGCATCTGCAGAGCAGGTGCCTTACCGTCTTATTCTCTTCTTCATCTCTGCAACTCCTGCAGAAATTTCTGAAAGGAGCATTATATTTGGTGGCCATAATGGCAATTATACTATGCCCCGTCAGTACTGCTACAATAGTCCTCAGCTCTCCTCTTCTGAATCTTAAGAGAGTTTGCGTCCTTCCCAGATGCAATTTGGACCACATGTTTCGAGACGTTCTGCATCCGGAGGTAAGGTTTCACCTTCTGTTCGTTTGTTTCTTGACTATACCCTATATGTCCGATAGTATAGTTCCGTCAATGGTATCGAAAGGCTTACCACTTGTTGATACTCCGGTTGTTCTGATCCTATTCTGGCACATTCGTCAGCTTTCTCATATCCGGGAAATACCCTTATAATCGAGCACCCTGCAGAGCTCTATAGCATGTAGTGATTCCCTGTAGTGTTCTACACACCTAGACTTCACGATTTTGGCGTTCAGTGCTTTGATCGTTGCCTGACTGTCCATATATATGGTAATGATGGAGGAAGTAAGCTCCTTGTTCTGTATCACCTCTGTAGTTGGTCTGTGGCATAGTTTTCAGCTTGAAAAACGCTGCAATAATTGGGTAGTCTGAAAGACATCTTCTTACCTATATTACCCGCTCCTGCGCCGCACTCCATCTTGAATCCATACGTGATGATGGTTAGTCCCTTTACTTCCAGAACGGTGCCTGAATTTCAATCTTCTCTTGTTGGAAAGTTGGTGTAGTAGGCAGTGTCATAGTCAAGTATTGGTACACGGTAATCACTTACCGTAAGGCAGAGTCCCCGCTGCATATCTTGCATAATAAACCCGTGACTCTCAGAATTTTGAAGCTTGCTGTATTCTTTTCACCTATGAATCCCTTTTGCCGCCATATTCCTGATGTATAGGTCAATAGAAAGAAGATGCATTATAATATCCAGGCCCGCCTGTGGTGTCCAATCAAAAATTTTGATTACTCGAAAGTAATTTTCATATGTCAAGGAACACTGAAAATAAAATATAAAAAAAAAGTTTAACTTTAATCTCAGAAATTTCGTGATTTGCCCTCTACAACCGCAATATTAATTTACCGATATATAAGAGTATATTTCGGGAAACTGGAATATCGGGAATGTCACCTATAATACCAGCACATACAGATCTTCTCTTTGTTGCTATAGTTGAATCGAGATATTAAATACGATCTGGAATATGACTACAGTTGATTTATGAAAAAAAAAAAAATAAATAAACCCAATATATTATAGAAATCGTACTCAGCAATTTTCGAAATTATCAATTCAATTGCGCATTTCAACTTATCTAACTGCCCTGATGATTGCGATGAAAGTGTCGCGTCAAGATTTTAATATCATTGTCTTGGAAATTCCTTATTTTAAAATATAAACTAATTAAATTGCGAAATTACCTAACTGCGCTATTGCTTTATCAGAATAGAATTTGTTATTGTCGTTGTTGTCGGAAGACCTATAAAAAGCCTTTCACTTTACCAAAACTTAAGTTAAATCAAAATGTTTCGCTTCGTAGCTCTGTTTGCTTTAGTTAGTTGCGCCTTTGCCGGTTCTCTGCCCGATGATTTGGATGGACGTATTGTAAATGGGGAAGCTACCACCATCGAGAAACACCCATATCAGGTCTCATTGCAAAAAAGTGGTGGTCATTTCTGCGGTGGCAGTATCATCAATGAAGATACAATTGTTACAGCTGCTCACTGCATACCAGGTCTCAAAGCTGCTGATGTAAAGATTCGTGCTGGTTCCACATTCCATAAGCAAGGTGGAGAATTAGTATCGGTCAGAGCACTCCTGGCTCATCCAGGTTATAACTCAAAAACTCATGTGAATGATGTTGCTATAATAAAGTTGTCAACACCCATTAGAGAATCCAAAACAGTTCGTTATATTAACTTGGCTTCAAAGAATCCAGCTAACGGCACTCCCGCTGTAGTCACTGGATGGGGCACTAAGTGCTTTTTGACTTGTGTATCCCTTCCTGCTGAGCTTCAAGAGGTTGCAGTTAACATCATTCAATGGGAAACATGTCGCTCCAATACATATAAATATGGTACATCAATTGAGAAATCAATGATTTGCGCTTATGAAACAGATAAGGATGCTTGCCAAGGTGACTCTGGTGGCCCATTAGTAGCTGACGGTGAACTTGTTGGCGTTGTTTCTTGGGGTAATGGCTGCGCTCGTGCAGGTTATCCAGGTGTATATGGTGATGTTTATGACACTCGTACTTGGCTTGTAGAAACAACTAAAACTTTGTAAACGGAGATGAAAGCGATTTGACAATAAATTTGAAATTCGAAAAAAATTAAATAGTTTTATTATAACACATGCGATATTTCAACATTTTTCTCGTTTTCCTTATTTTTGACTTTTTCAACCAATTTCATTTTATTCGAATTTACCAGGATTTTTCAACATTATAAAACGACTTTTTCAAGCTGTTTCAATTTGTTTATATGAGTTTTTCAACCTATTTCAAATGTTTTCGAGTTTTTGAATCTCCTGCAACTTTTTTCAACACTTTCCATATTTTGTCAAGTTTGTCAACTGTTTCAACTATTCAACCTCTTTCAATTTTTTTACAACACTTTTCATTTATTTTACGAATTTTTCAATCTTGTATATCTTTTTTTGAGTTTTTCTACTTTTTTCAACATCTTCAATATTTTTCGAAATTTTTCCATTTTTTTTTTAAGGTTTTTATCAATCTTCTTTTGGCTTTTTCAAAATTTTCCAACTTTTCAACATTATTCAACTTTTTCAATTTTTTCCATATTTTTTCGACTAATTCAAACTCTATCAAATTTTTTCAATATCTTTCAATCTCTTTCAACTTTCCTCGTTAGTTTCCATATTTTTTCGACAATTTCATCGATTTTGAACTGTTTCAGCATCTTTCAACTTTATTAAACTTTTTTGGAGTTTTTCAAACTCAATCAACATTTTTCATGTATGAAAAATGCTTTCAAATGCTTCAACATTTTGCAACCTCTTTCAACTTTCTTCGAGTTTTTCAACATCTTTAAACTCTTTCAACATTTTTAAAATTTTGTCGACTTTTTGAGCCTGTTTCACCTCATTCAAAATTTTTAACGTTTCTCCATTTTTTTTTCGAACTTTTCAACATTCTTCGGCTTTTTTTTGAAAACTTTTCAACTCTTTCAACTGGTTTTTAACATTTAACAGTAGAAATGTCTTAAATTTTTAATAAGTGAGTATTGCCATTTTTTTGCTAGGGATTTCAATGTGAAAACTCCGATTCCTTTTTCTTAACCTCAAACATTCATCATTACTCATCAAAAGCAGTGGCGTCAATTCGGTAGGGCTGGGGAGGGCATTGCCCCCCCCCCCAAGAATCTGATACTAGGTGTTATTCAATACAGTAATTCAATAAAACCATCTAATAGAGGTGGAATTGTAATTCTTGCCCCCCCCAAGGTTTTGGTAAAGTGATGCTCCTGATCAAAAGCCTTCGAAATTTCGGTATTATATGTTAACAAAAGCTTTAAGTTACTATATATACTTAAATCAAGTGCTCACTCGTCCATAGACTTAAAATTAATTTCAGCTCTTTTTTTTTGAATTTAAATTTCTCATTTATAGGACATTTTCGAATTTAGAAAATATTAGTGCAGGGCTGAAATCATGTTCAAAAGCGTACTTTTGCGTATTTTTCCATTTATGCATTCGTATTATTTTGCATTAGGGGGCTTATTAAATTCCATAAATTTCAAGTAGCTTCATTTTTATGTGTTTGTGATCTAAATGTATGGAAGAGCAGGTTATATTGAGTTAAGCGTGATCTCAATTAAGTATATATTAATATACTTTTCCGCTCTCTTTTATGTATTGCAAATGGTAAAACAAAATGAATTTTACCTAAACGATTCTCTACTATAACTTCTGAATTAGGCTTTGTTCATGGAAAGCGAAATTCTTTGAAATCTTAAAGAAAAGCATACTTTTAGGGATAATAAAAACAAACATAAATGTTAAATTCTTTTAAAAAGCTGTTAAGATAAGGAATATTCAATAAAAAAAAAATAATTAAAACAGACAGAGTTTCGTTTAAAGTTTTTGTAAATAAATGTTGTTAGTACTTTCTTTAAATATCAAATAAGCAACAAGAGAAAAACTTATCCAATAATTAGCGCCTTCAAAAAAGCGCTTCCAACCTGCACAATTAGTAGCTAGTGCCTTCAATTCTCTTCAACATTCCCAGATTCGCGTATTTCCTGTTCTAGCGCTCGTCTCCTTGAAAGACTCTATCCATCTGACAAAAGTTTTCAATAGAGCACGGCAAAATAAATCGAAAATAATAATAATAAAAAAAGAAAATTAATACCTCATTTGATTTTCAAAATATCGTTAATTGAAAATGATAAGCTAATATGACAGTGTATGTCAAATGAAACCTTTATTCGCAAATAACTCAAAGTCCTGTCATAGAATTCTGTCGTGACCATTGAGACTTTTGTTAAGGATGACGAGAACTTGCTCTCTGCAAAAAAATGAATAATGAATAATCTGTGTAACGGCTGGATGGTATAATCTCAATATACTTTATTTTTTATCAAGAGCTTTTTTTCCAGTTTATACACGTGATATGCTTTTGTATGTAAGTAGCTGGAATAAATAATATTATGAAGAATTAGTCACAGTTTACCAAGTAATTTCGTAGATAAGATCGAAAATTTTACAATGATTTATTTATGATAAGCTTTTTTATCAACAACATTATTTTGGGAAATTTAAAAGCCTTTAGATTGTCCAATCAAGTTTACTAAATCATTTAATCTTTAAGGCGATTTTCGTTGAATTTATTTTATACTACATAGAGCATTTTTAACATTTAATTAAAAGTTTTTTGCAAAAGCTTAGTCCATCTATGTACGCGTATTCATTCGATATATTAAAGTTCCTACTCTACGCATTATTGGTGACCCTCACCTACGCTGCTTATGTTCTCTTTGACGGTACCGAAACTATCGTGTCACAGCTTGATGAACGTATTGTCGGAAATATTTTAGAGACGTTAAGATTTGACTCTTGATTCTAGGCAAGAAATATTTAACTTAATTTTTGATATATCTCTTTCGGATTTTGAGATAAGACAAAATTTGCATGTTATTGATCATAAGTAAATTTTAATTTAATATTATGAATACCGTTTTACTGCCCTCCATGCCATTGCACCCGGAGGCACGACCCACTTCGCCACACCCTAGCTACGCTACTGTTAACCACGCAATCTAGTAGATAAAATCGATAAATTTACAACGTTTTATTGATGATAAGGTTTTTTTTAGCCATGAATGCGGCATTGACCGTTTGAAAATCATGCGATGAATACAATTGTTCAATACATTTTTGACTGTAAGGCACTCTTCTTAATCGATAGCTGCACCCGTTTCGTTCTTAAGAGCCTCAATCGTTGCTGGATAGTTAGCGTAACACTTATCTTTAGCGGCTACCCAAAAATGTTGATTCAACGGAGTTATCATTGTGCAGCAGTGCTCACCATTAATTTCAAGAAAAAATTACCCAATGATACCACAGAGATCACACCATACAGTTACTCTTTGAGGTTGCATTGGTTTCTCAACAATCAAGTGTGGATTTTTTGAGCCTCCGATGCGGAATTTTTTTTATTTACGTTACCACCGTGGTGAAAATGAGATTCGATAGTGTGGAACATACGAGTAGTTTTCTTATAGTTCTCTTGGAAGATTCATCATTTTACAAGTGAATTTTTTCTTATTTCTCAACGTTTGTTCAAGCGTATATTGACCCATTTCCTTAGCCGGAGATATAAAACTAACTTTCTCTTATAGTACGAATGACATTAGGGTTGCCACACTCAAAATCATTAGTAGTTAAAATTCAGGGCTTGATTGGATTTCATGTGAAATGTATAACATTTTATAACGAGTTTTGGGACATAAAAACTGATGATCCTTTTTTCACCGCTTAGGATTTTTTAGCGTAATTAGATTTTACGCTTAGTGCTTAACTTTCACAAAAATACTGATACGGAAATTCGCATCGACGTCAAATCACCACTTTCATTTCAGACTTGATATAAAAAAGTCGTAGTAGAACAACGATAACGTGTAGGCGAAAGTCTGACAGCAAATTTGACCTCAGTGACCTCAAATTATCCTGAGTTGACATCAGTCGATGTTCCTCCAGCAATTATGTAGGTCTCATTTTAGCGGTAATTATTTAGAACTATTGAACTTAAGGGGTTAGACCATAGTGGAAATTTAAAATTTAAATTAAAAATACCAAGCTAAAAGGGTTATGCGAAAAAAATATCTAAGGACTCGAATTTCGGGGATCCGCTGTCAAAACATACTGGTCCGTAATGAAAACTTTAAGCGCGTTTTTCTCGAAACAACGTATTCAAGTTGAACGGACGCATAACTCGGACAATTTCAAATCGATTGACTTACAATTTTGACTGTATATTCAAAATTATAATCTTTATGGAAGTACGTAGGATCGTTTTTTTTTTTATACATATTGCATAGTTTCTTATTAATAAACAATTTTCACGCAATTTTTTTTTATTTTTGAATTTTTTTTAAAAAAGGCGCTTTATTTTCGCAAGATTTGAGATATCGAAATAATTAATAATCCATAGAAATTCTTCAGTGGAATTTTTTATTTCCTCGCTGAAAAAAATTTTTAAAATTTGTTTAATTTTTACGCCAGTACTGTGTCCTATTCGCATCTTCTCCCTTTCTTAGACAAAACTTAATTTTTTTTAGCTCTATAAGAGGACCCTTATAAATAAACATAAACAAATTTAAATTTTAAAATAAAAAATATATGTAATTATTTTCCTAAAAAAGCAATAAAAATATTAAATTACAAAAAAAAAATAATACTGTTCTCCACTGCAGCTCACAAAATCATAATGAGATCTCTTGACGGCGTATAACCAAAAAATAAAAGTTCGCCCTGGTACTATCAAAACCCCCTAGCAAAAACCTGACAGCAGCGCTGGTTGGGAGCGCTCCTGATCTCGGAGTCCGGGGCTATAGCCCTACCTTAATTCAGCACTGTAAACACATCAAGTCTTAAGACAATTTCTAATGGTAATCTACAGTGTTCGATTTTATTTGATGGATTTTTTTTTTAAGAAAAAAACCTTGAGGAAAATTAAAACGACCTTGAAACGGTTAAATTTTGTGTGAACTGGCTTAACTGCAGATAACAAACATACAGACGGTAAAATAATTTTACCAGTTAAAAATTATATTTCTTTTTGGGAAATTTAAAAGCCTTTAGATTGTCTTATCAAGTTTACTAAATCATTAAGTGTACTACATAAATCTAATCTTTAAGGCGACTTTCATTGAATTTATTTGTGCCTAGAAAATATTGAACTTTTAATTATGATAGTATAAAAGTTTTTTGCAAAAGCTATGAACAAAGTTTAGTCCATCTGTGTACGCGCATTCATACGATATGTTAAGGTTCCTACTCTACGCGTTATTGGTGACTCTCACCTACGCTGTTTATGTTCCCTTTGATGGTACCGAATCTATAGTACCACAACTTGATGGACGTATTGTCGGTGGAAAGGCGGTTGACATAAGGAATCATCCTCATCAGGTTTCATTGCGTTATAGAAGTTGTGAAGAGTGCGCATATTCCCACTTGTGCGGTGGTAGCATTTTAAATGCAACAGTGATAGTAACCGCAGCTCATTGCCTTAACAGACGTGATCCAACAAATATTATGGTAGTTGCTGGTACTAATAATCGTCGTGGTTCAGATGGTGCTATTTCGCCAGTGTTAAGAGGTGTCATGCATGAAAAATACAATTCGACAAGCACTGATAACGATGTGGGTCTGTTATTTTTGGCACTCGAAATACCTATAAATAATGTTACTATAGCACCCATAAAATTGGCATCAAAACATCCAGATGATGGTGTAAAATCTGTTGTTACCGGATGGGGTACAACAACTCAAGGTGGTGTAGCATCTAATACGTTACTGGAAGTTGAAGTGCCAATAGTAAGTAATTATTGGTGCGGAAGAGCTTATGGACAGGAACACATAACGCCTAGTATGTTATGCGCTGGTACTCCACTAGGTGGTAAAGATGCCTGTCAGGGCGATTCCGGTGGTCCGCTTGTCGTTGAATCGGAATTAGCTGGAATTGTTTCATGGGGAGAAGGATGTGCACAACCCGATTATCCAGGTGTTTATGCTAGTGTGGCAAACCTTAAAGATTGGATTGAAGCAACAATGAATGGTGTTAAGCCTCCAACAGATGATGATCTTTATATTGATTTTCTATAAGTATTATAAATGTGTAATTAAAATTAAAACAGAAAAATCTTTTAGTAAAAATATTTAAATTTTTTCAGAGGTAACTTCCTATCGTCTATTGAATGCTTATAAGTAACTTCACCTTGTAACCTACATATCATCTCTAGCTTTTGATGCTAAATTCATAATTCACTATAATTTTAAGATATTTCCAGTCATGCGTTCCTGTGCAGACTTTACTCTTCGGGGGACGCCTAGTTTTGACAAATCATTATAATAGAACTTGATAAGTTCAGCAGAAGAATAAAGTATTTTGATATTTCGCTTGCCTTATGACTTAACTGCCAAAAAATGTTGGACCTCTTATAACAAAAAGGAACCAAATATAAATATAATATAAATATATCATATCTCAAGGCAAAAGTAGCAGTAGATGGTGTAGAAACTGCAATGATTCCGACGAGGAAAAAATGCTGGAACAAATTTATTTCCCATATCTGGTCTTATCCAGGCACAGAATAGTTACCTTTGAACATGCGATGATTAATATCTTTACTAAGATATCAAAAACCAAATGAAGCATTCAAAATGGAACTGGAGCATACAAATTATAAAGCCAGGTCAATAATCTTTCCCAATAAAATTGAGGTCTTGCTACTATCCTAACCTTTTCTTGACTTGCAAAGTATTCGCTGTATAGCTTTTCAGTCTAAGAGTACAAGTTTCGGAAACATTTTAGTTTCTGGGACGTTCAGGCTTGATCGTTTTTAGATTCGATGATTCTTTTATATTTTAATCGATGAACTTCTATTATCGAACCCAATTAATTTCTTTGCAAACGACATTGGTCAACTGTCGCATTATTATTTAGTTGATGGCAAACGACAACTTAATGAAAAACAACTTAATATTTTATATTTTATTGATTTATTGATACATGGTCTTCAACTTTATGTTTGGAATATGAAGTCGGTATAGTTGCCGCCTCTGACCGTGGCGCAAAGGCGAGCTCTTTCTATAATAATCTCGAAAACTTCTGGTGTCATTTCAGCAATTTCGTTTCGAATGTTGTTCTTAAGCATCGAGATTGTGGCAGTGATAGCATTTTCGGTACATCGGAGCATTTTCAGTACACTTAGCGAATTTTCAGCATACTTTCAGTACATTTTTGGTACATTGGACAATTTATAATAATTAAATTTTTTTTAGAAAATGAAAGTAAAACAATTCGGGATAGTAGATCGCAATGTGTAGGTGTACAATTTTGTAATTTGCTGAGAAATATATCTTACTTTCCTAGGGTTTTTGAAATTCCAAAAATGAGAACCTTTTGTTTTACTAATTTTTACATTTTGTGAAAAGTTTTTCTAATTTGAGTAAAATTGGGTGTTCAAGACAAAAAAAGTAAATTCGGCCTGTAAAAAGTTCATTTCAAGTATCGATTTAGTGGATTTTCACAAGACCCAAATGCCATCACTGGATTGTGATACTAATTTCTGTTACCGTACTACTTTGAATATATTTCTCTTCGTGAGTGAATAATTTCTTACTCTCTTGAAATTTAATGATCTAATTATGCATGCTTTTTCACGATTTTACAGCTTTGTCCATTGTTACTCATATACTTTGCTTTTTTTTAATTTGATAAGATCTATCAGTAAGGTGAATTTTCTAAAGGTCAATTTTGAACTCCAAAATTTGTTATAAGATTTTTTTTTGATAGAAATGTCACTGTCAGATTACATTTGATCGGCTTTATAAATGTTGAAGCCAAACTACACAGTTACAGTTAAAATAACATTGCATAACAGTACTATAAACACCATTATATTATACGGTATAAACTAGGGAAAACTAGAGATGAGACTTTCAATAACCAACAGTAGTTATCGATTGACATCGAAAGCCTTCTGTCAGAAATCGATGGTATTTCATAGTATTTGTTACTATGTGTATTGCGAGCGTTGCTGCCTTTTAACTCTCAAGTTCATATTTTGAATAGGATTCGACAAGATAACCCCATATATTCTATATAGGCTCTATGAACTCTATCACGTGTCATACTTCACCCATAGCCACATACAAAAGGATAGTGAGTGAAAACATAATGCTTTAAATAGCATTCTAACGATAGCGCAAAACTTTCAACTGTATGGGAGATGTCATACTCGCTATCGAAAAATCTATTCAATGGGCTAGAATGATAATGGAGTGTGATTTTAGACATAATTTGTAGCACCCTGGACCATTGATGATATTTATTCTCTATTTTTACTTTGAACAAATTGTTAGTGGTCAGTATTTTTGAAATCTGTGTAAATTTTTATTTTAAAGACTTTATTACAACACTGTTACTCAGAAAATACCGAATTTGTAGGAGCTGAATGGAGGTCATTTTCAGAGCATTTTTTTTTTGTCAGAAAGAAGACTCTTTTTCTCTAGCAGCGTCATTCTGAGTAATCCAAACTGACTTTGTTATTTCGGTAACATGAAATGTGGGCGTAGAATAGGAAAAATTTCTTTTATGTACCGTTTATTTATAAAATCTGCATAACTTTGCAAGAAATTATCTTAGCAGCTACTGAAAAACTAAGTACATACATAGATGAAAAATGAGTTAGTCTCAGATTTGTGTGAGGTTGAAGAGAATTTTTGAAGTCATTTAGAACATTTTCAATTCATGAAGCGAAGCCAATTTGTACCAAACGAATATAGCAAAATAAATTCAGCAAGTAATGCCGATTAAAAATATAATTGTGTGCTATATACTTTTCTTGAACTGCCACGCCTCTTCCTATGCGTACTAAGCGAATGTACGAAAAATTCAAGCAAACAATACCGTGATTATGCTTTGGTGTTCGACATAGAAAATGCGTAAATGTAAAAATGTTGAGCCTGAGAAAATCACACTGTTGTTTACTTTTCACTAAAGCCTTTTGAAAAGTTATGAAAAATTTTAAGTCAATCAAGTTTCACAACAAAAAGTAAATGTGTTAAGTGCAACAAATAAAAAATATCTTATCAAACTATGAAAATTCCATTTTTAGGTTGATGATAACAATCTTAACGCTGTTGTCATTATATATGTTATGCCGCTTGACCATAAAGCTGCGACAAAGATGATATTTGCTCAACTTCTTTTCATTAAACAATGTGCGAAAAGTCAAATAATGAGGACAAGTATTTATTAGGCAAATGCAGTAAAATCTATAAAAATTTCTTACTTTACTTTCCTTTTACGGGAAATCCTCATATGTATATAAAACATAAAATTAAGATAATCTTTTAAAATTAAAATTGGTTTAACATGATGATACTCTGCTAAAAATTTATGTGTTCAGCTTTCATTGACAGAACTTGTACTCAAATGAAGTTTGTTAGTAAAAGTGCACTATATGCAAGGTGTCCCATTTTAACTTACACAGCTGAATAAGTCAAAAGTTAACTTAGAGGTGAAAGTGACTCTTGAAGGTCATTTCAAGCTCGAATTCCCGCTTGGTGCAGAAGAGCTAGTAATCATTCGCAGGACGGCTGCACAATCTTGCCTTAACTGGCTGATCTATTAGATCTATCTCAACTTTTATCCGTTGCTATATCTCGATACACCAGAATTTGTTTTGAAACTTAAAAATTTAAATTTATTATTAAAGAAATATTTAACAATGTAAGCTAAACGCTCACAAAAATTCCACCATATTTCGCACACTATACATCGTAAAATAATAATTGTATAATTAATTTTCAATTATAAAGTTAATAAAAACGATACGATATCTACGATAAAAGGGTATCACCGAAAATTTACTATTACCAAATATTCACAATTCATTCATTTGTCGCACCATGTTGACACGATTCTGTTATCTGATGGCCTGCGTGGCTTTTGTTACAGGAGCAGCAATTCATCTCAAGGATACAGTGGAGGACGAACAAATTGTAAGTCCACATATTGTTGGTGGTTCAACTGTTCATATTTCGCAATATCCCCATCAAGTCAGCTTGCGTTACAAATCCATCACAAGTCCAGAAGAAGAGTATCAACATCTTTGCGGTGGCAGTATCTTGGATGAGGTGACAATTGTCACAGCAGCACATTGCATTATTGCAACAGTGGCAAGTCAATTTCAAGTTGTAGCAGGCACCAATTATCGTCGCGGCAGTGATGGTGTCATCGTGCCAGTGCAAGAGATCATTATGCATGAACGATACAATTCAACAACTGTCGACAATGACATTGCAATTTTAAAATTAGGCAGTCCTTTGCATTTGAATAATTTTACTATCAGTAAAATAGAATTAGCCGATGAAGATTTTAGCGCTGGCACTACAGCTGTAATTACTGGATGGGGTTCTCTCTCGTTTGGAGGTGATTTTCCGGAAGTTTTGCAAGCTGTTAAAGTACCACTGGTTAGTTATGAAACGTGTAGTGATGCTTATGGTTCTAACCGAATAACAGATGCTATGCTGTGCGCTGGTCTTGGTGGTAAAGACGCTTGTCAAGGCGATTCTGGTGGTCCATTGATAGTTGATGGAAAATTAGCTGGTGTCGTTTCTTGGGGCAACCGATGTGCTCAACCTCGTTATCCTGGTGTACATGCGAAGATATCATATTTGCGTTCGTGGTTATTGCAAAAGATCGCATTGATAAAATGTAAAGGATAATTTTGCGTTCTTTTGATATTGCTTGCTTTCACTCGATAAGTAATTACGAGTATAGAAATTATATAATAAACAATATATGTACATACATATGTAGGATATATTAATACGATGAAAGAGACTAATTTTTAACTTATCTTATTACTTATTGTCTAAAATATATTTTCGTGAATATAAAGGTACGAACACAAGGTATAATAAATAGCATAAGCAGGATTTTTTTGAAATTCCGTTAATGGTTCCACAAGAAACTCCAATTAGTTTCATATTCAAAATGGTTTCAAAATACAAATCTTATTGAAAAGCGACCTAAACAAATTCACTAATTTCGTTGAAAAATTTTGAAAAAATGGCAAAAAAGGTATTATATTGAACGTAACAACGATGGTTTTAAAATTCTTATGCCTCAAATCTTTCCCGAGATTTTGATTTTGATGCTATTGGCAAAGAACCCGTTGCAGAAAAGTCTGGTGTATAAGATAGCGGGATAAGATGTACAAGACAGATAGCAATGCATTTTGATGGAACTACCTAACCAACTACTAACTTGCCTTGCCAAAGCCCGTCTCAATGCCCAAAAATGCACATATTTTGGCGTGATTCTGCGGGTCTGAATCTACGGGTTTCGAGTTTTAAAATTTTGCTAAAAAAATTTCCTTAAAATACGGTCAAACGTTAAACTTTTGTACTTTGGTGCGGTGTAGTATTAAGTCCCACACTTTGTGGATGACAAAAATATTGACATTTCTTAATTTACTTAACATATGTGGCAACATTTGACCCACACTCAAGGAAATTTATTTAAATTTAATTTCTGCCATTGAGTAAGTTCATTACCTTAACAAAGATGATTTATTATTTAGACTTTGTATATCGATATCACTCATTTTAAAACTCCGGATTTTTTTCCCAATACTTCAGTCATTCGCTCAAATTGCCTGTTGGTGGTAATTTTTGTACGGAAAGAACTTTTTCAAATTTTTTGATTCAAATTATTAACTTTAATTTTTATTAACGTGTACTCATTAATTTTGGCGATATCAAAATGACTACAAATTTTAGCATTTATGAATATAACTACCTACAATAGACCCATGCCAGCCATGTAAAGGCAAAATGAGTGGAAGACCTTGTCGCGGAGATACTTCGCTAATATTTGCCCACCAAAATTTCTATTGAAAAGACTACCGTAAACACATGGACTTATATAGATTTCAGATTTTAACGAGTAATGCTAATTTAAAACTTTCAATCAAAACCTTATTTTTTCGAAAATTGAGATGGCCATTAAAAATTTTCAAACTATTAAAAGTGGGTCAAATCTTGTCATACCGAAATTTTTCGGGCTAGAAATTGATGTGTTTTCATCTGCTCTACAACATTGGATTTAATATAATTTTCTACTTCTGGCTTACTTTCCGAGTTATTGAGCGAAACTTTTTTCGTCGGCCTCTCACAACCAGACCCGCAACGATTCTGGCGATTGACACTTATTTCCATTATCAGGCTTACTTAAACTATCTATTGAAAAAAAATTCAGCGTGAGGAAATGACTATGATAAATGCAACGCTGCCTCCCGGACTATAAGATTTTTACAGTTAGTTCAGCAAACTAATTATCTACAGCAAACAGAGGACTTAAACGATTTTTGAAGTACAGAAAAATAATTTTGGGATATAATTATCATCCAATCCAATTTTTGATATTTGACTTTGAAGATTTGACATCAAATCCGCTATATGCCATTTCATATTTTGGGCTTATATGCATCCCGATTTTCCTCAGTATAGCGTGTCTCGTTTAAGTGCTTAATTTAAAATATGCATGTACTTCATGTGTTGCTGCTTTGAATGGTAGTTTTTAACTTTTATTCGCTGCTAATATTTCGAAATGCCAGAGTATGTTTTAAAATATAAAAAACTCAAATTTATTAGTAAAGAAATATTAAACTAGTGTAACGATCACCGAAATTCCCATTTATGTATGTAAATCGCACACTGTCCATCGTCAAATAGTTATTCTACAATCAATTTTAAATTATGTGGATAATGAATAAATGTGATTCCAACGATAATAGGGGCTGTATGAGTATTAACCGAAATTTAACATAACTTCACATTCACAATTCATTCACTTGTCGCACCATGTTGAAACGGTTCGGCTATCTGATCGCCTGCGTGGCTTTTGTTACAGGAGCAGCAGTTCATCGCAAGGATACTTTGGAGGACGAGCAAATTGCAAGTCCACATATTGTTGGTGGCTCGGCCGTTGATATTTCAGTATATTCACATCAAGTCAGTCTACGTTATAAATCCATCACAACTCCAGAAAAAGAATATGAGTATCGTTGCAGTGGCAGTATCTTGGATGAAGTAACAATTGTCACAGTAGCACATTGCATTATTGCAACAGTGGCAAGTCAATTTCAAGTTGTTGCAGGTTCCAGTCATCGTCGCGGCAGTGATGGTGTCATCGTGCCAGTAAAAGAGATCATTATGCATGAACGATATAATCCAGATACTTACGATTATGATATTGCAATTGTGAAATTAGGCAGTCCTTTGCCTTTGAATAACTTTACTATAAATAAAGTAGAATTAGCTGAAGAAGATGCTAAAGCTGGCGCTACAGCTGTCGTAAGTGGATGGGGTGCCCTCTCAGATGATGGTGATTTTCCGGAAGTTTTGCAAGCGGTTAAAGTACCAGTAGTTAGTAATGATTTGTGTAATATTGCTTATGGTGGTGGCATATCAGAAAATATGCTGTGCGCTGGTATTGGTGGCAAAGGCGCTTGTAACGGTGACTCTGGTAGTCCATTGTTAGTGAATGGAAAATTAGCCGGTGTCGTTTCTTGGGGCCACCGATGTGCCGATCCACAATATCCTCGTGTATATGCGAATGTAACATATTTGCGATCGTGGTTATTGGAAAAGGTCGCATTATAAAAATTAAAAATATAATTTTGAGTTCTTTTAATATTGCTTGCTTTTAGTCGACGAGTATAGAAAATATAAAATAAACAATATATACTAAGTAAAGACTAGCAGACTAATTTTAAACTTATCTTATTATTGCCTAGATTATTTCTTTGTGAATGTGGAGGTACGACCATAAGGTCAAAGAGCTTAAGCTGACTTTGGTTTTAATTCCGTAAATGGTTACAAAAGAAATTCCGATTAATTTAATATTCGAAATGGTTTCAAAATACAAAAAATATTGAAAAGTGATCTAAATAAATCCACAAACTTCGTAGCATCCATTGAAGCATCGTAGCATGTTTTACAAGACAGCCTAGATTTTCTTAATGAAATGTTGGTTACCATTCACAAAAAAAAATGATTTGACTCGATGTCGTTACTATAAGGAAATAATATTGCTATGCCTTCCTCACAAGATATTACTTAAAAGAAAATGCCTGCATATCCAAATAAATAATTTGTTTGCCTTATTATGATTAAATAAAGGCTTTCGTGCTGTTATTTTTGAAACGACATCATTTGGAGAATGCGGAGATGGAATTTGAAGAAATGCGGAACTGCACAAAATTCATATTTGTATACAGCACATCCCGAGAATTATGAAAGAAATTTCTATGAATTTCTATGGGTGCGTCGAATACATCTTGTGTAATATTTTTTATATTGGTTTTCCTATGACCAACAGCAACATTTAGGGTAATTTTTTAATTTTAGATTGAAATGAGGAGCATTAAAGAACTTACTTAATTTCTGTTGTTTCGAAATAGATTTCATAGACTCGTTATTTGTTAGCCGATGACTTAGTTTAGGGGATTCTTTTGAACGCAACTTGGGCGTCATGAAGATCAATAACATTGCTATAGATTGTATGTAACTATCTCTAACAGTTTAGGAATTGCGATCAATTATTGTTTAATTAACTCAAATTGATTTCAATTTTCTATGAGAAATTTAAAGGTACCATTTAATTGCTTGCCATGCAAAGACTATTATACACAGTGCGACAGTTTTCCACACAGACTTAATATTTCCTGCCTAAGCGCATGCCGTCATCTGCCAACATTATATATCGTTGTTACTTTCTTTCACTCTATCATTTTGCATAATTTCGAGCTGCAATATACTACAGTTTTAATTAAAACAACAAAATTGGCTAAAATTCGGGCATTTTCGGGCATCGGGACAGACTTTGGCAAGGCAATCCTGGTTGGCTAGTGATGCCGTAATGCTGATTTATTTTTCATTTATATAAATAGCCTTACAACATAATTTTTATAATTTCTTACATGGGAGGTGGGCGTAGGAGACGTCATACCACGCCCATTTTTACATGATGTCATATTCATATCTCCTGGAACTCATGACCTAAGTTTCAAACCGAAATTTATTGTAGAAGTATATATGACACTTTCTACAACTATACTGTACTACTGTAGACCTTTAAGGTGTCTGGCAGACTATAATAACCATCGGAAGTGTCTGCCAACTGAAAAAAAACATCTTTTGATAGCTCCTCAAGTAACATATATAAAATTCAGCTTTTATAAAATGACGAAAGTTGCATGCAATTTTTTACACCTTTGCTACCTGTTATCTTCCAAAGTAACCGTTATCCAAACTTCATAGTCGGGGATCGTTGTTACCTCCATTAGTGACATACACAGAGAAACTTTCAGCTTTTATAAAATGACGAAGGTCTGTTAGAGTCGCTGGCTCTTGCTCTATAAAGCTTGACCTTTAAAAAGTTATGAAGAAATATTTGAATCAAACAAGTTTTTTTGCCTATTCTATCACTTAAGGTTTATAACAAATAGTAAATATTTAGTGTTGCAATTAGAAGAAATATCTTATCATTTCATGGAAAGTCCATTTTTAGGGCCATAATAACAATCTTTACGCCTTTATCGTTACATATTATGCTGTTAATAAAAACTGACTATAAAAATGATTTTGCTTAATTACTTCCATTAAACATTGTTCGGAAAGCCAAAATAATGAGGACAAAGATTTCTTCCATTGGCAAAATTAAAAAAATCTATGAAAAAATTCATTGATTTATGTCAAAATTTATGTGGGAAACTTAGATTCAGGAAAAAAGCTGCCATTGCGGAAAATTCTAAAATATACTATAGACGGTACTTTTACGATGTTGCTGCTTTGATAGGTAGTTCTTAGCTTTTATCCGCTGCTTATATCTCGATATGCTAAAATATGTTTTGAAACATTACAAATTCATTACAATTATTAAAGAAACATGAAACTTTGTAAGTGTAACGATCACTAAAATTCCCATACCTATATGTATATCGCACACTATGCATCGTCAAATAATTATTGTTCAATCAATTTTCAATTATATGTGTAATAAAAATGTACGATACCTACGATAAATGGGGCAGTATGAGTATCACCAGAAATTAACTACAACCTTACATTCACAATTCGTTCACTTGTCGCGCCATGTTGACACGATTCTGCTATCTGATCGCCTGCGTGGCTTTTGTTACAGGAGCAGCAATTCAGCTCAAGGATACTTTGGAGGACGAGCAAATTGTAAGTCCACATATTGTTGGTGGCTATACCGTTGACATTGCACAATATCCACATCAAGTCAGCTTACGTTATAAGCCCATTACAAGTCCAGAAAGTCCATATCAACATCGTTGCGGTGGCTGTATCTATGATGAAGTAACAATTATCACAGCAGCACATTGCATTATTGCAACAGTGGCAAGTCAATTTCAAGTTGTTGCAGGCACCAATTATCGTCGCGGCAGTGGTGGTGTCATCATGCCAGTGAAAGAGATCATTATGCATGAACGATACAATCCAAGTCTTTACGATTATGATATTGCAATTTTGAAATTAGGAAGTCCTTTGCCTTTGAATAATTTTACTATAAATAAAGTGGAATTAGCTGAAGAAGACGCTAGAGATGGCGCAACATCAGTAGTTACTGGATGGGGTACGCTCTCGTATACAGGTGTTGCCCCAGAAGTCTTGCAAGCGGTTAAAGTACCAGTAGTTGGCAATGATTTGTGTGATATTGCTTATGGTGGTAACCGAATATCAGAAAATATGCTGTGCGCAGGCATTGGTGGTAAAGATGCTTGTCAGGGTGATTCTGGTGGTCCATTGCTAGTGAATGGAAAATTAGCCGGTGTCGTTTCTTGGGGCTATCAATGTGCTGATCCTCGATATCCTGGTGTATATGCGAAGATATCATATTTGCGTTCTTGGTTATTGGAAAATATTGCAAAATACTGATTGTGCTTGCATTCAGTTGATAAATATTTACGAGTATAGAAATTATTTATTCTATTTACAATATATACTTAAACGATAAAATAAAAGAAATTTTTACTTATCTTATTATTGGATTTGATTGAAATTATGTTAACGGTAGCAAAAGAAGCCAAAATTTCCTCTATCGACTTTCCTAAAACTCTCAGTAAATGTAAGATAAAACCTATGCTTGAAACAAAGTCAGAGCGGCAACAGCAAAGCAGAAAAGTGCGCTACAGAAAACAATTAAATCAGCAAGAAGCAAAATCTGTTGTTTCCGATTAAATGATCTGATGATTTGAGTACCGCATTGCTTACCCATCTCCCACCAAAACTTATCTAATCTAAAATTGTATCTATTTGCTTGGAAATGGCTTTCATACTTACCGGAAATTATGTGTCCAATTTTTGGGAATAAAACACCTTGTTTATTGTACTATATAAAAACTTGACGCAAAGTTAGCAGATTTACTTTGAAGCATTTTCTCTTTAAATTTAATTATATATTTCCTTGATATTTTTTTTGGTTGTTTTACTTTTATATAAGACATTTTATGGAACGAAGGGAATAAATTTAAGTAGTTCTCTGTATTTATTTTTAAGCGCAGTTGTCTCAAAGGCATCAATTTGGTTGCTGCACTCGTGCCACCATGATCATGAAAGAAACTACAATGACGAACTTGCTTATATCGTGATAGTTCCTGTTTTGCTTCATCACGGTAAAATTTGTCAGTCTCACATTGCTTAAATTCTATAATTTTTTGGTTTCGACACGAACGGCACATATCTAGTTTTTTTTCCCAATTATGCCAATAATCACCAAAGGGAGTTTTCTTACACTTCCAGCATTTGGCATCATTGAAAATTGAACATATGACAGCAACTTCGGGATAAATCTCACGCCGACTACCAAATGCGGAATTGATATTTGGCTGATCTATTTTAATATGATACGGATAGCTGTGTGCATTTGGGCCATAAATTGGTGCATTAGCTATTCCGCTTACTCCAAATGGCTTATAGGCTGGCTTTAACGGCTTGCTTTTGTATGGATCATATAGTCCAAAAGTGTGTGCAAACGATTTATTAACATGACATTCACGCTTTGTTGTAGAAGCAAATGATGAAAATCCTTTTTTCGATAGACCTTTTTTGTCCCATATCCGATGAGCGTTGTGGTCACTAGGTCCTGGATATGATCGATATTCACCCAATGTATTTTTGTCTGGAGAAAATGATAGGTAATCGCATTCG
The DNA here is from genome assembly GCA_963662105.1 of Meiosimyza platycephala. Lineage (NCBI taxonomy): Eukaryota > Metazoa > Arthropoda > Insecta > Diptera > Lauxaniidae > Meiosimyza > Meiosimyza platycephala. Next base: position 78,330,520 of record OY759211.1, on the reverse strand, counting down.
ATACATTTGCCAAAAGCGACACTTGGTGGCTTTGGTGGATTCACATAGTACTGAAAGTTTTCCATCACTCTTGATGCTTAGTAGATTTCTTTCAGGACTGCACTTTTTAAAAATTGTGATTATTCCCCAAGCAGTCCAAATAGCTACAGCACATTATATGTATATAAATTTTTAATCTTTTAAAAAAAATCCAAAGTTTATATAAAAAAAAAATTATATAAAATTTTTATTTATAAAAAAGGTGCCACATATGTATGAACTAAAAAAGTTAAATGAAGAAAATTTTTATAAAAAATTTTTGAAAACAAATTGATAAGAAAAAATTTTGAAAGAAAAATTTTCATAGTACGAGTATATTAACTGAGTGTTCCATATGGAAAGTTTCTGGCGGATGTTGAATGAAAATATGGGTGCCTTGCTCCTTGCAGGAAAAACGTTTTCACTGCTCAAGGAATGAGCCCTAGCAAATGTTTCTACAACTCTAAGTTCTTTAAATGGGCGTAGCACCGGCCCTAGTAGAAAATTTTTTTTCACTTATTTATTAAAAGTTTTGAGTTCTTTAACAGGGGCATGGTACCGCTCTTAATGATTATTTCGATCAATCATTTTTTTTTTTGCCAAAAATACCTCGAGATGCTCGGAAGGAAAGTTTGAAAATAATAGACAATCTAAAATGGCTACACTACGCTAAGATTTATGGAGCTTAATATTAAGCGTAATTCAAAAGAGCTTAAGCCTAAAACTTTTTTAATCCTTACAATAGATTACTTGAGTTGCTATGCGAGGATTCATGTATAATGTGTTCTTCGATCGGTATGCATCCATATGTTAAGTCATATTACGCTTTGATATCAAGATATGGTAGAGATGAAACAAAAGCTTACTTAAACTCACCATTTCTCCAAAAATGTCTTTTCTCCAATTTAAATGTACATACAATACATAAAATAGATTGTCCAAAAAGCTAATTTTTCATACGCTCTCTATGGGCTTTTTATATTTTTTTTTTTAATGATGTAATAAACTTACGAATAAAAATTAATTTTAATAATTCCTAACGCGTTTGTTAGAACTTAAATCATTTATTGCTACATATTTTCTTATCAGCTATTGTACAAAAAACATGTAGAACTTAAATAGTCATTGAACAATCTATAAGAGGCAATAACATATATTGTATAGCAGGGTGTATCGAAAGTTCAAAAGTGCAAATAAAACTTTGTTTCTGCGAGCTTATCTTTGTAATTTTTTCTGGTGTTTGACACACAAAAGTTATTGAACAGTTAGCTTGATAAAATTACAATTAGCACCCACAATGAATTTGACAATATTTACTTAAATACCTCTCTGTGTAGAGTTTTAAAGCTTATGATTGCATGGGTGATGCCACGCTTTCTTTTCAAAATTCGTCAACTTTTTATCTGATGCTTGCCTGAATTATATTTTGAATTTGTTTGAAAGTCGTTTTAATTGCGAGACATGTCTATGGTGTTAGATGTTTTCAACATATCTCTAATAAAACAACGGAATACTGAAATATACGTTACAAAATCCCAATTTTCTCATTCTGTCAGATCTGTTAATCTTATTATCCGCAGATACATGATTCTACCTAGTTGTATACAATTATCTTAATAGCACTAGGCTTTTTTTCATAAGCACCATTAGACTATGGAACCAGTTCCTAACTATCTAAAACAGGAAACTTTTATAAACTGTTTCAAACGATCTATTTTTAATTATTGTACAATTACATCTGATATAATTTTACTTCTTTATGCCTTATTCTTTTCTATATTCTTCTTCCTCATTTCCTTCTTAATGTCTACATTTATATCTTTTTTATTTAAGCTTATCATTTTGTAATTTAAGATTAATTAAGTTTTCTAAATTAAATTATGTTTTGAATTCGTTATACTCCGATCTTAGCGTACTGTACAACTGATATGATATTGAAATTATGTACTTCAAATAATTCTCTCAGTAGCTATTTTATTGAAGTTTTTGTTTCTAAATATGATAACACGCCCATCATGTTCATGACTTAGGCTTTTCCGAATCATTCTGACTACTTGTGTAAAATTCGCTTTCATTATCTCAAATATTTGATTTTCTTAATTAAGCATTTTGAAGTTTTCGGTTGCATGGGTGGTGCCACGCCCTCTCGTCGAAATTCGTTAGTTATTTTTCAGATATTGCTTAAGTTTATCCTAGTGTTCTTAAGAAGTTTAACGTTTCGTCCATTTTCAATCCCAAGAAGCTTGTTCGAAAGTATGGCCTGTGTGGTAACTATCATTTAATTAGCTTGCTTAGTTTTTTCGTCATTGTGATTTCTACAGACGGACAGACGGACATAGCTAACTTGACTGTAGTGGTGACTTTGATGAATAATAAATATACTTTTCTATACCTGTCACAACATATTCTATGCAAATTGAATATACACTTCATGTAGGGTATAAAATGTCTTAAAATTAAATCTACTTTCCTAATTGATATCCCTAGTTGATCGTGTCATATTCTATTTTTTTCGATGCAGCTAGACCCCCTTAACGCTTTCAAAATGATTTCAAATATTTATTTTATTTTCTTGAAACTTAAATGCTGCACACTTATGCCCGCTTGAATCTAAAACTGAAGACTAATGTAATACATTGAAGGGGAACCACTCAGACAAACACAATTGGGGTATGTCACACCCCAACTCATTGAACGCATTACTAGGAAACTTTGCAAAAGAATAGGTAAAAGCTCTGCATAATTAAATTTTTGTGTTTTTGAGAGAAACGATTTTAAAGTTAAAGCTTTGTAGTAAATTCTGAAAATGAAATGATTTTCACTCAGAAGTGGTGATTAGGACACAGAGAAAGTAAAGCTTTTGTTATCTTTTTATTTTTCGCGTCACCTTTTTATATCGCTTATCAAATAATAATAAAATGATCGAATTACTGATAATTTCAAACATAAGTCAGCCGTATTCTTATGACTTTCTATTAGTTAAATTTTTAGTCGAATTAGTCGTTGCCACTGACTCGTTTAACAAGGCACTTCATATAAACAAATTACATACAAATAATACATAAAATGTTCAAATTGCTTACAATTGCGCTGATCGCAGCAGTATTCGGCGCTACAAACGCTGCCTCCTTGATTGAATCGCGTATAATCGGTGGCAATGAAATTGATATTGCAAAACATCCATATCTTGTCTCCATACGTATTAGACAAACCGAAAGTGGTCCATATCTACATTGGTGCGGCGGCAGCATATATAGCGAACGAGTCATTATAACAGGTGCCCAATGTGTGATGCTTGTAGGGCAGACTGATCGTGTTATGGTTGTTGCCGGTGCTAATACACGCACTGGTGGCGATGGTATGCCATATCCTGTTTTAAAATCAATTGCCCACCCTAGTTATTCATATTGGACAGTCGACTATGATGTTGGTATTATGATTTTGGAAATACCCATCACTTTCGGTCGTTTTGAAGTGCGTCCAATTCAAATTTTCGCAAATCGCCCGGCAGTTGGCCGCATTGGTACAATTGCTGGTTGGGGATATAAAGAAGAGAATGGACCTAGTTCGTATCGTTTGGAAGAAGCTCAAGTACCAATTGTCAGTACTGCCGATTGTGAGAAGGCTTATGGTGTTGGCGATATATCGCCACGTATGATATGCGCTGGTTATATCGGCACTGGCGGAAAAGATGGTTGTCAAGGTGATACCAGTGGCCCGCTGGTATTTGATGGTGAACTTGTTGGCATGTTATCGTGGGGATTGGGCTGTGGTCGACCTGGTTTTCCAAGTGTGTATACATATGTTCCAGCATTGAAACAATGGATAGATGATACAATTGCTGCTAATATAGATTAAGAACTGAAAATACTTATATACCACAAGTAAAGTATATGCCATATTAAAAATGAATCTTTAATAAAAACAGAATTTAAAAATATGTTGTAGTGACTTTTTATTTAGGAAGTGCAAGATAAAAAGGTTTTAAGTAAGTTTCAATACATTTTGAAGAGTATTGTCAAATTAATCTTTCTATTTCAATTAGTACAATTAAGCGTTGCGTACATACAAGTGTAATAGCTTTGGTAGCAAAGTCCTCACAATCTTGAGTAACATTTTCCGACAAGTGATAATGTTTATGACATTTTATTTGATGTTTAAATTTTTTGCTACTTAATAAACAAATAAAATAAAATAAAATTAAAAAAGCTTATCAGTTGATCGAAAATAATAAAATATATAACTGCAAATACCTGTTAATATGATATCGTATTACCGTTTTATACATGCACTGTGAATATTGAAACCATAGATGGGCAATATTTTGGAAGCATGAGCCACTTACAACAAAAGCAACAAAATAACAATTACAACAATAACAACAATTACAACAATAGAATAAAACCCCAACATAAATTCGATCTCAATAGCAAAAAAAAAAAGAAAAATTCAGCAATAAAGCCAATTCTAAGAATCAGACCTGAACAACATGAGCAGTGGTGCCCACTACCACAAGCAAACGCGCTCACGATAAAGAGTTAAACAGAATTGGGACGTGCAATGTTGTCCAGATTTTCCTATACGTTTGTTGTGAGTACAAAATTGACGCTAGCAAAATTTATCGCAGAGAAATAAAACAAATTCTATTTTTGGTGCGATTTGACACCTAAGATAAATCGCACGTCCCAGTTCTGTTTTTAGTTTAAGCATGTGTTGATTAATTGTTTATACATTCTGTATAAATGCACGCTTTTTTACGCTCTTTATGCGCCTACTCGTTCTCATTTATACGCTCTTTGAGCTCCTGCGCGCTTTCTGGGCAGCACCGAACATTTTATTCCACCTTGGAATAAAATATATAAAATCGATTGCTTTTCAAAAACAAAAGAGATAAACCATCAAATCGGGTTTTCTCTAATAACTTGAAAACTATAAAAGATATCGCACAATATTTAGCATTTTTGAAATAAGCAATGTCAAATTAATGGAAATTGATACCAATTTTGAAGAAAAAGCCTTAACCACATGCCTCTCTTGTATGGGAGGTAGGCGTGTTCGTTAGCAGAATTTTTATAAGTATATTCACAAATTTTTGTTATTTTAACATAAATAACATCTCTACCGAAATATGAAGTTTACTTTTAGGAGTAGATTATTTTAAAACCAATCCAATCTTTATCACAAGCAACTTTTGTTTTTAACTGTACATTTCAAAAGGCACTTGGTAAAGGTGACCATAACTTTCTTAAATACGATAAATATATAAAACTGTATTAAAGTTGACACAATTTTCTAGTAAAATGGGAGCCAAACTGTACTGCCTAGAGATTTAGTAATTAACTTACGTTTTCTATACCTAGCTTTCTAAGATATTTCGCCCACTAACTAGTAAAGGTGTTATTATTGGCTTTGCCAAAAATTAGGTACATTGAAAGTGGGTACCTGGATAAGTGGGAAACCGCTATTAGTGAGACTCACTTCAAGGTCCCGGTACTTTCGCATCAATTTACCTCTTTTACTGGGATTATTAAACCTCTATATATCTGGGATATGATTTTTGAAGTTTTTGTGCGTTTTCGCCTCTATAACATGGGCTTTTCCCTTTATAACTGGGACCGTTTAGAAATGACCTCCATAAGTTGGAAATAATATTTATGTGTGTATAATTTGCATTTTTTGAATTTGAATATGCACGTTTTATCGGTCTGAGTATGGTTATTTGGGAAACTGTGTAAATGGGAAACCTCTTTAATTGAGACAAAAATGTTGGTCCCTTGGAGTTCCCAGTTATCCAGATTTCACTGTACTCTATAGTAGTGTTGGCCATTTCGCCTCCCACTGTCGCGAGCAATGAAACGAGCAATCATTCATCCCGCCGTGCAGTTGGTGATCTTATATGTGTTGATTCGTTTGTCAAACAAATATGCAAGAGACCTAGTCGGAATCAAGCGTGCAAAAAAAAAAACAAATGTGTGCTTCGACTCCGAGCTGTCCAAGAAAAAATTAATATGCCATATGAAAATGTGGATGGAAACTAAAGTTAGTCCGATCTGGACAAGAGAGGTGAGTACTAGGAATAATCATAGAATCGGCCAATAAAATGAGTAACCTCGTGCTTGTTACTGAATTTGTTTTATTTTTTTAAATTTTTGCAATTTGCTAGGCAATTTAAATAGATTCCTCGTTACTATTATTAACAAGCCTCAATTGATTTAATCATATATAGCTTTGAATTAAGTAGATTAATTTTTGTTATTTTCAATCAGATTTCTATTTGAATTAACAATATTTCACCTTGGTACCAAAACATTATGTCTCCTAGTTGAATTAACAAGTTCTTAGCTGATTATTTTCTCAGTTTATATCGATATTTGTAGATATTTGTGGGAAATACCTTGAGTGGCAGAACTTTTGCTAATTGGATATTTTAGCATACTTATTGATAGCAAAAAAAAAAAAATTATCAGATAATGACAAAATTAGTCTGACCATCTTGCAAAAATCAAGAATATTATTGTATTGTCAAAATATTAAAAAACCTGTTTTGAGTTATAAAGTTTGATGCATGAAATGTTTGTGAATTTATTATGCACAAAGCAAATATTACATTAGTTTGTATCGCATAGAAATCGGCGTGGCAGAAATAATATGTTTAAATATCCCATAGAAGACTTTGGTTTCTCCATCACTCTGAAGTGATCGAAAAATTTTTATAGAGTAGCAGAGACTGGATCCGAATGACTTTCGAACCAAAAAAAAAAACGTCATTTGTAGAAATACTACTAAAACACAGCGCAAAAAGAAGGTTTAGGAGATTTACACGAAAAACGATCATTCGTAAATTACGAACTCTAGAAAGCAGCCCAAATGAAGGAAACATCAACAAAAAATTCTTTTTAATTAAAAAATTTTGTTGATGTAAGCAGTTTGGCCTAATCAGTTGGCGCCAATGTTAGATGGACCGTTTTGTTTTGTTTATAAAAAATAAGTACATGTAATTCCTACCGGGTCCTCAGCTCTAAACATGAAATTCAATATTCACATAGTTTTTTGCAATTATGAAGTTAATCGCCAGTCGCCAAGATCATGCTAGTTAACACGTAAAGACTATTTTTATATGGGTCTGCCCACAGATAGACCATGAATACTTATTGCACTTCCTGATATTCATTCCGTATTATGAGAAAAGTATGCAAAAATTGGGTTGTTCGAATTGGAATAAGTCCGTAATATTGAGAATCTAATTTCTAAAATGTTAGTAATCTCTAAAGATAGAAAATGCAGTTTGGTAAGGATTTACGCAGCAGTTCATTATTTAAGGTTGTTTTTAAATGAAAATACCAAAGTATTTCTGTCCTCTGTATTATTTCTCTATCCTACAGAGTTCGAGAAAAAGATTTGCTAAAAATTATTTTAGAAAATAAATAAAAAAATTTTGTGGATATTAATTATGCGAGAAGTATGAAGTTTTCGTCTTTATTTAAATTCAAAAATATAGTATTTATTGCAACAAAATATAAGGAAAAATTTACTGGTAAGGATTATTCCAACAGTTTAAAGTTATTATTAAAATATATTTTGTATTAAATATTTGACACTTAAATGATTTGTAAAATTACCATATGTGCATTGAGTTTAGACAGAGACTAAAAGTCCTTTATATCTGATGAATTGCAATTCTACTTTATGCCCAACCAATAGCATTTTCTTTTGCTGTTTTAAGAATCCAAGGACGTAGTTCTGCTACTGAAGCATAAACACCAGGGAAATTTTTCAATGCACAGCCAATACCCCAAGATACAATGCCACATTGTTCGCCTTTGTAAATAAGTGGACCACCTGAATCACCTTGACAAGCGTCTTTACCTCCTCCCGTCACAGCAGTACACAACATACGATCAGTTATGCCGAATACAGCATAGCTTTGCTTGCATTTAGAATTAGAGACTACATTAACATCAACCTGTTGAAGATGATCTGGTAGAGTGCTAGCACCTGACTCCAAAGTTCCCCAACCACTAACTGTGACCTCAGCACCTACTGGTGGACGTTCCTTAACCAACTCTATGGGTTGAATATTTTCGTTGTAAGTTAAACGGCCCTTGAGCACCAAAAGTGCAACATCAAAGTCATTGTTCGTGTCTTTATAGCTTTCATGTATAATAAATTTGACTACTTCCAATCCCACGCTTTTGTCAGACAGCATTGTGTTTCCAGCGACGATAGTCAAACCTTGGGCACTTGATAGACCAACGACACAGTGAGCAGCGCTCAACATCACATTCTCATTCAGGATGCTGCCACCGCAACGATGTCTGCCATTGTATCGCATTGAAATTTGATGTGGAAATTGTCTGATATCAGCGTCATGGCCACCGACAACTCGTCCATCGGGTAGAGGTACTTTGCCAGTGCCGGCCAAAGCACTGCAAAAGAAGACCGTTAACAGCAGCAAAACGTAACTATACATAATAAAGAAATATACTGACTTAAGTCAATTGCTGAACAAATGCTTTTATATATAGACATTTGAAAATTCTTATCTATATGTTGTATAATTAAAATTGTTAATATAAAATGGATTTAGAAAATTTTTGCGTTATAGCCTACTATTATCGCTTTATGGTAAAAAAATTGTTCAAAAAAATATTATAAATTGATAAAATATCAATAGCATTAAGGGACAATATTCTTTCCAATGGTGCGCAGATTATGAAAAATATATTTATACTTATTATTTATACCCTATATATACGAGCATGTGAGACATTCCAGGTCAACTGGACACCCCCACTGACCAAAAATTAACACATTGTAAAATATTCGTTCTGCGCTTAAATTGTTCTTATAACCATAAACTTTCAAAATTCGTCTGCCATTTTCAAAAATTCCAGATGGCGGATCCAAAATGGCGTCTACGATATGCAAATACTGCTGATAATCAAATAAAATTATCTAAAAATTGTTCGCTTAATTATAAGACTGAAAAATTCGTGTGGATAAAAAATTACTGCTATTCCAGTTCAACAGATTGAACAGTTTCATCGAAATTTGAAAATTTTTTAGTTTTGACGTTATTGATATAAATGGTTTTTGTTAAAGTTTTATCTTTAATCACTTTTAGCTCCTAAATTATTATTTTTCAATAAAAATTAAGCTGAGTAAAAAGTTCATAAAATGGCTCGAAAATAGCGACATAACTTTGGAAAATATGAATTTCAATTTGAAACAAAGAAAAAAATATGTTATGGCGAAGATATTTTTAGAAACATTTTTATAAATAAAAAATTAATTTTTTTGCGGTATTTTGTTTCAAAAAGGGCCAAAAGAAAATAAAGTATGCAGTTATTTAGAGAATGACCGATATGCATTTTTTTAGTATCTTAAACCTTATGTAAATCTTATTACTCAAAACCTAATACCATAAATAGTGCGTTGAGGATATTACAGGTTTATATATAAATTTTGCTTATTATTTTTTTTCCCCCAGTTTTTCACAAAATGTTCCACTGTTCAAAGTATATTATCATCTCCAATCTATCTGCTACTGATAATCGTGGGTAGTTGGAAACTTTGTTTGTTCTTTTTAATACATATTATCTTTTAACTAATAATTAATAAATTATATTTTATATTAATTACTATTGATAGCCAAAGGTACCGGTAAGAGCTCACCTTTCGAAAACCGTTTTTTTTTCTGCAAAAAATTATACACTTGGTATAAAAAGTGTTGTGAGAAAGGGTTTATTTTTAAAAAGGAAGTGTTTGTTATGAAAATGTATGCTCTGACCAAAATAGTCTCATATATGAATCAGATATTAATTGTCAACTCTATGGTATAGACATAACAATCCGAAAAAATTAGTATGATCTCAGCTAAACAGCAGGCACATTGAAGACAGTCTGTTGCTCAAATTATGAACGAAATGTTTTTATGTTTGTTTTATTTAACATATGTTGATGGGTGTTAATTGATTGTTTAAATTTTTAGATTGGGTTTTTTTCTATTAAAAATTAAATCTTGAAAAATCATTGCCAATCTATATCTTTAGTACTCATATTCTATAGGATGATTCATTTAGAATTTTTTTTTTAATTTTAAATAAAACACTTAAAATAGAATTGTATGTCGGAATCTTTATTATGACAAAAAAAAAAAAAAAAAAACAATCTCTGACACATATTATCATTTATGTAATGATTTTTTAAAATTTCAAAACGATATAAAATAATAACTTTTCCGTTAAAATTTACCAAAGGTAAGACAATTTGAATATGACCATAAAAACCATATACAGAATACAGAATTTCTCAATAACCATCCATCCACATGGGAATCTGATGATGATTTCAAAGATGTGCTCTTTTTTTGCAAACGTTTAGCTGTCGTAAATTACACCGCTGAAAGAGGTGTTGCATTTATGAAAGACTACAACCAAATTTTGTCAAATGATGGAGAACGCAAATAGCTAATGCTACAAATCGTAGAAGCATATCGTAAAAAGTATCCTTTTTGTGAAAAGAGCAAGTTAATATAAACAATGAACACAATAAAAATGAATATAATACAACCTAATAGTGATATTGATTATTTTTCGAAAATTTCTTAATTTTTTCAATGAGATCCTCCCAAAGGTCTTGAGATAGGGGGTTAGTATGTTCAGAAAAAATGTAGGGAGGACCTGGTAATACATTTGACCCCTCTAAGGGTCACTCCGGGAAAGCTATGAATTGTTTTTCGAAATTTTCATAATTTTTTGTGTTTTTTGTAGGGGGACCTCCAAAAGAGTTGCAGATACAGGGTAGGTATGTTTGGGAAAAATATTGGAAAAAAAATATAATAAGATCCGATGATACATATAAATCCTCTACGGGTCACTCCGTGGGAGCTATGTACTATTTTCCCAAATTTTTTGTGTTTTTGTAGGGGGACCCCCAAAAGGGTGACAGATAGGGGGTAGGTGTGCCAAGAGAAAAGTTTGGGAGAGTAAAAATAATAGAACATGGTCTAACATTTTACCCCTCCAGAGGTGTGTGAGAAGAGGGGGAGTCAATTTCATAATTTCCCTAGAATGTCATTTTTGCAGGGGAGCGCCCCTATGGGGTGGTGATAGGGCGTAAGTATGTTGGAAAAAAATGTTGAAGGAGAAAAAATAATGGGACCTTGTCATACATTTAATTCCTCTACGAGGTAGTTTCGGGGAGATATTAATGATTTTCGATAGATTAAGGACCATTTTCGAGTTTTCAAAACGGTCGCGGGTCCGTCGAATGTTTTCAGAAATGGACCAAATTTTACCAATACGAAACTTTTTATGCCCTGAGAGCGAAGATCGGAGCAACTTTAATTTTTCTCATATACCTATATGTCTGAACCACCCTAGTGTTCACTCATATAATGCATAGAATATGTTAAAAAGAATTTGGAGCGATTTAAAAAGACACATTGAATTTTTGGCGAGAAGGCCGAAAATGCACCATTACTTATTTCTTTTTTTTTTTCTGCTCAATATGTTATTTTATTTATTTCATACGTTTGTAAGAAATATAAGTTGTCCTCTATTGTGATCATTAAATTTTTGTTTGAGTAATATCTACTTTTTGGACCCGGGTCACGTAAAGTCTTAATCGGCCGCTGGTAGTCCTAAGTGTGAAAAGCTTAAGCACGATTTGCTGACACACTCGTATGGTTATTTTTGCAGTTATTTGTTAACAAAAAATGATAATTTCCAAGTTTTTGGCACTATTCGTATTAAATATTCCTAAAATGACTTTTTTTTAGCTAATACTATGGCGCTCCAAATTTTTTTCAATCACTTTCGTAGCTTTCAGCGATGTCTTAAATCTAAAATAAAATATAGTAAATGACTTCACATGGCATGCTTCTTACGTACAAGCATACCTACTTAATACTGTAAAAAATCTTATTCTAACTGTCAAATCTTCTAGTACGTCGTTTGAGCTTTTGATTTATTTTTAGCTTCCCATAGATCTTTCACTATTTAGCTTCCAATGTGATGTCATGCCTGCGTGATCGATGTGTATCTGTAGGTCCCTTGTTACCCCCCCTCATAACCCGGCGCTACGGTTATGGCGTATACGAAACACTTGTTGGCTGTAAAGCTGCTGGCGTTGCTGAAAGTGTGGCTGGCTGGCGGGCTGATCTTGCCGGTTTGTTGCTATTTGTTTACAATGTCTGTCTATCGTTGACGACCTCTAATAAAAATATTTTATGTGTGTTTTTTTTTCTTGTTTTTTTTTTTTTTACTTAGGAAACATTGAAATTTTTTATTTTGTATCAAAAGTGTTCAATTGTAAACTGCGCGTAAAATTCTCTCATGTTTAAAAATAAATCAACAAATTGAACTGTTGAGTGATGCTAATACTTTTCTAGATGATTTTGTATTGTTTTAATTTTTTTTTTATTTTTTTCTATTTAAATGTCAGTTTTTAATGGAAAACGGTTGTAAAATTTTTATTGATTGTATAAAATTGAGAAGTAATTATGTAAATTATTGCATTGTTGCGGCTTTCCTTTTAGTTTTTAATAGTTTTTGTTAACGATTTCAATTAGATAGAAACTATAATTTTTTTATTCAATTTCAAATATCATAAATCAATAGAAATTGTGTGGTGTAGCGTGCACAGCGGGAGCTCGGTGCAAGGAACTTATTTGTCGTCCCTACCTAAAGAAATTTTCGTTGTTTTTTTTTTTTGCCAAAAATTTCATTTACTTTACCAAAGAAAAAAAAGGGTTTCACTTTTGACATTCAAAAACTTTACCAAAATGATATATATTTATTCCAATTTAAATTCGAAAACTCCGCCTACACATTGAAATTTACAACATCGAAATATTTTCATTTAGTAAAAAATGATCCTCACTTTTGACTTTCAAAAACCATAGCAAAAAGACATATATGTATGTATTTCACGATAATTTTTCCGCTCCCCAAGGCTTGCGCTCGGGGCAACCTCCCCTCGTTGCCCCCCTACGCTACTGAGTATGTACTCGTTTTTTCACAACTATGCACATTCTTAGTAGTTTGGTCAGAAGAAATTTTATTTTAGGAGAAGACATGTCATTAATTTCAGTGAGGATCAATAATAATATAATTCTGCCTAGTTAAATACGAATAGGTGAAAAATAGTTGTTTTTGTAGTTTTTCATGCCCGCAAAAAATTTGACCTTTGGATTCCTTGGGTTAGCCATAACTTAATTATTTCGTATCAGAATTACGAGACTTGTTTTCTGGGTAAATGAACACTTTCATCTCTTACTTTTGTGATCTGAAATTGACTGTGGTAGCCTCTTACTTTGATAATAATTGAATTGGAAAAATTAGTCCCTCGCAACATATTGAAAGAACAACAATATATGAACTAGAGTTCGCCCAATGGTTGAAATTCAACCACTATTGTATTGGTATTATGCTATCCCATCTCTTTTCTTAGGATTAAACCTATCTCCATACCAAATTTCATCAAAATCATTCCATTAACTTAGCTGTAAACATATATTTTCCTGTTGGAGGAGTAACAGATCCCATTAAAAACAAATATTTTGCTTTAGCGATCAATCTATCTATCTCCGTATGAAATTTCCTCAACAGAAGTCTATAAGTTTAGCAGTTAAAACAGCTGTTTTCGTTAGAGGCGTGGTGCGACACTATTTAAAAATATCTTTTCTCAGAAATCCGAAATCTCCATATTGAATTTCATCAAAATTGGTGTAGCTGCTCAGGCATTATAATATTTTTACCATTAGGGGCGGTGCAAATACCAAAAAAAAAAATAACATAGGGTTTTATCTATCTTAGGGTTCAATCTATCTCCATATCAAATTTCAAAACTGCCCCTTATCACACCTTTTCCAACAAAAAGAAAAATCAAATATTTATATTTTGTTATGGGGGATGTGGATGAATATATGTATATAAACATACTATGTATTAATAATGATATAAATCACACCCTTATATCCGGAAACTTAGGTCTGATTATGAAAAAAGCTTAAGTGACCAAGAGTTATCTCTTAATATTTGAATTCGAAAATTTTATTGGGGGTAGACTTATCTTAAAAAAAAACAAAATTTACCAAATGAAACGAAGCACCCTAATTAATATATGTATCTGTAACAACATGGAATAACAGCTAAAGTCGAATTAAGAAAAACGGAATTAAGGTCAAGTTAAGGCCATTTTTTCTGTTACTTCAGAACGATATTTAACTACAGTCTTAGTGCGATTTTTTTATATATATTTAAGTCTAAGTAATGCCGAAGTACGAAGGTGAAATTGCGCTCAGAGTAAATGGGAAATTGGCATTTTCTCAACCTTAATAGCATTTTTCCGAACTCGACTTTAGCTGTTAGTCCTTGTTGCCACAGATATATATACTAAAAAATTATCATAAGAATTTATAGCAATAACGAAAGAAACACCCTAACACACAAGTACTTAAGCTGTGACATTTTTATTGCAATATATCGCCTAAGAGGCATTTAAATTGTTGCAGTTATAATTTTACGATGTGATGATATCTCTAAATGTTGTCATTTTGCTATTTTTATAAATGTCTGCAATCAAATTTTTCATTAAAATAAAATTCTACTAATTGACGCTCAAAATAAATGTTTGAGTAAAACAATTTACTGATGTGGATTGCACTAAAATGATTTTTATTTATTTTTTTTTTTTTGTTAGAAGTTCCAGAGTATAAAGAAAAATTAATTAACATAAAAGTTGAAAGCTTTTATTATTGCGAGATTCAAAGTTGACTCTCATCCCAAATTAATTCGGGACGACGTAGTGCATTATTTGTGGGTGTCTTCGATTCAGGGCTTAAATTTATTATTCACTTGAATCGCATTGCTCCAAAAGCATACTCGCTATCAGTATTCGTTAAGCGTAGTACTTAGAATTGGATTTTCTAATCCATACACTTTAAAACAGCTTTATACGTCATTCATTAGTTCTAATCTCACTGACAAGCATTACCCCGATCGAAGCAGGTCAGTACAAAATGTTCGAAAGTGTGGTTCTTAATGATCACTCTAGCAATCTCCATGCATATGTACTACACCTGAAGCTTTTTATTTATAAAACAAAATTTATTTGAAATAAAAAAACCCCATTTTACGCGCTAATTGGGCTTATACGTATAAATTCTTGTTTTGACTACTCGTATGCAATATTTTAACTAACGCTAATGGATATGACAGCTTCAAATATTTCAATGCTCGGCAGCAACATTTTCAAGATCACTACAAAAAATAAAAACAAAAAAAAAAAAATTGAAAATTGTTTTTCACCCCTTCACAAACTTTTACTTGTTAAATCAATAAATATAGCGAATTTATAACATTTAATGAAAGATGTTGATTAAAAACTCTTAAAGTGGTCAAATAATTGGCATAAAAATCGCTATAATTTATCCAAACTACTGCCATATGCAAATTATTGTGCTACTTTAGAAAATGTAAACAAATGTTTAAACAAGTCTAAAACGTAGAAGAAAAGAGAGAACAAAATAAACAAAAACCAACAAAAACAAGAGAATTAAAAAACAATTTTTTTTTTGCTAAATAAAAAAGAGCGCCACACTTTTGTTATTAAACAAATAAATCGAATTGTATTAAAAAGTATTGCAGAGAAGTTGCTATAAAAATTGACGATCTTGAAACTAAAGAGAAAAAAGAATCCTCCAAGGTGTATGAAAAAAACAAAATTTAAATGCGAGGTTTTTTTGAAAGCAAAAACTCTTTGATCTCTAATTGTCCCAAAACTTGAGCTTCCTAGCTCAAACCTGTAAACGGCGCGTACAGAGTTCGTGTCCGATTTAGTTGAAATTTTACGAAAAAACCGACTTACTAAAACGTAGAAATAGTCTGCCTTAGTTGGTTTGAAGAAAATTCTCCTAAAACTTCAGCTTCTTACGGTCGAAGCAAATAATTAAGGCAAAATAAAATTTCGCTTTAATTCCTAAGTTTCGATCTTTTAACAATTTTTCTATTAAAACCTGATTATTAAACTTTTATGTTTTTTATCAATTCACTCTCATGTTGAGAAAAACGGGAGAGAGTGAAAAAGTGAGCAAAAGCTCACACGATTGTGTTATCAGTATCATACAATTAACTCTCTCTCTCTCTGTTATGCTCCCGAAGAAATCATTTAAGACTTGCTATAAAATCATTTTAGCAAAATTTACCTCAACCCACAGCCAGTTGAATTTTTGATCTCGACGCGTTTATAGCGTAGCGGGCGAAAATGTCGTGAAACATCAGACTTAACGTCAAGTGAAATTAACAAAAAATAAATCAAATCAACAAAATTTAGTTGTAAATTTAATGAAATTTTGACAGTTCACCAACAAATCAAGCGTCAAAATGTTATATCTCACGTGTTTTGATTTAATGTCAGTGATTTTGACATTTGTGACAGTTGTATTAGTGCAAATTTTAAATTCATATTTAAAAACAACAGATAAAGCACCAACAACAAGTGAGGCGGCAATGGTTACAACAACAGCTACCGCTACAGCAATACCTAATGCTGATCAAAAACAACAAAGAAATGGCACATTACAAAAACAAAAGAGCGCATTTAGTGATGAGTATGTTGTTGGCTTCATTAAAATGACAAACTGTTAACAAATTAAATTTGACAGCTGTCAAATGCTTAATTGAAGTTTAAGAATTTTAATTTCTTTATGTTTTTCCATTGAAGAATTTTTATGTGTTGTGACAAAGAAAAGTGAATTTTCGTGCTCTTGAACAATAAAATGAAAAAATATGTTATTTTAAATTCACAAACGTTTAATTGATTAGATAATAAAAACAGCATAAAAAACCATTTATTTTGACAAATAAACAACAGCATAATCTTTTGATTATGACAACTATATTTTTTTTAAAATTAATTTTTATGTTTTTAAAATATATTTCCTATGATTTTTAATGTGTTTTTTTATTCGCGAAACAAATTAAATTATTTATCAAAAAAACAAATTTGCTCGTTAAAATTCTCAATTTTTTGTTTATTGTTTCATGAACCCATCCCCTTCGTTTTTTGTTTTCAGCGCATCGACCACCATCAATAAATCACCACCTTCATCTGCACGAAATTCCTTTAAAAATGGCAGCATCCCACATTTGTCCAGTCAAGATTCATTATGTGATGAATAGTAAGTTGAATGAAATTTTTTTTTTTTTTTATAATATTATACGATTTTCATGAATAACTAATAAACCGCGATAAGATTTGAGGCTTAAGCGTATGCACTTTTTGAAGGTCAAGCTTATTTTTCGCACAATTTCTTCGAAAATTAGTGAAAAGAGGTTTATCAGTCTTAGCACTTTGGACAAAGGAAGAAATTGTCAAATATAAAGTAATCGGAAAATAACCTGTCGAAATCTTGAGACCAAACGGATTTGGGAAAAAAATAATAGATTTGCTGGTCACTCGATTTTTCTTCGGCTTCCGTCCGCCATGTTGAAGCCGCCATATTGAAATTCGAAAACATCTGTTTTTATACGAAAGCTCTTGAGCGTACGAATACTTTGAGACCTTAAAAACGTTTTTCGACAGTGTCATTTTTGGACAGACCTCTGTTCCGGGTGACCTTGAATTTCTCATATGTATGTATATATAGATATCGGTCATTCTTTAATTAACTGCACACTTGGTTTTTTTTTACCTTTTTGAGCATTTTTTGAAACAAAATATTTCAAAAACTATAGGAGATAGGAAAAAAATTGTAAGAAATTCATACATTTTTAAGCTATGGCGGAAGTTTCGTTATGAAAGCAAATACATCCTTAGGATTGAATAACCTATAAAAAAAAAAAAAAAACCAGAAGTAACATCTTCAAAGATGTTTTGAGAAACATTTTTATGAATAAAAAATTAATGTTTCAACAAATTTATTTATGATTTCTTATTTTTTTTTCCATAAAGTTAAAGCGTTTTTAAGCAAAAAAGTTCAAAGGTTTTTTATTCTATTTCCAATAGTTTTTGAGATATTTCGTTTCAAACTATATTCAAAAACGTTAAAGCAAAGTGTGCAGTTATTAAAAGAATGACCGATGTAAATATACATACATATATTCTATCTACTTAGATGTAGATTTTGTTCATGTAATTTTTTGTTGTTTCACTACTACTGTACTGAGCAGTAAGCTAATTAAAATAATTAATGAACATTTTCATTTTGTCAATTTTTGTATTTGTTTTTTTTTTTTTTAATCGATATAGGAAACTCTTAATTGAATTGTGAGAAATTGAAAAAAAATTAAACGTTTAATTTTGGTTGCACAATACTCCACCCATTTTTCCCCAAGCAGCTCAGACAGATAGAAAACCTGTGCAATAAATGTTATTTATCTATCTTACTATCACGTAATTGTTATTTCAACAGACATAGATAAAGACAGTTAAACAGATAAACGCACATACATAGCTTGACTCGTAAGGTAATGTTAATCAAGAATTCATTGCGATCGAATGGATAAAATTAATATAGTCCATTTGTGGGAATTCTCAAATCTTCATTTGGCTATGTTTTCTGTGAAAAGTAAAACACAAAAATGAGTATGTTTGAAATATACCGTAGTATTTTGAAAATTGGAAGCACATACATACAATGTTGAAATAAGATACATAAATTTAAGAAATTTTCAATGCTTATAAGCTTCTTGAGTAGTTTTAGTCGGAGATATTTTTTTAATATTTTTGAGTTTATAATGCATGTTGAAGAAATATTCTCTCTTGGGCTTAAAATATTCCTTAAAATATTTTCATCGTAGTGTCGAGTTTTTCTTTCACAGTCTAAAACCTCAAAAGTCTAAAATGAATATTGTTGAATATTAAAAATATACAATCGAAAATATTCTTTCCTAAAGATGCATAAAATGACATTGGTTACCAAAAAAAAAAGTTCATTCATGAACAACCATTTTCCTAGTGTAACTCAGAAAAATCGTTAAAATGCAGGCATATAAAAGGGGCTCTCATTAGGCTGTAGAAGTTATGGTTCTCCTGTTCCACAAAAACAGCATAAATTTTGCAGAGCCTCTCTTGAGCTCGTAACTGAGAGCTATATTTCTCTCTACCCATACCTTAATGTAGCGCTGACTATAACCAGGTATTACTTAACTGCATACTCTAGAACATTTTTCTATTTTTGTTGTAGATAAACAATAAACACTTTCCATTAAAATAACAACAAATAAATTTAATGGCATATTAATTTTGTTTTTTGGCAATAATTTCACTATTTTGCAAGATGGTTTATGACTTTACATTAATAATTCGTTAAATCAAACGACCTGTAACGTACTTGGTGGCGCAAAAATAATTACACTGTAGCGGTTCGCTATAGTCACTGCAAACAGCGTTTGCTATTATCGTGATACTGACAAATATATAGCTTACAAATACGACATATGTACATCACGTCCAGTGCCGAATTTACTTATAGGCGCAAAGTTTAGGGGCGTCACAATGTTCCTCGTAATGTTAAATTGAAAATTTCTGTTCTTCATTAGCTTAAAATTTAATTTTTAAAAATGCTTGCAAGGCAAGTGGTGGAAAATTGTACTTTATAAAATAGAAGCTTCAAGAGCTATGAGGCCTAAAGTGCCAAAATCGCAAGTCCGCTCCTGATCACGTCATATATACATAGTAACGTCAACATAACTTTGAACAAATTTGCAACCGCGAAAAGAACACTATGTGAATTAGGTTGAACACTCTTCAGCCGTTCGCCATTGTCCGTTCAAACAATTCAAGCCCTCACCGCCTGGCTCGAAGAGATAGGTTGAGCACAAGATAAATCAAAGGCTGGTTAATTAAGGATATATCCTAGAACCGAGTATATTGATTCTGTGCACGCGGATGTGAACTATTTTTTATACCTTGAAACCGAATCCGTGCTTTATCTCAAAAACTTTTTGTGATGGAATTTTTTGACAATTTTTCCCATAATAAGCACACTCAAATCTAATAGAAACTCTACTCGAACTTTAAAAATGAAATTAGTTGTGGGACTACGTAATTATTTATTAATTTAATTTTTTTTTGTCATGGGAATCTTCACATTTGTCTAATAAAATACAAAATTAAAGAAAAACAATAAATCAAGCTTGCAAGATATCTTTTAAACTGTTCATGATAAAATGTGCATGTGACCTTTTCATTATACAGAGAATATATTTTTATTATTAAAATCTTTTTTATAAATTCCTAACTAATCTTCTTCTTCACTCCTCTTTAAAAGTCACGAAGATGAAGACACACTCTCATTGGAGAATCTCTTTCCATGTGATCAATCTGAAATTTATGCTTCCAAGAAAATTAGTTTCATCATCGATGAACTCATACAGACTGAAGAGAATTACGTCAACAATATGCGTAAAGGATTGGCAAACTATGGGAACATAAGCAATAGAAAGGATCTACCTGAAGCATTGCAAAATAAAGATAAACGCAGCGAATTGCTTGGTAACATCGAAGAAATCATTATGCTACACGAGCGCCATATACTGCCAATGATGTTAAGAAATCACAACGATTTAAAGCAGCTTTTTGATGATTTTGCGGTATACTTTGATGTGAGTACACTGATAGAAATATTATATTAATGAATAGAAGAATAAAGAATTAGACAAGCCTGGGGCAATGCAAAGCTAAGCATTAAAGTTGAGTACGTAAACAATTGAAAGTAAACAAATTAGACAACCAAAAAAATTATCAATTGTTGATTGATTTTTCAAGTTGAATTCTGTATTGCTGTTGGGCTTCCTCACAAAAGCTGTCATTAGAATTGGTTTCTGTCAGAGTCTTCATTGGATTTAAATTTTGAAACGCTTAAGCGATTCATGACAGGTGGGTGCGTGTAGAATTTTCGTTTTTTTTTTCAAATCAAATATTGTGCTTCTGATTATTGCATGTCAATAAGTATAAACTCAGATTTCTAGTCAATTATTTAATTGGCAAAAAATATATGACTTCAATCAATTAGAGTCAATTAAAATAAATAAACAAAGGCTTGTTATATGCGTGGTAGCAAAAACTGAAGCAGTAAACAATTTATTTGAGTAAAAGTCTAAAAATGAGAAAATCAATATCTTAGCTTTTGAAACCGGATATTGCTTAACAGATTTTTGGAGGTTAAAAATGTCAATGTCTTATAAAAATTCGACGTAGGACAGAATAAGAAGAATTATTTCTTATACGCTTAAAGTTTTGAATTCCTCACTAAGTAATCTAGATGTTACCGATCTAATACAACTACAAAAATTGATTTGTCACATAAAAGTAAAAACTTTTTTTGCGGGATATGTCGTTAGAAATCGTATTATTTTCGTATAAAATTCTTGGTTGTTCATATGAAAATCTATAAGATCTGATAACATTTAAAGCCTTTATTCATTTAAAAAACGCTATTCTTAAAAAATATTTTCCATTATGTAAACTCAGGCAAAATCCATGATCTTATGTTTGATTCAACCGTTTACGCTTAGAACTTAGCGTCAAAGCCAAAAATATTTAATATGTATATATTGTATATAAAGAAAATTTTTGCTTTGAATTTAAAAAGAATTTATGATTCAAAGTGACAAGATGTTTGATGTAAAATAAAAAACGAAATTTCAAATACTTCGCAACTTCAAAATGCAATTTAAATTCTTTTACGCTTGAAGTAATGTGAAAAAATTTTGTTTCCAATACATTTGAAATTCAAAGTTTCAAAAATTTTGTTTTTTACTATTTTCTGCTTCAAAATTTGTGCGTTTAGATTAAAAAAATTTTCAAATTTACAATGCTATTTTTCCCTGAGTGTGTCAAATCCAAGAATGTCAAGATATCTATCTATAATTTTTCAGTCAAGTTATAAGTAACGTTTTAAATTTTCTTAACTATGAATGCAAATTGAAGGAATTTTATGATGAATTTTATGAAAATTTATTTCTTATAAACCTGTCTTTCAATTGAGGAGTCGGCGAACAGAACGGCTTATGTCCATGGTCGGTCACTTAGCGTGGATGGATGGATTCGTATCCATTATACTTAACTTCAACTAATTTCAATCTCAGCCGCTTGAAAAAAGCAATAAATTGCATACTTTTTTGATAGCAAAGTGAAGGTGTTCGTACAAAAAGGCACATGTCCTGTGGATTTTCAAAAGAGCACGTATTTCATTTAAAAAAGTTCATATAGTCGAAGAAAAAGGCACTTAATTCATTTAAAAAAGTGTAAAGTGACGAACAAAAAAGTTACATGCCCAGTTGGTTCCTGCAAAAGAGCACATGTCCACTTTTTCCTCTGTTTTCTCATATAAGTATTAAACATTTTTCAAATATTTTGAAATAGTAGCGCGAACTGACATAACCGTAGAAAGCCAATGTGATCAGTTCAGAGACATAAAAAGTTTTTTTGCGATTTCTGAACATTTTTTAACAAGTGAACATGTGCCGTTCTGTTCGTCCACTCCTCAACTAAGGGGTGATTTGTGAGAACTACAGCATATTTTTGAGTAAAAATTTTAGCGATTGGGTGTGCTATGTTTAAAAATTATTAAATTTTTTTCACCTCCTGAAGTTGAAACCTTAACTGAGTAATGTAAGAAAGTACCCTAGGTAGTCTGTATTGGTGGACAAAAGGCAATGATAGTAGCTCCATTCAAATGAATTTAAAGTCAGAGATGCATTTTAATCCGAACGATATAATCGATATCATAACAAAGTCTTTGCAAATTCATCATTTGTATAGTTCATATCATTAAGAACCAAATTTCTGCATAAATAATTCAAAATATTAATTAATAAGCCCCAATCAAATAGTTAAGTGATTCGTTTCTTTGTTAGGCTATGTGTTAAACAATTAATAATAACAATTAATAATATTTTCATTAGAAACTATTCATTAAGAAGTGTATATATTAAAAGCTTTGTGTATACAAAAGTCTATATATTTTATTAATTGCACTGCTCAAGAATTAACAAAAATAATCAAATATTTAAAAGTTTACGATAATTGGAACTAAATCCGTACATAAATATTGCTCTTTTCTTAAATGCATATAAAAATAAGCCATTTGTTATAAGACGAAACAGGAATTTGTTCTTTAATCATTAAATCTTTTTAAAATTCTTAATTTATGTTTTATAGTCTTAAAAACTTTGTATTTTGGTTGCTATGTCTCTAGCAGGTGTTTGGCATTGAAATTAATTACCCATGCGATTTTATATTGTTTTCTTTTCGTAATCACTCTACTGTCGGTAATTTTGATAACTTGAAAAAAAAATATCCGCAAAAGATCCTAGATCTGATCCGATTAGTATAATATAGCGCTTCCTTCAAGCCATTATTACTTGCCATATAATTTTAATACATATGTTGCTATCTTTCAATTAATTAATGCGAAATTGTATAAATTTGTCTGAAACTATAATGCAAATTTTTTTTGTATATATTATAATTTTGGATAGGAAATTAAACCACAAATATTTAAAATTTTTTTTACTTTTAATTAATTTTGACTATAAGGTACAACAACAAAAGAATTGTAAACAAGCTGTTGTTGCCAAACCCTGTGACGACTTGAAAAATCACACCTTAAAAATAACGTCTTAACCATGTTTACGTACAATGTACGTCGTACATATCTCAATTTAAGCCAACAATTTACCATGACGTTGTCAATAAGCAGATTTTCATTGCCTAAGTCTGTTGCTAAAAAGGTTTTTTTTTACTTTTTGATTTGTTGTTAATTCAAGGTATTTTGTTATTGTTTCGATTGTGTTGTTGTTCTGAACCTTTTCAGAAAAAAAAACGTACAATTTATGCATATTGTTGTGTCGGCTTTGAATATGTTGCAAATGTGTCAAAACTGTCAGTTCGTGCTTAATTTATTTATTTAGCATTTGCTGACAAAATAAGTGAAATTTAAAAAAAAACTTATTTATTTTTTTTTTAATTTGTTAAATTTGATATACAGCCAAGAAATAAAAATTTACAATAGGTTTTCTTAAATATGATTCATATTGATATTTTTAAAAACGTTTATGATAAGCGTTATTTTTTATTTGGTGCGCCATCAATTTTGACGTCATTAACTGCAGTTGCCGGTTTTTAAGCTACATTAATCATTTTAAGGTATCGTTATTTTCTTGGCGATAAGCTTGGGGCCAATATATTTTTTGTTTTATTTTTAGCATTGCTTGTTTTTATTACACCTGGCAAGAATTTTATCTCTGCAAAGTTTCGAAAGCATTTCTTCGGTGCTTTAGTCATATATAGAGGAGTAAAAACCTTTTAGCGCCAAATTCAAGACATTTTTTGGGAATTTTTTTTAGCAAGACAAGACTTTTTATGATATTTCTTATCTTAAGTTGAAGTCATACTAAAAGGTTTTGGCATTAAAAATCTTGCCTTTCAAACTTTTGCAAGATTTTGTTCTTTTAATAGCAAAAGCATACGTAACCGAATAAGTGCAAATTTTTATATTTACTATTTTCTTCAAATTCGGTTTTGGTTAATTTTATTAAAAACTTTGGGCATTTTTTTTGAGAACCTCTTTTAAAAACTGTTTTATTTATAAGACATTTTTCCATACCAGAGTCTTTCATTAGTAATCATGTATTAAAAAAGGAAACAGTTCTACTACCGTACTAAAGGCACTGAATTAATAGCCTAGTTCACTCGAATTATAATTATAGTTACATAAATTAAAAGAGAAAAAAATCCCATACTGACCTGTAAGTCGATTTGGATATGTGCAATGAAATAGGCTGTAAACGTTTAAATCTGATTCCGATGTGGTCGACTATATTAGATCGTCTTCGAAATTCAGCGCGATTGAGTTTGTTATCAAATTATAAATTGAGTACCATTTACCTTCTCCCCTAAACCTTTGCGACCGAGGTGACCGCCTCCCTTTCACTTCCTAGGTACACCGAAAAAAAACTTACTCCGTTTAAGGAAAACTGAGGAAAATTTTACTTTTTCTAAGGATGAAGGTATCCTTAAATGAAAGAAAATTACTTAAAATAAATTCGTTGATTTCAAATAAAATTTGTTAATTTTCTATTTTCTTATTTGTTGGTTACTCTTATTGTCAGTCATTTTCTTTCTTATTTTAATTGTTATACGTTTTTAAATCTTCAAAGAAGAACTTAAATTTTTTTTTACCTGTCGTCATCCGATCTCAGAGAATTGAACCTGTGTTCTCAGCGCCATGCCACAGCTTAAAGATGCTCGTCTTACCCAACTCAGCCACCGACAGCATTTTTAAGACATACTAAAATGATGTTGTTAAACTGCGCATGTAACAACCATTGTCTGATCAGGGAAGCTTCGGTTCAAATCCCGGCGATGACATAATTTTTTTTTTTTTAATTTTTTTATTTTTTTATTTAAAAAACAAGTAGAGAACTATAAATATATAGGCAAAAACAGAATACTTACGAGAAGAATAGATATTAATTTCAGCGAGTAAACCAGCGAGTGTTTTCCTACGTTATAGTAAATTTTTTGAAGAAACTAACTAAAACTGAGTACGATTTTCCTTAAACAAAACATTCCATTAGATTGAGGAAGTTTTTACTCAAATGAGGAACAAGTTATTTTCAAAAATTCTTCCCAAAGAAAAATTTACTATTTCAAAGGAAAGTTTTACTAAAACCACAAACTCTACATTTGAGTAAGAGCGTTGACTTGCTTTAATGAAACATGAACTCATTTGAAAGGACTCAATTACTAAATGAGACGATATTTTCATCAATATGAGGAAAAAAAACTTAGATTAAGTAAAATTTTTACACTAAATCGGAGGAAGGCAGTTCTTCAAAGTTAGTACGGTCTTTTTTTTCGGTGTATGATTGATATGATCCTCTATGCCTTTGGCTGGTGCGTGGATACATTCTACGATAATGTTGTTAGATTTGAATTTGATGAGGATGCTAACAATACTGAAATCTTCAAATTTGTTTAAAACTTTAAATATACGAAAACTAAATAATATTTTTTTTCAGTGCTTGCTGGTTTCACGAAGCACTGCTGTATTAAGCGCGGTTACTTTCTATTAATTCAATGACATCCAAAGTCCATCGCTGTTGATATCCGATTGAAAAAGTCTGTAATATTTCCATCTGTAAACTTGAGCTTTATTTCTTTAGGTATTAATTCCTGCAGCCAGATTCATATAATCAAAACGATCTCAGAAAATAATTAAAAAACTAATTTACAACTATGTTTATTATTGAAAGTCATATTCACTCAATTTCTGCAAAGACTAACGAACACTATAATAATTATTTATATCTCCGTTTTAAATATTTTTTTTTTTCAATTGCATGAACATCTAAAGCAAAATGCAAAAAGATATGACAATTTAAGTCGGTTATTTCCTGTGATAAAATAAACCCAGAATTCGCATATAAATTTAATGAAATCCCCAGCAGCAGCGATAAGCAAAATTTTGCCTACGAACATAAATAAATATTTGTATGTAAACAATTGCTTAGCTAAAGGCTATTTATAAAATGCTTATCTCAAAGATACGTGCAATTGTACAATGTCTCCTTAATGTTTTAATTCTTTATTAACACAAAAGTACCCATATAATTGATTACTAATTATTCTTAGAAAACCAAAGTTATTTCATAAACTCGATTCGAGATAAATATTTCAATTAAAAATAATTACTTAAACTTTGGATTAAGTGAATATTACAAATAATTTAATATAATTAACACTTTAGCTTAATGTTGCATTTGAAATGAAAATTTTTTGAATTGCTTAATTATATAAATCATTTTGTTAAGAAGTCAATTAGATTGATATATTTTCAGTTATTTCCTCGAATAACAACATACATATACTTCAAAAGAATGTTAAAACAATAAAGACTTCTACAAAAATAAATGAAATTTCAAGCAATAGCTACACTGAGAATAACAAAGTAATGATGTTAAATAATTTCTTTAGTTCTCGACCAATAAAGTGGCGCTTTTTCTTGTCTAAGGCTGAGCTTTTTTTGTTTAAATAAATAACATGGTATGTGTGAAAATTACGTGAGGGCTCTTAAAGTTTAACCAAACGATTGTTTAATATTTTTTTTTGGCTTCCCTGACTTGATTCCAGCATTAAAGCGTTGGTTATCTCAGTGATTACCAACTTTTATCTCTCCAATAACATACAGTTTGGTTGAAGAGTATAAATCGGTAGAAGGCTTGAATCTGGAGTTAAATTGATTTTAGTAGAACATACAGCCATGGACATATAAATGGCACATTTTTGTTAAAATTTCCTTCTTATGCTATATTTTCTTAAATATTATTAACAAACAACAAGTGTTTGTTTTTTTTTTCAAAAATTTATTCGCTATATTTAATAATAATACACTCGTCCCTCGCTTTGCGCGGTGGTTATTTGAAAAGTGTCGTGTAAAGCGAAACCGCGTAGAGTGAAGTGAGAACTTCATGTAACTTAGGGGGCTACGTTCCTGAAAAGGGAAATATATAACGAAAGTTACAAAATTCATTTATAATAAATAAAAATAATACGTCTTAGGGGACGTCCGTTAATTGCGTGAGGTGTTTTTTTTGTGCAAATTTGGACCCCCCCTCCCCTTGGTGAGATTTGGTGAAATCTGGCGGGACCCCTCCCCTCCCTCCCGTGAGATTTAAATTATAATTTTGAAAGTAAATTCTATGCTTTAACGAGTTGACGTGAGGTTTTCCTTGACCCCCTCCTCCCCCTTGGTGAGATTTTGCCGAACCCCAACCCCCCTCTTTTAATTCACGTAATTAATGGACGTCCCCTTATAACACATTTGGTGGAAGTTTAAAGAAATCAGTCACAACCGATTGCTTTACTTTTTTCGATTTTTCTAAATGAAGCTCCCGGAAAGGTGCTAAGGCAGCTCTTATGTTACTTTCAAACATTCTCAAGCGCCTGTCACCTGGATCAATTTTTACACCTTCTTGCACCAGTTTTTCACCCAAAGCTAAAACATTTGCCAAGTTTGTCACCGCCAACTGTTCTTCTTGTATAGTTCCAATCTCTTCAGGATTTTCAGAATGCTCACAGTCATCAAAAAACTCTTCTACAGCAATATTTTGTTCATCTGCTTCAACAGATCATAGTATGCCTAACTCGCGCAGATCGAGGTCAGTCGCGCAAATCGAATTTTAGGTAGGCAAATGAATTTCGCGTAAAGGTGAATTAGCGCAAAATGAAGTCGCGCAAAGCGCGTTTTTTAATAAAAAAAAAAAAATTTATCAAAATGTATACCTATGAAATCTGAACTGGACACATAATCGTGATGAAATTGCATTTGTTGATTTTTTTTGGGTAAGTACAATTATTTAAACATTGATATTTTGTGCTGTAGCTTCTGTTTTCGATGACAGATTCACAACTTCGAGCCATATTCCCCACTATTTTTAGCATTGGCACACCAATCTTTCTATGTGGCAGACCAAATATCGTCCATATTTTTCCTTAGGATTTCAACCTTGTCTTCGTTCTACATGTTCTCTTTTGGATTTAAGTCAGCGCTCTGGGCTGGTCAATCCAAAACGTCGATCTTCACCTTACAAAACCAATTTTTTACTACTTTGGAGCAGTGTTTGGGATCATTATCTAAAAAAAATGTTCACTTAATTGGCATGGAATGGAGCACATATGTTTGCATATGGATTTTCGATATCTTCAAATACTGAAACTTGTCCATTTTGTCATTGATTTTTATAAGCGGTCCTACGCCATACCAAGAAAGTGTACTACAGATCATAATGTTTTCACACTCTTTTCTTACCATCTTCTGGATGAACCTAAGATTGTACTCTTGGCATTTAAGATTATGAACAAAGGTTTGACCATCTGATTCCATACTATTGATATTCGTTTTGTCACTCCACTACATGTTTTTCCAAAAATTGACACATTTATAATAGAAATTTGCTTTGGATGGCAATTTAAGCCGATGTGCAGATTTCGATAAATAAAGCCGCCAACACAGCTCACGTGTTGTAGGTAGCTAGAATTAATCTCCACTACAATACAATTCAAAAGAATTGATTTATATGAAGCATTATTTTTCTTTTTTTTTTGCTCAGTGTCTCGTTATAAAATTAGATTCTATAAAATACACAGACTGTTATGACAACAATACCAAGCGTTGAAATTCGTATTTTAAACTTAATAGAATTAATGATGAGAAAAATAAATTAAAATGCAAATATGTATGTATAAAAAAAAACAACAACAACATACTTGTTCATTACGTCACTTTTACGCTTTTGTTGTTGCGCATGACTTAAGCTGACTCGAATTTTGTGTTTGTTATTTTGTTTTATCATATATTGAATATGGGTTTTTAGCCTTAACACTGTGAGTTTTCTCAACTGTTACTTTTAAGTAAACAAAACTAAAAAAAAAAAAAATGAAAATAAATAAAATATATGAATATTCATATAAATTATTTAGCAAAATGACAGAAAATGCTATTTAAGCTGTTGCCGCGCACGTTCATTTTATTGACAAGACAGACGTTTGCATAATAAATTGTAGCCACAGCTGCTGGATTAAGGAGAGAACAAAAGGGGCTAAAGCTCAGGGAAATGGCGAATATTTCTGCATAATTAATTCGAAAATTTATTTTTTGAGTTATGGCGTTCTTGCACGCAAGGAGCGATATGCATATATATTATGTACAAAAATAAAACAAAAATTGACATGTAACGCCCACTTGTGCATCATACAGTGCAATTCAATTTTTTTACCCCCAAAAATAAATTTAAAAATTTTGGGCAGTTCTTTGCCCCATAAGAAAAAAAATGATGGAACTTGAGCTCTACTAATAATAATTTTAATTAAATTTTTTTTTTTATGTTTTGTCGACTGATTATTATTAATTATTGAACATTATTTGATCGAACTTTACAGTCATTAGCAGCAACCGATATTCTTGTGAACTTACACAAAGCGGTCAATGCTTTTTTGAACAAACATGACAGAGACAACATATGAAATAATTTAATCTAGTCATTGGTGACATATGTTGGCTTGCTGTCCAAATATAATTCATGAAATGTTCGGGATTCAAATCCTAGTACAAATTAATTAAAAACATGTATAAATTTTCGAATTTTGAGTGTTTGAGTGAGGTACATGTGTAGGTGTCATTATCACGACTCATGAGGAAATAAATAGAAAAACCAAAAAACAGGAAGTAAAATATTCGGAATATATTTCAGTATCATTACCTTAACTGGCAAATATGGAAGAAAAACTATGCTCACGCTAACCCTGACGATCACATTACCGCCCACAAAACAGAAGTGTTATTTGTGAGACATTTGAGGCGTCCAGTTGCAAAACCGGCGAAGTCCCTTTTTCATACTTTTGAAAAAACAACGTATTCCTCACGTAATACCTTACAAAATATCTTACTCAAAACAAGTCATATCATATCTTTTCATCTGCATATGTTTTTGAGAAAACAATTTTGAATTTGGCGGGTCCATTGAACATGGACTTGGCTGGTTTTGACATAGTAATCAACAAATTTTGTTTGAAAAAAAAGTGAACTTGACCGGTTTTGATATCAATGTACTGCACTTAGTTTTGAAAGCAAGTTCATGGCTGGTTTTGAAATATATGTATCAAAAATAAATTTAACCCTAGGAGGTTCAGCCAGTTCTGTGCAGACCCTTTGCATATAAATGTGTTTATACATTTTTTGTTTTGCGTGTTAGAGACGAATCCGTCCATGACTTCCTAGAAGCGGCTACGGATAACCACACCTGCCTATACAAATCCCCTATAGGTCTGTGCATACCTATTTGTACCAGTGTGCCCAAAAAATCCTTGAACCACGTAGGGTTAAAAAATGAAATATTTCTGTGAAAAAATTTTTTTTTAATCTAAAAACATAATAGAAAGATAAAGCATGTTCTAGTTTTTGATAAATGAGAATAACTCAAAATATGATTTTATTTTGACTTGTCCAGTTTTGCAATTGGACGCCTCATTTATTGAAATTTTCAACATTTTTAAGTTTGTCGACTTTTCACTTTTAAATGTTTTTCGAATTCTTCAACTTTTCCAATTTTTTTCAACTTCTTCAATATAATTCGACTTTTGCAAGACTTATTGACTTCTTCATCGTTTTCTTCCTCTTCTGAAAGTTTTCGACTTTTACAACATACTTTAACTTTTTCAACAGTTTCGATGCTAACATAAAACCTTATATGTTTTGTCGAAAATTCGAAAATATTTCGAATATAAACACTGCTTCTGACTACACACACTGGACTATAAGTGGCTTGATGCTTATTAACACGCATATCGAAATAAAGTTCATTGTATGTTTTACGCAATCTCACATTAGTGAATGTACTAAAATTATATTTTAAATTTCTATGTTATTTAACATTTTACTACGCAGATTTACGTATTTAAATATGAACTGGTAGTTGTGACGAATTAATTACATTCACAGAAAAAAAATCTCATTAATTTTTTCTCTGCTTTGACCTCGATGTCAGAATGAGCGAATTGGTTCGAAAATAAAAAAATATTTAATTCACCTGCGCACGAAATGCCATTTTTGCCCATGAGTTGAAAATATTTAGACATTACATTATCTTATTATGAATATATATTTTTTTAATTGTTAAAAAAAACTTATACTCCATTGGTTCTAATATATTGCAAACGATTGCTGTCATTACCTACTGCATACTCTTAAAATACATCAACAGCCAGGAAGCACCTGAGCAAAGAAATAAAAAACTTTGCGTTTTATTTTCAGAAATTTCAGTATATTTTGAAGTTTTTTTTTTCAAATTATTTGTACAGCCATTTAAATAAAATTATACTCCATAAACAATCAGCAGGTTAACTCTTTTCAATAAAGCTACAAGCTTTAAAAGATATTGAATGGTGTTTATTTTGTAACAAAACTTAAGAACACAATTTATTTATGAAAAATTTATTATTGAGGTGTAGTTCGAATAGGCAAAAAACTCCTCGTTCATCAATTTTAATGCTGACTAAAATGACAACGGAATATTAGTCACTAACTTTCCATCTATATTTATAGAGCAAATTAAAAAAAAAATGTTTTTCTTCTACCTTAAACTGACTATATATTTCTTATAGATTTTAAGTTGAATCCACCATTTTGTTCTAGCATGTCAGAATTTTTAAAATGATTTTATACGTTTTTTAAATATTCTTTAAATCGCTATTTTCATGTTTACCGGCATTTTGTGGATCCACGCCCATTTCCGACTTTTTAGAAAGTTAAAATTCAAATCTCCTCAAATTGCTCTCGATTTTGTTTTCAAAAGTAATGCAACACAGTGCTTTGTCTTCTGTTCAAAACTTAAAAATTTTATAGCCACGATTCCCAATAAAATAGATATCATTTTTTACTGCTTACACTTCTACTAAAATGGTTTTACAATATCAGTTAAAAAAAATTTAAAAAAAATATTTTTGTGGATACTACACCTCTTTATAGTTAACACTCCTTCACATAGTTGTTTAGTTTTTGGTTTTGAGTGTCTAGGCAAAAATATTTTTGTGAACACATTTTTGAAAATCTCAAATCTTTCTTTATTTCTTAAAAAAATATCAAAGAAAAAATAGTTTTCCTTATTTGAAAGAATAAATTTAGAATTGGACCATGTTGTCGAAAAGAGTTAAAATGTAGGACAAAGCTTAAAAAATTATAAATTTTAGCTTGCAAAAAACTTCCAATTTCCGCTGAAATCTGCATTCATAGAACTAAATATCGGAGGATTGTTTCATTATTTTTCAGAATTTCTAAAAAAACATTTCCGAATTTTTTCGATCTTTGAGAAATTTTGAAAAATGGCTTAATATTCCTATTTTCGAGAAAGTATCGCAATATTTTCACTGTATGCATTCCTTTACATGAAAATTTTAAAAAACATATTTTTATACCTTTTAATTTGATAATGGGATAAAATAAGATTTTCCGAAATTTATGAAACTGTATTCTGATTTATACCTGATTTCTGAAAATAAAAGGTCTAAGTTTAAACTAATTTCATTTTTGAATCATGTTTATTACCATGTCAAATTTCAAAAAGATCGTGCGACTTCTCTTATTTTTGAGCAGATTTTGTAGAGGCTCAGGGTACTGTGCTCTGTATTCATTTTCACTCGATAACCAGAGGGTTTTCTGGTAAACACTTTTATTATTTTTACTTCCTGATATGCCAACCTTACATGTTAAAAATTTAAAAATATTTATTGTAATCTGAAGGTTTCATTCAATCTATTTTCATATCCCTGAATATATCGACTGGACTCTCGTAAAGCCTTAATACTTACTACTCCACATATGTATTTGTTACTAATGTACTTTTGTATTACGGTACTATGATATACAGTTTTTCATGACCAATTATAGCTAAAACTTGTAAGCAATTGAAATCTGAAAGTTTTCTTCTACTTAAGCAGAAATTTTAAAGCATTTTACTAAACATTTTTTCAGAGCTAAATCTTAAGAGATTCACATGTACTATAGCATATTTGCTCAAACTGATTAAAATTCCAAACAACTTGTTGACCTATTGATCCAATTTTTGTGCACACTCTTTAGGCATAAAAATTTTATAATATCATTACAAAAGTATGTGCTATGATTTCAATAAAATCCAATCTCGAAAAATTTGCATGTAAGCGTGCGAGTATAATAACTGCACGTCAATTTAACTATTTTTTGTGCCGATGTTGATATTGTTATGCTTGTTGTTGTTGCTGCTGATTTTATTTTTATTGCAATTGCCAATGCACACCTTTTTGCTTAAGCTACGGTTATATGTACTTACCTGTAATATTGACATTCCAATAAAAATAATGGCAGTTATAACAAAATATATAACATGCACATTAGGCTGGTTCAAAATCGTATGGAAAAATTAAATGCCGTCAAATTTCTGGTGCTCACGCCTGAAAACATTCATTGAGCCTATGAAGCCCTTGTGCCAAAATTTCACCCGAATCGGCCCATGGGAAGGCGTGTCAGTGGGCCGATTTGTATGATTTTTGTGCATTTTCGAGATGATTTTTTAGTATTATTGCTTTTAATTAAAAAAATATCAACTTCGAGGTATATTCGTGGTTATCACTTTTTATGGACTCAGTATGATGTGAAATATGTGTAAAAATTGTAAATCAGAAAATCGCCAAAAATTCTTCGTTCTTTTTGCGGTGTCGTTCACAATATGTAATTTTTGGGCCACAATCTCCGAACTCTTCTACGATTCGTCATTTGGCCAGCGAATGGGGCCTTTTTCCAGAAAATCCTTGTTGTGAATGACGCCGCGGAAAGAGCAATTGGTCTTTGCAAAATTTCAACAAACAGATAATGAAGGACGAAGATCAGTTTTAAAAATTACTTTAAATGGCCGCCGAAAACTGAAAAAAATCTGCAAAATGGACAAATGTGAAATATTAGCGTTTCTTGAACAAAAATAAACTAAAAATCCATATTTTCCTATGACGAAAATGCTTGCTTTTATTAATCAAATATTTATCCAGATCGCATCGTTGGTACAAAAAATGTTTGACATATCATTTTCTGTGTAAAAAAAGATTCCCAATCGATTGCGCATAGTGCCGTGGCCGAAAAATATAAAATAAGTATAGTTTTGAACGGGCAAAGTGGAAGTATGTCAGAATTTTTAGCATTTTTACCATTCGTGTCAATGAATCAATACTCAAATTTGTGGCGATTTTCTGATTTACAATTTTTACACATATTTCACATCATACTGAGTCCATAAAAAATGATAACCACGAATATACCTTGAAGTTGATATTTTTTTTAATTAAAAGAAATAATACTAAAAAATCATCTCGAAAATGCACAAAAATCATACAAATCGGCCCACTAACACGCCTTCCCATGGTCCGATTCGGTTGGAATTTTGGTACAATAGCTCCATGGGCTAAATATATATTTTTGGGCCTGAGCACCAAAAATCGGAACATGTATTGCATTTTGAACCACCCTAATGTACATGATAGGCTTAATGTTAGGGATTTCAGAGAAATTCTACTGTATCGAGTATTAAAAATGTGTACTATATGCTTTTCATGTGGTTTAGATAAATATTTTCTAAAGTTTATGGTATCATAAAAAGGTTAACAATGCTAAAAGCGCTTTGCTAAAGTCATCGAGAAAAAAAAATTTCTTTTAATGGAACTGAATTAATTTTTGTATGTAAAACATTTGAATTTTGAATTATCTGTATTCAATAACATCTTTATATCGGATTGTCGGCATTTTGATCTATCTGATATTTTTTCATTGTCTGAATTTTGAACCACTTTTATTATGAATATCGGAATATTATACACTACCCGAATATTATATCACACATAAGAAACTGAAATATATTAACTCAAGAAAAAAAAAAAGGTTAGAGTTTGGTGAAATTAACTTATCAGGATTGCCTTCCCAAAGCCCGACCCGATGCCCGAAAATGCCCCAAATTGCCCAGTGTAATTTCAACATACGATTTCTCAAAGATGAAAAAAGATAGTTTTATAAAAATAAATGATCTTTCGATGTAACATAATCTCAAATATCTCAAAATATCGTGATTTCCACACTTTTATGTTAGAATATCTCAAAAACCGGGGCCATCAAAGAAATTCTGACATTGGAAAAATATATTTTGGTTTCTGTGGCAGAGTTTAGTTTTGTCAAATCTTGTCGGTCTGTGTTCCTTACTATAAAATAACATGAATTTAGAAGATTACGTATCACAATTTTAATCATTTAGCTTTTCAAATGTAATGCGGTCTTGTAACATGTAACATGTCCTTATCTTGTCAAAAGTGGAAATTAAAAATTGAACTAAAAGGGTATACTGTGTGGCAGGATACGAAGCGATGTAATACGGTGAAATCTCAAAATCTCCGATTTTGACATCGCTCTTTTTAAAATTATGATGAGCAGACATGGTACCTTTTCCCCGATTGCTTTACATTTAGAGATAGATATAAATTGGGATATTTATGTGAGTTTTTTTGCACGTTCAATGTTGATACGAACTTTTTTGACTTCTTCAACATTTCTCGACTTTTTTGAATTTTCAACATTATATGGTGTTTTATGATTTTTCCAACCTTGTGTCAACTTATTCAGCCTATGGAATTATCCAATATTTTGCGTTTTTCAATTAACTCAAAACTTTTCTGCTTTTTTCAATATTTTTGGACTTTTCCATATGTTTCGAATTTTTCAAGACCTTTTGATTTTTCATCATATTCTACACTAACGGATCAAAAAATCATTAATTTCATATTTAATTTTTTTAATAGCGAAATTAGTTTTATCTTAAAAAAAAAAGAGTGTTTGACTATAACAGATAAATATATCAAAATATATCTACGTCATTGGTATCGCGAAATAAAAATGTCATCACCTTTAATATACAAAAATGATATTTTATGACAAAATGCAAGCACATCACAAAAATTTCACAAAACAAAATAAAAGTCCCTGAAAAAATTCCCGCCTTGGCGACAACGTTTGCATGTGTAATTACATGTACTTATTTTAATAGAGTTGCCAACATTGATTTTTTCTTTCACACACACAATACAATTTCATTGCGTGTATGAACTCATTGCAATTATTTTGTGAATTGTGGTCACGTTTTGCACCAAAATATGTGTTTTTTATGGTATAAAATAAAAAAAAATATTTAAAAAAGTAATGGAAAAAAAATTAAAAACGTTACTAAATACATATTTGCATTTTTAACAAGAAAATGAAATTTTTTCCAATATAAAACTTTCCGTGATTTTGATGAATTCAAATTTTTTTTTTTATATTTTTAATGCAAATAACAATTAATTAGCACTAGAATTAGTAAATGAATCATCAGATCAAACTTTTATATCAGTAAATCACCTTTACTTTTATCTTTATTATATATTTTTAATCTTAATTACTTTAATCTTTTTTCTCTCTTAATTACTTTAATCTTTTATACTTTTTTCTTTTGCAGAAAAGTCAATTCTACTGTTACGTCGTTTTTACAATGAACAAAAAGTCATCACTGCAATTGCGACAAGAAAACCGCGAATGGTTTGCAGTAAGTGATTATAACATATCATCTACTTATACATAATATATATTTTAAAATTAAATTACATTTTTTTTTTCAGTCGCTGCAAACTGAGCTTAACGACAAATTGGGCATCGATAGTTTTCTGGTGCAACCCATACAAAGACTGACGCGATATCCATTGTTGTTAAATCAATTTATATCGGTAAGTGATCATGCAATTAAATTTAATGTTATTGTAATATAAATGGGTTATTGTCTATTAAAAAAGTATCTATCGATTGTCTCACAGTTTAAGCAGAAGCACGGAATAATTTTGTAGTATTTGAAGTAATTACTTTTTAATGAAGTATAGGGTAGTAAAGTACGTGACCTTTATAGTCTGAGTTCGTATTAATTTTTTTAACGTATTTTTTGAGAAATTTGAAACAGCATTTGGGGAACAAACATCATATATTTTTTTGGAATAGCGAGCAGAGCAAAGTCTTGAAATCATACAGAATTTGATAATGAGCGAGTTTTTCAATCAAATGGTTTTGTCTTTTTTGAGGTCAACGGTGCAAAACTATTTACAACAAAGTTTCCAATTGAATGGAAAAAATAATTCAATATCATCATGGCCAAACTCATAGACCAAGAACATATATGTACTAGGTTGCTTCATTTTTTCGGAGGTCTGATTTCGTATGGCTTTGTGATGTAAAAGATATATGTACATATATGCCAAACTTAAAAAAGATTGGATAATATTTAGAAGTAGCAGACATTGAGTACTTTCATCCCAATATACAATAAATAATTTGTATTTAAAAATTTGGGATAAATATCTTTAATATCATTGAGACTCGGATCGATAGTAAATTTTGCAAAAATTTTATGGTAACGTTAAAATAAAATTTTGTACTTTTGCAGACTTTGCTTAGGTTAAACTGTAATCACAAAATTGTCAAATGTCAATATATTGATATTTTGAGGATGCTATACACGATGGCGGCCCCACCCCACAAAGTGGCCAAAAACCGCCCAACGGACCCAAATTACCATTTCTTGGCATTAAAGGGCTTGGGGCCAGTTCCAAAAAAATGTTAAGCATTGCCATCGTGTTTAGCATTCTCGAAAACGGGGAAGACGAACTGATGGAAGACGCGGAATAAGCGAATTCCTCATTTTGGGGGAGGTTTATGGCCATTTTAGGGGTGGCGTCAACTCCAAAAGAATTTTAAACACCGCTATTGTGCTTAGCATCCTTGAAAACGGGCGATGGAGGAGGTTAAATATTTGTATTTTTCAAGGTTTTTTCCGACTCACAGAATCCAATATAAGCCCGTTGTGCAGAGTTACAAATATATAAATAAAAATTACCTTAATATTTTTAACATTTACATAATTTTTTTTCGATTTTCGATCGTTCATTAACATTGAAATAAATAAACATGTTTTAAACATTGAAAAATGTATTATTTAAAATTGAAAAAAATCTCACTAATACTCTATTAAAATACAAATCGAACACTGTTAAATTTATAAAAATTGTCCCATCCGTTCAAAAGTTATAAGCTTTTGAAAAAATTTTGTGCCCGAATTTCAGTTGCCTATAACAACAACAAAAAAAAAATAAAAAAAAATAATTTTACATTTTGATTTCTAGCACATACCACTATCTAAATAACAAAATTTCATTAAAAAATAAAATTTTTCTTTTAAAAGTGGCCCAGTTGGTGAATTCTGACCCACTTTTCAGATTAATATATGCCATAATGAAAAGCATGTAGATTAGCAGATACTGAAGCACTGAAATTATCTGCGTTAATACGGAAGACATATTGGGATATTCGCTTATATTAAAAGTGCTCCCTAGGCTTAAAGTTCCATATGATGTAATATTTGCTCTTGGAGTCCTTATGAAAAATTTTTTAGTGAAGCTATAAAAAAATATTCTATGAGACGAAGAGTTGCTCTTTCAAATGTCAGGTGTTTACGACAGTGAATTGCTTTTGTAACTTCCATTTTAAATTAGTTTAAATTGCCTAACATTGTATAGATCAAAGACGCACAGCTCGAAGATCGTTCAGCTCTTTGGCTCGCAATCATCGCATGCATTTTGTTTCTGTAATTTTTTCTTCAACGCATCGGGTCGTTCAGCTCAAGTTTAATAATTTCGGTTCGCTATCGTCGCATAGTAAGACGAATATTGTCCAAATAAATTAAGAAGCTGAAGTAAGTCCTTAGCTCTTTTTTCTTTCATATCATTATTCAAAAATCTTCCCACTGATTTTTGAGTATAAGGTTCTGCCAGAGAAGATAAAAAGGTGTCTCTGCTTAATAGTACTAATATATATTCAAGCTTAGCAACTGAATTTTTGTATACAATAAATGGTGTACGAATAAATATTGGGGCCACTGTATATGCGATTTTTAATCTCGTTTAATTCACCATCGGTTGCTAGTTATCTTTAGCTAGCAGCGATAATTGTATGGGAAAGCAAAAAGAAAATCACAAACTTAACGAGTAAAATTATAGCTGCTATCTATACATAGCAAATTGCTTAATTGTCAGGGCTATTCAGCAGACTTGTATTTTGTCTATTGTGCATTTTGATATAAAAAAGGATAGCTTTTTCACAGAAAACAAATTGTTTAAAAGGTCAGTTGGCAAAAAGCAGCAATTTTAAATGAAAATTATGAAATAATAACAAACGAGTGAGTACTCGTATAAACAACGAGTAGGAAACTTAGCGACTTGGTCCTTTTTATCGATAGCGACATGGCTAATAAAGCAAAGCTAATGTTCTGTTAACGTAGTGGTGGTGTAAGGTTAACAAAATTTTAATGTTATGTTAACATACTGTTAATGTTAAGTTAATAAAATGTTATGCTATCATAATGTTATGTTAATTTAATTATTATGCTAAGCCGTTATTGTATTTTTTATTCAATTTTTTTCTTTCACAGGAATTTTACAAATCTGGCATCAGCTGTAAGCCAGTGTTAACGTCTGTCTGCAAGCTGGAAACTTGCATGCGTCGACTACTTGAAGTGGTCAATCAGGCTGAGGAAGTTCTAACTATCGATGAGATAAGTGAGGTAGGTGTACACAACTAATCTCTATTTTTTTTTCTTATATAAGCATTTATTTTCTATTTCCAGTTCAACATACTGTCTCAAGGACAGTTTCGAAAATCATCAGAATTCGATGTCTATCATCATCGTTTACGAAAAAAGTATCGTGCAAAGGTATTTCTATTCGATCGTTGTCTCATCTGCACGGAGGTGCGTAAACGGCGACTTGCCTATCGGTGTCACTACCTTTGGGAAACTGTAGAGTTGCAGTTAAACAACACAAAAAGCATCACAATCTCTACTAAAGTTGGCGACAGTGGTCAACTTAAGGAGGAACTCGAGCTGACAGCAACTGAGGCGATAACAGTTTCACGTTGGCTACGTTGTGCGCGTAAAATAATTGAGGTGGCGCGTGTTGAAGCAACGCAACGTGGCAAATTTACGCTGCCTATGGATTTGGTCATGGGCGTAGCATTTGTTATATGGCTGATATGGCGTTATTTATATTAGCCTAGTGGGGGGGTTGTAAATTGGGAGGGCTTTAGTTTTATTTAAGCGAGATTAAGTTTTTAATTAAAAAAAAAAAAAGAAAACAAAATACAAAAACTAACTGTCGCTTTATTACGTTGTTGGCCCCTTGAAGTCCTATGGCATTTTTTCCACCATATGCGGTTTTTGCATGGGACAGACATCTCATTTAAATATTTGCCACTATAATTTTTCACTTGGTTGAACTTGGCTGTATGTTAACGTGCATTCATACACCATGGTCATGCATCATTATTTGACTATTTTTGTGTTGTTGTTGTTGTTGTAATTTCTATTCTCTGCTGCAATCTGTGCTTGGTGTTCTTTTAGTAGAAAATAAGAAAAGCGTAAAATAAGCAGCTTTGACGAAAATGATAAATTATTATGTCCTTGTGAGCTCATGTGTCCTGGCAGTGCTCACATTAGTGTGTGTTTGTTTATTAAAGTTTGTTGTAAAATGCAAAATATAAACAGTCAACAGCCTTATCGAAAGCAGCCTTATGCCTTAACTGCTGTTTTTACTGCTCCTTTTGGCGACTACTACATTCTTCTTTTTAATGAAGCTGCTTACGAGTCTCTTGGCTTTTTCTAGAAAATATTATGATTTATTTTGTATGCCTTTCGAATAAACGGAAAATTAGTCAAAATTCTCTACAAAAATTTAGTTTCATATGGTGTATGTGGAAAATACTTGATACAGTGGAACACAACAACTAAAAAAAAAAACAAGTCTTTGCAATGTTTGCATAAATCACATCTTATATTTTATAACTTAATTCTTGTATCGTCTTTTCAAAGCGCTAGAACTATATCAAAAATAGCGCATTGTCCCTAGAGAGAGAGAGAGAGAGAGAGAGAGATTGCTGACAGAAAATGCAGCAACAGCTGCTTTTGCCAAAGAAATTGTTATGCCTTTGAAAGTCACTTCCTGGCATCTTTGCAGCTAAATATTTGTTTGTTGCACAGATGCAGGCAACAGTACTAACAACAACTACAACAAAAAGAACAAAGTTGACTGATAATAAATCACAAAAAAATTTACAGAGAATACAGTACTAAACATACGGGTCACTCCATTCATAAGCCGACTTAAGAAGCTTGAAAGATTTTGGGAGCAATTGTTGCCGTTTTAAAATTTGAGGAAGATGACGAAGTTACTTGAAAATCCTTAACAAAAGGCATTTTGAAAATCAAGCAAATGTCGCGAAAAAATTTAGAAGTCTTGAAAATAACAAAAGCTGCCGTTTTGACAGAAGAAGAATTTAGAGAAAGCTGTAGAAGGCCCTAACACATCAGATTTTCTCTTGCACGGGCATCTCTCAATA
Source organism: Meiosimyza platycephala (assembly GCA_963662105.1). Lineage (NCBI taxonomy): Eukaryota > Metazoa > Arthropoda > Insecta > Diptera > Lauxaniidae > Meiosimyza > Meiosimyza platycephala. The sequence continues at coordinate 78,288,456 of OY759211.1, read as the reverse complement.
CTTCAATTTTATAATGAAATTTTTTTTTGAATTGCGCCTCCGAAAATGGCGTTATGACTCTGCTAAATGCAAAGATGTCTATCATATATTTAGATAGATTAAAAAATCATGAAGGACGTTTGAAAAACTTGGTAGCCAAGAGCTTAGTATCAGGGTGTCATATGCAAATGGAGACTCTGAAAATTGTGGTGCATTCTAGTATATTTTAAGGATATGAGTTAAGGATATAAGCAAAAGTATATGATGAGTAACAAAATTTCTATGCTGAATCACCACGTTTAATACAAAGAAACCAAGTCTAAAATTGTAAAGAACTCTTATAAGAATGTGTGTACATTATCATACTTGAGAAATTGATATGAAAAAAGTATGGAAATGTTATGAAAAATTTATTTGCCAAACGAGTGGTGAAAGTTTGATAAATAATTTGGTTGTCCGGAAATCTCTAGACCTAATGCTTAAGAGCTCTTGCTATTCACAAGCTGCGACTTATTAAATTTGCTTTTAATAAGCGTTGACTCGTACTTCTCTCGACATTGATTGTGGAATGTCCATTAAGCATATTGTGCATGTGTTGTATCGTTTGCTATGTATTTATCTCTTTGTGTAATTTCTTCTCAATTTTCTTTACTGCTCACATTGCAGTTACTCTTCGTGCTGCAGTTTCCGGTCAGTGAATATGTAATTTATTTACATTTACATACACACATATGTACGTGTGTTTGCTCATACTCAGTTATCTTTTGCATAAATTATAATTACAGCACACATAGCAACACAGCACAACAGTGATGAGCTGTTGCGCCTGGAAGCATGCTATGTTTTCTTTGAAAAAATATTTATTTTAATACTTAACGAGTTGTTGCTAATATTCTTGTCAACGGCAAAAGACAACATTTTACTTAAAATGTTTTATTTATATTTTGCAATTTAAATTTGAGAAAAAAAGTATAAATTCCAAGCACATGGAGAAAAAATACACCCCTAGCGTCATAACATTTCCATCCCCACTAATTGTGTTCTCTCTCTGCTGTCAGTCAGTTGAGATTTTGACATAAGCGCATAGTATGTAAACAAGATGCGTTCGTTGTTGCTACTACTTAAATTTCTTTTGAATTGCTGTCACTTGAACGCTGCTAACTATTGCGTATATCCTTCTTTCAAGGATAATCCGCATATAACATGTGTTTAACGTGGCTTTTTAAGTGTATTACCGTGTGACACGATGTCACGTTGATGATTTGACATTTTTGATGCTAATATGAGGATATGGAATTTAAAAGGAATTTTGTAAAGCTAAAAAAAATAACGTGATTATTGTGTTTATTTTTTCAACAACGTTTATAGCAACGATGCCCACCTTGTTATGGTTTTTTCGGGAGGTAAAGTTGACATTTTAAATGTCGCGCCTTATAATATAATGTTAAGTGTCAAATGTAAAAAAAACATGCAAACTTCCGTTCAATATATTAAGTTTCTATTTCTAATAATAACGTTTTGACTTTTAGTAATATTAATAATTTAATTTGTTGAACGAACTAGTAGTTTTTACACTAAAATGCTAGGTTAGGTTAGGTTAGTTTAAAAGGGTTGCTTGCACTAAAATGTTTCTACTAGTTGAGAGAACTAGCTCATGCATTTGGCAATAAATATGTAAAAAATTCTAAAGATACTATCCCTTAAACATTAGGGTTACCAACCCCAAGCAATTACTCATGCTTGCAACCATTAAGTTGCTGTCTCATATTTAACACTTCATTTGTTTGCTGAAATCGTACTATTCTTTTTCCTTCATTTCATTTTGAGGATAATTTATTATAATTTAAATAAATGTACAATACATGCCATTGTTAAAGCGCCTAAAAGCAAGCAATGAGCTGTAGAAAAATAAAAAATTACAGAAAAAATATATCGTGATGGAGTAAAAAAGATAGACACAAGAAAAAAAAATTTAACGTCTAACACAATTCACAGACAGGGGTGTTAGAAGTATTGGCTGTTTATTTTTTTATTTTTGTTGTTCTTGGGTTAAACATTTTGTCACGTTTATATGCAACAGTCGTCAAGAAGCATTTGTCAACATTTGTTGTACGCAACCTTTTGAAGCGCATCACATCCCCTGCCGCGATGCTTCATAGGCTGTAGGTTTTTTGCTCCTTTCCTTTGAATTGCAGTGATAGACACCCTCGCTTTAGGCAAAAAAACAACTCTTGATAACAATTTAGTTCGGGATGGACAAGCTTTAATGCTGTAATTCCAACTTGGTTTACACTGGACAACATTGTTTAATATTGTTATAAAAAATTTAAATATTTAAGCCTTTGCTCAGCTTAATTCTCTTAGGGCATTGAAGCAATTATTATACGATTGAAAAAATAAATATAAGTCATTCAAAAGCGATACATTAGTATAACTTTCAAAGCAATTTTCCTGTTGAGAGGCATGGCACCGCTTATTCATTCTTTTCTTAATGTTCAGTCTATCCCTATACCAAACTTTAACAAAATCGGTTCATTAGCTTAACTGTAAACACATATTTCTTGGTTAATGGTATGTCAGCCCCATTTAAAAACAAATAACTTTTCTTAGGGCTTAACCTATCCCTGTATCAAATTTCATCAAAACCGGTTCCAGAACTTTTAGTACTTGTTACTCCTGTCCTTTGTACAGCTCTTTCAGAAAGTTTTTGTAGTAAATCGAAGTTTTAAGCTTAAACTGCACTGTCACAAAAAATTGACAAAATCCTCTGAATCGTTGCAGAGTTATAGCCCTTAGAACGTTTATTCTGCTTACAGCGCCATCTACTGCAAAATTATCACAGCAGTAATGACGTTACAAAAATCTGCTTCTTACAAAAAACTATGATACCACAATCATAAAACCTGTTGAATTGTTGACTAGTAATAGCGATTAGTACATTGAATTTCCCTACAGTGCCATCTATTGGTTAGTTATCGAAACAAAAAAGACGTCATAAAAAAAAGTTTGCTTCTGCTTACAAAAACACTATGACGCAATATTTGATAAAATTCCTTGAATCGTTGCCGAGTTATAGCGATTAGTACATTAAATTTGCCTACAGCGCCATCTATTGGTAAGTTTAAAAAACAGAAGTGACGTCATAAAAAAAATCAACTTCTTCTTCCACATTTACGAAAATTCGTTGAATCGTTGCCGAGCTATAGCGATTAAACTTTTCTACAGCGCCATCTTTTGGTAAGTTATTAAAACACAAATGACGTCCGAAAAATCTGCTTCTTTTTACAAACACTATGATACCATATTTTCGAAAATCCATTGAATCGTTGCCGAGTTATGGCGATTAGAACATTGCATTTGATTACAACGCCATCTATTGGAATTTTATCGAAGTATTAATGACGTCATAAATATCTGCTTCAGCTTATAAAAACTATGACACTACATTTGCCAAAATCCATTGAATCTTTGCCGAGTTATAGCGATTAGTACGATTAGTACATTGACCTGCCTACAGCGCCCTCTATCGGCAAGCTATCGAAACACAAATGACGTCATAAAAATCTGTTTCTTCCTACAAAAACAACGACACCACATTTATCAAAATCCCTTGAGCCATTGTCGAGTTATAGCTATTTGAATATTTTATCAGCTTATAGCGCCATCTATTGGCAGTTTATCGAATCACTAAGGACGTCAAAAAAATCTGCTTCTTCTTACAAAAACTATGACACGTCATTTATCAAAATCGATCCAGTAATATCCGAGATATTGCGTGACAAACATTTTCAAAAAACCAAATTTGCTTGCTGCTGGTTCATGGTGGCCTGGTATTTTGAAAAATTTTTGGTATGAGATTTTGAGTTCTTGCTCTGCTTTTGGCGGAGCAGCAAGCAGCGCAGCCAGCGCAAAAATTTTGGGGTTTTAGGATATCTTTAGAATGGCAATATCTCGGCTATTACTGAACCGATTTGGATAAATGTGGTGTCATAGCTTTTGTAAGAAGAAGCAGATTCTTATGACGTCCTAAGTGATTTGATAAACTGCCAATAGATGGCGCTATAAGCTGATTAAATATTCAAATAGCTATAACTCGGCAATGGTTCAAGGGATTTTGATAAATGTGGTGTCGTTGTTTTTATAGTAAGAAACAGATTTTTATGACGTCATTTGTGTTCTGATAGCATGCCGAGAGAGGGCGCTGTAGGCATGTCAAAGTACTGATTGTACTAATCGCTATAACTCGGCAACGATTCAACGGATTTTGGTAAATGTGGTGTCATAGTTTTTATTATGACACCATGACGTCACATTTATCAAAATCCGTCAATTATAGGCAAGTTATCAAAGCAGATTTGACGTCATAAAAATCTGCTTCTTTTTACAAAAATTATAGTAATAGCCGAGATATTGCATAATAAAGATATCTAAAACCCAAAATTTACTTGCTGCTGGCTTATGGTGGCCTGGTATTTTGAATTTTTATTGGCACAGGAGCCAAAAATTAATCATAGTAACCACACAAACATAATTTAACAGCAGCTGACTAGAAGTCATTATATGCACATATGTATGCTACAAATATCGTTAATTTTTAAAAAAAGTTGCATTTTTTGGGCGCAAATTTCGCTGCATTTTTATTAAAGGATTTAAAAGGCTATAGTATCGTTTCTATTGCGCCGATTTTAACAAATGTGGTGTCATTCTTTTTGTGCAATATTTGGGACTTATAATAAATAATAATAATTAGAAATTTGGAAGTTGAATGCTCTAAAACGTGTGCGTAAAAAGCAAAAGGGTTTTTTTATGTTGTGCAGGCTAAATCAAATGAATTGATATCAAAGGAAGAATATTTACTTTAATTCGACATACGACGAATCATTGTGAAATTTTTGGCCTTCATCGTTGCAAATTTTTTTTAGTTTTTCTTTAGATTTTATCAAAGTTTTTATCAAAAAATATAATTGACAAGGAGTGCTTACGGATTTGAGATTCGTTTTCTAAATTCGATTGCCTAGCTTTTTGCCTGTAGTTAAACCAGATTTCGATGAATACATAATAAAGTTACCTCTTAAGAAAATAATTTTTAGCAACTCAGTCACATGCCCAGTACTATCCAATGAATGTAGATTACTAGGGATTATACATTACCTGATTTTTAATTATACATACGAACATAAACTTAAAATAATGTTTATTACTGCAATCAGTGCGGATTTATCTTCTCAAACATCAGGAATACTTAGCTCAAAATGAATTGTTCGAAAATAAGGCAAACACTAGCTCCATCAATTATTTGCATTGGTCCAAGCGATGATGTTGGAGTTCTCTGTACAAAAATTCATTTAGTAATCTCTTCAAAGTATCGAAATATTCCATGAAAGTTTAGGGACCTATGTATGTGTAGATATTGTATCACTTTGTATATGTAGAAATTGAGTTTGAGGATGGTCAGCCTTAGCAAGCGTTATTGGCACGAGCTTTTTGGCCACTCAGATTTTTTATGGACTACTATATTGCAATAGCTAAGAGCTGATATAAAAAATACTACTAAGCTATGTGAATATCATTTATTTTATTGAAACTCATTTGCCTACCTAAAATTCGATTTGCGCGACTGACCTCGATCTACGCGGGTTAGGCATGCTATAATCTGTTGAAGCAAATGAACAGAAAATTGCTGTAGAAGAGATGATTTAACTTTTTGATGACCGTGGGCATTATGAAAATCCTTAAGAGATTGGAACTACAGAAGATGAACAGATGACGGTGACCAACCAGGAGCTTCATTTAGACAAATCGAAAAAAGTTAGGCAATCGGTTGTGACTGATTTCCTTAAACGACCACCAAATGTATTAGAATGCCTATTATTTTTATTTATTATAAATGATATTTTTATCTTTCTTTTTGTTTGAACTACTGTTTTAAAGTTCGTTGTTCTTTTTTATCTATTTTAAACAAATGTTGTTATGGCAATAAATGATTTTGTATAGCAAAATAATAGCTACAGTGTCTTGAATGTCTTTTACTTTTCAGGAACGTAACCCCCTAAATTACATGAAGTTCGACAACTTTTCATTCCCCTAACCCCCGCGCAAAGCGAGGGACAAGTGTACTAAGTCGCTTCAGAAAATCGCTACTCAACATTTACTTAATCTGATTCTTCATAAAATTGCCGTTTACCTTTCTTACTAGTCGTAATCAGTTTCAAATAGACCACTTTTTTGTTAAAAGTAAAGGTTGAAAATACTTACAGATCTCTTTGGAAACGTGTAATATGCTATTTAGAATTAAATAAAAGTCCTTTTTCTTATTTTTTTGATTTGCAAAGTTTTATTTGTTTGTTTTTTTTTGTAGAAAAAGGAATAGAAAATAATTTTAAGTTTTTTAACTGACCAAAAAAATGACATAATACAAAGACTAATACAACAAAAAATGGGCTGAAGCTAGCTATACTAGTTTCATCCATTGCTAAATAGAATCATCAGGGATTAAAATGATGATTCTATTTAACAATGGATGAAACTACTCGTTGTATGACTAGCTATAGCAATTTTTTCTTATTGATTTTTGTTTTTCTAACATTTTGATGTTAAATATTTATTTATTTTATTTACACATAGTTTATGCAAATGTTTAATCAAACGAATATACATAAATAATATTTAACATGTCTTATACCATGTATAAGTACAATAGCTTATCTCTTCCAACATTTTGCAGATTGTTCAGTTTTACGCCGACGTTATCTGCAACTGGAATATTAGCGCAAGCCTCAATTATCGCCATAGAAATTTTCAAACGTTTAAGTTGACCTTTAAGTATTTTATTTATTTGTTTCAACAGCAGCAGTCTTATCGAGTTTACCATCCGCGTTCATCTGTAAAAAAGAAAAAATTATTAGTGAAAAATATATAAGACAAAATGCGTTAATTAGTGATATTTTTTGCTTAAATTTGTAATTTTTTGCTTGATTTGTCATTAAAGAGCAAAGTTTTCAAAAACTAAATAACGGATTTGAAACAAAAAAAAAAAAAAAAAAAATTTAAGGAATTTCTGCAATCCATGACAATTTTAAATGCTTTAATTAATATAAGTTAATATATATGGAGTACATTTCTGCATTTCTACATTTCGAAAAGGACTTTTTGAGTAATGGTTTGGTTTCCTTAAAAAAAAAAACAATTAAATCCAACTTTAAAAATCTTTTTCTCTAAACTTTCAAAAAAATTTAAGCACATCAAAATTAGCTGTTACTGCGAAACAAAACAATAACAGGGTATTTTTAGTTAAAAACTTTATCGAATTATCAAACTAACGATATTGCTCTCAACCGATAAGGACAAAAGCGAAAGTTCATTTTATCACAAAAACTTTGTTGACATGTGAATACCTTCTTCGATTTATATCTTATAATTCGCAATTTTTTCTTTTAGCAAAATTTTTTTTCCTTTTTTATTGGTAATTTTTGTTGTATATCACCACTTATGTACTCATATCTTACTAACATATGTACATACCAAATAGTATTGGCATTTACACATACAAATTATTCAATTCACGCCTCATATTGCATATGCCTCGATTGCCATTGTATTATGTATATGTATGTTATACGTACAAACAAGCATTTACGGTTGACATGGTATATACAATTGCTCCTACTATTGGTAATAGTCTGGAAGAGTGTATAACGAAACATATGCCATTTGCGAACTTTTTTAATATGCCCATTTAGTTATGTAGTTTATAATCTTTTGAATATAATGCCACCGATACGACGCTCACTTTGTGGGATAGATATAAGCAGTTGATCCAAGTATCCTAGTATCCTAAAAGAATTTACAATTACCTGCTAAAATTTGGTGCTTGAAAAGTTTTTTAATTGCTTGACATGAAAGCTTTGTAAGTTTTTTGATCAAAATTATGGTCTTCTTTATATGGCCGCTTGAATTCGAATACAATTGTCATTCTTTCCAGAGAAATATTGCAATTTTATATTTAATTTCATACGTATAATAAAAGTGTAGTATATATCCATGCTTCTACTATACCGATTACATATTTTTTGGAATTGTCTTATGTTCAGCCTATTAACTATTTTGCTATTGCGCTTTAAACAAAAAAATTTTCTCAGGACATTATATTTGAGGTGCCTGCAGCCGCATTACTCAATTTTTCTATTTTATATTTGCCTCCGGTTTGGAATTTGAATTGTTATTCAGCGTGTAAGTGCTACATTTAGTCACGCTTGCAAAAATACACACAATTTCAATTTCAAATTCATGTTCATAATAAAGTAGAGTACATATATGATTCAGAAAGAATATTTGCTTTAAAATATCCTTTTTAAATTAGAAAACTAAAACTGAATTTTGATGAAAAAACACATTGGAATTTAAGAAATTGTTGATATATATATATAGTGGTACTGTGCAAAATACTTGAAAGTCAGGGATTTGGAGTATCATATCCAAAAGTTGGCTGTGGACAAAACTGAAAAAGTCAAATTTTGCGATTTTAGCACTTATGTCTCATGATATAAATGTTCAGCGACCCGATTTAGATTCAGCGTTGAAAGGTCTATAAGTCAATATAACATTTATTCGGATTGTAAAGGGGCTACTAAGATAACTTTTGGCACCTAGTAGACAAATATATAAGAAAATTTATATAAAAGAAAATTTTCTAACTAAAAATTCGGATTCAGCTAACTAAAATACATATATTTAGAATGATAGGTCTGGTTCAAAATACCAAGAAAAAAATGTTTTTGTTAATTTTTCCATTTATTTTTAATGCAATTTAATAATTATTTATAATGCTTAACACAGAAATATATGTTGAGGCTTTTACTAGCATACTGGTAACTTCTTTTTTTTATGATTTTTTACGTTTGAGAAAGCATTATCGATGTGCATCTATGTTGGGTTTGGTAAGAATGGCGGCAAGAAATTTTATAATTGAGATATTGCGATTTTTGATATCTAATTTATGAAATGCACAGAATGGAATCGACCTGTACAAAAATAGTTATTCTGCAAAGGGTGTGATGCAGCGTTTCTTCCCCGTCAGTTTGATTAAGACACTCTCCGATTAAGACAAGTAGTCTGCAATTATTTCTTGCTTAGAGAGGTCCATAACATTTCGGAAGTTATATTGACATGATTGTTTACCCAGTCATTAAGTAGATTTTTTATGTTTGGTCCTAAAAAAATATTTCATTTGTAATCGCTTTAAAAGCGTCTCAGAAGAAGAAGGCCTGAAGAAAAATACCATTCTGACAGTATTGTTTCGATGTTTAAACATCCCTCGTCTATCGTGCTGTGATCTGTGATAAATTTTGGAGGTACCGGTCGTCATCAAATTGAGCAAGGCACTATTGAACAAGACCAGCATAAAAAAATCTTAGAGGATTGACTCTAACAGCTCTTTGAATGGCTTTGCGATGGAAAGAAATCAATTTTTATGAGCAACGTAAGTAATTCCGTACTATAAAGCCAAAACAATGAGCTTATATATTTAGCTTATAAAAACATTACTGTTTTGGACTCATTTGGCAACTCGCCCGACATCAACCTAATAGGTACTGTATAGGAACTCATGAAACACGAGATCAGTAAGGAGGCTTAAATAAGAAAACGACAGTTAAAAGAGATGCTAATTGACATCTGGGATAGTTATGCACATCTCCAGGAAGTGGAAAAAAGTTGCGCAGACAGCATGCTACAGAGAATAGCAGCTCCTAGTGTGGCAAAAGAATGTCACACAAAATATTGATTTTGTTTCGAAACAATTGATTATTTCTTATCTTTTTTTTTCAACATAATAAAATGATTTCAATTTATACGTCATATTTCCATAATTAATAATTAAATGATTGAATACCACTTCTATAACCATTTTAACATTTTTAGCACGTAGGGTATTTTCCGCAATGGGTCTAATAATATGGCAGACACTTCAAGGAATTTAAATCAGAAGCGCTACGGAGATTTTTGCAAAATCACCTACCTGATTCCATTTTGAATTCGCACCCTTTTACACGTAAAATTATTAAGGAATAGCGTCCGGCTCCTCACACAAAGCGCCTTCCTCGGAGTGGTAATATTATGAATAAGCCCAATTATTATGAATAAACCCAATAGACTATATCTATACTATGCATTGAAAAACTTTTTTAGGAAAGCATTGCTATTTACATATGTATTTTCGAAAATTTCAGTAACCACTTTATCAGTAAAACTGATCAAATAAGTTTCCTTATTTATATTTTTTTTCTATGTACGTGAGGAATTAAGCTTATGGTAAATATTAGAAAAAAAAAATAAAAGGAAGCAGGAAAAATGAAAACAGAATCTGAAAAATATAAGACAATTGCCAAATGCCTTCTGGTAATGTGTTACGATGGGAATGAAAGGCGTTCGTTAAACACGTTACCATCTGCTCGTATGATGTTTATTTTCCGATAGCAAAATACATACGTAATCGTATTGTAAATGCAACATTACGTAAGATACTACAACATAATATAACGTAATGTAATGTCTTGCTGATAATGCGACTAAACATGAAATCACGTATGAGTTGTTTTGCCCTACGGTTAAAAGTGATGACATGGATGAGTAAAATGACAGAGTTAACATGAATTTTGACGCACCATATAAATAAGATTAAATGTTAATAACATAGTGGGGTGGGGTAGGGCTGTTGATGAAAAGCAGTATTAAGAAATAACAGCGTTTGGCAAGGTACAGTGCTTGACGTAATAGAAATATTAATACACTAAACGTGGGATGTTAGAATATGGATCGGGTTGTCTGAGTCTGCGATCCTCATACATTCAATCGAAATTTCAGCACTTCAGTATTTAACTCAATGTAACATATATTTTGAGCTATTTCAGAGAGACTTTAAACTTCATATCATATGTATGTAGTTTATTTTTATTTTAAGCACTTGAATTATTGCTTTATAGTATGGGTAGCTTCTGCAGTGGAAAATGGGGTAATTACTGACAAAATGTTAAATCGATATGGATATTTGAATATTGCATAAAAAAATTTTCATAGCACCTAATGATGCAATATTAACACTATAGCGATTATATGTACACTTGTGCTCAAGTATTGTAATTAAGTCATTCGTATGCCACGTAACATTTTTGCTAAAATTTATTTATTAATTTTTTTTCTGATTCTTATATTATTAGTTTTCATAATCCAGCTATGTAAGCATCAACCCGACTAGAATTTTCCTTAGGCATACCTAAATATACTTTCGGCCTTAACTTGGAAATAATGAGGTTAGCCTAAATTAGGAATGTTTAGCAGCAGCTTAATTAGGCAATTCTAAAAAATTTCTAAATTAGGTCTACCTGTCGACTGCCTCATTAGGCCTAACTACGGGTAGTAAAAGGCATGCCTATGTTGGGCCTGCCTAAAGGTTTGGTCATGGTTATATCCTAAGGAATGCCTTAATTTGGTAAGTCGGGGGAATCAGTAATGTGACAATCGTGGCTAAGTTCGAAATTACTCCTGAATTGTAAGGAATTACTGCTGAGAAAACTGAACTTACACAAGGTAACATTGCGTAATTTTTTTTAACGATCTTTACGAATTCTCTTTTAGACCTCTTTTCTATTGCAAGAGTATTGAAACACATCAATTTTTTTGCGTTTTTGACATTTGCTTTTTTACTTATAGACTGCACCTACTTGTTCTTCTGCGGCAAATGAGTAAAGGAAGCAAATGTCAAAAACCGCCAAATGCGTTGGTACGGGCAAATGTCGACTATCACGTTTGGTTTCCCCTCGCTTCGTATGAACTGGAAATAACAATAAATTTTGAATACTCAATTCAATTTTTATTTTATTGTGACTTTTTCAACAATTAAAATAGTAGATACATTTGTCTCGCTTACAATATTAAAACATTGGACTGTAATTTATGGCCCTCTTCCTTATACAGAGAAATACTTACAGAGTGTCGAAATACAAGTATTAATAACTCTTGGTCATGTCTTTTTTTATCAATTGCTTTGAAGTTTGTGTCATATAATAATAAATATTATTTTCTATCAAAATATTCAAAACGTCAAAATATTAATTAAGTAAAGTATTATTTATTAATTTAATTTGAAATGCATTATACTATCTTCAAAGGCTTTCGACTGGATTTATTAAAGTACATACATAAGTAAGTAATTTATACAGTAAAACAGTTAATAGTGAAAGATTTTTGAAAGTATTGAAATTTCAGCACATAAAATGGGCACATCATTATATACTTCAATACTCCACAACCAGAAACTTATCTTTTTGCAGAAAATGTTGACTTAAATTTCCTGGGTAACTGACCTACCGTTTTCCCCTATTCATCACCACAAGCCAATGAATGAGTCAAGAGTTTGGTGAACATACGCAAAGAGTCGGTGCGATTTTTGCGTGTCCAGGAAAAGCTTGAAGAGGTTGATGGCAACGTGCTATGCATTGGTGGAGTAAGTAGTACAGCGCGATGGTTTATCCTCAGAGTACTCCTCACAACAAACACATGTTTTGAATCTACAACTCATACCTGAAAATGTCGTTAGGCATAAATTAGGCCCCCATTGGTTTTTCCTAACCAGAACATTAGGGCCTTGTGCAAAAACCCAGCGAGAGCCTAATGAGGCGGGCGTTGGACAATCCTATTTAGGAAAATTTGGGGCACACCGTTACAATCCAAATTAGGTTGTCGTTGGGGTTCCACACTTGGCCCTAATGTTCTGTCTAGGCAAACCCAATGGGGACCTAATTTACGCCTAACGACATTTTCTAGTCGGGAATTTACAGCAAAAAAATCATAACAAATGTCTTGTTTTTATCCCGAAAAATGCAAAAACGTCAATAAAGGTCATATATGCTGTGCTCAAATATTCCTATATAAAAAAATTGATTGTATGGGTTGTCAGGCCAAAACCGTTTGTGTCCTCGAAAAACATCAAAAAAGCCGCCGGTTCGCAAACGGAGCCTTTTTACAAAAGCCTGAATTTTTGGAATGTGATTATTTAAAGCGATCAATCCAAGTTCATCGTCCTTGGGAACGATGTTAGTCTCTATGTGCGACATACTTCACTCAAAGAATAAATCATATTCTAAAAGCACATGCATCCTTAGATTTATTGATGGAGGAATAATATATAAAAAAATAAAAATAAAAACAGAAAATGTTATATTGAAAATATTTTGAGAAAAATTTTTTTAACTAATAAAAAATTATTGTTTTAATAAATTCATTTAAATCTTTTTAGTTTTTTTTATAAAGTTTTAGTATTTCCTAACAAAAATTTCTTTCAAAAAATGCTGAAAAAAGTAAAACAATACCGTACCGATATTTATATGAAATACGTGTTAACTCTGCCGATGCTATGTTTATAGCATGAATTGCATTAGTAGCTCCTTTCTACTTCTAAAGATCTTGAAATATCGTAAAATATACTTTCATTATTCCTTTCAGATCATTGTTAAGAATCATGTTAACTGAAATCAAATACAGCCCAGCGGGAAGTGGTATCAATTTAAACATGTACTTATACGGAATAAAGTCCTTCAGCATGAAATCGTGCTGTAAAATATATGTACATATGTAAATTACTCATGAATAAAAGACATTTGAGGACGTTTTAAAAAAAATACTTACATTGTAAGGGCGTGTGTGATTTAAATTTGTGCTTTTACTGATAGCGTCCATAGTAATTTTGAGCATGGGTATTCGTGATCTTTGTTTCATAAATTGACAGAAGTCAAGATCGTAGTGGAAAAGAAATGGCTGATAGCTATTACCTTTTTTTAAAAGTTGAAAAGTGACCTATTGAAATTACGAAAATTAATTTTGTTCATTAATTCAATTCTATTACCTTACATTCATATTGTTTACCGGAAGATGAATTATATGGGTGTATATACTAACGCCGACTATATTTCGACCCAAAACTGTAAGCCGACAAACTGGATATGCGATTGAGGTATTGTTCACGACCGTACATATAACATTAGTTAAGCGTATCTCATTTAAGAAGACGATTTTTGCGAAAGTAAATAATATTAAAATTACACTAATTTAAAAATTCATTTTATATCTTATTTTTTTTCGAAATCAGTGTCCACAGAAATATTGAAAACATATTTTTGTGATATTCGTAATGTTATATATGGCTTTGAGTTACTTAGAAACAACAAAACATTTAAGTATAATTAAGTTTGATACATTTAATGTATTTAATGAATTTATCATAAGGTTTTTATCTATTTTAATGGCATAACGTAACTTCGTGACTCATGTATGTAAAGTCTACATACATACATACATATGAGGCATTCTCTCTCAAAACGAAAGAAGTTCAAGATTCATGTCTTCGATTTTACTATTTTTAAATGATAATTAGCGTTAAATTTGAAAATTGACATAGTCATTAGTCAACAAGCTATGGCACTATACTGGTAAAATTGGCTGAAAGGCGTGGCACATCCCACAATATCTATAAACGTTGTAATAAGAGAACTAAGAACGCAGTCCTTATGAAATTTAACAGGTTAGATATACTTGCGATGCTATCTCATGACCAAAAATTTACGTGATAGTAGCTGTGGGCGTGACACCTCCCATACAAGCAAGAAACCTTAAATGTTATATTTAGTGTACTATACGAGTGATCTTAATATAATTTGGTGCTGAGATGTCGGTTACTATAAGCTTCGAAATTAAATAAATTTTAACGAGATTTTATCAGTGGGTGTGCCACCTTCCATACAGGCCAAAACACGTTTAATGTCCTCAGGCTTTGACGAAAGAGAACACGTTATCGTGGTTGCAGAGAATGTTTCTCCTCTTCGACTTGAGCTCGAATATTTGAAATGCTTACTTCCAGAAAAGTGCCAGAGATCAGTCAAGCATCACTTATCAACCCACCACTTTTTTAGTAAAGGAGAAATGAAACTGCCTGACAGATCTGTACCTATTCATCAAGCATTCAGCGGATGCGAAACCACCTTTGCCTCTTCCTTGCAAGGAAAATCAAAATTTTGGAGAGTATTTCAAATGAAGCGGAACCTGTTTGATTTGACCAACGTGTTTTTTCTCCCAGATGTTATTCAACAGGCTAAGACGCTAGAGAGAAGTAAATAGTCGCTCTTTATGGAAGGGATGCATTCATTGAAACCCTAAACGATCTCCGGTTCCGCTTGTATGGAAAGTCAGCAGCCAACACGTTGTTGAATCTCTGCTTCCTTTCATTCGTATCGCACTTATCACCAAGTTCAAAAGTGGCTGGGGTTAGAGAAGGATGCCACAGCGTGCGGTTGGTGGAAGAGCTCACTTGGCTTAATACCAATAACAAGATTAAACAAGATTAAACCCCCAATAAAACTTCTCAAATCGCTTGCTGAGCAACTTTATGTATTTTGTCTTCAAGGACGACTTGGCACAACGTCGCTAAAATTTTAATCGACGAAGATGATGACAACGCTGGCGATCCTTTGTTTTCAAACGAGAAACCATAGATGAAAAATAAATCTCAGCAATTTGCTACAGTCTCGGATTACGACTGACCAAAAAATATATTATTCATCAAAAAATTAGCGCCCGTGTGCTTACTCAGCTGTATTTGAAAGTTCGTTTTTTTGAAGTGACCCGTGCAATAGACCGAATTTCCGGTAAAGAAAATTTTTATGTAAATGAATCATAATGGCTTCAATTGTTGGCTGCTCTAAAAAGCTAAGAAGTAGAACAAAAAAAAATGGGAATTCAGAAAAGTATAAAATTTTTGGACAACTTCTTCAGAGCTAAGATTTTCAATAAATTGGAAAATCAAAAATTAAAAAATTACTTCCAATTAGATAGTGTCACGAGAAGCTCTCATAACTAATTCATATCCTAAAATTTGTTTGGTAAAACTCTTGTGTCGATGGACATCTATAAAGTTTAACTTTAGGCCAATATTTCTGGAGAATTTTTATTTTTTTTTAGCTATAAGATTATTATATGAAATCGAGGAAAAAAGAATGTTGTTTTGAAATGAACCGCACTATCATTATAACATTAATATTATAATGTATTTTTAATTTAGCACTTAAATTTTCATTCGGCTCGAAATCGTAAGTTGATAATAATTAGCTCTAAAACTATTAAATAAATTAATTGAGTTGCAACACTTATCAGATGCAGTTATGCATTTCGATATAAATGGGTTCTTCAGAAAAGTCTGTCATCACAGGTTTCCGAGTGTTATAAAGTAACATAGCAATTGCTAGCCATTGTAAGGAAACTGCGAAAGATTTTCCGATTTTTAAACATTTCATAGGTGAAACATTTGGATATATATTTGATATACTCTCTCTTGTGATTAATTAGACAAAATTTTCACGCCCACATTTTTTCTTTTCACAACGTGTTGTTTCTTAGCCTTGGTATAATTGAATTTATATTTCTTAAAGTTACGTAAAATTCTTTTCTTCTCACACTCTCGCTCTTTGAATATCAATTGCAACAGAGCTAATTTCAAATGTGACATTTCTTCTGTCACGCTGACAGTTTAGTTAACCTATGAATCCAGCCATATAAACATATACACATACATACGTATATACGTACAACATGCACAGATGCAAAAGCTAAGGGCAAAAATAATGACATTTTGAAATGGCGCTAAGGACCAGAAGTAAAGAAAACATACCAGCACCAGCAGAACAAAGCAAACGAGCTGCCAAGAATATCCTTTTCTTTGCATCCTGCAACTGTAATAAATCGTTCACAACTAAATCGCACAGGTGTCTGTCTTATGTGCTGTATTCTATACTTATAGTATAAGGGTGACATATAAAAATTTTTTTTTGGGAAAACTTTTACAATGCGCTCTAAGAACGTAATAGTTGTAACAATATGGTCGAAAAATGACATTTGATAAGAAAATTAAGACACAAAATATTTCCTAATAAACTAAGAATAAAACACCGTCTTAAAATTCTAAAAATTAATATGAAGCTGTAAAAAAAATATATGTAGTTTTTCAGTGCCAACCTAATGTTTTTCTAAGATGAAATTTTTACTATACATCGATTGGTTTTTGTGTTGCGCTCGTCGTTTGTTAGTGTTGCAAGAGTTGATGTCGCGTCTAAAGGACACTTAAACATATGCCATGACATGTCATCAAGTTGCACACGTTCAGACACACACACATGCTGTCGCGTATATCCTGTGCCAGAATGGCAGACAATATATCTTCTTTACAAAATGCTCACAAAAGCAAGGAATTGAAATTTAAAACGAAAACCAATAAAATGCGCAATGTCAGGACATGAAGGCCCAAAGAGACACACGACGGCAATACAAATTACCCTTTTTCTTTTTTTGGAGAGGGTGTGAGTGAGTCAGTTGGGATGCAATTGCTTTGCAATGAATAAGAATGTGTAGTCGCCGCCGCTAGTGTATGAAAGCGCGACCAGTTGCAAAGCAATTCTTTTAAGAACGACCTCTGCCAGACTACGCAACAGAATATGCCATTAACAAGGTAACAAGACGATAAGGCAACTTACGACATAGACGAGAATTGCGACGACGATTTTAATGCGATGTATAATGAAAAATTTATTTCCATCAAGACTAACTGAACGTTTTGTGTTCTTGGGAAAGAGGAAATGAGCAATTGTAGTATTTATCAAACAAATTGTATAAGGAACCTGAAGAAATTTTATAAAATACTTAAAAATAATATTCGATGCTCCACCATTTGGATTGTTTCCGGTTTAGGTATTGTAGTCATAGTTATTAAATTAAATTTTTTGAAAAATGGCTGTCCAAAGTCAAACGCTAGAAATTGATGAAAACACCTCAAGACTCTATGCCGATGAGTATTTTGTATGTATAATTGGTTGCATTAACCTAAACATCCAAACAAAGGTCATATTGACACAATCGTTAGCGTATCCTATTCTACAGCATAGTGAGTACAGTAGGAAGTCTCAAATACGTAATGGCTTGAGTTTTAGAAAAGCATGAAGAAACTAAATTAGATCAAAGATTATAAAGTTTTCAATGAAATTTTGTCAAAAGCTTTGATGAAGAGATCTATTAACTGGCAACATTTTCACTAGAGTTAACCTGGGGTTACTTCAGCCAACCAGTATAGCATCAGATGGTCAAAATGTTGCTTTCGCTCATTCCGCCTCTATTGTCATGATTTATGAAGTGAGAACCGATATATTGAGATGAGATCTAACAACAACCGACCTAGCATATTAACCCAATAAGAATGACGACCTACAGGAAATGGCGGACAAGTTCGAACGACGACGAGAGCATGACGTGGGAGTAAGAAAGATAAGACTTTGACAACCGGACCAAAGAAAAAATCGTTTAGAAGAGTGCATGGGTAAAAATGGCATCCGAGATGGAACTACGATCAGACAAGAACGACTAACATGTTACAATAGCAGCAGTAACGATAGCGAACTTGTTCGAATAACAGATTATAAACGCGTTAAGCTTATGGCGAGTGAATTTGAAAATTTTGAAAGATACTTTGACAGAAGTGAAGAACCAACTATAAAACTGTAGAGATTGGTATGATATGATTAAAATGGCATTCAAATATCCTTGACTTGTAGGCTTGAATAACCTGTAGGTAATAATGACAATCAAGGTGGAATGATAGGTGAGACAGAGTAACAACAACGTAAGGGTTATGTTCGGAATAGACTAACAATCGGCTTAGAATAGCAAGGCGGGCTAGGATGTATGACTGCTAATGAAGGTTAATAATTAGAGGAAAATACCAATTTCGTATTACAGCTTAATGGGCATTACGAGTGATTAAGCATGATGAGAGATATAATTTGAAAATAAAGCTATAAAAACAAAATGGAGAATGAATAATAAACGGGTCGGCATGATGTCGAATTGCAAACGAAGTTTAAATCAGGTTTTAATAATGTCAGGGTTTGAGGAAGAGCAAATATATAATGGTCCGGCTTAAATGACTGCCAAATTCGGATGGCGAAATGGGTTAAATTTACTTCCAGATTTGAGTGCTATTCCGGACTAGAAGACCAACTGGATTAAAATAAAATCGGGTTAAAATAATCGGTAAGCTGCAGTGAATACCAGGCTAGAGTTATATCAGCAATATAATGACCGATTAGAATTCGTTGAAGGAAGATCGGGTTAAAATGAAGACAATATTGGAACGGCAACTGGTAATTCTTTTTGATTGATAGATATTTAAGGTATATTAAAAAACATGGCACTTACGTTATATATAGTTTATCCCATTAAATTGGGCTAACACGAGATGACCCAACTTGACAACATGTTGTACGTCGAGGGCAAACTGGCCTTTTTATGATGCTAATAGAACGCGGAAAGTGATCTCATTAGACAAACAAACCCTGAGAATTTTTGTAGGTGCTATTACAGGGCACTATTTTATAGGCAAGCATGTCTCAAGACTAGGGCTTTCTAACGTAGGGGATCTTTGTAGAAGCTGTCTTTCATTATCTTTGTGAATGCCTAGCGCTGACAAATATCGGCGCTATAAAGTATTCGGATTCCACTCCTTCGACTCTCTTGAAGACATCGTTCAAAATTGTCCAAAATCCATTTCGAAGTTTATAAAAATTTCGAAATGGTTTGAATAGGTTAAAAGCGAAGTCATAAACAGGGTATACAATGGGCCCAACTGCGGCCTAAGTTATGATGACAATTGTCATCTCCCGTGCTAACCTAACCTAACCTAGTCTATCCCATGTATATTATTCGTAAAAGGTGCTTTACAAATATATCAAAAAAATTGTCTTTTTCTTTTTTTGGGAATCAATGCTGCGAATATTTTCCTACTGTCTAAAACTAAAACTAACACTCGATGTGTTAAGAAAGAAATATTTTTCTTTGACTTTAAAAACCCGAAAATCCCGCTGGTCGTAAATTTCGCAAAATGACAGATATAAAGAAATGATTACAGAAAATTAGTTCTTAAATTATTTATGAATTCTATTTGCAGCAGCAGCAAACAATGAGTAAATAAGTGCACAAATTTTGCTCTACCATCAATAAAAATATGCCCACAGGATTTTATGAGTTGAGAAGAATTTTATGACCAAACACGCGTGTCCATAGCGCCACGAGACACTGAAGCTGTCAAAACATTTACAAAATTTTACGAATTTTGACTTAAGTTCAGACAAAATCCATGAAAATCTTACACATAAATAAACTCACGTTAACATTGAGATGCACAAAAAAATAAAGAGGGGAAGAAACTAATAATATTCTGAAAAGTTAAAGTGACCATATGGTTGAAATTCAATTTTTTAAAATTAAGTTTTAATTATTTAAAATGACTTCTTATTTTAAAGCGAACACAAAATTAAACTCTTTCAAAGAATTACAATTAATGTTTAATAATTGTTAACAAAATTATATTGACTGCCGTCGTTTCAGGCGTATATTCATTGAAAGCTTCGTTCAAATATTAAGAATGGACGCCTAATAAAATGTAAATATCTCTGGTCACCTTACATTGCAGTTAAATTACGACAAGGCGTCAAATTTATAGCATTTCTAACAAACTTCAACCTTATTAGCTATGCTGAGATAAGAAAAAAAAAACTCAAAAAATCCTTGCCATTAAATGTAAAAATTTTGCACATAAAAGTTGTCTAACTTAAGCTACATTTATATATGTACATATAAAGCTATATTAACCCTTAGGTGCCTAATGCAGCAACTGGATTAAGGGCACGAAAGAGGACCATCAACAACACTTTATGCTACGCACAATAAAATTGAATTTTAATGGTCACCAGCATGTTTTACAAAGTTGTGTATGTGTTTGTACTGTTTTTTTTTTTTTGGTACGGTTGTATGTATGTGTACATTTTGTTAGGGTTTAAGTGTTTTGTTAACTTTTAATTATTTTGATGCTGCCTGCCAGTTATTGTTGTAGTTGTTGTTGTTTATGTCTGTGTATTCTATCCTTGTGCGCTGTAAAAGTGCGTGTTGTTAGGCCAATTAATTTGGACGAGTCCTTTAGGATTTATTAGTCATTTGTGTTGTGTTGTTGCCGCTGCTCTGTTGCTGTTGTTGTAAAAGTCCTTAAGTAAATTAACCGTTAATTGAATGAGAGCGTAGCTTATGCATTTCGGGTGCCAAATATTTAATTTAAATAATTAAAAAGAGGATTACTTAAAATTATTAATACAAAGTCGTCCGTTCAAAAGTGACTACATTAGATAATTAAGCTTTAATTATATTAATAAAGTTTTTCTGCCAATCGCTTTTTTAATATATTCGACTTATTTTGC
This sequence comes from Meiosimyza platycephala, assembly GCA_963662105.1. NCBI lineage: Eukaryota > Metazoa > Arthropoda > Insecta > Diptera > Lauxaniidae > Meiosimyza > Meiosimyza platycephala. Next base: position 78,267,142 of record OY759211.1, on the reverse strand, counting down.
TATCATATAATCTTTAATGGACAAATTTTGTAATAGCACTGCAGAGTTAAGGCAATCAAATTTGAGCTGGTGTCATTACTTTATTTTGTGCCTTGGGTACCACTCCTTGGAATTGCAAATAAATGCGGATTCTGTAGAGGTTGTATGATATCAAATAAAAAATCGACTTTAGAATCACTTGACTCACTTTCTGCACTGAGTCCTTAATCCATATGATAGCTCCTTTGTAGTTCATATGATTTTCTACATATATCACCATATATCAACGCTTTGATTTTAAAATGGTCACATATAACAAATATTTCACTGAGCTTACTATTCAGATAATGCGTGATAACACCAAAGACAAAAATTACAAGAACAAAAAATGGTGTGATTACACAAAGTCTTAAAATCTTTCCAAAAACCGAAGTATGGTAAAAGTGAAGAGCATAAGAACTCAAATTATTTCAACAGAAAGCATCCCCATTGAGCTACATATCTATATTCTAATTTGAATGTCACACTTAAAGATATGCAAAATTGAATTTTTTATTAGCTATTCAATTTCAGTGCTTAAAAATACACCTTCAAAAAATTATCATAACCGAAAAACCTTGAGACTTGATCGTCTACCGTTAAAAGTAATTTAGATTTTTCTTTGAAATCTGCACGATTGATCATTTTCTGCCAATTTTGATCGATTTTTTTGAATTCGGGATACTTTCGCCTGAACTCATCCGGTATGGCAGAGTATAGAGTCAACCATTCCTTGTATATATTTTTTATGTAGGCAACTAATTCTTGAGTTACTTTATGTTCGACTTTGGATAGATCATGTTTAGCCAATATTTTACGAAAATCTCTTGCCTTTACAGCCGGTGTATTGATATCGTTTATATCTTTGATGGTATCAAAATATTTAACATATTTTTTCATTGCCTTTACAAAGCTGACTTTTCGCTTTTTACCATTTTGATGTTTTACCTCATTTATTAGATTATCGCGTAAGCTCAAATAGTAATGCAATTTTTGTGCATGTGGATCGTTTGCGGGAAGATCTGCGATTACAGACTTAATGTAGCCGGTCCATTCGGGAGAAATATGCTCAACAAATGCAATCATTTGTGAATTTATGGATTTTCTTAATTTACGACCAAAATATTTTTTATATTCCTCCGGCTTTTTGGGCACAATAGCATCAGTCAAAATGCACTGCTGTTTAGGGAAATATAACATTAGTGTCTTAATAGTTAGAATTGAATACAAACTTACCATCAGGCATAAAGTTATAACAGCATAGATGCGCAGTTGCTTATTTGAAAACATTTCTTCATGCTTAAAGAGTTTTATTGAAAATTTTAATATTGTTCTTTGAAACTTAAAGGTATTGTGGTTTATTTTCTCGCTAAAATGTACATAGGATCTTGCGGTTGAAATTGATATTTATTTTCGAATAAGCAAAATGTAACAAATAGATAAATATTTCAAAGGGTTTGTTGACAAAAAGCTGTCAGTTGGCTTTCATTTATGACAAAATTTTCAAATTGTTATTGAGAATATTGATTTTAAGCTCACAGTAATATTAAAATGCTGGTGCATGTTTTGCTAATGAATATGTTGGAGAAGGTCTGGTTTATGAGGCCACTGCTTTAGTAATTTTTGCTAAGGCCACTTTAAAAGCTCTAAGATCCAATTACATCAAATCAATAACAGTCCTAGATTGTTTCGATGCATGGGGTATACTAATTGAGAAGAATTCAGTATTTCTTCGGTGGGTACCTGGGCATTGCGAAATTGTAGGAAATGAAAATGCTGATTTACTAGGAAAGCATTCAGTCAGATTCATAACTCATGATAGTTTCTGTACCCTTTTAGCACTACTTTCTATTAAAAGACAGAGAATTACTCTTAGAAGCCGAAAAGAGGTGGGTTTGCTCTTCCACTAGCAATTTAATCAAACATTTTTATCCCCGTTTCTATAAAAGGGACACAAATATTTACTATCCTTAACTCGGAGTAAATGCAGGCTACTGACCAGGGTTGTGACTGGCCGCTGCTTTATTGGGCATCACGCTTTCAGGTAGGACATAGCATCTAAAGACTGGTGTAGAAATTGTCATGAACCCGATGAAGAGGAAACCATGGAACATCTTTTGTGCTCCTGCTCTGCCATAATATCGGTCAAATGATCGGCATCTGACTTGAAGCGTATTCGGTGACTTTTTTTTTTAAAACTTCATAAAATAAATTCTCCACTTCTAATGCGATAATATCTTTCGGAGCCATTACGGTCTGTTGCTTGCTAGAAAGGATCCGTGACTTGAAACAAACTCCAAGCAAAGAAGTCGTGTACCGTCATATTAGGTGATCTTGCGTAGTAGTGCAAATTGTCAAAACGAGAGCTGCAGCGATCGGGAAACGTTTAGTTTAGAACGCTCACTGTTTCTTATGTTATATGTGTGGTTCTATCATTTACCTTTACCTTGAACCCTTGGCAGCAAAGTGTCATTAATCATGGCATGGAGAATATTCATTATTGGAATATAATAATAATATATTAAAGGCTCTCTTGTATGTCTGTAGCCACAGCACAGCAGATATTTTTAACCAAACGGTTGCTCCATGGCCGAGCAAGTCTGTAACTGTTCTGTATTGAGTCAGCCTTATAGAAGCAATTGTCTTGGTGCCACATGACACAGGAATCGATATCAATATTTATTCATTGTGGTTGCACCACAACCACCGACTGATTTTTATGAAAAACACTGACACAATTAGTCCAGTCTCTTGGAACCATTGGGATCTATGATTTCTCTACATTTTTGCCGCACTCTTACAATGGCAAATTCCTGCCAAATTTTATATTTTGTGATGAAGTGACAAATATTTTTTATACTACACTTCAACAACTTACTTGTTCACCTATGACATCATGATTTTTGATTCAGTATAGCAGACTAAAGCATTTTCATGTACTCATAAAAATCGCATAGAAATGTCATGCTCACTATGGAAATAATTTAATAATTTAAGATTTTTGGGCCTTCCGCGGTTGCGAGCAATGAAACGTATGTGCTGGTTCGTTTATCAAATAAATATGCAAATGACCCAGTCGGAATCAAAGGTGCAAAATTAAAGCGAATGTGCACAAATGAATTACGTATTGCCAGTTGAGAAAAATGCAGTTTAAAAATATTATTTCTGCAAAAGGCAATTTTTTTCGTATGTATTATTGACTTGTTAAAAAAATGAGAGAATTTAAAAATTGTAAAAAAATTCATATTCATGGAAAAATAGTTTCAGTTCTCGGAAAAGTACTTTTTATTTTTGGTTGATGAATTTTGAGTTTAAAAAGTTTTTTGTGTAGCCATGTGATGCTTTCGCAATTTATTTATTTATTTATTTACATCAGTGATGCAAGAATTTCTACTGGGTAATGTTTTGCTTACGTTTGAATTTCTATACACATTTATACACATACTAGCGTGAAATTTATTTTATAAACGTCAACGCGCTGTCGACTTTTGGGCATCGAGTGTAGATGATTTGTTTCCTGAGCTAACTTTTCAAATCTTAGTTCAAGTGCTTTCGATTGATTTTTTAATGGTCTTTCAAATAGTTTTGTATGTATTAATATTTCGAAAATTTCAAAATTTGACCTAGATTTTTCAAAATCAAAAAAGAATTTAACAATTTTTTGAAGATGCTTTAAAATTCTCTGGGTACTACCGGTATTTTCTCTAAATTTTAATAGCTTACCTCTCAATAGCAATGAAACCGTTTTACTCGTTGCTGGACATCATATGTTGTCATTTCAATCTTCAAGGGATGCTACGAGTATTTAACCTACAAAATAGAAAATAAAAACGTTGAAAATGAACATGTTATAACCTTTTCAAATATTACAGTGTTTCAGTGATCAGGCTGTACAAAAGACTGCACTGACAAAAATATACAGGATCAAAGTTACTTAGATGGGCAGATATTTTGGCACTTAATGACGACATGCCATATCAGTTTTTTTTCTTTCAAGAAATAAAAAACAACTTGCAGTAACTCTTAAATGCAGTGATGCAATTTTTAAATTTTTTTTTAATATCTATTAAAAACCAAAGTTGATGAAAACATTTGTATAGTAAAACAAAATGTCACCAGTGCGGTCAATAAACTCATCCAACCACCAACACGACTTAGATGTCCTTACAATATCCATTAAATAATTCATTAAACTGAATACACAAAATAAATTTTTGATGACATACCTACATAGTTATTACGATAGCGGAGACAACGCACCATAAATACGAGAAGAAAAATAATAAAAGCAAATTACAAAAGGAACATAATCGTATTCATAAGAATTGTTATAACCTTATAGTTAAACCTCAACATTACGTATTACCTATTTACTTATGCCAGGACACGAACAACACTAACGACAAAATATTATGCAATAAAATAATGCAATCTTTATGCTGACCAGTTGTGTAAAAGAATATGATGACTGGGTATATGCTACATAACTAAAGGGTAAGAAATTTAAAACAAAATGCTGTAGGACATTCTTTGTCAAATGGAACACACCAGCCGAACATAACAATTTTTCAGATAAAAAGCTCTTAGTGGGCTTAAAGTTTTCGCTTAACAAATATTTTGTTACAATGCTGTATGACGATTTTTACTGAAATTTGATAGTTATGGAGAAAAAATTCATAGAAGGTGAAATTTATGATCAAAACTGTTTTTATCACTAACGCTAAAACTAAAAAATTTTTGAATATTTTCCATAATTAGTCTAAATCATCGAAACTAAGCATTCCAACAAATAAATATTTTTTGAATTGTTCTTAGATTTTTTGCAATATTTTACAAGCAATTGATGTAAAATTTTCCGTTGTGGAGTCGCCATTTTGGAATTCTAAAAAAAATTTTTAGCTCTCTTTTTTAGCTTTTATCTGATAAACTGAGCTGTTCAAATAGGCTGGTCAACTTGACAAAGAATGGCCCTTATATCTATGCTGACTAGAGAAGCGGGGAAAAAAGCTTAACTTTTAGTTGTTGCAATATTAGTGAAGTTCAGCCTTTGATTTTCGGACTGTCACTGGCGTTAGATGAATGCATTTTTAGGGTTAAAATCTATTTAAAAGTTTGCATATGAAACGAATTCATTTCCATCAATTCTAATAAAAATTAATCCACCATGTTTTCAGCATCTTAGGTTCATAAAACTGGCATTAATACTAAAATTTTTGTGTACAGATATTTCGCTTTATGATGCTGCAGAAACGCGAAAAATCCATTACCACCAAAAGCCACTAAGTTGCAGCATGTCTTCGGTGACAGTTATTATTTTTTATAGATAGCGTCAATTTCAAAGCTGAGCATTGACTCGTTAATCCTTTAATCGTTAATTAACGAAGTTAACATTTCGACTAACGGATTAACTTTTAACCCTAGTTCGGCCGAAGAATTTTGTAACTCATTTCGGCCGAATAGTCCAGACCAGGGTGACTAGTTACATTTGAAAATATGATAAATTTTGGATATAGAGGAAATTTTTTAGGAAAATTGGGAATAATTCAAAAGTTCTGAATTAAAAAGACATATTTTGAAAAAAAATTGGACCTATTCAAAAAAAATATCTGGCAACACTAACAGATGATTAGTTTGACAGATTGAATTCAATTGATGATAGTAAATATGAGTCGTTCTAAGCATGCAAAGTGTCTAAGTGTTGAAGATAGTGCTGACAATGATAACGCTAGTATAGCAGCGTTGCTAATGGGGTAAAAAAAAGCTGTTGTCCCAAGCGGTGGGGCTTGGGGGTGCCCAAAGCGTCCTCAGGATTCATTGAATTGTGGAATTAATTTAAATATTCATTATTTACTGAATATTTAAAATTGTTTTTCAAAGGCATGGGCACTAGAGTGTTCACGACACATGACATTTTAAAGAAAATTTGACGTAAAATACGATGGTGACATTAAAAATTTGATACAGGGTGGGGGCAATAGTTAAAAATCGATTAAAACATTTTTTAAATTGCTTATAACAATATTAATTTGTTAATAACTTTTTAAGAAATAATTTTTTTATTAAAGCTCATTTTCTTAGTTCTACAATAAAAACAATTTAAATTTTCTAGGTCTAACAGAACCGGAGTTATGAATTTTTGAAAGTTAGTCTCCAAGCTAAAAATCACAAAATTCGCAAAATTTAAACTCGCTCTATTTTGAAAAAAAAAAAATTTGCAAAAAAATTATCGAACACGTATCGCTTCTTTTTCGATAGAGAACTCATAAAAAAATTTCAACCAAATCAAAAATGTGTCGGTAAATTTTTGTCAAAATTCGATCGGTTTGTAAAAGAACGTTCCATATGACTGCTTCGGCTGAAATGAGAATGAAAATCTTCAACAAGTAACAATTTCAAGTATTTTATGTTTTTTACACTTAAAATTCATTAGTTTAAGATGTCAAGGAAGATAGGTTAAAAGAATCGATAAGAAATACATTTTATTGGTCGAAAAAGTTGAAATAGTCACCCAGGTGACTGTTCGGCCGAATGAGGATTAAGTTAACTTTAAAAGATGTTAACGAACTCGTTAAATTTCCCCAACTCCGTTAATTCTCAATCCTATTTATCAAAAGACACTCCTGGCTGAAATCGTATGACAGCAGCCGAGTGGATGCAGTAAGAAAGGCGTAGAAAAAAAAGTCGAAGACTCGTTATAGCCAAGGAGCTGCCGAAAGTTCGAAGTACAGAGCTAGTTTAAAAGGCAGTGGCAGCAACGCAAGTCACAACGACGATGATGCGTAAGATTTTCTCAATTCTGTCACTCAATCTTAAGAAAAACCTAAGACACATAAATCTTTAAGGAGTAAAGGCTCCGGTATATAGAAAGCAGCGCATGCATAGCGAGCATCGAATTTAATTTTTTGAATTTTTTCAATTCTTGAAATGATAAGTGATTTCCAGCTCCCTAACTCAATCTCTACTGAGTTTTTGTCCTTTTTGGGGATCATTTGAACTTATTACATATGCAGTCTCTGAGCTCTTGTAAAAATATTGCGTTGATAATTCATCTGCATCAACTTGTGACTGGGTCTCAGAGCTTCTTGCTGTAGTTGGAAGGAATTATTTATTTTTTAAATGAAACTCTTAAATTTTTTTATTTAAATCATTTTATTGTAATGTACATAATTGCATGTACTTTATCATCCTTTATTAAATGAGAGCTAATTTAGGTCAAATGTACACTCACAACTTGCGTTTCTACACATGCTACCTTTATTTTCAAGTAGGCACAGCCGTTTGCATATAAATGGAACGCAAACCCTGCGTGCTTTTGTTTCCATTAGAAATCCGAAGATCAAAAACGCAATGTAAAGGAAATTTCTTAACTTCATTATAGATGAAATGTTAGCGCTTTAGATCGTGTCTTTTCGTGTAAAATAAGACTTTGGTATGAATTTTGCTTAGAATATACCACTTTATTTATATATACTCTGACTGTGACTAACAGTGAAGATTGTGCAGGCACGTTTTAATTTGCATGCTTTAAATTAATTTTAAATAAAATGCATACTAAATATATATATTGATTGTTAAAACAATACGCCGTGACTGTACTCAAATTCGAATAAATAAATATACCCTCATTTACCATGTTGCTACCTATGTATATGTAAGCATCTAGCCAATAAGGGGGCAGGGGCAGTCAGAGGCATGAAAAATAGAACATTTTCAATAACTTTTTTTGCGTATTAATTTAATTTATTTAATAAAAGTGGCATCATTACATTATGTTTCAACTTGACTTGACGTAAGTTTTAAAAAAAAAATTAAAAATAAAAAAAAGTTATAGCTGGCTGTGTTTGACCCGGTGACCATCACAAATCCTTGGAAAATTATCAGAAATTAATCGGATAAGAAAAATTAGTTATTTAAATAAATAATCTGGTACCTGATCGATGGTTTTTTTTTTTTTTTTAAATCAACAAAATGGCGCCCTCTGGAAATTTACCTCCAGACTTGCGGGACATAAATTGACAATTAATTGCTCATAAAAAATCGATATTTAAAAAAAAAAATCCTTCGAACAGGGACTAGCTTTTTATGTTTTTCAAAAACGTAAAAAGTACAGTGGTCACCAGTTCCGAAAACATAGTTTTGAGAAAAAACGGCGAGAAACACATGAATTTCTGTACTCTTACTACCAAGAGTCCTTTGGTTATTGCCGCATAATTCCAAAAGTAATTGTCGGATTGACTTCAAATTTTCAGTATATATTTTTATGATATTATACTAAAATAAAATGCAAAAAAAAAATTCAATTTCTTTAAAATGCTGACTGTCCATGTACCCTTAATAATTTTTCAATTTAACTTTGCAGTGACTGTAAATAAATAATAAAATCTAGTAAAGGTGTTATCTTCGGCCAGGTTAAAATGTTGAAAAGTCAAAAGAATAAGGAAAATATTTAAAATATAGAATAGAAATGAAATAAAGACGAAATATGCCACGCCCACTTCTCCAATTTCGCCTTCTTTGGGATCAAAAAATTATATTCGTAATTCGCATACAAAATTTTAGCACAATAGCTTGTATAGTTTGCGATATATGCCGTAATTAGTCTTAAAATTTAGGACGGTGCCACACGGTCCCACTGGCACAAACAGGTCCGATTTTTATACAGAAATAGCTTTCCATAAAAAAATCTCTTACACCAAATTTCAGTATGATTGCTCACATGTTCTTAAATAAATGTGAGCTTATATAGGGGGTTGGGGTCCGGCGAAATCTCACCAAGGGGGGGGGGGAGGGGGTCAAGGAAAACCTCACGTCAACTTTGCCGCGGCACATTGAAAGTCCTTCGGAACCCGTTTTTCCTGCGGGTTTCGCTGAAGAAAGTGATGTAATCTTGCTCTGCCGAGAGAACCATCACGGTACGTAGCTGAAACCAGCTACTTCGGGCCCTAGTCAGGGAGTATGCATTGGATGCTGGAGTAGTAGCTTGCATTGCACGGGGCGAGCACAAGTCCGTTCGTGTCTTTCGGGATTAGCCAAGCACAGGCCAGGCCTCAAGGAACTGGAGTAGGTGTGTCACCCCGAGGATATACCAATTTCTGGTTAATGCGGTCAGCCCCCTGCTGGAATAAATAACTGTATGTTAAATTCAAAGGAAACGATAAAGAAAGACGAAAAGACGAACGACCTTTCGATAGGAGATCAAAGCCGACGAGGTCTCCGGTCGATTCTACTGACGCTGACGTCATAGAAGTGAACCAAATAACAAAAAATGATGAAACTCCCACCATTGGAAACCAACACGGTGCATGCCCTAAGAGACTCACAAACGTGTTCAGAATCACACTTGGCCAAACGATTCCTAGCAACAGTTAGCTAACAAAGACACCGGAACTGCCCAAACAGATTGAATAAGAAGCAGTCAACATAGAAGTGATAGAAAATTTATAGAAAAGCGGCAGTCGCCAAAGCATCATCTTTGAAATGAGCAGAATGTGAACCTTCAGATTCTAATGTAAATAGCTCTTCTATTCGATTATAAATGTTATTAATATTAAGAGGTATTTTCACATTTATTTTGCAAGTAAAGTCTTTTAAATATTTACCAACGGGTAGCGACCCCTAAACATATATTAATTATAAAAATTTTTAAAAAATACTGAAATAGTTTCTTAGGGTAGAAAATCAATTGAGATGGTGTCCTGTCGAAAATTTGAAAAACAAAAATTTTTTGACCCATGTAAGCAGCACCCTAGTAGATAAAGCATCTAAAATTTAATGAAGATAAGATACATTACTTTGTTTCCAATTGCACTGCCACATTATGTGGCATTATCATTAACTCTGCTCATACTAAAATTTGATACTATCCAAAATACTGCGAATCATAATTCATAAAAAAGTCGTAAAAAAATGTTTCTTTCGATGGCGAAAAATATGTTGCTGTCATATTTTTATAACAATTTTTATTTATTATTTTCATGTGCTGGCAATAAAAGCGACTTAAGGCAGTAGACCATAATTCTATATATGTATGTTGTGATACAAAGGCGACAAAATTTTGTAAAACTTGCAACGGAAATAGGTAAGTGAATTTTGTTGCTTTTTTATTTTGTGGCTACAGATATGTTTATATGACAAATCGAATTATTGAGTAATATTTATTATAACTCTGATTACCATAGGTTCAAAAAGGCTTCCTTATATATTATTTTAAAGCTCCAAAGTTATATTACTTGAAGTTGAATTACAGAAACATGAAACCCAAAAACGTTAAATTTCCAGCTAGGAGCATTTCTTCAATCAGAAGCTTAATTTAGTCGGAAACTAGCTTATATAGCATCACTGCATCATAGCGTGTAACAAAGATGTGAACTGGAAAGAACTTTTACCGTAGTACTTTCACGTTTCAACTTGTGAGCTCATTTTTTTTCCTCATTACTGTATCAATACATCCAGTGGATTAGAATTGTTAAAGCAAAACTAAGAAAATCGGTTTGGCAACTCTTTTGTGACTTGACGCTTTTCTGTTCAAATTGTGTGAATTTTACACTTCAAATAATCACAAACGAAAATTCACTAAAAAATAAATTTACACTACAACACGTGCAAATTAATTCATAGAACACAACCACAATCAAAGCCATTGTCACGCCTCCTATTCATCTACATTTCAAAGGCAACTACATACAGTAAGAAATACATTCATTATTTAGATGCGTAACAGAAAATCGAATTCCCTACTTCCCAAAAGTTATCAACAAAAAAAAAAAAAAAAAAAAAAAAAGTAAAATAATAGCAACAGCACCATTCAAAATGATCCGTATCAGTGTACCCATAGTAGGATTTTACAAAAGTGATATAGACAACAACAAATGCAACGCTTGTATATGCTTAGCTGAAATCTTATCAAAGTTAAGAAATCTACAAGAAAACAAAAAAAAAAAACAAAAAAACCCGGGAATTTATTTTGTACGCTCTTGTTTTAGTATCCAAAAGGATCCACAGGATATTCATGCTGTTGTAAATAAAGAAAAACAAAAAAAAAAACTGTCTTTTTCCTCTGGGATGTAAACGAGATATGCTGCGAATCTTATCAAAAGTAACAAACCAAGGGAATATATGAAAGTTGCAGAATATTTTTGTTATTGTTGTTAGGTTTTATTACAAGTTTGTTGCTGTATTTGTTGTTGTTGCAACAAACTAACAACGTGCTAGAAATTAAATTGATGCGTGCAAAAATCGTTGTATTTCCTTTGATTTGATTAGTAGCAGCGGCAACGTATCCTCTGTTGACAACCTTGTTGACAAAGTAGCTCGCAATATTTACTTGCTGCTCACTTTTACATTTGCTTGCTTTGAATCTTGAAGGATAATCAACTTACAATCAGTTGCATGTGTTATGCATAAATTACTGAATGCGTGCTATTTATTGGTAAGGCACTATGTATGTGTTTGCGTGCCTTTATTGGTTGGTGTTCGTTGATTATAAATGCGTCTCAGGATAATTTGCTGCTTTTTAGTGTTAGCATTAAGCAAGGATTATATACAGATTAAAAGAAAAAAATTTAAATTGCCATTTTTATAACAACAAAACACTTCAACGTTTTTATTGAAAAACATGAAGGATTGTGAATAAAAATTTGGCAACAAACTACACAACTTCTATAAAAAAAAAACTTTATATTTCTTCAACTATCAATAGAATAACTTGTACGCTCATCAAGACAATCTCATGTACACAATCTAAATTATCCTGAAACATCCTTAAGCTTTAATGTTCATGGCATACGGAAGACTTTAGCTTCCCACGGCGTCGAAAAGACATCCCAAACGGTCGTTTGGACAGACGTCTTAACAGGCAAACATTCATTGACAGCAAAGAAAACTTTCGATGTGCAGCATATAAACAGGAAGCACATTTGCACCAAGTAAACTAGCATAATTTTGGCATCCAAGTCAAACCTCAATGCATATGACGCTTAACAAATTGTACGAAAATTTCTACCGTGGCAGCAACATCCACGAGAAGTACTTTGACGGTGTGCTATAAGCAAATATAAATGAAATTGTGTATAGAGCAACAAAAAATAAAAAATCGGGAAATGAAATAAAAATCAAATTTAACAGAAATGAGAATTTACTTTTCCGCAAGTATTTCAAGCACCGATTTTTGAAATATTCTAACCTTAAAGCGCAAAAAACGCTGTTTATTATCATATACATATAGAGTAGAATGAAACTTTTCGACATGACTCGACGGGACATCTGTAAGTACCCATTTGAATTCGTCTCAAAGTTTTGTTTCTTCTTTGAAATATCGCATGTGGAAATTTATGGTTTTGCTGATTATTGGTATGGCATAAGTTCGCCATAAGGATTGAGTGAAAGGATTTAGAATTTTGTTAATATTCACGTTAGAATTTTTTTCTAACAAACTTATACAAATCTTGCTTCATTCAATCAAACTAACTTAAGAAATATATAAAGAGTTCTAAGCTTTAAGCATCGTTCCTGTGAGTAACATTCACTTGATTTTTTTTTACCTTATATTCACTAGCTACCAGCAAATAAAGTTAATGTCTAACATCCTGCATAACTTGCTGACGAGAAAAAATAAAATTCTTCGTAATAGGAAAACATTATCCACTTTTATGTAGATATGTCTGTTGTGTTTGTTAAGCAATTTTTATTTCGAGTCCTTATAATATTATGCTCACAGGTCACATTAACTTATCTTGCTTGATGTTGATGTTCAATTCTATCTATTGCAAATCAGACTTAAAACCAATCCATGGCGCATTTCCTGTTTTCTGCTACTTATAAAATACGGTGCGCTGGAAATAATTTATTGGCAATAAGTTTTGATGCATTATTATTAATTTGTTGTATAAATGCTTTAGCTTAAAAATATATACGGAAAAAATTAAGTTTTCCGCAGTTATTTCAAAAGTTAAAAGAAAATCTAATCTGCAATTTGCAATTTGCTTTGTACAGCTCCATCTTCTCCATCTTTTACTTTTTCTGCTTTGTACTCATCATGGCACATTTTTTGGACGATTCTCTCGTACAGTCAGTAGTAAGTACACCGAAAAAAAATTGTAAAAAATGCCTAAGTGTAAGGACAAAATGTCATTCAATACGAGCTAAAGCCATGTGTTCCTCAAAATAAGTAAGTTGGTTTCCTTAGTATAAGTAAATATTGCTTCTTTAAAATAAAGAAAAGGTTACTCAATATGAGGACAAAGTTACAAAACTTAAAGGATATACATATCTACTTCATTTGAGAAAAATTTTACTTTTTCCAATGAAGAAGGTTCTCTTAAATAAAATAAATTTGCTTTATTTTAAAGTAGAAATTTACTGGTACCTTGGAAAATTTTTCTTTGTTTTTTTGTATATTTAATGTTTCCTTCTGTGATTCCGTGTTCTACAAAATGCATATATTTTTATTTGCAGTATTAAAGTGTATTAAAATAAAAAATTACCTAGTATAAAAAGGTTCAAAAATGCTTCTCCTTCCAACTTTGAGAGGATCGCGGCTAGATCACCTTCCATAATTTGCGATTGCAGAATAATTTTACTTTCACTATAAAAAAGAATTGTTTTCGCCTGGTGGTTTACAACGATTAAAGAAAGTTTTCCATTTTCAAAACTCGTCAGTGCTTAAACTCTGAGGTAGCCAGAGAGGGACAACATGAATTTGCGAGCATAGTTATAATTTGCTTATTGTGTAGCAAAGGGATGAACAAAGACAAATACAGAATACTTTCAAGAAAAATATATACTAATTTCAGCGAGTAATGCAGCGAGCGTTGCCACTCATTTATTAAGGAAAATTTTCCTACGTTATAGTAAATTTTTTGAAGAAACTAACTAATACGGAGTATACTTTTCTTAAAACAAAACATTCCATTAGAATGAGGAAATATTTACTCAAATGCAGAAATAGTTGTAATCAAAAATTTCTTTCAAAGAAAAATATACTATTTCAAAGGAAAATTTTACTAAAAGCATAGTTTCTGTATTTGAGGAAAAGCTTTAACTTGCTTTAATGAAACCTAAACTCATTTTAAAGGACCTAAATTGAAAGATATTTTCATCGATATGAGAAAAAATAACTTAGTATAAGTAAAATTTTTACACTAAATCGGACGAAGGCATTTCTTCTTGCAATAAAAGCGAACTGATTTTCACGAATAAATATTTTGGCAGGACGGTGACCATTATATTTCATCGTTGTCCCATCGAAAAAAATTTTATCATTAAACACACTCGTTTGCATTAATTTCATAATAAGAATGTTGCCAAGAGGTCTGACCTTGAACATCTTTTCATTGGCGTTTTTTGCCCCATCGTTATGCGCCGACTCACGTAATTTCTTTTTAAGATATAGTTTCCACGATGATTCTTAGTATATGAGCGGTATTAATTATTGAAAATGTTGGATTGAAATCTGTAATCCATTAGCTTAAGTTTTGGTCTCATATAGCTCTTTTTTTTTAGCGAAATCGCAAAGTTTGCATGTAAAATGCAATTATAATCAGTGGGTCACAGGTAAGCATGTAATTAAACACACTCTATTATTATTATTATATAATATCAAAATAAAATACTGTGAAGTTAGCGTAGCAATTTCCACAATTAAAATTGTTGTACGATTACCTAATGGTACAAATTTTATTAAAAAAAATTAAATTTGTGGCATGAAATTATAAATAAAAATTAGTTATAATGCTTCAATTTGCTCAAGATATGCTGTCTTATGTCTTGTAATTTTTGACCTCAAAGCGCTAATGTCTGATTCAGAGTGGGTGGTTTCTTGGTCAGCGTCTGATCCACATTGGGGGGCTCAGATATAAATTTCAACACCTATTAGAATCTGTACTTAAAGGGCACCTATATCTCAGGTTAGTGACAACCTAGATCTGTTCACGAATGGTTATGCCGCATGAAACAGCGCAATAGTTTTCTTCGTCAACTATCATGGATTCGTAAGCACTAAAATTAAATAACTCTCTAAGTGGTAACACAATAACGGTAAATTCACCTGGATCTGCGGCATGCACATCTGATTTGCAGCTGCAAAATTCATGTTAAATTGCAGATGAGTCAAATGCAACAGAAACTGAATCAAAATTTAATAATTCCATAAATTTAAGAAGCGAAAGCAATATTTTCTCGTTGAAACACTAAACACGCTTAGGCACATGGACCGCTCAAAAAAAATAAACGATATTGGAAAGCAGCCAAGCGGCAAGCGAATAAAAACGACTCAACATCGGAATATTAGGAATGTATGAATGCAGATGGCAAGGTACAGGTGAACTCACAATCAGATTGGGTGAAAAGTATGACACCCTAGCCGACAAAAAAATGATATACAACGCGACGGAGTCGGAGTCTTCTTCAGCAAACGGGTCGCAAAATCATTAATGAATTGGCTAACCGTCAGTGAAGAACAATGTGGGCTTCAAAATAAAAGCTACGAACGTGACAATAGTAAAATATATGCTCCAACTGAAGTCGCTGACATTACAGCGACAGAGGCGTTTTATAGCCAACTAATTGCCACAATAAACTGCTGACACAAGAATGACGTTCTTAGGGTTATGGTCAACTTCAACGTCAAAGTGGAACTCTGGATGAACGACAATTCCTGAAATATCATAGAGAAAAATTGGGCTGCAAAACGCCTAAGAGATGAAGCGCAAACAATAGGCCAGTGACAAGACGCTGCAGAGCTATACAATGCCCTAAAGAATGAAAAATGTCTCCAGCCAAAAAGGACAAACGAAATATCTATTACGATCTCGTAGCCAAAGTTCAACTAGCCGCAGATCACAGAGAGAGATAATGAAATGCATACCACTCAAATTGGCAGACAAAATCGGCCAATAAGAAACAAAAATGAAAGCTTGATAAGGATAACAGATGACCAGCACATCCGTTGAAAATACATTTTTTCGAAGACCATCAAACGTTTACTTCAACTCTTAAGAGCTTTCCATATGCCTCAATCACTTATTTGGAAACAACAGACAGTATTTCGCTCAAACAGATCGTGTATTGATCAAATAAATACGTTATATCTAACTTTCATCGACTACAGAAACGCTTTTGATAGCATCAAACGCAATTGCAACTGGAATGCAATGAACAGACGAGGTGCAACGCTCAACATTATTAATCTCATCAAGACGCAATAAGAAGATATCATATGTAGAGCATTACATAGCGGGAAACTTTCTGATCCTTTTGAGTCTCAGGTCTCAGGTGTGCGCCAAGGTTGTTTGCTTTTTTCAACCTTATTTCCGATAGTACTTGAAGATGTCCTCAGCAGAGCTTTAGAGTCTACAAATTGCGGCATTCAACTGACTTTTCGTGAAGACATCGCTTGTGCCGATGACATACATATGTCTCCTCGCCACTAAGCAGTCAGAAATGCCAGAAATACTCATCGATGCCAGTTCTTTTTCGATGGCGATGCAGGTTTGAATCCAATATTAATAAAACTAAAAGCATGTCCTTTAGCCCAACAAATGGCAGCTATTGCTTCATGCTATTACTGCTTATTACAATTTACAAATGTCCACCAACAGCTGCCTTAGCCGAATTCTGAAAATTTGGTGGAATACGATCAGCTAATGTCGAACTGCTCACCAGTTGATGTCAAGATTCGATTTTCATTCCAATTAAACGAACAAAGTGGAAAAGTATTGAGCACACGTTACGGAAACTGCCAACTGAAAACTTCCAGGAAGCACTGAAGCGGAATTCAGAGGGTAGCAGGAAACGCAGCCGTCCTAAATCATCGTAGAAACGCTTGCTACTGCATGATATACGTTTATCGGAGAAATATTGCAGAGAATTGAAGGCACTACTGCATGAGTTTAGATGAGATTTTGATTTTGATTTTCGATGATTCATCAATTTTATGTTTTGACTTTACAAATCCCCAAAAGTTTTTGCAGTATTTTAAAACATTTTGCTTTAGTTTATATAAGTAAATAGTATGAATAAACTGGAGCTAATTTTAATTTGAATAAGATGTACTACTATAAATTCCGTAACAAAATTAAATTGGCACGCTTTTTAAATAAACTGAGTTGGCTTCTTGTTTTATTTAAAAAAAAAAACTTTGCATTTACAGTCACAGCAAAGATAAATTGGCAAATTATTAATGGCTAGATGTACACGGTAAAAGAGTGTAAATTTATTTATTCGAATTTGAGTGCAGTCATGGCGTATTGCTTTAAGATATATAACAACCATTATACATATATGTATAGTATATATTTTATATAAAAATGAAATGTGACTGCAGTATCTTCACTGTTAGTTACACTGGCTATTTATCAAATTCAGAGTATAGGTAAGGTTAGGTATTGGTGGCGGCCATAGCCTCACATAGACCACAGGGGTCCATAGTGTTACCACAAACTCTCTGCTACAGTGTTATTAGTAAATTCTGGTACTTTCATTGTGGTGCACGTCCAACATGAAGGTGCCTTTTGTTACAGCGAATCTTTTGATTTCACTCAGCTGAACTTTATTAAGGTAGTTCATTCAGGGATATAAAGAATGGCTGCCCGAAATATTTTAGTCTATTGTTTGCTAAAGCAGGGCTAGAGCACATGGTTTCCTTTTCCTCGGGTACATGACAATTTCTACACCAGTCGTTGGATACGATACCCAACCTAAAAGCGTGATTCCCAATAAGACAGTGGCCGGTCACAACCCTGTTCAATAATCTGCATTAACTCCGAGCTAAGGATAATAGATATCTTGTGTCCCATTTATGGAGGCCCCGTTTCCATAAATTCAGAGTATAAATAAAGTGGAATATTCTAAGCATAATTCATACCCAAGTGAAAAGTCAGATATAACACTCTAGGCAACACCTATTGAGTCATTTTTGTTCTAATGCAAGTTCGAGTTTCAAATACATAGATCAATTTGTCAAAATGTTGTGCTCTATAAGTCTTAACTCATAAGGTATATAGATCAGTAGTGCAATATGTAAATCATTATCAACTCGAACGAAAATATGTTAGAGTTTAACAAAAAGGCAACGTTAGGTCATATTATCGCCCAATATTTCAACAAATTTATATTAGCCAAAGTGCTTTAACAAAATTTTAAGCTAAGTCGCATGGAAGGTCTTAATCTGTAGTAGCTAACCTAAATTTTTATTATCATTATTTAGCCACCCTGTACATGCGCTTAAGCCATTTGTTGTCTTAAACGTGATACTTTTTAAAATTTATTACATTTGCATAAAATATATCGCAGCTATAGGATTTTTCTTTACCAAATTTTCTTTTTTTTTTATTAACAATAATGAAAAGATGGATTTTTTTTTGTATACTTTCGGGTTGGAGCGACAGTAGTAAAAACTATAAGAAATATGCAGAAAACAAAAGATGTTTCAACAAAGCTTCTAGTGAAAATTATTTCTATTGTTGGTAGAAAATATGAGAACAGCAGGTCGTAATAGCCCTACTACTTAACCAGAGTATCGTATATTTCAACTACATTCGCTTAAAAATGGTTCTACTGAGTTCACTTTCATATTTTTCAAAAACTAAGATTACAGCAACATTTCTAGCGTATGCATTTTTCATTCTAGTGGCTCATTGTGAGAGTACCAATGGCAAACGAATTTTTCCATCTTCCATTGACGGCATGGAAGTACTGTTGCACACGGAACGTGAGTTACTGGACACGATGGCAAACTATACCGCTTTATTGGAAAGAAAATTGTCAGTTCTTCGTGGGTAAAAACTAATTATATTAGATAAAATATAATTCACTAATTCCAAATACAAATTTATAGTGCTATCGCCGAAATGCGCGCTGAAAACCAAAAATCTAAAAAAAATGCCGAGGAGTATCTCTCGAATCCCATAAACAGCTATGCGTTAATTCGCAGATTACATGAAGATTGGATAAGCTGGCAACTATTTCTGGAAAGTTCAGTAGGAACAGGTCAGTCTGAGGAATGAAGTTTATTTTGAAAAATTTATTTGAAATTTTTGAAATACAACAAAAGCGGAAATTCGCTTATTTGAAATAAACAACCACACAACAAAAAACCTTTAACAACATTCGATGCATATCCTGGGAATGGCAAATATTATCTCCATACAAATAAAGTTGCAGAACTTATTCCTTTCTTAATTTTGTCTAGTCCAAAATGATTATTTTTGTTCTTTTCTTTCAGATGAAATCAATAGAATAGAAATTCTGCGCGCTGATACGCCCAACAGTAACGATCTTAGTATAACCACTGAAGCAATATATCGTTTACAAAGATCCTATGGTTTAAGTCCCGCTGACATTGCTGCAGGACTCTTATATGGCAAGCAATATGAGTAATGTTTTTCAAAGCATCGATATTTGTTGAAAATAAATATTGCAAAGTTTTCTTTTTTCTTCTTTCAGCGCACGTTTTTCGGCAATGGATTGTTATAGCATCGGACGAGAGCTGTTTTCAAAAGATTATTACAATCCCTCCGGAATGTGGCTAAATACATCACTTCAACTTTTCCAAGATAGTGATATTAATGCAGTTCATGGTTTTGAAAAGACAAAAATTTATGAAGCATATGCACAAGTTCTTCAGAAACAAGGTAGGTTTGGCTATTAATAGCCTTTATTTTCATAACTGCTCGGATGAGTCGGTTTTTTCAAATGTTTTAGACCATTTTGATGATGCCTTAAAAGCTATCGACGATGCACTGCATTTAAGCCCACGTAAAGCAAACCTCCTGCGTGCAAAGTCTGAAATCGAATTCCAAAAGCAAACAGAGCCAAAGACAACAGAGAAAAAGGTAAATTTAATGAAATATATGTGCCCGAAGTTTTTACCGTAAGATAAAAATTATAAAATACATACATATACTATATGTAATTATAATACATAATCAAATAATATTTGATCATACAGCCAGTTAGCAGCAATCAACGTTCATGTAGAACTATTCAATTATTATCTAATAACACAGGCTCCATTACCATTTGCTTCATCACCCACCATTTTTCCACAAAACCCCAATTTTGGGTCAAAATTGCCCAAGAAAATAGCAAATTCTAATTTTTGTACCGTTAACTCCAGACATTTCCGGACTATGTGTAAGCGCTGAAAAGGACTCGGTATTGCAAATTTGCTTGTGACACTTCAGTATCCTAAAAACATCCCAACTTTAGATCAAAGTGGCCAAAAATGTTCCAAACTAACTTACCTTCCTATTTAGGTTACCAAAGGCTTTTGATTAAACTATT
This sequence comes from Meiosimyza platycephala, assembly GCA_963662105.1. NCBI lineage: Eukaryota > Metazoa > Arthropoda > Insecta > Diptera > Lauxaniidae > Meiosimyza > Meiosimyza platycephala. Next base: position 78,246,844 of record OY759211.1, on the reverse strand, counting down.
GTTAGATTGCTCAAGATTGAGTTAGAGTTTAGTTTGGTTTTCATCGACTTTTTAGCAACGCTGGGAGTATTTTTTTTTGTAAATGAGTATATACTCGAATAGGAATAAATTTTTGAATTTCGAGCGTTCCCGTAGAGTTCTAGAACATGACCTTATTTTGAACATATCTAACGCGCGCATACCTCAAAAATGGTTCTGTGTTTCTTAAGTATTTTTCTGTGTGTCGTAAAGTTGGTTCATCAATAATTATAAAAAGATAATAGACACAACACAGACTAATCTTTTTTTGGTGTAGAAAATTATTCAAAATCTAAATATGGCATTGGAATCGCCCATGCACGTTTAGTTTTTGAGATTTCTGACCTTTAGTGCCGATCGGCCCTTTTAGCTTTTTTTGAATTTTAAAATGTATCGAATAATTAGATTTCGTAATGTATTTTGTAGGAATTTTGGAAAAATTTCCATAAGAATTCTTGAAAAAATGTTTATTTCTTTCTTCTTTTATACTTGCATAGGATCGTACCAATGTAACGTTTTTCGTTAATTTAAAACCCTTCTTTAAGTTTTTAATTTTTGTAATTTATATATAAAATTTATAATTTCGTTCATCAGGTGCAATCCGGTAAATACTTTGAAATTGATCATGAAGGTGAATGCCTATATAAAAAAGCACATAAATTATCAAAACTGCATTGCTCCTACCACAACAAAACATCACCATTTCTTTATTTGGCTCCATTTAAAATGGAGGAAGTACATTTAGATCCATATGTAACACTTTATCATGATGTCATCAGTGATTCTGAAATCGCTTCATTGAAGAAATTAGCAAGACCCGATTTAGAGCGATATGGTGGTCATAATTTTTCTGAACATATAAATAATGCAAGAAACGCTAGAACAATCTTTCTTGCTGATGATGCGAATGAATTTACTCTACGTTTGAATCAAAGAATTGCGGATTTTACTGGACTCGACTTAAGCGAGTCTGAATATTTGCAAATTACTAATTATGGTGTAGTTGGGAATTTCGAGTTCCATTACGATAAAGTAGATTACGAAAACTTTGGAGGAGATCGCATATCAACTGTACTAATTTATGTAAGACATTTGATTTTTTAAATTTTTGTGATGAAAACTTAAGGGGTAGGGGGATAAGAAAAGTTCGAAAATCAATTTATGTATATTCATCACTAAATTAATTTTTTCTATTTCTTCATAATGAAACTTTTTTATAAGTTGAGTGATGTGGAACTAGGAGGCGCTACAGTTTTTCCCAGACTTAACGTTACTATATACCCTAAGAAGAGAAGTGCTTTAGTCTGGTTTAACTTAAACACTGATGGTGAAAGAAATGGACGAGTGCTTCATGGTTCATGCCCAGTCATTGTTGGCTCCAAATGGAGTAAGTTGAATTGTTGCTTTTATTTTGTATAGAATATTCATTATTTAATATTTGCAGGTTTATTTTTCAACTCAGTTCGATGTAGTCGTTCGGGTCAAAATTATATTTAACGGTGAAATTTGAATATACCATCCCTAAGGCTCTTTATGTAACCTTTCCGTTTTGATTCAAATGTTTTTCTTTGCTGGAAAAAGACAAATTACCGGTTGCAGAAAAAGACTTATGTTTATCCGTCAAAATTTCAACGTAAAATAAAATTTCTATTCGAATGATATCATCGAATCGAGTTGGAAATTATCTGCAATGAAAATCTACAGTGAGCACTCGATTTATAAGTGAGCACATTCAGATGTTCCGAAGGCGCTGCTTAAATAAAATTGACAAAAAATAAAAATTATATGCATATATGTATATATGCATAATATATATATTTCATCCTGGGCCATCAAGCTTTTAAAACTCTGCGAAGACAGTTGCTGGTGAAAACTCTTTTTAATTCATAATATAATAAAATGTTTTATCCACGATATTTTGAGAATCATTTTTATAAATATATAACAAAAAATAATATTCTTAGTAGTCTAAAGAAAGAAGTTAGCCGACTGGCCGAATAGTCGTTATCTGTTTTTCTCAACATTTATTAAAATTGTTTTATTATTTCATTGAATTAAGTTTGCTGTAAAGCTTTTTGATAAAGAAAAGATTTTGTTTTTCTATTTGTTATATTTTCCAAGGTTATGACGGGAATTTCGATATGAAAGCATAAATAATGATTTCGGAAACTTTTTATATAGACCAGCTGTTTACAAAAACCATGACCGATAACGGTTATAAAGTGTAAGAGACTGGGTTTCAAATAAGAAAGTTGAAAAAATCTATATGAAAATCGAAATTTATAGTACTCTATTTTAGTAGTTATATCATTTGAAAGATACTGTTCTTTAGATGTGTACAAAGAAAAAATAATTTGTAATAGTTAAAATAAAGAAAATATACGCGCATGATTTCCACATACAAAACGCTTGAACGAACGCATTTCGATCGCGTTCATGGCTGCATGAGGTAGAGGCAACGTGAGGTGAGGTGAAATGAGGCCCATGGACAAAGACGTTTTGTTCGTCATAGGTTCGCAAAATTCTTCCAAAGTTAAAACTTGGTGGGCACGATCGAGTTTCGACCACAATATGATACTAGTATTAAAAAATAGCTGAAAAATATGATTTTCTTATATTATGCCTGTTTTCGTACATTAATACACTAGCCAAATTTACAGGATCTGGCCCAAAAAGCGTTCGGTTATTCAAAAGGATTTCGAACGAAACTAATCAACTCTGACTGTAAAAAATTATTGCAAAAATTTTAAAGAAAATCACATCATCTGCAAATTAAGTCTGACATAAAATAATATTCGACCAACAAGAAGTGATACATTATCAACAAAAAAAAAAAAAAACAAGTTAAACCTATCAAACAAGCCAAAAGAAATAATGTATTCCATAATTTAAACTGATTTACCTCACTTTTATATAGCCGCTGTTTCGCCTACAAAATACAATACAAATTAAATTACAAATTTTTAACTACATTATATTTTCAATAGTTCCATATTTTTTTAGTATTTCATATTTGAAATTTTATTCGATAAAAGAGTACGTGCCTTAGACATTCTGTTCGTTAAAATAAGACGTGCCTTTGAAATTAAACACTTTTTAAAAATTAATTTCAAAGAGAATTTTTGTACCGACTATATATTTAACATAATTACTGAGCCACCCTTTATAAATATATAAATGAAGCATTAATACCTTAAACGTGATATTTTTGCATTTTCTTTGATTTGCATAAAATGTATCGAAGTTAGAGGATTTTTTCTTATCTACTTAATTTTATTTTTTGTTAACAACAAACCAGATACATATAATTTTTTTAGTTTTATTTCCAGGGTGAAGTCACACAAAGAAAACTTTCAAAAATCATGCAGAAAACAAAAGATGTCTCAACAAAGCTTCTAGTGAAAACTATTTCTATTGTAGGTAGAAAATATGAGAACTGCAGGTCGTAATAGCCCTACTACTTAACCAGAGTATCGTATATTTCAACTACATTCGCTTAAAAATGGTTCTACTGAGTTCACTTTCATATTTTTCAAAAACTAAGATTACAGCAACATTTCTAGCGTTTGCATTTTTCATTCTAGTGGCTCACTGTGAGAGTACCAATGGCAAACGAAATTTTCCATCTTCCATTGACGGCATGGAAGTACTGTTGCACACGGAACGTGAGTTACTGGACACGATGGCAAACTATACCGCTTTATTGGAAAGAAAATTGTCAGTTCTTCGTGGGTAAAAACTAATTATATTAGATAAAATATAATTCACTAATTCCAAATACAAATTTATCGATAAAATATAATTCACTAATTCCAAATACAAATTTATAGTGCTATCGCCGAAATGCACGCTGAAAACCAAAAATCTAAAAAAAATGCCGAGGAGTATCTCTCGAATCCAATAAATAGCTATGCGTTAATTCGCAGATTACATGAAGATTGGATAAGCTGGCAACTATTTCTGGAAAATTCAGTAGGAACAGGTCAGTTTGGGGAATGAAGCTTATTTTGAAAAATTTATTTGGAATTTTTTAAACACAACAAAATCGGAAATACGCTTATTTGAAATAAACAACCACACAACAAAAACTCTTTAACAACATTCCATGCATATCCTTGGAATGACAAATATTATCTCCATACAAATAAAGTAGCAGAACTTATTCCTATCTTAATTTTGTCTATTCCAAAATGATTATTTTTGTTCTTTTCTTTCAGATGAAATCAATAGAATAGAAATTCTGCGCGCTGATACGCCCAACAGCAACGATCTTAGTGTAACCACTGAAGCAATATATCGTTTACAAAGAACCTATGGCTTAAATCCCGCTGACATTGCAGTAGGAATCTTATATGGCAAGCGATATGAGTAATGTTTTTCAAAACATCGATATTTGTCGACAAGAAATATTGTAGAGTTTTCTTTTTCCTTCTTTCAGTGCACGTTTTTCGGCAATGGATTGTTATAGCATCGGACGTGAGCTGTTTTCAAAAGATTATTACAATCCCTCCGGAATCTGGCTAAATACGTCTCTTCAACTTTTCCAAGATCGTGATATTAATGTAGTTCACGGTTTTGATAAGACAAAAATCTATGAAGCATATGCACAAGCTCTTCAGAAACAAGGTAGGTTTGGCTATTAACAGGCTTTATTTTCATAATTACTCGGATAAGCCGGTTTTTCAAATTTTTTAGACCATTTCGATGATGCCTTAGAAGCTATCAACGATGCTTTGCATTTAAGCCCACGTAAAGCAAACCTCCTGCGAGCAAAGTCTGAAATCGAATTCCAAAAGCTAACAGAGCCGAAGACAGCAGAGAAAAAGGTAAATTTAATGAAATTTAAGTACCCGCAGTTTTTACCGTAAGATAAAAATTATAAAATACATACATATACTATATGTTATTATAATACATAATCAAATAATAATTGATCATACAGCCAGTTAGCAGCAATCAACGTTAATGTAGAACTATTCAATTATTATCTAATAACACAGGCTCCATTACCATCTGCTTCATCACCCACCATTTTTCCACAAAACCCCAATTTTGGGTCAGAATTGCCCAAGAAAATAGCAAATTTTAAGTTTTGTACCGTTAACTCCAGACATTTCCGGACTATTTGTAAGCGCTGAAAAGGACTCGGTATTCCAAATTTGCTTGTGACACTTCAGTGTCCCCAGAAACCCCAACTTTTAATGAAAGTGGCCAAAAATATTCCAAACTAACTTACCTTTCTATATTGGTTACTAAACTATTGTTAGATTGCTCAAGTTTGAGTACGAGCTTAGTTTGGTTTTCATCGACACTTTGTTCATTCATTCCAAAAAATTAAAATTGAACAGCTTTGGTTGCAACGCTAGGAGTATTTTTTTTTTGTAAATGAGTATATACTCGAATAGGAATAAATTTTTGAATTTCGAGCGTTCCCGTAGAGTTCTAGAACATGATCTTATTTTGAACATGTCTAATGCGCACATACCTCAAAAATGGTGCTGTGATTCTTAAGTATTTTTCTGTGTGTCGTAAAATTGGATTATCAATAATTATAAAAAGATAATAGACACAACACAGAATAATCTTTTTTGGTGTAGAAAATTATTCAAAATCTAAATATAGCATTGGAATCGCCCGTGCACGTCTAGTTTTTGAGATTTTAAAAACCTTTACGGAGAGCTTTGAAAACAATTTTACTTTGTACCAATTAGACATTTCCTCGAGTTGCCCTTTTAGCTTTTTTTGTATTTTAAAATGTATCGAACAATTAGATTTCGTAATGTATCGTAATTTTGGAAAAATGTCCGTGAGAATTCTTGAAAACATTTTTATTTCTTTCTTCTTTTATAAATACATAGCTGCATAGGATCGTACCAATGTAACGTTTTTCGCTAATTTAAAACGCTTAGTTTTTAATTTTTGTAATTTATATATAAAATTTATAATTTCGTTCATCAGGTGCAATCCGGTAAATACTGGGAAATTAATAATGAAGGCCAATGCCTATATAAAGAAGCACATAAATTATCAAAACTGCATTGCTCCTACCACAACAAAACATCGCCATTTCTTTATTTGGCTCCATTTAAAATGGAGGAAGTACATTTAGATCCATATGTAACACTTTATCATGATGTCATCAGTGATTCTGAAATCGCTTCATTGAAGAAATTAGCAAGACCCGATTTAGAGCGACATGGTGTACATAATTTTTCTGAACATATGAATAATGCAAGAAACGCTAGAACAATCATTTTTGAAGATGATGCGAATGAATTAACTCAACGTATAAATCAAAGAATTGCGGATTTTACTGGATTCGACTTAAGCGAATCTGAATATTTGCAGATTACTAATTATGGTGTAGTTGGGAATTTCGAGCTCCATTATGATAAAGTAGATGACATCGAAGACGATATAGGAGATCAGATATCAACTGTACTAATTTATGTAAGACATTTGATTTTTTAAATTTTTGTGATGAAAATTTAAGGGGTAGGGGGATAAGAAAAGTTCGAAAATCAATTTATGTAATTTATGAATTTAGAGCTGTGTTACAATCCAATGCAAAGCATTTGGCATATTCAACACTAAATTAATTTTTTCTATTCCTTCGTAATTAATTTTTTTTATAAGTTGAGTGATGTGGAACTTGGAGGCGCTACAGTTTTTCCCAGAATTAACGTTACTATGTACCCTAAGAAGAGAAGTGCTTTAGTCTGGTTTAACTTAAACACTGATGGTGGAAGAAATGAACGTAGCTTTCACGCTTCATGCCCAGTCATTGTTGGCTCCAAATGGAGTAAGTTGAATTGTTGCTTTTATTTTGTATAGAATATTTATTATTTAATATTTGCAGGTTTATTTCTCAACTCAGTTCGATGTAGTCGTTCGGGTTAAAATTATATTTTACGGTGAAATTTGAATATACCATCCTTAAAGCTCTTTCTGTAACCTTTCAGTTTTGCTTCAAATGTTTTTCTTTGCTGGAAAAAGAAAAAAATTACCGGTTGCAGTAAACGACTTATGTTTTTGCGTCAAAATTTCAACGTAGAATAAAATTTCTACTCTAATGATATCATCGAATCGAGTTGGAAATTATCTGCGATGAAAATCTACAGTAAGCACTCGATTTATAAGTGAGTACAGTCAGATGTTCCGAAGGCGCTGCTAAAATAAAATTAATAAAAAAACAAAAATTATCTACACATTTAACACATATTAAAATTGTTTATATTCATAAAAATAAAGTAATTTATCGGCACATAGTGTTTTGTGAAAGTATTTAACACCTTCATATTCGACAAGAGCGATCATATCATTGTCCAAGCCTGAACGAACTTCTTCACATATTTTCAGCAGTGCTGTTGTACAGTTTCGCTTTGCACGAAAACCTGACTGATGTTTAGATATCAACTTGTTACTATCAAGAAATGCTCACAGTTTCAAAGACTCTGCTGAGAAATGGTAGTATAGATGTGGGACGATACTTAGACTTATTTTTGGGCAAGGTCAAGATTTTTCCAACTTTCCAGCTAGCAGGAAAATGGGAAGTCATTATTATAGTGTTAAAAATGTGGGTAATATGATGCAACGCTACTGGAAGAATGATTTTTTAAAATCAGGATGAATATTATCCGACCCTATCGTCTTTGATTTTATTTTTAAAATTGCAGCTCCAACACTATAGCTATCAACAACAGAAAGAGAAAAAGTTGGTTCGACCGCTATACTTGAGAATGAGGCTCGTGTAGCATTGTCGTTCACAGCTTGCAGAAAACTTTTATGAAGCTCATCTAAATTTATATTTATGGGAATGTTTTCAACGTCCTTTTTAATGCCAGCTGATCGGACATTTCTTCAAAATGAGGAGCTTGATCTACACTGTGAAAATTTACATTAAAAATAAAATTTTTTATTTTTTTCGGATAAGGGCATTACGCGCCTTACACGTTGCTCTAAGTCTTAAATGATTTTGACACTACAGTATCTGGCCCAAAAAGCGTTTCTGTATTCAAAAGTTCTATACAAAAAAAAAAAAAAAAAAAATAAATGTCAGAGACAGTCATAATATTTGAAGTTCATTTTTCGCACGGAATTAATCAACTCTGACTGTAAAAAATTATTGCAAAAATTTTATAGGAAATCACATCATCTGCAAATGGTGTCTGATATCAAATAATGTTCGACCAATCAGAAGTGATACATTATTAAAAAACAAGTTTAACCTAGACAAGACAAGAGGAATACAAAATTCCATTATATAATCTTATCTTTTATACAAATTAAATTAGGAATTTTCAACTACACATCTAATATTGTCAATTGTTCCTTATGTTTTTTAAGTCTTTCATATTTGAAATTTTGTTTAATAGAGAGTACGTGCCTTCGAATTTTTTTTTGTTCGATAAAGTAGTACGTGCATTTGAAATTCAACTCTTTTTAAAAACTCATTTCAAAAAGAGTTTCTGTACCGACAATATTTTAAACATCATTACTAAGCCACGCTGTACATTAGAGCGGTTCAAAGTAAAAACTTTTTGATTTTTTCACGATGTGTCAGTGGATTACAATAGCCCTATATGTCTAGACAAAACAACCCATAAGGATTTTCATCAATTTTGAAAACTGGATTACCGCCGCCTGTTTTAAGTTACCTACCCATTTTCGAAAATATTGATTTAAAAAATGGTGCAAGCTAAAGAGGTTATCAAATTTTACAACAAAGTGGGAATGCTTTTTGAACTATTATCGATCGAGGAATTCGAATCCGTGAACAGTTTTTCTTCTTCTTCTTTTTTTCTTATAAAAAAATTTAAAATTGCCCAGACAAAAATTAAAAAATTCCGATTTTTCACTTTCAAGTTGCAAAATCTTGATTTTAAGCAACCAATTTATATCTACCGCCGAAAACACTGCTTTACTCACGTTCACTCAAAACTCGAATTTGAAGATCCTTTTGCTTTGCATTAGTGAAAAATGGCCAAAACCATTTTTCTTCAGTCTAAAAATCTAGTTTCGTACCATCTGGATTATAGATAATATGAATTGTCGTCTTCGTGCAAATATTTAGTTTAAAATCAGCCAGCAATTTCACGAGGCATCTCGTTATCATGATTAATTACAAGTTCAAGTCTTCTTTGTCTAGTAGAATGAGGTCTACGCTAACTGCATTTCGTTCGTTATCTTCTCCATCAAATCCATCATCATCATCAATTCAAACTCCAAAACGTAGTTGAAACACTTCAAATAATTCCAGCACAACAAAGGAATATGATTTGAATTTTGTGTCTTCTTCAATTGTTGTATCATAGAGATTCTTAGTGCGGCAACATATATAAACTGCAAACAATGCCGCCTAAGTTTTTAGTTCTTCTATGTTCAAATTATTTTTCTATGTAAATAACACTTATAAGAAGTATTTTAAACGAACATATTATAAGAATTATCGTACAAAGATTCAGAAGTTTTGTGCTGTAGGTGGTTGGCGGCTCTGGTTCTGAAATCACTTGAAAATAAATTAACGTGATATTCAAATTTCATCTTGGAGAATTTGTCTGCATATCTGAAGCTATGATATTTGTCAGTATGTAACGAATAGGATACTTTCAAGGCTCTGACTTCTGCGGTATTCCAATCTGAGCTTGTATTGGAGACTCATTTCGTGCCGAAATATAATGCATATTTCAATTAAAATCACATTTATGTGTTTAACCCTAGGAGGTTCAAACACATTTGTGCAGAACTATTGCATATAAATGTGTGTATGACTTTTTTGATTTTGCATGTTAAACACGAATCCGTCTATGACTTCCTAGAAGCGGTTACAGCGAAACTCTTTTCCTAGCATTTAACACATTTACATATACTTTTAGCACACCCGCCCTACACAAATCTCATATACATAGGTCTGCGCAGACCTAGTTGTAAGCGTTAGCGTCAAAAAATCTCTGAAATTCGCAGGGTTAAATAAATAAAATAAATGATACTTTGTTTTTAACTTGAAAATTGATCACAAATTAAAACTCGGTTTTTGCGGGTTCATTTATTAATACTAGTATCGTATTGTGGTCGAAACTCGACCGTACATACCCACCAAATTTTAACTTTGGATGGATATTGCCGACCTATGACGAACAAAACGTCTTTGTCCATGGACCATAATCTTATTCAATTTCACTTTTCACCTTACCTCATTTCACCTCACCTCATTTCACCACAAATTGTCTGTACTCATGCTCAGAGCTGCCGAACCATAAAAAATTTCAATGCCAACCACCTGAAACTTAGAGTGCCACAGCGTGCCAAGCCAAGTTAATACGAAATTGAAGAATAAAATATGATCAGTGAACACGCTATCTGAAGTTTCTGATACCTCATGACGACATACTAATGGAAAATTAAGAAACTTATGTAATTCACACTTCATAGCAAAATTGCAACGTGAGTTTGCCTCCTTTTAATTTTTTAGTTTTGGCTTGTAAATTGAGAAAAAAACATTAAATCTGATTAGGAGCGAAAAGAATACGCCATTGTCTGGATTGTGCCTTCAAAGATCTGTGGACATATTGATCCACAGTTCCAGTAAGTATTTGTGCTTAATGCCAAATTTTTAAAGTTAAATAAAAGTTGATCAGTCAAAATTAACACGCTTAGTGCCAAAAAGTGCCACGAGAGTCAGAGTGCCAAACATTTTTTTAAAGTGCCTGTTTGGCACGATTGTGCCAGTTTCGGCAGCGCTGCTCATGCTGCCATGAATGCGTTGTTTAAAGGGTTTTGTATGGGGGAATCATGCGCGTATGTTTTCTTTATTTTACCTGTCTTAACGGCAATTATTACATATAATTTTTTTTAGTTTTGTGCACATCTACGAAACAGTACCTTTCAAATGATATAAGATTAATTCCCATTTCCTTATAATAAATACTAAAAAAGTGTGCCATAAGTTTCGATGTTCACGTATTAATAGATAGATTTCTGTTTAAATTTATAAAAAATCTTTTCAGAACGCATACTACTCTTTCTAATTAATTTTTATTATTTACCGTTCTTTTATTTTTTACAAATTTTGAAATATTATAGCGCAATCATTTATTGTTAGTTAAATAATACCAAGAACTACAAAAAAACTGTGAAATCGGAAACCTCAAGATTCAACTAGTTTCATATAAGAAAAAAATTGTTTTGAATCACCATTTACATAAAATGTTGCTTAGGACCTATTAATCCGAAAAGGAGATCGTTTTTCAACCGTCTGATAGTATAAATTTCATTTTTTCGCCGATATTTTGAAAACAATTGTTGTTTGTACATCTCTTTGTCAGCAATATTTATAGAAAACATAAATAAAAAACTTAAATGTTCTTCACTATTTCATATGAACAATATGTATTAAATTATTAATTATAAGAAAATACATGTTGCTCATACGAAATTTTTTATTTAATTTTTTTATTTTAGTATTGAAAAAACATTATGAAATTTATTATGGTGATACATAAGCCTCACGACATTTCGATAAGAACCTAATTAGTTCCAGAACGGTCACGAGGTACATGAATAAATAGGACGAATGTTAGCAAAGTAAAAGCATTGACTAAAAGCGATGACATTTCGGCAAGAACCTAAATAGTTAATTGAAATGTTTATAAATTTTAAAATCTGACTCTTCAATTCACTTACCTCTTATTTCCTTTTACAAAAACAGAAATTTGATGAAAAATTCTAGTGAAAAATTTCCAGTTTTATACTACGTTTAATGAGCTGAAATTATGCAAAATAATGAAGCACTTTTTTGGGACATGTGCGAAATAAAGGTTTCAAATCATGGATTGTTGTGCAGTAGATTTCTATACAAATGACTAAGCTCAGCTTTGTAACGTTACTCGTCATTGAAATTTTCGAATTCTCGATATGAAAGAATTTATATTCTATGGATCGATTGAAGAAAAACGTGTCAATAATCATAAAATAAAGAAATGACATATTGTAGATATTTTGAGAAACATTTTTTGAAATAAGAAAATTAATTTTTAAGCAAATTTATTTAAATATTTTAAGGTTTTTTTTATAAAACTTAAACAAATAAAGAAAACATGTTATTTCATCACAACGGTTGTGAACAAAGCTTACATTTATGATCGTGCTCGTTTCCTATTACAAGCTTTCAGACAATCTTATAAGTATATAGGAATATGAATATATATATATATATATATGTATATATATAGAAATATGAATGAATGAATGACAAGTAACTTAACAAGGTCGAACGTGGAAATTTGTATAGCAATCTACTGCGCATTGTTTAATTGTTACCGCGCAACAATCCATGATTTGAAACCTTTATTTCGCACATGTCCCAAAAAAGTACTTCATTATTTTGCATATTTTCAACTCATTAAACGTAGTATAAAACTGTGTACTCACTAGAATTTTTCATCAAATATCTTTTTTTGTAAAAGGAAATAAGAGGTAAGTGAATTGAAGAGTCAGATTTTAAAATTTATAAACATTTCAATTAACTATTTAGGTTCTTGTCGAAATGTCATCGCTTTTACTCAATGCTGTTACTTTGCTAACATTCGTCATGATTTCTGTTCAGATACCACGTCGTGGCGGTGCTGTAACTGTTTAGGTTCTTATCGAAATGTCGTGAGGCTTATGTATCACCATAATAAATTTCTTAATGTATTTTCAATACTAAAATAAAAAAAATTAAATAAAAAATTTCGTATGAGCAACACGTATTTTCTTATAATTAATAATTTAATACATATTGTTCAAATGAAATAGTGAAGAGCATTTAAGTTTTTTTATTATCATTATTATGTCTTCTATAAATTTTGCTGATACAGAGATGAAGAAAAAAAAATTAATTTCAAGATATTGGCGAAAAACTGAAATCTATACTGTCAGACGGTCAGGGCCGACGGCAGGGGCGGGTAACGGGAGGATTCCCCCGGACCCGGTAAATAATAAAAAATAATTAGAAATAGTAGTATGCGTTCTGAAAAGAGTTTATATAAATTTAGACAAAAATATAAATAAATGAACCCACAAAAACCGAGGTTTAATTTGTGATCAATTTTCAATCCCTGCGAAGTTCAGGGATTTTTTGACGCTAACGTTTACAACTAGGTCTGCGCAGACCTATGTATATGAGATTTGTGTAGGGCGGGTATCCTAAAAGTGTATGTAAATGTGTTAAATGCTTGGGAAAAGAGTTTCTCTGTAGCCGCTTCTATGAAGTCATAGACGGATTCGTGTTTAACATGCAAAATCAAAAAAGTTATACACATACTTATTTATATGCAATAGGTCTGCACAGATGTAGTTGTACCTCCTAGGGTTAAACACATAAATGTGATTTTAATTGAAATATGCACTATGTTTCGGCACGAGATGGGTCTCCAGCCAGGGCCTTATATAGGGGGGGGGGGTACTGCAGGGGATAGAACCCTCCCCCCGAAATTTTTTGACAGACACTATATTGAAACGATTTTTCAAAGAATAGACACTACGTAAAATTGTCTTTGAGAGGAACACACCTTACAAAAACGATTTTCTGAAACGAGCAGACAATATATGAAATCGATTTTGTGAAAAAAATTTCTGAAAAAGGTCATCAGATTTTGAAAATGATTTTTGATCAGCTGCAAGAAATAGTTATTAACACAGACCCACATATGTAGTATAATATGTATTAAGCAAATCAAGGTACATTAAAAATAATGCAGCTCTAGATCGGCGGTAAAATATTATATCAAGATTTTGCAACTTGAAAGTAGAAAATCGCAATTTTTTAATTTTTGTCTGGGCAATTTCCATTTTTTTTATAAGAAAAAAAGAAGAACAAGAAAAACTGATCATGGATTCGAATTCCTCGATCGATAATAGTTCGAAAAGCATACCCACCTTGTTGTAAAATTTTATTTTTAAGGAACTTATTCTAAAATATTTACAGTAGGTATTTTAAGAACTAATATTTAGGATTGTAAAAGACCAGGTATCAATATTTTGTTGTCCCTCCCTTCGCTTTTGTAACCACCATAACTCCCAACATCAGCCACGATCAACCAAATAAAATTATTTACAAGACTTCGCTTAGGACATACTAAAATTACTCATGAACATTTATTGAAGGGTATGGCTACATACAATTGTCAGTTTTGTAATTGTAATTCCACATCTGTTAATCACATTCTTGATATTTGCCCAAAATTTTCTAACTCTAGGATAAATATATTTAAAAATTCAGTTCCAACAGATTGTCTTAAAGAATTTAGTACAAAAAATATTTTAGATATTTATAATTTCTTTTTCCAAAATCAATTTTTGCACCAAATTTAACTATTTTTAAATTAAGATATTACTTTATTTAAATTACGATTAAGTTTTATATCGGACCGATAGCCTATGTTGCTAGTGTCTTTTAACTTTTGTAGTATAATTATTTATAATTATTCTTCAATAAATAATAATAATAATACAAATTATTTTTTTTGTGCACATCTACGAAACAGTACCTTTCAAATGATATAAGATTAATTCCCCTTTCTTTATAATAAATACTAAAAAAGTGTATCATAAGTATCGATGTTCACGTATTAATAGATAGATTTCTGTTTAAATTTATAAAAAATCTTTTCAGAACGCATACTACTCTTTCTAATTAATTTTTATTATTTAACGTTCTTTTATTTTTTACAAATTTTGAAATATTATAGCGCAATAATTTATTGTTAGTTAAATAATACCAAGAACAACAAATATACCTGCGAAATCCGAAGCCGATAGATTCAACTAGTTTCATATAAGAAAAAAATTGTTTTGAATCACCATTTACATAAAATGTTCCTTAGGAGCTTTTAAGCCGAAAATGAGATCGTTCTTCAACCGTTTGACAGTATAAATTTCAGTTTTTCGCCGATATCTTGAAAACAATTGGTTTTTCTTCATCTCTGTATCAGCAAAATTTATAGAAGACATAATAATAATAAGGAAAAAACTTAAATGCTCTTCACTATTTCATTTGAACAATATGTATTAAATTATTAATTATAAGAAAATACATGTTGCTCATACGAAATTTTTTATTTAATTTTTTTATTTTAGTATTGAAAATACATTATGAAATTTATTATGGTGATACATAAGCCTCACGACATTTCGATAAGAACCTAAACAGTTACAGCACCGCCACGAGGTGGACGCCATCCAGGTATATAAACAGCAATAATGACGAATGTTAGCAGATTAACAGCATTGACTAAAAGCGATGACATTTCGACAAGAACCTAAATATTTAATTGAAATGTTTAAAAATTTTAAAATCTGACTCTTCAATTCACTTACCTCTTATATCCTTTTACAAAAACAGATATTTGATGAACAATTCTAGTGAGTACCCAGATTTATACTACGTTTAATGAGTCGAAAATATGCAAAATAATGAAGTACTTTTTTGGGACATGTGCGAAATAAAGGTTTCAAATCATGGATTGTTGCGCGGTAACAATTAAACAATGCGCAGTAGATTGCTATACAAATTTCCACGTTCGACCTTGTTAAGTTACTTGTCATTCATTCATTCATATTTCTATATATAAATATATATATATTCATATTCTTATATATAAGATTGTCTGAAAGCTTGTAATAGGAAACGAGCACGATCATAAATGTAAGCTTTGTTCACAACCGTTGTGATGAAATAACATGTTTTCTTTATTTTTTTAAGTTTTATAAAAAAAACCTTAAAATATTTAAATAAATTTGCTTAAAAATTAATTTTCTTATTTCAAAAAATTTTTCTCAAAATATCTACAATATGTCATTTCTTTATTTTATGATTATTGACACGTTTTTCTTCAATCGATCCATAGAATATAAATTCTTTCATATCGAGAATTCGAAAATATCAATGACGAATAACGTTACAAAGCTGAGCTTAGTCATTTGTATAGAAATTCACTGCACAAGAATCCATTATTCAGAACGCATACTACTATTTCTAATTACTTTTTATTATTTACCGGGTCCGGGGGAATCCTCCCGTTACCCGCCCCTGTAGTCGGCCCTGACCGTCTGACAGTATAGATTTCAGTTTTTCGCCCATATCTTGAAATTAATTTTTTTTTCTTCATCTCTGTATCAGCAAAATTCATAGAAGACATAATAATGATAATAAAAAAACTTAAATGCTCTTCACTATTTCATTTGAACAATATGTATTAAATTATTAATTATAAGAAAATACATGATGCTCATACGAAATTTTTTATTTAATTTTTTTATTTTAGTATTGAAAATACATTAGGAAATTTATTATGGTGATACATAAGCCTCACAAAATTTCGATAAGAACCTAATCAATTACAGAACGGCTACGAGGTGTAGGCATATAAATAGCAATCATGAAGAATTTTAGCAGAGTAACAGCATTGACTAAAAGCGATGACATTTCGACAAGAACCTAAATAGTTAATTGAAATGTTTATAAATTTTAAAATCTGACTTTTCAATTCTTTTACCTCTTATTTCCTTTTACAAAAACAGATATTTGATGAAAATTTCTAGTGAAAAATTCCCAGTTTTATACTACGTTTAATGAGCTGAAATTATGCAAAATAATGAAGCACTTTTTTGGGACATGTGCGAAATAAAGGTTTCAAATCATGGATTGTTGCGCGGTAACAATTAAACAATGCGCAGTAGATTGCTATACAAATTTCCACGTTCGACCTTGTTAAGTTACTTGTCATTCATTCATTCATATTTCTATATATATATATATATTCATATTCTTATATATAAGATTGTCTGAAAGCTTGTAATAGGAAACGAGCACGATTCTTTATTTTCTTAAGTTTTATAAAAAAAGAACCTAAAAATATTTGAATAAATTTGTTTAAACATTAATTTTCTCATTTCAAAAAATGTTTCTCAAAATATCTACAATACGTAATTTCATTATTTTATGATTATTGACACGTTTTTTTCAATCGATCCATAGAATAACGTTACAAAGCTGAGCTTAGTCATTTGTATAGAAATTTACTGCACAACAGTCCATGTTTTAAAACCTTTATTTCGCACATGTCCCAAAAAAGTACTTCATTATTTTGCATATTTTCAGCTCATTAAACGTAATGAAGAGCATTTAAGTTTTTTATTATTATTATTATGTCTTCTATAAATTTTGCAGATACAGAGATGAAGAGGATTCCCCACGGGCCCGCAATTCTTCGAAGGGTCCCGTAAATTCCTAAAACCGCTATTCAAAAAAACTCATTCTTGAAAATAAATGATCACAGTCGAAATATTCAGGGCGTTTGCGTTATTTCGTCCGCTAGAATGTAAACGTCTCTAGTATTTGTAATGAAACTTTACGTTATCGACTTGTCGATAATTTCCAGAGCATGCTTTTACCGACTATCAGTACGTAAGTAAGTAAAGTAGAAATCATAATGCTGTATACGTAATCTATAAAATAAATTTGTTTAATAAATCAAATTTCCATAGCAATACTACTTTTACCATCTGACATCACTTTTAATTTTACAATTGTTACCGCGGGCCCGGCTTACCTCTCGGCGGCCCTGCAGACGGTTGAAAAACGATCTGCTTTTCGGCATAAAAGGTCCTAAGAAACATTTTATGTAAATGGTGATTGAAAACAATTTTTTTCTTATATGAAACTAGTTGAATCTTGAGGTTTCCGATTTCGCAGTTTTTTTGTAGTTCTTGGTATTATTTAACTAACAATAAATTATTGCGCTATAATATTTCAAAATTTGTAAAAAATAAAAGAACGGTAAATAATAAAAATTAATTAGAAAGAGTAGTATGCGTTCTGAAAAGATTTTTTATAAATTTAAACAGAAATCTATCTATTAATACGTGAACATCGAAACTTATGGCACACTTTTTTAGTATTTATTATAAGGAAATGGGAATTAATCTTATATCATTTGAAAGGTACTGTTTCGTAGATGTGCACAAAACTAAAAAAAATTATATGTAATAATTGCCGTTAAGACAAGTAAAATAAAGAAAACATACGCGCATGATTCCCCCATACAAAACCCTTTAAACAACGCATTCATGGCAGCATGAGCAGCGCTGCCGAAACTGGCACAATCGTGCCAAACAGGCACTTTAAAAAAATGTTTGGCACTCTGACTCTCGTGGCACTTTTTGGCACTAAGCGTGTTAATTTTGACTGATCAACTTTTATTTAACTTTAAGAATTTGGCATTAAGCACAAATACTTACTGGAACTGCGGATTAATATGTCCACAGATCTTTGAAGGCACAATCCAGACAATGGCGTATTCTTTTCGCTCCTAATCAGATTTAATGTTTTTACTCAATTTATAAGCCAAAACTAAAAACTTAAAAGGAGGCAAACTCACAGTTGTATATTCACGTTGCAATTTTACTATGAAGTGTGAATTACATAAGTTTCTTAATTTTCCATTAGTATGTCGTCATGATGTATGGCATTGAAATCATTATATTTGCAGAATTCAAGTTCATAATATCGTTACAGTTCTTTGACGCAAGTACTCCAGGAGATCGAATCGAGTTGGAAATGCTTTGCAATATAAATCTACAGTGGGCACTCTATTTATAAGTGGGCACAGTCAGATGTTCCGAAGGCGCTGCTAGAATAAAATCGACATAAAATATAAATTATAAACAAAAATAACATATTTTAAAACTTATTATTTTGACGAAAATAAAGTAATTTATCGTGTTTTATGAAAGTATTCAACACTTTCATATTGGATTTGTAATGGTTCTAAGCCATCAATCTTTCGGAACTCGAGATAATACAGCTCGAGATAATACAGCTTGTTAATTCATAAAAAAAGTAATTTATTATCGAAAATATTTTGAGAAACATTTTTAAAAAAATAAAGTAATAAATGTGCAGTCAAATTTATTTTAAGTTTTTTATTTTTTATTCATTTTGGTTACGCATTTGTAAACAATAAAATACCAGGCTTTTAAATGCTATTCCCCAAAGTTTTCGAAATATTTGGTTTCAAAAAAATTTCAAAGAAGTTGAAAAAAAAAAAACAAAGTGTGCAGTGTATTAAAGTGGCCTTGTGTTGTACAAAAAAATGATCGACACAAAAGCTTTGTTTGAAATTAATATTAAAAAGTGTTTTATTTCAAAGGCACGTACTCTTTTATCGAACAAAATTTCAATATGAAAGAGTACAAAAATAAGGAACAATTGATAATACAAGATGTCCTTAAAGATTTACCTTTTTTTTGTTAACAACAAAGCAGATATAATCTAACAATAAGTATTTTTGTATCTCTATCGAGGTAAAGCGACAAAAGCAAAATTTACAAAAGTTATATAGAAAACAAAAGATGTTTCAACAAAGGTTGAAGTGAAAACTATTTCTATTCTAGAAAGTAAATATAAGAGCTGCTGGTTGCTACAACCCTCTTAATTCACCAAAGTATCGTATATTTCAACTACATTCGCTTAAAAATTATTATGCTGGAATCACGTGCATACTTTTTAAAAACTAAGATTACAGCAGCGTTTCTAGCGTATGCGCTTTTCCTTCAAGTGGTTCACTGCAAGAGTACCAATGGTGAACGATATTTTTCATCTTCCATTGTCGGCATGGAAGTACTGTTGGAGACGGAGCGTGAGTTATTGGACACGATGGCAAACTATACCGCTCTATTGGAAAGAAAAGTATCAGTTCTTCGTGGGTATGAATAAAATTAATTCGACAAAATATAATACAGTAATTCCAAATACAAATTTATAGTGCTATCGCCGAAATGCGCGCTGAAAACCAAAAATCTAAAGAAAATGCGGAGGAGTATCTCTCGAATCCTATAAACAGCTATGCGTTAATTCGCCGATTACATGAAGATTGGATAAATTGGCAACTATTTCTACAAAGTTCAGTTGGAACAGGTCAGTCAGAGAAATTTAGCTTTTTTGAAAAATTTATTTTGAATTTTGAAACACACAAAAATCGGAAATCCGCTTATTCGAAATAAACAAACACACACAACAAACAACTTTAAACCTGACATACCTATCATGAGAACTGTTGACCGTACTTGATTAATGTGTTTATCCGTTATTATAGCAATTTATCTACATTTACCTTTTATTGAGACTGATATTTTATTCGGTTAATAGGAAGAGAGACAATTGGGAATAACTGCTTATTGTAACTTTTGTCCTTTGATGTTTTCATTTTGTTCTTTCATCTAACACATCCCTCTTTTCCACAGCCGACTTTCTAACTACTATCAATTTGTATATAATTTATACTGTATTTAAAAATTCTCCTTTATATGTTTAGTTTTTTAGAAGTTTCTTGTCAGTAGTATACCCTCTAATATCCACTATCTACTCACGCAGCATAGGGCCTCAAGAAATCTTTTCCAATATATGCGATCAGTTGACAGTGAACTTGATTCTCTCCAATATTTCTCGATTCACGATGATTTTAGCATATGAGTGAGATTTATTCCTAGAAATTTTGAAAAAACAATTTTTTTCTAAATTCTTGCTTTGTCTACTTAAAATATCTTACACTTTCGAAGATTTCGAAATTTGAAAAGTCGCTGATCTTTAGTAAATGAGTTGCAGTAATAACTGATGGTAAATATCAAAATACGTTAAGCCGACGCTATTGCGTGGGCCGAACCTATAATGTGGAGCATTTGAAACAAAGATATGAACTTCATACAAGAGAATAGTCACTGAACATATATACCTATAATAATAAGTATTCTCTAGTCTAAGTGTGTCTATTTTGGTTCTACTATTAACTTCGCTTTCTTTAGATGAAATCAATAGAATAGAAATGCTGCGATCTGATACGCCAAACAGCAACGAACTTAGTGAAACCACTGAAGCGATATATCGTGTACAAAAAACTTATAGCTTAGAACCTGCTGACATGGCTGCAGGACTCTTATATGGCAAGCGATATGAGTAATGTTTTTCAAAGTATCGATATTTGTTGACTATAAACATTGCGAAATTTTCTTTTTTCTCCTTTCAGCGCACGTTTTTCGGCAATGGATTGCTATAGCATCGGACGTGAGCTGTTTTCAAATGAATACTACAAACTCTCCGGAATGTGGCTAAATACATCACTACAACTTTTCCAAGATAGTGCTATTAATGCAGTTCACGGTTTTGATAAGACAAAAATTTATGAAGCATATGCACAAGCTCTTCAGAAACAAGGTAGGTTTGCCTATTAAGAGCCTTTATTTTCAAAATTACTCAGTTGAGTGAGTTTTTCAAATTCTTTAGACCATTTTGATGATGCCTTAAAAGCTGTCAATGATGCACTGCATTTAAGTCCACTAAAAGCAAGCCTCCTGCGAGCAAAGTCTGAAATCGAATTCCAAAAGCAAACAAAGCCGAAGACAGCAGAGGAAAAGGTAAATTTAATGAAATTTTAACCTTACTTAAGTACTAAGAATTTATGAAGGTTCGTCTTAACTGAAAATTTTGGTAATAAGTGGCTCGAAAAGATTTTTTTCCGATTTCTATATATCAATTATTTTTCCTAAATTTTTTCGGATATTCGGTTTTGCAAATTTAAGTAGCTATAATTTTTCGACAAAGTTAACATTTCCATACAAGAAGAACTTTGAAATTAATTTAATCTACAATAAATGTATCCGTCACCCACTTGTGAGAATCTTAAATAAAACAAATAAAATAAGGCATTAAGGTAGTCAAAACTTGAGGCATTATATATGAAAACGGTTATCTCCTACGTAAGAATTATTGATTCAATTTTTTATAAGAATAATTTTTCTAAGAATTCTTGAAAAAACTTTTGATTCTTTCATATTTTTTATAAATATTATTTAAGTTTTAATCTTTGTATTTTGTGTAATAAGTTTATAATTTCGTTCATCAGGTGCAATCCGGCAAATATTGGCAAATTGATT
Organism: Meiosimyza platycephala; assembly: GCA_963662105.1. NCBI lineage: Eukaryota > Metazoa > Arthropoda > Insecta > Diptera > Lauxaniidae > Meiosimyza > Meiosimyza platycephala. Next base: position 78,224,857 of record OY759211.1, on the reverse strand, counting down.
ATGATGGCGAATGCCTTAATAAAAAGGCTAATATATCAAAACTGCATTGCTCTTACCAAAAAGAGAATTCGCCATTTCTGTATTTGGCTCCATTTAAAATGGAAGAATTATATTTAGATCCATATGTAGCACTTTATCATGATGTCATCAGTGATTCTGAAATCGATTCGTTGAAGAACTTAGCATTACCCAGAATAGAGCGGGCAGGTGTTTTTGATTTTGTACAGAGTAAAAGGGTCGTAAGTAAAACAAGAAATGCTAAAACAGTCAAGCTTCCTGGAAATGAGAATGATCTTACTCGACGTTTATACGAAAGAGTTGCGGATTTTACTGGATTGGACTTAACCGAAACTAAAGACTTACATGTTGTCAATTATGGTCTGGGCGGGAATTTTGAATTCCATTATGATTATACCGCTGATCCAGCAGAGGTATGTATGGCATCGAAGTCATTAGGTACATTAGAATAATTCAATTTTATAATTTCGTTACAGATCCTGGGTCCAGGAAATCGCTTATCAACTGTACTAATTTATGTAAGATTGTTATTTTTTGATGTGTGGACAACAAGAGCGTAGCCAAGGGGCAGTCGCCACTGGTGCAAAGGGAAATCGGGAAAACACGGCTCGACGGCCCATTGCGCTTCGCCACTTTCCAGACCACTATACTCGTATAGTATGAGAATAATTCTATATGGGTGTGAATTGGCGGCAATGTTACAATGTTACGCACTTGTAACGCTAGTGAAAAATTTAGACTTCCCAAACATTCTACGAAATTTTTCGACATTTCAGAAGTGACATGAAAAACGACCCAATTACAATTAGACTTAATTATTTTTTTCTAATTTATCATTTTTTTTTTTAAGTTGAATGATGTGGATAATGGAGGTGCTACAGTTTTTCCAACTATTGACACTACGATATATCCTAAAAAAGGAATGGCTTTAGTCTGGTTTAACTTACACACTGATGGTGCAAGACATGAAAAAACTATGCACACTGGATGTCCGGTCATCGTTGGGTCTAAATGGGGTAAGTTGAGGTGTTGCTATTAATTTGTTTGGAATAATAATTATTTAATATTTGCAGGAACTTTTTCAACTCAGCTCGATGTAGCCATTCGGGTCGAAATTATATTTTACGGTGAAATTTGAATATATCGTCCTGAAGACGATAGGTTTTTTTCTTTTTAATATACCCATTTTAATTCAAATTTCTAAAATTCAGCTGGTGAGCAATTAGTTTTGGTTTTTTCCAGCACGAACTAGCGAAAATATATTTTGTACATTTGTGCAGTTAAAGACATTTTTACTCCAAAACTTTTTTTTTTGGAAAAAGAAAAGTTACCGGCTGCTGAAAAAGACTTAAGTTTATTTGTTCAAATTTCAACGTAAAATAAAATTTCTATTCGAATGATATCATCGAAACGAGTTGGAAATTATCTGCAATGTAAATTTACAGTTAGCGCTGTATTTATAAAAGAGTACGGTCAGATGTTCCGAAAGCCGTGCTTAAATGAAAGCGGCAAAAAAATAAATTTTACGAATATAAATATTTAGAATTCGGCGAAGCAGTTGCTCGTGAACACATGAAATGAAAAAGTTTTATCAAAGATAGTTTGAGAAATATTTTTATAAAAAAATAAATTAATGTTCAAATAAATTTATTCAAAGGTTTTGTTTTTTTCATAAAACTAAGGCATTTTGAAGCAAAAAAGAAAGCAGGGTTTTTTAATTCTATTGCCCATAGTTTCCGAAATATTTTGTTTCCAAAAAAGTCCAAGAACAAACAAAGTGTGCATTGTTTTAAAGAATGACCGATATGTAAGTATATGGTAATGGCCAAACTAGATTTAGTCCAAACTAGTTACCATTAAGCCAAAAAATATGCAATGAAATCTTAATGCAAAAACACTGCGCTATTAAAGACTAACACTGAGGCAAAGTAAGACAATAAAACTTATCAATTTCATTGTATGCTGGGCAAGTGGTAAATTAGGGTAAGTAGGAGGACTTTGGCTTCGACTTAACACTTACATCCTCCAATATGTCCAATTTCGGCTTGGCTATCGACAGTGCTTTTAAATTAAAATTAAATTGCATACTTTCAGGCACTCAAATCAACTAGTTTGGCCTAGGAAAAACTAGTTTAGCCGGTAAAATGATGTTAAAAAAATTTTCCGCCATCTTAAACACTACTTTTAACACGTTTTCAATCTTACAAAAATTGCACTCAAAATATCCATTTTGGCTTCTTTGGCTTTAGAACTTTAAGTTTTTATTTATTCATATTCGTATTTATTAGTGTAAACAGTTTTAATAGAATAAACAATGGTGGTTTTGGAGGATTTTATAATTTAGATAAAAGTCTAAGTTATACCATTTCAAAATTTATGCTCAATTAATAACGGCAGTACATAGGTTGTTTTCGTTTTACACGGTTTTTCATATAAATATTTTAAATTTTAATTAACACGGTTTTCTGAGGAACCTACATATCTATCTTCCTTGCAAATTGCAGATATTCTGATGAAATTTGCTGATAACATTATTTCTTGTATTGTGCCAAAAGAAGGCAAAGTTGGAAAAGTTGGCGCGTTACTTTTCCACACTCAAAAATTTTAAATCAATATTTCTCGAAAACCGAATCTACGTTCCTCATACAAACTTTATAAATTATAGCACTCAAAATACTTAGAAGCGTTACAATAAAAAAGGTATTTATTAATGTAATCATCATGAAATTTAATATGACAGATGGTGGGCGTAATAGTACCTGCGAGCGTGGCACTTACAATACAAGCAAAAAACTTTAAATGATGTCGGATACTATATGCTTTCAAGCTAAATGTTGCTCGACGGTATTCCATCAGTGGACGTGACACTTCCCATTCAAACGAAAAACGTTTAAGGTTAAATTTAGTATACTTTCAGAATAATCATAATAAAATTTGGTGAGGAGATGTCGGTTACTATACGCTTTGAATTCAAAAGAAACCCGACAGGATTGCATCAGTGGGAGTGCCACATCCTATATTAACGAAAAGATGAAAGCGCTATTTTGAGTTAACTATTAGAGGTGGATATTAATTTTGGTAGTTTACTAGCTATAAGGTATATCTGATTCAAAAGCGGGTGAAATAGAAAAAAAAAATTCGGACTAAGTCTGACGAAATCGTGTAAATCTCAACTAATGCATTATTGTACGGAAACAGGCATAATATTAGAACAATATCTTTCGCATCAAATCATTCAATTCTGAACTGCGACTTATACTGTTTTACTATCGGGAAACGGTGCACATCATAAGTAAAAAATGATTTAAAAATTTTATAGAAAATCACATTATCTACAAATTGTGTCTGACAAAAAATAATTTTCGACCAATTAGAAGTTTTTATCAAAAAGACAGTAAACATTATCAAAAACCAACTTAGAACTAGGAAGCAAAATAATAAGAATAAAAAATTCCTTTATTTAATCACTTATATCACTCTTATACATCGCCACTTCGTCAACAAATAACTAAAATACAAATTAAATTGTAACTTAACATCTTAGAATATCAATTGTTTCTTATTTTTGTACTCTTTCATATTAAAATTTTGTTCGATAAAAGAGTACGTGCCTTCGCGACATTCAACACTTTTTTAAAATTTATTTCAAAAAGACTTTTTGTACCGACAATTTCTTTTCATGGATATGGTAACTAGAAATGCTTTGAATAATTTTCAATTTTCAACTGACATAAGTAATATAAACAAAAGGCGTGTCAAGATGTATAAATAAGCCTCATACTAATAGTGGAGCTTTTAATTTCAGAATGTGAACTTTTTCCGCCAAACTTAAATCTGAAGTACTAAGAATTACCATCCGCCGTCCTAAGCCATCCATACGTTCAATAGAGCAGGTAATACATAAATCATTCTAATTATTTTTTTTGCCGCACTGAGCAAATACATATTTTTAAAATTTAAATCGTAGCTGATCAAGGCACTTAGCATAAGGTCTGCCATAACTCAAAAAAAAAAAAAAAATGATTGAAAAACCTGCCCACAAAAACAATTTACGTGAAATCAGATAACTGAAAGGGCCCATTGTGCTTTAACAAGATTTAACGCTAAGTTGCATGGAAGGCCTTAACCATTAATAGCTTACCTTCATTTTTAATATCATTATATAGCCACCCTGTACATAGATATGATTGAAACCTTATACGTGATATTTTTTTTGTTAGGAACAAAGCAGATATTATATATTTTCGTATTATTTTCGAGGTGGAGCGAAAGAAACAAAACCTAATTTAAACAAAAATCAAAAGATGTTTCAACAAAGGTTCCAGTGAAAATTATTTCTATTATTAGAGGAAGTATATATAAGAACTGCGGGTGGTCATAATCCGATTACTTCACAAAAATTAAATTCGCTTAGAAATGATTATACGAAGTTCACTTGCATATTTTCCTATGACTAAGATTACAGCAACGTTTCTAGCGTATGCATTTTTCTTTAAAGTAGCTCACTGCCAGAGTGCTATTGGTAAACGATATTTTTCATCTTCCATTGTCGGCATGGAAGTACTGTTGGAGACGGAGCGTGAGTTGTTGGACACGATGGCAAACTATACCGCTTTATTGGAAAGAAAAGTATCAGTTCTTCGTGGGTATGAATAAAATTAATTCGACAAAATATAATACAGTAATTCCAAATACAAATTTATAGTGCTATCGCCGAAATGCGCGCTGAAAACCAAAAATCTAAAGAAAATGAGGAGGAGTATCTCTCGAATCCTATAAACAGCTATGCGTTAATTCGCCGATTACATGAAGATTGGATAAATTGGCAACTATTTCTACAAAGTTCAGTTGGAACAGGTCAGTCAGAGAAATTTAGCTTCTTTTGAAAAATTTATTTGAAACACACAAAAATCGAAAATTCGCTTATTCGAAATAAGCAAACAGACACAACAAACAACTTTAAACCTTACATACCTATCATGAGAACTGTTGACCGTACTTGATTAATGTGTTTATCCTTCTTTAAAGCAATTTATCTACATTAACCTTATATTGAGACTGATATTTTATCCGTTTAATAGGAAGAGAGACAATTGGGAATATCTGCTTATTGTAACTTTTGTCCTTTGATGTTTTCATTTTGTTCTTTCATCTAACACATCCCACTTTTCCACAGCCGACTTTCTAACTACTATCAATTTGTATATAATTTATACTAGATTTAAAAATCCTCATTTTATATTTATAGTTTCTCAGAAGTTGCTCAGCGTTATTATACCCTCTAATATCCCCTATCTACTCACGTAGCATATGGCCTCAAGAAATCATTTCCAATAAATGCGATCAGTTGAGAGTGACTTCGATTCCCTCCAATATTTCCCGATTCACGATGATTTTGGCATATGAGTGAGATTTATTCCTAGAAATTTTGAAAAAAATTTTTTGCTTTGTCTACTTAAAATTTCTTACACTCTCGATGAATTTAAATTTGAAAAGTCGCTGATCTATAGTAAATGAGCTGCAGTAATAACTGATGGTAAATCTCAAAATACCTTAAGCCGACGCTATTGCGTGGGCCGAATCTATAATGTGGTGCATTTGAAACAAAAATATGATCTTCTACAAGAGAACAGTCACCTATCATAATAAGTATTATCTAGTCTAAGTGTGTCTATTTTGGTTCTATTATTAACTTCGCTTTCTTTAGATGAAATTAATAGAATAGAAATGCTGCGAGCTGATACGCCAAACAGTAACGATCTTAGTGAAACCACTGAAGCGATATATCGTTTACAAAAAGTCTATGGCATAAATCCTGCTGACATGGCTGCAGGACTCTTATATGGCAAGCGATATGAGTAATGTTTTTCAAAGTATCGATATTTGTTGACTATAAACATTGCGAAATTTTCTTTTTCCTTCTTTCAGCGCACGTTTTTCGGCAATGGATTGCTATAGCATCGGACGTGAGCTGTTTTCAAATGAATACTACGAACTCTCCGGAATGTGGCTAAATACATCACTACAACTTTTCCAAGATAGTGATATTAATGCAGTTCACGGTTTTGATAAGATAAAAATCTATGAAGCATATGCACAAGCTCTTCAGAAACAAGGTAGGTTTGCCTATTAAGAGCCTTTATTTTCAAAATTACTCAGGTGAGTCAGTTTTTCAAATTTTTTAGACCATTTTGATGATGCCTTAAAAGCTATCAATGATGCACTGGATTTAAGTTCACGTAAAGCAAACCTTCTTCGAGCAAAGTCTGAAATCGAATTCCTAAAGCAAACAAAGCCGAAGACAGCAGAGGAAAAGGTAAATTTAATGAAATTTTTACCGTACTTAAGTACTAACATTTTAGGCAAATTCGTCGAAACTGAAAATTTTGGTAATAAGTGGCTCGAAAAAGATTTTTTTCCGTTTTCTATATCTCTATTATTTTTCGAAAATTTTTTCGGAAATTCGGTTTGGCAAATTTGAGTAGCTATAATTTTTCGACAGTGTTAACGTTTCCATACAAGAAGAACTTTGAAATTAGTTTCATCTACAATTAATGTATCCGTCACCCACTTGTGAGAATCTTTAATAAAATAAATAAAATAAGGCATTAAGGTAGTCAAAAGTTGAGGCATTTTATATGAAAACTAAGACTTATTAATTAAATTTTTTGTAAGAAGAATTTTGCTAAGAATTCTTGAAAAACTTTTGATTCTTTCATATTATTTATAAATATTATTTAACTTTTAATCTTTTTTATGTATTTATGAAGTTTGTAATTTCGTTCATCAGGAGCAATCCAGCAAATATTGGGAAATTGATCATGAAGGTGAATGCCTTAATAAAAAGGCTATTCTATCAAAACTGCATTGCTCTTACCAAAAACAGAATTCACCATTTCTGCATTTGGCTCCATTTAAAATGGAGGAAATACATTTAGATCCGTATGTAGCACTTTATCATGATGTCATCAGTAATTCTGAAATCGCTTTATTGAAAGAATTAGCAGGCTCTAAATTACAGCGAGCCGGTGTTTATGATCCTTCAGACAAGAAAGAAATTGTAAATAGTGCTAGAGTCGCAAAAACAACGTGGCTTTATAAAGGTGAGAATGATCTTACTCTACGTTTAAATCAAAGAATTGCGGATTTTACTGGATTCGACTTAAGCGACTCTGAAAAATTACTCGTTGTCAACTATGGTCTGGGCGGAAATTTTGAGTACCATCGTGATTATTTCAGTATTACACCAGAAGTATGTATGGCATTGAAGTCACTATATTTGCATAATTCAAGTTCATAATTTCGTTACAGACTATCAACGGAAGTAGTACAGGAGATCGCTTATCAACTGTTTTAATTTATGTAAGATCATTATTTTTAAATGTGTGAACAAATTCATGGTAGGTATGGGAAAAAATCTTTACGAAAGTAAATTGGCGTGTAGTAGTAGTAGTAGTACTTAGTATTTCAGACTTTTATCGACTTTTTGATCATTTTGCAACTTTTTCAAAGGTCATTCGACTACGATATAATTGTCCCATAATCCAATATAAATTAGTTACCATGTCAGTATCTTGAAATATTCAGATTAAACAAATCTGAAAAAAATACACATAAAGGAAGGCAAATGGCATAATTAAATAGAGCTGATTAGAATTAGCCTGTGTCTGTCTCTAAATAAATATTTTCTTATTCTTCATATTTTATTTTATTTATAAGATGAGCGATGTGGAACATGGAGGTGCTACAGTTTTTCCAGTAATTAACGTCACTATGTATCCTAAAAAGGGAAGTGCTTTAGTTTGGTATAACTTATATTTTGATGGTGAAGGAGATGAACGTACTTTCCACGCTGCATGCCCAGTCATCGTTGGGTCTAAATGGAGTAAGTTGAGTTGCTGCTATTAATTTGTTTGGAATAATAGCTATTTAATATTTGCAGGAACTTTTTCAACTCAGCTCGATGTAGCCGTTCGGGTGGAAATTATATTTTACGGTGAAATTTGAAGACACCGTCCTAAAGACGTAAACACGTTTTTGAGATAGGTATTTTTTTCTTTTTTGATATACCCGTTTTAGACGGGTTTTTTCCAATACGGACAAGGGAAAATATGTTTTGTACATTTGTGCAGTTAAAGACATTTTTGCTTCAAAATTTTTTTTTGTGGAAAAAGAAAAATTATCTGTTGCTTAAAAAGACTTGAGATTCTTTGTTCAAATTTCAACGTAAAATAATATTTCTATTCGAATGATATTATCGAAACGAGTTGGAAATTATCTGCGATGTAAATTTACAGTTAGCACTCAATTTATAAGTGAGTACAGTCAGATGTTCCGAAGGCGTTGCCAAAATAAAATTGACAAAAAATATAAACTACATGAACATTATTAAACATATTTTAATACATACATATATATTATCTTCTCTAAAATAAAGTAATTTATCGTCATATCGTGTTTTGTGAAAGTATTCAACAAGTGATGACATTTTCGGAAATTTCGTACTTTTTCGGTACATTTGCATCCAGAACAATCATAGTCAGCTCATTCGACAAGTTTGCAGTAGGTACGTCCAGCAAATTTGCCGCATTTTTGGCACATTTGGCATTAAGTTAATGAAAAATTGAAAATAATGTGTAGATTCTCCCGGTGGTTGAAACTTTTTATAATTTAATATTAAAAATCTGATATAAGAAAGAGCTATTTTTTTGTCATGGTATCATGTTGCCCTATCCCTATCTTTTCCTTAGAGCTCAATATAAATATCTCGATCGAATCCGTTTTATTAAAAAAAAAAACGGATCCATAACGGTCTCGTTATTAATTATTAACATAAAAGGCAGTTTTCAAGATATTTTCAATATATACAATATATAGTTTTCTACTTCTTTTTTTTTTTAAATAATTTTAACTTAAGACTTAAAAAAATTAAAAAAATAAAAAAAAAAATTATGTCGTCGCCGGGATTTGAACCAGGAGCTTCCCTGATTAGACAATGGTTGTTACATGCGCAGTTTAACGACATCATTTTAGTATGTCTTAAAAGTGCTGTCGGTAGCTGAAATGGTTAAGATGAGCATCTTTGAACAGTGGCATGACGCAGGACGCAGGTTTAATTCTGTGATCGGGTGACAGGTAAAAAAAAATTGAATTTCTCCTTTGAAGTTTTAAAATCGTATTAATTACATTAATAAACAATAAGTAACAACAACAGCATTAGAAAAATAGAAGGAAAGTAAATAATCAAAAAAGAAAAATGTTTTATTAATTGCGTTTACTTGATATAGTAAAATCCGCTTTATTTAGAAAAACGTGTCCGAAACGGATCCGAAATGGAATTCGAAACGGATCCGTTTTATTATCAAAAAACGAATCCGAAACGGATCCTTATATGAAGTCCGTTCCGCGTTCGAAAAGAAGCCGACAACGCGGACGATCCTTCCCGCTGTTTGGAGGCGAATCACCCACGATTTCGTATCCGAATCGTATCAGAATCGGAATCCGTTTCGGATAAATAATACGAAGAAGCGGATCCTAAACGAATCCGAAACGAATCCGTGTGGCACACACACTGTTTCTTAGTAATATTACATAATATGTATAATATACGTACGTGTGACATTCAAAAAGCATACGATTTTGCTCATATTTTGACACGTCAAAGAACATTGAAAGATAGCACCATAGCGTAAATTTTAGCTCATTAGGGTTTTTGAAAGTCCAAAGTAAGGAGCTTATTTTTTAAACAAATGAAAATAGTTGGATTTAGTAAATTGGAATGCGCAGGGGAAGATTTTCGAATTTAAATTGCATTTTTTTTTTTTGTAAAATAAATACAATTTTTGCGAAAATCACAAAATTTCCTATCAGCAGGGGCAAGGTACGCCACTGTCACGTACACTTCTACTCCTATAAACCATTTAAAATGCTATGTATAGGTATTGTTTCAAATGAAATTAAAATTGTCCAATTTCAAATTTTCATTCTTGTGTGGCCTTCAGTTTGGGGTCTTGCTTATAATATTTTTCATATTTTCCATGTGTAATTAATTTGACATATTAATTTTTAACATATTAAAAATCGTAAGCGCATCACGTAGTATCCATCTCTTGTTGCAATTTCTCTTTAACCAATAATGTCCTGTCCATAACTTCCACTACTTAATTGTCTCTGTGCATACATGTTATCCTCTCATGTAGATACGTCAGCTCAGGTCACATACTGCGGCTAACACGCAGAAACGCCAATAACATCGTAATCACACACAAGACAGTAACATATCGTGCTGTAGCCACATCATTGTACGAGTATATCCAACATCATGGTCTTTTGCAAGGTCCCTTAAAATATGCTCCTTTCTTATATAATTTTTTTTTTCATTTGTTATCTCTTTTCTGCCATTCTTTCAATTCTCATTTTTCTTGTAGTCCATCAAAGTCCGAAATTATGTTCGTGCATGTGAAATAGTTGCAAAGGGACATGCTTCTATTTTGCTACTACTGTTGCTGCCACTGTTGCTATTGCAGGGACATTTTTATGCTTTGGCATCACATGTGCCACTTAACATCTGCATTGAGATGGAGACATTAGGGAAAAAACAAAATGTCGAAATAAACATAAAAAGGTCGACTTTTGCTCCGAAGCGTATGCTACGTTATTTTCATGTTTCTTTATGATATCAAAGCTTTTGACAGGACATCAGAGAGAAGATGAAAAAAAATTTATTATGTACAATAGTTTGCAAAAATAGTAAGTACAATATAATAGTTGAGGTAATATTATGGTTATAGCTTTTGTTGGTGGCATTGAAGCATATGAATTTTGATTTTTTTTTTTTCATAAAGCAACTGTTTAAATCATGGGGCTTAAGAAGGTGTCAAAAATTTTGTAGAAATCAAAAATTTTTTTTATAAAAACAATTAATGGATAGCGAATGTGCTTTTCGATAAATCTTACGAGTTTTGCACATATTCTTAAGAATATATGAAGAAAATTTAAAGCATACCTTTAGGCTTTTGGTTAACTTTGCATTGAAAATGCGACATACACATGTATGCAATTCACAGTTCATTGTAAAAATTGGAACGTGACAAAATTACAATGCGTCAAATCATAAAATTGTGAACTGAAAAATTTCTTGTTTACAAAGTTTGTTTTTGTCACTCTCTTTTCCCTATACGATCCTCTCACCAAAATAGCAAAAGTTTTTGTCACTCTCTTTTCTCTATACGATTCTCTCAGCAAAATTAAAAACGTGAGGTTCACTTAGTTTTTGTTTAATAAAAACCAAATGATCAGATATTTTAAGATGACATTTTCTATAGTACATATTTCTAAAAAAGTTAAGATAAAAATCTCTAAAGAAAACTGATTGGACACTATGTCATGAGAAAATTGCAATTTGTGGAAACCAAAATATAGGAGAATTTTTATGCATTTTTTTGAAATAAATTTCTTGTGCCCTAGATTTTTAAAGAAAATGGTGCCCTAGTTTTTTATTTTATATTAATTTTTTATTTAAAGCAAAATAGTTACAAATTTTAATGTATACTTTAGTGGCCGAAATACTGTTTCCTTGACTTTTTGATAGCGAAATCCTTGATAATATCATCAAAATCGATTTCACGTAGTAGATTACTTTCAATGCAAAGTAGTGATAATGTATGCAATTTTTCCTGCTTCATCGTACTATGACAAGGATTTTTTAATCTCTTTAGTTGTGAGAATGATCCTTCTGACATACGATTTGTAAGCATTAATTTCAAGAATATACGTAAGACAATATCTACGTTTGGAAAAGCTGATGTTAATTTAACTTCCCACATTATTTTATATAAATTAGCTTGATTATGAAGTTTATTATAATATATTTCCATTTTTATGCCAAACGTAGCGATGAAATTGCTGAATTTCATCAGCAAGTTCAAAATAAAGATCTTCGGGACATTTTGAAATCAAGCATTGAGCACTAGTTCCAATGTCGACTTTTTCATTTGCAATACAAAGAAAATCATGTTATTCGAAAATTTTCTTCTGAGCTTAGTTGAACTTCGGGAGCATTGCCATTGTTGCTCATTTTCTTTCTTTTACGTTTTCATGTAATTGTATAGCTGACTTCAGGTAGAAGAATTTAGAACGCTTGTCAATATTTTAGAAAATTTCACGCATATTTTTTAGCTGATCGTATAATGATTTATATAAATTTGCGCATGTTAATAGTATTATGTATTAAGCTAGTAAAACTTTGTTAACTTTCTTAAAACTTTGTAAAACATCCTTCTCAATATTTAGCATTGAAGCGAATTCTTATCTATTGCACATATTTTATTCGCTAGATCACTAGCTTCCCTTCGTGTATCTACTTTCAATTATATTATATGAATGAAGATATATAATATATAATCAAAATATTTATTAATTTATCAAATGATTTAATGACAGCTGAAGTAGCTGCTGCTTTAGTTTCCCAACATGTATCAGAGAGCCTTATTGGCCAGAAATTTTTGGAGCATTATCGTAAGTTCGTCTTCTACATTTGTCAAAGGGTATGTTATTTTCACTCAGATATTGTAGTGCTTGATAAGCTATATCGTCTCCAGTATGAGAATTCATCTCCAAAAAAGTTAAAAAACGCTCAATAGGTTGACCATATTTAAAATACCGTAAAACAATACTGAATTGATTCAAATATGACAAATCTGGCGTAGAGTCTACAGGCAAGCTGAAGTATCCCGAAGAATAATTTGTTGAATAATTTTCTAAGTGAAGTCTTTGGACTATTATTTGTAACAGTTCGACGTAAATAGTTTTTGAAAAATATGAAGTTGCTTCTGAATCAGGATTTCCATACATTGTAATATGTGTGGCTAAAAAGGGATCAAACTTTGCAATTTATTCAAGAAGTCCCATAAAGTTGCCATTATATGATGAACCAAACTTTTACCTCTAAGTCTTGAGCACGTGTTTTGCTTTCCGATTTGCCACATTCTTTATATTAATTAAAGTTTTAAATATTTTAGTGTTTTTGTAAGTTCGTAAAACTCGATACTTTGAACATTATCATTATAGGTTACAAAGATTTTTCTCCAAACGCTACTGTCTTTCACATAATGAAACTTCATTATAGTTATTGCACCAACCGTGGAGCATCCTCCACAGAGAGACACAGACATTGAGACAATGACACACGAACCACCCGTTAAAATCGTATAGACTCACTTCGTTATGCCGGTGCTCGTGTAGGGGCAACAACACAATACATACAGCATTCGTATGACAACAACGACGACGACGACGATTTCTCCTCCATCATTATACACAAAACGATGTAACAACCAACCGAATGCTAAAAGTGCAGAGAATGAGAAACATAAATGGAACATCGTTTTGAAGTAGAAATAGCAAAAACGACATTCACGCCATAAAACAGCATTTCCGGTAGATGGCGCTTTTCACTTATGATGGGGGGGCACTCTACTCACACTACCACTGCTGCACATCTGACGTTGTTGTTGTTGTTGCTGATGTCGAAGTCGATGTTGCCTCGTATAATATAATTTTCATTTGCCATTTAAGTGTGAGCATAACTGTCTGTACGTATGTATGAATGTATGTATGTCATTTTAACTGTTTATGGGAGTTGGGCGCTGAGTAAGGTTTCTAGCAATGTCATACTACATACACAAACGTACTACACTACTACTACGTATACACGAGTAACAAATAAAAGCCAAACATATAAATGAGGTTAGGTAACGCCCAAGTACGTGACTTTCGTCACTTGAGGGCGTGCACAGTGTTTTGTACAACAACATTAGCTTAAAAATAAAATAAAATGTTGGCAAGAAGAAGACGTGTTGAAAAAAAGTGGTAAAACCTCTATGATGGTATTTGGTGATGGAGTGTAGGTGGTATAGAGTCTGGCAGGCATAAAATCACAAGCACGTGTAGAATATTTTTACACACTTTCAATATGAATGTCTCTTTACATATGTATGTAAGTAAGTATTTTTGAATTTTCACATAGAATTGCCCCCTTTAATTGTGTTCAAGTATTTGCATGTGGTTACTTCTTGAGATTCTTGTGAAAATGTGCTCCTTGGTTTTGAATTTTTTTTTTTTGCATTTCTGTAGTGGAAGCGTTTTCAATTATTTAATAAAGTTTTTTTTTAATATACTTTAAAATGCAGTATGCTTTCCTTGAAATTTGTATTTAATATAATTTTTTTTTTCTTCATGCCATAGCGTAATAGGGAAATATATAAAAAATTATTGTACGCACATATAGCTTTTTCGCTGACTACTTCTGTGGGTTTTGAATGTTTTCTTTGCTTGACTTTGTCAGCGAAAAAGTTATATGTGCATAAATTTTTTTTTTTATATATTTCTCCCCTTTAATTGTGTTCAAGTATTTGCATGTTATTACTTCTTGAGATTCTTGTGAAAATGTGCTCCTTGGTTTTGAATTTTTTTTTTGCATTTCTGCAGTGGAAGCGATTTCAATTATATAATAAAGTTTTTTTTTAATACACTTTAAAATGCAGTATGCTTTCCTTGAAATTTGTATTTAATATAATTATTTTTTTTTTCATCATACCATAGCGTAATAGAGAAATATATAAAAAATTATTGTACGCACATATAATTTTTTCGCTAACTACTTCTGTGGGTTTTGAATGTTTTCTTTGCTTGACTTTGTCAGCGAAAAAGTTATATGTGCATACCATGCTTTTTTATATATTTCTTATGTTAAAAAGTTATTACGAAAATAACGGTAAAACAAAATTATGCATAATGCAAGCATGATTTGCAGAAAGTATTTTGGAATGTTGCTTTTGTTATTTGCTTTGACAATAGTACCGTAGAGTGGCATGACAATGATGAAAAAAAAATTGAGATTTTGATTTTGGAAAAAAAAATCTCCTTACCTCAAATGTCTTTTAGCGCGCATTAAACTCATATTAATAAAAATCCACAGTAAAATTTTAAGCATAAAATTATTTGCGGTTTTTGAGAAAATCAGCCTTGTTTTTTTTTTATAAAAAGCGCTATTACTCCGCCAATTTTCAAAATTTCTTAAACATGCTGAATCAGAAAACAAAAATTAGTTATGTATTTTGGATGAAAACGCGACTATTTTGATAAAATTTTCAGCGGTTTTTTAAGTTTTGACACTAAAAATTTAAACGGGCATAACTTCGTAAAAAATGTTTTTTTACCGGAGAAATATGTGTCCGATTATATCCTCTGAAAAACAACATATATAATCGGCAACCAATTCCGAGATTTGAAGTTAGTTCGACTGCAGGATTTGAAATGGATTTGGTCTTATGTTCATACTATATGTTATTATAAATTAAATGTTTTTTAATGTTTTGTCGTATATTCATTATTAGGGATTACAGCAGAACATCTGCATTTTATAGGGTCCGCAAATTTTTGAAAATTCTCAACAAGTAAAAATTTTTTAAGGTAAAAGGGTCCTTCTAACTGCGTGGAAATCAAAACTGACCTTTATAGGCTTCATATTGCAATATAATATAATCTGCCTAAAAAAAGCCATAAAACTTTAAAATTTTGTCTTAAGCGACCTGCTAAATTAAAGTGTTCATTGAAAATGCGACAAATATGCTTCCTATTCCATTATTATTTATATTAAATCACAAAACACCATAGATAAAATCAATTTCAATTATTTTTATCAAACCTATTTCCATTAGTAGCCCAAAGGATTATCAAGCCAAGGATATACAGCAGGACATTTATCACAAACGTTCATGTAACGTTGTTCACCCGTCGAAGTCTTCACTAAACCGCAACTCTTTGGAGCACATGTGGTGCGCGGTTTCTTCAAACAACCTTGGAAAGGTTTTCCGAGCACCGGATGGCGCATATATTGAATAACACGTGATGCGGTAGTAACGTAAACATTAGGCAAAGTAATTGCATGATTTAAGAATCTTAAGAAAAGTATTATTCATGTATGTATGTATTACGTCATTACTCAGACAATACTCACTTCTTAAAAGCTGACAAATAGTTTTTACCACGTGAAAACCAAGCTGAATGCAAGTACATACCGAACGGTGCATGATTACCTTCATAATGCCGATTAAAATTCATTAACATCCACTCGAAGAGTGCATCAACATCATCTTTTGGTGGATATATACAACCATCGATCATAGAGCAACCATAACCTTGAGTATCAATCCATGAGACCATGGGATTTATCCATACACCTGGTATGGCAGCGTCTGGACAGGGTCTTATTTGACAATCTTGCGTTGATTTATAATCCAGTGTGTATGGCCACATTGCTGGATCACGATACTGTTGTGTTGGCCAAGAACTATCATAGGTAAGACCTAAGCGTTTAGCGGCCTCAAAAGTAGTATTACCCGATAATTGCAAGAATGGTAAACGCATACCACGTATATGATTGGGATCAACTTTTGCGAAAGCTTCCAGTATTTTGATTTCTTCACCAAATTCACGCATTACCAACTCAAGATCAGCGGTACGCCAGTAATCGGTTCCTTGACCGTGTGTTACCGAATGTAAAGCAATTTCATGACCTTCATTATAGAGTGCATTAACCTTGGTATAATCGGTGTATTCATGTGAAACATAGAAAGTACCACGTGCTGGACAACGATCGGAATTTACAAGACCTTCAAAAAGTTGCTCGTACTGAGCGTAATTCAGAACGGTAACAGCATCGTCAAAGGTTACGGTGATAAACTGAAGTTTAAAAAGATGCAGCGAAAATAAATTATTTTAATTATTATATGTTAAATGAGTGTTGCGTTGCAAATTTAGTTATTTGAAAAATCAGCAAATGCACTATCTCTCACTGACCTGTGGTATTTCCTGCTCATGTCCACGAAATTCCGGCAAAGGCAATGTCATACCAGAACAACGACAATTCGGCAATTGACATTTCAGTGGGTCACAATTTTTCGCAGGCTTCAGCTCAAAATCTTCAGCTGGTTTGGCTGCTACTGCACATATGACGTAAAACACCGCCAACAGGACGATGGTTTTTGTTGTTAAGCTGAGCCCGAAATACATGCTGTTACCTTTAAACAATAATAAATTTCTGATGGCACATCATGTGCTCTTTATAAGTTTGCAATAGGTATGCAAAGTCATTATCAAAATTCATTATCTTATCTTAATTTCGGCAGAACTGAGGAATAACATTATCGCAAATTTGTAAACATTGAATGATGTCGCTCACAAATTAGTAGTTTTAATTAAATTTTAAAAATATATGTTTTCTTTATCAGTTGACATTAAGGGGAAAATGCTCGAGTGTTACAAAAAAAGAAAAAAAATTATAAGATTTATCAAAGAATACCGCATTTGCTCTGTTAAAAGAGAAAGGTATGGATATATTTATCTCAAATTTAGTTAAATATTGACATACATATGTCATCCTGTTTAAGACATATGAGCAAAACTTACTGAAGTTAAGAGTTCAAGTTCAAGGTAAAATCTTCTACCTTAGCCGGATTCAGTGGAACTACATATTTGCAGAAAGATTTTCCTTCCAAAAGACCCTTGAACCTGTTGCGCAATTCTGGTGTTGAACTTAGAACTATACAGAATAGCTAACAATGTCATACTGTAGTATTTCGAGATAGTTGCTTCTAGAATTTCGACAATATGAAACAACATCGGTTGCCTTAGGTAACTTTTTATTAAATAGTAGTCCCAGTAGAAAAGTATAAGAGTAATCCGTTTGCGAGTATAGAAGAAGCAAACAAGTTTTATTCAATTAGTGTGATAAACGACTACTTAAATGTTTGCTCCTTAAACAATTTATTTTTTTTAATTAAATAATGCGTCCTAAAGGAATTTTCCAATTAGATCAATAAAAGATTTTGCCAAACAAATGCGGAGCTCAAAATGCATGTAGGCCGGAGAAAGTACTAGGCTGATTGAAAAGTCCCGGGTCTGACACAGAGAGGGCGCCACAAATATCGAATCCTTATTATTTTTGACAGCACCTATCCTTCAAAAGGCTACATGTGAAATTTCATTAACATCTGTCAAGTATGATGTATTTAAAATGGATCGTACGAACACCAGTGATGCACCACGTTGGGGACGGCCAAATGACGCTACCACTTCAGAAAAGATCAAGAAAATCCATCTGATCCTTTTGAAAGACTACAAAGTGAAAGGGAGAGAGCTAGCAGACATAATGAAGTTGCGATCGGTAGTATTTTCAATATGAGCATTTCGAAATGAAAAAGATATGCGCGCGATGGGTGCCGTTTTTGCTGCCAATTGATCAAAAGCAACATCGTGTCGATGTCGATTTCAATACGAATTGCTACCCCACCCACCGTATTCTCTAGACTTCGCCCCCAGCGACTATTATCTGTTTCCAAACTTGAAAAGATGGCTCGCTGGTAAGCGCTTTCACTCGAATGAAGCGGTCATTGCCGAGACGGACGCTTATTTTGAGGAAATTGATGGTGACTACTAAAAGAAAGGCATCAAAACGCTCGAGGCCCGCTATACTCGTTGTATTGAGCTAAAAGGAGATTATATTGAAGAATAAAATCAAATTTTCCGAAAAAAATGTGTTTTTCTTTGTTAGGCCCCGGACTTTTCAATCAGCCTAGTATTCATTACATATTTCGTTGTTACTGAACTTATTTATTTATTTTTTTGTTAATGCAAAAGAATTTTTTAAATGTAACTTCTGCTCTGTACTAGAGGTCTGCATGAGTGCATTCGTAACGACCAGCAAACCACTCGCCATATTGCGAGTTCATTGAGCAATTCTGCACAAAAACCACAAATCAAATCAAAACAATTCGAAACATCAGGCAGGAGAGGTGAGTTCTGCAATTGTAAATTAATCGTTAATAATTTGTTCCACAAGTTGAAGCACACGAAGTTTATTGCATTCGGAAGTTTACATGATGATCATTTCGACTGTATTCATGCAGACCTCTACTCTGTATACGTAATGGATTAAGTTTTATGGTCTTCAGATGCGTTGCAATTATAAATACACTTAGGGAAAAAATCATTAATTTTAAGTTTAAATTGAAAAGAAACATTTTTTATTTAGGTTAAAATTCTTTTCGATTGAAGTTAAGTTCAATATGTTATTTTCTATACTTTTTTTAGTTCAAAATGATTTTAAAGTAGCTTGTATTAAAATTGAAGAGAAAAAATGTTAATTTTACAATTTTCAACATTAATTTGGCACGTTTAAGTCAAAATTAAAATTTTCAAATCTGCTTTACCATTTTACTCTGAGTGTAAGATTCTGCAATCAGAAAGGGCTCCAATATGTCCTATTCAGTCCATATACAATCCAATAATATATGCAGTTTTTTTGTTGTTAATTTTTCTGTGCTTTTTGCACACCTTTTTTGCAAAGGTTTGTAAAGGTGAGTTTGAAAGTAGTACGGTTTTAATAAACTCTTGTATGGTATATGTTTTTGTATAAATTAGCAATGTGTTTTTTTAATCTTTTTTATTCCTTAACAACCTTGGGTATGATTTGCTCATTAAATGGACACCGACACCCTGAGAAAAGAAATTATTGCAAAAACTTTACGAGCAATTTTAGCTAATAATTTTGACATTTCAATTGTCAATTTTTTTTTCTGCGGCTTCCAACAAAGCAAAAGGTCTGGCAATTGCTCCCTATCTCGTGCACGCACTTACGCGGAAAAATGAAACATACAATTTTCCAGCTGCATGAAAAGCTAATTGAAATATAAAAATGTCACTTGTAATGACGCCATTTTTATACACTCGCAAACAGGGTACATATGTATGTATGTATGTATGTACTTTTAAAAGAATAAAATTAACAAAGCGATGTTAGTGTGAGTAGACAAAAAGGTTTCCTTCTTTTGTTATCATATATTTCTATTTGGAGTATGCTTTCTTAACTTTTTTTGCCATTTAAAAAAAATATATATATTAGAATAATAATGGTATCATTAAAATAATGCCTCCCTTGGCATTTGACAGCTGGTGCGTTTAATAAATAAACGCTGATATGCGCTAATGTATGTCAAGCTATTTAAAATTTGAAACAAGTGAGTCGAGAAAAATGTGTTTTTTTAAGAAATGTTTGTGGTAAATAATAGAGACTTCATTTGGTAGTGAAATTGTTTTTTCTACAGAAATTGTTTTTCTCCAAAGTAATTTTGTAATATGATCTATACAAAATTGATATAAAAATAGTTTTTTTTTTGCCTAACCATGAATGATGGCCTTGAAACATAGCGTTACAGCTCGAATATAAGTTCTTACATTGACGCATGTTGACTCTACTTCGTGACTGCTTGAACGAAATACTTGTGCGTACACTCTAGCGAGGTATCGAAACCATTTCCCAACAATCCAATAAATTTTCCAGAGAATACCGATGGATCTAACAAAAGTCATGAAATAAAAATATAATAAGAAAGAAGAATTATAAGGAACTGCAGAAGAATATATTTGAATTTTCACCATTAGGATGAGAGACAATGATACATTCACTTCAGGAAATTTAGTTACATCTTAATAATAATAATATTTAGAGGCAACAGATCGTAACTTACTTCACACTGTCATCATATTGTGATCATTGCAATTTCATGAGATGGAAGCGCCTACAATTTAGTTTTGGCTTGAAACGGCAAAAAGTTCATTATTTTTAATGTACCTTTATTTGCTTAATACATATTATATATATGTGGGTCTGTGTTAATAACTATTTCTTGCAGCTGATCAAAAATCATTTTCAAAATCTGATGACCTTTTTCAGAAATTTTTTTCACAAAATCGATTTCATATATTGTCTGTTCGTTTCAGAAAATCGTTTTTGTATGGTGTGTTCTTCTCAAAGACAATTTTACGTAGTGTCTATTCTTTTGCAAAACCGTTTCTATATAGTGTCTGTCAAAAAATTTCGGGCCAACCACCTGAAACTTAGAGTGCCACAGCGTGCCAAGCCAAGTTAATACGAAATTGAAGAATAAAATATGATCAGTGAACACGCTATCTGAAGTTTCTGATACCTCATGACGACATACTAATGGAAAATTAAGAAACTTATGTGATTCACACTTCATAGCGAAATTGCAACGTGAGTTCGCCTCCTTTTAAGTTTTTAGTTTTGGCTTGTAAATTGAGAAAAAACATTAAATCTGATTAGTATTTGTGCTTAATGCCAAATTCTTAAAGTTAAATAAAAGTTGATCAGTCAAAATTAAGACGCTTAGTGCCAAAAAGTGCCACGAGAATCAGAGGGCCAAACATTTTTTTAAAGTGCCTGTTTGGCACGATTGTGCCAGTTTCAGCAGCGGCAGCGCTGCTCATGCTGCCATGAATGCGTTGTTTAAAGGGTTTTGTATGGGGGAATTAAGAGCGTATGTTTTCTTTATTTTACCTGACTTAACGGCACATATTACAAATTATTTTTTAGTTTTGTGCACATCTACGAAACAGTACCTTTCAAATGATATAAGATTAATTCCCATTTCCTTATAATAAATACTAAAAAAGTGTACCATAAGTTTCGATGTTCACGTATTAATAGATAGATTTCTGTTTAAATTTATAAAAAATCTTTTCAGAACGCATACTACTCTTTCTAATTAATTTTTATTATTTACCGTTCTTTTATTTTTTACAAATTTTGAAATATTATAGCGCAATAATTTATTGTTAGTTAAATAATACCAAGAACAACAAAAAAACCTGCGAAATCCGAAACTTCAAGATTCAACTAGTTTCATATAAGAAAAAAATTGTTTTCAATCACCATTTACATAAAATGTTTCTTAGGACCTTTTAAGCCGAAAAGGAGATCGTTTTTCAACCGTTTGACAGTATAAATTTCAGTTTTTCGCCGATATCTTGAAAACAATTGTTGTTTGTACATCTCTGTATCAGAAAAATTTATAGAAGACATAATAATATTAATAATAAAACTTAAATGCTCTTCACTATTTCATTTGAACAATATGTGTTAAATTATTAATTATAAGATAATACATGTTGCTCATACGAAATTTTTTATTTAATTTTTTTATTTTAGTATTGAAAATACATTATGAAATTTATTATGGTGATACATAAGCCTCACGACATTTCGATAAGAACCTAATTAGTTCCAGAACGGTCACGAGGTACATGAATAAATAGGACGAATGTTAGCAAAGTAAAAGCATTGACTAAAAGCGATGACATTTCGGCAAGAACCTAAATAGTTAATTGAAATGTTTATAAATTTTAAAATCTGACTTTTCAATTCACTTACCTCTAATTTCCTTTTACAAAAAAAGATATTTGATGAAAAATTCTAGTGAGTACCCAGTTTTATACTACGTTTAATGAGCTGAAAATATGCAAAAAAATGAAGCACTTTTTTGGGACATGTGCGAAATAAAGGTTTCAAATCATGAATTGTTGTGCAGTAGATTTCTATACAAATGACTAAGCTCGCCTTTGTAACGTTACTCGTCATTGAAATTTTCGAATTCTCGATATGAAAGAATTTATATTCTATGGATCGATTGAAGAAAAACGTGTCAATAATCATAAAATAAAGAAATGACATATTGTAGATATTTTGTGAAACATTTTTTGAAATAAGAAAATTAATTTTTAAGCAAATTTATTTAAATATTTTAAGGTTTTTTTTATAAAACTTAAACAAATAAAGAAAACATGTTATTTCATCACAACGGTTGTGAACAAAGCTTACATTTATGATCGTGCTCGTTTCCTATTACAAGCTTTCAGACAATCTTATATATAGGAATATGAATATATATACATATATATATATATATATATATATATATATATATATATATATGTATATATATATAGAAATATGAATGAATGAATGACAAGTAACTTAACAAGGTCGAACGTGGAAATTTGTATAGCAATCTACTGCGCATTGTTTAATTGTTGCCGCGCAACAATCCATGATTTGAAACCTTTATTTCGCACATGTCCCAAAAAAGTGCTTCATTTTTTTGCATATTTTCAGCTCATTAAACGTAGTATAAAACTGGGTACTCACTAGAATTTTTCATCAAATATCTTTTTTTGTAAAAAGAAATAAGAGGTAAGTGAATTGAAGAGTCAGATTTTAAAATTTATAAACATTTCAATTAACTATTTAGGTTCTTGCCGAAATGTCATCGCTTTTAGCCAACGCTGTTACTTTGCTAGCATTCGCCATGATTGCTTTACCTCCACCACGTCGTGGCGGTGCTGTAACTGTTTAGGTTCTTATCGAAATGTCGTGAGACTTATGTATCACCATAATAAATTTCTTAATGTATTTTCAATACTAAAATGAAAAAAATTAAATAAAAGATTTCGTATGAGCAACATGTATTTTCTTATAATTAATAATTTAATACATATTGTTCAAATGAAATAGTGAAGAGCATTTAAGTTTTTTTATTACATTTTATTATGTCTTCTATAAATTTTGCTGATACAGAGATGAAGAAAGAAAAATTAATTTCAAGATATCGGCGAAAAACTGAAATCTATACTGTCAGACGGTCAGGGCCGACGACAGGGGCGGGTAACGGGAGGATTCCCCCGGACCCGGTAAATAATAAAAAAATAATTAGAAATAGTAGTATGCGTTCTGAAAAGAGTTTATATAAATTTAGAAAAAAATATAAATAAATGAACCCGCAAAAAACGAGGTTTAATTTGTGATCAATTTTCAATCCCTGCGAAGTTCAGGGATTTTTTGACGCTAACGTTTACAACTAGGTCTGCGCAGACCTATGTATATGAGATTTGTGTAGGGCGGGTATCCTAAAAGTGTATGTAAATGTGTTAAATTCTTGGGAAAAGAGTTTCTCTGTAGCCGCTTCTATGAAGTCATAGACGGATTCGTGTTTAACATGCAAAATCAAAAAAGTTATACACATACTTATTTATATGCAATAGGTCTGCACAGATGTAGTTGTACCTCCTAGGGTTAAACACATAAATGTGATTTTAATTGAAATATGCACTATGTTTCGGCACGAGATGAGTCTCCAGCCAGGGCCTTATATAGGGGGGGGGGGGTACTGCAGGGGATAGAACCCTCCCCCCGAAATTTTTTGACAGACACTATATTGAAACGATTTTTCAAAGAATAGACACTACGTAAAATTGTCTTTGAGAGGAACACACCATACAAAAACGATTTTCTGAAACGAACAGACAATATATGAAATCGATTTTGTGAAAAAAATGTCTGAAAAAAGGTCATCAGATTTTGAAAATGATTTTTGATCAGCTGCAAGAAATAGTTATTAACACAGAACCACATATGTAGTATAATATGTATTAAGCAAATCAAGGTACATTAAAAATAATGTACCACTAGATCGGCGGAAAAATATTATATCAAGATTTTGCGACTTGAAAGTAGAAAATCGGCAGGTAGGTATTTTAAGAACTAATATTTAGGATTGTAAAAAACCAGGTATCAATATTTCGTTGTCCCTCCCTTCGCTTTTGTAACCGCCATAACTCGCTGCCGCATGGAAGGGATCAAATTTATCAAAAGATCGTGCGGAATGCCTTCGTACAAAACATTTTGAAATGCCAAGTTCATTCATGTAATTCTTTAACTGTAAAAGAAGAAGAAGAAAAAAAGTATGAAAGTTGTGGATTATTATTAAGTACAAAATAAGAATTTGCAAAACACTAATGCTTACCAATTGCGCTCGATGACAAGACACAGAATCATCTCGAAAAATCACGTTGTCCACACGCATAAAATGCTCTTCAATAGAAGGTTCCAAGTTTTCTTTCAGGATATTTATATAGTCGGCTGCTTTGAAAGTTCCGTCAATCAATGCCAGTTGTCCAACTTTGTAATAAGAAAAGCATCCCCAGATCATTCTACTAATCGGTTGCCTAAATATTCTTTGGGTGCGCACTTGTCGCCATAACGCTCTTCAGTTCTTCGGCACACGTCCAGCATTCCATTGGAGCCGGATATGTTAAACTTTGATTCATCTGAGAAGATCACATTCTGCCAATCGGATACAGTTCAGATATTATGCTGGTTGGCCCAATCCAAGCGTTTCGGACGCATTTTATTGGTCAAAAAAGGCCATTTAGCTAGATGATGTGCAGTTAAACCAGCATCATCGAGCCTTCGTCACTCAATCATTGGAGAAATTTTTATTCCTCCACATTTAACAAACTCTTTTCTTTTCTTTTCATTTTCGCTACGAAACGCCAAAATCTCTAGCTTATCTGCTTTGTTATTTTTTTTATGATTTGGCATCTTTTACAACACAAGAATGATTAAAAACTATAAGTATGACTTCTATTTATACTAAGATATTGTCCTACCTTTGAAACAAAGCCCTACCTATGCCACTTCACTGTTCGCCACTGTATATATTGTGCTCCGTGATTAACCCTACCTGTAGTCTTAGTTTCCAGGGATTTGCGAGAAAGAGAAAGAGCGATATTTAGATATCGGATTTAATTTTTGAACCAAACACGTTATTGACCAACCTTTGCTGTTTTAATGAAGTTTCCGATTGCAGTGAAGTTAAAAAATTCAAGGTATACCACAATGATCACGCTTTACTCTCGCGTGCATTTAAAATAACTTTTGAAAATATTTATTGAATAAAAATGTTTTCACAAAACAAAACAAAATTTATTAAAAACTATTCAAGTTTTTTAATGCTTCCCAATACTTTACACCACCTCTAATTCAAATCAAGGCTAACGCAATTAACATGAATTTGTTCAATACTTTATTGACAGCATTTAGTAAGAGGTCATTCATGCGAATATCCATCTAATATTAACATGTTCAGTTTAGGTGCCAATCATTCAATTACTCTTACTTGAACAAAGTCTAATTTTTTTTTTATCAAATCTCCCCTATCTGGACGTAAGTATCATATCAAAATATTTATCAATGTTGTGAGATTAAAATGTTATGCAAAATGTTTGTTGTATCCTTTAGAACTATCATTTGTATGAATAAAAAATAATCAAGCAATTTAAAAAGCATTTCATAGCGAATACAATGAAACTGTTAGAAGTAGTATTTCCTGTAGTCTAAAGGCAACTGCAACCAATTGAAGTACAAATATCTCAGCATAAATATTATAAGCAACTATAGTGTGCCTATATTTACAGTAAAAACGCGATTATAAGAATTGGATATACATACATACATATGTATATAGCTTATCTTAGTTAGTGATGAAAGTACTGCATAACATATAAGTATCTACTAGGATTATGGTTTTTGAAAAAATATTTTATTAATTCTCTATTTTACGAGTGAATACTGTAATTCATGCTTTGTAGAAATAATTGCAAAATTTTTGTTCGTTTCATTATTTATTTTTTAAGTTTTTCTTATTTGCACATTTCGTCTGATTATTTATTTGCCTGATGAAAGAAAATGTTTAGCTTCTTCGGCGTTTCTTTGTGTTGTCTACCGCTTTTCTAGCAATAACAGCAGTTGCAATGCAGCTTGTTGTATTATGGTTGCAACGTATATTGGCAAACAATTTGTTTTATCAATATCCAAGCAATGAAAGCAAAAATGGCAGCCATTGTTGTTATTAACGGAAAAATAAATAGAAAATGCAAAGTGAAATGCTGCCGTTGCAAAAGAAAAAAAAAATAACATTCAATGTCTTCTGAACGGATTTTATGGCAAAGATAAGCACTGCTGCATTTGTGCTGTATATTAATGAATGGGAGCAAGCATTGTTGATTGGAGTGGGGGTTTAAGACATGAAAAACTTTGTACTTAGTTTTGGTACATAAACGAACTACCGTTTACTCCTTAAGCTTAAGATATTTAAAAACTATAGCCAAAACGGACGCAAATCATACAAATTTTGTTCGATCGGTATATAATACATATGGGAAACGATGCTATACGCTACATGAAATTGAATTGAATTGAAATTGAATTGAAATTGTATTGAAATTGAATTGAAATTGAATTGAAATTGAATTGAAATTGAATTGAAATTGAATTGAAATTGAATTGAAATTGAATTGAAATTGAATTGAAATTGAATTGAAATTGAATTGAAATTGAATTGAAATTGAATTGAAATTGAATTGAAATTGAATTGAAATTGAATTGAAATTGAATTGAAATTGAATTGAAATTGAATTGAAATTGAATTGAAATTGAATTGAAATTGAATTGAAATTGAATTGAAATTGAATTGAAATTGAATTGAAAT
Organism: Meiosimyza platycephala; assembly: GCA_963662105.1. Classification (NCBI taxonomy): domain Eukaryota; kingdom Metazoa; phylum Arthropoda; class Insecta; order Diptera; family Lauxaniidae; genus Meiosimyza; species Meiosimyza platycephala. The sequence goes on along the minus strand of OY759211.1, from coordinate 78,197,594 downwards.
TGAATTGAAATTGAATTGAAATTGAATTGAAATTGAATTGAAATTGAATTGAAATTGAATTGAAATTGAAATTGAATTGAAATTGAATTGAAATTGAATTGAAATTGAATTGAAATTGAATTGAAATTGAATTGAAATTGAATTGAAATTGAATTGAAATTGAATTGAAATTGAATTGAAATTGAATTGAAATTGAATTGAAATTGAATTGAAATTGAATTGAAATTGAATTGAAATTGATCTCTTAGCATAGCGTTTTGAAATTTGCGCTTGCACGAGAAGTGCCACATGTTCGTTTCTGTGAACTGATATCGCCTATTTTAAATCTCAAGAAGTTTGATGGAAATTGCAGCCTGTGTGCCGAACGGAAATATAAAGTGAATATACGCCCTATGTAGGGTATCAAAAATTTTAAATTCGTGGAAAACGTGCAATTTTTTTAAACATTCAACAGTCGTTTTGTCCGGTCGCATAATCAATCATTAGCCTTGCATTATTTTCACCAAATCCTTCGCCACAGTAGAATTAATGGAGTACTCTCCGAATCTTGCCCCCGTCTAGTTGGTGTCTTGTCTTGAAGGACGTGCGTTTCATTCGTACGCTACGCATTCTCGCCTTTACTCGTCTTCTTTTTTTTTGTCCCCTCCTTTAAGACAAGTAAATAGAATTTTCCAGTTTGCATTTAATTTAGCTTCACTCGAGATATTCGTTCCTTTTCCTCGTCCATAGCGAATGCAAAGCATGGACGCGTTCTTCTTCTGCACGTGACTTGTGAGCTCCTTCAAATTTTCATTTGTTTAGCTGACAGTTTTCCCATTTTCTTCGACGATGCAAAGTTCAATTTCACAGCCAAGACGTGCAGCTACAACGCTGGCACTGGCGTCACCTTCAACTCATGCACCCTGATTGAAGCAGAACAAAAGAGGAAGTACAGAAACAAACAACCAAAATTGATAAAAAAAAGGCTACCGCACAATGAAAGAACTAAAAAATTCCAAGACGTCTATCGTCTGTTATTCAACAGTTGAACTGAAAACTACTAATTTCGATAAATATTCACATATTTCAACGAATTGCAAATTTATTTCAATAAGCGAGTAAAATTTGTTTTTGTTTTTTTTTTGTACAAATTCGTATTCAACTGACAAACGGCGCACTGTGGTTCAACCCAATTCATTCTGCGGGTTCAAATTTTTGAGATGATTTATTTTTTGTATATAAAATTATTTAATAGGAGATACATATTTTGAAAGTAAGGACACTTTTGGAGAATGTTGAAAACAAAAGGTCATATATTTTGTGCTCAAAATTAAAGTAGAAATTATTTAATATTGCTGACCAAAATAAAAAAGGTCATCAACTTTTTCTCAAAAATTTTTCGAATTTTTATAAAATGTTTTGTCTCTTTGGAAGACCGTTATTTTCTCATTTTCAACTTGCTAAGTATGAACCATTTGAAAATATTTTCGAACCACTGTGCGGAATGAGGCAAAGAATTTACACTTTTAAGTAAGAATCCCAAATTGAATATGTGAGAAAATTTTAACAGTTAAAATGTAAGAGGTATGCAATTCAAAGAAAAAATTTAAGTTTGCAATTGTTCTGAAAGGAACTAATTATCCATTCAATAAAAAAGAGTTTTTTTTCTTTCTTTGAATATCCTTTTATTGAAGGGATTATAATGATGCTGGAGTAAGTTAGGAGATTAAAATTTTTAAAACAAAGGGTTTTATTTGATTAGACCTAAAAAAAACAAATATATAATTGTTGTTTCTCATCCTTATAAAGCACAGCAAAAAATAGGTACACGTTCGAAAAAAAGGTGATTATCATTCAAAAACCCCTCAAATTTTAAAATAACTTAAATATAATTTCAATTCAACTTTGTTTTAGTCTTATTGTAAGATCTCATCTTTTTTAAAAATAACAAGTGTGAAGATTATTATATGGAGACCAACGACGGAGACATCGAGAAGCTTCAGCTTTTTATGCTCAAAAGCGGTTTTGAAAAAAATACGGGCAATGTTGTAAAAGGTTGAAAGAGATTGAAAAAGTTGAATAATGTTAAAATGTTTATCAAAAAAATTTTACGCCCACTTTTCCCATTCCGCCCACTTAATTCAATAAATTATTTTCATGATCAACATACGCTTACCAAATTTTATCATAATCGCTTGTACAATTTGCGAGATATGCCTTACTTAGTCCTAAAATTTAGGGCGGCAACACACCCACTGTTACAATTCAGCCCAATTTTGATATACCAAATTTTTGGTGCGATTCTCATACAGTTTGCTAGATATTTATGTATCATTTAAGGTATTTTATTTGTATGCGATATGCCATGTCCACTGGTTCATTACTTCTACGAAGCGGATTGATACTAAAGGGGTTCTGTTTGAATTCCACTCATTAACTGCAGAATATCTAATAATCGTTAAATAACTTAAAGAAATTTTTTAAAAATATAAACGAAATAAATGACTTCTAGTGGACATGCACAAACTACTCTTCTCTATTTCGAAGAAAGCTTAAATTGTCAGCTGAGCACCAAGATTGAGATTTTTTGAGCATTATTTTCCAGAGTTTCCTCGTTTGTCATCTTTAACACACAACATATCATTTCACAAAAATCGTTTTTTGTCAAAAAAGCGAAACCAATTCTACATAAAAAAGTCAAAAATTAAAAGTCAACTTTTACATTACGTTTCGTTATTTTTGTTTTTTTTTTTAGCATTACGTTTCTCATTATTTACGTTGTGCTACTGCAAAACAAAATGTTGAAAGTTTATTTTGAAAGAAATACGCGCATAAAATGAGTAATTTTACTGTTGTTCTTAGTTTTTGTAGTGCTGACTTGCAAGATTTTCATTTATTGCGTTGGTTGTTTTTTTTCCTATTCCAAGGGATGGGTGAAGTTTCATTTTGACTACTTAGAAAGAAATGTAGAATGTATTGCGTCTTGTTGTTTTCCCCAAATACGTTGCGTGGGTTGTTGTGGTCTTAACTGTTGCTGCGACTTTATCATCTTCTTCTAATGCATTCTAATCAGAAATTCCACCACCTTAAACACGTTCGGGCACTTGGTTTTCTATGCTTTCTGGCTGCTCTTTGAGTGTGGTTCCATTTGTCACAATGAGTTTTTGACATCTACGAGTGGGATAAAAACAAGAGCAACAACAGCAACAACAACAACAAAAACAAATACGAGAAATAAGCAACGAAATAAAAACTCAGCAAAAAGTAAGAAGCAGTAGACAACAAATAATGACATTTACGCTAATGTAAACAAAGTGGGGGGGGATTTTGTTTTGTTACCCACTACTTCTGCTGATTGTAAGTAAAGTAATAAGAAACCTAATGGATGGTTATGAGAAACAAAACCAAAAAAAAAAAAAAGAAAATAAAAAAAAATTTATTAAGGAATTCAGTGACTAATTTGAATACCGACAGCAAAATTTTTAATGCCAATATTTGGAGAAAAAATTGATATTTGTTAAGGTGCTATATTCATTTTATTTTTGGCTTAAAATTTGGAACTAAGAATAAGCGTAGCTGAAATAAGCAAATAGCATATAAGGAAGGGGTAAGTGCTCCAACTTGGCCATATCGATTGAGAGGACTCCATACTCACTAAGGTGTCTTAGTAACTGAAATTTTGAACTTTTGAGCTCAATTTAAGAACATTTCTAAACAAATTTTTTATGTGTTCTTAATTTATATAAAACTACAAAAACAAGTCACAAAACTAAGCCAAAGAAAGTTATTTTTTCCAAGTTGGGTTACACCAATAAAAGTTTGGCTTAATTTAGTCATGAAATTATTTTGATATAACATACCGATACGATCACCGAACGCGTGAGTAAAACCTACACTAAAAAAAAATCTTTCATTAAGTTTAGTATTATGTAATTTTTGTAACCTTGCATTTGCTACAGCAAAATATGTCCACTTCAATATGTATATGTAAAATACACTTGAAGTATTTGGTTATTTCAAAATTTGTGCTACCATTTTTGGAAAATTGGAGTACGTACTCGACTTGGAGTGAAGATTTAAAATCGAGTTAGTATTTATAAGTAAAAGTTAACATATAATTATAGAAAATTCATCAAATCAGTTGAATACGATCGTTATAAACAATAACAGTCAAATTTTAATAAAATTTATAAAAAGGAATTGATAAAGTGAAAAAAAAGCTCCGAAAAAATGTTTAAGTCCTTAATTTTTCTTGTAATAACTTTAATTTTATTATGTTTCGCTCAAGCTAATTGGGACAATTCAAGTGATATAGTTGAGGTTATCGCAGTGGATAATCTGGCTAATACTGATACGACGACAAATATCATTTATATGGATAGCGCGGATAATTTGATTGATACTATGAGCTTAACAGATAGTGATAAAGAAGATTCAATTAAAATTAAACCCTACAATATCTTGCAAACAAAACCATTACCTGTATGTCCAGAAGGTTATGTATTGGCAAATAAGCACTGTCACAAGCGTGTCAAGTAGTGAAAATTATTATGAAAGTTTTAATTAAGTAATGGCTGAATTTTATTTGAAAATGTTTAAATTTAAATGAACGCTTAATTTAAATATATTATTAACTGATTAAACATATTTGCGTATTTTTTAATTTTTGTTTTTAATAAAATTTACTTGTAACTCAAGTTTTGTCTGTATTTTTATTGTATAATGGAGCTCACTCGTTTGATTCGGCTGTGTAATCATTCTCTTTGATAGTTTCAAGGAATTTTTTAAGATTAAACACGATCCTCAGTTCCTTATGGTCCTATTTATCTATTCATTGATTAAATAAAAAGTGTTGTACGTTGAATTACATACTGCAGTTTTAAAAACATATATATGTAGCTATTGACTTAAGTTTGAAATCAATATAAATACACATACTGACTTTAAACACCATATATGTATGAGCTGCTTGTATGGAGCTCGGCATTGCTTATTGTGCGTGAACCTTCCAAGCTTGTTTTGAGTGCGATTAAGGAAAGTTTTAATTAGTAGTTTGGAAGATGAAGTCAACTATATTTCGGAATCTAAGCAAGCCCCCAACCCATTTCCCAGGCTGTATTTCTAACCAAATAGATTTCAAAAGAGGACGACGTAGTTGCGCCAACATTATTATTAGAATTCGGCGTGATTGAACGTGAATTGTTGGAAAATATTCCCGAAAGATTTTCGTTATACTATAGAAACTGCTGGAATTCAATTATGAATTGAATTACATAGCAGCCCATTTGGAAGTTAGACGCTGGACAGGAACTCAGTCTGAGTCGGGCACTTTCTGGGCTCATTAGGATTAGTCTCGTTTCATCAAGAGATGCCACGGAACAGTACCTAAGCAAATTATAAGTCACTGTTTCGCTTATGAAGCCGCCCATAGTATATTTTTTTCATGTTAGCAAAGTTCAAAATCATTTAAGTTTATTTCTAAATTGAAATTATGTTTGTAAGCCGTATATATTCTGTGTTATCAATGTACATTTGATAATATTATATTAATTTTAGTTGATTCAATCAATACAAAAATTTTTGACATACCCGAGTAGATGTTGAAAATCCATAATCTTCGGCTAAATACATGAATATTATATTGTTGTTTGACTAGTTGTCCGTTCTGCAAAAAGAAAAAATTTTTTTCATAGATAAAAAACAAACATATTGGGGTTAGCTGTTGAATTATGCATTTGGGTGATTATAAAAAAATCCTCTTTTTTAGATCGAAAAAAATAGAAAAAGGAATAATTTTTTTGAGTTGAAAATACTTGTGGATTATCAAAAATAACTTTATCATTATTATTTAAAATCATCTTTATAAGCCTAAAATAACAATTAATATGAAAGCAACGACTTTTTTTACCAAAACGCAAAAAAAGGTCCTTGGCTTTTCTGCTTTTTCGTTTTTTCATATACATATGTACATTGTTGAAGGAAACAAACTGTTAACGCCGTTCGTAGGTTTGATCTAAGGACAATTTTCTTGAAACCCAATTATATAATATAGGCAAACGAGGCCACAAAATAAAATAAGAAAAACACTGTCGGGTGTATTTTGTGCCATTTTGGTGTGGCACCTCCCAGAAAATAAAATCCTACAACGCTATATCATGGCACTTAAGATCGAATTATTCTACGTTTTAATAAGTCAGTTTTTTCGTAAAATTTTAACGAAATCGAACCAAAAATGGTGACATTGCTTGAAATTCTTTGGATCACTTCTCATGGATATGATATATTTATATACATATGTATGTTGCATATGTATTTGTATGGTATTCATATATGAAAACTGCATTTTTCTGGGGAAATTTGAAAAAATTACAAGTACTATACTTTTATTTAACATTATTTCTTCAAGAATTTTTTCAATTTGTATATAAAATAGTAGTGCCATTGTATATTGTTTCCAAAAATTGTGTTGATTAAAATGCAGCAACCAAATTTTTGCGAAATTTCAGTCATATAAATGAAGTTTTTGTTTTTATATAAAAAATAAATTGAAATTCAAAATGCCTAATAGCAATTGAGAAAGTAAGGACTAATTGAAAAAATTAAAGCCTATTTTAAACGACCATCCAATTACGAATAAGCACTGAGTATAAGGTTTCTTATCTAATCTATCACGTCTACAAATTTTCATTCTGGACAGCTCATAGAAGGGCCCATACGATTTTGAAAAGCTTATTTAAGCCATAGAAGTTGTCAGGTAAAATTAGTAAATTAGAATTAGTTTGTAGCTTGACGATTACCTGTGGTATGGTGTCGGTATTTAAATAATTTAAATAAGCAACAGGCAGAAACAGGTTCTAAAAATGCTTGTTTTTGGGAAAAATTAAAAATATTTTTTTTTACTTTAAGTTTAATTTTTATTAGGGATGCAACCGATACCGATACGATTCCCGATATATCGGTATATTCCGATATATCGATATCGGCGATATTTATTTGCCGATAAACCGATACATACAAAAAAAAAAATGTTCCTGGAAGCATTAGGCGACTACAAATTATTTTTCTATGTAAGTAACACTTTTAATAATAAATGCATTTAGAACTCGTTTCTGACGGTTGGCTTTTTAAATACCCAAACATGTAAACACAGGTGTATAATGGATGTGGTTCGCAAAATCTCAGCCATTATTATTATTATAAATTTATTCAAAAGTAATAAATTACAATTAGAAAATTTCTTATAAGCTATTGTATTGGAAGCTGTTATGATTTTTTTTATTTTCCGATTTCCAGCGCAGTTTTTCCGGATAGTTTTCCATTAGAAAAAGTTTGGTGATTTTCAAACCCTAAAAACGTAATTTAATCTTCAAAGCCTTTACGTAAACACAAGGACTAGATCTTTAATCTATCTTTACTCTTTTCAATGAAAAAACAATTTACCAGATATCTCAACCCTGGACTGCACTATAACTTTTCAAAAAATCCTCTACTCATGGGTATTTTGATAACCAATATAATGGTTTAAACATCCGCACAACTGTTTCATCTTTAGCTTCAGGTAAAGAAGTATTTTAATCAAACATATAATAAGAATTATCGTACAAAGATTCAGAAGTTTGGTGCTGTATGTAATTGGTGGCTCTGGTATTGAAATCACTAAAATAAATTAACATGAAATTCAAATTTCATCTTGGAGAATTTGTCTGCATATCTGAAGCTACGATATTGGTCAGTATGTAACGAATAGGATACTTTCAAGGCTCTGACTTCTGCGGTATTCCAATCTGAGCTTGTACTGGAGACTCATCTCGTGCCGAAACATAGTGCTTATTTCAATTAAAATCACATTTATGTGTTTAACCCTAGGAGGTTCAAACACATCTGTGCAGAACTATTGCATATAAATGTGTGTATGACTTTTTGATTTTGCATGTTAAACACGAATCCGTCTATGACTTCCTAGAAGCGGTTACAGCGAAACTCTTTTTCCTAGCATTTAACACATTTACATATACTTTTAGGACACCCGGCCTACACAAATCTCATATACATAGGTCTGCGCAGACCTAGTTGTAAACGTTAGCGTCAATAAATCCCTGTACTTCGTAGGGTTAAATAAATAAAATAAATGATACTTTGTGTTTAACTTGAAAATTGATCACAAATTAAACATGGGTTTTTGCGGGTTCATTTATTTATATTTTTGTTCAATTTTATATAAACTCTTTTCAGAACGCATACTACTATTTCTAATTATTTTTTATTACTTACCGGGTCCGGGGGAATCCTCCCGTTACCCGCCCCTGTCGTCGGCCCTGACCGTTTGACAGTATAGATTTCAGTTTTTCGCCGATATCTTGAAATTAATTTTTTTTTTCTTCATCTCTGTATCAGCAAAATTTATAGAAGACATAATAATATGTAATAAAAAAACTTAAATCCTCTTCACTATTTCATTTGGACAATATGTATTAAATTATTAATTATAAGAAAATACATGTTGCTCATACGAAATCTTTTATTTAATTTTTTTCATTTTAGTATTGAAAATACATTAAGAAATTTATTATGGTGATACATAAGCCTCACGATATTTCGATAAGAACCTAAAAAGTTACAGCACCGCCAGCACCTGGAGGACGTGGACGCCATCCAGGTGCATGAATGACGAATGTTAGCAAAGTAACAGCATTGACTAAAAGCGATGACATTTCGATAAGAACCTAAATAGTTAATTGAAATGTTTATAAATTTTAAAATCTGACTTTTCAATTCACTTACCTCTTATTTCCTTTTACAAAAACAGAAATTTCATGAAAAATTCTAGTGAGGACCCAGTTTTATACTACGTTTAATGAGCTGAAAATATGCGAAATAATGAAGTACTTTTTTGGAACATGTGCGAAATAAATCATGGATTGTTGGGCAGTAGATTTCTATACAAATGACTAAGCTCGCCTTTGTAACGTTACTCATCATTGATATTTTCGAATTCTCGATTTGAAAGAATTTATATTCTATGGATCGATTGAAGAAAAACGTGTAAATAATCATAAAATAAAGAAATGACATATTGTAGATATTTTGAGAAACATTTTTTGAAATAAGAAAATTAATTTTTAAGCAAATTTATTTAAATATTTTAAGGTTTTTTTTATAAAACTTAAAAAAATAAAGAAAACATGTTATTTCATCACAACGGTTGTGATCAAAGCTTACATTTATGATCGTGCTCGTTTCCTATTACAAGCTTTCAGACAATCTTATATATAAGAATATGAATATATATATATATAGAAATATGAATGAATGAAGTAACTTAACAAGGTTGAACGTGGAAATTTGTATCGCAATCTACTGAGCATTGTTTAATTGTTACCGCGCAACAATCCATGATTTGAAACCTTTATTTCGCACATGTCACAAAAAAGTACTTCATTATTTTGCATATTTTCAACTCATTAAACGTGGTATAAAACTGGGTACTCACTAGAATTTTTCATCAAATTTCTGTTTTTGTAAAAGGAAATAAGAGGTAAGTGAATTGAAGAGTCAGATTTTAAAATTTATAAACATTTCAATTAACTATTTAGGTTCTTGTCGAAATGTCATCGCTTTTAGTCAATGCTGTTACTTTGCTAACATTCGTCATGATTTCTATTCATATACCTGGTTTACCTCCAGCACGTCGTGGCGGTGCTGTAACTGTTTAGGTTCTTATCGAAATTTCGTGAGGCTTATGTATCACCATAATAAATTTCTTAATGTATTTTCAATACTAAAATGAAAAAAATTAAATAAAAGATTTCGTATGAGCAACATGTATTTTCTTATAGTTAATAATTTAATACATATTGTTCAAATGAAATAGTGAAGAGCATTTAAGTTTTTTCATTATTATTATTATGTCTTTTATAAATTTTGCTTAGCAGAGATGAAGAAAAACCAATTGTTTTCAAAATATCGGCGAACAACTGAAATTTATACTATCAGACGATCAGGGCTGAGGACGGAGGGGGGGGGGGGGGTTTGGTTAACGGAAGGATTCCGCGGGCTCGCAGGTCTTCGAAGGGTCCCGTAAATTCCTAAAACCGCTATTCAAAAAAAAAACTCATTCTTGAAAATAAATTATCACAGTCGAAATATTCAGGGCGTTTGCGTTATTTCGTCCGCTAGAATATATAGTAAACGTCTCCATTCAAAATTAAATAAAAAATTTTGTATGAGCAACATGTATTTGCTTATAATTAATAAATACATGTTGTTCAAATGAAATAGTGAAGAACATTTAAGTTTTTTATTTATGTTTTCTATAAATATTGCTGACAAAGAAACACCATTTGTTTTCAAGATATCGGCGAAAAACTAAAATTTATACTATCAGACGGTTGAAAAACGAACTGCTTTTCGGCTTAAAAGGTCCTTAAAAACATTTTATGTAAATGGTGATTCAAAACAATTTTTTTGTTATATGAAACTAGTTGAATCTTGAGGCTTCGGATTTCGGGTTATTAAGTTTGATTTGGATGAAAATGCGACTATTTTGAACCAATTTTCAACGGTTTTTCAAGCTCTGACACTAAAACTTCAAATGGGCATAACTTCGCCAATGCGTTAAGAATTAAGTCAATATAGCGTCGTTTTTAGATTTTAAAAGCGTTAAAATATTCCTCTAAATAAACATAATTTCTATATCCCGATCATTGGTTACGCTAACCTTGAGGTTTCATTTGCTACATATCGGCATCTTTTTGATGTTGTATTTTTATGCATTTTTAAAGATTACAAAAATTTCTCAAATACTTTGAGGGTGATGGAAAAAATTAATTAGCATTTCTACACCGGGCTGTCGTTTGGAAATTTTTGACCGCAGTGCAAATTCCGAAAAATTCTGGAAAATTGAAGTGTTCGCAGTGTTTTAAGGAGAAAAGTGCAGTGAATTTCGCAGTGTTATAAGAAAAAGATATATTCCACTATATTGAAAAAAAAAACATATATTTTTGATAAATTCTAAATAAAGTTTAATTATTTGTTAAAATTAAATAAAATAAAAATTAAATAAATCACATTGTGTCATTTTGTGCCTCCATGACATAATTCAATACATTTTGTATAAATAATATCTATAAAAGTACATATATATATATGGGGAAATCCACGAAACCTTTGACATTTTTAATACTCGGTTGTCAACGCATGAAAAACGATTTAAAACATGTACCAAGCCTGTGCATCTTTAGTTCGTCTACACGACTATCCGATCAGATGATATGCATAAGGACGACAGTTGATAAAAAGTTTCTGGAAAGCTTTAAAAAAATAAGAACCTCGAAATTTACACTTTTTTAAGTGGTACTCTGGAAATAATTTTTTTCTTTTTCTAGATAAATTTTTGAGGCGTGAACAAGTCGTTCTGAAATTGTAATGAGCGTTACTTTTTGCAATGAAAATTCAAGCCATAAGCGTAAAATCAGTGTACCATTCAATTATTCATAATTCAAGTAGCGATAGTTGATTTTGTGCAATCTGCAAATTTCACACTTTTTTGTGTGTAGTTTTTGGAGGCATTTACATATTGAAATTTAGGCAGGACAAAATGATTCCACATGAGTGAACAAAACAATCTGTCATTTTAAAATTGATGTGCCATCCGAAATATTGAAACTGGAGGTACCATATTGAAGCACAACGTCCGCGTAACTTTTTTTCGAAAACATGTTTTTTTGTTGGCACAGCAATAATTTTATGTTTAGCACATTGTAATCTATTATTCTTCACTTCGATAATATACTATCAAAAGTCTCATCTTGGCGGATGATTGATACGTTATTGAGGTATGTATACTGAGTGACAAGTAATCCGCACACTGAGCCGAAACACGGCTATAAGTTTTTAAGGTAACTTTTTGAGGCATGTTTAAAAACGAGTAACGCCGATATATGTATTATTGCTTCAAAACGTCTAAGAAACATGTCTACCAAAGTTAAAAATATTTGCTTCAAAATTTGAGTTTCATTTTTGTGAAAAATCAAAGGTTTCGTGGACTTCCGCATATGGGACAGTCTTTTACAAACCGAACGAATTTTGACAAAAATTGACTGACACATTTTTGATTTGGCTGAAATTTTTTTTATGGGTTCTGTATTGAAAAAGAAGAGATACGTATTCGAGGATTTTTAAAAACTTTTTTTTTTTGTTAAAGTTTAATTCAGAAGTATGTCTATCTTTCGGCACAACCCAATATCTTTTCTAAATCATACTAGTTTTAATTGAATTGAAAATGAAAATAAACACCGCAATTATTAACTTGTTTTTAATTAACGAGTGTGCGCAGTATGACAATAAAAAACCGGTATGTTTCCTTACTTAAAGGTTGCAATAGATGAAACGTATATATGACACATCCCAGGAGAGCTCTAACAATTGCAATTACAAATGTTTTGCTATACCACTTCTATACTTAACTTAATTAATGCTGCAAAAGCTGTTGTTTTATTATGAATTTAATATATGTATAACATGTAACTACAGTCAAGTGCCATAAAATGGATAAACTTGAGATTAACAAACGCTTATTTTTTATAAAAATTTTTAGACTTTATACTATTTTTTGTTTTGAAGATCTAAGACGATTTGAAAGCCAATACCATTACCAAGACACAGCCCCATATAGTTGAAAAAATAGTCGTGGCGCTCATATGTTTCTAATCATAGTCAAATTTTGGCATAAAAATATCTACCGAATAAGGTCAAAACTCAGGTTATCTGGTTATTTTTTCCTGTTTTATTTCAATATGAAGCTACGGCATTCCAAAAAAAAAAATAATATGACGTATATTAAAAGAGATAAGCTTTTTTGCGTAAAAATTTTCAGATATTATTTTTTCAGGTATGTGCTTCAAGCAAATTTCCTTTTTTCCTCAGAGAAATATATCATATCTAGGGATTTCCACATGTAATTTACTAACAAGTTTCTCATGAGTTCTTACGAATTTCACATTTCCAGATATGCAATTCTGTGAACCAGACTGTTCACGACATTGTTCAGGAGTTTATATATACATAAGTAAACACATAAAAAAATGACACATGATGAGTTAGTTATAATCCAACGCTGAACGTTGAAACGTGCTAACTAAACAAAACTAAGCTACGCGTAAATATAAACAATTAATATCAATACATATATATATATATATAAAAGTAAACAAATTTTCAATCAAAACAAAATTGAAAAAATCAACAAATCATAATGTTACTTAAAATAAATCGTGAATTAATATGTAAAATAACATTTATTCTACTTGTACTATTGCAAGCGATGGCTGTTTTGGGGTATGAATGTAAAAGAGGATACGTCCGTACACCTAAGGGACGTTGCCGAAAAAAAGCTTAGAATGAAATCGTTTCTTTTTCTTTCTAAAAAATAGACTTAAATTATTGCGATTTTCTTAAATTATTGTTTTTATATAAATATATATTTATGTATATAAATAAAAGGAAAAATAAAAATATAAAGAAATATAAAACAAAAAAAGTTTTATTTAAAAAATTTATTTGAGAAGTTTTTGCAGACAGCGTTCAAATTAATTACTACTGAAAGATATTGGTTTCAAAGAAATATATCATATCGTGGGATTTCCACATGCAATTTACTAACAAGTTTCTCCGGAGTGCTTAAGAATTTCTCATTTCAACATATGCAATTCTGTGAACCAGACTATTAACGAAATTGTTCAGGAATTTATATAAACATATAAAAAAATGACACATGATGAGTTAGTTATAATCCTACGCTGAACGTTGAAACGTGATAACTAAACAAAACTAAGCTACGCGTAAATATAAACATTATAATATCCATTTGTATTATATGGTTTTCAAATTAAAAAAAAAAACGGTTTTATTTTTGAGTCATATTTCCTATATTACGAATTTTGATTAAAATTTTTTCAAAAAAAAATCCTCGAACACGTATCTCTTTTTTTCGATACAGAACCCATAAAAAAAATTTCAGCAAAATCAAAAATGTTTCGGTAATTTTTTGTCCAAATTCGCTCGGTTTGTAAAAGAACGCCCCATATATGTATGTTACATGCATATATTTGCTACCAGCGTACCGTAACTTTTATAAAACAAAAACACATGTTTCAGATTCATAAGAAAAAAAAAAAAAAAATCAAAAACCTGTTTAGCTTTGAAAAGAAATTTAATCGAATTAAGCGAACAGTTTTAAACGTGACCTGTTTAGTGCAACATTATACATAACGTATCCATAAATGAGTAGTAACTTTATTCAGTTAAGAAAAAAAATGCTGTTTATACAAAAAAGTGTATTAATAATTGTACTTATTTTGCTTAATATTGTGAATATTTATAGTCAATTTAATTTGACAGAGCCTACAATACAAAAACCAATTGTTCAGAGTATCTTCGTATTGGAACCAACCTGTCCATCGGGTTATGCCTATATACGTAAACAGTGCCGAAGATTGGTTTAGTACTCAGGTTTACATGGTCGGGAATTAAATATTTTGTAGCTTAGTTTGCAAAAATTCTTTGTATCTATTAAAAAGCTTATTAATGTAATATAATGATAAAATAAAATTAAAAAAAAAAATATATATATATTGGTTTGATTATTATGGAATGAATGTCACTCCGGTACACAGTGGTAAATTATCTTGGATAAATTTTATTTCCCAGCTCAATTGCTGAAACTTGGTGTTACGCTGAACAAGATTGAATTTTTGTTTGGTCAAAAAATATTAATACGATAAATTTTAATTGAGTCGTGCTCGAATCGTTCAAGTGTTTTCGCTTTTAATAGCATTTTGTATAAATACCGCTTTGAAGAAATCGTTAAACTTATAACTCGAAAGTAACACTCATTTATTACTAATTCAGTGAATCAGGTTTTGAAGACTATATAAACAAAACTTTGTCACAGAGCTGCCATGGAGACCGGGAGCCGGTGACAAAATTAAATTGAGTCAATATTCTTGAATGGAATTTGTTAAAACTTAATTACTAAACTTCGTCAAATTAACGCCACTATTTTAATTTTATGCAATATCATCCATTCATATAACTATTTCCCAGCGTATTTAACTGATCTAAGAAGTATCTGTGCTTTCATGATATGCGGACGTGTTTCAAGAAAATAAAACATTTGAGCAATTTAAAGCTTATCGAAAAACACTAAAAAGACGAAGAACATCGAAAAACATTACAAAATTCGGTCAAAGTCGTAGAGTATTGAACAGTATCATAAAAAGAATCATCGGAAAAGTTAATAAAAGTCGTATAGTACGGAAGAACTTAAACAAAGTATAGAACAATATTGAAATAGTTAGTCGAAATATGTTGTCCACTTATTAGGTAACTCGAATTCATGGCCAAGTGTGACATAACTGAGCGGACGGGTCATCAATATTATATTACACTGAAGCGATATAATAAATGTAGGCTTGTTACGTCCAGGCCAAATTTTTTGCCCCAGTCTAGGGTTTTTAAAAACATGGAAATTAGGATATAACTATCATTTAGCTCGTATATATCTCCATTTTGGTGTTCTAAAAGTTGTCTCAAAAGTCTCATAAAATCTCGTGTCTGCGTCGTAAATTATTCAAGGTCAAAGGTCACAAAAATCAGTTTTTCGCGATTATCTCGGTTTCTACAGCTCCAATTAACAATAATAATATCAATTGTAGAGCATAAAATTTGCAACAAATGTTATCTTGAAAGTTTTTCATACGCCCACCGTTTTTGAGACAGAGCGCAGAGAGACCGCAGCGCTCAGCCATACTCACTGTAATGCAAGGTCAACCATGAATCTCAGTGAATAATACCTTGTATAAAGTAAGTAAATAACACAGGCCGACGCAATTAAACGAAAGTCCAGAACCAGAGATGAGACCTAGCATACCCGATGGTCTTTGATGCACTGAATTCAATGCATGCGCTAATGAAAAAAAAAAATTGTAATTGTTGGTCTAATTATGAAGGTAAGAGGCATAAGTAATCACTAAAAATTACTTTATTACAAAAAATAAATATCTACATACACTATTTTGTAATTATGTGAAAATTGTCCACACTAGTCCCCCTCTCCCCTATGTACTTTTCATAAGATATGGTTAATGTTATAGCTCTATTCGAAATAAAATGTTTTGATAGAAATTTTCACAGCACCCTTAAAATGAAATTTTAAATTAGTAGTAGTAGTAACTCCGCCTCTTTTAAATTAGCTTTCAATTATTTTTTGTTTCTTTTAAAGTTGAATAAATGACTTTTAGAACCATATACATATAGACTATATAATGGAGTAATGAGTTACTTACTCTTCAGACCCCGTCGAGCTGAACTTTTTTTTTGTTTTGCTCAATACAAAATCGATCCGACTTAGTTTACAATGCACTAATTTTTATATAATATCTAGTTTATGAAGTTATTCATGGTAACAAGGTAAATGCAACGAATTGTTAAATTATTTTAGATTTCACGCTTTCATAATATATTATTTTAGCAAAAACTATACGAGTATAAAAGGCTCAGGTTTTATATCGTTTCAGCATTCAAATTAAAATGTTGGTTTTACAAATAAATATTTTACTGCTTTTAGTAAGCTTATTACTAATAATAGCTGTTACAACTCCTGTTACAGGCAACCCCATTGATTTACATCACAGTAAGTGGAATTTGTTTTATATATCTTTTATACTTAGCATATTGTACAAATGAAATTTTTTTTCGAGAAAATCCTTTTTGAAATAAATATTACATTACTGGAGGTGTTTACAAGTCGTATTGTGATATTGTCGGTTTTTTTATATCTTTTGTTGTCGGGTCAATTACGCGTACTCAAAGTTTAGCATTATGCTGTTCATAACTTTGACTGCACACGATGGGTTGGTGAAGTTTCTCGAAAGTCTTTGGAAATGTTTTGAAGCACGCATTTTTTTATGTCTTTCACAAGAACATTAGCCTAACTCTTTTATCGCCTCTGCAGAGTGGCATATCGTAAAGAGTTCTCCATCACGCTGTCTTAGGATGTTTAAAATCGTTATCGGGCTGAAGCGTTTTTATTCTGAATATTAATCTCAAGTCTCTCGTTGATCAGATGCAGAGTAAAGTCGCTGATCTAATCAGATTTTCTTTTACATTATGTTTTTTTAATGAAAATTTCATATTGAAATTTTGAATTTTACAAGAATGTCAGTATTTTTTTCTGCTGATACGGGTCTATCAAGCTATTACCAGTAGTATTATTTATATGAAAAAGATTTTAATTGGATTCGAATTTTTTCTGGGACACTCTGGTTTCAATAACACATATACAATGCACTTCAGGGCACTTTATTAATCCTAAAAAACTGGTGTGGTTTTAAACTTTTCGGTTTTAAGCCATGCAAAATTTAAATTTGTGGTGTCCTTAATAAAAAATGTTTACGAGATTTTCAAAAATTATTGGGAATCATGAGCAACCGTCTTAATTAAGTAAATTACGATGCAAAATATGAAATAACTGGAAGTTCAATGTAGCACGTGGTACATTCATAAATTTAATTTGTTATTAATTTTAATCCGCTTTTTATCTTGTTTTGCATAATAACGTAGAACAAAAAACAGAAAAATTTAATATAAATATTTATTTATTCATTCACAACTGCGAAAAAACGTGGCTCACAATTTCCCACCAAAAGTGGCTCTTGATTCCTCACAAGCTATGGCTTCCAACATGGCAGTGTGTGCGTGACTTGTTGATATGTCACGCTAAATTACTTTTGTATCATGAAAGGCCAAGATCCAATGATAATAATTAGAATATTTAACTGTGTTGGTTCGTAGCGATACGTTTAAGGCTGACGCAATTCATGAACGCAGAAAAAGATTTGCAGAAACGTCTTTTCGAGCGAGTATCGTACAGAGCAAATTGCACGCGCACACTCGTCAACTACCAATGTGAAAATATGCTTAGGACGTTGGTAGTTGTGTTGAAATATCTATCTTGGCATACTGCCGAAAGATGGCAGTGTCTCACGATTCCCCATCTTTCCCTATTAAATGTAAAGTTTCATATGAAGGGGAATTTAGTTTTTAAAAAATATATTTATTTTTTTTGCTTAGGCGAATATCCGGTACATATCCGGTACCTGTTTTGCTCCTTAATTTACATCATATTTGAAATACCCAATGGTGGTTGTGAGTATTTATAATACAAAAAGCACCATAACATTATAAAGGATATAAGTAGTCACGAAAGGAGTTTCTCGCGTACTGTAAATTTTTTTTCTGTTATTTTTTAATGCTTTTCAAGAACCATTTTTTAAATCAATTAAATAAATAAAATATTAATTTTTTCTGAGTTTTAATTTTAGTTTTATGAAAAAACTTTTGAAACTTTTAATTCTTGTTTTCTAAAGAAATTTGATGATTGGAATTGGAGGATGATAATTTTATCTTTGTAATGTAATGTTGCTAAATCAGTGTCCGATGTGCATTTTGTTTATGTTCGATTTATAAAGTGAAAAAAAGCACAAAAAAAATTTTCAAAAAGTAACTTCAGATATATTATATGAAACCTGAAACTTGAATTTAGTTAATTCTATATATGTCACAAGACTGATAAAACTAGAATTTTTTTCATTTGAGAAACATGTAACAAAAGTCGAATAAAACTGAGTTCTCGACAGACTTATTTATTAAATTTTTACCACTAGACAACGCTCAGTAAGGGTGATTCAAATTTCCTTTTTTTTTTGTCCAAACAGGTTTAAATAGTAGCAGGTACACGAAAGAAGAATTCTGGTGCGATTTGAGTTCATAATATTAATATTTACTGGTGGCTCATAGATCTTTTTAGTTTTCTATACGATTTGTATGTAGCTATTTGTCTCATGAAAAAAAAAAAAAATGTTACAGAAGCGAAACCTAACCGATCGGAAAGAGCATAAAATTTTCTAAAAATAAAGTGCAAGAGGAGCTCATTACATTAATATTTACTGTATTTTTAGATGGGAAAGTATGCCTTATTAGACAGTTTCGAGTAAATTTCGTAAAAGAAATCTCACACGAACGGGACGAACTCCATCGGAAAGAACATAAAATTTATTTAAAAAAAAAAACAAAAAAAAAAATGTTCTCATTCTTTGAAATATCCTTAAATTATGAAAGCTAATAAACTAACCAAATATTACCTCCACGAAAAAATATCACAAAACTTTTTTATAGAAAATTTTATGATCTTTCTAATAGGGTTGGACTTTTTTGTGTTAAATATCAAATGTCAAATCGTATGAAAAACTAAAAAGATCGATGAGCCACCAGTAAATATTAATATTATGAGCTCAAATTGCACCAGAATTCTTTTTCCATGTACCTGCTACTATTAAACCTGTTCGGAACAAAAAAAAAAATTTGAATCACACTAATGTACATATACATAAGTATGTATTTTACGCAACAAAAGCAAACATTTTATATATTAAAAAATCATAAAAAATCCAGTCGAGCTTTAAATAAAAATTTAAACGAAATCTTAAACAGTTTGAAGTGTGAATTATCAAAGACAACATTAAATTTTGTTATCTGCAGCTACTTACAATTAAAGCCGACATGTTGTTTATACAAAGTGTAGTAATATTTTTAGTAATTTTACTAAATATTGTGAATATTTATAGTCAAGTTAATATGGCAGATCCTACAAAACCAGCTAAGCCACTGGAAAGTCTCTTTGTATTGGAACCAACCTGTAAACCGGGCTTTATCTATGCAAATAAAAACTGCCGAAAAATAGCTTAGTGTCAATGTATCCTAAAAATTATACCATTTAAATACTCAATTTATTTGCCCTGTACACACTATTAGAAAGTAATCTATAAAACTAATAAAAAGTAAGTTTTTCCATTTATAAATGCTATATTTATTTGTATATACATACATATGCATTTGTTTTTTTTTTTTTTGTGAAATTTGGTTTCAGTACTTTAAATGATTCTGTCAGTGTAACGTTTGAAAGATTTCTGATGGAGGTGCCACACCCATCAAGTTTGCTTAGTTCTTGTCTAGAGCTTTTCCCAATATTTCTTAATATTTGTATAGAATTTGATTCGATGTATTTTTCTCAGTTTAGTATTTTGTAGATTTGCTTGAATGGGAATTGCCACGCCCTCTCAACGAAATCCATCAACATTTCTTCCTGAGATTTTCTAATGTTTTTTTCTAATATTTTTGAGAACTTTGTTAACATTACTTGAAATATCTCTCGCAATACAGCGTTTTACTTACTAAACTGTGCTCATTTTCCTTTCCAAGAAGCTTGACAAAAGTTGTGACCTATGTGCAATTCAATATTCACCTGCTTGGTTTTCCCATAACTGGGAAAATCGACTACGCTGCTGACGCTGAATATGTATCTTTTTGTATACCTGACACGCCCCTTATCAGCGTTATAAACGGAATGATTATACACTTTGTAAAGGGTATTAAAAATGCGCAGATTCCTGCGATCATTTTCTTTAGTACTTTCAATCCACAGTTTTCAAAAATTATCAACATTTTTCTTAAATAGTAATCGATATGACGACATTCGTTATCAACACTTTCCACTGAACTAAAAATTAGCAAGATTGCAAAAACTTGTGCATATATATAATATATTTCTGACCAATATTCTAAGGAAATTAAGTAAAGTGAAATTTTATTTATTTAGGATCTCACTATCACTATATCAAAAATAAGCAGGTAAAATGCTTATCAAAAAAACTTCACTTTTATATATGACAATAGGAAACTTACTGCGAAGCTAACATAATTATTTGTTTTTTTATTTCAGTTATCCCAAAAGCTATAAGATGTCCACCAGGTCCATATGGATGCATGGAAACGGAAAACTGATTTTTTTGAATACTTTTGTGTTTGTAGTACTTATGTAAAATAATGAATTAAAAAAATAAAATCCATTCCAAAATTTTTACATAAATATAAATTTTTTGGGACATGAATACTTTTAAAAGTTCAAAACTACGGTTTTTGCGTATTTGCATTTTCTTATCGTACGTAGTCTGAAAAGATCAACTAAATTCGAGAGAAAAAAAAAACAAAGTTATACGTAATTATATATGTAAACTTATTTAATTTGATATTATAACTTGCTGGCTCGCAGACATTGTTCTGCCGCTTCGGTAGATGACGCGATGTGTTTGATTTGATTAAAGTTCCTGTATAAGAAAGTCTGGGCAGAAGAAGTCGTTGGCGCGATTGGAACCATACCTTTCGATTATGCTCTATATCAACTAAACTTTTGGTATATTGAATATTCAATGCTCAGTATATTTAGTTGTAACATCTCATCCTTAGATGCTCCTCTCTGGTTTGAATATTGATAACGAAAATGGAATCAATAGTTGTCAGGCTCTAGAAAAAAATGATTTAAAGTCATACGACTATAACTTTTTAAGCCTTTGAATGGAGTTATCTGTTTCAATGGGCGTTATCTCGAACAGTAAGCATTTCATTCAATTGTAACTAATATCGGTGGTAACGCAAAACCAGGTATATCATCAAAGCTTTTTGAAAGCATTATTATTTCACAAACTGCACTTTAACAAAAAAAGCGAGAGATCATTACAATTATTACTCGAAATATGTAGATTATCTCCAATTAATGTAGACAAAAATAAAATTATTTCACTTAATTAATGAAATTTTCAATAAAATATCAGTTTTTTATTCTACAAGTATATGTTTTATCCTACTCGCTGTTTATACGAGTACTCGTTGTTGTCCTTTCTACTTTTTAAAACCTAACGTATTCCATCTGTAATGCATAGAGGAAGGCGCGGCAGGTATAGAAAAGTATGTATATTATTGATCAGCGTCACCACCTGAGTCGTTTTGGTCATGTCCGTCTGTCTCTGTGTGAAAATCACGATTACGGGAAAACCAAGTAAGCTAACTGAATGAAGACATACAGGCCACATCTTCAAGCAAGCTTGGAATTGAAAATGAGCAAAGTCGGTTTCGCCCAAACAAGTAAAACTTTTAAATGCTATTTCGAGAGATTTATTTCATGTAGTGCTAGCAAATCTCTCAAAACCACTAATAGACCACTAAATAACCAAAATTCTAGAAAAATAATAGCAAATTTTGACGAAAAGGTGTGGTACTTATCATGCAAGCAAACTGCAAAACGTCTCCCTACATTTTTTCCGAACATACTTACTCCCTATCTCAACCCCATTGGGGGGATACCTTTGAAAAAATGAAGAAATTTTCTTAATATTCTGTTTTTGGTAAAGGGACCCCCAAAAGGGTAACAGATAGGGGGTAGGTATCTTTGGGAAAAACATTATAAAAAAAATATAATAATAGGGCCTGGTGATACATATGAACCCTCTACGGGTCACTCCGGGGGAGCTATAAACTATTTTTCAAAACTTTTTGTGTTTTTGTAGGGGGACCCCCAAAAGGGTGGCAGATAGGAGGTAGGTGTGTCGAGAGGAAAGTTTGAGAGAGTAAAAATAATATAAAATTGTCTAACAGTTTACCCCTCCAGAGGCGTCTGAGGAGAGGGGGAATCAATTTCATAATTTCACGAGAATGTTATTTTTGGAGGGGAACCCCCCTAAGGGGTTGTGATAGGGGCTAAGTATGTTCGGAAAAAATGTTGAAGGAGAAAAAATAATAGGACCTTGTCATACATTCGATCCCTCTACGAGGTAGCTTCTCGGAGATATTAATGATTTTCGATAGATTAAGGATAATTTTTCAGTTTTCAAAACGGTAGCGGGTCCATCAAATTTTTTCTGAAATGGACCAAATTTTACGTGGTTCTTATTGGCATCAATACAAAACTTTTGATGCCCGGGGAGCGAAGATCGGATCAACTATAATTTTTCCCATGTGTGTCTGAACCACCCTAATCATCACTCAGCTCACGGTCTTACCCCCATTATAAGAATAGCTGATTATGTTTTTTATCATTCTAATTATATTATGAACTAAATGTATAAATTTCATTGAATTTAAAATGACCTTAGAAATTTTTTTTGTACACGTTTATATAAGTAGCTGACGTATAATCCCCCATTATACACGCAGCTGACTCTTATTTTTATTATTATGATCATCTTAACATTAATTGTGCAAATTTTCAAGTGAATTGAAATGGGTTTTGGACATTTTTTTTTTTACATGATGCGCATTTTCTCACAACCAGCTGCACCACTAGCCTGGCGACTGACGCTTGTTTCGATTATCAGCCATATCAAAACTATCAATTAAAAACAAAATTAAGCGGGAGGAAATCGCCACTTGAAATGCAACGCTGCCTCCCGTACTAATATTGTATACTTGAATATATACTCGTAAAATTAATAATTCAGGTCAAACTGATTATATCAATTTAGTTGTCAAAAGGAGTCTGATAAAACTCGGTTTAAGAAGGTATTAATACCGTCGATATATTATTCTTCAGTCATGGAGTGGTCTGAAGTTAGAAAAATTGAAAAAGCATAGTAATTCAAGAAATTTTAGTATGCCACTTTTTTAAGTAAATATAAAATTTGACAACTGGACTGATCGTTTATCCTTAAAAAAATATGTTTTTTAGCAGAGAAACTATTATTACTGAAATACATAGATATTAGCTGATAAGAGGCCGATATTTATCTACAAAATTGTAGGTTCTCACAATTCCGTAAAAACTAAAAGCATTTATATAAACAACGTAGGTAGGTATATAACTAAATTTAAAATTAAATAAAACATGAATAATATTTTTAAAATGACACAGAAAAAAAGAAAATTTATATACATATGCTTTTTCTAAGATATGTTTTAATATTAACATATATGTAGCTCTGTGCGAAATAAAATGTTTTGATAGAAATTTTCGCAGCACCCTTAAAATGAAATTTTAAATTAGTAGTAGTAGTAACTCCGCCTCTTTTAAATTAGCTTGCAATTATTTTTTGTTTCTTTTAAAGTTGAATAAATGACTTTTAGAACCATATACATATAGACTATATAATGGAGTAATGAGTTACTTACTCTTCAGACCCCGTCGAGCTGAACTTTTTTTTTTTTTTGCTCAATACAAATCGATCCGACTTAGTTTATATAATATCTCGTTTATGAAGTTATTCATGGTAACAAGGTAAATGCAACGAATTGTTAAATTATTTTAGATTTCACGCTTTCATAATATATTATTTTAGCAAAAACTATACGAGTATAAAAGGCAGAGGTTTTATATCGTTTCAGCATTCAAATTAAAATGTTGGTTTTACAAATAAATATTTTACTGCTTTTAGTAAGCTTATTACTAATAATAGCTGTTACAACTCCTGTTACAGGCAACCCCATTGATTTACATCACAGTAAGTGGAATTTGTTTTATATATCTTTTATACTTAGCATATTGTACAAATGAAATTTTTTTTCGAGAAAATCCTTTTTGAAATAAATATTACATTACTGGAGGTGTTTACAAGTCGTATTATGATATTGTCGGTTTTTTTATATCTTTTGTTGTCGGGTCAATTACGCGTACTCAAAGTTTAGCATTATGCTGTTCATGTCTTTTGGAAATGTTTTGAAGCTCGCATTTTTTTATGTCTTTCACAAGAACATACGCCTAACTCTTTTATCGCCTCTGCAGAGTGGCATATCGTAAAGAGTTCTCCATCACGCTGTCTTAGGATGTTTAAAGTCGTTATCGAGCTGAAGCATTTTTATTCTGAATATTAATCTCAAGTCTCTCGTTGATCAGATGCAGAGTAAAGTCGCTGATCTAATCAGATTTTCTTTTACATTATGTTTTTTTAATGAAAATTTCATATTGAAATTTTGAATTTTACAAGAATGTCAGTATTTTTTTCTGCTGATACGGGTCTATCAAGCTATTACCAGTAGTATTATTTATATGAAAAAAATTTTAATTGGGTCCGAATTTTTTCTGGGACACTCTGGTTCAATTACACATATGCAATGCACTTCAGGGCACTTTATTAATCCTAAAAAACTGGTGTGGCTTTAAACTTTTCGGTTTTAAGCCATGCAAAATTTAAATTTGTGGTGTCCTTAATAAAAAATGTTTACGAGATTTTCAAAAATGATTGGCAATCGTGAGCCACCGTCTTAGTTAAGTAAATTACGATGCAAAATATGAAATAACTGGAAGTTCAATGTAGCACGTGGTACATTCGTAAATTTAATTTGTTATTAATTTTAATCCGCTTATTATCTTGTTTTGCATAATAACGTAGAACAAAAAACAGAAAAATTTAATATAAATATTTATTTATTCATTCATAAAAAAACGTGGCTCACAATTTCCCACCAAGAGTGGCTCTTGATTCCTCACAAGCTATTGCTTCCAACTTGGCGGTGTGTTAGTGACTTGTTGATATGTCACGCTAAATTACTTTTGTTTCTTGAAAGGCCAAGATCCAATGATAATAATTAGAATATTTAACTGTGTTGGTTCGTAGCGATACGTTTAAGGCTGATGCAATTCATGAACGCAGAAAAAGATTTGCAGAAACATCTTTTCGGGCGAGTATCGTACAGAGCAAATTGCACGCGCACACTCGTCAACTACCAATGTGAAAATATGCTTAGGACGTTGGTAGTTGTGTTGAAATATCTATCTTGACATTCTGCCGAAAGATGGCAGTGCCTCACGATTCTCCGTAGTTCACGATTCCCCATCTTGCCCTATTAAATGTAAAGTTTCATATATGTAATGGGGAGTTTTGTTTTTAAAAAACATATTTATATTTTTTTCTTAGGCGAATATCCGGTACATATCCGGAACTTGTTTTACTCCATCATGTTTTGCTTCAAAGTTTTTTTTTTTTAATTTACATCATATTTGAAATACCCAATGGTGGTTGTGAGTATTTATAATACAAAAAGCACCATAACATTATTAAGGATATGAAAGGAGTTTTTCGCGTACGGTAATTTTTTTTTAATTATTTTTTAATGATTTTTAAGAACCATTTTTTAAATCAATTAAGTAAATAAAAATTTAATTTTTTCTGAATTTTAATTTTAGTTTTATGAAAAAACTTTTGAAACTTTTTATTCGTGTTTTCTAAAGGAATTTGATGATTGGAATTGGAGGATGATAATTTTATCTTTGTAATGTTTTTTTGAACTTTAAGTCGCTAAATCAGTGTCCGATGTGCATTTTGTTTATGTTCGATTTATAAAGTGAAAAAAAGCACAAAAAAAATTTTCAAAAAGTAACTTCAGATATATTATATGAAACCTGAAACTTGAATTTAGTTAATTCTATATATGTCACAAGACTGATAAAACTAGAATTTTTTTCATTTGAGAAACATGTAACAAAAGTCGAATAAAACTGAGTTCTCGACAGACTTATTTATTAAATTTTTACCACTAGACAACGCTCAGTAAGGGTGATTCAAATTTCCTTTTTTTTTGTCCAAACAGGTTTAAATAGTAGCAGGTACACGAAAGAATTCTGGTGCGATTTGAGTTCATAATATTAATATTTACTGGTGGCTCATAGATCTTTTTAGTTTTCTATACGATTTGTATGTAGCTATTTGTCTAATGAAAAAAAAAAAATGTTACAGAAGCGAAACCTAACCGATCGGAAAGAGCATAAAATTTTCTAAAAATAAAGTGCAAGGGGAGCGCATTACATTAATATTTACTGTATTTTTAGATGGGAAAGTATGCCTTATTAGACAGTTTCGAGTAAATTTTGTAAAAAAAAATCTCACACGAACGGGACGAACTCCATCGGAAAGAACATAAAATTTTGTTTACAAAAAAAACACAAAAAAAAATTTTTTCTCATTCTTTGAAATATCCTTAAATTATGAGAGCTAATAAACTAACAAAATATTACCTCCACGAAAAAATAACACAACACTTTTTTATAGAAAATGTTATGATCTTTCTAATAGGGTTTGACTTTTTTGTGTTAAATATTTTTTTCACGAGGCATAGAGTCAAATGTCAAATCGTATGAAAAACTAAAAAGCTCGATGAGCCACCAGTAAATATTAATATTATGAGCTCAAATTGCACCAGAATTCTTTTTCCATGTACCTGCTACCTACCTGTTTGGAACAAAAAAAAAAATTTGAATCACACTAATGTACATATACATAAGTATGTATTTTACGCAACAAAAGCAAACATTTTATATATTAAAAAATCATAAAAAATCCAGTCGAGCTTTAAATAAAAATTTAAACGAAATCTTAAACAGTTTGAAGTGTGAATTATCAAAGACAACATTAAATTTTGTTATCTGCAGCTACTTACAATTAAAGCCGACATGCTGCTTATACAAAGTGTAGTAATATTTTTAGTAATTTTTTTAAATATTGTGAATATTTATAGTCAAGTTAATATGGCAGATCCTACAAAACCAGCTAAGCCACTGGAAAGTCTCTTTGTATTGGAACCAACCTGTAAACCGGGCTTTATCTATGCAAATAAAAACTGCCGAAAAATAGCTTAGTGTCAATGCATCCTAAAAATTATACCATTTAAATACTCAATTTACTTACCCTGTACACACTATTAGAAAGTAATCTATAAAACTAATAAAAAGTAAGTTTTTCCATTTATAAATGCTATATTTATTTCTATATAGTACATATGCATTTGTTTTTTTTTGTGAAATTTGGTTTCAGTACTTTAAATGATTCTGTCAGTGTAACGTTTGAAAGATTTCTGATGGAGGTGCCACACCCATCAAGTTTGCTTAGTTCTTGTCTAGAGCTTTTCCCAATATTTCTTAATATTTGTATAGAATTTGATTCGATCTATTTTTTCAGTTTAGTATTTTGTAGATTTGCTTGAATGGGAATTGCCACGCCCTCTCAACGAAATCCATCAATATTTCTTCCTGAGATTTTCTAATGTTTTTTTCTAATATTTTTGAGAACTTTGTTAACATTACTTGAAATATTTCTCGCAATATAGCGTTTTACTTACTAAACTGTGCTCATTTTCCATTCCAAGAAGCTTGACAAAAGTTGTGACCTATGTGCAATTCAATATTTACTTGCTTGGTTTTCCCATAACTGGGAAAATCGACTACGCTGCTGACGCTGAATATGTATGTTTTTCTATACTTGACACGCCCCTTCTCAGCGTTATAAACGGAATGATTATACACTTTGTACAGGGTATTAAAAATGCGCAGATTCCTGCGATCATTTTCTTTAGTGCTTTCAATCCACAGTTTTCAAAAATTATCAACATTTTTCTTAAATAGTAATCGATATGACGACATTCGTTATCAACACTTTCCACTGAACTAAAAATTAGCAAGATTGCACAAACATGTGCATATATATAATATATTTCTGACCAATATTCTAAGGAAATTAAGTAAAGTGAAATTTTATTTATTTAGGATCTCACTATCACTATATCAAAAATCAGCAGGTAAAATGCTTATCAAAAAAACTTCACCTTTATATATGACAATAAGAAACTTACTGCGAAGCTAACATAACTTTTAAATTGCACAATAATTTTTCAACATTTTCTATGTTTCAGCAAAGCTTCTTCATATTATTAAATAATTATTTGTTTTTTTATTTCAGTTATCCCAAAAGCTATGAGATGTCGAGAATCACATGCATGCCTGTAAATGGAAAACTGATTTTTTTTGAATACTTTGTGTTTGTAGTACTTATGTAAAATAATGAATTAAAAAAATAAAATCCATTCCAAAATTTTTACATAAATATAAATTTTTTGGGACATTAATACTTTTAAAAGTTCAAAACTGCGGTTTTTGCGTATTTGCATTTTCTTATCGTACGTAGTCTGAAAAGATCAACTAAATTCGAGAGAAAAAAAACAAAGTTATACGTAATTATATATGTAAACTTATTTAATTTGATATTATAACTTACTGCCGCTTCGGTAGATGACGCGATGTGTTTGATTTGATTAAAGTTCCTGTATAAGAAAGTCTGGGCAGAAGAAGTCGTTGGCGCGATTGGAACCATACCTTTCGATTATGCTCTATATCAACTAAACTTTTGGTATATTCAATAGAGGAAGGCGCGGCAGGTATAGAAAAGTATGTATATTATTGATCAGCGTCACCACCTGAGTCGTTTTGGTCATGTCCGTCTGTCTCTGTGTGAAAATCACGATTACGGGAAAACCAAGTAAGCTAACTGAATAAAGATATACAGGCCACACCTTCAAACAAGCTTGGAATTGAAAATGAGCAAAATCGGTTTCGCCCAAACAAGTAAAACTTTTTAATGCTATATTGAGAGATTTATTTCATGTAGTGCAAGCAAATCTCTCAAAACCACTAATAGACCACTAAATAACCAAAATTCTAGAAAAATAATAGCAAATTTTGACGAAAAGGCGTGGTACTTACCATGCAAGCAAACTGCAAAATGCGATACGGATGGAATTATTTAAAGCAATCGAACCAAATTTCACACAAATAGTATGAAATATTCGGAAAAGCTCTGTAGAAGAACTTGGCGTGCCTGGTGGGTGTGACACACTTTATAGAAATAAAAACTTTAAGACGCTACACTGAGAAAATAATTTAACATAATTAATCCAAATTTCACACCACAAAAAAAAAATGGTTCGGCCTAGCATCAGACAATGGGAAAATTATGCCCAGCAAAAAAAAAAAAAAAAAAATAGAACTAAAAAATATCAAACATAGTACATAAATTTCATTATCTTTTCGATTTGGTAAATAAAATAAGATTTCTATTTGCTTATTAAAAGCTAAAGCTTTTTCTACCGGATCAAATGATAACAATTTTTTATTAAATAAGGTAAACCAGAATGTACCTCAATAACAAATGAAACGATGATCTTGAATATTTGCAGAACAAATTTATCGTTTTGATTACATTAAGCAAAGTTTATATGCTAATTAAGTTAAATGAGTTACATCAAACAAAAAAAAAATACACTACCGCTCTTCTGAATAGATTCAACATGTTTTTCGTATTCTACCCTGTACAGAGTATTTTATTTATATGAAATGAATGATCATTGGAAAATGAATGGTCATGGAAAACCATCATCGATAAAAGGTGGTATTTTTTTTTGTTGAGTTGGTAAGATTGCTACCTTTAAATTGTTTATATGATCTTAGCCGTACCATTCATATTTTGGATGTTCTGAAATATTTTCTAAATTACTATATTTTCTTTTCAAATTTGAAATTCGGTGTAGTAGAGCTTCTAGATACCAAAAGAAATCAAGAAAACTAAACCATCCAGAGAAAGGTGAAAGTATCTTCTTCAACACACTATACACTTTTATACCCGACCATAACCGTAAGTAGAAAATTTTTTTCTAAATTGCTCCAAAAAATTATCCAAAAGACTCTATTTTCCATGCAGCCCTATAAGTATGCTATGGCGCGCCGCTACTATGTATTTATTGTTGCTTAGGATGTTTCGGAGTAACTTAAAATATGTATATGACGTTCTCTTTATACTTAGGGCCTCTTTATGTATCACGATTCGTCGCGTTTTGTCTGTAATTTTCAAACCTGAAAATATGCGATTGTATATTACATAAATGAAAACAAAAAAATCTGGCATGTTCTGAATGAATAGTTAATCACAAATATAAGAATTGTACTAGCATACTTTTCGGCTTGGGAATTAGAAACGAAACGAGACGAATCGTGATACATAAAGAGACCCTTAGTTCTAATGCTTAAAGAGGAATGTAAAAGCTTAAACTTAATAGCCCATAGTTATTGTCGCAAAATTAAGAGCGCTCTGAGTTAAAACCTAGTTTTTACCTAAAATCGAACATAAAGAGTGGCCCCATAAAAAAAAAAACAAAAACTTGCATTAAATTATGAGAAAATTTTTTAAAATAAATTACGCTGCGTTATTGACACAAAACATTGTAGGCACAGTGAATAAAAGGAATTGAAAAAAGCTGAAAGAAGGCAGGCAGCAGAGTCATAGTACTCGATACTCGTAGGTTCGAATCCTCTTATAGAGAGATATATTTCTTCACCCATTGTATGCAATATATAAATTGTGTCCCGATTGAAATGCCGGATTTGAAAATCGCGTAATTTTTTCCTTTCAAGTGGTTAGCTCTAAAATTATCAGGTATGAATCTACGGTGACCAACCGTTCCGTATTTCCCGGGACAGTTTTGTATTTTAATATGCTGTCTTGTTTTTTCCTAAAGACGTGTCCCGTATTTGTATATAAAATTGTTAAGCATATCTAATGTAAGTTTCTGTCCGGTACAAATACCTCACGGAAAGACTTTAGAAAATTTAAGTTTTATGATTTTTAGTTTTAATTTTGTTACCTTATGAAAATTTTATTATTGTACAACAGTTTTTATTGCTTACTGTCAATAAATATTATATGAAATAATCTAATATAAGAGTTTTGTTGTTACACTTTTTCTTTTGTCCCAGGTTTGTCATCGAAATTTTCATCAAACTCAAAACGGCAAGAGTGTGTGTGCGGTGCGCATATCTCTGAGACTTTATTGCAGTGAAATAAAAATATTGTAATTTTTCATATAAAGAATATATTTAATTCGAAAATTAAATACGGTGCTCCTATCTTATTGCTCTTATTTAACATTTTATTAACATTTTTTTTATAAAATTAAAACTATTTTTCAAGCAATTTTACGGCATCGTGTTCCTACCAGCACATATCCTGCAACGCAGGCACCCAATGTTCTGAAAATACTTTTAACATATATTCCTTTAGGATTATAGACGGGTCCTAGTTGTCTAATAACTTGCTGGTCATTGAAGTATGATTCACTGGACAGTTGACAAAATGCAGTCCGCAATAGAGATACTACTAAGAATAGTGCAAAGAATTTCATTTAAAAGCTTTATATGGCTTACTGACAAGTACAACGAAGACTGAAACTAAAACCATTTAAAATTTAAAAGAATTTAAATAGGAGTCACGTTGTTTTGTATGCTAAATTATTATCGATAACAATACAGATTTCGTTTAGTTTTGATTTCATTAATGAAATTGGTTACAGTTAAATGACTTATGTAATACAACAAATTATACCACTCAAAAGTTAATTTTTACTGGGTAGAATTTATTGACTGACAAAATTGTAGCTCAAAATAAATGATACTTTTTTTTCAAAATGTTTCGTTGACCGTATGACAGAATGTATCATATAGGGGGGAAAACATAAACGTATGTTTTACGCCATAGTCGAGTGAATCCGAAACCTGTTTTTTTTTAATAAAAATGAATTAACATATTTACAACCGAATCAGGTTCGTACTGTAGCGGAGTTAGGGTGGGGAGAAGGGAGCAGTTGTCCCACTCGCAATAGCTTGGAGACGGCAAAATGATCCTTGGTATTTATTTAATGAAACATGCGTAAGCAAATCTGATTTCAGTTTTTTGTTAATTATTGGTGCAATTTAGGCGCCAATAACCCTAGCTCTGTCATTGGATTCGTTTGAAGAATTGCTCAAAATTTATGGTGATTATTTTTTAAATTTTTTTCCTTTAAGTGTTAGTTTTCTTAGTCAAAAAAGACACTACCAAGAAATCTGCTGAAAAAGGCATATCACATTTTGTGCTATATTTCACAAGAATTCACGTTTGACATCAATTTTAAAGATGATTTTTGCGTCACGTTTCCTTTTATTCCTAAAGAAATTTTTCAAAAATCCGAAACGCGATATGTAATGCCAGCTCTCGAGTTATTTTATATTCCAATGTGATGATGACTATAGCATTCGACAACATCTTGTACATGTTGTTATCAGAAAGTTTTCTGGTGATTCATTAGGTATGCGTTGCAATTCTTCACATTTTACCCAGTGCATGCTTGTGTCACTAAAAGTTTCCATAGCGAGATTTCCCACAGTAACTTATATATTGAAAATTAAGTTTTTTAAACTTAAAATATTACAGCAATATAAAGATTAAGGCGATTTTTTTATATGAAACAACACTTAAAATATAATGAGCATATTGTATTACAGAATGTCCATCCTTTTATTTTTGAAATGTTTTCGATTAATTTAGGACTAAAGTTTTTTGTTCCTTTCTGAAAGAGTTATTGAATATTTTTTTGGCAATTTTTATACCATAGGAAAAAAATTTGCCATTTTTAGAGCGTTAAGAGGGTTTAAGTGCATCGAAAAATATAGAATATGACACGATCAACGTTGGTTATCAATTATGAAAGTAGATTTAATTTTAGTTAGTGTGTACCCTACATGGAGTTTAGGGACAACTTAGCAAGCTAATTAAATGAAAGTTAGCACACAAGCCACCCTATCCAACAAGCTTCTTGGAATTGAAAATGAATGAAATCGGTTCACGGACACACCTACCGTCCATTTAAGAAAAATATTTAGAACGCTAAGTTTCCTAAAAATCAATAAACAAACATTTTCATATAAATAATTCTATTGTTATATTTAAAATATATTGATGATAGTAATTTTTTCCTAAAATTTTCGGAAAAAATTATGAGAGAAAATTACGCTCGACCTCCAAATAATAAGTTCCGACTCTAAATTTCGTACATTCGCGAAAAAAAAACAAGTACAAAGTACTGACTGTGGCCCATTAATTTAAGTCTTCGCAGGAATCCTTGTTTGTTATAAGCAGAGGTGGGCACTACCACACACGTAGTTCTCTTCAATGCTCTTTAATGCATTTGTAGTTGTGTTGTTGTGTGCTTTTCAAATCATCACTGAATTAATTTTTACGCTCTGTATACGTAGATGATCAGTGGTGCCCACTATCGCAAGCAACGATAAGCATGTGTTAATGATTCTGTATACGTGCACGCTTTTTTACGCTCTTTAGCGTTCTTCAAGCTCCTTCTCGTTCTCATCTATACGCCTTTTGAGCGCCTGCTCGTTTTCTGGGCAGCACCGTATATGATAAACAATTTTCTTTCTGCCTCAGTCGCACTAGTGCTACG
The DNA here is from genome assembly GCA_963662105.1 of Meiosimyza platycephala. Classification (NCBI taxonomy): domain Eukaryota; kingdom Metazoa; phylum Arthropoda; class Insecta; order Diptera; family Lauxaniidae; genus Meiosimyza; species Meiosimyza platycephala. The sequence goes on along the minus strand of OY759211.1, from coordinate 78,163,643 downwards.
TTTCGCCCAGCCACCCAAACCCCATACGATTACAAACAACGACAATTTTCCAAACACAAGAATATCTGTTGACGTGTTATCAGTAGTTGAAGAGATAACATCCTACAACCGGCACAGCAGTCAGTCGAGTGTAACACATTGAAGGTGTAGCACGTAGGCAAATACAGCTGGGTACGTCACACCCCACCTTATTGCCGAGTTACAAGAATATACGCAAATAAATTGGAAGAAACTTCCGAGGAGCAATAAAATGAGATAATCACAATACAAGAGAAGATGTTATGAGTGGCTTCGGAACAAAGACTCGAAAACTAAATATACTTGCGCTGATTACAATCGGTCCATTTACATGAAACATGCTAATTTATACTGTGGCAGTTGAAAAATTACTATGCTTATGAATGGCACATTTTGTTGAGAGTTGGATCCACTAGGCTTAGAGCTATAGGGCCAGCAATGGAACTCAACACTGCTTCACAAGAGATAGTTTGAAATTCATTTTATTGGGAGATTTTCGCCAATATCTCCAGTTTAAGAGATATTGCAAGAAAAAAAATCCGTTTTTAAGCAATGAAAACGGCATAAAGGCCTAAAGAACATTTTTCATTTTCGTCGCAAAAAGTTGTGAACCTATGAGATCAATAAGGTTTCATGTGACAAAATTATTTTAGGAATTAAACTTGTTGGAAATGTTTAATTTTGTGCCAATGAGTAAGATAATTTTAGTTCATTTCTGTATCTGGCGTCAATACTCTCACGTATTCTGACTCAACATTGTCATCAAATTATTTTCATATACAAAAAATGCAATAAATCTCAGACTACATTATTATAAACGCGAATCCCAACATTTATCATGAGATTACTGCTACCGAACATATGAATTTTTAACACTGTCATTTTAAAATTGATGTGCCATCCGAAATATTGAAACTGGAGGTACCATATTGAAGCACAACGTCCGCGTAACTTTTTTTCGAAAACATGTTTTTTTGTTGGCACAGCAATAATTTTATGTTTAGCACATTGTAATCTATTATTCTTCACTTCGATAATATACTATCAAAAGTCTCATCTTGGCGGATGATTGATACGTTATTGAGGTATGTATACTGAGTGACAAGTAATCCGCACACTGAGCCGAAACACGGCTATAAGTTTTTAAGGTAACTTTTTGAGGCATGTTTAAAAACGAGTAACGCCGATATATGTATTATTGCTTCAAAACGTCTAAGAAACATGTCTACCAAAGTTAAAAATATTTGCTTCAAAATTTGAGTTTCATTTTTGTGAAAAATCAAAGGTTTCGTGGACTTCCGCATATGGGACAGTCTTTTACAAACCGAACGAATTTTGACAAAAATTGACTGACACATTTTTGATTTGGCTGAAATTTTTTTTATGGGTTCTGTATTGAAAAAGAAGAGATACGTATTCGAGGATTTTTAAAAACTTTTTTTTTTTGTTAAAGTTTAATTCAGAAGTATGTCTATCTTTCGGCACAACCCAATATCTTTTCTAAATCATACTAGTTTTAATTGAATTGAAAATGAAAATAAACACCGCAATTATTAACTTGTTTTTAATTAACGAGTGTGCGCAGTATGACAATAAAAAACCGGTATGTTTCCTTACTTAAAGGTTGCAATAGATGAAACGTATATATGACACATCCCAGGAGAGCTCTAACAATTGCAATTACAAATGTTTTGCTATACCACTTCTATACTTAACTTAATTAATGCTGCAAAAGCTGTTGTTTTATTATGAATTTAATATATGTATAACATGTAACTACAGTCAAGTGCCATAAAATGGATAAACTTGAGATTAACAAACGCTTATTTTTTATAAAAATTTTTAGACTTTATACTATTTTTTGTTTTGAAGATCTAAGACGATTTGAAAGCCAATACCATTACCAAGACACAGCCCCATATAGTTGAAAAAATAGTCGTGGCGCTCATATGTTTCTAATCATAGTCAAATTTTGGCATAAAAATATCTACCGAATAAGGTCAAAACTCAGGTTATCTGGTTATTTTTTCCTGTTTTATTTCAATATGAAGCTACGGCATTCCAAAAAAAAAAATAATATGACGTATATTAAAAGAGATAAGCTTTTTTGCGTAAAAATTTTCAGATATTATTTTTTCAGGTATGTGCTTCAAGCAAATTTCCTTTTTTCCTCAGAGAAATATATCATATCTAGGGATTTCCACATGTAATTTACTAACAAGTTTCTCATGAGTTCTTACGAATTTCACATTTCCAGATATGCAATTCTGTGAACCAGACTGTTCACGACATTGTTCAGGAGTTTATATATACATAAGTAAACACATAAAAAAATGACACATGATGAGTTAGTTATAATCCAACGCTGAACGTTGAAACGTGCTAACTAAACAAAACTAAGCTACGCGTAAATATAAACAATTAATATCAATACATATATATATATATATAAAAGTAAACAAATTTTCAATCAAAACAAAATTGAAAAAATCAACAAATCATAATGTTACTTAAAATAAATCGTGAATTAATATGTAAAATAACATTTATTCTACTTGTACTATTGCAAGCGATGGCTGTTTTGGGGTATGAATGTAAAAGAGGATACGTCCGTACACCTAAGGGACGTTGCCGAAAAAAAGCTTAGAATGAAATCGTTTCTTTTTCTTTCTAAAAAATAGACTTAAATTATTGCGATTTTCTTAAATTATTGTTTTTATATAAATATATATTTATGTATATAAATAAAAGGAAAAATAAAAATATAAAGAAATATAAAACAAAAAAAGTTTTATTTAAAAAATTTATTTGAGAAGTTTTTGCAGACAGCGTTCAAATTAATTACTACTGAAAGATATTGGTTTCAAAGAAATATATCATATCGTGGGATTTCCACATGCAATTTACTAACAAGTTTCTCCGGAGTGCTTAAGAATTTCTCATTTCAACATATGCAATTCTGTGAACCAGACTATTAACGAAATTGTTCAGGAATTTATATAAACATATAAAAAAATGACACATGATGAGTTAGTTATAATCCTACGCTGAACGTTGAAACGTGATAACTAAACAAAACTAAGCTACGCGTAAATATAAACATTATAATATCCATTTGTATTATATGGTTTTCAAATTAAAAAAAAAAACGGTTTTATTTTTGAGTCATATTTCCTATATTACGAATTTTGATTAAAATTTTTTCAAAAAAAAATCCTCGAACACGTATCTCTTTTTTTCGATACAGAACCCATAAAAAAAATTTCAGCAAAATCAAAAATGTTTCGGTAATTTTTTGTCCAAATTCGCTCGGTTTGTAAAAGAACGCCCCATATATGTATGTTACATGCATATATTTGCTACCAGCGTACCGTAACTTTTATAAAACAAAAACACATGTTTCAGATTCATAAGAAAAAAAAAAAAAAAATCAAAAACCTGTTTAGCTTTGAAAAGAAATTTAATCGAATTAAGCGAACAGTTTTAAACGTGACCTGTTTAGTGCAACATTATACATAACGTATCCATAAATGAGTAGTAACTTTATTCAGTTAAGAAAAAAAATGCTGTTTATACAAAAAAGTGTATTAATAATTGTACTTATTTTGCTTAATATTGTGAATATTTATAGTCAATTTAATTTGACAGAGCCTACAATACAAAAACCAATTGTTCAGAGTATCTTCGTATTGGAACCAACCTGTCCATCGGGTTATGCCTATATACGTAAACAGTGCCGAAGATTGGTTTAGTACTCAGGTTTACATGGTCGGGAATTAAATATTTTGTAGCTTAGTTTGCAAAAATTCTTTGTATCTATTAAAAAGCTTATTAATGTAATATAATGATAAAATAAAATTAAAAAAAAAAATATATATATATTGGTTTGATTATTATGGAATGAATGTCACTCCGGTACACAGTGGTAAATTATCTTGGATAAATTTTATTTCCCAGCTCAATTGCTGAAACTTGGTGTTACGCTGAACAAGATTGAATTTTTGTTTGGTCAAAAAATATTAATACGATAAATTTTAATTGAGTCGTGCTCGAATCGTTCAAGTGTTTTCGCTTTTAATAGCATTTTGTATAAATACCGCTTTGAAGAAATCGTTAAACTTATAACTCGAAAGTAACACTCATTTATTACTAATTCAGTGAATCAGGTTTTGAAGACTATATAAACAAAACTTTGTCACAGAGCTGCCATGGAGACCGGGAGCCGGTGACAAAATTAAATTGAGTCAATATTCTTGAATGGAATTTGTTAAAACTTAATTACTAAACTTCGTCAAATTAACGCCACTATTTTAATTTTATGCAATATCATCCATTCATATAACTATTTCCCAGCGTATTTAACTGATCTAAGAAGTATCTGTGCTTTCATGATATGCGGACGTGTTTCAAGAAAATAAAACATTTGAGCAATTTAAAGCTTATCGAAAAACACTAAAAAGACGAAGAACATCGAAAAACATTACAAAATTCGGTCAAAGTCGTAGAGTATTGAACAGTATCATAAAAAGAATCATCGGTAAAGTTAATAAAAGTCGTATAGTACGGAAGAACTTAAACAAAGTATAGAACAATATTGAAATAGTTAGTCGAAATATGTTGTCCACTTATTAGGTAACTCGAATTCATGGCCAAGTGTGACATAACTGAGCGGACGGGTCATCAATATTATATTACACTGAAGCGATATAATAAATGTAGGCTTGTTACGTCCAGGCCAAATTTTTTGCCCCAGTCTAGGGTTTTTAAAAACATGGAAATTAGGATATAACTATCATTTAGCTCGTATATATCTCCATTTTGGTGTTCTAAAAGTTGTCTCAAAAGTCTCATAAAATCTCGTGTCTGCGTCGTAAATTATTCAAGGTCAAAGGTCACAAAAATCAGTTTTTCGCGATTATCTCGGTTTCTACAGCTCCAATTAACAATAATAATATCAATTGTAGAGCATAAAATTTGCAACAAATGTTATCTTGAAAGTTTTTCATACGCCCACCGTTTTTGAGACAGAGCGCAGAGAGACCGCAGCGCTCAGCCATACTCACTGTAATGCAAGGTCAACCATGAATCTCAGTGAATAATACCTTGTATAAAGTAAGTAAATAACACAGGCCGACGCAATTAAACGAAAGTCCAGAACCAGAGATGAGACCTAGCATACCCGATGGTCTTTGATGCACTGAATTCAATGCATGCGCTAATGAAAAAAAAAAATTGTAATTGTTGGTCTAATTATGAAGGTAAGAGGCATAAGTAATCACTAAAAATTACTTTATTACAAAAAATAAATATCTACATACACTATTTTGTAATTATGTGAAAATTGTCCACACTAGTCCCCCTCTCCCCTATGTACTTTTCATAAGATATGGTTAATGTTATAGCTCTATTCGAAATAAAATGTTTTGATAGAAATTTTCACAGCACCCTTAAAATGAAATTTTAAATTAGTAGTAGTAGTAACTCCGCCTCTTTTAAATTAGCTTTCAATTATTTTTTGTTTCTTTTAAAGTTGAATAAATGACTTTTAGAACCATATACATATAGACTATATAATGGAGTAATGAGTTACTTACTCTTCAGACCCCGTCGAGCTGAACTTTTTTTTTGTTTTGCTCAATACAAAATCGATCCGACTTAGTTTACAATGCACTAATTTTTATATAATATCTAGTTTATGAAGTTATTCATGGTAACAAGGTAAATGCAACGAATTGTTAAATTATTTTAGATTTCACGCTTTCATAATATATTATTTTAGCAAAAACTATACGAGTATAAAAGGCTCAGGTTTTATATCGTTTCAGCATTCAAATTAAAATGTTGGTTTTACAAATAAATATTTTACTGCTTTTAGTAAGCTTATTACTAATAATAGCTGTTACAACTCCTGTTACAGGCAACCCCATTGATTTACATCACAGTAAGTGGAATTTGTTTTATATATCTTTTATACTTAGCATATTGTACAAATGAAATTTTTTTTCGAGAAAATCCTTTTTGAAATAAATATTACATTACTGGAGGTGTTTACAAGTCGTATTGTGATATTGTCGGTTTTTTTATATCTTTTGTTGTCGGGTCAATTACGCGTACTCAAAGTTTAGCATTATGCTGTTCATAACTTTGACTGCACACGATGGGTTGGTGAAGTTTCTCGAAAGTCTTTGGAAATGTTTTGAAGCACGCATTTTTTTATGTCTTTCACAAGAACATTAGCCTAACTCTTTTATCGCCTCTGCAGAGTGGCATATCGTAAAGAGTTCTCCATCACGCTGTCTTAGGATGTTTAAAATCGTTATCGGGCTGAAGCGTTTTTATTCTGAATATTAATCTCAAGTCTCTCGTTGATCAGATGCAGAGTAAAGTCGCTGATCTAATCAGATTTTCTTTTACATTATGTTTTTTTAATGAAAATTTCATATTGAAATTTTGAATTTTACAAGAATGTCAGTATTTTTTTCTGCTGATACGGGTCTATCAAGCTATTACCAGTAGTATTATTTATATGAAAAAGATTTTAATTGGATTCGAATTTTTTCTGGGACACTCTGGTTTCAATAACACATATACAATGCACTTCAGGGCACTTTATTAATCCTAAAAAACTGGTGTGGTTTTAAACTTTTCGGTTTTAAGCCATGCAAAATTTAAATTTGTGGTGTCCTTAATAAAAAATGTTTACGAGATTTTCAAAAATTATTGGGAATCATGAGCAACCGTCTTAATTAAGTAAATTACGATGCAAAATATGAAATAACTGGAAGTTCAATGTAGCACGTGGTACATTCATAAATTTAATTTGTTATTAATTTTAATCCGCTTTTTATCTTGTTTTGCATAATAACGTAGAACAAAAAACAGAAAAATTTAATATAAATATTTATTTATTCATTCACAACTGCGAAAAAACGTGGCTCACAATTTCCCACCAAAAGTGGCTCTTGATTCCTCACAAGCTATGGCTTCCAACATGGCAGTGTGTGCGTGACTTGTTGATATGTCACGCTAAATTACTTTTGTATCATGAAAGGCCAAGATCCAATGATAATAATTAGAATATTTAACTGTGTTGGTTCGTAGCGATACGTTTAAGGCTGACGCAATTCATGAACGCAGAAAAAGATTTGCAGAAACGTCTTTTCGAGCGAGTATCGTACAGAGCAAATTGCACGCGCACACTCGTCAACTACCAATGTGAAAATATGCTTAGGACGTTGGTAGTTGTGTTGAAATATCTATCTTGGCATACTGCCGAAAGATGGCAGTGTCTCACGATTCCCCATCTTTCCCTATTAAATGTAAAGTTTCATATGAAGGGGAATTTAGTTTTTAAAAAATATATTTATTTTTTTTGCTTAGGCGAATATCCGGTACATATCCGGTACCTGTTTTGCTCCTTAATTTACATCATATTTGAAATACCCAATGGTGGTTGTGAGTATTTATAATACAAAAAGCACCATAACATTATAAAGGATATAAGTAGTCACGAAAGGAGTTTCTCGCGTACTGTAAATTTTTTTTCTGTTATTTTTTAATGCTTTTCAAGAACCATTTTTTAAATCAATTAAATAAATAAAATATTAATTTTTTCTGAGTTTTAATTTTAGTTTTATGAAAAAACTTTTGAAACTTTTAATTCTTGTTTTCTAAAGAAATTTGATGATTGGAATTGGAGGATGATAATTTTATCTTTGTAATGTAATGTTGCTAAATCAGTGTCCGATGTGCATTTTGTTTATGTTCGATTTATAAAGTGAAAAAAAGCACAAAAAAAATTTTCAAAAAGTAACTTCAGATATATTATATGAAACCTGAAACTTGAATTTAGTTAATTCTATATATGTCACAAGACTGATAAAACTAGAATTTTTTTCATTTGAGAAACATGTAACAAAAGTCGAATAAAACTGAGTTCTCGACAGACTTATTTATTAAATTTTTACCACTAGACAACGCTCAGTAAGGGTGATTCAAATTTCCTTTTTTTTTTGTCCAAACAGGTTTAAATAGTAGCAGGTACACGAAAGAAGAATTCTGGTGCGATTTGAGTTCATAATATTAATATTTACTGGTGGCTCATAGATCTTTTTAGTTTTCTATACGATTTGTATGTAGCTATTTGTCTCATGAAAAAAAAAAAAAATGTTACAGAAGCGAAACCTAACCGATCGGAAAGAGCATAAAATTTTCTAAAAATAAAGTGCAAGAGGAGCTCATTACATTAATATTTACTGTATTTTTAGATGGGAAAGTATGCCTTATTAGACAGTTTCGAGTAAATTTCGTAAAAGAAATCTCACACGAACGGGACGAACTCCATCGGAAAGAACATAAAATTTATTTAAAAAAAAAAACAAAAAAAAAAATGTTCTCATTCTTTGAAATATCCTTAAATTATGAAAGCTAATAAACTAACCAAATATTACCTCCACGAAAAAATATCACAAAACTTTTTTATAGAAAATTTTATGATCTTTCTAATAGGGTTGGACTTTTTTGTGTTAAATATCAAATGTCAAATCGTATGAAAAACTAAAAAGATCGATGAGCCACCAGTAAATATTAATATTATGAGCTCAAATTGCACCAGAATTCTTTTTCCATGTACCTGCTACTATTAAACCTGTTCGGAACAAAAAAAAAAATTTGAATCACACTAATGTACATATACATAAGTATGTATTTTACGCAACAAAAGCAAACATTTTATATATTAAAAAATCATAAAAAATCCAGTCGAGCTTTAAATAAAAATTTAAACGAAATCTTAAACAGTTTGAAGTGTGAATTATCAAAGACAACATTAAATTTTGTTATCTGCAGCTACTTACAATTAAAGCCGACATGTTGTTTATACAAAGTGTAGTAATATTTTTAGTAATTTTACTAAATATTGTGAATATTTATAGTCAAGTTAATATGGCAGATCCTACAAAACCAGCTAAGCCACTGGAAAGTCTCTTTGTATTGGAACCAACCTGTAAACCGGGCTTTATCTATGCAAATAAAAACTGCCGAAAAATAGCTTAGTGTCAATGTATCCTAAAAATTATACCATTTAAATACTCAATTTATTTGCCCTGTACACACTATTAGAAAGTAATCTATAAAACTAATAAAAAGTAAGTTTTTCCATTTATAAATGCTATATTTATTTGTATATACATACATATGCATTTGTTTTTTTTTTTTTTGTGAAATTTGGTTTCAGTACTTTAAATGATTCTGTCAGTGTAACGTTTGAAAGATTTCTGATGGAGGTGCCACACCCATCAAGTTTGCTTAGTTCTTGTCTAGAGCTTTTCCCAATATTTCTTAATATTTGTATAGAATTTGATTCGATGTATTTTTCTCAGTTTAGTATTTTGTAGATTTGCTTGAATGGGAATTGCCACGCCCTCTCAACGAAATCCATCAACATTTCTTCCTGAGATTTTCTAATGTTTTTTTCTAATATTTTTGAGAACTTTGTTAACATTACTTGAAATATCTCTCGCAATACAGCGTTTTACTTACTAAACTGTGCTCATTTTCCTTTCCAAGAAGCTTGACAAAAGTTGTGACCTATGTGCAATTCAATATTCACTTGCTTGGTTTTCCCATAACTGGGAAAATCGTCTACGCTGCTGACGCTGAATATGTATCTTTTTGTATACCTGACACGCCCCTTTTCAGCGTTATAAACGGAATGATTATACACTTTGTAAAGGGTATTAAAAATGCGCAGATTCCTGCGATCATTTTCTTTAGTACTTTCAATCCACAGTTTTCAAAAATTATCAACATTTTTCTTAAATAGTAATCGATATGACGACATTCGTTATCAACACTTTCCACTGAACTAAAAATTAGCAAGATTGCACAAACTTGTGCATATATATAATATATTTCTGACCAATATTCTAAGGAAATTAAGTAAAGTGAAATTTTATTTATTTAGGATCTCACTATCACTATATCAAAAATAAGCAGGTAAAATGCTTATGAAAAACTTCACCATTATAAATGACAATAGGAAACTTACTGCGAAGCTAACATAATTATTTGTTTTTTTATTTCAGTTATCCCAAAAGCTATGAGATGTCCACCAGGTCCATATGGATGCATGGAAACGGAAAACTGATTTTTTTGAATACTTTTGTGTTTGTAGTACTTATGTAAAATAATGAATTAAAAAAATAAAATCCATTCCAAAATTTTTACATAAATATAAATTTTTTGGGACATGAATACTTTTAAAAGTTCAAAACTACGGTTTTTGCGTATTTGCATTTTCTTATCGTACGTAGTCTGAAAAGATCAACTAAATTCGAGAGAAAAAAAAAACAAAGTTATACGTAATTATATATGTAAACTTATTTAATTTGATATTATAACTTGCTGGCTCGCAGACATTGTTCTGCCGCTTCGGTAGATGACGCGATGTGTTTGATTTGATTAAAGTTCCTGTATAAGAAAGTCTGGGCAGAAGAAGTCGTTGGCGCGATTGGAACCATACCTTTCGATTATGCTCTATATCAACTAAACTTTTGGTATATTGAATATTCAATGCTCAGTATATTTAGTTGTAACATCTCATCCTTAGATGCTCCTCTCTGGTTTGAATATTGATAACGAAAATGGAATCAATAGTTGTCAGGCTCTAGAAAAAAATGATTTAAAGTCATACGACTATAACTTTTTAAGCCTTTGAATGGAGTTATCTGTTTCAATGGGCGTTATCTCGAACAGTAAGCATTTCATTCAATTGTAACTAATATCGGTGGTAACGCAAAACCAGGTATATCATCAAAGCTTTTTGAAAGCATTATTATTTCACAAACTGCACTTTAACAAAAAAAGCGAGAGATCATTACAATTATTACTCGAAATATGTAGATTATCTCCAATTAATGTAGACAAAAATAAAATTATTTCACTTAATTAATGAAATTTTCAATAAAATATCAGTTTTTTATTCTACAAGTATATGTTTTATCCTACTCGCTGTTTATACGAGTACTCGTTGTTGTCCTTTCTACTTTTTAAAACCTAAAACATTCCATCTGTAATGCATAGAGGAAGGTGCGGCAGGTATAGAAAAGTATATATATTATTGATCAGCGTCACCACCTGAGTCGTTTTGGTCATGTCCGTCTGTCTCTGTGTGAAAATCACGATTACGGGAAAACCAAGTAAGCTAACTGAATGAAGACATACAGGCCACATCTTCAAGCAAGCTTGGAATTGAAAATGAGCAAAGTCGGTTTCGCCCAAACAAGTAAAACTTTTAAATGCTATTTCGAGAGATTTATTTCATGTAGTGCTAGCAAATCTCTCAAAACCACTAATAGACCACTAAATAACCAAAATTCTAGAAAAATAATAGCAAATTTTGACGAAAAGGTGTGGTACTTATCATGCAAGCAAACTGCAAAACGTCTCCCTACATTTTTTCCGAACATACTTACCCCATATCTCAACCCCATTGGGGGGATACCTTTGAAAAAATGAAGAAATTTTCTTAATATTCTGTTTTTGGTAAAGGGACCCCCAAAAGGGTAACAGATAGGGGGTAGGTATCTTTGGGAAAAACATTATAAAAAAAATATTATAATAGGGCCTGGTGATACATATGAACCCTCTACGGGTCACTCCGGGGGAGCTATAAACTATTTTTCAAAACTTTTTGTGTTTTTGTAGGGGGACCCCCAAAAGGGTGGCAGATAGGAGGTAGGTGTGTCGAGAGGAAAGTTTGAGAGAGTAAAAATAATATAAAATTGTCTAACAGTTTACCCCTCCAGAGGCGTCTGAGGAGAGGGGGAATCAATTTCATAATTTCACGAGAATGTTATTTTTGGAGGGGAACCCCCCTAAGGGGTTGTGATAGGGGCTAAGTATGTTCGGAAAAAATGTTGAAGGAGAAAAAATAATAGGACCTTGTCATACATTCGATCCCTCTACGAGGTAGCTTCTCGGAGATATTAATGATTTTCGATAGATTAAGGATAATTTTTCAGTTTTCAAAACGGTAGCGGGTCCATCAAATTTTTTCTGAAATGGACCAAATTTTACGTGGTTCTTATTGGCATCAATACAAAACTTTTGATGCCCGGGGAGCGAAGATCGGAGCAACTATAATTTTTCCCATGTGTGTCTGAACCACCCTAATCATCACTCAGCTCACGGTCTTACCCCCATTATAAGAATAGCTGATTATGTTTTTTGTCATTCTAATTATATTATGAACTAAATGTATAAATTTCATTGAATTTAAAATGACCTTAGAAATTTTTTTTGTACACGTTTATATAAGTAGCAGACGTATAATCCCCCATTATACACGCAGCTGACTCTTATTTTTATTATTATGATCATCTTAACATTAATTGTGCAAATTTTCAAGTGAATTGAAATGGGTTTTGGACATTCTTTTTTTTACATGATGCGCATTTTCTCACAACCAGCTCCACCACTAGCCTGGCGACTGACGCTTGTTTCGATTATCAGCCATATCAAAACTATCAATTAAAAACAAAATTAAGCGGGAGGAAATCGCCACTTGAAATGCAACGCTGCCTCCCGTACTAATATTGTATACTTGAATATATACTCGTAAAATTAATAATTCAGGTCAAACTGATTATATCAATTTAGTTGTCAAAAGGAGTCTGATAAAACTCGGTTTAAGAAGGTATTAATACCGTCGATATATTATTCTTTAGTCATGGAGTGGTCTGTAGTTAGAAAAATTGAAAAAGCATAGTAATTCAAGAAATTTTAGTATGCCACTTTTTTAAGTAAATATAAAATTTGACAACTGGACTGATCGTTTATCCTTAAAAAAATATGTTTTTTAGCAGAGAAACTATTATTACTGAAATACATAGATATTTTATTAGCTGATAAAAGGCCGATATTTATCTACAAAATTGTAGGTTTTGAAATTCTCACAATTCTGTAAAAACTAAAAGCATTTATATAAACAACGTAGGTAGGTATATAACTAAATTTAAAATTAAATAAAACATAAATAATATTTTTAAAATGACACAGAAAAAAAGAAAATTTATATACATATACTTTTTCTAAGATATGTTTTAATATTAACATATATGTAGCTCTGTGCGAAATAAAATGTTTTGATAGAAATTTTCGCAGTACCCTTAAAATGAAATTTTAAATTAGTAGTAGTAGTAACTCCGCCTCTTTTAAATTAGCTTGCAATTATTTTTTGTTTCTTTTAAAGTTGAATAAATGACTTTTAGAACCATATACATATAGACTATATAATGGAGTAATGAGTTACTTACTCTTCAGACCCCGTCGAGCTGAACTTTCTTTTTTTTTTTGCTCAATACAAATCGATCCGACTTAGTTTATATAATATCTAGTTTATGAAGTTATTCATGGTAACAAGGTAAATGCAACGAATTGTTAAATTATTTTAGATTTCACGCTTTCATAATATATTATTTTAGCAAAAACTATACGAGTATAAAAGGCTCAGGTTTTATATCGTTTCAGCATTCAAATTAAAATGTTGGTTTTACAAATAAATATTTTACTGCTTTTAGTAAGCTTATTACTAATAATAGCTGTTACAACTCCTGTTACAGGCAACCCCATTGATTTACATCACAGTAAGTGGAATTTGTTTTATATATCTTTTATACTTAGCATATTGTACAAATGAAATTTTTTTTCGAGAAAATCCTTTTTGAAATAAATATTACATTACTGGAGGTGTTTACAAGTCGTATTGTGATATTGTCGGTTTTTTTATATCTTTTGTTGTCGGGTCAATTACGCGTACTCAAAGTTTAGCATTATGCTGTTCATAACTTTGACTGCACACGATGGGTTGGTGAAGTTTCTCGAAAGTCTTTTGGAAATGTTTTGAAGCTCGCAAAGAGTTCTCCATCACGCTGTCTTAGGATGTTTAAAGTCGTTATCGGGCTGAAGCGTTTTTATTCTGAATATTAATCTCAAGTCTCTCGTTGATCAGATGCAGAGTAAAGTCGCTGATCTAATCAGATTTTCTTTTACATTATGTTTTTTTAATGAAAATTTCATATTGAAATTTTGAATTTTACAAGAATGTCAGTATTTTTTTCTGCTGATACGGGTCTATCAAGCTATAACCAGTAGTATTATTTATATAAAAAAAATTTTTATTGGGTCCGAATTTTTTCTGGGACACTCTGGTTTCAATTACACATATGCAATGAACTTCAGGGCACTTTATTAATCCTAAAAACGTGGTGTGGTTTTAAACTTTTCGGTTTTAAGCCATACAAAATTTAAATTTGTGGTGTCCTTAATAAAAAATGTTTACGAAATTTTCAAAAATTATTGGGAATCATGAGCCACCGTCTTAATTAAGTAAATTACGATGCATTCGTAAATTTAATTTGTTATTAATTTTAATCCGCCTAATATCCTCCAAAACAGCAGTAAAATCAATATTTTTATCTTGTTTTGCATAATAACGTAGAATGGTGGCTGAAAATTTACAAAAAACAGAAAAATTTAATAAAATTATTTATTAATTCATTCACAACTGTCAAAAAAATGGCTCACAATTTCCCACTCATGATTCCTCACAAGCTATGGCTTCCAACTTGGCGGTGCGTTAGTGACTTGTTGATATGTCACGCTTAATTACTTTTGTATCTTGATAGGCCAAGATCCAATGATAATAATTAGAATATTTAACTGTGTTGGTTCGTAGCGATACGTTTAAGGCTGATGCAATTCATGAACGCAGAAAAAGATTTGCAGAAACATCTTTTCGGGCGAGTATCGTACAGAGCAAATTGCACGCGCATACTCGTCAACTACCAATGTGAAAATATGCTTAGGACGTTGGTAGTTGTGTTGAAATATCTATCTTGACATTCTGCCGAAAGATGGCAGTGCCTCACGATTCCCCGTAGTTCACGATTCCCCATCTTGCCCTATTAAATGTAAAGTTTCATATATGTAATGGGGAGTTTTGTTTTTAAAAAACATATTTATATTTTTTTGTTTAGGCGAATATCCGGTACATATCCGGAACTTGTTTTACTCCATCATGTTTTGCTTCAAAGTTTTTTTTTTTTAATTTACATCATATTTGAAATACCCAATGGTGGTTGTGAGTATTTATATTACAAAAAGCACCACAACATTATTAAGGATATGAAAGGAGTTTTTCGCGTACTGTAATTTTTTTTTAATTATTTTTTAATGATTTTTAAGAACCATTTTTTAAATAAATTAAGTAAATAAAAATTTAATTTTTTCTGAATTTTAATTTTAGTTTTATGAAAAAACTTTTGAAACTTTTTATTCTTGTTTTCTAAAGGAATTTGATGATTGGAATTGGAGGATGATAATTTTATCTTTGTAATGTTTTTTTGAACTTTAAGTCGCTAAATCAGTGTCCGATGTGCATTTTGTTTATGTTCGATTTATAAAGTGAAAAAAAGCACAAAAAAAATTTTCAAAAAGTAACTTCAGATATATTATATGAAACCTGAAACTTGAATTTAGTTAATTCTATATATGTCACAAGACTGATAAAACTAGAATTTTTTTCATTTGAGAAACATGTAACAAAAGTCGAATAAAACTGAGTTCTCGACAGACTTTTTTATTAGATTTTTACCACAAGACAATGCTCAGTAAGGGTGATTCAAATTTCCTTTTTTTTTGTCCAAACAGGTTTAAATAGTAGCAGGTACACGAAAGAAGAATTCTGGTGCGATTTGAGTTCATAATATTAATATTTACTGGTGGCTCATAGATCTTTTTAGTTTTCTATACGATTTGTATGTAGCTATTTGTCTCATGAAAAAAAAAAATGTTACAGAAGCGAAACCTAACCCATCGGAAAGAGCATAAAATTTTCTAAAAATAAAGTGCAAGGGGAGCTCATTACATTAATATTTACTGTATTTTTAGATGGGAAAGTATGCCTTATTAGACAGTTTCGAGTAAATCTCGTAAAAGAAATCTCACACGAACGGGACGAACTCCATCGGAAAGAACATAAAATTTATTTAAAAAAAAAAACAAAAAAAAAAAAAATGTTCTCATTCTTTGAAATATCCTTAAATTATGAAAGCTAATAAACTAATCAAATATTACCTCCACGAAAAAATATAACAAAACTTTTTTATAGAAAATTTTATGATCTTTCTAATAGGGTTGGAATTTTTTGTGTTAAATATTTTTTTCACGAGGCATAGAGTCAAATGTCAAATCGTATGAAAAACTAAAAAGCTCGATGAGCCACCAGTAAATATAAATATTATGGGCTCAAATTGCACCAGAATTCTTTTTCCGTGTACCTGCTACTATTAAACCTGATTAGAACAAAAAAAAAAAAAAAAAAATTTGAATCACCCTAATGTATGTACATACATAAGTATCTATGTTACGCAACAAAAGCAAACATTTAATATATTAAAAAATCATAAAAAATCCAGTCGAGCTTTAAATAAAAATTTAAACGAAATCTTAAACAGTTTGAAGTGTGAATTATCAAAGACAACATTAAATTTTGTTATCTGCAGCTACTTACAATTAAAGCCGACATGTTGCTTATACAAAGTGTAGTAATATTTTTAGTAATTTTACTAAATATTGTGGATATTTATAGTCAAGTTAATATGGCAGATCCTACAAAACCAGCTAAGCCACTGGAAAGTCTCTTTGTATTGGAACCAACCTGTAAACCGGGCTTTATCTATGCAAATAAAAACTGCCGAAAAATAGCTTAGTGTCAATGCATCCTAAAAATTATACCATTTAAATACTCAATTTACTTACCCTGTACACACTATTAGAAAGTAATCTATAAAACTAATAAAAAGTAAGTTTTTCCATTTATAAATGCTATATTTATTTGTATATACATACATATACATTTGTTTTTTTTTTGTGAAATTTGGTTTCAGTACTTTAAATGATTCTGTCAGTGTAACGTTTGAAAGATTTCTGATGGAGGTGCCACACCCATCAAGTTTGCTTAGTTCTTGTCTAGAGCTTTTCCCAATATTTCTTAATATTTGTATAGAATTTGATTCGATGTATTTTTTCAGTTTAGTATTTTGTAGATTTGCTTGAATGGGAATTGCCACGCCCTCTCAACGAAATCCATCAATATTTCTTCCTGAGATTTTCTAATGTTTTTTTCTAATATTTTTGAGAACTTTGTTAACATTACTTGAAATATCTCTCGCAATGCAGCGTTTTACTTACTAAACTGTGCTCATTTTCCATTCCAAGAAGAATGTTAAAAGTTGTGATCTGTGTGCCATTCAATATACACTTGCTTGGTTTTCCCATAATTGGGAAAATCGACTACGCTGCTGACGCTGAATATGTGTATTTTTCTTTACCTGCCACGCTCCTTCTCAGCGTTATAAACGGAATGATTATACATTTTGTACAGGGCATTAAAAATGCACAGATTCCTGCGATCATTTTCTTTAGTACTTTCAATCCACAGTTTTCAAAAATTATCAACATTTTTCTTAAATAGTAATCGATATGACGACATTCGTTATCAACACTTTCCACTGAACTAAAAACTAGCAAGATTGCACAAACATGTGCATATATATAATATATTTCTGACCAATATTCTAAGGAAATTAAGTAAAGTGAAATTTTATTTATTTAGGATCTCACTATCACTACATCAAAAATAAGCAGGTAAAATGCTTATGAAAAACTTCACCATTATATATGACAATAGGAAACTTACTGCGAAGCAAACATAAGTTTTAAATTGCACAATAATTTTTCAACATTTTCTATGTTTCAGCAAAGCTTCTTCATATTATTAAATAATTATTTTTTTTTATATTTCAGTTATCCCAAAAGCTATGAGATGTCCACCAGATCCACAAGGATGCCTGGAAATGGAAAACTGATTTTTTTGAATACTTTTGTGTTTGTAGTACTTATGTAAAATAATGAATTAAAAAAATAAATTCCATTCCAAAATTTTTACATAAATATAAATTTATGGGGACATTAATACTTTTAAAAGTTCAAAACTGCGGTTTTTGCGTATTTGTATTTCCTTATCGTACGTAGTCTGAAAAGATCAACTAAATTCGAGAGAAAAAAAACAAAGTTATACGTAATTATATATGTAAACTTATTTAATTTGATATTATAACTTGCTGGCCCGCAGACATTGTTCTGCCGCTTCGGTAGATGACGCGATGTGTTTGATTTGATTAAAGTTCCTGTATAAAAAAGTCTGGGCAGAAGAAGTCGTTGGCGCGATTGGAACCATACCTTTCGATTATGCTCTATATCAACTAAACTTTTGGTATATTCAAGAGAGGAAGGCGCGGCAGGTATAGAAAAGTATGTATATTATTGATACGGGAAAACCAAGTAAGCTAACTGAATGAAGACATACAGGCCACATCTTCAAGCAAGCTTGGAATTGAAAATGAGCAAAATCGGTTTCGCCCAAACAAGTAAAACTTTTTAATGCTATATTGAGAGATTTATTTCATGTAGTGCAAGCAAATCTCTCAAAACCACTAATAGACCACTAAATAACAAAAATTCTAGAAAAATAATAGCAAATTTTGATGAAAAGGCGTGGTACTTACCATGCAAGCAAACTGCAAAACGCGATACGGATGGAATTATTTAAAGCAATCGAACCAAATTTCACACAAATAGTATGAAATATTCGGAAAAGCTCTGTAGAAGAACTTGGCGTGCCTGGTGGGTGTGACACACTTTATAGAAATAAAAACTTTAAGACGCTACAATGACAAAAAATAATTTAACATAATTAATCCAAATTTCACAACACAAAAAAAAAAATGGTTCGGCCTAGCATCAGACAATGGGAAAATTATGCCAAGCAAAAAAAAAAAAAAAAAAATAGAACTAAAAAATATCAAACATAGTACATAAATTTCATTATCTTTTCGATTTGGTAAATAAAATAAGATTTCTATTTGCTTATTAAAAGCTAAAGCTTTTTCTACCGGATCAAATGATAACAATTTTTTATTAAATAACGTAAACCAGAATGTACCTCAATAACAAATGAAACGATGATCTTGAATATTTGCAGAACAAATTTATCGTTTTGATTACATTAAGCAAAGTTTATATGCTAATTAAGTTAAATGAGTTACATCAAACAAAAAAAAAAATTAAATACACTACCGCTCTTCTGAATAGATTCAACATATTTTTCGTATTCTACCCTGTACAGAGTATTTTATTTTTATGAAATGAATGATCATTGGAAAATGAATGGTCATAGAAAACCATCATCGATAAAAGTTGGTATTTTTTTGTTGTTGAGTTGGTAAGATTGCTACCTTTAAATTGTTTATATGATCTCAGCCGTACCATTCATATTTTGGATGTTCTGAAATATTTTCTAAATTACTATATTTTCTTTTCAAATTTGAAATTCGGTGTAGTAGAGCTTCTAGATACCAAAAGAAATCAAGAAAACTAAACCATCCAGAGAAAGGTGAAAGTATCTTCTTCAATACACTATACACTTTTATACCCGACCATAACCGTAAGTAGAAAATTTTTTTCGAAATTGCTCCAAAAAATTATCCAAAAGACTCTATTTTCCACGCAGCCCTATAAGTATGCTATGGCGCGCCGCTACTATGTATGTATTGTTGCTTAGGGTGTTTCGGAGTAACTTAAAATATGTATATTACGTTGTCTTTATACTTAGGGCCTCTTTATATATCACGAATCGTCGCGTTTTGTCTGTAATTTTCAAACCTGAAAATATGCGATTGTATATTACATAAATAAAAACAAAAAAATCTGGCATGTTCTGAATGAATAGTTAATCACAAATATAAGAATTGTACTAGCATACTTTTCGGCTTGGGAATTAGAAACGAAACGAGACGAATCGTGATACATAAAGAGGCCCTTAGTTCTAATGCTTAAAGAGGAATGTAAAAGCTTAAACTTAATTGTCGCAAAATTAAGAGCGCTCTGAGTTAAAACCTAGTTTTTACCTAAAATCGAACATAAAGAGTGGCCCCATAAAAAAAAAAACAAAAACTTGCATTAAATTATGAGAAAATTTTTTAAAATAAATTACGCTGCGTTATTGACACAAAACATTGTAGGCACAGTGAATAAAAGGAATTAAAAAAGCTGAAAGAAGGCAGGCAGCAGAGTCATAGTACTCGATACTCGCGTAATTTTTTCCTTTTAAGTGGTTAGCTCTAAAATTATCAGGTATGAATCTACGGTGACCAACCGTTCCGTATTTCCCGGGACAGTTTTGTATTTTAATATGCTGTCTCGTTTTTTCCTTAAGACGTGAAAATATCCCATATTTAATTTTTAGTCCCTTTTTTGTCCCGTATTTGTATATAAAATTGTTAAACATATCTAATGTAAGTTTCTGTCCGGTACAAATACCTCACGGAAAGAGTTTAGAAAATTTAAGTTTTATGATTTTTAGTTTTAATTTTGTTACCTTATGAAAATTTTATTATTGTACAACAGTTTTTATTGCTTACTTTCAATAAATATTATATGAAATAATCTAATATAAGAGTTTTGTTGTTACACTTTTTCTTTTGTCCCAGGTTTGTCATCGAAATTTTCATCAAACTCAAAACGGCAAGAGTGTGTGTGCGGTGCGCATATCTCTGAGATTTTATTGCAGTGAAATAAAAATATTGTAATTTTTCATATAAAGAATATATTTAATTCGAAAACTAAATACGGTGCTCCTATCTTATTGCTCTTATTTAACATTTTATTAACATTTTTTTTATAAAATTAAAACTATTTTTCAAGCAATTTTACGGCATCGTGTTCCTACCAGCACATATCCTGCAACGCAGGCACCCAATGTTCTGAAAATACTTTTAACATATATTCCTTTAGGATTATAGACGGGTCCTAGTTGTCTAATAACTTGCTGGTCATTGAAGTATGATTCACTGGACAGTTGACAAAATGCAGTCCGCAATAGAGATACTACTAAGAATAGTGCAAAGAATTTCATTTAAAAGCTTTATATGGCTTACTGACAAGTACAACGAAGACTGAAACTAAAACCATTTAAAATTTAAAAGAATTTAAATAGGAGTCACGTTGTTTTGTATGCTAAATTATTATCGATAACAATACAGATTTCGTTTAGTTTTGATTCCATTAATGAAATTGGTTACAGTTAAATGACTTATGTAATACAACAAATTATACCACTCAAAAGTTCTTTCTTACTGGGTAGAATTTATTGACTGACAAAATTGTAGCTCAAAATAAATGATTTTTTTTTTTTCAAAATGTTTCGTTGACCGTATGACAGAATGTATCATAAACATAAACGTATGTTTTGCGCCATAGTCGAGTGAATCCGAAACCTGTTTTTTTTAAATAAAAATGAATTAACATATTTACAACCGAATCAGGTTCGTACTGTAGCGGAGTTAGGGTGGGGAGAAGGGAGCAGTTGTCCCACTCGCAATAGCTTGGAGACGGCAAAATGATCCTTGGTATTTATTTAATGAAACATGCGTAAGCAAATCTGATTTCAGTTTTTTGTTAATTATTGGTGCAATTTAGGCGCCAATAACCCTAGCTCTGTCATTGGATTCGTTTGAAGAATTGCTCAAAATTTATGGTGATTATTTTTTAAATTTTTTTCCTTTAAGTGTTAGTTTTCTTAGTCAAAAAAGACACTACCAAAAAATCTGCTGAAAAAGGCATATCAAATTTTGTGCTATATTTCACAAGAATTCACGTTTGACATCAATTTTAAAGATGATTTTTGCGTCACGTTTCCTTTTATTCCTAAAGAAATTTTTCAAAAAACCGAAACGCGATATGTAATGCCAGCTCTCGAGTTATTTTATATTCCAAAGCGATGATGACTATCGCATCTTGTACATGTTGTTATCAGAAAGTTTTCTGGTGATTCATTAGGTATGCGTTGCAATTCTTCACACTTTACCCAGTGCATGCTTGTGTCACTAAAAGTTTCCATAGCGAGATTTTCCACAGTAACTTATATATTGAAAATTAAGTTTTTTAAACTTAAAATATTACAGCAATATAAAGATTAAGGCGATTTTTTTATATGAAACAACACTTAAAATATAATGAGCATATTGTATTACAGAATGTCCATCCTTTTATTTTTGAAATGTTTTCGATTAATTTAGGACTAAAGTTTTTTGTTCCTTTCTGAAAGAGTTATTGAATATTTTTTTGGCAATTTTTATACCATAGGAAAAAAATTTGCCATTTTTAGAGCGTTAAGAGGGTTTAAGTGCATCGAAAAATATAGGATATGACACGATCAATGTTGGTTATCAATTAGGAAAGCAGATTTAATTTTAGTTAGTGTATACCCTACATGGAGTTTAGGGACAACTTAGCAAGCTAATTAAATGAAAGTTAGCACACAAGCCACCCTATCCAACAAGCTTCTTGGTATTGAAAATGAATGAAATCGGTTCAGGGACACACCTACCGTCCATTTAAGAAAAATATTTAGAACGCTAAGTTTCCTAAAAATCAGTAAACAAACATTTTCATATAAATAATTCTATTGTAATATTTAAAATATATTGATGATAGTAATTTTTTCTTAAAATTTTTGGAAAAAATGATGAGAGAAAATTACGCTCGACCTCCAAATAATAAGTTCCGACTCTAAATTTCGTACATTCGCGAAAAAAAAACAAGTACAAAGTACTGACTGTGGCCCATTAATATAAGTCTTCGCAGGAATCCTTGTTCATTATAAGCAGAGCTGCGCACTACCACACACGTAGTTCTCTTCAATGCTCTTAAATGCATTTGTAGTTGTGTTGTTGTGTGCTTTTCAAATCATCACTGTATTAATTTTTACGCTCTGTATACGTAGATGATCAGTGGTGCCCACTATCGCAAGCAACGATAAGCATGTGTTAATGATTCTGTATACGTGCACGCTTTTTTACGCTCTTTAGCGTTCTTCAAGCTCCTTCTCGTTCTCATCTATACGCCTTTTGAGCGCCTGCTCGTTTTCTGGGCAGCACCGTATATGATAAACAATTTTCTTTCTGCCTCAGTCGCACTAGTGCTACGTTTCGCCCAGCCACCCAAACCCCATACGATTACAAACAACGACAATTTTCCAAACACAAGAATATCTGTTGACTTGTTGGCAGTAGTTGAAGAGAATACATCCTACTTACAACCGGCACAGCAGTCAGTCGAGTGTAACACATTGAAGGTGTAGCACGTAGGCAAATACAGCTGGGGTACGTCATACCCCACCTTATTGGCCGAGTTACAATAATATACGCAAATGAATTGAAAGAAACTTCCGAGGAGCAATAAAATGAGATAATCACAATACAAGAGAAGATGTTATGAGTGGCTTCGGAACAAAGACTCGAAAACTAAATATACTTGCGCTGATTACAATCGGACCATTTACATGAAACATGCTAATTTATACTGTGGCAGTTGAAAAATTACTATGCTTATGAATGGCACATTTTGTTGAGAGTTGGATCCACTAGGCTTAGAGCTATGGGGCCAGCAATGGAACTCAAGACAAGAGAAAGTTTGAAATTCACTTTATTGGAAGATTTTCTCCTACTGATTCCGAATATGACTATCATGCTTTTCAACAGCTCCAGTTTTGGAGATATTGCAAGAAAAAAAGTCCATTTTCAAGCAATGGAAAATCCTAAAGAACATTTTTCATTTTCGTCGCAAAAAGTTGTGAACCTATGAGATCAATAAGGTTTCATGTGAAAAAATTAGTTTAGGAATTAAATTTGTTGGAAATGTTTAATTTTGTGCCAATGAGTAAGATAATTTTAGTTCATTTCTGTATCTGGCGTCAATACTCTCACGTATTCTGACTCAACATTGTCATCAAATTATTTTCATATACAAAAAATGCAATAAATCTTAGACTACATTATTATAAACGCGAATCCCAACATTTATCATGAGATTACTGCTACCGAACATATGAATTTTTAACACTGCGCAACACTAACAGTTAATTAAGGGTAAAAACCATTAGCTATAGAGAAATAAAAAATACTTACTGGAGCTAATGTCATTTAATATACGAGTAAACGGAAAACGTGATCAATGCACAGAGCTTAAATACACAGAGACGCTAGTATCTACTTTATTCAACTCAGCACTTACTGAAAGTAAGAAATTTCACAAAAAATTATCTCAAACTTGGTAAATTTCCACCTTTTTTTTTTGGTAATTTTACTTTGGAATTCTATGTCGTGTTGCAGAACCGAAAGTCCTGCACATTTAAGCTACTCGAACATGTCGCAAAGACATCAATTTCTATCGATTGCCATCTGCGGCCTGGTGCATTTACGAGCAGTTTGCTTTCACCCAACTTCACACTTACATATATAATGTACCCGTCGGAGTTGTTGTTGGTGATGATGATGATGATGATGATGGTGTTGGTGATGTTGCTGTTGCCATTACTATTGATGATAACATTGATGTCGCACACGCATTTGAGGGCACACTGATGAGTTCGTTTTGGTTTTGTGTTGATTGCGAAATTGCCAAACGAAAGGAGTAGCAAAGGTAGCATATTTCTAATGACATCTAACTTGCAAAAAAATTTGAATTAAGAAAGAAATTATGAAAAAATTGTTGGTCAAGTTAGTTTTGATATGATGTGATAACTTGAAATATATATAATTCCTTAAAACAATCGATTGCGTAACACTTTTTAAGTTTTAAGAAGTAATTTGAATATCTAACGTACCTCGTTTTTCAGAGTTTGTATGTCTTAAAAGCTTCTTTTCTATTAAATAACTTTGTTTCAAAAATTCCAATTAAATGATTTTATTTCTCTTGAACTTATCAATGTACAAAGATTTTGAAAAGTACTTTAATATCTCGAACTCAACAAAGCAATCAACTAGCTTGATTCTTTGAACTTTCGCAGGTTCTTTGATTCTACAAAGCACTGCATTCTTAAGATGACTCTTTTTTGCTGAAAGTACTTAAATTTCACTACCCTAAGAAGTTTTCAAATAAACAATCAAGTTTCTTTATTCTAGCAGTAATGCTACGGCCCATTATTTCAGTCCGTCTTCTGTAACTTCAATCAATAGGTCTTTTTCCGCTTGTTCCCTTTGCTCTAGAGGCTTATTTTTGCTTCTATGAGAAGTGTAACGCCTATTTTTCCGAACGATATTTTTGAAGGGAAGATGATTGAGAACATAACATTTCGTTTGAAAACTTTTTTGATATAAATATTTGTGGTTTTAACTTCTAAAGAATGATCCAGGACCATCTGTTAAAGCAATATTTTTTTTTTCAGGAAAAAATTTGCGTCGTTTAATGTTCTTTTAAGAAACTTTATTACCTTCCAATAGTAAATTTAATTGAGAACTTTTTAGTTTTTTATTTCTATGTTAAGTGTTTTACTCACATGAAGTTTCATTATATTCCTTTGGAAAGCTTTCTTGACATATTAGTTAAAGCGTTTGATATTGGCCAATACATTTCCAAAAAAGTTCTTATCTTTTTGCTGAAAATTATACTTTTTCTTAAGAATCTATTTGATTCCTGCTCTTGGGTGATACACACTAATATATAGTTGAAAACTTCCCATCAACATAAAAACTTTTGCTGACACTACGAATGAACATTGGCACTTTTTCGCTTTTTCTTGAATTCTTCTTATTTACTCTTGGTATGAGGGATATCAGGGATTTCTATCAAACCTTCTTTGTTTTAGCATTAAAGTACAATTTGGCATACATTTTGATACTCATGACACGACCTTTTAAAGGCTTCTCTCAGCTTTCAATGAATTGAACGCGCGTACAACATTGAATTGATAATAAATTAAATGTTTTCACATGGGACTCGTTTTGAGAATTCATGTGCAAGTGTTTTCTTTTTGTTTTTTTATTTTTTATTTTTGTGTTACAAACGCCACGCTACCATCGAAATATACATATGTATGTACTATGCATTACGCAGTATTACAAATGTATACATTTGATACACTGTAAAAAAAAATTGTGATAATGGTATGTGAGAATAGTAAATTTAAAACAAAAAAACATGCTATCTCAATTTTTAAAAATGCTCTTTGTGTTTCAATACACATTATTTTTAAAGTTTTCGATCAAGCAGAGTAATTATATGTTATTGTCTTATTGCTCTACAAACTATAGTGTATCACTTAAAGTTATTAAAGTTCCTCAAGAACCATAAGCTACCGATACGTGAAAATTATATTTTGAAAAAGATTTTTCCAAATTTTTCTTTTCACAGTATGTCGTGAATTCTTCAAATGAAATAAAAAGCTAAGTCAATATGGGAATACATTTTTTCAATGTAACCTACATGAATGTACATTAATTTCATTTCGTTTTTCTTAGACTGCGGTTCATATAGGAAATCCCTTAAATACTTGCGTAGTCATAAAATTCCAATGTAGTATTGCCAGCAATAATCATAAAATTTGGCCAAAATTTCAAATAATTTGGTGTGCTTTAGCACAACTGCCTTGGTTTTTCTTATTCTTATTCCATGTACGACGGTATAAATTTAGCGTCAATAAAAGTTAATTAACTACATTGACAAAGCAAATATTTGCTTAGTTTGCAAAAATTCTTCGATTGACTTCTATTGTATGTTTCCGTTAACCATTAATTGATGAGATAAGACTAAATTTTGATTGTCGATTTGATATTGACTAGTAATTAGTTAGTAAGTTTATAAGACAAATGGTGTGACTTACATGTTACTTTGATTTTAATTGCTCCCGAGAGTGGTCGGGCTGTCTGATGAGATTGCGCCAGTAAAAATGATAGCAATGACTGAATCAAGTAAGCGAAAGATTTGACTTGCTTGAAGATCGTTTGAAAAAAATACAGTGCTGACTTTCAGAACTTTAAACTCTAAGATATCCTGTATTTCACGGAACTCTCTCGGGAATTTCACAGCAAAGCTTACTCTAAATTAGGTGAAATCTTTGAAGAGATCAAGCAGTGCATTTAACAAGAGCTGTTCTTTATAGTTTACTGCCCAAAAACATAATTTCCTGAGTTGCTAAAAGATTGTTTTTAGTTATAGAAACGAATGTTATTACTAAGCATTGAATTTTGTAGGTATATGGCGAATAGTTTATGCCTGAAGATGTAATACTGAGCGCGAGCCCGGTTTCGTATAAGAAATTAAAAAACAGGTTTTGATGCCCAAAGCAAAGAGATCATTCATTCAATAAATACGTTTTTCCAATACATAGCATATCACAGAAATCATTAAACAGGGGGCCCAAATAGGCTTTTGAGATGTACATAAATTGACCGTATGACTAAAAATAAAATGTCCTCATTTTCTGTTATAACATACACAAAGAAATTGTTGGGGGTTATAGTCCTCCTAACCCTACCTTAACCAAGCACTGAAAGTGGAAGAGAATGCCGCATCTGCTTACTTGTTTTGCTCGTGTTCATCTGATTAATCCTGTAGCATTCTACCCCTAGCCGTACAATAGCTTTTTATAAAGATTCCGTACGATCATTGTGATCAGTTGCTTCGATACTCTGATATGATGCATGAATTGACGAAAATTATGGAACTGATCATGCGAACTACCTCGTAAAATGCAGTGCAGTGTTGTTGAAGTAAGTGATGAGGTGCTCATTGGCATTTGTTTGCTATAAACGGCTCGTAGTGCTTTCAGTGTTTTTAATTCAAACCAACAAAAAAAAAACCGGAATGATGATTGCCCAAATGTCTTTTTATAACTAATTATTTCTGCACACCTTAAAATTGAAAATGATTCTGAACTTCCTCTAATTGGAGGATAGTTATGTAAGTTTAATCTATAATCGAATGCAGGCATTGCCTACAGAATGACAAACATTCTCACTGTAATGTTAATTAGCATTCTTAATAGTTTTTTTGTTAGTTTTTAGAGAATCTCCCCAGGGTTGCGATAATTTGCATTAAGGGCTTTGTTGCAACATTGCGGAAATTTTACCTCAGGGAGGTATGAAGCTTTCACTACTACCTGCTTAACGTTTTTGACACACAGCAAGAACAGATCAATCTTGAGTCAATAATTTATCGATGGTATTTGTGTTAATAATCTCCTGTAGTTATAAATGACAATCTAATAAAACTAACTCCAGGTCGTACTTCTGACCTATCTATGCGGTGAATGAAGTTCCATAGTGAGATTCACCCGCACCCGCAAAGAGTGCTCATATAACACGTTTGAATTTCCCACTATTTATCAATTATTTGGAGAATTTTTTCATTCAAAAAACTTTTCTGAAAATTTAAAGTTGAAGTATTCTTCTTATCGGTACTGGCTTGCTATATGGCTTGCTAATATATATTGACTTTTAGAAAACTATTGACCGTTTACTGAAAAATTTTCACATTTTCCTGTGACTTGATTGATATTTATATCCTTTGAAGCTTGCATTTCGTACTTTAAGTCAGCTGCCACAAGTTAAGATTGTTTAAAGCTTAGTTCCACGAGTATCAGTTCATTCCTTTCATCACGGTCTCAAAGGATTTGCTTACAAATTTGATATATGCAAAATGTTTTATTTACACTATTTCGAGTAACGAGTGAACCAAAACTAAAAAGTGTTGCAAAGTTCAACTTTTCAATATTATAAATTTTAAATAAAAATCTTACAACACCTTAAGCACAGACGGACCAATAGACAGACAGACAGACACAGGTAAAAAAACAAAAGACAAATAAACTGAGAGCAGAGTTGCCAAAGTAGCTTTACACTTTGCACAAACGCATTCATACATACAGTCAAACAAATATAATGGTAAAAATTTGCATAGGAGCTACACACACACACACACAATTTTGCACAAAAAAGCGTGAAAAATGAAATAAAATCCTTCTCATCGGTGTTGATGCAATAATACGAACATGAATTCCCGCAAGGAATTTTCATGCTATGAATGAGGATTTGTAATACCATACTTTGTGTAGGTGTAGTTGTGTGTTTGTGTATGTTTTTTACCTTTGTTTGTGTGCTTCTATGAGTGCGTGTAGAATTGCGGCTTGTTAGAATGCGGTTACCCGTATGAAATTGTATTTGCAAAACCAAAAACACCAAAAGTAAAGAGGAATTTCTGTGCTCCCACTCAAATTATTGTATGTAGAAAGGACACAGGTTATCTATTTACATGCATGTTTGTTCATATGCATTGCAATATATTTGCATGTGTATGTAAATGCATTCCTTTAGGTGTACACAAAATTTGGAGGTTATATAAAGAAAATGATTTGGCAATGGACAATTGTTCAACATGTGATTGTTCAATTCTTATTATCATATGGAAGGACTATATTAGTTTTTGTTGTAGCTTAGAAAGTAAGCGGTTTTAAAATACTCGTTACTATTCAAGAATCTCTTTGCTTGAACTCAGATATTTTCGAAAAATATCGAATAAATAATCTCGAGTATACATAACTGTCATGTGTGTATGATTACCTTTCGAAGTGGAATTGTTGCCACAAAGGAAATGCGTTTAAGTGTGTGGAAAATTTTACATTTGTAAAAATTGTTACACTCAAAGGATAACAGTTGATTCTTCCCAGTCAGCTAAGCAGCTAGCGCCAAGATACCAAGGTAGCAATTTTCGTTTGACACTCATTCAGTTGCAGTTGAATGGAGTTAAAAAGTATGCTTACAGTTTCAATACTCCAAGGAACATATTAAGTTCCATACAGTAAATTTGCGAAATTCCACATGTAAAATAAATAATGAAATGCAAAAAAACTTTTGCTAAACATGGATTTGGTGGCATAAAATAAAGCGAAGCGGTAGCAGGATGGTGATTGGAAGGCCTAGCTCTCTACCAGAAGGATATTATTTATGTCAAAAATAATCAAGAACTGAGCAGGTATATTAAACATTTTTACATTAGATTTTCCACTAAGCAGTTCACGTATATTGACTATCCTTTCAAATAATGTTTAATTGGGGCTATAATGTGCCATTTTTATTAGCAATATCAGTATCTATAGTATTATTTATCTATTTTACCCTATTTCGCTGGTATTTCACTCTGCACATTGGGATACTATATATAATTCCAGCAATTTCAAAATTTTTCAGAGATGAAAACAGATACCGAGACAAATTTATAGGCGTGTTGAAGGACAAGAGCAGTTCTTTCTATTAAAGGTTTTATAAAAAAAAATTTACCTTTTGATGCAACATAACCTCAAGTAACTATTTCGAAAAATCGTGATTTTCGCTCTCTTAGAAAAGAATATCTCGAGAACAGCATGTATTTTAGAAATTTTGAACTCATATTTAAATTCAGCACGTCCAAAACCCTCGGATAATCTGGTTCCTGAGTAAGAGGTTCGGCCAAATTTTGTCCGAATGCGATTCCACAAACATAATTATGTGTAGTAAAATTGAATTCAATAATTTTTATTTCACTTCATTCAAAACTAAATTGTGCCTGTTTTTCCACAATTGCACCTTTTTGTTCATTATCATTTTCTCTTTTACATCCACTTAGTTTTGCAACCCTTCGCTCGTTTTGAAACGGCAGCACGCTATTAAGTGCTGTTGCACCTTTTAATTGTTTCACAGCAATTAAAACACTGTTTCAAGTGACAACGTCCTTCTTGTTGCCGTTGTGTCATCAACGGCAACGAACGACAACGTCGTCATCTTCAGTTTTATCCTTTCCGCCCTCGTTAGGCTTAGGAAAAAAACTCAACAAAGCAAACGATTTGTCAGGCAGGATAACACAAGTTGAAGAGCATTTTGCATAAGTGGCAACAGCAACAGCAACAGCAACGAACAACGAACGGTGAACAGTGAACAGCGGCAAACAACCAGCAATGAGGTACTTAAGTCAAATCAGCACAAAAGTTGTTGCTATTGAACGTGAGAAAAAAATGAATTTGTGGCAGAAAAAAATCTGAACGAACGGGTAGAGGTAGAAAAACACAGAAAAAAAAAAACTTCAAAACTTTCTCAAAAATGTTGCAAGTTGCATAAGGTTGTTAACGTTTATGATTGTGGCCTCAAGTGGTCGCTATTGTCAGGCCTAAGTTTTGATGGGACAATTTATTATGCACTAATTACTCTTCCATTTTTATGATAAAAAAATTAAATAAAAGAATAGAGCAAAACAGAAAACTAAGATAATTTGCTGTAATAAAATTTGAAGATTATATTAATTATATTGTTGATATTATTTATAAGATCTTATCGAAACAAGCTGAAACGATTTCAGCATAAGAGATTAAGTTTAAAGTGCTAGATCTGAAAACACTACCCATTGAAATTGAATATAAATTGAATTGAAATTGAATTGAAATTGAATTGAAATTGAATTGAAATTGAATTGAATTGAAATTGAATTGAATTGAAATTGAATTGAAATTGAATTGAAATTGAATTGAAATTGAATTGAAATTGAATTGAAATTGAATTGAAATTGAATTGAAATTGAATTGAAATTGAATTGAAATTGAATTGAAATTGAATTGAAATTGAATTGAAATTGAATTGAAATTGAATTGAAATTGAATTGAAATTGAATTGAAATTGAATTGAAATTGAATTGAAATTGAATTGAAATTGAATTGAAATTGAATTGAAATTGAATTGAAATTGAATTGAAATTGAATTGAAATTGAATTGAAATTGAATTGAAATTGAATTGAAATTGAATTGAAATTGAATTGAAATTGAATTGAAATTGAATTGAAATTGAATTGAATTGAAATTGAATTGAAATTGAATTGAAATTGAATTGAAATTGAGTTGAAATTGAATTGAAATTGAATTGAAATTGAATTGAAATTGAATTGAAATTGAATTGAAATTGAATTGAAATTGAATTGAAATTGAATTGAAATTGAATTGAAATTGAATTGAAATTGAATTGAAATTGAATTGAAATTGAATTGAAATTGAATTGAAATTGAATTGAAATTGAATTGAAATTGAATTGAAATTGAATTGAAATTGAATTGAAATTGAATTGAAATTGAATTGAAATTGAATTGAAATTGAATTGAAATTGAATTGAAATTGAATTGAAATTGAATTGAAATTGAATTGAAATTGAATTGAAATTGAATTGAAATTGAATTGAAATTGAATTGAAATTGAATTGAAATTGAATTGAAATTGAATTGAAATTGAATTGAAATTGAATTGAAATTGAATTGAAATTGAATTGAAATTGAATTGAAATTGAAATTGAATTGAATTGAAATTGAATTGAAATTGAATTGAAATTGAATTGAAATTGAGTTGAAATTGAATTGAAATTGAATTGAAATTGAATTGAAATTGAATTGAAATTGAATTGAAATTGAATTGAAATTGAATTGAAATTGAATTGGAATTGAATTGAAATTAAATTGAAATTGAATTGAAATTGAATTGAAATTGAATTGAAATTGAATTGAAATTGAATTGAAATTGAATTGAAATTGAATTGAAATTGAATTGAAATTGAATTGAAATTGAATTGAAATTGAATTGAAATTGAATTGAAATTGAATTGAAATTGAATTGAAATTGAATTGAAATTGAATTGAAATCGAATTGAATTGAAATTGAATTGAAATTGAATTGAAATTGAATTGAAATTGAGTTGAAATTGAATTGAAATTGAATTGAATTGAATTGAAATTGAATTGAAATTGAATTGAAATTGAATTGAAACCATGTCATTTAAAATTTTATTTTATCATAAGAGAGATAAACCAATTTGTTGTTGCTGGCAAATAAATCACTCTTGATTGAATTAAGAAACCACAAATTTTTATAAACAAATAAGTTAAGGGAAGGAAGCATTAACTAGTCCACATTTTTTTTTCACTATTCCTAAAAATATGCTACATTCTTTTGCTTGGCCATACAAAAGGGCACCAACATATATTTTGTTTTCTATTTTAATGGCTATTGTAAGCACAGTTGTAAACACAATCAAATTAAGACATAAAAATGTTTGCTATCATTTGACTTTTGTACCCACATGTTAAGGGTTACCTTTTAAGTGACCCCTTTTATTGTTTTTGAAGATTTCAATCCAGCACTGTGCTTAACAAACTGGGGTTGAGAGTTGCAAGTTTTGCGCCACGACATATGTGGGGGGAAATGCCGCATAAATTTTTCATCTTATTTTGCTACTCCGTATATCTTTATAATTCATAACTCGCCACATTTTGCTGCACATTAGCCATAAATTCAAGGATCACATAAATCTTTGAAAAAATGCAATAATGTTTTTTTTTTGCTGTTCTCTTTTTTTTTTGCTTATTTCGAGCTTTTGCTGAGGCAACATTACTTTAGCATCCTCTACGTTCAAGTGTTTTCGTTGGTAGAGTTATTGTAGTTGTTTTTGTTGTACCTGCTGCTGCTGCTATAAAAAATTAAATCCTTAAAAATTGCATTTAAAGTTGGTTGAGTATATGAAGGATTACAAAAAAAAAAGTCGAAAAAATGCCTTTTATGCAAAATTGTAAAATAAACTTTATTTGTTTTTGTAACAAATGCTATTTATGGAAAGAGAAATTTAAATATCTAAAGTAAATTCGCTCCGGCATTATTAGCAAAAAAGGCTTAACGAAAACCTTCAATTAAAATCTTTCAAATGTCCGGAGGACGCATAACAAAAGCATTAGATTCTTTCGTTCCATAATCTTCATAACTTACGGTATTGAGATGGTAATTGAGCATTAAAGAATATATACTTCAGATTATTTATACTGACCGCTGCACAGCGTGCCTATTAACCAAGAAGTCTTAATTATGATTTCTTTGCCAATGAAATATAATTTCCTACATAAATAACATAAATTCCCATAGAAGACCGATCGATATATCTTCCGTTTTACAAAAATCTTCATAGCCATATTTTTTTTCTAAGCCGATAGCCCTGTCAGCTACCGCCCATACAAATATAAAATTTTAAACGCTATATTGAGAGACTTACTTAAGTAATATAGTGTAAAAAAGTTTCTCACATAAAACAAGGACTAATTTGTAAAAGCTCTGGACAAAAAATTGTGTGTGCTTTTGACAGGAAGACAGGACGACTGACGTACGGAGATGTCTATGTAAATTGACTTAGAAGATGGTGGTGATAAAGGCTAAGTATAAATTTCAATGCCTACGTTATCGTAGGGGAGCCCAACAGGCGATTTTGGGATTTACTCGAGCGCGGCAGATTACGATATGGGGGATACCTTTCACCATGTTGAGTACCTCTATCGAGTGTAGGGCAGCCGATCGGAATAGTTAAAAAAAAATCGATAGCTAGATTTACTCGAGCGCGTCAGATTAAGACATGGTGGTTTAATTACTGGGTTCGCATTTCAATAATCTGACGATTTGAGCGTGATGTAAGGGAGTGGGAGGTTCACAAATTTGCAAAAAAAAAAACGTCACCTGGACATTCTCGAGTGTGGTCATATTTTATTTTAGTTTGAAAGAAATAATTCAAGGATAACGGAAAAAATATAATCTACCGATTTCCACAAGCCGAAGTAACAAAAATCGTCAATAAAGTTTTGGCTTGTTTGTTTGGGTTTTAAGTTTTGTGAATTATATTTTGTGAGTTTAATATGGAAATTTTTCATAAGGTCAGATCAAGCAAAGCCCTCCCAATAATCGTCAGATTATGGATCAGCATGACCAGGAAATCAAGCTGAACTAAAAAATCCATAAAAATCTGACGCGCTCGAGTAACTACAAATTTTGCATTTTCGAAAAGTTACCGCGAGCTTGCGTCACTTCCGAATCGTTAGTCTTATGAATGGGAGCTTAACATCCTTTTGAATATCTGACGCGCTAGAGTAAACGTTTTTTGCCATTTTCAACTCATCCGTACGGCCAGACCCACCATCCAAACAGGCAGATTAATATACCTCCGTCATCAGAGGCACGTGTGGCATATACACTATCAATATCTGACGTGATGTCGATGCTTTTTTTACATTTTTGTAAGCCTGTAGTGACTTCCCCCACCGGTGAAAGGGTAAACATTATATGACCTTTTCTTTTTCCTACCATCTTACCTTCAAAATCCAATAGGTCCTTGCCACGCTCGAGTAAATCCACATTTAGCAACGTGAGCTCCCCTACTAATATATCTAGGGTATAAATAAAGAGGAAATATTGCAAAGCAAAGCACACACACTTCCATATTCACGTAGAAGACAAAACATTACCTCTGTTTCTGGTGGCAGTTAAGACGCCAAAAATTTAAATACAGACAATACAAACAAAAAAATAGAAACTTACCAATTATGACCACCGATTTCCTCAAGCATTAGAAATACCCTCTCCAAAAACCCAGCGAAAAATATTTGGCAACACTTGAGCGCAACAACAATAACGAATGATGTTCTTCACTTTCGCAATAACAGTAAGGCACACATTCTATTAAATGATTTTCATGAATTCTTAATTCACAAATAAAACAAACACTCGCGATATTTAGGAAAAATTAAATATAATTTTAAATATTTATTAATTTTTTTGAGCAAATGATAATATTTTCAATAAAATTGCATTTCAATTTGCAATGAAAAAGCATAACAAAAGAAAAAACACTGCACTTGCACTGGCGGCTCTGCCGACGCGCCGCTTCGACTCAGATTTTGCATTCTTTTGCCTTTTTTATTAAAATATTTTATTAAATTTAACACTTAAAACACTTGAGGCAATTAATTTCACTATATTTTGTTTATTAAATTTGTTTATAATATTGAAAATGCAAAATTTAGTTTAGAAATAATGAACTCGCTATTTGAAAAGTAAATTAAAACTATTGGTTGACAACTGTCAGCTGATTGGCGTTGCCACCTGCTTGATTGTAACTATGAAAGGGAAAATTTACTTCATAAAACCTATAATTTCCTATGCTGAAAACCTATTATTTAGCAAAAATATTTTACCTGTTACAAAAAATTTATGTATGTAAAAGTTATATTACTATAAGCAAATTTATGAAGCTTATTTAAATACAGCAAAAAATTATAAACTTTTTATAGTTTTGTAACATTAAAGCGAATTTTATACGTGAGTAAAAAATTTTTCAAAAAATAATTTAAGTTTTTTCATTTTATTAAAAGCTTTTAATACAGCTCACGCGTTGTCGCTTTATCGCGTCATGGCTTTCTACGCGTCTTGTTTTTGAAGTTGCATACAGCGCTTCTTAGCGTCAAAGCTTTATATGAAAACAGTTGACAGTTAACGAAATTGTATACCCTAAAAAATATTTTTAATAAATTGAAAAGTTTATTTAATAAATGAAACAGCTGATGATGTGAGAAACCGTAGAAAATGTTGAAAATCATAACTTTTCGCGTCAAACACATTTTGACTTTCAACCCAATCCAAACAAATGCAGGGAATCAACTTTTTCTGACGGGAGCGTATGCTGCGACAAAGCGACGACGATTGAAAATGGGCGAAATCTGTTTACGGCACGACTTATTGCAAAAACTTCAAACGTATCTCAGTGTTGGAAAAATTTAAAAAATTAATAAATAGATTTTGTTAAACCTGTAAGCCAATACACGCACCTCTCACATCCATTGCCTCATTTTGAAAATAAATGTCAACGCATAAATGTCAAATTAGAAATAACGCTATGCGGTCTTCCGCAGAAGCTTCGTTGCATTTAAATGCAAATTTTAAAGACATCAAATTTTCGGCGCACACGCGAACAATTTGCTTAGCATACAAATAGTGGGGTATTATTACTTTGCATAGCAAAAAGAAGAAACAAGACATGAGCTTGGAAATTTGATGTGCTCGCTACAGTGCTATGCTGCACCCTCGCCTTGCTACATGCTACATCTTCTCATTTAGTTACCGCAAAACGAGTGTCATTGAAAGGATCTTGCATTAAATTATGGCAAATTGTGGTAACATTTTGTCAAATGTGAACATTTTCGGCAAACTTCAAGCTGCCGCTGCATGTTGCAATCCAATGACATACGAAAGGAAACGTACCACCACCATCACTGCCTTTGATGCCACTAGAGCCGCCGTTACTGCTGTAAAGAACTTTTAACTGTCAGATTTTATTGCCGAGACGTGTGCATTGCACGCACGCTTGTACTATTTATACACGAATGTGTGTTTGTTTCAAGGTGCTGGGGTGGTGCTGGAAACGGTGAGTGGTGTCGTTGCCAACTTGCGTTAGGATGCGTGTAATTTTATAGTTTCCTGTTGACGCACAGTGAATGAGAGCTGTAAAATAATTTAATATGAACATTTTTTCGATCCACAAGTATTAGGTTAATCCTTCTTATGAGAAAGTTATACTATTTATATAAAATTGCTTATATGGAAATGGTTTGTAACGCTTTGGCGCAAAATATACTGAACCGATTTCAAAAATTTCTTTTTTAAAACAACAAATTTGCGCTAACAAAGATTATTGCATACATATTCTGTTTATTTTTAAAAGTTAAATATCCTTTTTTAGGATTCCGTTTTTTCAAAACCTCACACAATAATTGTCGTTTGACTTTTCGTTGCTTATGCTTTAAAAACCGAAAATTGTTTCAAATATTTATGAATATATATTTAATATTTAATTTCAGCCTACCTTCCATTTGAGAAATGCTTCAATATTCGCCCACTGTGCGTATCATTGCGTTATATTGGAGTAGCAAGAATTACTTTCTTCTACGATATGTAAGTAATTTTGTGTTGGTGTGCGTTTTAGTGCATTTTCGCGTTGTTGTACAAATTTATATTTTCACATTTTTTTTTTTGTTCGTCCTTTTTATATCCTTACAAGTGAACAAAGTGAATTTTAAGCATATTTTATGAGTTTCTTAAGCATACGAGCAACTGACTATATGGTTATGTTCTGCACAAGGCTGCTGCTGCTGCTGCTACTGTCCTTTTAACTTAAGACAATTTGTGCAATTTGCGTCGTAGTGACGCAACATGTCCGCTATACGCATACATACATACATACACACGCATACAAACTATGTGCGAGGGTGTGTGAAATTTTATGACTTCCTGTCAGGTGACATTTTGAAATTGCAATAGTGTTGTTTGATGCCATTCGATGTTGTTGTTGTTGTTCTTGTTATTGTAGTTGTCTACGCTTTTCCGTGGGGAATTTTATTTACTTCTTTTATTTTACCACTAGGTACCAGTAGACACTTGTTATCCTCTATATAGGATTTTGTGGCAACATAAAACTTTGTTAAGAAAAATTAAAGTTTAGCGTTAGTGTTTTTGTTTTTTAAAAGGTCGATATTAAATTTAATTCAATTGAGAAAGACATTTCTTGCTTGGAAAATAAACGTGCTATTTTTCATTAAGTTCGGAATAACATTTTTTAAAAGCGCTGTTTTTGTTATTTTACATTTTTCAAATGCGGCAAGTATTTTGAAAGCCATGTGCCATGGATATCAAATAAAATATTCAATAAATCCACTTCTTTGTTATGAAGTTGTTCCACGTCTAAGCAACAGTGGTTATTTTAAAAATCTATTAGAGATATTTAATACAATTTTGATTAAATTTAATACTTTTCAATAGATTACAAAATTTTGTAAAGAATTTTATACTAAATTTTAATACACAAGTATTATATTTGATTTTTAAACCATGCTGTATTATATTTTAATACTTCAATACATACAATAATACTACGTTGGCTGATGTCGTTAAACTGCGCTTGCAACCATTGTATTAAAAGGGAACTTGGTTCAAATCCCATTCGAAATGAAAACTTTTTTTTTTTAAATCTTAATACAAACGAGTTTTAAATTTTAATACAAATTATAATATAAATTTGTATTAGATTTTAATACAATTTTCGTGTAGTCTAATAGGTAAACCCAAAAGTATTAAAATTTAATCCAAAATTTCTAACCGTGTAGGAACATAATATTGTTTGCATTATTTTTGAGAAAACTCCTAAAGCATATTCAAAGACAAAAGTCGTGCTTAACTGAAAACTCGTTTTATAAAACAATAGATGGATTTTATCACAGAGCGTCACTTTTATCAAATTATCAAACACAAAAAAAAACTAGCAATACATAAATGTACTGAAATCTTTCAGCAAAATCTTGCAAAACTTAAATCGAAAGAGAAAAAAAACTTAAGCACAACAACAACAACCAAAGTACTGGTATTGAAAAATAAATCCCGTGCAAGTGGATTTCGTAAAAACATGCAACACTGCATGGCATAGCACAATGTCAGTGTTAGCAAAAGTTGTTAATATGACTGAAAGTGGAGGCAAAAACTTTGTTTTCTCCAACGACTTTTTCATGTATTGTTGCTAGAAAAAAAAATAATGGAAGTAACAGTACATATTAGAAATTCGCAACGTTTTGTCAGAAAGCCAAGTAAAAGCGCACACAATTTTCTAAAGAGGGGAAATGACAATAGAAAAAAAAAAAAACAAGTGAGGAAAAAGCTAACGACAAAGGCGACATCTATATTAAATTATCCCATTATGCAATTTTCAAAACGTGTGTAGAATTTTAAAAATTCAAACACAGTAAATATTACCAAGTTTTAGCTCTCTCTCTCTCTTTTCTAAGTATTTGAGACGCAGCGGAAGCAGTGACGGCTAGAAAATGCCAACATACAAAGTGCTAAGTGAGAAAATTAAGTATAGTTACATAGCTCTGCTGAGTGGGATGTACAAAATTTCTAAAACATACAATGAAAATTGCATTTGCGTTGTCATCTCGTTAGGCTAAGGTTTATGAAAATATTTTAAAGGAAATTTTGCAATTTACACGACTTTCAAAATATATGTATGTACATATGTACATTGTTAGTGCAAAATAATAAAAATTAACAACAAATTTGGTTTGTTTCTTTTCTATGTTTCTTTGTTCTTTTACAAATTACACTTGCAACTAAATGAAAAAGTTTGCAACACTCTGTTTATTATGCGCCCCAATTTGTTACCTGTTTGTGTATTAGAAAACTTTGCCTTCAAAACTCGTTGTTTCCTGTTAACGTTCTCCTGTAATTTGTGCTGCGTTACAAATAAAAAAAAAAAATTTCCTTATTGTCCTTTTTAGCAAAACTTGACACGTCTTTACATTAAAAAAAAAAAAAAAAGAAAATGAAAAAAATTTGAAACTGGAGTTTTCTAGTAAAAGTTTTTAATTCTCCTTTTGTTCGAACTTTGTATGCCATGCATGTGTCTCTCTCTCTCTCTCTATGCGCCGTTTGATTGATTTAAAAGTTTGTCAAACATTTTTTGTTGTGGTTTCATATTTGCACTTGCTCTTTAATTACATGAAGTTTGCAAAATACGAAATCGAAAAAAATATATGCCTTTTAAACACTGAGAAAAAAATATTGCTTAAAATTTCAGTCCAAAGTCCAAAGTTGAATGTGAATAGCTCTGCTAAACGTAATGGTCGGATTTTTCTATGGTATTTTTTGCACATCAAACTCGATTTATTATAGTTCCTTGTATAATTCTGAAATAAACTTCAAATTTCAATGCCATTTTCGAACTAAATACGAAATGAAATCAAAACAAACCTGAATATTATAGTAGTAAAGTAATTTTTCCAATATTTTTTCGTATGTAACTTTTGCCATGTGTTTGCAAAAATATTTGAAAAAAAAGTTTCTTTGTAAAATCAGATAAGCAAAGATAATAAAATGTACTTTCCACACAAAAGCCTAAGTAAAGGATTCCTTTGGTTTCGAATTGGTCTTAAATATTTCCAAATTTTTGAATTAATATTCTTGTCGGATTTTTTGCTTAATCAGTGAGAAAAAAAAAATTAAAACTGAACAGAACAAATAGCTAAAATATATCGAATGGATC
The DNA here is from genome assembly GCA_963662105.1 of Meiosimyza platycephala. Taxonomy (NCBI): domain Eukaryota; kingdom Metazoa; phylum Arthropoda; class Insecta; order Diptera; family Lauxaniidae; genus Meiosimyza; species Meiosimyza platycephala. The sequence goes on along the minus strand of OY759211.1, from coordinate 78,122,765 downwards.
TGTAGTTGCGGGCGGCAGAAGAAGACTGAAGTATCAACTCACTCTGCCCCTTGTTAAGCTCCTTAATCTGCTTGATTGTTCCACGAAATACATACCATTCAACTTACACTGTGAATGTGTGTAATTCTTCTGTACCACACCTGATCTAATCGTGCAGATTAGCTTTTACCCAAGCAGATTCTTCACTTGGGTGTCACTTTCCTTAATAGGGCTTCCACAAAAAATCTATCATGGTGCAGGATATTTCTTCGCTTAATAGATTTCTTACTAAAGCAATTATTTCCACAGATCGATTGCAGACCAAATATTTTGTTTAAGGCAAAACCTTTGAAAATCCAACAGGTTTTAAATTGGCATTGGATCAATGCCGCGTACGACTTTGTAAAATGACTGGTCATTTCGCTGTCTAGAAAATTAATCCTCTGATGTCACGCAATGCTTTAAAATGCACGGTATACTATGCGTTGTTACATTATTTTCAGCCGCTCCAAGCAAAATGATATATTATATGAATTGGACTAAAAAACATATTTCAATTTATATTTAGACTATGAGATGTAAGAAGTTACATAATGTTAATAGAAGTTGTTCAAACCTAATACCAACGGTACTATTGAGAAACAACAAAACAACAAAAGCTACACAAATTTAAGAAGATCCGAAAAATCAGACGACAATTTTTGTGTGAAGTTTTGCAAAAACTGAAACCTTAAACACGGATAATTAACTTAAAAAAAATTAAGTATGCAATAACCTTCTTGAGCAAATATATGTTGTTTTAAAAAAGAGAATATTAAAATCGGTTCAGTATATTTTCCGCCAAAGCGTTACAAACCATTTTAATATAATCAAATTTATATAAGTAGTATAGCTGATCCAACGCTGAAAAAAAACGTCTTAGCTATAATAATGCTTATTTTGTTAAATATTAAGAACGTTTTCAGCCAATACTCTCCCCAAATTCGACAGAAATCAAGCAAAACTACAAAAAATTTGTGCACAAGCTTTTCATGAAATATCAAACATTTTGCAAAACCTCTATTCTACGAAAACTTTCAATATATGCTGCTGCGTTGTCATATTTTACCCATAGTTTATGCTGAACGCCTGTCATTTGTTTCTGTCACATGTTGCATTTAAATCGCCTGCTTAAAACATGTTGATATAACAAAACTGCATACGCATACTACTTAACTTCAATGTCCCATGTACATAGGCTTCCGTTTCCGGGCAACTTCTTTGTTTATTTTCAATTTGTTTTTTTCAACTGATTTCAAGTGTAGTTGCTAGATTTTTAATCAAATCAAAACAAAAGACAAGGACAACACATTTACATTTTAAGCGGATGCAGTTAACGTACATTGTTGCTTTAACCCATTTTGTAACATAGTAGCTTTGCAGTTCAGTTTTTAATTGTGTGAAAAGATCATATCGTTAGAGTTTGTGCTAAGTGAAAACATAAAAGGATCATTGGTCATAGATTTTTTTCCTCCTCTGAGGACTTCAAATGTCTGAAGGCGAAGTGTACGTTGTAGCTAACATTTTAATGCTGAGTGTTTCACCAAATTCAAAAAATTTCGAACTTTGTTATTGTTGGTCATTTTCTGGCGATATTCTCGGTTTTTGATTTATTTTGGCAATGGTTAAATTGGTACAAAAAAATTTCAGGCAAAAAACATGCTTGTCATGAAATGGGTTAATCCAATGTAACTAACTACCACCCTTACGCATTTGCAATAATCAAACAGTGCAAAATGAGTTTAAAATTCAAATGAAAATAACGCAGAAATGCAATGAATTTGAAGAATAAATGCGAGTGGAATAAAATTTTATAGTAGTAAACAATTCACTGCATTAAAATGCAAGTTTTAGCATGGAGTATTGAAAAAAGGAGCAAGGATACGAGTATGCGACATACACGCTATATCAACATTGTATCAGCAGAATTTGGTTATGTAAATTTTCTTATTAGATATTTTCTAGTTGTTATTGTTTCTTTGATTTTTTGCATGCATTGTGGTTTTCTTAAAAACATAGTATAGACTAAAATTTTATGCTTCATAAATTATAGAAAATTATTGTGGAGTATAACTTTGAATCACATAAATACATTTTTTATATTGGCAAGTTGTACAAAATATTTACAAGCAAAAAAATGAACCAAATAAAGCTACAGAATTATTTTTCAATTCCATAAATTGTAAGTACAACTATTCAAATTATGTCCCCAACGTTTCAAATAAAAATTTTAACTCGTTTTGATGTTATGAGTTGTTAAATGAGCGTTCTTCGTTTCGGAGTCAAATTAATTTTTTAAGAAATGGTTCAAAATATCATTTGGTATAGTTTGATTATAGTACGGGAAGCAGCGTTCCATTTTGCGAAGCAATTCAGCCGTCAGCCGGCAGGTGGGTCTGGTTGTGAGAGGCCGACAAAAAAAAATTTTCCGCAATAACTCGAAAAGTAAGCCACAAGTAGAAAAATATATTTTGACAAATGTTGTAGAGGAGATAATAACACATCGATTTCATGCCTGAAATATTTCCGTATGACAAGATTTGACCCACTTTTCATAGTTTTAAAAGTATTAATAACCATCTCCATTTTCGAAAAAATACGGTTTTTATTGAAAGTCTTAAACTAACATTACTTGTTTGAATCTGAGAACCGGATTTTTCGCCCAAAATAACTATTTTCGCTCAAAATTACAGAATTTACCGGAAACTTTAAAACGGTCAAAAATGGGCCAAATATTGTCGTTTGGAAACTTTTCTGGCATGAAATCGAAGTGTTTTCATCTCCTCTACAACATTGGTCGTAATATATTTTTGTACTTGTGGCTTACTTTTCAAGCTATTGCGCAAAACTTTTTTTGTCGACCTCTCACAACCAGGCCCACCACTAGTCTGTCGGCTGACGCTTATTTCGATCATCAGCTATACATAAACTATCATTTGCAAAAAAAAATTAAGTTGGAGGACATTGCTTCGCAAAATGCAACGCTGTCTTCCATATTATTATTGCTTTAATCTGCACTTAAAATTGTCGCATTAGGCACAGTTCTTACGAACGTTTTTCCAACGCGCGTTTCAGCATAATACAAAATTATATGCAATGAACCACACCATCAACACACGATTTTTAAAGCGCGTTGGAATGCACGTTGATTTTACTTACATTGAAGTTATGTTAAACGCGCGTTGAAAAAACGCTCGTGTGAAGGTAGCCTTAGCCGTATTTTATTTGCTCTGGTTAAACCTAATACTGAATAAAACGCAAAATCTTAAATCTTTTATAATTCCACTACTGACTACTTGGAAGCATGATGGTGTTGACAGCGCTTCTGCTTTAAAATCAGAGCCGCGTTTAGGGTCGACAAACTCGTGCGGTCACTATATAGATTTTATTTTTTTTTTTAAAAATTATATTAACAGTAATACATTTTTGATAAATAATAAGTATTCAACAAAAGAAATTACAACTTTAATAAAATAAATTATCACTATTCAAATCCCACATTTGAATGCGTTTAGAAAATGTTCTCCGTTCTAGTTGCAATCAAGCAAGTGGCAACACTAATCAGTTGACGACCATTAGTTTTAATTTACTTTTCAAACTGCCAGTGAATTTCTGCAATTAAATTTTGCATTTTTAATAGTAAAAACAAATTTAATAAAAAAAATATAGTGAAAATGAATGCCTCAAGTGTTTTTAGTGTTAAATTTAATAAAATATTTTAATAAAAAGGCAAAAGAATTCAAAATCTGAGTTGAAGCGGCGTCGTCGGCAGAGCCGCCAGTGCAAGTGTAGTGTTTTTTTTTGTTGTGCTTTATCGTTGCAAATTGAAATGCAATTTTATTGAAAATATTATCATTTGCTCAAAAAATTAGTAAATATTTAAAATTATATTTTATTTTTCCTAAATATCGCGAGTGTTTGTTTTATTTGTAAAAAAAGAATTCATGAAAATCATTTAACAGTATGTGTGCCTTACTGTTGTTGCTAAAGTGAAGAACATCATTCGTTATTGTTGTTGCGCTCAAGTGTTGCCAAATATTTTTCGCTGGGTTTTTGGAGAGGGTATTTCTAATGCTTGAGGAAATTGGTGGTCATAATTGGTAAGTTTCTATTGTTTATAATTAAATTTTCGTCGTCTTAAATTGTTTACTAACTAATGGGAACTGCCACTATGTTTTTATGTTTTTATATTTTATTGAAATGTATACCTACTTTTGATGTGCGTTAATTAGCCATCTCCACATGCCAGTCATTCCGTAAATATCGTTTACGCGAAAAACAAGCGAGATATTTATGTGGTACCACGCCCACTTTCAAAAATTTTCCCAGTTCTTGCCCAGAATTTTTCCGAATTATTGATACTATTTCTGTAAATATTTTATCAGTACATAAAATAATTTTTTCTGATAACGTTCCGAAGTTTTCACTTGAAAGAGTGGTGTCATGCCCTCTAATAAAAATTTGCCAACTTTTTGTCTGATGCTAACCGAACCATTTTTTAAATTTGCGTGAATTTCGGTTCCATTATCTTAAATAATTCTCTCAGTATAGCGTTTTGATGTTTTCGCTTTTCGAAAATTTCCAACTTTTTTGTCCAGAGCTTGATGAAGTTATTTCTAGTTTTACCTATAAGCAATTTTATTACACTACATCAAATAATTCTCTAAATATAGCGTTTCAAATATTTTATTTGTATAGGAGATAGTTGTGTCCTTATATTGATTTCGCTCATTTTTCATGCCAAGAAGATTTTTTAAAGATTCAACCAGTATACCGACTTTCATTAAATAAGTTGGTTAGTTTTCATGCAAACGTTATTTCCACAGACAAACAGAAACACAGCCAGACATTCACACAGCCAAATACATATATAGCCAAATCGATGCCGCTTGAGACGCAAATCAAGAATATATATGCTGAGTGTAGGGTATAAAAAAAAAAATAGATATCAAAAAATGTTTGCCGCAACGAAATTAGAAAATGAAACAAATACAAATGTTGACTGCAATCTACTAAAATCAACAACAACAACAAGAACAATGACTGCGGCAGTGGTTTCATTAAAACAACCCAAGAAATGAACGTGTAGCGATATGAGCCAAGCAGCTTTGGCGTCATCTATTAAAACCGCAAACATTGCTGAAAGTCGGGTCGAGCTAAACCATACCTATAGTTTTTGGTGTTTTTTGTGAATTTTAAATTAAGTACAGAAGGTGCAGAAGGAGTTTCTCTTATTGCAAATGTATTTTAATTTTTGGTTTTTTTGAAGTAAGATAGTAATCGGAGTAGTATGTTTAAATTGAAATTGAAATTTTAAATTTATTTAAAATATATTGGAAGAAGGAAAAGTTTTCAAGTTGTTTAACTTTTCTAGAAGATTGTTTGCTCGAAATGCTTCTTCTCACAAAATAGTGATGAATTCTTTAGACTTTGGGTAGATTTCAGATAAGTTGTTGATGAAGCCGTCATCATGACACTCAAAAAACTGCATTAAGTATCGAGCTAATGAAGGTATAAGCCATATGATTGTGTTAAAGATACTTATATTGTTTATGTTGCTTGCATTTAAGCTACAGTGGTCGGCATATATATTTTGACAAATATGTGCGTTTTAGTGTTCTTTCTGCAATGGCTAACTGTCAATGCTAACGGTACTATATACTTATGTAAAAGAAATAACACATGCTAGGTGTCAAAAAGAACAAAAAAGCTGCATATTTTCTCTGCTGATTTAAGTGCTGCAGTATTTTTAAAATATAAAAAACCATTTTGTGGGTGGCATAAGTATTTTGACAATTTTTATGGCATAACCTTACTTTGGGAGTGCCGCTCATATTTCAATAAAAATCCTACTTTCTTACGAGGCTTTTAATACTGAACACAAATAGGAATCAAAAGTTGGGTGACGCATCTATTTTCGGAGATATAGCCATCAGATGTCGGGGATATAGCTTTTAATGAAATCATTGTCATAATTTGGGAACCCCTGGATCAACTTTCAAAATATGGATGTCATATGAAAGATAATTTAATAAACTATAATATAAACTCATTAAAATTTGAAATTTCAGCTACAGTTTTTGAAAATTTTCGAGATATTACAATTTATTTAAGTTTATGGTCAATTTATTTTGTTAAAAAGCGTTATTTTTTTGGAAAAGTTTTTATTCAGTAAAAATTTGAATTAATACATAAGAAAGCGCATTTTATGTCCTTTCAAATGGTGTGCTATTCCAAGCTGGTTTTCTTGGATTTCCGAATTTTTTAAGGAAGGAAAGTGAACGAGCTCTAGAAATTTACTTGAAATATTGGATCGCTTACTTTTTTATTAAAATTTTTAGATTTTTTTTTTTAAAAATAACACCGCAAACAAATGTGCTATTGTTTTTATTGTTGTTATTGTTGATACTGTTGCTGATGTTGCACTTTTATTGTTGTTGGTGTTCTTGCTTTTGTTTTTTCAACAAACTCCAAAATTTCAAGTAAATTTCTAGAGACTGTTCACTTTCCTTCCTTAAAAAATCCGGAAATCCAAGAAAACCAACTTAGAATAGCACACCATTTGAAAGGACATAAAATGCGCTTTCTTATGTATTAATCCAAATTTTTACTGAATAAAAACTTTTCCAAAAAAATAACACTTTTTAACAAAATAAATTGACCATAAACTTAAATAAATTGTAATATCTCGAAATTTTCGAAAAATATAGCTGAAATTTAAAATTTTTATGAGTTTATATTATAGTTTATTAAATTATCTTTCATATGACATCCATATTTTGAAAGTTGATCCAGGGGTTCCCAAATTATGACAATGATTTCATTAAAAGCTATATCCCCGACATCTGATGGCTATATCTCCGAAAATAGATGCGTGACCCAACTTTTGATTCCATATTCGTGTTCAGTATTGAAAGCCTCGTAAGAAAGTAGGATTTTATTAAAATATGGGCTGTACTCCCAAAGTAAAGTTATGCCAAAAAAATTGTCAAAATACTTATGTCACCCACAAAATGGTTTTTTATCTTTTAAATATACTGCAGCACTTAAATCAGCAGAGAAAATACGCAGCTTTTTTGTTCTTTTTGACACCTAGCATGTGTTATTTCTTTTACATAAGTATATAGTACCGCTGACATTGACAATTAGCCATTGCAGAAAGAACACTAAAACGTACATATTTGTCAAAATATATATGCCGACCACTGTATGTCCTTAGAGAATTAATCAACAGTCTTAATGATAACCGGACAGCTCCCATAGCCGGACACATTTCGTCGAAATTCAATTTTCATTAACTTTTCCATACAAAATTAATTCCGATAGCCGGACGCGGACACTACATTCTCTATCCTTTTGATCAAAATATCTCTTTTCAACAAACAGAATTAAATAAGAATTCTATTAAATTTGTACTACTTGGCTTTTTTTACAAATTCTTATTCGGTTTTGTTTTGAAAGTAACGAATTTGGTGGTTCCCCTAATAATGCTAATGTACCTACACATTTATGTCAAAAATGTTGAGTAGAGTTGGAATTTTTCTTACATTCTGGTTCGCTGGTGTTGATAAATTTTTGAAAATCGATTAAAGTTTATTAACTGAATATAACAATACTGAAGTACAATTTGAAAATCAAAGCGACACTCTAGAGATAAGCGAGTCTGAAGACGAGGTTGATGAGAAAATTGCTGACCCCATAACTTCATATGCAGAAAGTTGCCCGTTTGAGGCATTTTGCAAAATGTAGAGACGCATCTTGACACCCAAGATTAGAAGTTGAGCCAATTGAAGTTAAAACAAAAAAAAAACTATTTTTGTTCCTTCCCCATAAGCGGACATCTCCCATAACCAGACAAAAATACTGCGACGGTTGGTGGTTGATCAAATAAATGTTATGAAGTCATGATGTTTTTGATGCCAGTGTGAAAGCCTTATAAATCAAAATACAAAACCGCCTAAAAAAAATTTATTTGTCAAAAGTTTAAAGCAAAAAATCCTGAATATTTATTATTGCAATCGTCTAATATTTTTTTTCACCTTAAATTTTCTGCGATTTTTCATAGGAAAGAATAGAAATCTGATTCCATTTGAGTCACTTTTCGTTGATAAATTAAGAGCTCGATAGAATTATGTAAGTAAAATGAACTGTTTGATCCACTATCGCTATTAAATAACTCCTTTTTGCAGCAATTACATTTTCACCATAAGCTTTAAAGCGCAAAAGCATAAAATTAAAGTCTTAAATATTTTATAAAAAAATTCAATAATTTTTTTTTTTCAGAAACTGTTGCTCATTTAGCACATAAATTTCGAAACAGCAATAAAATTTTTCGGTTTGATATTATCGCTAGGGGAAACTTCACTACACCAACGCCGCCGCTGGTGCTGCTGCTGCGCATATGGAAACAGCACCATAAATTTAATTACCCTTATTGCGTATTTTTACCGTTTACAGCGCAGTACGCATTTTCCTCCAATTTAAATTGTACATTTTCATGTAATTTTTTTTTTTGCCATTGTTTTCATTTTCCATTTTAATTTTCCGGACAGTTGGCATAATTACGCACAATGCAATGCAATGAGATTTTTCATGATTTTAGCTCTGGAAAACGATACCGCATGGAATATGCGGATGGCATTGATTATGTCTGCCAATGGAAAGAACGGACTTCAATTGTCCATTGCCATGTCCATTGTCGTTGTGTGTCTGTCCATTTGTCTGATTTCATCTCTATTATATGACAATTTTATGTCGCTTATTGTTGTTACGTTGTTTTGTTGTACGTGATTATTTTCACTTAACCGCAATTTAATGGGCCCGTTGTGTTGCAACAGCGTCGATTGCAACATGTAATTACGTATATATTGGTTAAAGCTAAGTTTTTTTTTTTTTTGCCGAGTTGTTATTTCATTAAGTTACAACACTATTAAATTTTAATGAACTCTTTATTGCTGAATACTTTAAATTTCCTTTTTAGAGTTGCGCTGAGTCAAAAAAATCATTGCTTAGCATTAAAGGAAAATATTTTGCACGATCTCATGTTTTGTTTGGAGTGTTCTCTATTCTTTCGATGTATCCGAGTCAAAGTTATCGCTTTGTTACCAAAACTCCCATATGAATTTTTCTAGAAGAAAGCCTGCTTTTGGATGCACTTTTCTTTCCTGCGACTTATCAGCTATTTAATAAAATGAATTCAATTTAGTATGTTCTGTAAAAGAGCAGAGTAATGTTGGCGAATTTTTGCTAAATTAAAAACTGATATTCTAATTTTTGGGTCATTCCATCATTATTTTTAGTGAAATTTTCTTCTGAGTTTTGGATGAACCAATTTTTTTGGTTTTTGAAAAACTGAAACTAAACTTTTCACCAGTCTTCTTTTATCGACTGTCCTGTTACTTTCCATTTTGATATAGTCCGGTATCTGATATGCCTCTGACCTAGTGATTTAGTGAAATATCTGACAAGTACAGTATAGTCGCGTTAATCCCGACACTCGCTAATCCGGACTTCCCAGTAATCCGGACATCTCTACGATTCGGACATTTTTGAAATTTTGCGTCTACAATTCGGACAAAACTAAGTCGAAGTATGTTTTGGTTAGCAAATAGACTGTCGCTGGCACGAACATGTCAACTTTGATTTTTTCAAATTTTTTTCGTTAATTTACGGGGCTCTTTTTGAGCACATGTTCATACTTGTAAGTTTTTGCAGGGACGTAGTTTTTTTAAAATTTGTGGATTTTTTCAGTCATTTTATTCCCTACTCATATGATTACAATTTCTTTATAAAAAACATAAAAAGTGAATGAAATACAATCATATACACCTCAAATATGCATTCTACATATGATTTATATAATAATTATTGAGCTTTCTGTATTCCGGACAAATCTAGTTATTCGGAAATACCCCGAAACTATATGCGTCCGGATTATCGCGACAGTACTGTATTGTATTAAAATGTTTTCTATTTCGATATTTTGATATTTAAAATTACACTACAATTAATTACTAAAATGTTAAGGTACACTCTGTATCTTTTAATCTTTAACTTGGAAAAACATGTCAACGTGCATGAATATCATTTCTCGTATTTGAAATTAATTTCAAAGATTAAATTTGTTCTACATTTTTTTGCAGTACTCAGCTATTTTTTTTTGTTTATCTCCTTGAATTTTTATAAAAAGTACTTATGCTGTTGTATTTACTAATTATTTTAATTAATTTATATAGTTTTATAATTCTCTAACATGTTTTTTAAAAAGAGTCTGCTGTAAGGGATCATATGTCACGTATGCTTTTCTTATGAACTTTATATAAGTACGAGTAATATAAAATAAAACAGTCACAGACTGAAATTAAAGGACGAAAAAAATAAAGTTAACTGGACAATTTGACAGATCACGTACTCACGTTGAGCTAACATAACGCTGAGAAACAGAAAGAGAAGATTGTATTGCCATTTGTGTTTATTTCTATACCCTACATGTAGAATCTGAATTGTTATATTTCATCTAAAATTTTTAAAATGAAATCAAATTTGCTAAAAAAGGTTTAGGATCGAATAAAGGTGTCAAATATCTCTTTAAATGGCGTTTGATGTAGCGATAATAAACCTCAACAAGACTAACAAAATCGCTTAAGACTATAGTTAAGTGTTTATATGTAGCGCTGTTGGAATCGTGAACAATTTTCTGTCAATGAGCCCAATTCTAGTTCAATTTTGTACAGAAATTAAAAAGCGACTTTACGTTGGTCGCCATAGCTCGGGTATGGCTTGCGTGTGTTTGGAGCATTATATGTATATCGCTAGATAGGTTTTAAAATGAGCTATTTAAATAAAATAGTAAGACTTGATAAAATGACACCATACACTGTGCTATAAGCCGTTTAAAATGATATAAATTTAAATTAAGATTAAAAAATATTGGAGCTATGAATTTATGAAATTACAGAAGTCGAAAATGTGCTCACTTTATCCGTCCAAAAAAAATTTACCTAAGAGCTCACAAAAACCGAAGACGTCATGCTGAGCAGTTTTCCATTTCACATAAAATTGGTAATATTCACTTTGGCGCCTATCATCTCCTCTACAAACGAAAATTTACAAGCGATATGCTGAAGGATCTAGAAATAGTTATATATATAGCACTAGACAAAAAGTGGCTGAGGTTCATTAGGTGTGGCACCTAACATATAAGCAAAAGATTTGTAATGCAATGCTAGGGGAACTATTGAAGTAAATTTTACTGAAGTTGGTACGGAACGTATGGCCAAAAAATAATTATTCGGTGGGAAACTAATGGGACGAACCACTGGACGTGGTACTATCCCTATCAGTGAAAACTTTGAAACGCTTACTGCTGAAAACTATTCACGAAAATTCTATCAAGCTTTTTACGGAAACTTTTGTTGACATAGGCAAGCCTTGGATTAAAATGAGACAGGGTAGGAATCGAGGGGCTAAATATTTACTAGTCATGAAAAGAAATGTAGTTTTTGGGCATTTACTGGTCTTCTACATATATTAATATCCTATTCTAATAGAAAAATTTTAAATTAAGTATTGTTTTTAGCAGCTCAAAGTCCTTAAGAATACTGGCTGTAGCAAAATTGTAAAAAAAAAATTTGTCGATGATAAAAATGTTTTGCACAGAAGAATTAAAAGTATTTTAATGTTTCTTCTTTAATTTACAGGTACGAATGTACCTTCAAAAACGAGTGGTAAATAAAAGCAGCATACAGTGAAATTAACTGTCAGAGTTAAAGAAACGTGCTTAAAATATAAATAAATTGTATACACTCCATAAGAAAAACATTTTTTTTTTTTTTGATAAGAACCAAAATAGAAATATCGAAACAAAAATCAATTTACAAAAAATAAAACAAAAAAAATTAATAAAAAGTAAATGAAAACATTTAATTAAAAAAGTGGGATAAAAATTATTTTATTGAAGGAAAATTCGCGTAGAACTGGAATAATACGAAATATGAGTTTAAAATAGATCAGCCTATCACTTCAAGGGAGTATTTAAGCTACAAGTCTTGTTTAACGAACGAGAGCTTTTGGGGATAAAAAATTTGGATTAAAGTTTTTAAAAAGCTATCATCGCAAATGGGAGCCCATGCTTGATGAAAAAATTTCAATTGATGTGTTTTGAATTTCTGTTCCTTTCAATTTTCTATTTTTAGGTTCTCACTGCAACAGATACATATATAATATTACATATATACATAGCTACTTTTTGCAGAATTTTTTATTTATTATTGAATCTTTCAAAACTTTTCTCTTAACTCAACTCTACCTGAAAGCAATTTGTACCTATATTTTTTGCTCGAATTTCACAAAAGATAAATGCATTAAAACTTTTGAAGTGTATTTTACTATTTCGCATGCCATAAAAGTTGAAACACAATATATTGCTGCGAATGAGTGAAAATATGTGAAGTAAGTAACCAAAAAAATGTTTGCATCCAATTTTGAGGAAACTTTTTGGTAGTATTGTTTTACTGTTGAAATCTGTGAAATATAGTTTGTTATGAATAACAGACGCAGTGTGTCAAAATAAATTTTATTTTAATGAAATTTTCAAAAATTTCTGGCGCTTCAAGGGCTGTACAGAGAAAAAGGTTTTTGCAGTGGATAAGGAAAAAATTTCTTTAGAAGTATCAATTGTAGTTTATGTTCTCAAAAGGAGCTATAAGTTTTTGAAAACTTCCGCTTCAACTTCTGAATTTGACAGCCTGAATCTACATAGCTCGTTATTAATATACTTAGTAAATATTTGTTATTTTGCGTTTTCAATTTTGTCCAACAGCTCAACAATTGCACCAAATTTCATCATCATCGTAGACAAGAACTTTTTTTGCATGCTCACTTTGCGTGTTTTCACTCATTTTATTTTTGTCTTCAAAACTTAACATATTTTTTTTTTAATATTCAATAAAATGTTGATTTCCAACCGTAGGCAATTGCAACCCTCAAGTATTTAGTTTTGCGTTAGCAAGGCTTAAAATTCTACAACTTTATGTAGTACAATAAAAACTACTTTTGAATTATTGTTGCTGTTTTTTTTTTGCTTGTACGAAAATAAAGTTTTTTTTTTAAATTTTGTTTTTATCAAAGTTGAATAAAACTTTTAACAAATTTTCCAAAGAAATCATTAATTTGCTATAAACATCAACAATACATAGTTGATTGTTATAAAAATTTGTTGGCAATCATAAGTTTATAAGTTGACTTTATTAGTTTAAGTTTCCTTTGTGTACTTAAGGGAGTATATACAGGGCGCATATGTAATAAAATATGTACTCTTTTATTATTCCCATGCTAAAAAGTTGTACGTGGCATAAACTATTTTTCTGATGTAACTAAAGAAGAAAATATTTTTCATGTTCTTATGGTTTAATTTTATGCTATTTTTAACTACCCATGTGGGTGATGTTGCGATGAAGGACTCAATTTTCAATTACAATTTTTAATACAGTGCACATGTTCGTAAATAAAAAATTTAAACTTTTTCCTCTTATTTCTCTAAGGAAACGAATAGACATATTCATGTATGAGTTAAAGGCATTTTCTTTTAATGATTTACGTGCGCTGAGCTTGGAAAAATAATTAAATAATGCCATAAGATTGTAATTTTGTGCTGTCTTTGCTTCGAAGACTTAAACATTTTTTTAAGTTATCCCATACATACAAAAATTGTTAAGCTAACTAATCTTTGCTTGTAAAATTAGTAAGAAGTAGTGCATTTTTCTTAAATTTTGTCCTCAAATATCTTCAATTGGACATCACCTTTCTGAATATTATTGTACATTAATATTAGGAGGTTTTCAATTTACACAATTATTGTGAAATCCTTTGTATTGATCTCATTAGTTTTTATTTCAATTTATGCTACATATCTTGGAAAGCAAGAATCTGATAAAAAATAATTAGAAAAGAATCTTACAGCTATCGTTTTCACAGCAAAAAATTAATACTTAGCACAATTTCCGGAGAGTGCGAGAAAATCTAAAATAATCCTTAAAAAAATAAGTTTTTCGCTTTGAAACAAGTTATTTCAAATTTGCTATAAACAATGAAACAATGAAGATATATCATTATATATTCTGAATTCAGCGTCTGAGTTTTTATATTCTCTTCATCCAAATTATGTATTGAAATACCTCACTTAGGAAACATTTTTGAGGTTGTAGAAGAAAGCAAACCTTAGTTTGTTTTTTACCCTAAAACTTATGTCATATCTTTTTTTTTCTAGACTTCACGTAATTTTGTGAGCGTAAGCTTTTGAAAAAAAGGAATATAATAAAAATTCGCAGTTACCGAAGTGTTATTGAACAAAAAATATACCATTTCTGCTTACATAGAAATATCGTAAGTTCTACCAAGTGTGTTTCGAAATGAACGAACACCAAAGTACTGGTCTGGGCTTGGTACAAATAACATATTTCAAAAATCTAAATTTAACTTTTAGTCAAACCTACAGATCACAGTCCAGTGTCTTATATGATCTGACCAATCTCAGCTTTATGTAGAGTGGTACGTTGACCCATTCTGAGCCAAAATTCTCACGAAATTTTATTTAACGTACCAAAACAAAATTAAAGCCATAAAAACTACGGATATCTCTTTCACGAAAATTGTTAATTTATTTATAACCCTAAGCTTAGTAAAGGCTACTTTTTCAAGTTTTCTTATCTTCTTTTATGTAAATTTACATTGAACCGATTTTTTCAACTAAAAATTATAATTAACTATTTTATTTCCTAGCTACTAATTTTTAGCTAGACCAAATTTTTTGCGACCTATTTTTAGCCACGTTTATTTTGGAATTTTATCTACTAGCTATTTTTATAAACATGAGATTAAAAAACTTAATTTTCCAAAGTAATTTTTTTCAGGCGATAAGCAATTTAAAACTTCAATGCTTAGAAGCAAAAGCTCATTTTCCCAAGTAACCTAATTTTAGTTGCTACTTATTTTAATAATATAAAAATTAATATAATGTATTAATAAAAGTTTTTTTGTACACCACTCAGAAGTCGTTTTATCCGTTTCTACCGAGCGATCATCGAAGAAACAATCATCTAAAGTTTAGTTCAGATGAAAGTTCATAACCTCACGCTACAGATAAAACGATCTTACTCCTCATCGCGGGTGTAGGTTCTTTCATTTTGCAATGAAAGTGTATGAAGACTGACTACAGAAATGATCCTGTGAAGTATAGTCTTAAATTTTTAGTGTCAAACATATGCTTTATATTGAAAAGATTGCATGAATAAATCAAGAATTATAAAGACTGCAATGAAATAAAAATTTTATTCCGAGATAATAAATGAAAAACATAAAAATAAACTCACATTTAGCTGGCATAACAACAAGCAATAAGTAAACATACAATTTACTCATAAAATAAACCACTAAGCATATGATCACTTTAAATGAGTAAACAAGTTTTTGGCACACTATTGTCAAGCAACCGATATACATACATATAGCTGCTAGTGATGCCACATCGCGAAAAACTCCCTGAATTGTGGGAAATTGCAACTTTTGTAGAGGAAAGGTTTATTTTAGTTTTACGAGAGCAATATAGGAGAGTAGAAAATTTTATAAAATTAAATTCGTTCCCAAGACAGCAAATGTTTATGTAAAAATGGTGGTAGCATAAGTGTAACTATATACAAATTTTTAGCACATAGATATTCTCTTTGGTCGGATGGTGATTTTTTTCAAAAATTTAAGGTTAATAACTGATTAAAATATTTGAGTAGATATTACTAAGAATGTAGTGTGAGGAATTTTATCAACATCAGAAAACTGGGTTATTTTCTAGGGCTTAAAATAAAAAATATCTGGCATCACTATGCAAAACATTCACAAGAAAGTTGGCATACTTTTAGGCTTTAATAAAAAAGAGGTAAAAAAAAATTAAACTTGACAGCGGTGGGATTCGAACCCACGCCTCCGAGGAGACTGGTGCCTTAAACCAGCGCCTTAGACCGCTCGGCCACGCTATCTTATAAGAATGCTTTGGCCAAAATACAATGGGACTAAAAAGCTGATTGTGATTTAAAATTTAATACTAACTAATAGTATATGAATATCTCTTTTATTTACAATAAATAAACTTTCTTATAAGTATTAGCAATATGTTATGGCTAAATGGTATGTTTTTGCTTTTATAAATAATCTGTCGCAGAAATCATAAGTGGTTCCATAGTGTAGCGGTTATCACGTCTGCTTTACACGCAGAAGGTCTCCAGTTCGATCCTGGATGGAACCAAGCAGTTACTTTTTAGTAAAAATTTATACATATAGAAAGTCTTTATTTAATTACAGCCATTCATACATTAATTTATTGTATGCAATAAATTTAACGAAGTTTTTTCAATATGTATATCTAAAAAATAAATCTGTGTACGTTGACGTAATAAAATGTTAAATTAAGGGCAGTGCCATGCCTATATAAGATCCTTAGTACATTTTGTTAATCTTCAATTTGTTTTTATCTCAACAAACCACAAGTTTCATCAGAATCACTGCAATCTTTTTCGAAATAAAACTTAGCAATATGGTAATGCAAATCTATTAAGTTAAGTTTATTAATTAATTTATTAAATAATATTTTTATTTTTATATGTATGTTTGCTTGTTTGGTTTGTTACAAAAATTTTCCCATTAAAGAATTAGAGACTCTCTTTTATTTTCACTAAAACTGCTATGGCACAATATTACTATTGTTTTCTGTTATGTATTGTCTCTGATAAATTGTTGAATCACCGTCATCGTCATCTACATCTTTATTATCATCGGCGCATAGTTTACAAACATTTTGAATAGCAACCAACAATTCCAAAGGATTTTGATGTCCTTTTATGCTGGCAATTCTGTAATGCAGTCACGAATCTTTTGTATATTGAATTCCAATTGTTTTGATGAGTTTTTGTTTAATGAAAATCGTTTTCAACTCTTTTCATTGTTTTGAATGACTTTCTATTTGTATTGGCAGTTTTCATCAGGATTTTCTTGCAGCAGCTGGTATATTCTTGATAGTCCTAGTAGTTTTAATGTCTTATAAAAATGTTTTAGATATTTCTTTCATTGTGTAAGACTTGATGGCGATTAAGAAGATTTTCTTATGTAAAAAGAACAAGATTACAAAAGTGGAAACCAGTATTTAATAAAAAATAAATGTATATGATTGACCAATAATCAATTAAGTTATGCTCTAGTGAGGATTTAAATTTAAGAAATTATGAAATCAGAGTTGACAAGTCTCGGTTTATATTCTTAGTAAACATAACCGACAATATTTCTGGATATGTAGCTGATTACAAAAGACCACCTACACTACTTACGGCATGAGCATATAGCGAAAGGTCCTTTCATTAAATCTATGCATGCAATTTCATAAGCAATTTTTTCATCTTTCATTTTAAACATTTCCACTGTTGTTCTCAAATCAATATTTACTCAAAATAAAAATTCAATTTCACCATAATGTCACAATTTGTTTTACTCAATTTCAGTTTTTGTTTTGTTAAATTTTTAACAATTCCATTGTGAATGTAATGAAAATCTCAAAGTCAAACAAATCGTTACGAAAACAAAACAAAAAAAAAATTAACAAATTTCCCTGCGCTTTCTTTTGCAAATTCAATTTTACAAAATAATATTGACCCAAACAGTAATTTGTTGTTGTTGTGCCAAAACCAAACATTGGTGAAATAGCGTGGCCATTGTTTTTTTGTGCGGCATTTCCCCCCGCCCCCCTATTGGCCATGGTTATTTTTTGCTCTTGGCCATCAGTTGCGGTGCTACTGATTTTGACTGTTTTTGACTTTTAAAGTCAACCAGTTAACTAGAGTCTGTCGTAACGAGTAGCTTGTGTCCAGACACTATTTTGCTATTTTGCTGTTGTCAGTGATCCCCTTTGGGCAATCAACAAAAACATATGCCAATATTTGAAGAGTAACAAGAAAAAAAACGTGATTTTTTAGGGAAGAGTTGCAAAGAAGCGAAATTTAAAAAAAAAACAAAAAAATATTTACTAAATGCGTCCACAAACAATGTAGATTTAAGGACGGATATGAAAAAACTCGGTTTACCGAAACACTGAAAAAAAATATCACTTAAATTCACAGGAAATGGCACATTCAAGGAAATTAAATTTATTGTGATGTGTGTATCCTTAAGACTCAAATTACGTTATACAGCCAATTTTTTGCTATTGATATCAATATTTATGCATTGCTTAACCTGAATTCTAACATTAGAGGTTCTTGAGAATTTAAATCTGGAGTTTTAGAGTCGTTGAATTCCAAAATGTTTTAGTTGTCGTTGTCATCGATGTTAGCGATTTCTTCTACTGCTGTTGTCGTATGAAAACTTAGATCCATTCGGTGTGGATATTACTGAAGACCGTTCGTTGACCTTTGACCAAAACTCGAGTATTACCAATTCCACTATAAGCGTTGATATAAATTACTAAAGTGTACATTGCAGTTTAACTTCTACCTATCAAGCAAATCAACCAGTGTTTCCTTTTATTCAGCATGTCTCCTTATTTTTTTCAATTTCTCTGCGCTTCTTCTAATTTCTCTTCCCAACAACTATCGGTCGCGTTACTCTATTGAAAAAATTATCCTTTCAATAAAAAAGGATTCAATAAATTCATGTTTGTTCCTGCACAATTCCACTGCAACATAGCGATCAGTGTGCAGGACTTGATTCGTTTATTTGTTTGTTTGTTTGTTCATTTCAATGTCCCGCAGCTAAATTACTGTTTATGTCAAGCCACGTTCGATAGGGGTCGGAATCGAAGCCAATAGCGTTTCGCTCTGAAGTCAGTTGGTAGCAGATACAGCTTGTCCTTTTTTGTTTAAATCGTGTTTTCTTTTCCTTTGACTAAAGAACGTCATCAAGCTCATGTAGCCACTTGGTATTTGCACTAAAAAAATATTTTTTTTTTGTGGCTTAATGTATTTTGCTCTATCCTTAACTTAGCGTTTTTTTTTTTTGTATTTCAGAAGTTGCATGTCCTTAATTTTTTTTTTTCTGGAATGGAATGCATTCGCCTTTTGTTTGTATTGAATTAAAAATACTGCGTCGTATAAGATTGTGCACTTCGTTTCTAATAAGTTCGTTTGTCGATTTCACACTTTTTTTCAACTTCCGTTTGCTTGACGTTTTGTTGCCAATTGGAAATTAGGGAATAGGTGACATACTGATGACCCAAGCCTTTTTGTTGATATTGTCAATTTTAGGTTTTGTGATATAGCAAATTGTGCAGAGACAGAAGTTGCAGAAATAAATAAAAAAATCTTCAGTCATTTTAGTTAAAACAAGAAAATGTAATTGGTGTTCTTTCCACCAATGCAGAATACTTTCGGTGCTCGTTTGTCTAAGATCTAGGACATCTCAATTACTTTGGCAATCCTGAATATCCATGTTGGTAACTTTTGCTATACGCAGTGCAAATTTCTTCAAAATTTCTAAACTTGTGTTTTTAATTTCTTCCTTGGCAACATATCGGGTTAAGAATTTGGGCTTTAAAATTACTGATGACTCCGCTTAACAAGGAACGAAACTAGTATGACTAGCATTGGCTCTATTTTTTCATACTTATTTTTGTTTAATGTAATTTTTTTGGCGTTGATACACACAGTAATGTATAAAAAACTCAGTAAAATAATTAGTAGTAAAAAAAGGTTTCTATTCACCATAGTTTTTGAGATATTTTTTATCAAAAAAAGGTGTAAAAAGTCAAAGTCATAAAAAAGTGCAGTTATTTAAAGAATTATTGATATTTAAAATTAATTGTCAAGACTTTTAGCACTTTATACCTACAGAGATCTGACGGAAGTAAACATCAGCCTCGATCTATTAAACATTTTATACCATCTAAAAGTAGTCCTGGCGTGGCCTACACTAGCAGCCACAATATCTGATCCATTGCGCTTACGTTTCGTTTCTTCTTATAATTCTTGATAAGCTTTTGGGAATTTAGTGACATATGCAATTTGTCTGGCACTCAAAAGTTACTTGTCCTTCATTAGTAAATAATTTAATATTTTCCCTACTGGGATGCATTGCATTGTGGTACAAACATTTTTCTTTATGCTGATGACATGCGAGTTTGTTTTGTTTGTCTTTACAATCATAATTTTTCGCATGTATTTTTTCTTTCTTTCTTATAGTTATAGCAAATAATGAGTGCGACAACACAAGAAAAAGATGAAGGCGGCAATGAAACGCAATGAAAATATAGTCCAGTCAAAGTTGTGGAGATACGCAATGCGGAGTGCGGCTGGCTGGTACTATTGCCACTTAATTCCCCACGGAGTCTATCAACAGTTGATAAAAGAAAAATATTTTCCATTCGCCGTCGCCCACTTGCTCCTTTCATAGTTGTTCAGTGTTGTCGGTGCTTTTAGAATCTATGGGATATAAGTTTATTATTTTGAAGGTAATTGGATTTTTGCAATGTGTTATCGGGAATGCAGGACAGGGGCGCCGTAGGAGCAGTTGACATCTAATAAGAAAATATGGCAGCATACGTAGTCAATAAGGGAATGCAGACAAAATGAAGAAAGTTAAAACAAGACACTAAATAGTAAGGAGCATTGACATTTGTTGTATATTGGCATTGCTATTAAGGTTCTTGTTGGATGCAAGGCATATTTGTAATATATGTATGTACTTATAAGCAACAATTATGTGAAAGGGATGTCGGGAGTTTAAGTTGCTAGTGGGTAATGGTATTATTGCTCAAAGAATTTAGTTTTAAACTTACAATTAATATAAGTTATTTTTAAACAACTTCTAATATTGATAAAAAAGGTGTTTAAGAAATTATTTTTAAAAATTTCTTTATACAAAAACATCGGCGTCACTTCACCAAAAACCTTGGGAGGGGGACGTGAATTATAATTCCACCACTATTAAATAGTTTTATTGAATTGATGTATTGAATAATAACTAGTATCAGTTCCATGGAGGGGAGGGGAAATGCCCTCCGTATTGACGCCACTTACAAAATAACCTATTTAAATTTTCGATTTCCAATTATTCCATGTTAACTAACTTTCGGTAATATTTTTCTTTTTTAGGGACATAGCCCACTGTAAATAAGCATATAATTTATATAAAAAGCATAAAAGCATTTTTTTCGCGAAGACAATACTTGTCAGCTTATTTGCTTTTCGAGTATATAAATATTTCAAGGATTAAGAAAAAATGGATTTTTATATTTTTATTTATATTTTATATAAATGTGTATCATTTGAAAAGTATTTGGTAATCATTTTGTTGCTATATCGATAAATATTTATTCTATTTAGGCTTACTCCATATACTCCGAATTTTTTTTTCAAGTTTTGTCCTTCCTTCAAGAGAGAAAGCTCCATGATAACTATGGTCAGAGCTGGGTAGGAATCATTCGTCTGAGAGTCAAATTCCTAAAACATTATATTGCCAAGGAATTGAAAGTTGAAATCAAATTCGGTTCCATTACAGGAACCAGAACTTGAAAATTACTATTCGGAATTGACTTTATAAATTACATGGCAAAAAGATTGTTTCCTTTTTCTATTCCGTTGCAGTATTCAAAGTGTATAGTGAAAATTATTAGATTTCATTTCAAGGAATTGGAATTCTGTTTTTTAATCCTATGATTCGTTTGCTGATTCCATAAGTTAAAAATGGGGAATATCAATTTAATTGTGACCTATGATTAGGAATTTGACTCTTTAAGGAATTGAAACAGTCGTTGAACTCAACTTCAGATAATTTTTTAAAAATAAATCCTTTGCATCAATCAAAAAGTAGACAATGGATTTGGAATTTCATCTGAGATGGCTCCGGTACCCCGGTACCGAATTTTCAAAAGTAGAACCAAAATAAGGCCAACGATGTCCGGGTCGCATGTGATGATATTCGAATCTCATTTTACACTTTTCTCTTGTAAAACTCCCTCTGATGATGTCCAATATTGTTTTTCGACCTCTCCGCATCTCTATATTTGTTTTGGAATAATGTTCAATTGAAACTAATTTTTCAATTCTTTAACAAATCAAATTTCTTATTAGAACCTTTTGGATAGAAATTAAATTTTCAATGGAATGGAATCGACGAATTCGATTTTAAATTCCCAACCCTTGGAATGGCAATGCTTTCAGAAATTGATTATAGGAGCTTCTCAGCTTTTATCATAGTCACCATGAAACTAAAAAAAGTTGTTTCCGTATATAAAATTTTGATTCTTGTGTTGGAACCGACACAGAAATCATTCAATATGATGTGAAATTAAAATAATTGGTTCCGAATTCCAACTCCTTTGAATGGCATGAACATTTTATATTTCTAAGTTAAGATTGCTGTCATGAAATCGACAAGGGAATCATTCGTTATGCCATAAAATTAAAAAAGTTGGTTCCAAATATCTACAATCAATAACTATTCCGTCAAACACAGCTCTGGGCTCTACGACTAAGTAAAAAATCAATGTATTTGTATCAGTTTAAATTTAAATTTATTTACAGGTTATGAAATATGTCTAGTCAGTATGTAGAGTTTTTTGTTTCATTTAGAAACGACGTCTGTAGACTCTACGGCGTACAGTTCTGTAGCGATAACCATCATCATGTAATTGTTCGATGATCTGAGGTTGTGGTTGATAATGCGGCTGTGGTTGATACTGCGGCTGTGGTTGCGGTTGTGGCTGATATTGCGGTTGTGGTTGATATTGCGGTTGTGGTTGATACTGTGGTTGTGGTTGCGGTTGAGGTTGTGGCTGATATTGCGGTTGCGGTTGGGGCTGCGGTGGTGGGATATATGTATTTACTGGAGCTGGGATGGGTTGGGGTGGAAGAGGAATAGGAATAGGATGTGGTGCTGGTGGTGGTGGTGGAATATAAGTATTAACTGGTGCCGGTTGATATTCTGAGGCACTTGAAGAATGTGATTCATCTGCAGATGGTGGAATATATTGTGGTTGAGGTGGCGCAGGTTGTGGATAATCATAGCCTAATTCAGAGACATCAGCATAGGCACAGGCCAAGAGAGCCAAAGAAATGATTACGAAGCGCTGAAATTAGAAATAAAGATATTTAATATTTATGGTATATTTATGTGGCTTAAAAGATCTTATTAACTGAAACCTAATATATTGACAAAAATTCAGTTGTTGTCTTTTTACGAGATCACAAAAATACCAGCTTTAAACTAAGTTACTCCAATTTGTTCTGATTTCGATTTAGTTCGGAAGTCGAATTAAAGTTCGAAGTTGAATGTTAATATGTAGCTCTAAATCCAATTGGCAAAGGAATTTTTTGAACGTCGAACTTGTGCTGTTATAGTACCAATAATGTGACGAACATAATACCTTTTTTGCCTTGAAATTAATTTCGATTTTCAATTCCGTTTCGGAAGTAAATACGAAACGGAATCAGTGCACGCCTGACTATTAATATATAAAAAAATTATTGTCATTTTTTCTCAGTAATAAATTAATAATAAATAAATCTAATAAATTCTTCTTTATCGAATAAAATTAAATTTTTTTTTTTTTAATTTGAATGGTAATATTTAATCTCCAAAGAATCGATAATAATTTTCAATTATAACAAGATTTCTACTAACCATTTTGCTAAGCTATATGTCCAACAGCAACACAGAATGGTTTGAGTTAGTTTGTATTTCGATTGAAATATGTTACCCATATTTATATGGCATAAACTCTACTGTATCATATAAATATTTAGTATGCAAGTAAGACCTTGTACATTGACATTTATGTAGGTGTTAGACCTTTAAAACTACTAACAATTCCGCTTGAAACTCTAAACCATGTAAAGTTTCAAATTAACACATAATTAAAAATTTATTGCCTACAATAAAAAATCACAAAAATTCAGAGAAACTGTAAATCAGTTTAATTAACAAAATGAAAAAATTGTCTTACTTCCGCTGTTCTCTAACTTAAAAGCCCAATCATTCTGCATGATTTCCAAACCTTTGGCTTTTCGCTGTTTGCACCACTAGTTTAATAAAGCCATAAAACCAGTTCATTAATGTTAATAATTTCTCCTTGATTTACATTAAATGTGCTAACAAAATGATTTTATTCACTTAATCAAAATCTAAACCAACATCTCTTGAGATATGCTAAGGAACAATAAACTAAATCCATACAATTACCAAATTTACAAAATTCATTTAATTAATTTTTCAAACTCTGAAATCATCAAGAAAATCAACCCCACTTTTTTCGTTTCAAGATGCTTGAACTTTTGCACACATTTTTGTTGTCTGTATTATTTTGTGGATCTTACTGCAAAAGGTGGCAACATTAGCTGACCGCATTTTTGAGTTGAGAGTTACACGTAAAAAAAGAAAAATAATTGGGAATACTACACTGAAAAAATGTTTAAGCTAAACCTGCAGAAAAACTTTCCTTAACTACACGGTTAGAAATCTTGGATTTAATTGTAATAAATTTTATATTAAATTTTAAACCATGCTGTATTATATTTTAATAATTCAATATTGAATTTTCAATTTACGTTGTTGTAAATAACCTTTTAGCCAATCAATAAATAACACATCGTTGGCTGATGTCGTTAAGCCGCGCATGCAACCATTATATTAAAAGGGAACCCGGTTCGAATCCCATTTGAAATAAATTTTTTTTTTTTTAAATCTTAATAAAAACGAGTTTTAAATTTTAATACAAAAAAGTATTAAAAAAGAGTTTTAATATTTAAGTAGTATTAAATTTTAATACAATTTCGGTGTAGTCATATATGTAAGCCCAAAAGTATTAAAATTTATTCCAAAATTTCTAACCGTGTATATTTCCCACAACAAGCTTAAATTCTATCAGCTATGAAGAATTAGTGTTTATTGCTTTGTTTCTTTGAAGATTAGCAGTAGATAATTGAAAAGTTCGCTGATGGCAACCAATAACCTATAGAATTAGATGAGTAACCAATTCTCTGATTGTACATACGACCAAAATAATCAGCGCGAGACAGACCAGAGGAATAATTCGATAAAGTGTTTTAGAAACAATTTTTTTTTACGATGCTGAACTTTGATGTAGACATTTGTAATTAATCTTATATATAAAGAATGACACCACATTTATTAAAATCGACTTTGGAGTTATTTATTTTAGAACATAGACGATTGCAAATGCTCGCTCTCGAGAAGTGATTAAGTTTTCGTGAGAGAATTCCTCGATATTTTCATGATAACGCTCATAATGTTTTTACAAATCGTTCTTTTATAAAGAAGAAGAATTTCTTTTCTCATCCAGCACTCGCATAAGTATGTCAGCGGAATAATTTTAAAATTTGATTATATTAAAAAATTTTTCCAGTGCATTGAAATTTCGAAGCAAAAACAAACACTTTGTACTTAATTAAATTCAAATCACTGTAAAGTGCCAAAGTTTGTAAGAAACACCACCACCATAGCCTTCATTCCAGCTTATGCTAACGCTCTTAATCAGCAACGCTCAACCTAGCAACACCCTCGAATCGTTGGACATTTTAAATTTTAACAAATCTACTGAAAATAAGCAAATTTTACTTTTTACGAGTATATGCCATGTTTTCATTTTCATTTGAAGCTACATTTTCATTACTATTTCTCTTTTTCTTCTTTTCAACATTGTTGACTGGCTTTCTTTACGCGTATTTTTGTAATAAAAATATTTTTATATCTCACCTTTATTGCATTGCATTATGCGTTAAGTCCCTGTTGTCTACTGTTTGTTTTTCTTTTACTGTTGTAATTTTCTTGTTTTACTTTTATTTAATCCATGTTATATTTATTTGAAATTTCGAAATTTCTTTAAATTACAATTTCCATTGCAATTTTTATGTTAATATTTTGTTTTGTGCGGATTAAATTTAAAATTATAAAATATCTCGCAGTAAAGTTATAGCTATTATATGTAGGTATAGGTCAAAGAGAATGGAAAGTATTTTTTTTTTTTTTGTTTAAATAATTTTAAGAAAAATTTGCATTTTTCCTATAAGATCACTAATTTTTAGCGTGGAAAATTCATTAGCATTTGAACAGTTGACTAACGATTCGGGTGAAATTTTGACTAATCCATCCGGAAAAAGTTTGCACACGTTTGAAATTATATTAGGCTTTGCAAGAAAAATTCGAAAATTGTACCTCATCCACCTTAGTCTATATGTATATGCATGTACAAAGCAATTAATTTTTGTTGTGAGCAGTAGCATCCAATAGGGAAACAAGTTGTCCAATTTTTAGCTTCGTTGGACAACTTTTTTTAAAGCTCGGCCACTAGACAAATTATGCCACAAGTGAATCTTGTCAAGTGTTAACAACTTTCTTTGATCGAATTTATAACAATAGCAGTAATAGCAACAATCAATATTATGTTGACTTGATTTGAGCTTAGAGCCATAGCTATATTTCAATCAGGTTGATTTAAAGCAGATTTTTATGAAACAGTTTTGGTTTCAAAGAATTTGATGTGGTGGTGATGTTCCTGAGTTCGTGTTGAGCAGTAATTTGGAGCGGATATTGGCGTGCGTGTTTCTTGATAGCGTTTTGGCAAAACACTTTCGTTCAATGTAGCATCAAAAATGTTAAAAGATTGAACTCAATGTCTGCACTCAGTGTACCGTTGAAATATATTTCCATAAAAGCCAGAAATAAATTTGATTTCAATGCACCAAATCATTGAGCAATTGATACTGTTGCTTTCAATGAAGATTCATTGCATTTCATTCAGTGTCACATTCTTGATATGTTGAAGGTTAAGTTAGGTTTGCGTGGTGGCTATAGCCTCACATAGACCACAAGGGTCCATAGTCTTACCACAAACTCTCTGCTACAGTTTTATTAGTAAATTTTGGGACTTTCATTGTGAGGCACGTCCACAGCGAATCTTTTAATTTCACTCAGGTGAACTTTATTTACTTCATTCAGGGATATAAAGAATGGCTGCCCGAAGTATTTTAGTCTATTACTTGCCAAAGCAGGGCAAGAGCACAAAAGATGTTCCATAGTTTCCTCTTTCTGAGTTCATGGAATTTCTGCACCAGTCGGTGAATACGATTCTCAACCTAAAAGCGTGATGCCCAATAAGGCAGCCAACGGGGCCAAAAATTTTGTCACTTCAAGACAGTAAACGATATCAGGTACTGAAGAAATAATAGAAACTACAAGGAAATTGTTAATCGATAATTCTACTGAAGACATCTAGAATATACATAAATCGATAATCATAGATATGTACCGATTGCGCTTATACAAACAGAGTAGATAAATTTGAGCGATGATTGCATAAAGAAATTGATTTCCAAAAGCATCGATTTCGATAGATTTTGGCTAACGCTCCGTCATTAAGATTCGATCTGGAACAACTTGGAAAATTAAGTATATGAAAGAGCTGAAGAAAGTAATGGGTTCCAAAAAATTAGAAAGCGGTTAAGGCTAGCTATCATATAAATACAGAATCGTGGATCTCGTGAACGGAATTGGGATTTGCGGAAACAAAAGGACATGGTTTGCAATGGAAAGAATAGCAAAGAAAACGTAGATATCTTCTAAGAAATTTTGAGCTTGAATCTATGGCATTAGCATTTCTGACAATGATGAAAACAATTATTTGAATAAAAATGTCTACGGCAACATAATTTTTTGACATTTCTTTAACAAAATATTCATATCTTCGAACGAAATTTATTCAAAATTACAGATTGCTGGCCGTTTTAAATTTTCCTTAAAATATGTGAGATTAAACTCACTCTTGTCAGATTCAAAAAGAAAATGCTAGACTTAAATACATACATTTGCTTCCGAAATCAAAGACCAATCATATCGGAAGCTGTCGTCTTTCGATATGAAAGGATGGGAGATTTCAATATATCAGGCAGTGACCTATCTTAGCGATTACTTTTTTTTTCAAAATTACTTTGCAAAGTTTAATGCATATAATTTATTTTTCTAAAATTTAATTTGTAATTTTTAAACTAAACTTTATATTTTCCATTTAATTTAGGCATTGAATGTGGGGGTAATATGTGAGTCATTTGAAATTTGTAAATGAATTTTAAACTACTGCCATTAGGTAAGTGCGTTTTTTTTTGTTTTTGAAATATTTTTGCATTTGCAACTACGACTTTTAGTCACCAATATGTAATTAGTTTTTGATTTGTTTTCCAGTTTTTCAAATAATTTTCATTCGTATTTCACAACTGCAAAACGGATAGGAAAATTTCGCGAGTATTTAACAAATATGGCGCTCATGCAGCACTGACACATTTAAGTGCCAGCGGCGCCAATGCTGACACCAAGCGTATAAACATGCAATCAGTTAAACATACACTGAAAAAAAAAATTAATCTTAATTAAAGGATTACAACAATATAAATTACATTCCTAAAGCCATTTACTTCTTTTTCCAACCATATTCTTGCAACAACCGAAAATGATTATTTGGACTGGGAAAAGCGATTCCATAAAATTCTTACGAAGCTTTTCACGGTAATATGCTGAAATTTAAGAAAAAAAAAAAAAAACAAAACGGCCACCACTTGAAATTGCAACCAGATACAGAAGGAATCTTATCGCGCTTGACTTTATGCAACAATACCAACTTCTTTCTATAGAAGATTTTGAAAAATAGTGGTTATTTTCAAAACCAGTAGATTAAGTCCCAAAATAATATGAAAGTAGCAGTAAGTTTTTCTTTTCCTGACTCAAACTCTGCCCAAAGAATATATTTTTCCTTGCCTTTCATAAGTTTATCTCTTTCAGAGTCCCTTTAAAATTTTTAAGTCAACTACTTTCAATTCAATTAACCAAAAACATTTTCTTTGCATGTACAAAATTCATGTCTGTTTCTCTTTCCATCATTTAGTCAGTCCGTCAGTCGATGTGTCTCCATTTCCAACTGATTGGACTCTCATGTTCATTAGCAAATTTGGTAATTAAAGCCACGTTATGTTGGCTTCTGGCTGTGCGTCCTTCATGGCAATTTCGTTGGTGAGCAAAGTGTGAATGTATAATTTCATGCTTCCAACCCTCCAATGCTCCCTTTGCCTTATTTCTGTTGGCATTTCCCTGTGCATGCGTGTCATCAGTGGCAAACGTTGGAAAATTTATTGTTTCCCTTCCAGTATTTGCGCTGGAGACACCAATGCTGGCGACATTTTCAACTTTTGACCTGAACCAAAACGAAACATTGCTGATCCGATCTGACTTTTGCTATAAGATTTATTGATAACAGAACTTCGAAATGAACGACTTATAAGCATATGGGTAGAAGAAGAAATTGGAAAAAAAATGTCGTTTGTTTGTTAAGTTTGCTGTGGTGAATTTTTTTGTTGTCGCTGGTGTAACTTAATATGTACCTACATATGTATGTATGTGTTTTTAATATGAAACGTGTTTTTTGTAATATTGTGGCCCATATGTAAATAAATAAATTACCGTATGCAGAGAGTTTAAGTCATTGGGTTAAAGTTGTAGTTGGTTGATAACGAAAGAAAAACCAGTTGTTGACTTTCAACTTTGAGCATTTCCGCAATTTGGCCCAGAGCTGAAAAGCAACGGTGACATTTTCAAGCTTTAAATAATGACCAACATAAAGTGATGAATGAGCCAACATCAGCTGGTATTTTATAATCAAAATTTACAATATTTACCTAAGAAGTAACTTGTTTTTCAAGTTTCGGTTTGTTCATTTATGTAAAGCTCTTTTTTTTTCCAATGTAAGTAATGCTATTATAAATGTTATGATAATTTAATTATGGCTTTATCTTGATGACGTTTGCTTAATTATTCGAAGTTAAGAACAAATTAAGCTATCAATTGTGAGAACTTAAGTTGTTTCTTAAACGTGAAAGACAGCTCTGTCCCTCACACTTTCCGCATTCTGCGTGTGTCCCGCCAGATCTCACCAAGGGGAGGGGAGGGTCCGAATTTTAAAAAACAACTTACGTAATTAATGGACTGCCCCTTCGAGAAATAACCAACTTTACTACCTTGTGGTGGGATAAGACCTTTCTTGGTCTAGCCTTGAAAGCCTAAAAATATACAATGAAATATTAATGCAAAATCACTGTGGCTAGCGAAGACGAAAGCCGCCTCGAAGCCAGTATTGGTGCAAAGAAAACAGTTTGTAATTTACTTAGGTCTATCTCACTTGTCATAATTTTCTTATTTACAAGTTACTAATGAAAGCCACTTTTAATCTTTTCAAATTTAAAGAATTTTACATTTAAAAAGTAAAATAAAACAATCGATTTCAATAAAAAATAGAGTGATAATCGTCTTAAAAATAATATTAAAGAAGTGGTAAATGGTATAATGAGAGCATTGTAAATTTGAAATTAAAATAAAAATCAAGCTAACGACGACCGCTTCTGGGCAGACAATGAATGGGGCCAAACCGCATAAAATGCTACCATAAAATAAAACTTTATAAGTTTTGCCTTTAGTGCTATCTCTGTTGCAATTATGCTACATTTCGTATGCTTTCTCTTTCATACATAATGTAGTAAGTGAAGCACTCATATATCATGAAATTTATCGTCTGGAATGAGCTCTGATGATGTGGAAATTTTTCTCGTTAGATTTACTCACACACACACACACACACACACAGAGAGAGAGTGGTAGTGCTTTGGAGCAATGAATGGGCATTTTACAGGAAAAGCAAACAGCAGGGCAATGCTTCCTTATTGATTCAGACGAAATGCGTCCTTTGATGTTGTCGTTCTATGAAAGAACAAAGTCATAATTCTTTCGTTTTGACCAAAGCGCTGAAGTTCCACCACTTGAGCTATTAGTTGGTTAACAAGTGGATACTTGCAATGCCAATAGTAGCAACTTTAAGATGTTGCTGTAGTAGGAGAGATGAAAGTTTTATGTAGACAATAATAGATTTCTATCGATTATTGATTGAATTTGATGAGATATTGAAG
Source organism: Meiosimyza platycephala (assembly GCA_963662105.1). NCBI lineage: Eukaryota > Metazoa > Arthropoda > Insecta > Diptera > Lauxaniidae > Meiosimyza > Meiosimyza platycephala. Next base: position 78,091,758 of record OY759211.1, on the reverse strand, counting down.
TTGTGCAAAAAGTTTTTTAATAATGTTAGCAATAATTTTTTTTATTTTAATTATAAATTTGAAATAATATAAGAATGTGTTTCGAGCATACACTGTGCCAAAGGTTGGATAGATTATATTTTAGGTGATTTTCAAAGGTTATAATATATGGCTGGGTTAGCATATGCTAAAAGCCTTGAGCAGTACTAATTGCGCAATTGTATTTTATATATATATTTTTTATAACTATCAAAGAATATTTTTAAAATGGTACATTTATTGTTAAAAAATAAATGATTACTACCAACACGTTTTAAAAATTTTCAAAGAAGGTATGCATGCTGCAATAGAAAGCGCTCACAAACTGCACCAACTGCATCGAATCAACATGCCGACATCAGTCATGAATAATGTAGCACTACATGAAATAAACTCACATTCGCAGGCAACCTAAATATAAAATTCACACCACGCCCCAAATTGTAATGCATGCATACATTTTGAAATTGCACCTTTGCCTATGCCAGCCAATGCTGACATTCGAAAGTCAGGATATGCATGGATCTTAAGGAAAACGAATAACACAAAATAAAATATAAAAAAATTTATAGACTTTTATAAGAAGAAAAGAAGAAAGATATCTTGGTTTTCTAAATGCTTGCTGACTGAACGTGCAGTTGTAAAATTCAGATGGTTTTCTACACAAATACCGACTGACTCCTTCAAAACTACATATGCGCTAACTTCCTTATGAACCATTGGTATTTTGCATATGGGGCCCAGCAACACTTGGGAAATGCATGACGCAAGAAACATGCAAATATTTTTTTTGGTTGCTAAGCTGAGGTATGTTAAAAATTAATTTGGAACACAAAAGCGATGCGATGATTCTTAAGAAGTGTTAAAGGAAAAACAAATAAATGAAAATTTCTATGCTTCTAAAAGCTTTCCAAGGGAAATGCATAAAAAGGCAAATAATTCAAATAGAATCGCATACAACGAGCTAAGTCAAAAATTTTAGTAGCAATTTATTCTAAAAGTCTTTTTTAATAATTTATACAAAGAACCGTTGCATAATAGAAGAACCGAAGAAAACTCAAATTCTTTTCTCAAACTAAATGCATATAATTGCAGCTTTTTGTAAGACTTCTAAGATTTTTTGTTTTTTGTATATTGTAAGAAAACTTAATTTAATTACTTGAAATGGAAAAAATATATATGAAATTTTTGAAAAATTGGTATAATTCTATGGGGCTTATCATGAATGGCCATTCTTGTGAATTACTTCTCGAACTCGCTGGCTTGCAATCGCAAGAAAAAATTGTATAGATGCAAATAAATTCACTGGAATTTAGAATACGATGGTCATATTAAAAATTTGATACAGGGTGGGGAAATTCCTGCAAATCAATTTAAACAATTTAATTGCTTATAACAATATTAATTTGTTAAAAAGTTATAAAAAAAATATTTTTTTATTAAAGATAATTCTTTATTCTTAGCTTTAAAATGACAATAAAATCAATTTTCTAGCTTTAACAGAACTGGAGTTAAGAATTTTTGAAAGTGAGCCTCCAAGCCAAAAATCACGAAATTCTCAAAATTTGAATTCGCTCAATTTAGAAAAAAAAAATTTTTTAAAAAATCCTCTTCTTTTTCGATATAGAACCCATAAAAAAATGTCAGCCAAATCAAAAATGCGTCGTCCGAAAAGTGTTCGGTTTGTAAAAGACCGTCCCATATATTTCATTAGCGCTTATCGAGGTCTATCATTAAACACTAATTTTAAACTGGAATCTTACATCACAAAAATTTTTCTAAAAAATATTGCCCCAAAAATCAGGTGACATCCCAAGTTTGTTACGAGATTTGGCAACGCAACCCTAAATATTTTACTTCGGCTCGTCAAGGTCTATTATTTGGCACAAATTTTAAGCTGGATTCTTTACCCGTACACTTTATTCTAAAAATAGTTTGCCCAAAAACAGGTGGCAACCTGGGATGGGGTTCAACAAGACATCACTTTATATGTATGTATTATATTTATGGTATTCGAACTCTTTCATTTGATATATATTTCAAGCTGTAATCTAAAACACTTTTTATTTAAAAAAATTGAGCCAAAACACTGGTGGCAACCCATATTTGGGACGGGACTTATCATGGAAATCCTTTACATTATATTTAGGTTTTTCGAGCTTATAATTTGACACACATTTTAAACTGTAACCTAAAAACTCTAATCTAATACACTTTTTATGAAAACAATTTCTGCCAAAATTCAGATTTTTTCGGCCAACAGGACAGGCACTGGCAAGGCAACCCTGATTGGTTTGTTGCACCAAAATGCTCTCACGTAGATAATCAACTTTTCTACAGCGAGCTTTTCCTCTGATACACTGTTCTGGAAGAGGAGCTGCAAGTTCAAAAAGAAACGAATCAAAACATTTCTCATCGTCGAAAAACAATTGGAAGTTAGCAAAACGATATAAAGGCAACAAAAAAAGAAATTGGCCAATATATGTATATGTATAACTTAAATTTTGTCTATTTTTTTATTAACCTTAGCTGTTAAAGTCAAATGAAATATAGCTGCGTAGTAGCTTTTCGGCAAAAAATTGTAAGAAAAATAGTATCACTGCTAGAAGTTGAATTTCCATTCTCAATATATTTACGATACCAAATGATTCCAACCAAGAAGGGAATAAATTCTAGAGAGAGAATTTCTCAATAAATTCATGGTAAGGCCATGCTTTCGCTAATACTATAAATATATTTTATGCCAAAATACATAGGGCTTACCACAAAAACGAATAGCATATGACAGATAAATCTAAAAATTTCCGATATATTTTTTTTTACGACACCCAACTTTTACACTCGATATTTAACTTTTTGTTTTAAAATATGCTTGCAAAATATGACACAGTATTATAAATCTAAATAGTCAAATTCAATTTAATAACCAATTTTTATAAGCCATATACTATATACGAGTATCTACCAATATAACGCTAAAACGTCACAAAACTGAATGCCCACATAAATATGCAACAGCAAAGTGTCAACTTATGCACATCAACTGTGTATCACATTAAAAACTTTATATGTATGCAACACTTGCATTTATGTACTAGTACATGTGCATAGTACGTTAAAAATTGCAATATGCATATGTAGTACCTTATTGAACTACATAAAGCCTAAGGACCTGCATTCAAGCGTTGATATCCTGCTTGACTTAACTGACTGACTGACTGGCAGATACGAATAGCTGGCCATTTGCTTGTTCGTTCGCTCGTTAATTTATTTATGGCGCAAAGGATAAATCAGCGTCGATTAATGCGTCAAATGAAGTGTGATCGTTAAAAACCGCACAGCTCATGTAGTGATGTTGAAATAAAATTGGTTATTTTATAATTATAATCTAAATAACCGTTACTATTGCATCAAATTGTCAGAACAAAGTCTTATAACGCAACGGCACCGGTTGCCGACTGGGTTTATGTATCCGACCGCTTTAAAAAACTCTATAAAAGTACATCAATTTTCAGCGCAAGGTTTACGAAAGTGAACGCATTTCATTCCTTCAATAATGATGCGTTAACTGTTTAAAAATCGTTTTAAAATTTTTACGGATTTTTTGTCAAGATTTATAAAGTGATTAAAAGCGGTCGGAATGTGGTTACGTAAAAATTTCCTACGTTTCTCATTCCGACCACTTATTTTTTCCGCAGTAAACATCTATAACAATAAATAAGTTAATTTTAGTGAAATAACATATCATATTTATATATCTTTTAGGAGATTCAAACCTACGTGCCGATAACTGGTCGTTAAGTGGTGCTTTTGCGTTAAATGCTTACGAAATTAATTTCTTCGTTCAAAAATTAAGAAGGTATGATCGTTTCATTGAGATTAATGATTTTTTATGACGCAGTATAATTTTATCAACGCTAAAAATATTTTCGCTTAATTAAGGATTCACAGCTCGATAAATTCTTATTCGCTGAAATATAACAAATTAATTTGCATGTACAATTTTTTCATTTCCATAATTTATTAATAAGCTATTTATTAATAAGCTATGACAATTTTAACTGACATCTCAGCGAGTAACCGATTTCTTGCCAACAAAAAGCGATATTTTGACTACCCCTAACCAAAACCATCAGCATATTTTTCCAATATGCAGTAAAAATAAATGAATATTTTGTTATGATGTCCTCCCTGATGCTGGCTAGGTGACAAATACATTGTTCATCAGCACAACATATCGTACAGCAGCAGCAGCAACAACTACTTCATCATCATCAACAACATCATCGATATTTTTGTCAACCTTTTGTTGTTGCTGTCGTTATTCACCTTGTTATATTTGCAATTATTTATATCTCAACGCCTGGGCAACTTTAACATGACACGCCCACTTGTTTTATACGTTGATATAATTACGCCGATACGTTGATATCATACATGCATACATGCCGTGTTGGCGCATCCTTTCGTGACTTAAAACTGAATGGCCTTCACTGCATGTACTGGCTGTGTATGTCTGTATGTAAAGTACGCGTGCGTTTTTATTTTTTCTCTTCGTCTTCAATTATTTATTTACTTGTTTCTGGGAGTAAAATTTTTTGTGTTTATACTTATGTTTTTCACTTTTTTTGCATGAAGCCTGAAATGCGCTTGCATCGTTCATTTTATTAGTATCAGTGTTGCCAATTATAGCAAAATTACAGAGAAAGTTCACGATTTTTCGTGGTTTTTTTCTATTCTTTTTAATTGGGCCTGGGCGCTACTTGGCGCCCAACTTCTGGTGATTTTTATTTTTTGCGTAAAGACCTTTACGAGCATGAAGTAAAATTGGAAATTTTTCATCGATTTCTATTTTTTTTCGTGGACACTGCAAAATTTTAATTTTTTTAAAAATCTGGCCTGTTTTCATCGATATCATTTGAATCGCTTAGCCTATGAAAGATCCATTTATATCATTTTATATAATTTTAATTTGAAACTAAAAATAATAAAATTGTTCATTTCTAGCTAAAGATATGAATTTTAAAAAGAAAACAGGCCGAAAAAATTAAAAAACCACAATATCTCAAAAAATGTGCCATAAAATATATTTAATTTTCATTTTGGAATTCAGCGGGAAAAAATACATAAGAAAGGAACCCTCTCATCAAAGGTACATGAAAAAAAAAATCATTTTGTAAACTAATTTAATTTTATAAAAATGGCAACACTGTTTTTTTTTGTTGACACTAAACTTACACTTCAGCTGTAGTAAATACATGCAAATATGTCGGTGCGCTTTAATTAGGTGCAGATTAAGCCTTGTTGACTTTGTGCAACCTCATGTTGCTGTTGTTGTTGTTATTGTTGTTATCATTGTTGTTTTAATAATTATCGTTGTATAAAAAAGTCATTGCAATTGTTGTTGTTGTTGGATGTCAAACCATACATTTTATTTTTTAAAGTTAAAAAAAAAAGCTTTTGTTATTTTTCTCATGTTATTTATCGATTGAATTAAAAGTTAATTAAATTATTAATTACAACTAACAGTAGGCCGTTATCAAGTCAATTTCAGGTTGATCTCTATTTGATAAGTTCAAAAACGCTCATTTTTGAATAGTGAATTTGTTAAATTTAAACTGTTACCGGCGTTTTAGCTTATTAGACAGCTGTTGTGTTGTCAATTATGTTGCTTTTTCTGTTCGGGTCATATCAGGTGAAGCGTTGCCTTCCCTTCACTAGACGTGTCAGAGCAATGCAATTAATGACTCTTCATATTATCTCAAAGCCCAAAGTTCAATACGGTACTTTCTTTTTCAAAATGAAAGGAGATGTGTAGCTTCAAGCCTCCGTTAACATTTACCTTTAATTTTTGTTAATATCGCAATAATTAAAATATCAATATATAAGTTGACACATTTGTAATCATTGATTTAAAAAAAAAAAAATTCAACAAATACTTATTAAACAAATAAAATTACAAAAATTAGTTTCGAATTAATTGCCAACATAAATACAAATCAGCTAAAAAGCCGCAAACTCACAAACCGCATTAATTAAACAAAATAACAACTAATGTCAATATTGAAATGAAAGTTGGGCTGGCTCGCTGGCTGGCAATTCTATTGCAACAACCAATAGCAGCAACAAAACAAAAAATATTATGCGTAAATATTTAGTGATTCTCCCGAAAAACTTTGTTAATTACATTGCTGGCCATGCAAATAACTACAGGCAGGCAGAGTCACTAATTAAACGCATTTTGATGCTTATCATTGCCTACCTGTCAATTTTGGCGAGTGAATATAAAAAATCGGATTGTTACAAGTTGTGACAGCATTTATATAAAATACAGTAACTAACAAGTTATTGGAATTAGAAATGTGGCAGATATAGTTAAAAAATTAAAATTTTTACATATCCAAAGTAACTGATGTGATAAGCAATTGAATATCTTTTCACATATGAACTATGTACATAGATCGGCTGAGAATCCTGCACTGCTTTGATGCGAAGCTCAGAAACTTTTTTTATTTTTTAACCTCGTGTCAATGTGAACTTTTTATAAGAAAGTTATAAAGAAGGGTGCTAATTTTCCCTAAGATTGTGCGTGGTCTTATAACGTCAAAACGAAATTCTCTCGAATCTCGATTCAGCTTATGTTAAATGAAAGGAAGTCAACTAACAGTCAGCGAAATCACGAAAATGCCAGTGTGAAAGCTATTACTGAAAACGCGACACAAAATCGAGATAAATGAAAATCAGGCAAATTTTGATGCCAGTGTGAATCTCTTACATTACGAAAGTGTTGCCAAATTTGGTTTTCTAGGTATGTAAACAACGATGATTTTTTTTTACTATTTTATAGCCATTTCAAAAAAAAAAGAAAACAAAACGACTAATGTGTACAATACATCCCTTAATAGAGGTTGGTCATTGAAGATGTTATACAACTCAAAATAAGTTCTACAAACACGTTTTTTTTATAGTCAGCTTTGCAAGGCTTATTTTAAATAAGTTAGCAGACTCATTATATAAATAGCCTTTAAAATACTTGAAACATATGCTCATACATACCTTTTATGAACCTATCAAAAAATATATATTGGTTATCAATATTTTGTTCAAAAACTTGTTATCAAGGTTTTACTTTAAAACATGTAACAATATGACAGCTAATTAAAAGTGTAATTTGTAATAAGGGATGTTTTCATTTAAACTTTTCACAATACAAAACTTTGTTTAAAAATAAAACACAATTAGATGACAATGATATTATAAAATATTTGCAGCAATTTTTGTCGAGAAAGCTTAAAGTTCAAACCACAGAAAATACCAATGCAAAAACCAAAACAGTTGAACTTAAATCTTCTAAATATATATATTTTTATATAAATTAATGATTTTATGATTTTTGTCTTCGAGTATTTTGTACATAAATTTTTTAAGTTGAATCTACCGGACTGAGTGGAAAATCCACACTGTCTAGAACTTTGGGCTGGAACTACCCGATCGCTCTAAGAATTAGAATGCATGTGGGGGAATTCGAATGGATTTCGGTCCTACCTGTATCTTAATTCTTAAGCTATGTGTTTCCTACAATAATTATTAAAAACAGACTCAACTTACTACAGTTTTATATAAAATATCAGTCATAATCCTAGAAAACCTTTTGGGTCAACAAAAAAAAAAAAATAAAGCACAAAGAGATTTTTTTTTTCAAACAAAATTATTTATGTAAGAAAACAACAAAATTTATAAAAAAGTGTAAACACATTTGTTCCACAGGAAAAAATATATCAACTAATAAAAAGAGAACAGAACACAGGTCAACAATGGAATTGAATCAATCTGATAATTCAAAAAAATAGCTACACCATAACGCTTAAGCGCGATGTCTGTAAACAACACGACGTACGGTCTTGTAACGGTAACCATCTTCAGCGTGCTGTTCAATCTCGGGCTCTGGTTGTGGTTGAGGTTGATGTTGTGGTTGAGGTGCTGCTGGTGGAATGTATGAACGTTCTGGCTCTATTGGTGCTGGAGCGGGAACTGGTGCTGGGGCAATTGGAGCTGGTGCTGGTGGTGGTATGTACGAACGTTCTGGTGCTGGTGCTGGAGCAGGTTGTGGGATTGGTTCTGGTGCCGGTGCTGGTGGTGGAATATATGAACGTTCTGGTGCTGGTGCGGGAGCAGGTTGTGGAACAGGTGCTGGCGCTGGCGCTGGTGGTTGATAGTTATAGCCTGATAATTCAGAGACATCAGCATATGCACAAGCCAAAAGGGCAAAGGAAATCAATAGGAATTTCTGAAAACGATAAAATAAAATGAATTTTTTGCTATTGAAATTTCGAAATAAAAATAGATTTTAAATTAAAAATAAATTTTCCATAAGAAATTTCTTAAAAGTATTAAATATATTTCTTTTATATTCATTTAATTCATGAAAGTATAATAACTCAGAAGTTCTTGTAGAAAAAATTTAAACTTTAAGTCAGAAATAAAACTTTTGAAGACTACATCACACTAAATTGACGGTTCATCTTTTCAAGGTAGTACCAATTTTTTTATGGAAATACAACAGTTATTATTTTGTTTGTGGGAATGTGCTTGAAAGACTTTGCATAAGACATTTGACCTCCTACTAGAAACAAGACATTGTACCCAATTATTGGAACTTTAATTGAAATTTTGATTTATACTTGAAATTTAGACTCGTACTTAAGCGGGGATCTTGAATTATGAGGTCCGAAAAATCACATTTTTCATTGTTCATATCAATACCTAAAGCACTCAAAAATATCCTACACATAGTTACAGTGTATTCCAGACTTTGAATTGAAAAGTTTTCCTATCAAAAAGTTTGAAGCTCGATTTCCTCAATTTTAATTCTTACAATTTTACGGAATTGGACTAATGGACCTATTGACTCCATTAAAAGATCAAAATCTCAGTTTAGATTTGAATTTGAAATCGTACTCTAAATTAGATCTCCCTTATGAAATATTAGATCGAACTTGATTTTTAAACTCGTATTCACAATTTGTTTTTATAAATAAGATGAAACCTCGTATTGTTATTTGGATCCCTACTTAAAATTCCTAGTCGCGGTGGGAAATAATAATGAAACTGAGATCTATAGGAATAGATTAAATATGATGATCGCGCTTGAGATGGGTTTGATTGTTGGAATAAGCTATTGAAATTCGTCAGAAATAAGTATTTACAGTATCGCTTTAAAATTTACTTGAAACTGAAAACCAGGAGCTTAACCACAGAAAAACCCAGGAACAAGAACTGACAGAAAGCTTTCTGAGTGTAAGCACAATTATAAGCGGCTGTTATATGAAAATAACTTCAGCACATTTATGTATGTTTTGTTAATTTATTATTCTAATTGGGATACCAAGTCGTGTTACTAAATGAAGTTGTAAGAAGTGGCTATAGGCTATGGCTATAGAAACGGAGAAGGATCCATTTTGTTCATTTAAGTTTATTCCCGATGATGTATTTCTATTCGAATGATTGTAGTATTTTCACTTTTTGTTTATTTTAACATTTTTTATTTAATTGTCTGATATTTTTTTTGTAACTTTACATTCCAACTTCTCGTTGAATTGCTTATACTTTAATATATTTTTATCTATTTTTTTTTCACCATTTTAAATTATTTGTTGAACTCAAAGTTTTTTAAAGTTTCATTATAAGTTTTGATATTTAATTTTTTTTTTCAAACCCACCATTTTCTTTAGTTGATTTGCAAATGTTGTTTACACTACAAAAGACTGAATTGTTGTATAAAACTCTAAATTTCGATCGCTATATTTATATGAAAATTTTATCACAAATCACATTGAAAATTAAAATCAATGATAATAAATTTTTTCTCTTTCATTTAGTAAAGTTGCTCAAGCAGTCAGAAGCTTGATATCAAGCAATATATAAAATGTTTAAGCCTCCATGCTATGATTATGACCATTGTATAAACCCATACATCTTTTTTTTAAATTTTTTTTTATCTCTCTCTATTTGCATAAAAACTAAATTAATTTTTCAATATTTTAATTTATAGCATATGACGAAAAAAAGTGCCGCTAGCGAAAGATGATGCTCAATTTGCATTTATGTAAAATATTAAATTGATATTTTTTTTTCTTCAAAAAATTATTACTTCCGTTTTTGTCTTGAAAATTGATGACTTTTTAACCCACATTTGCTTGTTCTCTATTTTGATGTCAACTTAATTGAGCGATGTAAAGGGTTCATTAGACGCGTGTAAACTTGAACCTTAAAAATTAATTTGAAATTAATTTGTTTGCAATAGTTTGGCATATAATTAATGGATTTGTATTTTAACTAATAATTTAAATGATTATTTTTTTTCTGTCATTTGACATTTTGTTTCAAGTTTTTAATTTCTTGCATATTTTATTTGTATTTTTGAATTGTATATATTTTATTATATAATGAAAATATAACCTTTTCATGAAGTGATTAATGTCATGTCATTAGGTTGAGTTATGCTTGGAGTAATTGGAGCCATATTGAGGGCGTCGAGCAAATCGTTATACTATTTATTTTAAATTTAAATTCATAATAATTGACTAATTTTAGTCTCCGGAATTGTTTTGTGGTCAGTGGTGTAAAGCAAGATTTTCTCATAATTTTATCTTGAAAAATTCCATCATGGTCTTAATCAAAGGCAATATATTTTAGTTTTTCAAATTGAAAACTCAAAGTCAAACGAAATGAAAAGTTAAACTTTTCAAGATATGAAATCTCATAAACAAAATTTTTGCTCGACATTATATTTCTCAATTTAAAATATCGGTCGAAATGACAATCAGACCAATGATGAGTAAAAAAACGGAGATAAATGAAATAGACTTGGTAATAAATTTCGGGGCAAACTTTTGAGAGAGCAGTTTTTTTTACTCGGTATAAGACAATTTCATATTTTGGATCATGTATTTTTGATTTTATAATTCTTCTTGCAATTTTTTATTATTTTTTTTTTAAGTTTAATGATTTAAGTTCAAAAAATTTATTGGCGTATTTGTTTTATATTTCACATTTAATTTATTTATTTTATTCATCATAATATTCCATATGTATATCATTATATTTATTTATTGTTTTGCAGTTTTATTTAGTTTGCAGTCATTATTGAAATTTATTTCTTTCAAAATATATTAATTTTCAATTTTTGATTGTGAACAAAATAATAAGCCATCATTATTAACCATTACGCTATGAATCGAGCTTTTGAATTTTTACTTTGAGTTGTAGGCATTTAGTTTACTTTGAAAGGCAGCTATTGACATTGACATTGAAATTGGTTTTATTTTTAAAATTCAGATATTCTATTATGTTAATATAGCCGCAAGTTAATTTATTATGTCATGGGCTTATCTATTATATGGAAGAAGAAAAATTAAAACATATTCTTTTGTCTAGCTCATTTAGTACTAATTTGAGTTGTTTAAAATATTTCTTAATTTAAATTGGACTATATTTTTAACATTTTAAAAGAACAATTTATTGGATGCCGTGGACAAGGTTAAATAAAAGAACTCATATATTCTGAACACTTTACCTTCAAATTATGTTTATACTAACTTCCCTATTTCAGCAGCTAGAATAAGCTATTAATATTTGATACGTTGCATATAAGGTTTTTGTTAAAAAGAACTATTAATGATATTGGAAACTATTTTAAGAAGGAGCTCTTGTTATCTTTATGTTAACATGACTTTTGTTTTTGAGTTTAAAGAAGTTATGTTTACCTTCAGAAAATCTTTTGTGTTCTTATTGTTTTATATTATTATTTCTCTAAGCCGTTGTTTTATAGGTCTATAACAACTGACTTAACTTTTTTTAAAAAATTTGTTAGAACTCTTCCATATAGCGATTTTTAATATTTTCACATATTATTTCTTTTAGTGAATTTTTATATATTCTTGTTTCGTATGTTTTTGACTTCCCTTGTTATTGCGGGTGTAACCTAACGCTGCTTATTTTTTATTAAAATTGCTACCATTAAAATAAACATAAATTTATTTTTATTGTTGAAAAATACCCTTTCTCTAGACAGCAACGCTACTTGTCTCCTGTATTTTCTTGCATCATCCATGAAAGAAGAAGAATGAAATGAATGTCCTTACGTGCTAAAATTTCAGAAATTACAAATTTTATACGATTGCAACATTTTCTTGCATCGCAATAGTAGCAGCAAAATTGATGCGCATAAATGTGCATTAACTGTCCATTCGTTCATTTGTCCAGCAGCAGCAGCAACAGCAAAAATCAGAACGAATGCGAAACGAGCAAATCGTGACTTGAAAATTTTTCAAGTTCTTTTGTTAAAACTAGTGAGTTTTTTTTTCTTTATATACTTATTTGCTGCCAAGATTTACTAAGGAATACACTCAAAAATTCAGCATTATGAAGTGCTTAAAGAAATGATATTTTTTTGAAAATCGTTCAAAAGATCCTTCTCTATGAAATAAATTGAAAGGGACTTCCAATAAGAGCCCAACTTTTTTCCGTCAACTTTCATGTGTGACTTCTATCTGTCTTGCAATTGGTAAAAATGATAATTTCAAGAAAGAGCAACTATGATGAAGCTATGTACCTACAAAACTCAAAGTTGTCAAACTTGAACTGCGGAGAATTCAAAAACGATTCCTGCAAAGCTAAGCATCCACCTTGCGTTATTTTTTGGTGGGGTTTGATAGGATGATGTATTGGTAACAGTCAACTATTTGCGATAACTATAACTATAACTATAACTATAACTATAACTATAACTATAACTATAACTATAACTATAACTATAACTATAACTATAACTATAACTATAACTATAACTATAACTATAACTATAACTATAACTATAACTATAACTATAACTATAACTATAACTATAACTATAACTATAACTATAACTATAACTATAACTATAACTATAACTATAACTATAACTATAACTATAACTATAACTATAACTATAACTATAACTATAACTATAACTATAACTATAACTATAACTATAACTATAACTATAACTATAACTATAACTATAACTATAACTATAACTATAACTATAACTATAACTATAACTATAACTATAACTATAACTATAACTATAACTATAACTATAACTATAACTATAACTATAACTATAACTATAACTATAACTATAACTATAACTATAACTATAACTATAACTATAACTATAACTATAACTATAACTATAACTATAACTATAACTATAACTATAACTATAACTATAACTATAACTATAACTATAACTATAACTATAACTATAACTATAACTATAACTATAACTATAACTATAACTATAACTATAACTATAACTATAACTATAACTATAACTATAACTATAACTATAACTATAACTATAACTATAACTATAACTATAACTATAACTATAACTATAACTATAACTATAACTATAACTATAACTATAACTATAACTATAACTATAACTATAACTATAACTATAACTATAACTATAACTATAACTATAACTATAACTATAACTATAACTATAACTATAACTATAACTATAACTATAACTATAACTATAACTATAACTATAACTATAACTATAACTATAACTATAACTATAACTATAACTATAACTATAACTATAACTATAACTATAACTATACAATGAGTATTTCCGTTGTTATTCAATTTTGACCAACTTCCCATTTAAGGTGAATCATGCATACTATTCCAGCCATCTTACTTCCTCGTGCCGACTAGCATCAGAACATCTTATAAAGCATTATGTTGAGGGTATTCCCTAAACGGTGGCTTAAGTTAAAAAAAAAAATGCCAAACAGGATTTGTAATAACTGTTTATAAACAGAGATTGAAGTTTTTAGGTGCGTTTTATTGGCCAAGTCGCTATCTATGTACGAATAAAACAACAAGTTGCTAAGTTGCCTTAGAGCTGACTGGGTAGCACTGGCTACGTCAGATATGTCATTTATTTGTGTTTTTGCTGTTTTGAAAAATTAATTGGCTGGCATTGTGTCCTGGGGAAATAGTTGTGCCTTGCTAGGTTATCCTGGTGTTTACACAAATGTGTTTTTACTGCATTGAAAAATTAATTGAATTGAATTTAAAAAAAAAAAAGAAAATTAATGCTTTCCGTTAAATTCAAATTTTTTTCCGTAAAATTCAAATTTTTTTTCCGTAAAATTCAATATTTTTTTTTAATTTCAAACTTCATAATTGACAAAATTGACAAAATACAAAATCACAATAGACAAAACACAAATTCACTGGGTAGCACTGGCATTTAAGAAACTTGCTTGTATACTTAGCAACTATAATTTTAGTCGCTCAGTCTACGATTTTGTTTTTGTTTTCCTATACAATTATCGTTGCTAGCTAAAGATATCTAGCAGAGGATGGCGAATAAAACGCAGCTTTTATTGTTAATGAATAAATTATTTTTTGGGCTGTAAAAAATCTGAGACATTATTTCTTTTACTTAAACGTTACAATTTTTTAAGGTGCACATTATTTTTCCGCACATACGAGTTTACCATTTAAAATCAAAGGTTACTCATTTTCTTTTCAAAACCTAGACATTTTTAAATGTACGATTAGGTACCTATGTATCTGTATGTACGTCAGTTAGCAAGGTACTAGAAAGTGAGTTAAAGGCCGAATGTGACTGATGTTTAAGCTCTGCCTCCACATACATACATGCCCTTCTATGTGTGCGGATATGTATGTACGTTGTTAAAAGAAATTGGCAGATGTTGCAGGAATTTCATCATTGAGTACGTGAAATAAATTGAAAATGAAATAAAAATTCAGTCAGCAGCTTCCTTGCTAAAAGAGGAAAATTGTTAGCAAGATGGCAGTCTTTCTATTTTGATATAAATATGGTGACAATTTGATGCATAAAATTTAAAAAAAAATTAGAAATAAAAAGAATAGCTACTGAAGACAATGAAAATATTACAAATATGTAACGCAGTTCTGATTCCGATTCCACAAATTAGTTTTCAAATCAAATCAAGTTTAGCGCAGTTACCGCAAAACTTAATTCTTGGCAGAAAAGTTTTAATTGATTTTCATATTTCATTAGGTTCATAGAATTTAATTAAATAACTTATGTATGCAATAAAATCATAACATACAATTAATACCTTCTTACATAAGGCAAACGGCTTGTGTTTGTATAAATATGCACTACAATGTTGTTCGAACAATTTCATTTGTGTAACTGAAGAAATAAAAGGAAGTGTGGCATGCTTTTGACAGTAAAATTGAGATCATTGTTAATATAAAATATCGGAACCGACTTTATTACTACATAGGTCCATATTCTAATTAAAAACAATTTGTTATTTTTCGTACGAATATCTGACACTTTTTTTAAGATTATATGCTTTCAATATCGATCACTATTGTTTGAATTATTAAATTATTTTTCACGAGTTTTACAAAAAATTTAAGTATAAATCTAGTCGCTTGCATTCAAAATTGCACCATGTAATGAAATCATTGAGAAATCGAAAATTGTTGGCACATGCTGAACTTTCAAATGGCAATCACTGCAATTCAGCTTCATTTAAAATTTTGCAAAATGTTCTGTCGCAAAAAAAAAACAGATCTGACAAAATAAATTTTAATAAAACATATGATGCACGCCTTCGGTCATAAAAATGTTGGCATCGAATTCAGCTACTCCTGCAACAGATTGAGTAAACACCAGCGCATGCATGTAGCATTCACTAATTTATTGCAGGCAAAACGACAAAATATATCGTTGTTGGTAATGCCAAAATGAAGTTTAAAAATTTCGCGTCTTTGATTCGATCTCTTTCTTATGATTTCTGCAGTGATTTGCATAAAATAGAAATTGTTACGGTTTTGGAGAATGCAGCAAGGATAACAATGCGCAAACATACAAGAAAATGTTTATTTGCATTGTGCTCCCACTCAAAAGAGAAAAACGTTAAGATGAATACATTGAAAGAAAATTTTCTAGCATGTGAGAATAAAACTGAAGCTGAAATATCGCAATCAAATTTTGTCGCTTCACAGTATGTTATTATTTTCAATGGCAATTTCGCTATAAGAGATTATCCTATTCACGTTTCGTTCCTATGTGGTATGATTTTGCTTACATTATTTATTCATTTCAATAAAATTTTGTTGAAATATTCATTTTTAATTGCTGCTTTTGTAAAATTTTTTTCATGCAATATTTTACCTATGAAACTTTTGTGAGTAAGTACTTCCTTTAGTATACTCTTTTTTAACTATATCTTTATCTTTGACACTGCTCAGTAATATTTCTTGAAATACTTTCTTTCATGCCATAGTTGTGATTACAAATGACGGTTGTGATATGATAAGAAATACCTATTTACTGACATTATATTATTGCGTGACATAATTTTTGCACTGTGATAGATATGGAATGATAAATTTGTTATAGTCTTCTTAAATGACATTATTTTCTTGCATGAAATATATCTGCATAGTTTCCCACATTGCTGGTAGTTTATACATATATTTTCAATTTAAATCTTTCTTCTTCCTCAAACCAATCTTGCTTTGTTTTCTGAGTTTAAAATGTCATACACGAGTAGTAATGACATTTTTTGCTAACTTTTTAGTGTTTTAGTATAAGAGAATAGTGCTTACACTATTTGCTTTGATATACATGTATCATTTACTATACTAAATTCTCTACTTAATTTAGCTAATTTTTTCCATGATATGAAATGATTTCTTCATGACTTCTATTGGTTTCTTTTAGTCCCCTATTTTTTCAATTATTTTTTCACATAACATATTTTTCTCTCATGGTATATAAATCCTAGGTTAGGTGAGGTTGTACTATTTTACTCTATTTTAACTTTTTTTCTCTCATGGCATTTTTAGGCACGACTTAATTTGTATTATATAAGTTTTTATATTACGCGTATTTACGCTTACATTATTTAACTCGGAGACTTTTTTACATCATAATTTTTTCTCATGACATAATTTTGCTTAATCTCTTTCTAACATGTTGTTATGAAATCATGATTTCTTGCTGACAATATTTACGTACAAGACATATTTCTTAAAACTATTTTCTCCAGCGTCATGTGTGTCTGTGAATTTTGCTTTTAAGATTCTTAAACGATGATATTTTTTTATGATTTTTTTCTCACATAAAACACTTTTCTCTTGTTTCATATTTTCATGCACAATTTATGACCAAGAATTTTTCATCCTTTCGACACTTAAAATCGTAAGAAATTTCAGTGCAATAGTACCAATAAAGTACATATTCATATTTGCATTTGGCCATAACGCGAGTTTTGATATTTTTGTTGTGATTTAGAATTGGCTTTCAACTGTTTTGTTGGCAACAAAAGCGCAATTTTATTGTTTTCTTCTGCATGTTCAAAATCGTAAATCTAACTAGAATAACAACAACAATAAGAGTAGCAAGCAACAGCAGTAGCAATAAGTTGTATCACACCAAATTGCCTTAAGCTGCAATCTTACAATAGCAAAGAATCCATTCATGACATAACTCTCTTCAAGTAAATTTCTGATTGCCAAATGTTGCCAGTTCTTTATGGCATTGCAGCAAGTTTATATTTGGGGAACCCTTTTTCGAAGCCAAAAAAAAAAAACTGCACATGTTGGCAAAATTTTTCATTTGTTTTTGTTTTCAATCTGCATCGGCTGCTGTTACCATATCAAATACCAATATAAGCCGATTTTCTCCATATTAAGTTCAAAACTTAATTTTCCAGCAATTAGTTTGTGGTGGAAAATTGCAACGTATTATTAAGCTCATTCGAAAAAAAAAGAAAATGAAAAATAGTAAAAAGGCTCGTACATATCGCACTGGTCCGCATTTTGTTCAAAAAAGTGTTCATGTGTAGTTTTTTTATGAGCATCATGGATTTAACACTTGAGTGCATAATTTTTGTGCTGCAAAAACCACATGTGAGAAATTTTATTTACACAGAAAAAGTGGAAGGTTTTTTTTTATAATTAAATATTTTCAAACTTTTTTGTAGAGTTACATAATCTTTTTTCAGCTACAGTGAAACCTGGCTAACCGGGACTTGGATAAGTAGGAAACCTCTACTAATGACATTCACTTCAAGGTCCCATCAAAATACCTCTATTACTGGGATTATTAAACCTCTATATCTGGGATTTGATTTTTGAAGTTTTTGTGCGTTTTCGCCTCTATAACATGGGCTTTTCCCTCTATAACTGAGACTGTTTAGAAATAACTTCAATAAGTGGGAAATGTGTGTATAATTTGCTATTTTGAATTTGAATATGTACGTTTTATCGGTCTGTGTATGGTTATTTGGAAAACTGTGTAAATGGGAAACCTCTTTAATTGAGGTTAAAATTTTGGTCCCTGGGAGATTCCAGTTTTCTAGGTTTCACTGTATATATTTGTTCAGAGTTTGCTTTAACGAAGTTGTAATTTGAGTAATTATATAAATAGTTAACACTTTATTCTTAAAGAGGCCACGCCCGTTTTATCCATATGTCGGAGTATTTTGTAAAAAGCCAAAATAAACATTTTCAACTTTCTACTTATAACACAGGTTATTCCTCAAGGACAACACAACATGAAAACAAATCTCATTAGAATTTGAGTGACACCGCCTCAAGTACGTGATTTAATTTGAAGTTGCCTAAGCATTTTATGTAATTTTTATTATGATGAATATGCAAAGTAGCATATTAACTTACTTACTAATATTTATGCACACAAATATGCCACTTCTTTTAGGGGTTTCAATCCCCATTTTCTCAAAAACTATATATGATGAACAATTTTTGAAAACACTTATTAGTGTGAACACGAACTAAGGCTCAAAAGTTGTTCGTCATAAATAGTTTTTGAGAAAATGGGGATTGAAACCCCCCAAAAAAAGGCATTATTATTGGTAAGTTTTTAATAGCCGCAGGCACTATAACAAAATGTTTTCAGAACAAAAATGGCTCATTTCAGGACTCCGTCTACCTCCAGAGCTAAAATTTAGGTTTCTTTCATGTTTCTTTAACTTGAAAAAATTTGAGCAAAATCGGATGTTTTTTAAATTTCATATGTTTGTTATAGATATCTTTAAAAATTTGTAAATATTTAATTAAAAATAAGGTGTGCGGATTTTTTTTCCTTTTGTTGTATATCATCATTTTATTACATCCCAAATTCTGACTCAGAAAATTTATTGCCATTTCCGTTATCTATACAATTTATATATGAAAATGGTTTGTAACGCTTTGGTGCAAAATATACCTAACCGATTTTGATAATTTATTTTTTACAGCAATATATTTGTACTAAAGAAGGTCATGGCATACTTTTTTTATTTCTTAAGCAATTCTTGAAACAAAAACTCGATTTAGGACTAGTGACGGTTGCCTGAGTCTCTACATCTCTGTTGAGGCCACCAATTCTCAATATGCACTTCTCGCTTTGTTGATATGTATTGGCGCTTATGTTGTTCCCGTATATTCCGTTCTTGTTAATATTGATTTAGTTTAGAAAGGAAATCCTGCATTGAATTTTGAGCCTCCCAGTTTAGACTTTTATCTTAAATACAAAAACTTTTTGTAAGCTCTGCTCTATTTTTGAATTTTTTTTTTATTTGTGCAGAATTCCAATTCTGCTTCAATTCAGAAAATATTTACGATATGTTGAAATCTGTATTCACACAAAATTAACCATTGTCTCATATTGTTTTCAACCAAACCAAAAATTATCAAATAATATTTATATTTGAGCATTATTTTCCACTTCAACATACAGACGTACACACCCCTACTACTGCGGCTGCTAAGTCTTTTCCTTTACCGCATGTCACTTTTGAAAACTTTTCACATTTCCTTTAAGTTTTTATACCACAAAGTTGGCCATAATTAGACAAATTTATTGTAATTAGCCAGCATTTTGTCTTTATGATAATGGTGCAATTATGTTAGTAGAGATACCTCAACTATTGGTAGGTATGTGTTAGAGCGATGCGTATGCATGTGTGTGTGAAAAGTAAAATTCAATAGAAATTAATTGTGAAACGCATTTTCTCATATGGGATGTTATAGCGTCAGCAGACGCAGTCAATAAAAAGGACACATGTGTTTTGGCGTACGTAGCCCAGCTGGCTTTTAAGGGTTAAACAAGTAGTATGTATTATGTTTTACATTTTATGTTATTACTGAAGCAAGAGATTTGGGAAAGTGAGATGAAAGGGTAAATGTTTGTTTTGCTACCTAAGCAGTAAATGGTTAAAATTGAAGCCTTATGAAAGTTAGTCACAGTTTAGACAGAAAATACCGTAAAATGTATAAAGCACATAATATGGATTATTAGCATGTTCTAAAAATATATAAAAATGAAACTATTTATTTCTCTCCAAAATGCTTTTGAGTTCATTTAAAACCCAACCATTTTTGCTTGATATCCTTCAAAGCTGCTTTTAAAAATCTCAAACAAATTTATCCTGTCACGTACGACATAACGCACCACTTGCTGTTACTGCTGCTGCAATGCGCCAAAAACTATACTAGGCTATGTTGTTTAAATCTCAAGCTTTTCCGCTGCTGGCCAAAGTTACATTTTGTTGCGTCAACTATTTCGTTTCGTTGGTTGACACATGCGACAAGTTAAGCAATGCAAAAGTACAAAAAAAAAAAATACAGTTCCAACTTTTATTTACGTGTTTGAATGACAAATTTATTTTTTTGCTTTGTAAGTGACACACGAAATCTCATTTCGATTAAATTCAAGCTGCAGCAGCTTTTGAATGGACACACTGGATTAGAGATGACGACTAATGATGACCAGCATGAACGCCAGGATCAGGCATAATGGTGCAATGATTTAAAGGGAAAGTTTGCTAAGTAAATAATGTTGCTTGTGATTAACATGATGCATGCTGCCATTGTATGCCACTAGTTATTGTATACAAGAGTGCAAGCAGCAAACAAAAACGTTCATGTTGCTGCAGTATTTTGTCTTAAATATTATTTCATCTGATCTTTGCTAGCAATATCTTAAAATTTTTTGACATTCTTCATTTCTCTACTGTTTGGCAATAAATGCGTTATATATTTTGAAATTTTGCTATGCTTAGTGGCGCTTGAATTGCCGGTAACATTGAACATCACAATCCTTAACCGTGGAGCTCTCAAGATCATTCACAAAGCAGAATCAGGTAGAACTACAAAACAATCGAATTCTAAATCCGAAAGCCGTTTCACCGAAATCTTCCAGAAAAAATTCGCATTGCGGATCTTAGAAACTAAAATGAAGGCGAAGTTATCGACAACAACAAACAGAATACTCTTGATTAAGTATCACCAATAACAATACGAAAAGCAGAAATGCGAATAATATTAAATCAAGCTACCGCCTACTGCAGATCCACACGAAACAAACTGCTTCTTATGTCCTCTATCTCCACACGGATCATAGGACTTCGCAAATCTCTTCCAACATTCACGATCACAGGGGAGAGACTTCAATTCTCTCTAACATTTCCCCGATTCACGTATTCCCTGCTTTATCGCACGTATCCACCATTAAAGACGACCATGCGGAATATAATGAACAAAAGTGGGCGCAATAGTGCCTTTGGGCGTGGCATTCTATACAAGCGTTTAATAAAATATTTAGTTTACTCTGGGAGTGATTCCAAAGAAATTTGGTGTAAAGCTGTCTGCTATTATAAACTTCAAAAATAAGTGGAGTTCAACGGGATTGCTTTGGTAGGCGTGGCTCCTCCCATACAAGCAAAAAAACCTACAATGTTATATTTAGTGTACTATCAGAGTAATCTTTATAAAATTTTGTGCAGAGATGTCGGTTACTATAAGCTTTGATATTAAATGAAAATTGACGGAATTGCATTAGTGGGCGTGGTACCACCCACGTTAAATAAAAAGGGGTAACCGTGGCAGTTTTTAACTTTTTCTGAAATATTTTTTGATCATTTCAACTTTTATCCACTTATTTCGTCTTTTCGACTTCATTCAACATTTTCCATGTTTTATCGACGTTATTAGCCTTTTTCAAATGTTTCAACCTCTTTCAACTTTTTTTCAACCTCTTTCAATTTTTTTCGACCTTTTTAACCTCATTCAACTTTTTTCTTCATTTTCCATATTTTATTAAATTTTCAACTTTTTCCAACGGTTTCAACATTTTTCAATCTCTTTCAACTTTTTTCATTATTTACCAACATTTTTTTTTGACTCTTTCAACATTTTTCAAATTTTTGACTTTTCAACTTTTTCAACCTTTTCAATATATGTATGTATTTCAAAAAATTTTGACTTTTTCAACTCTTCGTTTTTTTTTAACCTCATTCAACTTTTTTCGAGTTTTTCAACTTTTTTCGAGTTTTTCAACCTCTTTTAACTTTTTTCAACATATTCCATGATTTTTCTACTCTTTCAGCCTTATTTCATCTGATACAAAATTTTTCAATATTTTCCATAGTCTTTTTAAAACTCTTTTGCCTTTTTTCAACATTTCCGTAAACTTAATGCTTGCTATATTAATGATTACACCACAGATGTTGCAATGAATTAATATATAATTTTAAATGAAAATTTATATTGTTTTCGAACTATTCGTCAAATTTTCTACCATTGAACTTTTACTTTTTACCTAAGTCAACATCAATTGTTTTTGCCCGCTACATGTTGACTTGTTTTCAAATTTAGGCCTTAATATGTTTTGAATGCCTACATTTTTTTAATGTATTTTTTTTTACGACAATATTGCTTTGAAGCGGCAGCATTTTTTGTTGCAATTGCAAGTTGGTAGTGTTGGCGCATTTAATTGGGAATTTGTACTTTTTTTTTTTTTTGTTACAAACAAAGTGAATTCTTTCATTTTTATGTTGAACAATCATGCATTGCATTGGCGCACGTGAACATGTGCTATTTGAACGTTAGTTTAACCCCATTGGTGCTTTTAAAATAAATAAAAAATAAAACTCTTTTATTTCAGAGTCTTAAAATAATGGTATTCCGCAAAACTTTTGTAACATTAAACCTCTGACTGAATATATAAATGATATAAAAGGATTAAATCCAATATTAGTGCTACGTGATAAGACAAAAATTCGGTCAAATGATTCATCGTACTTTGAACGTTAAGAACCACTGATTTACTCTAAGAGATAGCAAAATCATGTTTGAATGAAAACTATATTATATAGATGAAATAAAATTTTGTTCCATTGGAAACAAATATTTATCATTAGGATCATCATCTAATTTTATCGTTAGTAAAGGCACATTAAAACGAACCTCTGTCCCTGGCGCCCAAATTGCTCCGTGCAGCCCGGAGCCTTTAGTACTTTTGAAAAATGTAGCTAAATTTATTTGAAATATTTATTCTATTAAAAAATTCATTTGAATGCGTCTCTAAATGTAAAATTATTTGCTCACAAGAATGTTATCTTTTACAGTGCTGATTTTACAGCATGAGTCAACAATGCAGAGAGAGAGAAAGGAAGAGAAATGTAGTGAAAAAAGTTCAAAAATTAGGTTAAATAAATAGTGACAGTTGTGAGGACAAGAGAAAAATGTCGATTGTTAAAATATGAACTTTTTAACATTATAAAATGAACAAAATATTTCACTCCTTTTCTGTGGGACTTTAGGGTAGAAGTGTATGAGCTTTCAAATATAACGATGAATATTAAAGCTTCTTCAAATAACATTTAAAACATTTTTATATTTTTTATTTTCGGGAGGCAGATCATTAGTTTTCTTGTTATATTAAGTGTAGTTTGTGCATTCATTTAAAATTATAACTTGTACTATAAGTCATTAGAAAGCACTAATAACTAAACAAAATATTCGCGCAAGTTACTTTACGCTCATAGAAACATTTGTGAAAATTTAAAAAAATGAAAAAGAACGCATGGCAGAACAAAAAGAAACATCAAGCTTCTATCAATTCCAACCAAGGTCTAGCTCAAGAGATTCAGCGACAAAATTAAACCACTTATCAGGAAACAACTGGATTGAACAATTGGTAACCTTTTGTATTAAAGTGAAGTGAAGTGAGCTGGCCTCTTCTTTCATCGACAACAGCAGCGATGGGCAAAACACGAAAAATGAGCCACTTGTGCTTCTTATAACAAACACGTCACTTTTCTTAAGAAAAAAAAACTTGCACTCACCACTGCTACCCGCATTTTTATTGTTGTGCTTTTTTTTATTGTACACGCTGGGCCCGAGATTTGCATTGTTGTTATTTTTGCTTCATTCAACAAAAAAAAAACCGAAGCGAGCGAACAAGGAAACCACATTAATCACATTGAAGACAGATACTCCTCCCGTTTCGTTTGATCAGTGTACTTTCATTTCTACACTCATGTTGTTCTTGTTTGATGCTTGAAATTGGCTTTTGGTTTTTTATTGAATTTTTTTTTCTATCGAGATCGAATTTATGGTGGGACTTTTTTCTGTTATTGCAGTTTTTTATTTTTGTTACTTTTGTTGTAAGTGGCTCTTGCTTTCAAAATTTTGCCCATCCATGGACTACAGTACTGCTTTTGATTGTGCAAACCACAATTGCATATTTGATGCAATGAATAGCTTTCTCCCATATTATCACTTGCTTTATGGCAACCACTTTCTAGTGCGTCCATTTACCTTCCACAATATATTAAAAACTGTTGCCATTATAAATAAAAATTAGTTGGTAAAGATTTAAGCCGTTCATAAAACATAAAAACTTTTATTGTAAATAGTTGCTTTCAAGTGCGCAAAGTGCCTTTGTACGCCCGACTGTCACGATTTCATATTTAACCTTAAATGTCAAAAATTCGCAACAACTGTCATTTAATGTTAATTGACGCAGGCAGGCGATTTGGTAATTTTTATCGCTTTAGTGTCAAAAGTATGAATGCAGTCCTTGCACATTCGCCACTTGCCATACCAACCATTCTTTTCCAAACCCCCCGCTCCCACACACATTTGTCAAGCAGCTGTCACTTGGTCTACGCTGTTGCCATCGTTGCTCTCATTTCATTTTTCTAAATGTCAATTGGTTGCTTATATTTCTGCAACTTTTCTGGCTTGGCTATTTGTGTTCTTTTTTTTTTGTTTTCATTATTGGTGTTGGCAAACTTTTGTAATTAACTGTTATGCAGCCTATGTCTCATGTCTGCTTGTTGTATTTAACTGTCTATATATGGCTATGTTTTACGGGAGTGTGTGTGTGCGTATTGATGCTATTATTAGTTAAGTATTTGTAAGCGTTGCCGTTAAGCTTCAACTTTCAAAGTATCATGCGAGACAAATGAGAAAAAGTTTTTATTTAATGTTGCTCGATAGAACGTTTTGGAACGTTATCATCATTAGTAATTGTTGGCGGGCCAATATTGTTGTAGGATGTGAAGCAGCAATATGTCGTTTAGCTTGCAACGGAAGTTGGTTGGCATCGTAACAAGCGTGCTGCTGTGAAAAGCAACTGATCATAAAGCTTTAAACGAACTTAATGCTTGTGAATTTCACAAAATTTATTTTGAAAGTTTGGCGCTGGTTTAGAAAATATTTATATGGGAAAATTATTAAAAAATTTGTTTTGAGAAGTACGAAGAACTTTGAGTTCCTTATTGTTATAAAAAATATTGCAGTAAACTTTAGATCGTCAATTTGGAGAGAAGAAAATGGGTTCACTGCCTGGAAGTATGGCATATTATCGAGAGCCAGTGATGAATTTTGTAAGTTATATTGTTGGTAGACCATTTTGTGGTGTTTTTTTTTTTTCTTAATATCGTGTTTCTAATATGGTTATTATGACAAACGGAAGGTCTTGTCTGACTTACTGTGTCTAACTTTGAAAGAACATTTCCTTACAAAGTGAAGCAATAGCCCATGCTATCTCTATGTTTTGTATTTTGGTAATAGTTTCAACTTATCAATGGCATTTATATATTGTGTACCCTGTATTACTGTAAGAATACAATGTCATGTATGTCAAATTTTTATTGTTTTATTTATAAATTTTCCTTTTTTCTTGACTCTTTTTTTAATCCAATTTTTTTATTGAGTGTTTACATCACTTGATTTTTGGCTGGGTAAATATTTGAGAATCAAGTGTTGGCATAACTTGCAGTATGAGGATATTGCAGATTCTATTTGCTACAAGACTAAAAGAAGTGAAAATAAAGCAGTGTAGCTTTTTTCGAACTATTTTTGACATAAAAAATTTAATATAAACCTTATTTTGCTTATTGAATAAAACAATGACTGGACTTTCAATGCCGTACACTTTAAGAAGTTTTAGTAAAGTTATCTCTAGAAAATGCTGTGGGACAATACATTCTTCAATCGTTGGTCAAATTTTTGCTGCTGAAATAGTCCTTTACATTTCCTTACGATAAATTTTGATCTGTTCCACGCTCGTTCTCATATCAACTTTAAGCTCATTGAAACAAATTTTCAGTATATTTAAAGCATATATCATTTTGCAACGCTACTGTTGTTGTCATTGTTATTGCAGCTTATTGTCAAAAACATCACAATTGTTGGTAGTTTTTGGAAAGTAACGTGTATCATTTTGTAAAGTTTAAATTGAATTTGAAAAAAGTAAGCGAAGAAAAAAAAAGGAGCAATGCTCTGATTGCAAGGACATTTCAAAATGACCAGCAATTCAAACAAGATTCACCCAATTCAATTGCATGAAAACTGCATTGAATTGAACGGTTTGATTGAATTTATTGAATGGATTTCTGTTGATACAAAGAACACAATTCAAAATAATAGACATATGGGAGATAAGAAGAAGAAAGAAAGCCATATGATTGAATCCGACGAGAGTACAAAGCATCAGTAACTATTTGACCAGTTGGTAGGAATTCGCGCTGGATGATGTCCTTACTATCAAAGGAAACATGTAAAAATTATTATTGTGTTGACTTTTGATGGAAATTTTCGGGCTTTTTTTTCTTCATCATGTGGTATTGATTTCGACTTTCGTTCATCATTTTGATGTGTATTTCGGGTCATACTAAAAACAGCACATCTCGCCGCCAGTAACAATGGAATTTCGAAAGGTTGTACTATTATTTGCATTGGGTCTTTTGAAAAATTTGCTGTTAATTTCAATGTCTCATAGGGAAATAATATTTCGAGTTCTATCTAAAATTCAAATTATGATTAAAGATTACGAAATCTGAATCAAAATTAATATTTATTTTATTACTAGCTGTCCCGGCAGACGTTGTTCTGCCCTTTCCGGTAGTTGTGCCGGATGTTATATGAACTCATGCGATGTATGAGCGAAACAGCCCATTTTTCCAGTGAAACTTATTTTGCCAGGACTTTTTATATCAAGTCCCATTCATCTGCGTCCAGTACTTGATGAGCCACGTGGTGTAAATTCCATGAGAATCGATTAAGAGGTTTCCGAAAAAATTATATTTTAAAAATATGTTTGTATGAGGGCCACCCTAAATATGCACCCTACAAAAAATAGCTTAATATAAAAGGCGCGCGGTATAAATTCCATGTGAATCAATTGACCGGTCTTCATGAAAATAATAGTTAATATACATATATGTTTATATGAGGGCCACCCTAAATAAAAGTTTTATTGCCTAAGCTATAATTCTTAATATAAAAGCCACATGGTGTAAGTTACATGTGAATCGAGTAAGTGGTCTTTGTGAAAATGCTATTTTAAAAATATGTTTGTATGACGGCCACCCTTTTTTTAAAATTTTGTAGCCTTAGCTTTGCCTTTTAATATAAAAGAGCTACATGGTGTGAATTCAATGTGAATCGATTGGCCGTTCCTCGTGAAAATTATATTTTAACAATATTTTTGTATGAGGACCACCCTAAATATGCACCCTAAGCAAAAGTTTTGTAGCCTAAGCTATGACTCTTAATATAAAAGACACGTGGTGTCAATTCCAAATTAACCGATTATATGGCCTTTGCGATAATACTATTTTAAAAATATGTTTGTATGAGGCCAACCCTAAATATGTATCATAAATAAAAGTTTTATAGCCTTAGCTATTCCACTTAATATAAAAGACACCTGGTGTAAATTCCATGTGAATCGATTGAGTGGTCTTTGTGAAAAGGCTATTTTAAAAATATTTTTGTATAAGGGTCACCCTAAATAAAAATCTTATAACCTAAGCCATGCCTCTTAATATAAAAGATACGTGGTGTTTTAAAAATATGTTTGTATGAGGGCCACACTAAGTAAAAGTTTTGTAACTGAAAATATGCCTCTTACTATAAAAGCCACGTGGTGCAAATTTCATGTGAATGAATTTAGTGGACTTTGTGAAAATGTTATTTTTAAAATATTTTTGTATGAGGGCCACCCTAAATATGCATCCTAAATTATAGTTTTATAACCGAAGCTATTCCACTTAATATAAAAGACACGTTGTGTAAATTTCATGCGAATCGATTAAGTGGTCTTTGTGAAAAGGCTATTTTTAAAATATTTTTGTATGACGGACACCCTAAATTGCTCATAAAGGAGGATGAAAAATAGTTTACTTTCTATTCTTAGACCTACTGAATATACACACAAAATTTGATAAGAATCGGTCAAGCCGTTTCGGAGGAGTTTGGAGTCTAACACTGTGACACGAGAATTTTATATATTAGATTATTTATTCATAAATGTTGATAATATTTTTAATATTGAAGATCTTAAGATGCAATAATATCATCTCCTTTGGACTCATGCTTCAAGTATGATAGCAACTGACAACAACATATTCCGTCAAGTACAGATATATATATATCAGAAAATGCTGCATTTAACTAAACAAAGCCAATAAACAGCATGAGTATTTAGCCAGGATATAAAGATAAAGATAAAATAGCACAAAAAATAAAACACAAAACAATACAAATAAATAGAGAGCAATAAACGCTGAAAATTGTAAAATTCATTGACAATTGTAAAAGTCAATATGCTGCTATGAATTGTTAGTAGATGGGAGTTACCAGCAAATGGCAATAGATGTTCTGTAAATTGTTTGTCAAGCGAAATATTTTCTATTTAAAACTGTCACTTACAAATGTTGTGCAAATTGTGGCTTTGATCTCAAGTTACTGACTGATAATTGAAAATGTCAGCTAAGGGAGTAATAAGACTGCAGCCATAGAGCAATTTACTATGAATATCAATAAAACTTTCAACAATATCAACACAGTATAAACAAAATACATATTGAGCTATTATCTAAATAAAAAGGTTCTATAACGCCGGAAAGTAAGCCTGAATATATGTTTCAACTTTCTTCGAATTTTTTAAGTAAAATTTTTCACCGAAAATATTCCATTGTTCAAAAAACTGCAACATTTTTGAAACCAAAATGAGTTCATATTAAAAGAAGCGTGCTATTTACAAAGCCGCCCCGTATGGCCTTCAAGTGGCATATATTTTTTATGGTGAAATTTAATAAATATAATATGTGCAGCTATCACTTTGCATTCACAATAGTTGGTCAAAGAAACGGAAAACATTGTATATTAGAGTGGTTCTTATTGTTCAAGTATTGAATTTCAAAGTGTGAATCTCTAGTTTTGTGAATATGGATCACTAATAGAACATAAAAAACGTATCACGTGCCGCTCGGAGCCTAAAGTTGTAGAAGAACTATAATAATGCCCCTTTTGAAGGTAACTACAAAAAATTAAAAAATTTTCAAGTTTGGCGAGAAAAGTGCAATTTCTAAGACCCACGTTAATATTAAATCTGATATTAAAATTCTTATATCTGAAATAGTTCCCTAGATATTTGATGTTGTTGATGACGCAGACTTTTTTCTCAATTTACACTTTTTCACATTTTTCTGCCGCAAAAAAAACGGTCTTTATTTTTTCTACTTAATCGTACCATTTTTAGAGCGTTACACAGTGAAATATATAAGAATAATATATAAAAAGGGACTGTTGTAGGAGTACTGACGGGGCACAGTGTCATTGGCCCTATGGCCGCCATGTAAGGTGCTCTTTTCAGAGATTTCTGCAGGAGCTGCGGAGATGAAGAAGAAGATAGAGACGGTTAAGCACCTGCTCTGCGAATGTCCGGGGATAATGAGGAAACGAACCAAATATTTTGGTTCTGCGTTATTTGTTGGTCTTGAGGAACTAGCTGAGTTGAAACTCACCAGCATACTCAACTTCACCAAGGCTTCTCGACGCGGAAACTATACGGCCGATTTTGATGAAATTTTTAAAGTACGTTGGTATTGATCAGGCGGGTATCATTAGCTATAACAATTTTATTTAGGGTGCATATTTAGGGTGGCCCTTATACAAAAATATTTTTAAAATAGCGTTTTCAGAAAGACCACTTAATTGAGTCACATGGAATTTACATCACTTAGTTTTTATATTAAGGGGCATAGTTTAGGCTACAAAACTTTTACATAAGTTTACTGAGGGTGGCCATACCATTTTCCCGAAGTCCGGTTTACCGATTCAGACCGAATTCATACTACGTAGCTTTTATATTATGAGGCATAGCTAAGGCTACGAAACTTTTATTTAGGGTGGCCCTCACACAAAATATTTTTAAAATAACATTTTCCATTTAATAGATTCACATGGAACTTACACAACGTGTCTTTTATGTTAAGAGGCATAGATTACGCTATAAAACTTTTATTAAGAGTGCATATTTAGGGTGGACCTCATAAAAATATTTTAAATTATCATTTTCACGAAGACCGGTTAATCGATTCACACCGAATTTACACAAGGACGCTTTTATATTATGAGGCATAGCTTAGGCTACAAAACTTTTATTTTGGGTGGCCCTCACACAAAAATATTTTTAAAATAACATTTTCACAAAGACCGCTTAATAAATTCACATTTAATATACACGACGTGTCTTTTATGTGATGAGGAATAGCTTTGGCTGTAAGACTTTCATTAAGGGACCACATTTAGGGTGGCCCTCATACAAATATATTTTTAAAATATATTTTTCACGAAGTCGGGTTAATCGATTCACACCAAATTTACACCACGTAGCTTTCATATTAAAAGGTATAGTTAAGGCAAAAATTCTTTTTAGGGTGGCTCTCATAAAAAAATATTTTTAAAAAATATTTTCACAAAAACCATTTAATCGATTCACATGGAGTTTACACCACGTGCCATTTACGTTTAGATGCATAGCTTAAGCTATAAAACTTTTATTTGGGGTGCATATCTACGTTGGCCTTCATACAAATATATTTTTTAAAAAGCATTTTCACAATGAATTTTATATTCAGGGGTATAGCTCACGCTATAAAACTTTTAATAAGGCTGTAT
This sequence comes from Meiosimyza platycephala, assembly GCA_963662105.1. Taxonomy (NCBI): domain Eukaryota; kingdom Metazoa; phylum Arthropoda; class Insecta; order Diptera; family Lauxaniidae; genus Meiosimyza; species Meiosimyza platycephala. The sequence goes on along the minus strand of OY759211.1, from coordinate 78,060,396 downwards.
ATTTAGGGTGACCCTCATTTAAAAAAAATATTTGATTCTGCTTTTTATTTTATTGAAATAAAAAAAAGGTGGAGCGAAGCGCCCAGGGTAATGCTAGTTTTTATATAGACATATGTAGGGCATCACAATGGGCAAACTGCCTTCGAGTGCATCTTGCTATGCAAGCAATCCTTTTAACCTAACCATATACAAAAAGAAATTAGTGTTGATCTGATTAATACATAGAATTGAAGGTTTGACTCATTAACCCGATGTCGATGAGGTGGAGTGTGACAAATCTCACGTGATTACAAACTGAGATAACTTTCTCCTCACACGAACGGCTGCCCCCGTGTTCTCAGTAGCTGAAGATAAAACATCTTACAACTGGCACAGCAAGCGCCTCATGACTTAGAACCACTCTAATGTACATTCTATTTATGCAGGTTGAAAAAAAAACAAGCTTAATTCCACATGCCGGCTAGCAGACCGATAAACCTTTAAAAAAAATCATAACAAAAAACTTACCTCATTTCAAGGCTAATTTGTCAGCATGAATCATAAGGACTAGGAAAAACAAAATAACAAACACACTGCGACTTTAAGGAAGTATGAAGTTTCTACTCGCACTTCAATGTGACCGATGACGCAAAATGCAAATTGTGGTGTAATTGCTTAATTATGCAAGGGCGTTAAGTCAACATTAACCTATTCTATGCCGCTGTAGAATAAGTCTGAAACCTAACTGATGTGATATTTTAAGCAGATAGTGTGTCGTTAGGCGAGAGGTAACGTTATTTTGTATTTTAAAGAATTGTATCTGCTGAAAAAAATTTTGTATTCAAATTCATATTCCAACAATCTAAAATTGTGATTCTCTGTTTTAAAAAGCCAACGAGAGCAATTCTGAGCCATTAAAATTTTTATTTTGAAAAAAAAAATAAGACGCTGCCAAATGGGTTAAGTAACACCAGCGAGCGCACTTCATTTATTTGCATAATTTTAATTAAAAGTGTCAATGCAAGAACATTCTTATACCTACTGCTGTGGCAAAAATAATAAGTCACCTATTGGCATTTCGTTGTGAAACATGATGTTTCAGCAGCAGGCAGCAAAACCAACTGATGAGCTTTCTTTTCCCACTCCAGCGAAGCTAATGATTCATTCAACACGCGCACTTCCAAATATCTTACAAGAAAAGTCAAATCAAGAATTAAACAGGACACCTGTGTGATCCTTACAAATGATAGGAAGTTTAGTAATTTTTGTGAATGCCGAGTAAGAGTGAGTATCTTACGTGTTGATGTTATGGCCAAAAAAAAAAAAAGTAGCTAGAGTTGATGCAGTGCACGCGCGCTCTGTTGGTGTTCATGTCAAGGGTGTCAAGGTTGAATTTGAAGTTGACATAGAAAATTTTTATAAGACCATGCTAAGCTGTTTTTAATTAGATAATTTAAGTTCTCCCCATTGTTAATAGTAAATGTGTGATAAATTGGTAAAAGCGGTCAGCGAAGTAATAATTATGTGGTAGCTTAAGGGATGCTTTTGACTTTTGGGAAGTTATACAATACTTAAAATAAATTTCAAAAGCTCAGAGCTGTTCATTCAAAAGGTTTATTGTACAATAAGTCTGATTGAAACTAATCAACCATAAAGTATGCAACAGAAATTTTTGTATTAGTGTATATGTTTACTAATAACAACAGAACTTTTCGAACCACTTATAGCAACTACAAATTTTGCGGGAATTTCCATGAATAACTCAGCATTTTATTGAGTATTGAGGTCGTTTCATGTTCTAAAAGACTGTACATACAATTAATAAATATATGTATTTAAAATAAACAAATTTAATATATTGGTAACCATTCGTCAAAATGACGAAGAAGCAGCGAAAGTATCAAAATTCGAAATACTCACTAACTACTGAACAATAAAAGTGAAATTCTGAATGATGTTCGTTAAAATAACGAAGGTTAGCTATTTATGGCTTAAAATGTTGCTTGCATACAGCAAATTACACTTGGAGGAAGTTTACCTATAAGGATAACCTACATATGTATATATTTTCTCCAATCTGCTGAAGTTTGCTTACTCAAAGGGTGCGAACCACCCAGAAGCCTTGTTGAAATTGGAGATATTGGTGAGCTTCAGCTCGGCTAGATTTTCAAGACTACCAAAGAATCAAAATGTTTGGTTCGTTTCCTCATTAGAGCTGAGCGTTCGCAGAGTAGATATTTAACCGTCTCAACATGTTCTCCGTATCCACAATCTCTGAAATGGGCACAATATCTGCCAGCCATAGAGCCAATGACACAGTGCCTCGTCTGAACTTCTACAACAGTTCTCAACACTCAGTTTGAACCACATGTTTCGAGATGTTCAGCAACCAGCGATTCGGTCCTAGCGTCTAAACGTTGGTTTCTTTATTGTGTCCTCTATCAGATGTAGATCAGTGTAGTTTCTAAGGTCTAAGACTTGTTGATTTTACGATTGAACTCGGATTGAACGTTAACACTCCCAGCAGTGCCCTATACAATTAGACTTCACGATTTTGACGTTCAGTGCTTTGACCGCCGCCTGACTTTCCATACATACGACGTGCGGTTTGGTCTGTAGCAGCGAAGGGCAAACTTCGAAAAATGTGCCACTTCTGGCACTTTACAACAAACACGTAATTTTTCTTAAGAAAAATAACCAAAGGAACAAACACAAGCACTCTGCTACGCACATTATTATTGTAGTTTTTTCCTCGTTATTGTTGCATCCTTCAGAAAAAATAAAAGCAACAGAAAAAGCCGAAACGAGTGAAGATTGTTTTTGTTTGATCCTTGGAATTGGCTTTTGGTTTATTGTTGAATTTTGTTCTGCTATCGAGATCGAATTTATGAGTGGCTCTTTTCTGTTGTTGTTTTTGTTGTTTTTTTTGTTTTTGTTGTTTTTGTTGTTTTTCTTCTGAGTAGCTCCTGCTTCCAAAATTTTGCCTATATATAGTCCATAGCACTTGAAAAACGCTAAGGAACTAAATTCCTCTGGAATTAAGACTCTGGGTACCTATTGTTTGAATAAAAGGTTTCCAATCCTAAGGCAATGGAATATGTTAAGAAATGGTCTTAAAAGCTTCAAAGAATTTCCACAAGGCAATAATCTACTTGATTCTTTAAGAAAGTATCTATCTTTCTGCTACTCCTCACACCTTCCACAAATGTTATCAATCTCTTTACTTTCAATCTTCTTACCTAGTCGGTGACTCATGGAAGTGCTCCAACAGAAAAGAGATCAATTGCAATGGCGCCAAGTGTAACAACAACAACAACGACGCTTGAGAGCAAATGAGAAAACTTTTCAATTGCTTTGTAAAACTTCGTGCCACACCCACTTCAGTTAAAAAAAAAAAAAAAATTACAAATTGATTTTCAAACTATTGGCAACAAAAAAAAAAAAAACCCAAAAAAATCCGCAGCAGCAAACTGCAATTGTTGCAGCAACAATAAACTCAACAAATAACTGACATTGTGTTGTTGTTGTTGTTACTTTCATTATTACCATGGTTGTTGTAATATTCACTTCGATCGGTATTTTTCACATTTACCACAGAGTTACAGACAAATTTTGCTGCAAAAATGAACAATATTGCTGGACGAGAAAACAAAAACAAATACAGACAGAAATCTATAAAAGTCAAGAAATCAGCCGGCAACAAAAGCAAAATATATGATACAATAACTTGACCACAAACATGAACCAACAAAATATAAATTTTGTTTGTTTTGTGGATTTAGTTTTTTTTTTTTGTATTTTTTTGAAAAGTGTTAGCAGCCTTTATTGTTTTTTATTTTTTATTTTTATTTTTAGCCATTTTATAAATTTTTGAGCAATAGTTTGCTAGTAATGTTGCAGATAAGGTAGAGTCAGGGGCTGGCTGACTGTCTGTGGTTGCGCATCTTTCATTTCAGGCAGCAAAATTTTTGTTGCACTTAGTTTTGGGTTCCATATGCGGCATAAATGTGAAGATATACTTTGTCCATAGATTTCGCAAAGTATCCTTCTCTGTTTGCGGCTTTTTAGTTTTATTTTAAGTTTTTACAATTACCCTTAGTAAAATTGCTGGCAATTAAAAATTCAGCAGAACAATTTAACGAAATCAATTAGGGAAAAAGGATATTCTCGGTATTTTGGCAGTTAATTTAAGGCTGTTGGTGCTAATATGCATTTCCTAAAATAAGATTTTCCCAACGGTAACTACATCGACAAAAATATTTAAGAAAACCATATTCTTTTATTGACGTTTCATAAACTTAGGTCAATCATTCCGATTTTCTAAAATTTTATTTTGTGGTGTAATATTGATGAAAAAGTATCATAATTGTTGTAGGAGTAAGTCCTGGTCATCAACAATTGCATTTATACTGAACGACTGGATTCGATTGAAACATTTTTTGGTTCCCCTGCATTCATGACAATGACATGTCATTATAACTTAGGCCACGGATAGGCCCATTGCGTACCTGATTTATATATAGTCGTGTCTCTAATCTACATTGAAATGCATTGCTCATTTTGAGCAGATATTTCATCTGAAATTAAAGTCTTGATCATTGCTCTAATTGTCGATATTGAAATCACTTTCGTTTGTTTCTACTGAGTTCATAAGCTCTAGCAACTGTTCAACAGATATATCAAAAAGTTTGCACATCTTTCGTCAGACAACCCAGCCTTTGCTTTCCATTTCAACGAAAATTATAGTCAAGACAATTAGCCCAAGAGCCGGCTGTGGAAAAGTCGAGTGTATTAGATTACAGCTTGAAATTTATGTCAAATGATAGAGCTCCATGAGCCTAAACACAATATATAGGGTTGCCTTGCCAAAGCCTGTCCTAAATATGGGTTGCCACCCGTTTTTTGGGCCTAAATTTTTAAGAAAAAAGTTTATGGTTTAAGATTCCAGCTTAAAATGTATGTCAAATGATAGAGCTTGAAAAGCTTAAATATAATATATAGGGTTGCTTTGCCGATTCCAGTCCCAAACATGGGTTGCCACCTATTTTTTGGGCCAAGATTTTTCAGCAAAATATTTATGGTTCAAGATTTCAGCTCATATGCATGTCAAATGATAGATCTTAATGAACCTTAAAAAAAATATATCGAGTAATCTTGTCCCAAATGTGGGTTGCCTCCAATTTTTTGGGCAAACTTTTTTATGGTTTAAGATCGTAGCTTGAAATGTATGCCAAATGATAGACCTTGATGATCTCTAATAAAATATAAAGGGTTGCTTTGCCAAATCCCGTCCCAAACATGGGTTGCCACCTGTTTTTTGGCCAAAGTTTTTTCAAAAAATAGCAGGATGAAGCAGAAACCATAGAAATATATTTTTTCATTTTAATCCTGCTTTGGTTAATCAATTTTCACATCTCTAAAAGATCTTTCAAACATTTGTCCTAACGATGTTATGGAATCATTAAAGAAACGTATACCTTATATCCGTATAGTTTTCACAATTATAGACCTAATGTTTCTGAATTTTAGTTCAATGAAGAACTTTGAGGTATTGCTATGTGTCTCCACTGTGGTCGATATCTGTGGAATAACAGCTAAAGTTGATCTGTGATGAGAAACCTAAGCAGCAAGCGCTACATGCTCATACACAGAACTTACGTTGCTTTGGCCTGTGATCACAGATGGACTTTAGCAGTTCTTTCTTGTGGCCACAGATATAGTCTTACCTACTATCCAGTTACACCCAGAAAACAAGTTGAACCAAAAATTTTTTTTTTTTGCAGAATAAGCACTATTAATATGTACTTGTGATAAGGAAAAGAAAGGCTTTTTAAAAATATGAATAGTTTAATATATTGAAGTGATAAATTTTTGACAGAAAAACTTTGAGAGTGATTCATGAAAAATAGTTTTTTTCTCGAACTATTCCCCAATTCAGAATTCTATTAAGCATGTTTTTGAAATGCCATGTTTCAAGTAAAATATCGGCGACAGATTGTTGAAATACAGAATTGTCTTCGGAAACATGAAGTGGAAGGTCACCGTACCAATAAGTGATACATTATTTACAAGAACTACTATAAGGTTAAAACAAATTTTTAAATACCTAAATATGACAGGATTTTATTTATTGGCCAGTAAAGATATCATTTTACGTATATTTTACGGGCAAAATAACGAATTTTTAGAATTTTTTTTGGAAAGAAAGAAAATATCACTCACAAATAAAATGTCCTTATTTGGCCCGTAAAACGAGCGTAAAATTAGACCTTTATTGGATAATAACTCAAAATTCTGTCACTGAATTTCATCGTGCCCATTGAGGCTTTTGTTCAGCATTAGATAAACTACTTATTCTCAAAATTTTAGCTCATTTGACTGAACTGATTTTCTCAAACAAAAAATGCGGTGTCGGTCTCTTAGCATAATTTTCCTCAATCTTGGAGCATGATACATAATAACTAAGAATGTAGTTATGTTGAGGACACCTAAGTTAATATAAATATTTTGAATTCGTTTTTAGAAACAACAGTTTTTTATTCAATTTTTCTTCTTATGAAATTGAGCTTCAAAGCTCAATAATGATGATGAATCAATGTAAATTTTTTTGCTAAATCCTCTTTGCGTGTTTATTGCTTGGCTAAAAATTTACTTTCAACTTATTATAATATTTTAGCGTTTCACTTATTGTTACACTTCTCTTCAAGCTGCATTCTCTTGAGTGTTTATTTTTCATTCAATTATTTGTTCCTATTTCTAACTTATATGTCTTGAGCATTTGTTATAATGCGCAGAATCGTTCCTTTGTAAAATTGAGTCGTCTTTGTATTAACCCTTGTGATATCTATACAGCCAAAAGCTGTAACATGATATTACTTAAATAAAATTTTTTACTTTCTTAAAACTTGACATACAAAATTATGCCATTACGCCCGTCTTGAGACAAAAGTTTTTAACTGAGTTTGGTATTTTCCAATATTCGATTTTTTAAATCATAATTTATTAAGTAAAACTTGTGACAAAAAACTAAAAGTGTTACATTGTGGTAGCCAAATGTAAAGAGATTGAGTAAGGCAACGTTTGGTGAAATTATTTTCACCTGAAGCAATGTCTTACGAGTAATTTATCGATACATGCGGAACACTGCATGGGAGTTCCATAAATTTCAGAACGACGGCATATCCACCTTAACGCTTATGTAGACAGAGCTCTTACCTCTAGACAAAGACCAAGATGTGCTTCCAAGAAGAAAGAAACCTTTTGACTTCTGTTGAACTTGGTCATTGTTCTGATCTAGCTCGGGTAGAAGTTATTCGGTTTTAATTAACAACCGCGCTATGCCGATTTTTTACAATGGAAAGCATACGGCAACATAAATAGGCTTCGTACTGGTATTAGATAATCTATTGATATACTTTACAAAAAAAGACTCCCTAGATATCCCAAATGCTTGTATGGTGCACAACCACATTTTAATCGGAGGCTGGCTGCTATCCAATAATGACACCGATTGACACCTGATGCTGTAATCTGGTTGAATGCTTTGAACATATACATACATAGTATCACCTTATTTAATTTAAATGCTTATGTTTTGCTAACTATTATTGCATCCATGCGCTTTACAATAAAACTACATTAGATATTTTTAAAAAAAGTGATAGTAAAAAGCCAGAAAATGGATTTAAGTTACAAGTGGAAAAAAATCTTCATTTGTAGATATAAATTCACATTGCTCTAAAGGCTCTTTACGTCAGCACTTCAAAGGAGCACATATATTATATTGTGATATATGTGAATTTTTTTACTACAGAAACATAAAAAATTCATACAAAAAGAACCAAAAAAACAAAAAAAAAAAAACACTCAACCTCATGTCGGAAACATGAAACATGACCAAATCAACCAAATGACTGTTTCAACAAACCCCAGACAAACGATGTCCTCATGAGGCTGAACAAACTGAACAGAAATGAGTAAAGTCGTGCCGCGCAACGTTGCTTTAAATGGAGCTCTGCGGCAACAACGGGCATAGGGGTGCTACAATTAATAACACGACACAGCCGTCGAGTGTCGCCATAAAAGTTTCACAACATTACACGCGGCGCTGCAGCTTGTTGCAAACCGGTAAATGTTGCAATAAAAAAAAGAGCCAAAAAAAAAAAAAAAACTCTGCCATACATTTAGGCGCACAATTTGTGAAATTTTACTGCTCACACACACACACACACAGACGGACGAACAAACGCGCGGTCGTACGACACATTTAAAGTAATTGCAGCCAAAGTGTAATTTATTGGCGCCGTATAAATGTTGCTTTGTGCAGGTTTTCACTATGAGATGAGTTAGCATTAAATTGCACACTTTTAGGCGCTTTACTATATTGTATGTACCTATGCTGTGCTACCCCGTTTGTTGCGCTGATGTTAATTTTTGATTGAATTGTTTAAATAAATCAAAAAATTTAATTCATATTTATTTATTTTCTGTGGTTGTGTTAATAATTATGCAACTACAATACATATGCGGCAGCTGCAACAGCAGCAACAATAAATAAATCACTTTGACTGCACTCAGTGGTGCATCATTTTGGCGTCAAAAAATGCTAATTTATGAAATCCGCGAGAATTCAATTTTTTTTTAAGTTTGCTGGCAACGGTGGCTTTTTGGCTGGCGATTTTTTACTTTTAATTTATTGAAAGTTTTCAATGGTTTTTAATGCAATAAAACTTTTATAAATTAATTACTTTGAAATAAAAATGATTTAAGAGGAAAAATTTGAATAGGTGAATACTGTCATTCTTTTAAAGCAAGTGTGTAATCGAAACACACGTCTGTAGTGAAGTTAGATTGAAACTTTGTAGTGCCTTAAGATAAAGGGTGCGTTTTGAGTTCAAAAAGTAACGAAGAGCAGCACGCTCGACTTTAAAAATAAGCCTTTCAAACTTGCGATCTCGTTATGGTTATGTCATATTTGAAAAATCCAGGGACCCAAAATAACTATTATTTGGTTTTTTGTGATTGAAAAAATTGCCCAATTTTAAGGAATATTTCAAAAAATTGCTTTTTAATTATTATTAATAAGAGATATTATATTAACTGTCCATAACTATTATTTCTCAATGGATTCTTTTTTACGTTGAGTCATAACTATTATGCATAAGAAATGGTTTTTCCATTGTCAAATATTATTCAATTGTGGTCCAGAGTACCAAATATGTCTGATTTTGGTTCAATTTTAGAAATTTTTTTATGAACCAATCGATGGGGAGAGGTCGAAATTAGATTTTGGCCACCACCAGCGGTGGTCTTGAGTACCAAAAATGCCCGATTTCGGTCAATTTTTGAAAAAAAAAATGTTATGCTCCAATTGATGGAAAGAGGTCGAAAATGGATTTTGACCATCATCAGAGGTGGTTCCGAGTTCCGAAAATGCCCGATTTCGGTCCATTTTCGAAAAAAAAGTTATGCACCAATCGATGGACAGAGGTCGAAAATGGATTTCGAACATCATTTGGAGTATCTCCGGACCCTAGAAAAGACCGTTTTTGACCCATTTTCGGAAAATTTTTTTTTGCTCCAATTGATTGGGAAAGTTCGAAAACTAATTTTGGACATCACTTTGGTTGGCTCCGGACCTTGGAAAGTACCGTTTTCGACACTTTTGGTGTTTTTCAAGGTCCGGAGCTGCCCTAAGGTATGTCCAAAAGTCATTGCCAACCATTTCTTATCGGTTGAAGCAAAAAAAAAATTTAGGGTGGTTCAAAAAAATTTTTTTTTGCACCAGTTGATAGATTGAGCTCGGAAATAGATATTTTCGACTGATCTCTATCGATCTTTTGGTTGCATTGCAAATGATAAAACATTGCGCTCTGTTTTTGTAAAAATAAAGTCTCACTTTTGGAAGATGTTTTTTATTACCAACCAGGTCACGAAGCCTTCTTGTTTTATCGGATGAAGGAAAAGGAACTATGAAAATTAAATAATTTATAGTGCAATCACATTTTACTTTTATGGAAATAAACACATGGTCAGGATAGTAAAACATGTCATTAAAACTTTACTTGATTGCGTTCAATATTTTTTCTAAAACAATTATGAAAATAAAAGAAATATTTAAATTACAGTTTAATACTTGATCAAATATACTCGAATCCGGAGCGTCACTTCACCAAAACCTTGGGGTGGGGGGGTAAGAATTATAATTCCACCAATTTTAATTTTTTTTTTTGAATTGTTGTATTGAATAATACCTAGCATCAGATCCTTGGAGGGGGCAAATACCCTCCCCAGCACAACCGAATTGACGCCACTGACTCAAATAATAACAAAAAAGTCAAAAATATCAATAAAATTCGAAAGACATCAAAGAAGGCGATGAAAGACGTAAAGTATCGAACCCTTTCTTAAAACATCGAACATAAAAAAGTGAAAAATATCGAATACTATTGTATAACATCGAGAATACTAAAAGTCATGTCATGAATGCATAAGTGAATAGAGATTATGATATCATATTATACGAAATTATTAACAAATTTTAAAATAAGCTAATAATAAGTTCTGGTCACGAAATTTTGGCTTCTTTCACCACAACTGCAAATTGCTCACCAAACAAGAAATTTTCTGGGAAATTTTTAATTTATTTTATGTTTTAACATGTCCACTAGCGTTGGCAAAATAAAATTCTTGGTCAGGAAACTGAAGAATGTCGGAGAGGACGAACGTTTCGTCATCCATAATGTAACATTCGAATTTGGACACAAAATCTTTACTCAGCTTTTGAGCGGGTAGTTTTGCTTCGAAATTCTTTTCAGCATTCCGATCCGGCAATTTCTGAACTTTGCAGTTCTTCAGCCTAGCCTCCCCTTTCACTCTTCGCAGAAATGACTCGGAGAAATCTATTAGCTGAGCGGTTTTTCTTCCTGAAAGGTTGGGACTCTCTACAGTATGGTTACGACCTTCTTTGCGTTATTGCGGTCACCAAAACCTTTTTTCCAGCGCATTCTCTGCTTTTGATTCATGCTAACGTCTGCTTTAAAATTTTTCATTACCTAAGATACCGAATTTATGCATCCCTTGCAATCCTTTTGAAGGTATATTGCAGGTTATTTAAAAAAAATTATAAATATTTTTCACGCATTTCTATTTTCCTGCTCACGTCTTCGCAAAGTAATAGATGACAATGCAAAGTGATATGAAATAGTATTTGACATGGTTTTCTAAGCTAACCTGATCAAAATAATTAAACTTTTTTTTTTATGAAGGAAATTAAAAGCAAAAACGTGTGCACTAATTTCTTATGACGCACTCCTTTGGACCTTTATAATAGTAAATTTCCTCAAGCAAAAACATTTAAATACTTTTTTCATCTAACTTCATCTGCATCAGTTTTCGAAGAGTAGCTAATCTTTAGTACAAAGAGACAATTTTACAAACGGCAATACTTATTGTCATTAAGCTTTAATTATGGTAAATTATTTTCAAATTCTAGTCCCAACAACATTTCAAAAAACTTTTCATAAAACGCATTTTTTTGTCATTTTTTGAAATAATTTTCAAGTCAGGAGATGAATGATGCGTCCCAGGAAATAAAAAAAAACTGCTTATGAAGCTATCATGTTTACAGTCATTTAAATTGGTTTCCTTTATTTCTCATCCAAGACTTTTATCGTTCGGCTTACAGCTGTCCTCCTTAAAATCTGAATTGTTCAGACATCTTATTTGTTTCTCTTGGAGAAATGGTTGCACTACTTAGTCGCATATAACTTTTAAAAATGTTGCCTTACTTAGAAGCATAATAGATAGAGAAGACTAATTGTGTGAATTTCTCATTCTTGTTTCAGCTGGTAAAAAAATCAATTGTATAATTTATGCTTTCAATAAGCTCTTGAAATTTATTGTGAAAATTAACAATTAATCTTAAGCCTTCGAGCAGAAATTACCATCAAAGTATACAAAATCAAAGGCAATTAAGTAGTATGAACGCAGTATGATATAACTGCGGGTACTCACGCTAGTGAAATATTCGTATGAAGTGTAAACAAAACGTTATCTTTAAGCTAATAAATGGTTACTGCAAAAATCGAAATTAAATTTCAAATTAACCCGCATAAAAGTAGTAAAGTATCTAAATAGTAGATATCTAATTTTTTCAAATTAATTTAAATAAAATAAAAAACCAAAATTTATATGGCTTGCAATTTTATAATTTATTGCTGGGAAATTCTGTGCAAAATGTCTGTGAATTTATAAAAGTACATGAGAAATATTTTCCATTTTTATAGTAAAAAAAAAAATCATTTCTTAATGATGTAATTTAAAAATATTTTTTACACCCTAAAAGCATAAATTTAAAAATTTTATTGTTTGCACTTTTTCGGTAACTTTTCCACTTCGTCCAAGCAGTTACCATTTTTCTAAATTAACCCTATCCAGCGTTGCCAGCGTAACGCCGCGCTAAGGCCAATTCAAAAACTTTTCATTGTTAATTAAGTATGATGTGTTGCCTTTATGTTTATTGCTTTGTCGTGATATAATTTTGTAAATATTACCAAAAATGAATATCATAATGAAAGTATCGCGTTTAAATATTTTTAAATTTTGAATAAGCGCAGTGTGGAAAATATCGAAGATTGGCTTTAGTTTTGAAGCATTTACTTTGAATATGTATTTTCAACGATTTTTGGCTAGTGCACTTGGGTATTATTGGGCAGGGTATGAATTATTCTTCTGGAAATCAAATTCCGCAAAAGTTTCAATTTCTAAGAAGTAGAATACGGAATAGACTTTTTTAATTTCATGGCTAAACGAATTGGTTCTGTTGAAGATTCTCTTCCAAGAATCATTGAAAAATGCTCATTTCATTTAAAAATTTCGAAAAGTACCAACTATTTTTCAAAGTATCAACAAAAATTATTTTCTCTCTTCGTTCATTAACCCCTTTATTTTCGTATTGTTTAAGTTGTTCCTTTTTTTATGGTGTTTTGCATTTCGCTTGTTAGCAATAAATGTCATCTATTGTTTTTATTTTTATTGTTGTTGTTGTTGTTGCTGCTGTTACGCTAAATTTCGCGTTATTTTCGCAGCTGTTGTTGTGTTGCGTTTTTGTGTTTTTGAGGTTATTTTGTCGCCGTCTCTAATGTTCGAATTAACTTGTTTTAGTATGCGGTTGGTTCGTAATGTTTCGAGATGAAATTGCTTAGCCAAATACGGACATGACGCGCCACGTGCAATTTGTTGGTTTTGTTGTTGTTTTAATTTAATTATAACTGCTGCGGTTTTGTTTCAAATTATGCTTCTTGATATTTTTTTTTGGTAGTTATGTTGCTTACCTTACCTCGCATTCCTTATTAGAACTGTGGCCAGTGATGAACCAAATTTTAATTGCTTCTGACTTATTAGAAAAGCAGATCATAAGAAGCGCCACCACAAGACAGAGGAATACTGTTAGTAGAACATTGGGTTGTCTTAAGTGCTACAAGTTTCCTCGTCTCCGAGAAAGGAACTACAGGGCTTGCATTCAATTTAGAAACGAAAGGAATGAAGGAGTAGCCGGGAAAAAGGGTTTCTTTAATTTCTTCTTCAATGATTTTAAGTAAAGTAGCCCCTGAGGCTATGGTATTTACTTTAAGTATTGCTCTAAGGTTGCAAGTGAAAGTACAATATCTGGTTTTTCCCTAGAATCTTAACTCGTTTAGATTGCCTCAAAAATTGCCGTGCTAAAGAAGGTTAACAAACGATCTATCACTATGAAACATTCTTAGGCAAATATGGCCAGAGTGAGATATAAAGCTTTTATTTTCCTTAATAAGCCTAGAGTTTCGCTGCTTGTCTCTATGTGATAGCTGGCCACTATCTCACTAAAATTATGAGTTTGGTAGTTTGACTTCTGTATAAGTTGTAGGTGTGTTAATGCAGAGCAGAGCGTTTAACATCTTCTCTGCTCTTCTCATGAACTCTTAAAGATGAAGTAACATAGCTGATTGGTTTTCTATTGGCATTTTGACGGACTATGATGCCTCAGCTTCATTATGAAATCTGCTTGTATCTACTATTGGGACTATTAACTGCTCCATGTAAGCACAACGGACCAGTGTGCTTAGTGTGAGTTGTTTTAAACTATTTGCCACTTGAAACTATCCTAACGCAAACTTTAACTAAATAAAATGAATTCTTACGCGAAATCAATCTTAAAAGTGTTGCAAACTTTCTAAAAAAAAAAAAATAACACACTTTATATCAATGTCTTCCTCCCTGGCCCCACTTCCAAACACTTATATTTCTTTAGTTGCTCTGCTCGTTTTTTTTTCTCTCTTATCCGTCCTTTTCTTTTTTGCTAAATCACTTAGAGTATTATGGAGTAATCCAATCAATTTATTAATTACACATCCCACCAAATGAAAACAACAGCGTCTAATGGCCAACGGATTTTGTAACCTATGGTACTTTTCTTCGCATTCTTTTTCTCGTTGTTGTTTCTCTCTCTCTCTCTCTGTCTGTTTATGCCAATGAATATTTTTATGTTTTTCTTAAAAGACGCATTTTCTAAAACTTAAGGTTTCCTTTTTCTTGGCTTGGTTTTCTCTTTTTCTTTCTTTTTGCATTGTAGCTTCTTTTGACACCACAGGAGAATTCCTTTTCGGATGACCACTTGGGATCTATATGTAATGTAAGTATTCCTTTAAATTTTTCCTCTTTGTTGTTGTTATAATTATTGTTTTTGTTGTTGTTGTTTTTGTTCCCGTTTGTTATTGCGGAATGCAATTTTCACGCGCCAGCTGCGATTTTGCGCTACCATTCAACATGGCGTTTTGTATGGAGTTTTCATGTTCTTGTGGGTGTTCTGTGGGAATAATTGCTGGTGTATTGTTGCTGCGGATTGTGTTGTTGTTTTTTTATTACTCTTAATGGCTTTGACTCAAACTCCATTGGGCTTTGGTTACATTTTTAATTGCATTTTTTTTGTTTATTCTTTCAAATATCATGTTTTATTTGTTATGATTTTTTTTTCTCTTTAGCATTAAGGAGTTGTTTTTATTTAGATAGGCTGAGGAAGCGGTAAAGTTTATAAAAATATTTTTACTGCATTTTGTTTAAGTTAAAAAAGAGTTATTTATAAATTCATATATTGTTTTTTTTTTTCAGCGCAGCTGCTCTCAACTCTGTCAAGCAATTAAAGAAAATTTTAATGAGAATCATAACTACTCAGGTAATTTTTTTACTGCAATCGATGTTTCGAAGTTTGAAACCCAATTTTTAACATTACGATAGGTATTGCATGGGATACATACATATGTACATATGTTTATAATACAGTTTTTCGAAAAAATGTTGTTACTCAAATCAACATTAAAATTTATTGTTGAATATCAATAGTTGAAAAGATTTCGTTGTTGTAAATTAATTTTTAACTTCAATAAGTACAAGAAAATCAGACCAACTTTAGTTTCCCTTATATTTTTGTCCCAAAATTTTCCCAAGTCCTTATCAGTTTACTGTAAATTTTTTGTGTCCACATACATAGATCTGCATTCATTACTTTTTCTCATGAATGAGTCAGAGTGCATACGAATTACAAGTCATGTTGTTCAATAGTTCTGTTTTGTGCGAGTTTACTGATGACTCGCATAATGTCAAAAGAACCCTCTTACTCGACAGCAAGTACACGGATCGGTAGACAAAGTGAGTGCACTCATGAAAAACTCTAATAAGGACACATTAAAGCCTATTCTATGCTCATTTTTCGAACAAAAGAAGTGCTTCAATCGGATGGAAAAGATCGGAAGTGAATTTTGAATTTTGCTTGGCCATTGTACCTATTGCACGATTATTTTTATTATTTTGATTGATTGAGAATAATCGAAAATTATTTTTAAACTCACTTCAATTTTTACTTCAACTGAAGTATACACGGTTCGCTTTAAGCAAGATCAAGATCCATAAAATTGTCAACCAAATCTGACAATGCAAAATTATTATATAGTGTCTTGAGATTTCAAATACATAATCCGCGAAATCCGATCTACTCATTTACTCGTTTTATGGCCATTTAAAGGTTTTACTTTGACCGACATGGTTCGTTTCAAACAAGATCAAAATCGGTAAAAATTGTCAACCAAATCTGATATGGATCTTGATCTTGCTTCAAGCGAACCGTGACTACTCTTTCTAATTAATTTTTATTTTTGAATCGCCATTTACATAAAATGTTTCTTAGGACCTTTTATGCCGAAAACGAGATCGCTTTTCAACCGTCTGATAGTATAAATTTCAGTTTTTCGCCGATATCTTGAAATTGATTGATTTTTCTTCATCTCTGTATCAGCAAAATTTATAGAAGACATAATAATAATAATAAAAAAATTTAAATGCTCTTCACTATTTCATTTGAACAATATGTATTAAATTATTAATTATAAGAAAATACATGTTGCTCATACGTAATTTTTTATTTAATTTTTTTCATTTTAGTATTGAAAATACATTATGAAATTAATTATCGTGATGCACGACGTACTGGATGATGTCCATCATGTATCATGACGAATGTTAGCAAAGTAACAGCATTGAGTAAAAGCGATGACATTTCGAAGAGAACCTAAATAGTTAATTGAAATGTTTATAAATTTTAAAATCTGACTCTTCAATTCACTTACCTCTTATTTCCTTTTACAAAAAAAAGATATTTGATGAAAAATTCTAGTGAGTACCCAGTTTTATACTACGTTTAATGAGTTGAAAATATGCAAAATAATGAAGCACTTTTTTGGGACATGTGCGAAATAAAGGTTTCAAATCATGGATTGTTGCGCGGTAACAATTAAACAATGCGCAGTAGATTGCTATACAAATTGCCACGTTCGATCTTGTTAAGTTACTTGTCATTCATTCATTCATATTTCTATAAGATTTTTTCTTTATTTTCTTAATTTTTATTAAAAAAACCTAAAAATATTTAAATAAATTTGTTTAAACATTAATTTTCTTATTTCAAAAAATGTTTCTCAAAATATCTACAATATGTCATTTCTTTATTTTATGAGTTTTGACACGTTTTTCTTCAATCGATCCATAGAATATAACTGCTTTCGTATCAAGAATTCGAAAATATCAATGACGAGTAACGTTACAAAGGCGAGCTTAGTCATTTGTACAGAAATCTAATGCGAAACAATCCATTATTTGAAACCTTTGTTTCGCACATGTCCCAAAAAAGTGCTCCATTATTTCGCATATTTTCAGCTCATTAAACGTAGTATAAAACTGGGTACTCACTAGAGTTTTTCATCAAATATCTTTTTTTTGTAAAAGGAAATAAGAGGTAAGAGAATTGAAAAGTCAGATTTTAAAATATATAAACATTTCCATTAAATATTTAGGTTCTTGCCGAAATGTCATCGCTTTTAGTCAATGCTGTTACTTTGCTAACATTCGTCATGATTGCTGCGAATCCACCACCTCGTGGCGGTGCTGTAACTGTTTAGGTTCTTATCGAAATGTCGTGAGGCTTATGTATCACCATAATAAATTTCATAGTGTATTTTCAATACTAAAATGAAAAAAATTAAATAAAAAATTTCGTATGAGCAACATGTATTTTCTTATAATTAATAATTTAATACATGTTGTTCAAATGAAATAGTGAAGAGCATTTAAGTTTTTTATTGTTATTATTATGTCTTCTATAAATTTTGCTGATACAGTGACGAAGAGGATTCCCCACGAGCCCGCAGTTCTTCGAAGGGTCCTGTAAATTCCTAAAACCGCTATTCAAAAAAAAAACTCATTCCTGAAAATAAATTATCACAGTCGAAATATTCAGTGCGTTTGCGTTATTTTGTCCGCTAGAATGTTAACGTGTCTAGTATTTGTAATGAAACTTTACGTTATCGACTTATCGATACTTTCCAAAGCATACTTTTATGGACTATCAGTACGTAAGTAAGTAAAGTAGAAATCATAATGCTGTATACGTAATCTATTGTATAAAATAAATTTGTTTAATAAATTAAGTTTCCATAGCAATGCTACTTTAACCATCCGACATCACTTTTAATTTTACAATTTTTAGAGGGAGGGGAAGGTGGAGCCCGTGCATGGTTCCCCCGGGCCCGGATTTTCTCTCGGCGTCCCTGCAGACCCCTGCTTTTCGGCTTAAAAGGTCCTAAGAAACATTTTATGTAAATGGTGAATATATATACATTGTATATATCCCTCAGCACCAGTCGGGTCCGTTTGGAATTTTAATTGATACATTTCTAGTACTAGATATAAATGACTCTTTTCCTAAAGCTATATCGCCGATTTCCGACAGCTACATCTCCGAAAGGATAAAAGAATTTTTTACATAGTGGTTCTAATAACATGATCACCCACTGTATATAATATATTCTAATCTTCTCAATTCATAATTCATCTTTTATCTAAAATTTTTAGCAAATGATAAAGAAAATATCTTTTAACCTTGAGCGAGTAAGAAAACGTCATAAAACCTTGAAGAAGCCACACTCTAAAAGAATTGAAAAACCTGATGAAATGCAGCGTTTGGTACTTACTGTTGTGGCAAGTGTTGCCAAATAAAAGTTAATGTGGCTTCCTAGTAAAATACACTTACAAAGGTACTGCGTACGCTTTGCAATGTATTGTCGACCCCACATAGACAGGTCGACGGTCGGCATCGGTTGAGTTGATTTGAGTTGTGCTGAAATTTTCATACATTCCACCAACCTACTACTTATTACAAATCATCAGTTGAAAACGTGGTGAAAACGGGTCGATATGGCAGGCGCCACAGTGACGGGACAAAATTCATAGCATAAATGGCGCCGCCTATGACGCCGCAAGAAGCAACGCTGGTAACAACAAATGAATTTATAAAGTGAAACGAATGAAAAACAGAACATAAAATGACTTAGGGTGTTATTTTTGGCCTGGTCAAAACCTAAGTACCCTACACTGTGGAAGTAAGAGTGCAGGTTTTAAAATTTTTATTAAGAGGTTGCTTTTTTTTTTTTGTTTATATGACAGGGGCGCGATAGAGTTTGTGCTATATGTTCAAGAGTTTATGTTCGTTTCAATAAATGTTGCATTTTATTTCACCACTAGCGACTTATTCGGCTTTGGTTAGAAGTTTAGTAAAAGTTTGAATTTGTGGACTCATCTTGCAGCATGTATGGGAGATGCCACGCCCACTTATTTTACCATCAAACGTTGCCACTCTAGATTTCTTATCATAGAATACACTGACTGTAGGGTATAAATCCTGTAGAACGAACTTTTTGATAGCATTAAAAGTGGAATTTTTCAGCAGTGGATATGAAAGTTAAACTCAAGTAAGGAAGAGAATTTTTAGCGAAGAATAAAAATGACTCAACATTTTTCTTTTTTCAATTTTGAATGTCTGTAGGACATTTTGCAGTATGAGCAAGAGACGCTATGGAATCGAAACGGCAAACGCATTGTCATAGAAATTTCCATGGAAATGGATTTGTCAGCTGTTGTGGTAGGCTGCGTGTGTAACAATGATATGATTGCGGAAGGGGGTCAATGAATATTTTCTGTTGAGTAATAAGTTAATCAGCTGTTGAGATTCCGCAACTACTCGTATTGCTATCTCTTGGCGACAAGAAGTTCATGATGCATATAATGGTGTGGATTTTATTCTTTTACTTGTTACTAAGAGGAATTTTTTATTAGCTTGTTTTGACATGGATTTTCCTATGAATGATAATGGGATATAGAAAAAACTTTTCAGTAGCTATAAAATATTTACTGCATTTATATGGAAACTTGTAAATAGTCAAATGGGAAGTGTAAGCTTTAGTTGTGTAAACAGGATATAGAGGACTTTGCAACAAAATTCAGATTTAGAAGAAAAGTGAGTCCAAGCGCTGATCTCATATTAATAGTTGGTGAAAGAATGTAAATTGTAGGTACATGATTTTTTCAAGTTTGTGTCAGACCAGATGAACTGATAAACTTTATCAGTAAACAAGAAATTTTTTTTTAATTTTTTTGATTTTATCCCATCCATTGGTGGAATTAGTCCTTATATAATTTCAAAACATCCCTTAGAGCGTTGATCCCCCTGCTCCTGCTCATGTTAAAAAAGTGTTTTGGACCTTTTCCATCAATTTTTGAACTAAGTTTTTGTACATGAATGGAATAAAAACCTTTTTAAGGGGTCTTGAGGTCCCCTGGTCGCATAAAGAAATTTTCAACGACCTCTCCGCATTAATTGCAGCACTGGACGTCCACAAATTTTATCTCGATCTTCTTCCATCGATTGCTACAATGGAATTTACTTACAATAATTGGGAGAAGGCACTTCCTTATAGGTTTATGGGTGGGTTCATACCCACAAGTGATGGTGGTATAAAATATTTTGCTGAGAGAAACGTATGGAAAAGCAAGATTAACTGAAATCTAATTTTTTGTTTGCTATTTTTATACTGGTGGTATTTTTTAGCATTAGTAATACAGAAAATTTAGAGCTTATAGCACTAATAGAAATATAGATATAATTTTTATTTCCACTGTCAACTTTAGGATGAAATGCCACGCTCTGACGCTGTGAAGAGATTTTGCAATAAACTTTGGATTTATAAAGAAGTTGTCGTCACTTACCGGTGTATAACTAAGTAATGTCGTTTTTTTCTTAAAAGTCAAAGGAAGAATCGTTTATTCAAAGTATGCTCCCTCGCTTTTCACATATTTTTCCCATCTTTCAGGCAATTTGTGAATTCCACGCCAATAGAATTCCTTGGGTTTTACGGAAAACCAATTATCAAGCCAAATTTTTCACATTTTCGTAAGAATCGAAGCGCCGCTCAGCGAGTGCGTGTCCCATCGATGCGAACAAGTGGTAATCGGACGGGGCCAGGTTTGGTGAGAAGGCCGCATGTGCGAGCACTTTCCAATTGAGTGCTTCCAACGTATCGCGAACCGGTCTTGCCGTTTGTGATAGAGCGTTTTCATCGAGGACATGAATGACTTTGTGTTGCCTTTTTTAATATTGCGGCCGTTCCCGCTGCAGCACACAGTTCAAATCGGTCAATTGTTGTTGGTAGCGTGCCGTATTAACCGTTTCACTGGGTTTTAAAAGCTCATAATACACAACGCCCTCTTAGTCCCATCAAACACACGCCTTCCTGCCGAAGCGATTCGATGTTGACGGTTGTCCAGGGTCTACCCAGGATCTCTTGGGCGCTTGGAATTCTCGAAAAAGATTCATTTTTCATCGCTAGTGACAATTCGTTGCAAAAACGACTTTCTTTTGAACCGTGCGAGCAAAATTTCACATGTGTTTTGGCGCCTTTCCATCTGCTTCGCGTTCAAGTCATGTGGCACCCATCTACCGACCTTTTGAATCTTTCCCATGTCTCGTAAATGTTTGGTAATGACAGACTGGCTTACATTCAACTGCTCTGCGAGTTCTTTTTGCTTTTGGGAATCGTCTTCGTCCAATAACGCTTACATTTCGGCGTCATCGTGTGTACCTTTTCGGAGCTCCAGAGCGTTCTTTGTCCTTGACATCGAAATCACCACTTTTGAATCTTTGAAACCATCTATCACATATTTTAACAGTTGCCACTTGTTCACCGAAGGCTTCAACAAGCATTCGGTGCGATTCCGCGGCTGTTTTCTAACTTTGAAAATATATTTTTATTGCAATATTTTAATAATGAGCCGACAAAACTATTCGCCTTAAGTCTTTATAATTATACATTTTTTATTTTTTGTCTGACCCTAGGCATCAGCGTAAAATTTCGGGTACATAAATCTTGCAATTTATGTCACATTATTAAATTTATGTGTATAAAGTCGACGAAACGACGATGCCAATTTTCATTTTCCTAGAAAACAATGTGGAAAACTTGTTGCTAAAGGCCATAGCAATTAAGATTGCAAGCAAAAAGAAGAATCTCAGCAAAAGTAACAGAATAATTATTGCAATCTGCCATAAATACGACTGACAATTATTATGGTACTCAAAGGCACAAAAAAAAAACAAAAAAAAAAAACAAAAAAAAAAAGACGAGAAAATTATGAACACACAATATTTTATTGCATTTTATATACATATATGTATGTATGTGCGTATATAAACTACAATTGCGCAAACACACAAACACATATACTATGTGCTATCTGTATATGCATTCTACATAAATACAAATGCTCGCCATGCTGACGGCAAAAATGTCGCGACAACAGCTCATTCTTGTTGCAATAGTATGGTAAGGGTTAAGTGATGAGCAATATAATGCAATATGAGTTCATGCGGCTGCTGCTGCTGCTGTGAAGTTGACAAATTTTGTTGCTTTACAAATAAATAAAAATAAACAACAAAAACAACAATAAAATAATTGCTACAACAATAATATGAAGGACATTTCAGTTGCTGTCAAATATGTATAAATATTGAACTACGTTAGCAATGAGTTGAACTGAATTGAACTAAACTGAACCATGCAGTTGACTGCATTTGCTGTTGATATTAGCGATACCGTTGTTGCTGCTTACTAACTATATATCAAAGTTCACGCAGCGCAATCAGTTAAGTCCACAATTGATTTTTATAAAATCAAAATATTGTTCTTTTTTTGTACAGTGTTGCCATTGTAAGGGCATTCAAGTTGAAATGCTATTAAAACTCGAAAACTATAAAATGTATTGCACTGAAATTTATTTTGTTGCCGTTAAGCAAAAATGGGCATGACGCAGACTATAAACTTTTTAAGTAGCGCTTAAACATTAAATACAGAAATAATACAGCATAAATTTCACAAAGCAAAATAGTGCCACTGGCAACACTGGCTCTATCTCTCTTCTCTATCGCATTATAAAGACTTTTGTCACATTAAAAACGAGTCATAAATTTCAACAGCAGTCTCTCAGCGGAGTCATTTTATTGTCATGATGATGAAACGCGAATGAGGAACGAACAAAAAAAATCAAAAAATATTACTAATAACAACACTTGCAACGCAACAATGTTCCATGTGTCATTCACGATCTATATAACGCCATCTATTTATTTATTGCTTGATTTTTTGGTTATGTTAAATTTACACAGCCCACTTTTAGGCTGGACACAATAAATCAAAACTTTTAGCGCTGAGGCACTAACACTCTACCACCACTCACCAATTGTTGTCCAATAGTTAATGCGCCTTATTGATTAAAGAGTTTTGGTGTCTGTTGGAAGCGGCAGGAAGTATTCTGGTAGATGAGTGAGCTAACTTGAAAGTTGTGGCTATCATGCAGTCAGTTGATTTATAATTTACGAGTATCTCTTTCATTGTTGTTGTTGTCTCTGTTAACTGCATTTGCAATTCGACGTTAAATGCCCAAAGGGAATTAGATTACCGAAGTTAGTGTTTGGGGAGTTGTTTATGTGACTGCATGATTCTTCGGACAACTCAACTCTTCAACTCATGCCATAAGCGCGTAGATACTAACAATAATTAGTAGAATGTGCATACAATGATTTATTAGATTTATTTGTACCAGTAAAATGTTATCTATAAATTGAAATATCATTGCTGCTAATGCGCCATCTTGAGAAAAATAAATTATAAAATTTGCATCAAACACTCAATTATTTAAGCGAAAAATATGTGTGCATGAGCATGTCAACACTTCAGTTAATCGAAGTCTTTCCATTCAATGAGCGCAACCGTTTGCTTATCAATAAATTTTAAACAATACTTAGTAATAAAGTTGAATGCTTCAAGAATACTGCTCGAGCTAGAAATAATAACTTTTAAAAAATAAAAAAACCGTCTTAAGGATATCAAAAAGATTGTGAATTTAAATTTAAAAGCAATCCATTGTTCGTAGGCTGAATGTGTGCTGCAAATATTGTGCCTCGACAAATGGAACGAAAATGGCAAAAGCAAAGCTTTTTGCGGACAATGCTACGACTTGAACATTCAAAAAAAAAGTATTCTACTCAAATTGATCTATATAAAATTCCTATTACACTGTGGAACAAAATTTCTCTTGTAAAAGTCTACTCGGATTTGACGCAGCGGTGTGAAAATATGGGCCAAAACAAGAAACCATTTAGCTCAGTTGGTTCAAGTTGGCTCAAATTTTCGAGAAATGAAAATTTGAATTTTTCACCTCGATTCATGTGGTTTTTTTTCGATATATCTCGTAAGCAAACTGAGTTTTATTGCATCTGATGCTGGGGTTTTGTTCATCTCTTTAATATCTACAACTTTCACCAGCAAGTTTTGGATGCATTTTCGGCAAGCTAGAGCACAAAATTCTCAAACAAAGTAAAATTTTTTCGGTTAGAAAGGGTTAATGTCAAAAATTTTTGTTAAAATGTTATATCATTTTAAAGTGAATAAATTGAGCTTTATAAATGTGTTAATAAGAATGTAGACTAATGACGATTTTTTTTCGAAAAATAACGGTTTTTTAAAAAAAAAATTGGTCCAACTTCCGGAAAAGTCGTAATATAACGAAAACTACGAGCCGGATTTCAAAAATTTTTAGATAAATATTGTAGCTTATTATATTACCTTTCATATAATAAGCCAAATATTTTCTTATATGCTTTTGAATTCTAAGAATGAATATGGAATCAAAAAGTGACGCTCCGATCTGGTTTCGGAGATATAGCCATCGGAAGTTGCGGATATAGCTTTTCTAAAAATCTATATAAGTCAGAAATATATGCATTGATTTCCAAAATGAAAGGTAATATAATAATCTACAATATTGATCTCAAAATTTTTCAAATCCGGCTCGTAGTTTTCGAGATATTACGACTTTTCCGGATTTTGGACCAATTTTTTTTCAAAAAACCGTTATTTTTTAAAAAAAATTCGTTATTAGTGTACAGTCTTATTAACACATTTATAAATTTATTTATTCCCTTTAAAACTATATAACATCTTAACAAAAATTTTTGACATTAACCCTTTCTAGCCGAAAAAATGTTACTTTGTTTGAGAATTTTGTGCTTTAGCTTGCCGAAAATTTGAGCCAACTTGAACGAAGTCTTAGCCCATTCTTCTTTAATCACCTTTTTGGCATACTCCTTTGATGATATAGTATTGAATGTCTTCGAACTGATCATTTCAATATCTGCTCACATATGTTCAATCGGGTTGAGGTCTAGCGACTGGGGAGGTGTTTTTAATGTATCTGGTGTATAACACAATATCCAGAGCTTTGTGTTTTGCGTCGTATACTTTGCGTCGCTATCTTGATGAAACCAATAGCAAGATAGCCCATCCTCTTCATCACTAGTGTGTAGATTTTTTTTTCAAAATGTCAATGCCAGTACTTCATTTTATCATTAATAAACTGGATAGAACCGACTCCATTGGCAGCCATACATCCTCACAGCATAATGTTGCCGCCACAGTTTTGTATGGATGGGCATGTGTTTCGGTGTATCATTTAATTATTATTTCCGCAATCGGGTCCAAAAATATTATATTTTGTTTCGTCGCTAAAAATAACGCTGGATCAAGACCCTTCTTTGCAATTTAAGGGTATTTTTGCACACTCTAAGCGCTTTTTATGATTAGCCTGGTTTATTAATGGCTTGACACGTATGTAGAGTTCTTCCATTATACCCGTCACATCTGAGATACCTGCGAACAGTTTCGTCATGTGAGTGTTCTCCTGTATATTCAGCGAGGCTTCTTTTCGCTGCTAAAAGATTGGTTTTCAATTTTTCGTATGATAGCCGACTTTTCTCGAATGCCTAAATTCGCTGGCCTATTGGAGCGTTGAGAATTATAGAATGAATACTTTTTGTTGAACGATAAATTTACTCATTGTGAAAAACTCCACCAGATGCTGTTGATTCTCTTTAAATAATTGCAATAGGTTACCACAGCTGAGGTAAAAATCAACAATATTTTGATCCATAAAATCTTCCTATAAAAAAAAACATAAGTCTGTCTACCATGTTATTGAGTGCTGAAGAGATTAATGGCCATTATTTTCCACAACAGGATTTCAATCTTTTTAAAGGCATGATTTAGCGTTTAAATTCCATTGAGTACGGTTTGATTGGTTCTTTGTAATTAAGAAGCTATTTGTTTCGAATAAAACCTGCTATTTGACAGAAAATAAGGCTGAAAGTCTTATTACGAACCATATAAATAAAGATTTAAATGTAAAGTCGGAATCTCCCAAGTTTGTAAAATTTTTTATAGCAGCTAGAATATTTCTTCTTATCAAACTACAGAAGCAAATAATCTTGGATAGTAAAATTTGCTATGATTATTTAAAATGAGCCTTGGCTAAAAAAAGCTACAATATTTCTTAAATTTTCTATAAAATTTTAACTATCAGTGACAGAAAAACTTTGCATCTTCATACCGAATGCCAAAATAACTTTATTTTTGGGAATTTATTTTTTTCGATTATATAAAATACTCGTTCGCTTTGATATTTATTAATCTTTTAATATTTCATTATATTCAAAGTCAAACTGCTGTGTAGCTTAGGAGCTTTTTATTTATTTTACAACGGTCTCATTTGTTTCTGTTGCTACTCATTACATATTTAATGCTCTAGCAACAAAATACATTTGTAACCCTTTCTTTGCATTCTTTACAACCTCAGTATATCCAATTTGGTCGCTCTTTTTTTTTAAAGCATTTAAATTAAAATGAGGATTTTCCAGCGCGTTGTGAAGTGTTGTTTACCGCTGCATAACCGTCGCAACCGTCGGACACTTCAGCCAGACGTTTTAATTTGCGTACAAAAATAGCTAACAAATTAATTTTCTGAACACTTGCAGGACCCTCAAATTAATATAAGTTTTTGTTTTTGCGTTACTTTAACTTGAGAAACTTTTTTTTTTTAGCTCTCTTCTTTTAAACGTCCACAAATTAGTTTAAGGAAGAATGAAAATATGAAATTTAATTAACAAAGTTCTAAGTGAAATATGTCTTAAAGACATTTAATATTCCTGCTCAAAACTCGGAAAAAACACTATATGGGATTGATGTATGAATTTAGCTCAACGTTTAGATACTTGTACTTTTGCTAAATTTTGGAAGTAATTATTGTATTAGAAGCATTTTTTTTAATAAAAATTCACATTTCGTATTTTGTGCCATTTGAGCACATATATCAGCGATCTCTTTTAACGTTTGCAATTTCCATTTGCCCAACGATTTAAGCTGATCTCCTTTGTAGCTTGTCGATTCGGCGAGATATTTTGTAGTTGGCGAGAGTTTTTTCTAATTTATCCAAGAATTCTTCGGCTTTTAATTTTTGCTATCACAAGCTATACTTTGTCGATGATTTTTCTTATAACTTTTGTCTTTTATCGATGTATTTTGAAAGCTTTGACTTTCTTTCAATTTTTCCGAACATTTGAATATTTTCCAAGTTTTTCGATTAGTTTCAAATAGAATAATTAAAGCCGAAAATATTGGAAAAATCGCGGAAAAACGTCGAAAAAATCGAAACTTAACGAAAAAAATTCAAAACCATTGAAAAACATAAGAAAGAAATTTTTTTTTCTACCAATCAATGAAATGAGCTCGAAATTTTATTTTTGCCATCACCAAAGGTGTTCTCGAGTCCCAAACAGTGCCTGGTTTTGGTCCATTTAGGAATTTTTTCTTTTGCACCAATCAATGAAAAGAGGCCGAAAATAAATTTTGGCCATCACCATCACCGATTAAAAATGAGCCCGATTTTGGTTAATTTTCCATTCCATCAAACTCTTGTCATTGATTCGTACAAAAAAATTACCAAGTGGACCGACATCGGGAATTTTTTTGGATCCGGAACCACCTCTGGTGATGGCCAAAATCTATTTTCGACTTCTTTCCATTGATTGTTACAAATTTTTTTGAAAATCAGGCAATTTTCGGATCCGGGACCACTTCTGCTGATGTTCAAAATCCATTTTTGAACTCATTTCATTGATTGGTGCAAAAAAAAGAAAATCGAAAATGGGCTTCTTTTGGAGTCAGGACCACCTTTGATGATGGCCAAAGTCCATTTTCAACCTCGGTATACTGAGTGGTGCAAAAACAATTTTTTAAAAAATTTACTGAAATCGGATACCTCTGGGAATCGGTACCAGGAGATGACTTAAATCCATTTTCGACCTCTTTTCATTGAAAAAAAATTCGAAAATGGATCAAAATTATGCACTTTTTGGATCCTGGAGCACCTCTGGTGATAACACATTCTATTGATTGGAACAAAAATTTTTTTTTCAAAATCGTGCACTTTTTAGATAAAACCATTTAACAATCAATTGCTAGGGTCTATCTCTTCATGCAATAATTAAAATTGTTAAATATGTTATTATTTTTAAAGGCAGACGAATGCTCTTTATAGGTTGACAGTTTTTAACTCGATCAGCTTATAAAAAAAGTATATGACAGTGAAAGTGTAAGTAAAATTCATATATTTTTTGTCTAAAAAAATTGCATTGCTAAATATTACAATAATAAATAATACCAATGTCGAAGTTTCTATGACTTTACACATCATAAAACTTTAACAATTAAAATAAAACTTGTTGACAAAATGCAACATTTTTTTTTTTTGTTTTTGAGAATTTGAGGTCGTGCAGTAATTTTCAGCCAATGTCACCAATATGATTTATGATAGCGAAGAAAAAACGATGTGTGTTGCTAACAAATGAAAACTACTTGGAAATTTGAAACATTTATGTTAGCCACAAAACATGCACCAAATGAGTCTCATGTTGCAGAAACTGTGTAGTGACTACACACAAAAACTCGAACATAAGCCAAACAGCACTTAGGACACAAAAAATAAGACACCAATTCAACCACACTTTTAAATGAATTTGAGAACAATAAGTCGGTAGTAAAATACGCTACAATTTTAATTTTAAAAGTACTCATATAATATATTCAGAAAATATTAGAAATTAAGAAAAATTATGAAATTTTTTGATTTAGAAATCGTTGATGTCATCGGTCCTAATATTGACAAAAATAAGGACGCTAGGCGTTGCTGCTAGATTAGCTAGTTATGTTGCAACCTTTTTTTAATTTTCAGCTTTACTATTCCGATATTAACATCAAAATTTAGTCGTTTACGTAAAAAATCTCTATTCAGTTTAGATCACAAAACGCTTAAAATTTAATAAAACTTGAACCTTAAATGAATGGAAGTGGAAGTTTGGTAAAGGTACTATTGTTGAACAAAATAGATTGCAATAATAATTAAAAGTGAAAAATAAAAAGATTACGTCAAGGCTTAGCGTGAAAACATTGCGTTGAATAACATGAATAACCACAGAAGCATAGATGAAGCGCAGCTAGCGCAGAGGGATGTAATTTGGTTATGAATAAATGAAAAAAAAAGTCTGAAATTAGAAAATCTTTGAAATTTCTATGGCAACATTTCTTGCAAAAACTTACTACCGTTGAAGTAAAATAAAAAGAGCTTTGAAAGGCCATGACATTCTGCTTAACCCTTCTGTGCGAGACCAAAAAAAAAAAAACAGCTTTCCGCAGGTGACAGTATACCCCTACACAAATTTTATGCACAGTTCAGAAAGTATCTCTGTATGCTCTGGAAAGTATCGAAAAGTCGATAACGTAAAGTTTCATTACAAATACTAGAGACGTTTACATTCTAGCGGACGAAATAACGCAGACGCCCTGAATATTTCGACTGTGATAATTTATTTTCCGTTTTTTTGAATAGCGGTTTTAGGAATTTACGGGACCCTTCGAAGAACTACGGGTCCGGGGGAATCCTTCCGTTACTCCCCCCCCCTATCGTCGGTCCTGATCATCTGATAGTATAAATTTCAGTTTTTCGCCGATATCTTGAAAACAATTGGTTTTTCTTCATCTCTGTATCAGCAAAATTTATAGAAGACATAATAATAATAATGAAAAAACTTAAATGCTCTTCACTATTTCATTTGAACAATATGTATTAAATTATTAATTATAAGAAAATACATGTTGCTCATACGAAATTTTTTATTTAATTTTTTTTTTTTGATTTTAGTATTGAAAATACATTAAGAAATTTATTATGGTGATACATAAGCCTCACGACATTTCGATAAGAACCTAAACAGTTACAGCACCGCCACGACGTGGTGGAGGTAAAGCAATCATGACGAATGCTAGCAAAGTAACAGCGTTGGCTAAAAGCGATGACATTTCGACAAGAACCTAAATAGTTAATTGAAATGTTTATAAATTTTAAAATCTGACTCTTCAATTCACTTACCTCTTATTTCCTTTTACAAAAAAAGATATTTGATGAAAAATTCTAGTGAGTACCCAATTTTATACTACGTTTAATGAGCTGAAAATATGCAAAATAATGAAGTACTTTTTTGGGACATGTACGAAATAAAGGTTTCAAATCATGGATTGTTGCGCGGTAACAATTAAACAATGCGCCGTAGATTGCTTTACAAATTGGCACGTTCGACTTTGTTAATACTTGTTATTCCCAAGTCAAAGATCCATTTTCGAGCTGCTCTAATTGAATTGTGAAATTTTATTTTTCTGTGTGAAATGTCCTCATGAGTTCCATTTTCCAATGCTGTAATATTTCATGCAACTCAAAAATATCAACTAATAAAAAGTAAACCAAATTCTATCCAAAGCTTTCCGTCCTTAAAGCTACCGTTGTTGGTCAGAGTCTTGTCTTAATTATATTAAATTCAGTCCTACTTTGATACCCAAATATCTTCGTTTACGTCGTATGATATATTAATAGTTAGGTTGGGAGCTAAGTGTTCTCATCTTCTTTGAAGCTGCCAAAAATCTGACAGGGAATGCTTTTGCGAAAGGAAACTTACTTAGTTATTATTTGAGGAGTGCAGTGCAATGTAAGGAAACATGAACATGAATATGAGAGAGAGTGTGAAGAGAAGACTTTTTTACTAATTCTTTACTCTAATTTTATATGATGGAAGAAAAATAAAATTCGTAAAATTTTCTAAAATGAGTTAAGTCAAGATTGATTTAATTTTAAGTCTTAGTCAAGTGTACATATGTCATGTAAGTTGGCGCAAGTTCAACTTAAGTTGAAAGCAAGTAGCACAGTCAATCTAAATATAAAAAGCGCGAGTCAATTTTACGTCAAGTACAAGTCAATTCAAATGAAATTTCATTCTTAAATTAAATTTGCGTAACAAAATAATGTCCCTTTACCCTTATGTATTCACATGTATTTTTTTTCCTGTACTTATATGTCCAACGTATAAATGTCAACGTAGACAAATAATAAAAGTTATCCCAACTAACTTAACGCAAAAGGACATCTCGAGTATTATCCAAAATTAACAACAACAACAACAACAGCAACAACCACGATGGCAGCTACATACATAAGTCCGGACTTGAACCCAAACCAAAAAGACATAAATAAACTTGAAAGTTAGTCCTGCTGCGCATCCTGTTGTCTCCGTTTTTGTTGTTCGTTCTCGCTGTTGTTTTTGTTTTAATGTGGTGATGACAAACAAATATGAAACTAATCCTTAGTAATTAGTACAAAAAAATTTCATAGCGAAGAAGAAGTTTTTTTCCCACAACGAACCTTCAAATATATTTCCAACATTGGGCGTGGTATTTGTTAATTATTGTTGTTATATTAGTCTATTCTTGCTTGTTGACTAAGGAGAGTGATGGTATTTTTATTACTTAAGTTTTTCTAAATATTTCAATGGGAGTTGTTTTTTTATTTCTACTTCAATTAATATTGGTATAATACTTATTTAAAAAGAGACAGAGTTTACAAATAATCATGGTTTATTGGTTAAGATAAATTAAAAATTATTTGTTTACAAAATAAAAGGAGCATCGCAGCTGTTAGGTAACATATCTGGAAAGTTCTTAAAAAATAGACTGAAAAAAAACACACTTTGGGAAAACAACAGAAAAAAGGTTTTATAAATCACGCATATTTAAAAAAAAAACTAAAGAAATTCGTTGCAGTTACTAACGAAACTAATAAGAAAATTGAAACGTTTTCATTTGAAACTAGGCACCTTGACAGCAATAGCAATACCATCTTCTACATAGTATCTTCACAAACACATGCAATTGCAAGTGCCTTACATTGCTTAGTATAAGTAGTTGCACTCGTTTTTTTGTTGTTGTTGTAGTAATGCTTGTCTTGTAGAACAAGCTCGAAGCAAATATAAACCATACCTAGTTTGCCACAAAACGAGCGCCATCTATGGTAAGAAATAAAAAGATGTGGCAAGAAAATGTATCAACATTGTAAAATAAATGCAAAACATGTGGCGTAACACTAAACAACGCCAACAACAACAACAAATTGTTGTGATAACACTATGAGTAAGAAAAACAACAACAAAAATTATTAGTTAAAATAACTACAGCGCCCTCAACATATTAAGTTGTAGTCTCGCTTAAGAACAGCGACGAACAGTGGAGTTTAAGCGAGTAAAGACTTGGAAAATCTCAAATTAAAATTATTGACAAGAAGAGAAAACTCTACCTTAATAAACTTTTTACTCAGATTAAAATCCAATAAGAATTTAAGTCACAACTTAGTCAAAGTTGAGCTTAAATCAGAACTGAATAAATAAATAAAATCAAGTACAATTCGCTTTCAAGTCCGGTATAGGGCAGCAGTAACTCCAACTTATGAGAAACTCAGCTTCTTGACTGCGTACTAACTTTGGCACTTAAAATTAATATTGTGGACAATCAGGCCACTTTTGTGATAATCGTTATGCAGAAGATGACAAGTTAACCTAATTTACAGTCTCAAATGGGCCTGTTCATGCAAGAATAATAATCCACAAATGCTGTGTGAGAAATTTCTGAACAACACTCTCAAAAGTATTCTTTAACAGCACTGGTTTCGGCAAACCAGTGAAAGGGCGTACTATGAAAATCTATTTTTAAGATTCAAAAAAATGTTTATGACAGTATCAAACCTTTGGGTAAAACCACTAGATTGGCTTATATTCTCTAAAAATTATGCGACTGATCAAATAAAATCATTTAAGAAACTGGTTTCTTCCTCTGGCAGAAGAATTGAAGTGGTCACCATACTTATATTAGCAGGAGGTTGGGCTAGAGTGACACCTAATAGCCCAAGAGCCGGCTGTAGAAAAGTCGAGTGTACATATTAGATTACGGCTTGAAATGTATGTCAAATCATAGAGCTCGATGAGCCTAAACACAATATATAGGGTTGCCTTGCCAAATTCTGTCCTAAATATGGGTTGCCACCCCCGTTTTTTGGGCCATTTTTTTCAGAAAAATTTTTATGGTTCAAGTTTTCAGCTCGATATGCATGTCAAATGATAGATCTTGATGAACCTTAAAAAAAATATTTCGAGTAATCTTGTCGAATCCCGTCCCAAATGTGGGTTGCCACCGTTTTTTGGCCCAAGTTTTTTCAGAAAAATGTTTATGGTTTGAGATTTTAGCTTGAAATGTGTGTGAAATGATAGACCTTGATGATCTCTCATAAAATATATAGGGTTGCCTTGCCGAATTCCGTCCCAAATGTGGGTTGCCACCTTTTTTTTGGCCCAAGTTTTTTAAGAAAAATGTTTATGGTTTGAGATTTTAGCTTGAAATGTGTGTGAAATGATAGACCTTGATGATCTCTAATAAAATATATAGGGTTGCCTTGCCGAATCCCGTCCCAAATGTGGGTTGCCACCGTTTTTTGGCCCAAGTTTTTTCAGAAAAATGTTTATGGTTTGAGATTTTAGCTTGAAATGTGTGTGAAATGATAGACCTTGATGATCTCTAATAAAATATATAGGGTTGCCTTGCCGAATCCCGTCCCAAATGTGGGTTGACACCTGTTTTTTTGGCCCTAGTTTTTTTCAGAAAAATATTTATGGTTCAAGACTTCAGCTCGATATGCATGTCAAATGATAGATCTTGATGAACCTTAAAAAAATATTTGGAGTAATCTTGTCGGATCCCGTCCCAAATGTGGGTTGCCACCTGTTTTTTGGGCAAGCTTTTTTCGGAAAAAAGTTTATGGTTTAAGATCGCGGCTTGAAATGTATGCCAAATTATACTCATTGATGATCTCTAATAAAATATATAGCGTTGCCTTGCCGAATTCCGTCCTAAATGCTAGTTGTCACCTACCCTATACCGGCCGAATTCCGTCCTAAATGCGGGTTGTCACCTACCCTATACCGCGTTGACAGTAAAAGTGCTCTTAGCTTCTACACTTTTATTTTAAGGTTATGGTATGGGAGGTACCACGCCCTTGTTTATAGAATCGTTATAGCGTTTTGAAGTTTTCGCTTGTATAGTATGTACCTCGCTTCCTATTCGAAATTCGCCAACTTTTTGTTATAAACCTTTTTTAGCGTACAATAAAAGACTTAGTCTTACTGTAGAACCAAAAAATTGAAATAAATTGAAATGGAATTGAAATTGAAACTTGTCAAAGTAATTTTTAGCATTTGTGATTAATTTGGTTACACTACATCATATAACAGTCACAAAATAGCCACTTAAATTTTAAACTTTTATGGGTGGTAGGCGTGTCCATGAACCGATTTTCCCTATTTTCAATCCCAAAAAGCTTATTAGAAATTGCAGCCGAGTGCCCACAGTCACTCATTGCTTTTTTTTCAGACAGACAAACGGAGGCTTGGCTTAATAGATTCAAGTACTGACACTTATCAAGAATACATATACTTTTCTGTACCTGACACGCCCCTTTGTATGCGTTACAGGCGGAATGACAAGAATAAAATACCCTATATATAAAAAAATCGATCCGGAAAACTTTGAAATTAGTTTTGGACACTAACAGGGATTGCGAAGTAGAGCAGAATTAATGACACAATCGGCGTAAATTAAGTCTTTTCGGAAAGGCCAGTAGTGACGTCGAGCTTCGCTAATCGATTGCTGCAAATTTGTTTTCCCAAAACTTTTCTCTAAACGAGCTGTTCTGTGGTCCGTCACCGCTGCTGTCACTTGGCCCTGCAAAGTCTGAATGTGCGGGTTAAAGAAGCCCTTTAAAAATTGAGTTCCAGACCAATTTTCGAACTGCTTCCGCAGGTGCCAGGAATTTTTTTTCTATATTTCTGTTTTCATTGGAACAAAAGAATTTGTTAGAAGCTACTATGTTAGTAATAATAAATAAAATTTAATATACTATAATATAGTGAATATAGTATAACTTAAAATTATTTCATGTTTAATTCGAGATTTAGTAAATTCCAATACAAATCCAAAAGAAATCTCGTACAATATTCCCACAGTGCTCTAGCTTACTTACCACAATATTGTGACAGACAGTGTTGCAAAGTGTTAGTTTTTTTTTACAAGTTCTCTTTTATATTTTAATTTTTGCATGCTGCTTTAACAACAATCGTTAAGCGTTAGGGAGGAAAATAAAAACTTGGCTAACCTAACACGTAGAAGAAAATCGAAAAAAAAACAAATGACGTCATGTTAGTACCGTGTGTATGCCAAAATTAAAGTTTTCGCTGAGAGTTTCCACTTCTTTTTCCTTTATGTCCTTTAAAAGTTTTCAAGTACTTCACCCGCCATAACACAGTCTTTTTGCGAAAAACAATTGCATGTATTTAGTTGTGGTGCATGTGGTTGTGTTCGTTGTCGCTTACAATGTATTTGTTTTTATATTTTTAAGTCTGAAAATATTGTTCACTGTTATAAATTCGTTTGAGTTACTGAATTTTCTTTGTGAGACTGTGGAGTTATAAAGCTATGATGTTTTTTAAATGAAAATGTAATATATACATATATATGTAGTTATATTCGCAGAGATCGGAAACTAGGACTAGATACGATGAGTTCCAAGATACTATGACGTACTTAACTTTTTCAATTAAGATACATTATTTTACACAGCAGTATATGACATGAATAAACTTAGCCCCACGTAGGTTGAGACCTTGAGCCGTAAATTGGAAACACTTTTTTGGTTGTTCTGAGCTTACCCAAGTGGCGATGAGCATTGACCATTAACTTATACTTGAAATATCCGCTCCACGTGTGGCGTTCCTTGTTAGTTAATTTTGATGTATTATAATACTTTCTAATTAAGCTTTCTTCAAATATTTGTATTTGATTGAGAGATTTTTAAAATATTTACTTACTATCAACAAAGTTTTGTAGTTATTACTGTGCCCTTAATTGAGAGACACATTTTTTTATTGGACCATAATGACTTATTATATATAAAATATTAATTCGCCTATATCAAATTTGTAATTTGTTAATAATTACCAAATCTCATTATATATAAATAAATCAGGGACCGTAAATAATCGTTATTTTCTGTAATTAAATTCAAAAAAAAAAAAATACAATGAAGGAAAAGTGGAAATGTGAGTTTGAGTGTACAGATGAGTTTCTTTTGACGAGAAGCCAAGATATATGACATGATTTTAAATTATGCAATTTTTATTTTGAAAATCCAAAATAATTGTTCTATCGGATTTCTGTTTTTTTCGATCATAAATTATCGTTATTTTGAATTTCTATTCTTTTCGATCAAACTTAATCGTTATTTTGGATTTCTATTTGTTTCGATCAAAAATAATCGTTATTTTGGATTTTTATTTTTTCGATCAAAAATAATCGTTATTTTGGATTTTTTTTTTCGATAAAAAATAATCGTTCTTTTTAAAATCTATTTTTTTCGATCAAAAAAAACACAGGTTTACAAAAAAAAAAGTTGCTGTCCATTTGACCCGACCATATTTTTCTTAGGTAATTTGATGCTGTAAACTCGAATTTGCGGTCTACATCAGTGATGGCATTTGAGTTTTTTGAAAATGTACTGAATCGAGACTTCAAATGTACTTTTTAGAGCCCGAATGTACTTTTTTTTGTCTTGAACACCCAATTTTTCTAAAATTTATTATCAAAAAAAAAAAAAAGGTCCTCACTTTTCCAATCTCAAAAACTCTAGCAAAATTAGATATTTCACATTAAATTAATTACAAAATGTACAAATTGCACGATTATTTTCATTTACTAATTATAGGTTAATTATATTACATGCAGGTAATTACTAAAATCTACTCATTGCGGCATTTACTAAAAAACAAAAAAAAAAAGGTAAATATTATAAATTGTCCAAATGTACCGATAATGTACTGAAAATGTGTTAAAAATTTGGCGAATGTACTGAAAATGCCCCAAATGTACCGAATGTACTGAAAACTTGTCGAATGTACTGACAACGACTTTTCAGGACGCAAATGTACCGAAAAAAGTACAAATGTAGCGAAAATGCCATCACTGGTCTACATACCTCTATCACGTCAAGATTAATGTCATTTCAAGGTAAAATTGAGAATAATGCAATATATACAACGGAAAAGTTTTATACTTTTTAGGGTCACTCAATTCGAACCCGTGGTTAATTACAGCAGTTGTAGATGCCTTTAACCCAAATTACAGATTTGAAAGTCGTAACCATTATACTGGGACAACAAAGTGGTTTTACAAAATTTCCATGTTTTTTATGCGAATGGGACAGTAGGGCTTGTGAGGAGCATTATGAAAAAATCTTGACGTGATAGAGCTATGTAGACCTCAAATTCGAGTTCAGGGCTTCAAATTACCTCGGAAAAATATGGTCTGGTCAAATGGACAGCAACTTTTTTTTTGTAAACCTGTGTAATCGTTATTATAGATTTTTATTTTTTCGATCAGAAATAATCGTTATTTTTAATTTTTATTTTTTTCGATCAAAAATAATCGTTACATTACATTTCTGTTCTTTTCGATCAAAAATAATCGCTATTAAGAGATTTTTAACATAAAGCAAATTTGTCCGCAGTATAGCTAGCGTGCAGTGCGTTTCGTGATCGAAAAAAATAGATATTAAAAATAACGATTATTTTTGATCGAAAAAAATAGAAATCCAAAATAACGATTATTTCTGATCAAAATGAATAGTAGTCCAAAATAACGATTATTTTTGATTGAAATGAATAGAAATAAAAAATTACGATTATTTCTGATCCAAAAATTAAATATCCAAAATAACGATTATTTTTGATCGAAAAAAATAGAAATTGAAAATAACGATTATTTTGGATCGAAAAAATTAACATCCTAAATAACGATTATTTTTGATCGCAAAAAATAGAAATTAAAAATAACGATTATTTTTGATCGAAATAAATAGAAATAAAAAATTATGATTATTTTTGATCGAAAAATTAAAAATCCAAAATAACGATTATTTTTGATCGAAAAAATAGAAATTGAAAATAATGATTATTTTGATCGAAAAAAATAGAAATTAAAAATAACAATTATTTTTGATCGAAGAATTAAAAATCAAAAATAACGATGATTTTTGATCGAAAACAATTTAAATTCAGAATAGCGATTATTTATTATCGAAAAAAAAATAGAAATCTAAAATAACGATTATTTTTAATCGAAAAAAATATAATTCTAGGATAACGATTATGCAGTGATTTCTATCACAAAATTCATAATAGTTACGGTCCCTGAAATAAATCGTTTTCTGGGTGTACTTTTCTGCAGTCAACTTTGGTATTTATTTGCCGTTTAAGAAAATCATTTCTACAAATACATTATTGCCATTACCTGCAAGTTTTCGTCAAAGTTTTGAAGGTTTTTTAGAATATTTTATGACCATACTTTTGCGCCTACGGTGCTTTCTTTTCAAAGCCAAGTCTGTAAGCCAACCGCATTAGTTTATGTTGCGGAAAAGTTTTCGAATATCGCTCAAATACAAACACAATGGTCGTTGCAATACGCCACATGCACCACGGTATCACGGTTCAATATACATAGATTTCCAAAAAAAGCTGTCAATTGCAAATGTCACGGTCGAAGCAAAAGTAAAAATTGGTTCATTTGTATGTAACACTAGGGAATATTTTAAAGTTGCAAATATATAGTGTATATTCATCCTTGCTTGCCTTAAATGTGCAAAAATATTTCAGACAATTTTTTTTTGTTTCGGGTTGTTTCTGTTAAAAATTGGTTAAAATGAGAAATGTTATTTTTATTTTTGTTTAATTGTTCTAAATAACAATTTATGTTCCTAAGAATCGTTCAAGATGCAGCTGTTTTATCAAAACCCTAACACAGTAGTTTCAAAATTTATTTATTCTATTACTCTCTTAACGTTCTAGAAATTGAAACAATACATCAATAACAATAGCGAAGTTATCTGGAAAACTATTCCTGCTGACAAAGCTTTTCTTGCTTTTTGTTTGTTTTTTTTATGTCAAATGAATTTATTTCAAATACCTCGATTAAATGAAAAGTTAAAATTCTTTAACTATCTGTGACTTTCGCTCCCAATAGAGTATTTTTCTTTTCACATTTTATTTATTTTTTCATTAGTCCTTCGTGGCTTCTCTACATTGGATGCATTTTTATTTTAATTTTTTAGTAAAGTAACAAAACGGCAGCGTTTTGGGAATTCTATTGATTGTAATTTACGATATGAAATAAAAAAAAATATAAGAAAATTTCTTAAATAAAAAAAATTAAAAAAGCTGAAAATCTTAAATGCAAATTTTGTACCATAATAAACAACTAAATAACCAAAATTTACCGGCTTACTATTCAACCGAAATAGATATGATTAAACACAGCTTCATTAAATTTATTGCATATGAGTTGGCAATATAATATAAGGACCTCAGGGGGATACGGTAGCAAAAATAAATTAAAAAAAGTCTAATAATAATGAAAATTTAGCAGTGAAAATGTGCGAAAAATGTTTCACACACACACACACCCATATTAGAAAAATACAACGAGCTCATAACATATCAGCTTTCCGGAATACGTACAACAAAAACACTTGCTGCATTGACCGTATTCATATGTTTGTATGTGAGAGTATAATCAGATTGACCCCTTGCTGGGCATAACAACAAAATCTGCTAAAATAACAGCAATAATAAAACAAAGCATACAACAAGAACATCGTAATACCCAGTTTCACCGCTTGCAACAAAGGACTGTACCCAACCAGTGCTATGTTGGGGCTTAACCCTCTGATAAAGGGATAAAAACGATTTTTATACACTAATAGGATTGACCTAACAACAACGATAAAAACACTGCATTGTTTTGGCATTTTGTAGCTGGTTTTTTTTTTTTTTTTTTTGTTGTTTTTGCTAATATTTTTGGCGTTGCTATTATTGTTGCAATTCGCATATGAATTATCAGTTTATGTAAAGCAATTAACCCTTATAGACTTTTCTATTGCCTCATGCCACTTTTGTAGCGGCACATCACTTGTTATCATGTTAATTTAATAGATATATCGATAGCTTGATTTATAAGCTGCTTAGTTGATAAGTCAACGATTTGTTAAGTTTAATTTGTTGATAAGAGTGTCTGTCAGATATAACGGAAGTTAGTGTTTAGCTTACGTCACCATCCAGTTTGGTTTCAATTAACGAAACAAAAATTTGTGGAAAGTTCCAGCCCGATTCGAAATTTCCCATTTAAAATATGTCGTAAAATTGAAAATTTATCCGTTTTATTCACATAAAAACCAATCCTAAACGGATCCGAATATCAAGTCCGTTCTGAGTTTGAAACGGATCCAACAACGCGGACGATCCTTCCCGCTTCCCACGATTTCGCATTCGAATCATATCAGAAACGGAATCTGGAACGAATCCGTTTTATTTACAAAACACGAATCTGGAACGGATTCATTTTGTTCACAAAAAAGGAGTCCCGAACGGATCCGTATAAGAAGTTCGTTCCGAATCCGTAACGGATCGGTTTAAGTTTAAAAAAAATGATCCCGGCTCGCATCCGTTTTATTTTAAAAATATGAATCTGGAACGGATCCATTTTGTTCACAAAAAAGGAGTCCCGAACGGATCCGTATAAGAAGTTCTTTCCGGATCCTTAACGGATCCGTTTTAGTTAAGAAAAAAGAGTCCGGCTAGCATCCGTTTCATTTAAAAAAAACCAGTCCGTAATAGATCTGTTTTAGCTAAAAAAAACGATTCCGTAACAGATCCATTTATGAAGTCCGTTCCGGATCGATCCGTTTTAGTTAAAAAAAAAACGAGTCCGGCTCGCATCCGTTTTATTTAAAAAACGAGTCCGTAACGGATCCGTTTTAGTTAAAAAAAAACGAGTCCGTATCCGTATCCGTTTTTGTGCACATTGGGCTATCAAAGTCACATACATCCAAAGAGAATACATCCTAGATATGCCTTGTTTAAAAGGTAGCAGCAATTGTGCACGAAAAGGACGCACAGAAGAAAGTTATATATACCACTGAGGTAGCGAGGTTCGGTCAGTACTAAGTTTGACTTCAAAAGCCAGTAATCCATTGTTATAGAATTCAAACTAATGAACGGCATGCTAAGTTATGTCCTGGACAAAGTGTCAAGGAGCACTCTGCAAGAAACTTACTTCAATGAAATAATGGGCATTATTATAAGTATTGCGGAGCCAAGGTTTGAGGTCGAAGCAGACTCAGAAGGTGATAAAACGTTTTTATTAGAAGGTTTGAGTTCTGTCATATGCTTTCAGTCATTGCATAACATCTATAGAGAATACCATATCTCGAGCACTTATGAACAATAAAATAATTTTCAAAAAGAGGATTTCGCAATCGTTAGGAATGGTGGTAAAGGTCTTAAGCTGAAAGTCATATTTTTCAGT
The DNA here is from genome assembly GCA_963662105.1 of Meiosimyza platycephala. Taxonomy (NCBI): domain Eukaryota; kingdom Metazoa; phylum Arthropoda; class Insecta; order Diptera; family Lauxaniidae; genus Meiosimyza; species Meiosimyza platycephala. The sequence goes on along the minus strand of OY759211.1, from coordinate 78,018,778 downwards.
GTTAGTTAAGGGTCCGATTCTCCTATATATATAGCCGTGAAAATAATTATCAGTAAAAATATTTAAAAAAAAAGTGCAACTTTGCCTTTTATGAATAACGTAAAGTTTAAGAACTCAAGTTCGATCAGGTATGCCAGGCCTTATATATTTATTTCTCCCCGTTGGATGATAATTTATACAAAGTTGCTGCGTCAATAAGCTAGCATTGGTCAAAAAATTATGAAACCGAAATAAAATGTTCAAGGCTGCCCATGAAATCCCCAGAAAGTCTGAAGAATGATGTATTTGATATACTGAGCTTAAAATCTAAGGATAAAGATTAAACCAAGCGATTTATATCTCTAAAATTTAATTACTTATTTGATGAACTTTTTATTAATTAATATATATGTACATAGAGTTACATTAAAGTGTTAAGACTTCCATCGAAAAGGATAAAATTAACTTCATGGAGTGTCTAGATAAATCTTCTGAGAAAGCTGTAGGAACAAAACATGAAACAGCATCATAAGATAACTAAAGAAATCGCTGAGTCAAGTTCAAACGCTTGGAAATGGCATTAATAGAAGTTTCGACGAACAATTTAAACGATATAAAAGATACATCAGAAAAGCATCAAAATTGTAAATTCAAATACTCCACGTAGGCGACATGGGGGGACTTTCAAAATAAAACTGGTGCACGACCAACTCAAAATTTAAACCAAATTAGCGATAAAAAGTTTCAATAAAGGAAGGGCAGCTGATATTGAAAACATATGGATGTGCTTATGTATATACTTGCTAAAGTACTAAAAGCTGACTTAATACTGAGGCGAAGATTGATATAAAATAGTAAGGCTAAAACCAGAACGTAATGACAAAAGTCTCTTCGAAAATTAAAAGATTTTTTATTCAAACTCTACGTCCCTAATTGAGTTACCGAATACTTGTACCGGAACCAGTTGATATTGTAGAAATACTACCTACTGAGAAAAAGACCTTAGAAATTACATAATGTGTTTGGAACCCGATGGCTTGGTATTTATCAAGATCGAGAAAGCAAGAGTAAAATTTCTTCCGTAAGGTGGTAATTTCTCGAATTACATTTTAATGAGAACATTTTTTTTATTATAACGGTTATGAACATAGCTTACATTTTTGATTAAGCTCGATTGCTATTGCAATGATTCAAACAGTCTTTTAGAAATATAAGAATGACAAATAACTTAACAAGGTCAAACGTGGCAATTTGTAAAGAGATCTACTGCGCATTGTTTAATTGTTACCGATGACTCGAAATCATTATTTCGCACATGTCCCAAAAATGTGCTTCATTATTTTGCATATTTTCAGCTCATTAATCGTAGTATAAGACTCGGTACTCACTAGAATTTTTCATCAAATATCTTTTTTTTGTAAAAGGAAATAAGAGGTAAGTTACTTGAAAACTAAAATCTTAAAACTTATAAAATTTTCCATTAACTATTTAGGTTCTTATCAAAATGTCATCGCTTTTAGTTAATGCTGTTACTTTGCTAACATACGCCATACTTGTTGTGCAAGCCCAACGTGTCCGTTATGTAACTCCTCCAGATTGTGTAAAATGAGGAAAGTAATTTCTAAAATGGAAGTAGAATTTACGTTGAATCAAGAAATCGTAGCACTTTTCTCGTCCAAACAGATTATTATTTAATTTTAACTTTTCTTTATTTGATACAAGAATCACTTAAACCAAATAAAATTACGAAATAATTCTTAAATCAAAGCATAATTATTACAACTTCTGGGAGACTCAAACAGAAGTTTTTTCTAGAATCCAGAAGCAATTACTAGACCTTTAAAAGAAGAATAAGAATTTTTTTCTGGCGCCTAGAAATAGTTACTAGAACTTTCAACTCTTTGAAGTTCGGGGTCCTGATGGTTCCGCCAGGGACCAGCCAGGTAATTTGTACCTAGAGGGCGTGTCTGTCAGCTATAAAAAAAATGATGGAACAAAAGTCGTCCAGAATCGCAGAATCTACAACATATATAGTTTTTTCAGCTCAAAAAAAAAAAGTCAGGCTTTTAAGGCTTTAAAATATTAAATACCTCCAATTAGTTTTGAGTAAGACTTGAAAAATATACCCGTATACTTAATTGTGAACGCTTACACTATTTCGGAATTAACATTTCAACAGCCTGACGGCGCGCCGTCAGAAACTAATTGCTGCATCATTCAAACGTACAGCTCATCCTTGTAAGTATTGCGTACTATTAAATACCGTCTAAAATTCTTGAAAAATAACAGTAGTTTTGAATATAAACGAATATATAGTAAATGTGCGTTGCCGTATACTTAATTGTGAGCGCGAGTGTACTTAATATTAATTATATATATAAGTATAAATAATGTGAGGACCTCATGAAGTTACTTTACTGCTCTTTAATGAGCAGCTAAGCTATGAACCACTTAATACAATTCAGTGAACTAGAGTTCTTTAACATAATATTATGTGTCAGAAAACAGTGAATGAAATGTTAGCAATTCAAGAGTGTCTCAACCTTTTGTTGTATTTTTTTTTTCACGTTATAATTAAAGCATATTTGTGAAGTTTCTCTCTAAAAAACTATAACCAATAGGACAACTATACCTTACTACATGCAACTATTTATGTATTTTGTTTTGACGCTTTTATAAGAAAAAAAATTCTTCACAAAATGATATCTTAAGCGATTCATTAATTTCAACAACAACACTTCATACTCAATTATTTATGTATGCACTCCGCGATGTCAGCGCTACAACATCTTTCATTTGGCCATTTTTATTATTTCTGTCATTTGTTGTACACTTCGTACAATACTATACAACATCTTTTATCGTCATGTCACGAATCATATTGAACATGACGGCCAAATGAAGATGACGCCTGTTATATGTATGTATGTATTGCACTGAGCATAACAGTAAAATATTATACATTAATATGAAAAAAAACTTAAAGAAAATAAGGATAAAAGTTCGAGTTTAATATGTATAAGCAAGTTGGAAGAGTGTGAGATAACTACAAAGAAACTACAAACTCATATACTACATGCTTGGAATTCAAAGCTACTGAAGAGCCTAGAATTTTAAGTAATTTACGCTCATACCGCGAGAAGCGAATGAAACCGGTGCTGAATGATTACTAATGGGGAGCAGTGAGACAACAGCATACAACATGACGGTCATGCTGGACAATTGATGATAGCTTATGCTATCGATATCGAAAATAAAATACTCGATACAATAAATAAGTTGTTAAATGTTATATGTAAAATATTTCGCATGTTAGCGCTTTGTAACGCTTTGGCGCAAAATATACTGAACCGATTTTAATATTTTTTTTTTTAAAACAACAAATTTTTGCTAAAGAAGGTTATTGCATACTTAACTTTATAATTTTTTTAAAGTTAAATATACTTTTTTTAGGATTAAGTTTTTGCAAAATCTTTTACAAAAAATGTCGATTGATTTTTCGTTGCTAATGATTATGCTCAGTGGTGCCACTACCACAAGCAAACGCTCTCAAGATAAGCATATTTTGATGATTTATTTACCAATGCGAATTAGCCATTTTATCTTAAATGTCTTTAATATGCTAAAAAATGGCAACCACGCTAAGAATTTCCACTGGAAAAGCAAACTTCAACCAATATTTCTCAAGATATCTAATAAAATCAAAAGAATTCTTCTAGTCGCTATTTGAAGCACACTCTCAACCATTCCACCGACTGCTGCTGCTTCGACTTCCAATTATAATTCCATGGCTAATGCAAGTCTTCTAATGAGATAAATACGTGATATGTTCGATTGCAATATTGCCTCAACCCATATTGGTCTACTAAAATGGGCCAAGATGATGTTTCATAGAATTTAGTATTGAAGCTATTTTTGTTATATTATACATACATATATGTACAATATGTGAATGTCTGCCACTGCAATTATAATTGTTTTATTAATATTTGGCTGTAATTCTTTGCACACAAAAAATTGGCGCACATCATTGCCACTGATGATGGCGCTAGGGAGTTGGTTACATTCGACTGACAGACTGGCATGTAATTTTTGATGTGGCCGCTTGCATCACCAGCACGAACACTTGATTTATTGAGTGTTTTATGTGTGCACCAAATGTTGCCAACAAAACGTGCTACGTGCATCGTATGAACATAATGAACGAATTAAATCTTCATCATTGACAGCATGAAAATATGCAATGACAATTTGCATAAATAAATCATAATGGACCAGCCGGGGAAAACTTGACAAGACAATTAAAAACTTGTAGGATGATGCGGTAAAAGTAAAATGGTCTATTATAGTTGTGAATAAAAAATTTACTTAAGATCTATGCTAAAAATATTTTTAAAGTAATTTTTCGTTCAAACTAAAGTAAAGCTCAAACTTCTACTTAACTGTTCTAATTTTTTTTTTCAATTTATTTACAAAAGTCCACAAGAAACTGTTAATGAAAAAACAAATTCTGTTGACCCAAATGAAAGTAACGATATTTTTAATTTCATTATCTTCATCATCAACATTGAATGATGTCCCATCTGACCCATATGAGTGTTTAACTAACACGTTGTGCTACGGCAAAGCAATCAAGTAACGCAAATATGAAAGTTATTAGCTCAAAACTCAATTAAAATCGTTCGCTCAGAAAGTGAAACTTTTATGAGAGAGAGAAAAGTTCAACGGATGCAGAGATTTTAAAAAAAGTTTAGAAGCAGCAAAAATCAAATTTTCTTTACCTAATTTAAATTTAAATATGACGCAAACATTGTAGAAAACTATAATTGTGAAGAAAATAGCCGGAGAGCCGGCTGTAGAAAAGTCGACTGTACATCTTGAAATGTATGTCAAATGATAGAGCTCGATGAGCTTAAACACAATATATAGGGTTGCCTTGCCAAAGCCTGTCCTAAATATGGGTTGCCACCCGTTTTTTGGGCCAACATTTTTTAGAAAAATGTTTATGGTTCAAGATTTCAGCTCGATATGCATGTCAAATGATAGATCTTGATGAGCCTTAAAAAAAATATTTCGAGTAATCTTGTCGAATCCTGTCCCAAATGTGGGTTGCCATCTGGTTTTTGGGCAAACTTTTTTTGGAAAAAAGTTTAGGGTTTAAGATCGTAGCTTGAAATGTATGCCAAATGATAGACCTTGATGATCTATAATAAAATATATAGGGTTGCCTTGCCGAATCCCGTCCCAAATGTGGGTTGCCACCATTTTTTTGGCCCAAGCTTTTTCAGAATAGTGTTTATAGTTTGAGATTTCAGCTTGAAATGTGTGTCAAATATATTTTATTATAGATCATCAAGGTCTAAAAGTGCTCGCATTAGTGCAAAATGATGCAAATATAGTCATTAACGATTTCACGACTCAAACGAATTCTAGAATGAGATCCTTATACTATAGATGTTTCTGTAAAAAATCTACTATATCTCCTAAACTTTTCAATTTAGTTTCATTACTGCTCACCGAAGCTGTTTCGATCACTAAGAAAATTATCTCTTTTGAAATTATCTTTATAAAAATTGATTATATTATCAACATCACAAACTTTGCCAAGTATAACAGCTTCAAAGGATCTGGAAACTTAGCTCAATCTGTCCCAAATCAGATTCTCAGCGATGAAAGAACTTGGTCGTACACATCATATAAATTTTTCTATACAAATCTTCTAGAGTCTGAAATATATCATATATTTCTACTTTTGAATTGGAATCAATTGGCTTGGGAATTTGCGTTTTGAATTAAAATTTCCCGTGTTGAATTCCACATGAGGAAGTCTCACGCGTGTGGAGTTCCCAACACACGCAACAGGTTTTTCGGCGCCCCAGGATAGAGTGTGCTTCAGTTATTTGTATGGAATAATTTTCTTATTATTTCCTTATTTCTACTTTGAGGGATTGATACGCTCTCAGTTATAAGGACTTCTTCAATTTCGGAAAACGTTTTATTATCCAAGCAAAAAATTTTCGTTAATACTTTTAAGAAAAAGCAAATAGTTTTTGAACCGAAAAACTTTTGCAAAGCAAACCAAAAATGAACTCATGGATTTGAAGTCAGTAAAAATCGGCAAAATTGGAAAAATTTATATTATCTAAAGTTTGTATTCTTGTCAAATATTGGGCCTGTCGGTGCTTATAATTTCTTTTATCAGTGACCAATAACATTGATAGAAGAATTTGGCAGTCAAGGCTTTTTCGGTAAAAGGATTTTATTCTATTCAAGTGAAAAATTTTACTTTCAACTTTTAAGAAAAATCTATTTCCAAAAATCAACAGCCACCCTTCTTGATCAAAGTACATATTATTATTATTGCGACGGAAAGCATTTTCAACAGTTTGAACAGTAAATTAGACAGGATACGCTTAACAGCGATTTATTCTGATAGTTTTTGTAGTGAATAGAATCATATTTTCTGTTGATGCGGCAAATATAGCTGATACTTCAAAATAGCTTAACAGAAATCATCTTCTATTCAAGACTAAACTTTGACATCATCTGTGTTTCCTTTGCATAGATATTAAGCTTAAATTATGGAAAAAAATTTAAACAACTTCTGCTCAGTCTTATGGCACGCAAGAACATTTTGAAAGCAATATCATTTTCACTTCAAAAGCAATTAAATTCGAATTAAATGAAAAGCAACTATTTTCCAAGTGACTTCGAACATAAACATCCTACGAAAATCACTCAAAATGATAAGCTGCTGCATACTTTTGAGCAGTGCAAGTAAAATGACAACAGCAACAACAAAAATTGTATGCTCAAAGTGCAAATAACCGCCATTTTTTTTGTAACCGCCATTAAGTCAGTCAAATGGATGAGCACAATAGTAATAAAAAATTTTTCTTTTTGTTGCAATTCGTCACAGGCTTTGAAGGCAGAGCGGATGATGATAGGATATTTTAAACCCCTAAAGTATGCATTTAAAATTTTTAAAAATATTATGTTGCGCACGGCTATTATAACACCAACAGACACTACCTAGCAATGGACAGGCGACAGGCGAGCAGAGGATCAGTGTTGTATGGAATTTTTTACTTATATACTTAAATTAATTAGTAAAACTTTAAACTTAAGCTATATAATGATGAGCAGTTGTTTCAGAACTTTATTATGGGCTGTCCGCCTTTGTCTTCTTTGATGTTTCACTTTTGTTTCGTGCCAGGCTCATTTCATTTTCGACACTTTCATTCCTTTGTCGATTTTAAGTATTTTTCGGGACGCACCCATGGCTAAATTTAACTACCCCTTCTTTCGATTCCATGACTGCCAAGAGAAGCATTTTTTATCTCGGCTCCCCTTATTGTAAATCACTGGTCACTTATTCGAGAGCGTTTTATACCATGAAAAGTTTTCACAATTATTATCTTTCAGATTAACTGTAGACCTCTACCATTCTGAACAACAAAATCGAACTAAAAGTTCACTTTATTGGAAAGTATACTTTCCCCGAATAGGCTGTTTACTTACTAATTTGGCTCCTTGTGAGCTGTAGATGGAAATAAAATTTTTACATTTCGTGCAATTGTCTACATAACTTTGCACAACACTCGTATGAAAATTATACATAGTGTTAAAATGTAAGCTCGTACTGGAATATAATGCTATGCATATTTTACACATTTCACACTTGAATGGCATAAAAATTCATTAAACATTTTAATCTTTATTTTGTTTTATTTAATTCTTTTTCACAAAATGACTTTCTGTAATATCCTTTGCTGCTATTTTTGTATTTAATTTGAGTTATTACTACAATTGGAACATTTATTTGATATATGGAAAGTACTTTGTACGATTTATATGCCTTAAAGCTTATTTGAGGTCTAAATATTGTAGCAAAACTGTTTGTATCAAAGATCAAAGTAAATGAATTAATGAAAAAACTTGAATAAAATCTAAATTGAATACCAAGTGAATAAACTAAAATAAAATCCAAATTGAATATTTACTGAAAATTCAGTTTTTCACTTATACACCTTCCTGCAAATGTCACCAGACAAAGTACCTGCTATTTTAGCAAACCTCTTACATTTGCTATTAACCTAAATTACACAGAAAACTCTAATTATCTCACACCTACATAAGACCGCCTCCTAACAGTTACCGCGATAAAAATGGAAACAACAATAATAGTAATTTCGCATCATCCTAAACCTGCATTAAGTTTTTCACTGTATGGTTTGGATGTCACCAACACCAAATACTTACTTGACTGCTCGATTCCACTTGAATCCACTCACTTTGATATCGTTGAATTTGAATTGAAAAATCGCAATCACAAATGGAATAACGGGGCAAGACTGGGGCGCGCAAAGTCGTTGTGCCCGATCAGCGACGTAGCGCACCAAATGAATGCTGTCAGCGGCACACATAGTAAAGTCAGACATTGCACAGTGGTGAAAATAAAAAACATGTTTCGAATAAAATTAAAAAAATTTCTGATCAATACAAATATATAATAATACTAGCGGACCCTCGCTTGCTTCGCTAAGGCGCAAAAATAATATTCTTAGCGGTCCAAAAAACCCCAATTCTAAAATATTAAAAATTTGTTTTATTATTTTTTTAAATTAAGTTTATTGTAATGCTTTTTGATAAACAAAATTAATTTTTTGTTTTTCGATCTGTTGTGTAAATAAATGATGCTGATGGTTTGCCTACTCGTGAGCATGCAACATAAAGCTGTCCATGTGAAAAGACTGGATACTCTAAAGATACGCAGGTTTCCAAAGATTTACCTTTTACATATATAAGAGAAGGCGTGGCATCGAACCTTTCATAGACCTTAAGAAATATTTAATTAATTTTCTCTTATGGGAGGCGTGGCACAGCCCTCTTTTCATTAAAACTTACTTAAGCTCGTATTAATTATATATGTACCAAGTCCTATTCATCTGCGTTTAATAGTTAATGAGCTATGGTGAATTTAATTTTTCTCTTATGTGAGGGGTCGTGGTACCGCCCATTTTTTACAAACCAAATTAAGCTAATAACCTTCTTTAAACCATATGAAACATATGTACAAAATTTTATTCATCTGTCTCAAATAGTTTTTGAGATATAGCAAATTTTAGTTTTTTTCTCACATAATAGGCGTGGCACCGCCCTTTTTTTTTCTTGAAACTTACTTAAACCCGTATTTTTTATATATGTACCAAGTTGATGAGCTTTGGTAAATTTTATTTTCCTTTTATATGAGCGGGCGTGGTACCGCCTATTTTTTTTAAACCAATCTATGCTAAGAACCTTCTACAGACCAAACGAATCATTTAAAAAAAAAAATTATGAAAATCCGTAGAGTAGTTCCCGAGTTTACTTGCGACAGACGAACAGTTGAATTTTTATATGTATAGAGATGTATTTGCAAATCTCAATGAATACGGCGGACTATTTTGGTAACTTAACTCGTTATCATTTCGTTATATCATCATATCGTCATATTATCATATCTTTATATCCTCATATTATCATATCATTATATTTTCATTTCATCATATCATCAAATTATCACACAAATATATCATCATATCATTTTACCGTCGTATCATCATAACATTATATCATCATATTATAATATTATTCTATTATCATATCATCAAATCATCATTCTATCATCATATAAATATACCATCTTATCAGAATATATTCACATCATCATATCAGTCCCTCATCATAATGTCATATTTATATTTCAACATGTCATTATATCATCGGATTATCATGTCTTTATTCCATTGCATCATCATATCTTCATATCATCAAATCTTCATAACATCGTCATATTATTATATCATCAATTCATCAAATTATTAAATTATCATAGCATCACCTCTGATTATTGTCATATCATTGTATTGTCACATTATCGTTTAATCATATCCTCATATTATTATATCATTATACAAGGTCATCATATCTGATGATCTGATGACATTATCAACATATAATCCATTTTTCATTTTTGATGTCCCTATTTTTGTTACACTATCACACTGTATCCCGAAACATCAGCGACATTAACAAAGAAACCATCCAGCAACGTTGCGGTTGATGCGCTGCTAACTCAAATGTTGGTGCCGCCAGCCAGCCTGAGTTAAGTGTAAGAAGGGGTGATAACAGTTGTCGCAGTAGTCAACCTGATGACTTTTGCATTTTGCGGCTAAATTGGAAAAACAATTTATTTGAATGCTGCTTTGAATTGGTGGTATTTTTGCAGGCCTTTTTTTTGTTTTTATGTTTTCCTATAGTCACTTGAAACAAACAAAGCACTTGAAGAAGTTAGAGCAAAAGAAATGAATAGCAAAAAAGCAACAAAAAAAGCAAAATATAATAAAAGAAAGTAGGCTCAATGATTGTTGTTAGTTGGTTCGTATAGCGCGCCAACCTACTGTGAAAATCCAATTTGACTTGATGTCAACTCAAACGTCCTTGTGATGCCGCCGCCTGCCAAGCTAGAGCTCAATTGTTTAGTTGCTCAATTGTAATCAAATGCAATATTAACCAATTTTAAACAAAAAAAAAATTTAAAAGATTTTGTAATGATTAAAGTAGGAATTGTTATGGAATCGCACTTGAGGAGAAGACCAAGTTCATTTATATAATAAAATTGAAATGAGCGATACGATATTAATTTTCAGTTTCTTACCTTTAATGCGTAAAATAAAGTTTTGATTACCTTATTTCAATCAAAAATCGTGAATTTCTAAATGTTTTCGCTTGTGACATTTGCGTCAAATTTGCGGTTAGCATTATATTATTTAAAAGCAAACATCGGCACAAGTGTGTTAAAAAAATTATGAAAAACCATTAAATTGTATTTGCTATATAGGCACCCCATTTATTCATTTGCTATGGAAAAACAGTTGGTTTTGTACAGCGTTTCCGCTTCGGCCGCATTCACAAAAAAAAAATGCCAGTAGTAACGCAAAATATCTTGACTTTATGCGGGAATTTCAATATGACGTGATTTACGACCGGATGCTTGGAACAAAGTTAGTGAAAAGGTTGACCAAGTTTTGTTTATCTAGAAATCGTCACTAAAAATATGAGTTTTTTCATGCGCTTTCTATATCTAACTAAAGGTAACTTTTTTTTAAAAAAGTGTAGCTTAAAATTTTTCAAAGGAGAATTAATGCTCAGAATTTGTTGAACTAATGCCAAAGTCCTTTTAAAGAATATTTCAAAGCAATGAAATCTGATTCTTATCAGTGAAAGGAAGACAGCACTGGGTATTTTCCCCCTGGAAATTAGCTTTATTTTTTAGAATCCCTGTGGGTGATGATAGTTTGTAGGTACTTGTACTTATTACGCACAATACTAATAACATGCATAATATAAATATATTCCGCAATTACTTTCGGCAGTCTTAACCTTTCTGATTCAGCTCTCAAAAAGTTCGATGATATTCTTTTGCAAGAACTTCACTTACTGCCAAGTAGATAAGCCAGAATAGATAAAATTAAGCGTCTCATTATGTATCACGATTCGTTTCGTTTCGTCTCGAATTTTCAAGCCTGAAAGTATGCGATTGTATTTTACATAAATGAAAACAAAAAAATCCAGCCTGTGCTTAATGAATAGTTTATCACAAATATAAGAATTGTACTAGCATACTTTTCGGCTTTGAAATTAGAGACAAAACGAGACGAATCGGGATACATAAAGAGGCCCTAAGCGTCTCTTTATGTATCACTATTCGTTTCGTTTCATCTTTAATTTTCAACCCTTAAAATATGCTATTATATTTTAAATGAAAACAACAAAAATATCTAACCTGCGCTTAATGAATGACTAACAACAAATATAAAAATTGTGCTAGCATATTGTTCGGCGGGCAAATTGGAGGCGAAACGAGACGAATCGTAGTACATAAAGATGCCCTAAGCCTAACCGCGAACTCGCTGCTGCTCTTGTAAAGAAGAGCTACTTCCTAAAATCACGTGATAGAAAATATTTTCCATCTAAGTGTGGCGGAGTTGAAAATATTGCACCGCTTTGTATCAGGTTTCTTTTAAAGAAAAACTTTGCACTAAATCTCCGATGAACCGATTTATTTGTTTACTTAACATATATGTACTCTATTCATTTTGAAGCTTAACATATAGCCTTCTATCACTATTTGAGGTTGATTTGCAAAGTAACTTAGTATCACTTTATAGGAACCTCCTAGAAGCTAGACAATTTCTATATATTTTTTTTTTTTCATTTTGAAGCTTAACATATAGCCTTCTATCACTATTTGAGGTTGATTTGCAAAGTAACTTAGTATCACTTTATAGGAACCTCCTAGAAGCTAGGCAATTTCTATATATTTTTTTTTTTCATCTAAGACTTCGACTTTCTACCAAGTTTGGTTTAAATTTTTATCACATCAGCTTCTTTTTATTTTTCATATTTTTTTTTTCAAGTCTCGTCTTACTTTTATGTGTTATCCTGTTGTTGCTGCTGCATCTTAAATTCAATGTCTTAACGTTTTTTGTTTATGTAGCTAAGACACAGAAGAATTCATTAAAAATTAATCCATACTTGTGCTGTTATTGTTGCTGTTGTTGCTATAATTTTGTATTCAATTACGTCGCATTCGCACACATGCACAAGAAGACGTAAAGCAAATGAACTGGCGTGCACTGAAAGAAATTATGCCACTCATGAATATCAAGCTAAAGAGAGAGCTCCTATAGGTATGCTAAAATGTTTTTGCACTAACAATTAATGTTGCATTAGGTCATTTGTTTTATATTTTTGTTGCATACTTTTATGCTTGACTGAAAAAAATTTTTTTTGTTCTTTGTTCTCAAACCAAAATTTGAAGGAATTATTAGAAATTTTTTGCCGTGTAATAAACAGCACATAATGCATTACACTTGGAAGAAATTGCAAGTGACCCTCGTACATGCCATAGAATCTCTTATAATATCCGGCCACACAAGAGTGAATTAAAGTGACCTAAGAATATTGAGCTCAAGCTACAAAAACAAGGACTTTTAGCTTCTTCTGCTGTTGTGTTACTGCTGTAGCAATTCTTTTTTATGTGTTTCGTCTTGACGCGCTGCATAAACAGAATTATTTACAATATCAACGTAAAACAGCAGCCAAACGAGACGTCGTACGCTACCTGAGCCATAAGCAAGGATATTTTAAGAAAACGTTGCACAGCAATGTTGGACGTTATACGTTATGTTGCTAGAAAAGCGAGGATACTACGTTGTTATTGAGCTTGTAGTTTAGCTGACTGACTGAGTTCTTGCAATTTAATGTGTTAAAATTGCCGTTTGTAGCTGTATATTAAGGTGGCAATATAAAATTTTTGGGAAAAACAAATTTAATAGTATTTGTTTTGCAAGCTCCCTATATATATTGAGTATATAATGACTCACCAAATCGAAGCAATTGTATACTATATCACCTGTAGCTCTTTTTAACAAAAATTTGATATAAAATTGATCCGAAATGTAATCGTGTCCTCACTTTTGAAACTCTAGAATTGCTCTCTAGCAATTTATTTGTAAGGATCTGTTGAAGTTATGACGTTTTGAACAATTTTTTTGTAACTTAACCCATTCAGGTACCATTTTATCACAATGGTTTTGCCTGGAAATGGTACCAGACCTAAATAAATTTAGTAAGCCTTAGATTATATGAAAAAAAGTCCAGAACAATCAGCTGGACGAAGACTAAATCCTTTCATTTCCCAATGATCTAAAGGTCTGAAAAGCCATAAGAGGACGTCCATTAATTACGTGAGCTAAAATAGGGGGGAGGGGGTCCGGCAAAATCTCACCAAATCTCACCAAGGGGGGGTAGGGGTTCTAGGAAAACCTAACGTCAACTTTTTAATGCATAGAATTTACATTAAAAATTATAATATAAATCTCACGGAAGGGTGGGGAGGGGTCCCGCTAGATCTCACCAAATCTCACCAAGGGGAAGGGAGGGGTCAGAATTTTCAAAAAAACACCTCACGTAATTAATGGACGTCCCCTAAATAAAAAAAAGGCGGTGTTCTGTTGTTTTAATTATCCCACGTTGTACGGAAATCAAGCTAATGGGAGTTTCAGTTATGCGATGAAGTACTTGGAACGCCCATTAATTTCTTAACAAAATGATTGGCATTTGCTAGAAAAACAAACTAAAATTTTTAGTTTGCATATTTACCTTCTTACTGCGTATTATTATGTTGTATTGTCAAGCCACCCTAGCATAATATGTTCCTATATATTTTGAGATGCTCTTTTTTCACTTTATAATGCATGTTTTTAAAAAATTTCAGGGAAATATATTTGTTTATTTTAAACTTTATATTTCTATTGCATTATTTTCAACTAAATATTATCACACATTTTACCGCACATAGCTTAGAACCACCCTAATATATTTGTATACATATATTCATTCTTGACGCTTGTAAGAAAATATCTTCTCACTTGCATGACTATGTGACATGTGGCAGCAGGACAACGATGAATGCTGCAACTAAAGTTTGCAATAAAAATTGCAGTTAAAATGTTTACTTCGCGCAGACAAAGTGATAAAGTTGTGTTTGTGTATATGTATGTACGTGTGTAAGCGTTATTAAGCCAAAAGTATGGTGTGAGATTAAGTGTAAAAGTAGAAAGAAATTCAAAAAAAAAATCGAATATAAACAAAATGTTGCTTAAATAAAAGAAAATTTTCCTTATTAATTAGTGTTGCCTGTACGTACAGTTAAGATGATTGGCTTTATATTAAAGACAGCAATTTAATGAGCTTTAGGTATAATCTTTATATTTAGAATTAAAAATATAATATTTATGGCATTGGTCACCGTGAAGAAAAAGAAGACCAGCCTAACCTTAAGGGTGAAAATCCTTTTTTTCTATCTTGCAACTTACAAGATAGAAGCAACTTTCTAAAACATCATGGAGATGATGTGAATTTTAAAATAACGTCCTTCGTTCATGTATTATTTCAAATTCTTCTTTAGTACTTAATTTTGCTAAGGCTGCTTAAGCAAGCTCAGTAGGTAAAATTGCACCAACATACATACTATACAAATATGTAGAAATCATTTCTCTACACCAGCGTTGGGCAAGTACAGGCACTTTCAGCCCTCATGGCCCTTTCCGTTATTCGACACACAAACAAGCAACCAAAAGTTCGCAGAATTTCATCACTATCGGCGCACAGCGTTGAGTCTAATTCTAATGAAAACAAAAACAACACACACAGACGTTAGCGACGGTGTTTCATTGTGTTTCGACGAATGTAGCAATTGTTTTTGTTTATAGTGCAATTTGTTTTTTTTTTTTTGGTGCTATTGACGAATTTGGAAATAAAACCAAAAAAACTTTAAAATTTAGTTTGTTGATGTTGTTGTTGTGCCCTTTTGCTTTTGCGTGCCCACCACTGCTCTACACTAAAATAGTTGACCACCATTTATTGTTATTAGATCCACATTCTAAGGCATTGCAAAAAACTAGTTTGCGATAATATTGAAAGACCCAAAACCCAAAGATTTTTTTTATCGTTGTAAAATTTATTTCCCATCATTTTAATGAAACCGAAAGAGTTCAACTTTATTCAATATATTTCATATTTTTCTTAGACTTCTTCAACCTTTTTCAACATTTCCCACATTTTTTCCAATTTTTCTACCTATTTAAATTTTTTTCGACCTTAGTTTCTTTCAATTTTTTTCGAGTTTTTCAATGTCTTTCGAATTTTTCCAACATTTTCTAAATTTTATCAACTTTTTCACCCTTTTCGACTTTTTTAACATTTTTTAACCGCTTTCAAATTTTTCAACATTTATATTTATGTTCAAATATTTCATAATTTTTTTGGCTTTTTCAACCATTTTCAATATATTTACTTTTATATGAAAAACATAAAACTTTTTCCAGATTTTGCAATTGTTTCAGTATTGTCCATATTTTTTCAAATTATTAAACCTATTTCAACTTGTTCCAGCATAATTTTTCTTTTGAATTTTTCAATCTTTTTCAACTGTTACACCATTTTTCAACCTCTTTCAACTTTTTTTATATTTTTTATTTTTGCTCGACTTTTTTAACAATTTTTTGAGTTTTTGAACCTTTTTCAATAGTTATCGGAATTTTCCGAGTTTTGCAACATTTTGTAAACAATTTTTTCAATAATTTCCATATTTTTTCAACTTATTCAACTTGTTTAAATTTGTTTTCTTCCATTTCAACTTCTTTTGACTTTTTTGAGCTTATCAACTCTTTTTGAGCTTACAACTTCTTTCGACCTTTTTATTGAACTTTTTCCGAGTTGTTCAAGCTAGATCAAATATTTCCAATATTTTTCATATTATATCAATATTTTCCATATTATATCAATATTTTCCATATTATTTAACAGCCTTATACAACTGTATCAACATTTTTCAACCACTCACAACATTTTTCTAGTTTTTTCAAACTCTTTCAACTTTTTTCAACATTTTTCATATTTGATCGTCATTTTCAACTGTTTCAACATTTTTCAAACTCTTTAATTTTTTTTTTCCAGTTTTTCATACTGCTTGAACTTTTTTCAACATTTACTATATTTTTCTCGGCTTTTTCAGCCTCATTCAACTTCCTTCAGTTAACTTCCTTCAATTTTTTTCAACATTTTTCACTTTCATTGACTTTTTTAACCTCTTTTAAAATATTCCAACTTTCTTTAATTCTCTCAACATTTTTTATAATTTTTAGACTTTTTTCAACATTTAAAATTTTTTTTATTACTTTGACAGTTTTTAAAATTTTTCAACTTTTTCCTCTTTGAGTTTTTTTTTAATGTCTATCATATTTTTTCGACTTATTCAATTTCACTTAACACTTTTTAACATTAACCATAATTTTTCGACTAAATCGATCTCAAAACGAAAATCGAAACTATGGTCAATCTCCTGGTATTTTGCTTTAAATCTAAACTCAGATAACTAATACTGCTGTTTCTACAGCAGATGTTCTTAATTGCAATTTGTTGGAGATGCGTGACACTTAATTGAATCAACATTCGCTTCACTCTGAATGCACAGCTGTTCAATTAAATAAAATTGAATTAAAAATCTTAACAAATAACAAATTAAAACGTTGGCTAAGAAATAGCACTAAGTGCAACTAAAGAAAGAAATTTAATAAAATTATAGTTAATAAAACTATCTTAACAAATTATAAAAATATGTTTGTATTAGTGTTCGTTCTTCTTCTATCGTGTTGACATTTAACTGAGAAATAATTTTTCATAAAATTTTATTTAAAAAATAAATTTAGTTTTTTGTTAGTACACTTCTTCGAAAACAATCATTGCCCAGTGTTTTTATATTAACTTTTTCTTAATGATAATAACAAGTCATACACGGCAAAGAACTTCTATATAATCCGTTCATCAGCTTTTGAGATTAATACGCACAAGCTGCTAAGCTTTTTCATACTTTGGTGAATATAACGTGTATGTAACGCATAATTACTACTAAGAAAACAGTTTAATTAAGTGTACGCTTTGTTTTAAAATTTGCATTTATTTTAAGGACTTAAATCAAGGCGAATTGCCTTAGCTAAGAAATATCAAGGTATATTAAATTAAATGCATATTAGTTAAGGTCATAAGCACTATCATAAAAACATAAGCCGATCCTTTGATTAGCGATATAAATATCCTTTTTTTTCAATTAAAAAACTGTTTAATTTCCATTCAATTTACGACAGCAAAGTTAATTTCCTTTCTAATAGGAATTTCTTGTCACTCATACGTCACGTTGACCTGCATTCATTTTTGCATTTCTTTATTTCTTTATGTCTCGTGTCACTGCAGTTTTTTTTTTCTCTGCCATGATGTTTGTCAACTCATTATCAACTCAAGCCAAGAGGCCATATACATACAAACATACATACATTGGTAACATGCACATGAACATGTCACAGCACTTAACGTGCGTGTGTTTGTAAGAGTGGTTTAAATACACACACACATACACATACTTGAGGTTGTGCTAAGCGCTACCGCATTGCAGTTACATGCATTTCAAGTATTTATTTTGCATATTAAGTACGCATATTAATGACGACATTAACTTACTACTTTTTCTTTTGTTGTTGTTGTTGTTGTCTTTGAGTGTTTCATTTCAATAAGCATTGCTGTGATAAATGAGCGTGATAAAATTGCTAATGCTGTTTATGAAATTATTAGAAATACTTGAGAGCAATAATGATTTCCTTTGACTTTTCTTTTTCATTGCGTTTAATGTTATATGCAGTTTTTTTGCATGTGTGTGGGTTAGTTTAAAAAATGAACATTGGTATATGTAGTATATGGAGCATTTTACTTCAACCGGGACGTATTATTTAAAAATCAACCGATTTGCACCAAATTTAGTGTACGAAGGTTTTTGGGGTCGCTGAATACGAATCTGAGTTGAGATTTTTAAAATTCAAAGTTTAGGCCAAATATAATCGCACTTTTGGATTTATTATTTTTAGGGAATAATTGGGTATAATAAGGCAATAAAGTACCTTTGACGAATTAGTTCCTTTTACCCCTGTTTTTTTTTCGATATAGTCAATAGGCTGGAGACCTTAGAGGAAAAACATGTCAAAAATTGATTCCTCGTATCGAAAAAGGCAAGTTTTTATAAAGATATGGATAATTTTATAGCCTCATTTGTATTTAACCGTACTATTTTAGTGTTTTCCAGACATTAAAATTTTCAACGAAATTTCCGGCGGTTCCATTTTGATTTTACACCCATGGTTCTTTGGACAAATTTTCTTAGAATTATTCGTACAATTTATATTTGCTATAGCCTTTGCCAACTTTTTTCCACCTGAACAAATCCAGCAAACCCTAGTGCAGTACCTTTCTTACACAGTGGAAAATTATTATGCACAACTTTTATAAATTAATAAAAAGTCCATCGCACTGAGAAAAAGTACTATACTATTCACTTGTATTTAATAAATTATTAATTAAATTGTTAGTAATAAAGAATCGACGCAAAAAGTGACTAAAAGTGAGCAGGACTTCAGAGGTATCCTTCAAATTATCAGCAATCTGTGTAACTTAGTGACACTTAATGCAGATGTTGTCAACCTTTGAAAAATGCACAAGTTACATGTACTTATATACATTAGGGTGTTACATTTTTTTTAAAGGTTCTTCAAATTCAAACCTTATACCGAAATCGATTTATTATCAAAAAAAAGTAATTCATGAATTTTTTCAGATTTTTTTGAGGTCATTTACCACTCGCCAATCGGCATTTTAATAAAAAAACTCGCACAATACATTTTTTCCTTTATAATTTTTTTTCATGACTTCTAAACTAAATTTTTTCTTGTCTAAATATTTAAGAATAATAATATCTTTAGGTTAGGTATCGAAAAAAAGGTTTTTACCTATCTTCTAAGTGTAAAAATTGGAAGAAATGGACAAAAAATTGCCTAATATTTTTAAGTAAAAAAGCGAAAAAAGCAAAAATTAGGCAAGTTTTTGTCCATTTCTTCCATTTTTCACGCTTAGAAGATAGGTAAAAACCTTTTTTTCGATACCTAACCCAAAGATATTATTATTCTTTAATATTTAGACAAGAAAAAATTTAGTTTAGAAGTCATGAATAAAAATTATAAAGGAAAAAATATATTAAGCGAGTTTTTTTTATTAAAATGGCGATTGGCGAGTGGTAAATGACCTCAAAAAAATCTGAAAAATTCATGAATTACTTTTTTTTTATAATAAATCGAATTTCGGTTTAAGGTTTGAATTTGGAGAACCTTTAAAAAAAAGTGAAACACCCTAATATACATACATACAATATGCTTATGTCTACATTTTTAATAAATGGCTTTGTAAATATGCTAAGGGTATGAAGACTGAAAAACTGATTAATTATTTAGGAAGAAAGAAGCATCTTAACACTACTAAATTTGACAGCTGCTGAAAAGGTGCAAAGCATATGTAAGATTATTTTAAAAGCCATAAACTCTAAGAACTTGAATGATTTCACTTTTACACATCTAAGTAAATAGTAGGAGAGCTAGCAGCCACTTTGAGCAACCTACTAGATACAAAGCTAAAATTTTGTCTGTGCTTGATTTATTACTAGTAAAATAAGAAAATCAAAATCTGGCAGCCTTGGAGCGGCCGCGAAGGTACACCCAAAAATTTTCAAAATGCAAATTATTCATAAAAAAACATACACTCACAACTAAAATTTTGTGTATATGTAATTAAGTACTATTAAGATAAGAAAATCAATATTATTATTATATTATATTATTAAAAATACTAATATCCTATAGGTTTTCAATGAAAAATAATTAAAAAATAAGAATGATTCACAATAAAAAAATATTATGGGTACTTTAATTTAAACTTTGGATAAAGTAAGTGATATGCTCGTATGAATGCAGCGCAAAGATAATATTGGTTTTTATGCTAAAAAAAGCTTATACATTTTGCAAGCTATAAAAACAATTGTAAAAATTCAAATTTCCCGAAAAAAATTATCGATACGCGTTAAGTGCTAAAATTTTAGTTATCTAAGTGCTCCCATGGACGCTTCAGACAAATTGCACATTTGACAAATGGCTGCAAGGACTTTCTAGCAAATGCTTGAAAAATCTGTTGGCAGCCAACAGATAAATACTATTTACTTTTGGCATCAATTTATTTATATGTGAAAATATAATTTTATGAAAAATTATGCCACATTTTAACTTTCAACGCCTTATTAATTTACTTCCGGTCATACAAAGCATATGAGCATGTAAATATATTCTTTGAATTAAAAAAGATTTAGAAATTGCTGTGCAACATGTCGTATGAGTAACATTTCACAAAAAAAAATATAATAAAGTAAAAGCTTTTAGAGCACTCAGCTGTTACATGAATGTCATGCAGTGCAGTTCACTCTCTTCTTACCAGCGAAATTGAAACTAGAAAAAGAGACTGTGAGAGAGCGTAAATGCCATAACATGCGTATGTCAGCTGTCAGTTTATATCCTTGCTTCTGACTTGTTCTGCTGCTTAAAAGTTTTTCGCTCCGTTTTAGCTAAAATAAAATTAAAAACAATTTATTTTTTCAATATTTGCTGCCGTGGTGTTTTTAAAAATAATTTCTATTGTATATTTTATTAAAACAGTTAATGTGCATTAAAGCAACACAAAGTGCTGTGCTTGAAATCTTAGCTTGGTTATACTCAAAAGGTTTCCTTCCGCAGCATTAAATTTTCGCAATACAAAATTTTCGCATGCTTTTACTTTGCTTACGAGTACTCATGTGCTTGTGGTTCTTTTTTTTTTTTTAATAAAGAACGCGTGTGTTGCTGCTCAATTTTTCAGTTGTTTTGCTGCTGCTGCTGCTGTTGTAGTTAAGGACAATATTTTTGCTTTGTCAACATGTGTGCTCTTTTATACTTGCATAGCATGCATAAATGTCCTTGCTGCGTTTCTGTTTCTTACTTCTTTTACCTGAAAACTCGTTTCGTTTGTTTTACTTCGGTTCTTTTTGTTTTTAGTATTTCTTCAGTTTTTTTGCTCATTCTACTTGTATTGTCATTGGCAACAAAGCATTGAAAGCTTTCTTGTTCAAGCTTTTTAAATAAATACAATTTATTTTTCTGTTTCTTTATGTAACTCAGCTGTGCCTGTTTAACTACTCGGCAGTTAAAGCTTACCAAATTTGCTTCGGCCTAAGTGTTTCACTGTAAAAGCTCTTTTATTTTGCATATCAAAAGCTTCGTTATCGTAATGCAGCGCTGTATTTCCCGCGTTTAATTTAATAGTTACGCGCAATCTTTTTTTAATCCTATGTGTGCAATTTTAATTTAAATTGAAAAATTGGCTGAAAACTTAAAAAATAAAAATCTAAAGGACCGATTCCGTCTAAATTGAACAATAATATTTGTATGTATAGTATAAAACTTTTCAAGTGTTTTGAAAGTTTTTTGTGTGATTTTTAAGACTTTTCTATTTGAACTCTCATTATGATAATTAACATCTTACAATGCCCATCTTTGTTATGCTATTAGAATGGAGTTTGACCTAATTCATGCTCACATATATCGCAACAGGTATGTCATTAAAACTGTTAAGCTTTTTTTAATAGAAATAATATTAAATAAACTTTGAGCATTATTATAAGTGAAACCATAAGCAGCATTTACTTAGAGCTTCTTGAGTTATCTAATGCTGCTGAAACTTATATAAAATTTTTGCATTCAATATTATAATATATTAAATTATCTTTAACATTTCACTCATATTTCGGAAATCAATTTTAGACGAATTTAAAGTCATTTCTTCAAAATTTTCATTAGCAACCTCTGACGTCAATGCCTCCGAACCAAGATACGTCTCTTAACTGTTTTCTCTGAAAGAAAGAAAAAATCAGTGAAGGCTGATTAAGTGAAACTGTTTGAATATTTTTATTTAAACTTCCCAATAGAAAATCTGGGAGCAGCTTAAAAGGAGAGCAAGTCAGAAGTGCTCTTCGGAAGCTTTTAACTTGAAATTATATTTAATTTAATTAAAAAAAACCTTCTATTCCGCCTCCACTGGGGTTCGAACCTGGGTATAGTTTATTACTTGAATTATCAAATGGCAATAACATAGAAATCGAAAATCGAAAACTCAGTAATTTGATTGTAAATTGATCGAAAAAAATTTAAATCCAAAATAACGATTATTTTTGATCGAAAAAAATTGAAATTAAAAATAACGATTATTTTTGATCGAAAAAATAAAAATCCAAAATAACGATTATTTTTGATCGAAAAAAATTTAAATCAAAAATAACGATTATTTTTGATCGAAAAAATAAAAATCCAAAATAACGATTATTTTTGATCGAAAAGAATTTAAATCAAAAATAACGATTATTTTTGATCGAAAAAATAAAAATCCAAAATAACGATTATTTTCGATCGAAAAAAATAGAAATTAAAAATAACGATTATTTTTGATCGAAAAAAATTTAAATCCAGAATAACGATTATGCAGTGATTTCTATCATAAAATTCATAGAAAGCTTACCGAGAGTTTTTAAGATAGGTAATTTTATAT
The DNA here is from genome assembly GCA_963662105.1 of Meiosimyza platycephala. Lineage (NCBI taxonomy): Eukaryota > Metazoa > Arthropoda > Insecta > Diptera > Lauxaniidae > Meiosimyza > Meiosimyza platycephala. The sequence continues at coordinate 77,995,693 of OY759211.1, read as the reverse complement.
TAGAGCCCCAAGCTCTGGAAAGCTTGTTAAAACTTATTTCTTGCATATGCAAAAAGGGATGTCAGAAAGCCTGTGGATGCGTTAAAGTGCTTCGTTATATGCACGAATTGTAGTGGTAGCTGGCAAGTTCCATCACAAGATAGTTATGAAGGTTGATCAACGGAGACTATTTTCGAGCAAACGTATGATGAAATCGAGAATGAAGAGGATTGCAATGAAACTGATAATGCCATCGCGGATGATGTGGAAGAAATTTCGGTCTATGAGGTTTCAATCGGTACTAAAGACAATGGACTCCCAACACCTGGTCCATCAAGAACTCAACTTTGGAATTATAAATTGCATGCGGATTAAACCTACTGGGGATACCACGATAAAAAAACGCACCACTTACTCTACCTGAAGGTGGTGTGGAAATTTTGACCAAAACGCGTGTGGAAGTACATTGCGCGGCGCTTGTACGCCAAAACTAATGATTTTGCGAAAAAAAGGTTGAGATATACATTGTAGGGAATTTTCTCTAGTTTTATTTTGAATATAAATGTTTTTATCGTAAAAAGTTTTAGTAGTTTTAGTTCCACCGAAATTAATAATAAGAGCAACTAATTTGGTTAAGATGAGCGCATCTCAGAACACTGGCATAACCTAATTCGATCAGTTACATATAATCTACATATATGCTTCCAAAAATGTGTTTGTACTTAGCATTCAAGTGAGCGCATCTTATATGCTCCCGAAGATGACATCCTATGTATGTTAAAAAAGATATTCAGTGGAAATGATATTGGATCTTTTTGTATGCGCGTAAAATTTCCGATGGGTCGTTAGTATTGATTTATGTCCCTAATTAACTATATAAATAAAAATATCGATTGATAAAATAACCTACTTTTACTAATTTTGTAAAAAATTTGAGAAAAAAAATGTACGACCTGCAAATAACCAACTGAAATTTGTCGACAAGTATTAAATTGGCACCCTTAGGGAAGTAGAGCACGCAGCCGTAATTAATCATCGAGGCAATGAGCGCTAAAAGAGACAATACGATAGTCGGGGAAATGTTGGAAAAAATTAAAGGTATTCGCTAAGGATCGTACGCGCTGATAGAGTTTTGTGTAGGTTCTATGCTCTATCACGAGATAAAGCACAAAAGATTTCACAGTATTGATAACGCAGATTGCTTCACAAGTTATGTTCCTTTTGCCGTGATGTCTCTAAGACAGTGCATTCCGTACCCTGCCGTAAATCTATAACACCACATATGTATATTGAATCGTTCCGAAACGAAGCAAAAAATGCGCCCATAACTATGCAATATAAATTTTTATTGACCAAAAGTAACGGGTACAACAAGAAAATCAATTTAAATTGCAGCACATCAGAATCACCAACGTCGAAAGCAACAACAACTACAGAAAAATATAATGCGCGTTTTTACACTAACACATACTCAAGCTAGAAATTGCAAACAAAAATTTCAAAGCATACTTTTAGACAGGTCACGCTCCTAAGCAAAGCCTTGAATAAATGTTGTGAAAAAATAAACTCGAAAAAGAAAGTTTAAAACAACCACACTGAAAAGTGATAAAAACACACAATAAGAAATAAGTAGAAGAAAAATATTTTTAGCTAAGAAAATGCATTAGGTTGCAACAACAGGAAGAACGAAGAAGAAGAAGAACTGCAATGCCAACGAGTCAGCGAAACGCATACCGCATAACTAATGAGCAGTAGAATCCGCAATAAGGGGATGCGCAAGCATTTGTAAAAGTAGAAGGAGAACCTCTAGAGTGTGTGTAGAAATAAGACGTTGACAATGATTGCAACAACAACAACAACAACAACAGCAACCTTACAGACGGTGTTGCCAATTTCAAAAGGATTCATTTTGTTGTATTAGTGCGCTGGCTGGTCATTTAGTTATACGATGGTGTTGCAACGGTTGATTTGGTTCTGTTAAATGTCTAGAGAATTGCATGGTTGACGGACACCGCAGTGCATACGTGACCAATCATACTGTGTACAGGGTGTGCCAGAGCAAAAATTACGTGTAAAATGTTGGTGTTAATTACTTTTTTGGCAGCGATTGGAAGTGACAAGACTTAAACTTTCAGCCAGAGATTGCCAACAAATTACGCAAAAATCAATACTTAAAAGCGCCTTAAAGTATGCAATGCGATTTGCTATGAAATATAAGTAATATATAATATTCTGCATATATTTTATATGGTCACAATTTTAACTCTACAAAATATATCCATTAAAAAGTGGTTGCCTCGCTCCACAAATGGTTAAGCATAAAAACTTAAATTGTGCTGTACAATAACTCTTTAATCTCAATTCCAGTCAGCTGGCGTAATGTAAAAAAAATTGTTCAACATGTGTGTCAATGCTTTTTCTACTTAACAATAATAAAAAAAAATATATTTTCCTCTTAAGTTTGAGAATTAAATTTTATATTAATAATAGTTTAGCTACTGCAGCTATTAACCCTCATAGTTATTTCGCTTGAAGCTTTCGAATTAATTTCCAGTTGAATTGAGTCTGAACTAACAAGTTTATTTTGCATGTGAAAACAGTTTTAGGATCATTTTTTAAGACTTTTAAGACTTTTTTAAGATTTTTAAGATATACTATTCTTAAATATATCTGAAGCAACTTTGAGGAAAACAATTAGAAAACTACTTGACTTTCTTTTTTTTCCGCAAGATTCTTTAACAGAGGAAATGACGAATGGATTTCTAATGATATAGCTAGAAAGTTCATTAAGAAAAAGGTAGAATTTGTCTGTTCTACTTGTGTATTTTTCAAAGCACGAATGCTCTGAAAAAAGAGTCATACCAAATTTTTTGAACCAAACTCCAAAATTGGTCCTTATATTGGAATACTTCTTTTCATATTCTCTGCTTCAACTTTCACCACAGAGGTCTTCAATAGGGTTCAAGTCCGGTGACTGACTTGACCAGTTAAGCAAGGGAACACCATTGTCATGAAACCAAATTCTTCAGCCACTTCGTAGTATGCTTAGGATCATTATGCTATTGAAATGCCCATCTTAGCGGCATACCTTCCTCAGCATAGACAAACATCGTATTTTGCAAAATATCTTTATAGTGAAATCGTTGTAGCGGTAATTTGATATATTGATCTGATACCATAACACGAAAAACAACCCCAGACCATGATGTCGCCGCTCCCATGCTTTGTGGACTTCTTTGAAATTCTGTAACATTGTGCCGTCGAACATTCCGAACGATCCACAAAATATTGCGCTATTTTATTTCGCCGCCTGGTCCGAAGCTATTTCAATGATTGCTTGCGAACAATAAAAGTGTCTTTAAAGTCTTTTATGGCTAACAGTTCATGTATATTGCCTCGTTGTAGTCGTCGGCGTACCGTTCGGGACGAAATTTCACATCACGGCTTTTTAAGATGTGGAGGGGTACTGTTTCGCAATTGTGACAATACCAGTCGTTTTTGATAACTTTTTAGGTCTTCTGCAGGCTTCAATTGATTTTAGCTTTTGAATCATTCTGAGCTACAAAAAAAAAAACCTAACCGACCGACCCATGGTTATGGCAAAAGTCCGAAGGCCTTATCTGTCATTTCCTCGTCGCGAAACTACTTGCCTCTCCTCGGTAGTACACTATTTATTTTGGCCTATCTCTGATATTGCTTTCTGATTATTCTGCTATAACTAAATAACGACATACCTACAAAAAACAAACTTGTTCGAAAAATAGGATCAGATTGTTGAAAAATGAAAGAAATAATCAATGACTTATTACTACGTCCAAGCAAAATATGCGCTTTAAATGAAAGCAAATACGAATATAAAAATTCGGGGAAATCCCTTTCACGCTTTCATTTACAAAGGCATTGCCATATTGAAAATATTGAAATAATAGAAAAGTACCATGTTTATTTTCACTAAAATAAAGAAATTGAGCATAAAAAAATATAAGAAAGTGTACTTATTATTTTAACCATATGTATACAATCATACATATATCACACACAATTTCGCTCATGCCTAAAAAAATCTTTGGTTCAGTGCTTTGACAAACCTTCACCTTTGCGCAAAATATTGAAATTTGCGAATAATTTGCAACACTTTCATTCACCCTTGGGCAAAACTTTGCGCAAGAGTGAACATTTGCGCATTTTTCTAAAAAATTTTGCATTGCAAATGTGCCGCAAGTGCGAATCGCAGCATTTTGCATTGCCATGCTTATTAGGTTATTAATGTTGAAATGAATGAAGCGTAAGCAGTTGCTATGAAAACTTTCGAACTTTTCGTGTTAGATATTAAAATAACCTTTATTGAACTTTACATATTTGCTTTTTATTGACAACTTTTCACCACCATGAACATTGGAACATTAAGAAGTTCTTGCTTACATTCAAGTAAAAGGCTGCAATTTTTGAAAAAAATTTTAAAACATAAGGACGATTGAAAAGTCAATTGAAATCGAAGTGGAAATAGGGACGTTCGTTCGGTATAATATGTACAGCAATGTTCAAAACTAGACAATGGGACCCTTTGGATTAATTTCGTCGCTTGTTGTTCTAACATGTAACAAGTACCAGAGCACCAAGAACAACAACTGTAATAAGAGCAACAACATCAATCGCCTTTTGGCAGTAGCAATAGCTACAGCAGCATACGAATCGCATTTTGCAAATGTTAAAATATGCAAATTAGTGACAAATATTCTATGGTTGTCTTTTAGCCGGCTGATGGTGACCGTCGTCACACCAAACACGGTTTTGCTATTTCGACCTCTTTTGTTGTAGCCCACGGCTTGCTCTTACAACAAGTAGAGTTGTGTAGAGTTTTCTACATACTTATGAAAATTTATAGAACTTATATTGACGGTCAGCAAATTCATTTTAGTTTAATTATTTCATACAAAAATAAAGAACAATTAATAGCTTCCACTACTTTAGGCTATAATTTCTCTCTTAAGAATCCTTAAAAATCATAAGCTTAACTTATGTATGTAATTCACAACATTTTCTTTATTTTACATTATCTACACAAGAAAGTAAACAATTCACTAATGGTGGTGATATTTACCCAACTACTGCTGCCATCTACAAATATCTGCTTTGCCTAAGCAACTCCGTGTTGGTGTAACAAACAACTAGCTGGCCAAAAAAAGCTACAAAAGCAACAGCAACAAAAACAAGAAGAAGCAGACGAAAGAAAATTTATAACCGGATACTCAAACCTTGCGTGAGTTTTGTTAGTTCCGGCGATGCTCTGGTTAGATTTGTGGGCAATTTTCACAGCGCGTGACTCGGAAGTGTTGAGAACACACACACACACACAAAAACAAACGAACATAATCGCATTTACACAAACACAAACTTACACGACGATATTCAAATGGAAACAACGTAATGCAGCGTACAATCAGCTCTGATCATCGTCAGCATCGTCACAATTATGGTATGCGTTCCAAGTGCGACGCCGCCGCCACAGACAAGTGAAGTGTTAATGAAATTTGTTAAAACCAAGCAGACAGACACTTGCAAGTGCACGCACACACACACATAAAAATGCATACGTTTAACCCAATTGGAAAAATCTCATTGGTGATATATGTTTGATGACAGAAAAAAACACAAAATAGCACTTAATTTTTTATTAATATTCAAATCCAAATTCATAACGATATCTAGGCGCGGAGTCTTGACCTCTAGATCAAGCTTAAGTTAGGTTAGCGCAGGAGATAATAATTGTCATCACAACTTAAGCCACAATTGAGGCCTTGGTATAAGCGGCTTATAAGTTCGCTGTCACAAAATTCACTGATACGCAAGTCACTTGAGAAAATTCCAACTACCGTACCAGACCAGGGACCGTAAAGATTATGTATTTTATGATAGAAATCACAGCATAATCGTTATTCTGGACTTAAATTTTTTTCGATCAAAAATAATCGTTATTTTAGATTTCTATTTGCTTCGATCATAAATATTCGTTATTTTAGATTTTTATTTTTTCGATCAAAAATAATCGTTATTTTTAATTTCTATTTTTTTTGATCAAAAATAATCGTTACTTTGGATTTTTATTTTTTCGATCAAAATAATCGTTATTTTTAATTTCTATTTTTTTCGATCAAAAATAATCGTTATTTTGATTTTTAATTTTTCGATTAAAAATAATCGTTATTTTTAATTTCTATTTTTTTCGTTTAAAAATAATCGTTATTTTTAATTTTTATTTTTTCGATCAAAAATAATCGTTATTTTTAATTTCTATTTTTTTCGATCAAAAATAATCGCTATTCTGGATTTAAATTTTTTTCGATAAAAAAAAATCGGATGTTCAAGACAAAAAGTATATTTCAAGTTTCGATTCAGTACATTTTCACAAAACCCAAATGCCAACACACAAACACAAAGAGCATTTGTGATCGATCGAAAAAAATAGAAATTAAAAATAACGACTATTTTTGATCGATAAAATAAGAATCTAAAATAACGATCAGAATGTATTTCCGAACCGTTAGCGTATATTTCCATGGAAACCAGAATGGAAGTTCCATAATTTCTCTCAGATATTTTCTCTTGAAACTTGGTTGAGATTGTTAGAGTGGGTGTGGTAAAATCAGTCCCACCTTAAATGTTCCGAAGATACTACAATGACCTTAGAGTATCCATCACCACAAAGCAGATTCCCTCAGTTTAATAGCTGCAGTAACTTTACTGAAAATGTCAAGAGCTTCTATATGAACTAAAGTGTTGAGAGTGGCCGACGGAATAGTGTTTATTGCTTCGCTTACTCTAATACCTGCCATACTTTGAATTTTTGAGCTCTACCTTAGTAATATTTCTGGAAAAGTTTACTTAAACTGCGGATTGAATCTGGGCAATCTCGTAAGAATATCTTAAATAAGTTTTTAGATTTTCTAGACGGTAAGATAATTTTTGAAGAAAAATAATTAACTTTTTGATAGATGTTTTTTGTCACTTTCGGCCAAATTTCTATCAGGGTTTGAGCTGCTGTAAAAATTTACATTCATCATTCCTTGTTACTGTTTGGTGTTGTTTTTTTTTATCACTATTTGACTGTGTTGGTTGAGCTGCTGTTTTATGATGTATTAATTTGTTAAAAGCGACAGCGATGCGACATCATTTGGTGGCAAATGACTTGCAACGAAATGAAATGAAATTGAAATGGCAGAAGGAACAAGATATGTTATTGTGGTTAGACTAAATGCAGTGTTAGCTATTACAAAAAAAAAAACTTCAACTGAACTAAAATAGAAAAAAAATACTGCATTTTATGTTGTCATATTTGCAGTCAGTTTTGCTTTTGCGAAAAACTTATCACAGATGCACAGAAATAGTGGAGGACCGTATCTACCAAAGAATATCAGCGTATCAGCAATAACATGCTTTTGCCTTTCAAGTTGTTACTTCCGAAGTACTATGTCACTATATGAGCAATGTGCTTTTATGTACAGCTTATGAGCGTTAACGGTTTTTTAAGACCTTAGCAGTCGTTATTCTTTTCAATCCATTACTTCTCAATAGACTGTACTGAGTATGCTGTAATCCAACATAGGTCTGATAAGCAAAGCAATGACCATTCGTATACCATATATTAGTAGTAACCTTAATATATTACAAAGTAAAAGTTTCCGTCCATGGCTCCGTGATACTAAGCGTTGTGTTTCCCAGCTGACTATTCTCGAAAGTGACGCTACAGTAATTAACTTTGCTCTTTACTATCCTATTGTCAGTTAGTTTTATACAAAGTGGCAGAATTACTAAGCCCAGATGCAGTGATCTTATTGAAGCATAATATGCTCAAATTTACTAGCAAAAGTTTAATTCTATTGCTTTGGTATGGACAACATCTTGTAAGAAAGATGATTGAACACTCAAACATTGTTACCCCTGATGCTTCAGAGTGATGGACATTGTGTTAAGAAGAGTGCAGAGGTTTCATAATTTTCAAGGCTTGTTCCGCCGGTAATAAAACAACAAAAATTTATTTAAAAAATTGTTGAACTTTAACAGTTGAAATAACTTACAGTGACCACTTATAGATGTGTGAGCATCTTTATTATAGCGGTATGATAGAAGTCCTCAAACGACATGCATTGGTTAAAAAGTTGTGCCTAACGCTAACTAACACGCGAAAGCTTCAGACATTATTATTTTTGTTTTCAGCACGTTTTTGACTTTGAATACATCATTCCAATTTTTTAAATATGATTTGATCTTTCAATATACCACCTTTGACTTTTCAATATCTCTTTGAATTTATCATGTTCTAAATTTTTTTAACCAAACTTAATTTTTATTTAAATTTTTGGATTTATTCAACATTTCTAAAATTGTTCAACATATCGAATTTTTCAACATTTTTCGAACTCTTCAACACAATTACAATTTGTAAAATCTTTAAGTCAAAAAAAAGTGCATAACTCACATTTGAATATTTAAATTTATTTCAGTGAAATAGATTAAGCCATTACTGTACGATCCTATGGAAAATTATATTTTGTGTTTAACTTCAAAATTCACCACAAATCAAGCCTCGGTTATTAATCATTTTTTTATTTATATTTTTGTTCAAATTTGCACAAATTCTTTTCAAAAGGCATACTTTTTATTATTTACTGTTATTAATTTATAGCGAAGGTTTTTTTACAGTAGTATTTTCCTTCGAAAAGTTAAACTCTCTCCCAAGATCTGTGATAAATTTATAAATAGTATAATAGAATTAAGGTAAATGTACCATCTATCTGTAAATTGTGCGATAACTCAGTTTTGTAACGTTTTATTTTCTACCTAATAAACATAAATTAAATTAAAACTGTTCTTTTAGTTTTTATTTATATTTCATATATTATATATATGTATACCTCAATAATTTATTTTAAGTTAAATAATACCAAGATCAACAAAAAAAAAAGGCGTAATCGGAAACCTCAAGGTTCATCTAGTTTTATATACGAAATATATGGTTTTAATTCACCATTTACATAAAATGTTTCTTAGAACATTTTAAACCGAAAAGCAGATCGTTTTTCAACGGTCTGCAGGGCCGCCAAGAGAACTCGGGAACCATGCAAGGGCCCCACCTAACAATTGAAAAATTAAAAGTGATGTCGGATGGTAAAAGTAACATTTTTATGGAAACTTGATTTATTAAAAAACTTTATTTTATAGATTACGTATACAGCATTATGATTTCTACTTAACTTAACGTATTGATAGTCGATAAAAGCATGCTCTGGAAAGTATCGAAAAGTCGATAACGTAAACTTTCATTACAAATACTAGACATGTTTAAATTCTAGCGGACAAAATAACGCAAACGCCCTGAATATTTCGACTGTGATCATTTATTTTCAAGATTGAGTTTTTTTTTGAATAGCGGTTTTTAGGAATTTACGGGACCCTTCGAAGAACTGCGGGCCCGGGGTAATCCTCCCATTAGCCCCCTCCCCCCCGTCATACGCCCTGACCGTCTGATAGTATAAATTTCAGTTTTTTGCCGATAGTCTGAAAACAATTGGTTTTTCTGTATCAGCAAAATTTATAGAAGACATAATAATAACAATAATAAAACTTAAATGCTCTTCACTATTTCATTTGAACAATATGTATTAAATTATTAATTATAAGAAAATACATGTTGCTCATACGAAATTTTTATTTAATTTTTTTTTTCATTTTAGTATTGAAAATACATTAAGAAATTTATTATGGTGATACATAAGCCTCACGACATTTCGATAAGAACCTAAACAGTTACAGCACCGCCACGAGGTGGTGGATTCGCAGCAATCATGACGAATGTTAGCAAAGTAACAGCATTGACTAAAAGCGATGACATTTCGGCAAGAACCTAAATATTTAATTGAAATGTTTATAAATTTTAAAATCTGACTCTTCAATTCACTTACCTCTTATTTCCTTTTACAAAAAAAAGATATTTGATGAAAAATTCTAGTGAGTACCCAGTTTTATACTACGTTTAATGAGCTGAAAATATGCAAAATAATGAAGTACTTTTTTGGGACATGTGTGAAATAAAGGTTTCAAATCATGGATTGTTGCGCGGTAACAATTAAACAATGCGCCGTAGATTGCTTTACAAACTGGCACGTTCGACCTTGTTAAGTTACTTGTCATTCATTCATTCAGCATAGGCGGCGACTATGGGGGGCAAAGCACTTTTTGCCGCATCAAAAAATATTTTGAGGGGCCTCGCCCCCCCAATATTTTAGAGAGCAAAATGTTTTCTCACGTATGTAGGTGCTACCATCACTGCCATTCAAAAGAAATAATTTCATTTTAGTAATATTAAAATACTGATCGAAAATTTAAGCGAAACTATTGCAAGCTTGAGAGATGAATTCGCAGTGATTTGGAGTGAAATTGACAAAGAAAGAGTTTTCGTAGGCATTGAACTACCACAAGAAAAATGCAACAGAAATGTTCCAAAAAAGTTAGATGATTCGAATAATATGCTAAAGATTGTTTCCAAAACCACGAAAAAAAATTCAGAAGTCAATATGTACTATGAAATTATTGACAATATTGTGAATTGTTTGAAAGCAAGGTTTGACACGAAAGCTTTCACTTTTCTTAGCCATGCATTTTGCATGTATTCCGAAGATGCATTGAATGTAGATTTAAAGGAGATTGCGTTTGAATTCATAGAACGATGTGAAATTAGACGTAAAACATTTGCATTGTCATAACAAAAATTTTGTAATGTGTTGAACAATAAATTTTGATTACAATTGTGAATTGTATACTCTACATGTGTTTTCATTTTGTGTTTGTTGTGTTTTAATTTTACATTTTCATACATTTTGATGATCATGATTCTACAACTTGAAAAATTTTTTTTAAGTTTGGCCCCCCCAATATTTATTAGAACTCTCCGCCTCTGTTCATTCATATTTCTATAAGATTGTCTGAAAGTTTGTAATAGGAAACGAGCATGATCATAAATGTAAGCTTTGTTTACAACCGTTGTGATGAAATAAAATTTGTTCTATATTTTCTTAAGTTTTATAGAAGAAAACGTAAAAATATTTAAATAAATTGGTTTAAAATTTAGTTTTCTTATTTCAAAAAATGTTTCTCAAAATATCTACAATAAATCATTTCATTATTTTATGATTATTGACACGTTTTTCTTCAATCGATCCATAGAATCGATGCTTTCATATCGAGAATTCGAAAATATCAATGACGAGTAACATTACAAAGCCGAGCTTAGTCATTTGTATAGAAATCCACTGCACAACAATCCATGATTTAAAACCTTTATTTCGCACATGTCCCAAAAAAGTACTTCATTATTTTGCATATTTTCAGCTCATTAAACGTAGTATAAAACAGGGTACTCAATAGAATTTTTCATCAAATATCTTTTTTTTGTAAAAGGAAATAAGAGGTAAGTGAATTGAAGCGTCAGATTTCAAAATTTATAAAAATTTATATTAACTATTTAGGTTCTTGTCGAAATGTCATCGCTTTTAGTCAATGCTGTTACTTTGCTAACATTTGTCATGATTTCTTGGCAGTTACCACGTCCTCCAGCACGTCGTGGCGGTGCTGTAACTGTTTAGGTTCTTATTGAAATGTCGTGAGGCTTATGTATCACCATAATAAATTTCTTAATGTATTTTCAATACTAAAATGAAAAAAAAAAATTAAATAAAAAATTTCGTATGAGCAACATGTATTTTCTTATAATTAATAATTTAATACATATTGTTCAAATGAAATAGTGAAGAGCATTTAAGTTTTTTTATTATCATTATTATGTCTTCTACAAATTTTGCTGATACAGAGATGAAGAAAAAAAAAATTGTTTTCATGATATCGGCGAAAAACTGAAACTTATACTGTCAGACGGTCAGGGCCGACGACAGGGAAGGGGGGGGGGGGTAACGGAAGGATTCCCCCGGACCCGGTAAATAATAAAAAGTAATTAGAAATAGTAGTATGCGTTCTGAAAAGAGTTTATATAAATTTAGACAAAAATATAAATAAATGAACCCGCAAAAACCCATGTTTAATTTGTGATCAATTTTCAAGTTAAACACAAAGTATCATTTATTTTATTTATTTAACCCTGCGAAGTTCAGGGATTTTTTGACGCTAACGTTTACAACTAGGTCTGCGCAGACCTATGTATATGAGATTTGTGTAGGGCGGGTGTCCTAGAAGTGTATGTAAATGTGTTAAATGCTCGGAAAAAGAGTTTCTCTGTAGCCGCTTCTAGGAAGTCATAGACGGATTTGTGTTTAACATGCAAAATCAAAAAAGTTATACACATACTTATTTATATGCAATAGGTCTGCACAGATGTGTTTGAACCTCTTAGGGTTAAACACATAAATGTGATTTTAATTGAAATATTCACTATGTTTCGGCACGAGATGAGTCTCCAGTACAAGCTCAGATTGGAATATCGCAGAAGTCAGAGCCTTGAAAGAATCCTATTCGTTACTGACAAATATCGTAGCTTCAGCTATGCAGACAAATTCTTCAAGATGAAATTTGAATTTTATGTTAATTTATTTTCAAGTGATTTCAATACCACAGCCGGCAACCACTTACAGCACAAAACTTCTGAATCTTTGTACGATAATTCTTATTATATGTTCGATTAAAATACTTTTTATAAGTGTTATTTACATAGAATAATAATTTGAACATAGAAGGACAAAAAACTTAGGCGGCATTGTTTGCAGTCAGGGCTGGATTTACCTTTTTTAATTTTATTTACACAGGGGGAAAAAAAGAGCAAATACTGGAATTTTATGCACTAAATTACCTAAAAATTTTAACAAGCAAAAAAAAAAAGGTGAAGGGGGCGGCAATTTGTGACTAGCCTAAGGGCGGCAGATTTCTAGATCCGGGCCTGTTTGCAGTTAATATATGTTGCCGCACTACAATCTCTATGTTACAACAATTGAAGAAGACACAAAGTTCAAATCATATTCCTTTGCTGTGCTGGAATTATTTGAAGTGTTTCAACTACGTTATGGAGTTTGAATTGATGATGATGATGGATTTGATGGAGAAGATAACGAACGAAATGCAGTTAGCGTAGACTTCATTATTATTCTATCAGACGAAGGAGACTTGAACTTGTAATTAATCATGATAACGAGATGCCTCGTGAAATTGCTGACTGATTTTAAACCAAATATTTGCACGAAGACTACAATTCATATCATCTAGAATCCAGATGGTACGGATCAAAAACTAGATTTTCAGACTGAAGGAAAAATGGTTTTGGCCATTTTTCACTAATGCAATTGAAATGTGCCAAACAAAATGATCTTCAAATTCGATTTTTAAGTGAACGTGAGTAAGGCAGTGTTTTCGGCGGTCGATATAATTTGGTTGCTTAAAATGCAACGTGAATTTTGAAAATTTATAGACGTGATAGATTAGATAAAAAACCTTATTCGTTTGATAAATCGGATGGTCTTTTAAAATAGGTTTTAATTTTTTCAATTAGTCCTTACTTTCTCAATTGCGATTAGGCATTTTGAATTTCAATTTATTTTTGTATAAAAAAAAAATTTCATTTATATGATTGAAATTTCGCAAAAATTTGGTTGCTGCATTTTAATCAACACAATTTTTGCAAACAATATACAATGGTACTACTATTTTATATACAAATTGAAAAATTTCGTAACGAAAAAATGTTAAATAAAAGTATAGTACTTGTAATTTTCACAAATTTCCCCAGAAAAATTCAATTTTCATAAATGAATACTATACAAATACATATGCAACATACATACATATATACATGTGAACGTATTCATGTGCACTGAGTAAAAAGCACATCATAACATTTACTTTTTCTACAGTTTTAGTTGTTTTAGTAAAGCATAAGGTACTTATTGCATGTTGCTACTTATTGTTTTACTTAATGTTGCTTGTGCTTCATTGAAAAGAAAAGAAAACAAGAAAACATGCCACACCGCAATTGCAACATTTGCATTTAACTGCAGCTTGTTATGTGTGGAAAAACAATAAGGATGCTCTTTATTGAAACTTTTTGCATATGTACATACACATTTTCTTTTAGAGAAATAAGCTTTTATGTTTAAAGAAAATTTGTTGTATTTTCCTTAAAATAAAAATATAAACAAATTATTGTCTTATGTCTGTGAAGACAGTTAGCCATGCACAACAGTGCAATAATACTGCCTTCATGAGTTAAACACTAACGAGCGCAAATATTTCAATAATCCTTAAAATTTTTTTTGAAAATATCACACAAAACAAATGTGTCTTAATCCAAAATCGCTATATCAAAATTTGGGCATAATTTATTTTTCGTATAGCAAATTTAGTGCACAGAATTTACTAAAAATGAATGCTATGAGGCTGTGTAATTTTTAAAGCTACACCGAAAAACACCATTAGTAGTCTACAATTTATTACATTATAAAAATTTCTTAGTAAACTTTTCATATAAATAATTTTAAATATCAACCCAAATATGTCAAAAAAAAAAAAAACAAAATAAAAATCAATAAATCAGTACCCCAACAGAGAAAAGGAAAAGCGAAAATATTTTCACCTGACTATGCAGACAACTTGAACGGTCAAGTGTCAAAACTTAGCCTCTAACTTTCTTTTGCTTACAAACCTTCGAACATTCCGCCAAATGATGTTGCAAACTTGGTAAACAGCCGACTAGAGACTGTCTGAACTGAATGACTGACTGACTGTCTCTTCAGTTCACCTGACTGACTGACGTGTCCAACATGTCCATCATCAAGACATCGAGACTAGCAACCAAGCGTAAGAATGTCATCAACTACTTACGAGCAATTGTGTAAAAACTTTTGCCAATCTGCGCGCATCATAGTAACTTGGACTTGGACAACCTCAAAGTTTAGTTGGTACGCGACAAAAATTCAAAGGTTTTGAACTTAACGGTGAGCTGCTGAGTTGTGTTACTGTGGCGGCAGCACGAATACAAAATGGTGATTGCGGCTCATGGCTCATCAGTGCAAAAGTTTAAACAAAGTGAAGCGCATAAAAAAAAAAGTTTTTGCGATTTTTTTTTTGTTTTTATTTTTTGCTTTTTAGCAAATAAAGCAAAAAAAACGAAAACTTTTTGGCAAATAAAGCTACTTTTTTTTAGGTGATCAATCCTTCGAGTGCATTTCCGCCGGATGACAGCGCAGTGCAGAATTAAATGAAGGAACGAAGAAGAATAGAAAATATTATGTAAAGCTCATATGACACTAATGCGTTGTTTGATATTTATGTTGATTTACTTGTTGTTAGTACTAAAAGACAAATATGAAATGAACTTTGAAACTAAGCAACGGCATTACTTCAGTTTTTAAGTTTAATGGTTGGTTGCAGTATGGCTATAATTTGAAATCGTTAGCGTCATATTAGAGCAGTTAGCGCAATGGGAGCAAATAAGTCTTATCTATTAAAAATCTGTTCAGCTAATTCTCCCTGTGTCTTTATCTCCTCAAGAAGCTTAGCGGCTCCACAAAACTCGTTCAATATGCGCGAAAAGAAAGACCGTACTAAATTTGAAGAACTGCTTCCTCCGATTTAGTGTAAAAATTTTCCTTAATCTAAGTTATTTTTCCTCATATTGATGAAAATATCGTTTCATTTAGTAATTGAGTCTTTGAAATGAGTTCATGTTACATTAAAGCAAGTCAAAGCTCTTTCTCAAATATAGAGTTTGTGGTTTTAGTAAAACTTTCCTTTGAAATAGTAAATTTTTCTTCCTCTTCCTCTTCCTCAATCCAATGGAATGTTTTGTTTAAGGAAAATCGTACTCAGTTTTAGTTAGTTTCTTCAAAAAATTTACTATAACGTAGGAAAATTTTCCTTAATAAATGAGTGGCAACATTCGCTGCTTTACTCGCTGAAATTAATATCTATTCTTCTCGTAAGTATTCTGTGTTTGTCCTTGTCTATCTCTTTGCTTACCAAAAATAAAATGTTTTTTAATACTTTTAAATTAAAAAATAAAAAAATTAAAAAAAAAAATTATGTCGTCGCTGGGATTTAACCCAGGAGCATCCCTGATTAGACAATGATTGTAACGCAGTTTAACGACAACATTTTAGTATGTATTATGGTGACGGTAGCTGAGTTGGGTAAGATGAGCATCTTTGATCAGTGGCATGGCGCAGAACACAGGTTCAATTCTCTTATCGGGTGACAGGTAAAAAAAAATTTAAGTTCTCCTTTGAAGTTTTAAACACGTATTACAAATAAAATAAGAATGACTGACAATAAGTACCAACAAATAAGAAAATAGATGAAAAAACCTTTAGGAAAACTAACAAATTTTTTTTGAAATCAACGAATTTATTTTAAGTAAATTTCTTTCATTTAAGAATACTTTCATTCTTAGAAAAAGTAAAATTTTCAACAAACAAAGTAGATATATTCTTTCAGTTTTATAACCTTGTCCTCACATTGAATTAACTTTTCCTTATTTCAAAGCAGCAACATTTACTTGTACTAAGGAATCCAACTTACTTATTTTGAGGAACCCATGGCAACATTTTTTGAAAAAATTCCTTTAACAAATTTTCTCGAAGTAGTTCCATTGCCAGTGTTGCAATTTTGATTAAATTGAAAGTAGTTATTAAAAGAACCATGGATAAGGCTTATACCATATTATAGCAAAGTATAAAATTGTTGTTTTTAATCTGATGTCAAGTTTCAAGTTTGGTACAAGCTAAAAAAACAAACAATCTGAGTAAAAACTTATCTCGCATTAATATTCCTCGATTTCAGAAAACAAAAAAGTACCCTCATACCATCATAATGCAACCCCATTTTCTTGAATCTCATTGTAACTGTCATTTTTGCCCAAATGCAGTCAAAGTTTTTCCGCTTACAGCCAAAAAACAGCAGCAGCTAGCAAGAACAGAGAGTCAAAGAGAGAGAGAGAGAGTGAGAGAGAGTCGACGAACGCTCGAAGTAAACGTGTAAGTGTTGTTGCGCGCTGAAAACCCCGTTAACAGTTAAGTGGATTAGCCAATTTATGAGTTTCGAATTTAAATTGCTGTTAGCTAAATTTTTTTTATATCTGCAACTTTTATCCTTAACTTGGCGCACTGTAGAAATCAGTGCTTTTTTACTATACAGAGTTTTGGGAAGCCACAGTTAAGTGGATTTGTTTCGTTTTATTGGACATCGTATGACTCTTCATTGGCCCGCTTTGTGTTGACATTTTTGGGCTAAAAGTTTTTATATTCAACTTATTATTGTTGCTTATTTTGCCAACGGCTGGCCAACATTTAAAGTGTAGGCTCCTTTCCTCAGCCAGACCTCCAGCCGCTGTCTCGAAAACTGTAGAAAATTAAGCAAGCAAAGTAGGGGATGTTGATGTAGCGTTATGAAGAAAATTGTCACTGATTTGTTGCTGAACAGGAAAATCAGCGTAAATAAAACGTTTCGGCAAATTAAAAAGTTTTTGACGCCTCAATTTATTGTTTGGCAATATTTTGGCTTTAGCTACGTTGGTAATGGTTCCATTTTTTTTTCGACATTGCATTAGCAACTTCACTGACAATGATTCAAGCTAAGTGACATATAAATTTTGTTAGAGATTTTAGTGCTTATAAGTAGCTTTAAAATGTTAAAGGTCCAAAGCACTTAAAAGTTCAAGGCTTATTTGGAATTACAAAAATTCAATTGAATACATAAAAATTTTGAGACTTTGGAGTCAACTTAGGTGCGATATTTGAGCTCTGAGATTGTAGCGATGAAATTCTACCAACATGAGCAGCTGCTTATATAAAAAAATGTTTTCGATAAACTTACATTTTTTTGTTTAACTTGACGTATTGTTATATCCCATAAATAAACTTTAAAATAAGAATAATATTTTCGCCAGCAAACATGCCTTAGAGATTAATCATTAAATCAATTAAATTAACTTCAACGTGTTGGACAAACTCCTTACCACAAGCCATAAGGTTGCGGGAAACAAAACGCTTCATTATTTGCGCGTGAGTTGATCAGAAGCCTGACTACAGCTGTTGTCAATGTGTTTAAGCTTGTGTATGTTAATTTATATTCAAATTACCTACACGTACATATGTGTGTGTGTGAGTGCAGATGCTAATCACCTGTATCAAGCACATAATTAGTAATTAATTATGCCGTTAACGTGGCGGTCATTAGATGGTCAAAAATAAACAAATTTTGAAGATTGCAGGATAGCAGCACAGCAAATATTCAATTCAAAATAAAGAAAAAATAAATTTTTTGAGCAACATATGCTGCTAATGATGAACTTAAGTAATGAGGACTAAATCATTTAAGTATGTGTCAATAATTGCATTGTCTTTTTAATATGAATTAAGAGCAATCTGCGGTGTTAGACATATACAGTGGTTGGCATATATATTTTGACAAATATGTGCGTTTCAGTGTTCTATCTGCAATGGCTAACTGTCAATGCTAACGGTACTATATACTTATGTAAAAATAATAACACATGCTAGGCGTCAAAAAGAACAAAAAAGCTGCGTATTTTTCTTTGCTGCAGTATATTTAAAAGATATACATAAATCCATTTTGTGGCTGGCATAAGTATTTTGACAATTCCTATGACATAAGTTTACTTTGAGAGTGCCTCTCATTTTTTTTTAGAAGTCCTACTTTTCTTAAGAGGCTTTCAATACTGAACACGAACATGGAATCAAAAGTTGGGTGACGCATCTAGTTTCAGAGATATAGCCATCGGAAGTCAGGGATATAGCTTTTAATGAAATCGTTGTCATAATTTAGGAACCCCTATATCGACTTGCAAAAAATGGATGTTGTATGAAAGATAATTTAATAAACTATAATATAAGCTCATAAAAGTTTGAAATTTCAGCTATAGTTTTTGTTAGTTTTCGAGATATCACAATTTATCTTAATTTCTGGTCAACTTTTTTTTTCAAAAAAGCCTAAACTTTTTCAAATGTTTCTAAACTATTTTTTACCTGACATCTAATACTTTTTTTTTCGTTATTGATGTACTATATTGTGTATGCAATTTTTGTTGTTGTTTTTATTATTTATTTTTATTTATTTATTTCTTTGTAATTTTGCTTGCTATTGCAATGACGCTTGTTGTAACTGCAGTTGTCGGTTGCTTTGTTGACTTGCTGGTCTGGCACATAACGAAGTGTTGAAACGTGCTCACACGATAAATTGACTGATTTTTGTTTTCCTTTGTATTTTTGGTGTTAAATCAATTTTCGTTTTTTTTTTTGTTTTGTCTTGTGTAAGAAAGAAAGCAGAAAATTTAACAAAATATCAGTTTTGAAGAAAGCTACTATTTTATGGCTCATGTGAAGGGTAATCGTAGAAGAAAAAAATAAGATATCATAGAGTGGAGAAGAAAGTTGAGGAGAGAAGTAAGTGGAGTGAAGAAAAGAAGCAAGAGAAGAAGATAAGAAAATATTTATGAAGAGCTTTATAGAGCAACATATATGGATAAAATTTTAGTAGCAGGAGCTACTTTACACAAAACCAAAAACAGCAATTATAACAAAAGAAAATAGATCCCATAAAAAACGACCCAATAACTTTAATCTCGATAGCAAAAAAAAATCTGCAATAAACCAAAAGCCAATTCCAAGAATCAAAAACAACAACATGATTGTGGAAATCAAAGTACACTGATCAAACGTAACGAGAGAAACTGTTCTCAAAGTGCACATTGTTGTGTCCTTGTACGCTCGCCACGGTTTTTTTCTCGAATAAATGCAACAATAACAAAAACAGAAATCCTGTGCATAGCGCTTTAAAAAAAAACACAACGATAATAATGAGAGGAGCAATTACAATTACTGTAAAAAATTGGCTCATTATTCCTATTTCGCCCATCGCTGCTATAGAGTGCTGTAGAGATCAGAAAAAATTTAGTAGAGAGAAGTAAAGAAGGCTACATTAGAGAAGAGTAGAGTTTATTAAATTAAAGTATATCAAAGTAGAGTAGAGCGAGAAGAGAAAAACAAGCATAAACTATACATAGGGTAAGAACTCAAACAGAACAGCCAAGACTTACACAAATTATTTTTAATGGTTAAAAAAATATGTGCCCAAAAGATTGAAACTCTGAATGTTTTTGGCAAGAAGATAACTAAAGATTTCAAACCATTTAGTTTATCTTCTTTAGAGCATCTTCTATGTCATATCTTTTGACATCGTAAAACATGCTCTTTCAAAACAACTTCACTGAGAGTATTCTTCACGACGTAGTGCGTAGCCACACAGAAAAAAAGATTCTAAGATATCAAACAATTTCGGGTTCGATTTCAACGAATGTTGTGTATGATTTTCAGTCATGGAAACAGTTTCTCTGAAATAACAAAAGATGATTTGTTGAAACTTAAAATAAATTTCATTGATTTCAAAAAAAATTTGTTAATTTACGTAAAGTTTTTGTTGAAACTTAGAATAAATTCGCAAAAAACATTTTTCTTTTTTGATTTTTTTTTACTTTCTATCCTATTTCTCTAATGCTGCTGTTTTTTGTTGGTACTTATTTGTCAAATCTATTAAGTGTAATACGTTTTTAAAACTTCAAAGGAGAACTTAAATTTTTTTTTAACTGTCACCCTGATTACAGAATTGAACCTGTGTGTCCTGCGCCATGACACTGTTCAAAGATGCTCATCTTACCCAACTCAGCTACCGACATCAATTTTAAGACATACTAAAATGATGTCATTAAACTGCGCATGTAACAACCATTGTCTAATCAGGGAAACTCCTGGTTCAAATCCCGGCGACGACATAATTTTTTTTTATTCTTTTAATTTTTTTATTTAAAAGTATTTAAAAAACAAAAAACAAGTAGAGAACTATAAATATATTGAAAATATCTTGAAAACTGCCTTTTATATCAAAAAATAATGGACTCGTTTTTTATTATTAACATAAAAGGCAGTTTTCAAGATATTTTCAATTTATACAAATATTGTTCTCTACTTCTATTTGTTTTTAAATAACTTTGAATTAAAAAATTTAAAAAATAAAAAAAAAAAATTATGTCGTCGCCGGGATTTGAACCAGGAGCTTCCGTGATTTTTTGTTGTAAAATCAGATAATTTGAATTTGCAAAATCAAAGAACAAAGAGTTTTGATTTTTCAAACTTTTGCTTTGATTCAAAGAAATTAATCGTTGAATTCCAGAAATTTTAATCATAGAATTGCAATTCGTTTATTTTACCAATTTTGTTTTTTTTTTTGTGCAAGTAAATGAATATTCAGGACGGTATGTCCCGTCGTAATAAAATCAAACTTCCAAATAATAATGTAATACGTACCGAAGATAATGCAAGAAAATTACGCATATCCTTCATCAAAAGTTTTTGCAGCTGTAAGGATGCACAAGCATATCCGTACACAGACACAGTGAAACACCTCATCTGCATACCTCTCATTTTCACATGTAAAAGTCAGTATGATGCTAATTGGAAATTATATTATTCTATTTTAAAGCGAACTCATGTATGTAGCTCTAAGTTTCAATAGATCATCATTTTTTCGAATTAAATTTAAAAATGAAACACCAACGCGCTTTAATTATATCATTTTTCATACTTTTCCACATCATATTTTGTCATCGTTTCATAAACTTTCACTTTTAGCAATAGATGGTTAATAATACTCCTTGTCATACATCCGCATCAAATGACCCACGATATAAATTTCACTAAAACGCAATGCAGCACAATAAAATTGAAATAAAATTGCAATATATTGTATAGTCTTGCATGTTGTTGTTGCCGTCATCAGCCACAACGCCATCGTTGACATATAAAATTTTATATTTTCATAAATAATTTAATAAAAAATAAAAAAAAATAAAAAAAAACCTGGTTACATTTTTGCATATGTTGAAAAAGCAATAACAACAACAACAGCAACGATATATTAAGAAATAAAAATTTTTGTACAAAACAAAAAAAAACAACAAATAACAACATGCCACCATACCAAATATGACAAAACAAAAAAAAAAAAACAACAAAAAACAAAAGTACAAATGACAATATTCCTTTACCGTTGCCATTGCCGTTACCGTTATGACTTCTTGCGCCAACAAACCGTCGGAAACACTCTGGTTGTACTCGTACTCGTATGTATGGTACCGGAAACGCGGTTCAAATATTGCAACATTCTGGCTCACTTCCGTTTTGCTAAATATTTTGCCTTTTTGCATTTCAAGAAAACCATCATACGACAGCGACCAACCAATAAAGTAAGAAAGAGACAAAATATTAACAATTCAATATTAAAAGTTGGTGCTCGTTCGCATGCTAAGGGTTAATATTAAAATTCAATTGTATGCCATAAAAGTGAAATTTCATTTAAAAAGACCACGACGACGATGACGACTTGTGGTATGCAAATGCAAAATTCTTGCATAAACATTTGCGCATTTCAATTTCTATTCAATTTTAGTTGAAAGCGTTTAAATGCTTAGGTTGTTACTATTTGCTTAAATAGCACAAAGAGTTTCCATTTTGTAGTTAAAGAAAAAATAAATTTATTTGAATATTGCTCAGACCCTTTTGCTAACAGCTTTGAATTGTATTCGAAGTCCTTAATAGCGCCATTTGTTCCAGTCAAATCTTTTCTCGCATTTTCTATCTGAAGCAGGAAACCAGTGGAAGTCTTTAATAACCTGTAAAATAACCAAATAAATCTGGCAATCTTACAATAAACTGCGAACCTCCTACATACTGTTGAGGAGCCGGTTTGACATCGCAAGAATTACTTTAACATGCGCTGGACACTCGGCAATCGGCAAACATGCTGAAAGATTGCGTATCACATTCAATTTTTTCTGTCACAGCTGCTTGAATGCAAGCGAGAATGAATCACTCTAGCATTTTTTTTGCAGTTGTCAAAAATCAGGCTATGATATTTTAGAAAACCATTCTTCAATAAACTCATTGAATTTGCCGAAATTGAAATCGAATCTCTGCTCTACTACCTGAATAAGGCTAACTGGATATGCCTGTCTCAATATCCACCAGATTTTTATTTTATCGATCAAAAATAATCGTTATTTTTAATTTCTATTTTTTTCAATCGATCACAAACGCTCTTTGTGTTTGTGTGATGGCATTTGGGTTTTGTGAAAATATACTGAATCGAGACTTGAAATGTACTTTTTGTCTTGAACACCCAATTTTTTTTGATCGAAAAAAATTTAAACCCAGAATAAAGATTATTTTTGAGCGAAAAAATAGAAATTAAAAATAACGATTATTTTTGATCGAAAAAATAAAAATCCAAAATAACGATTATTTTTGATCGAAAAAAATAGAAATTAAAAATAACGATAACTTTTGATCGAAAAAATAAAAATCCAAAATAACGGTTATGTTTGATCGAAAAAAATAGAAATTAAAAATAACGATAATTTTTGATCGAAAAAATAAAAATCCAAAATAACGGTTATGTTTGATCGAAAAAAATAGAAATTAAAAATAACGATAATTTCTGATCGAAAAAATAAAAATCCAAAATAACGAATATTTTTGATCGAAAAAAATAGAAATTAAAAATAACGATTATTTTTGATCGAAAAAAATTTAAATCCAGAATAACGATTATGCAGTGCTTTCTATCGTAAAATTCATAATCGTTACGGTCCCTGAACGGCACAATTAGTGCTGCTTATGGCTTGAAATCTGTTTGCTAAGCCACCACACTATCCTAACCTAATCTAACCTAGCTGTAAATAATTCTGCTAGACATGTTTTATGTAAACGAAAGTTTGAGCATACATATCTCTCAATTCTCTGTAAAACTCATAAAAAGTTTTTTCTTAAGATTCAACGTCTATTTATCATACTCTACCTACAATATCATTTGCTGCATTTCTTAAAGTTACTTTTTTGCATGTTCAATAAATCTATTTGTGCAATATATTTTGAGGAAAACAATCAACTCGTCAATGTTTTCTTCCTAAAAAAAAAAATACTTCCAATTGTTGTAATGCCGAAAAACACCAGCAAAAGCGTAAATCTCTGAAAAAGGTACAAAACCGCAAAAAATGTTACGAATAAACCAAGAAAAAAAAAAGGCAACAAAATGTGAACATTAGTGAAAAATTGCAAAAACCACTTAAACAAATTTAACAGAAACAACAACACCAACATCGATGGCAGCATCCATAAGTACAACATTTAATTATGTAGCCTTTTGAAATTTGTGGGTTGAACCATGCTGTTTTGAGTGTAACAAAGAAATCTGTGTGTTAAAACTGAAGATCTATCTATGGAACTCAAGCAAACCGAACAACAGACAAACAGACAGACAGAAATGGATGGATACACAAACGAACCATAACCAGATGAAATCTAAGAAATGTAAAATCCTAAAACCCCAATTTTGTTAACATAAATATATTTGGTGTAAGCGAAAAAAGAAATAAAATAGAAAAAACAAAAATATAAAGGTGAATTTTGTGAACAAAAAAGTGTGGGATTTTATTCTAGGAAAATTGTAGAAAGTTAGGCTTTTTGTATCGTTGAAAACAATCTGCACATCATGGGATTAAAATGTTAAAAATTAAAAGAAATTGCTGCACGAATTCTCAGCAAGTGTGTTGCTATGAAATGTTGTGTAGTTGGAGTTATGGCAAGAAACCACCCTCTTTCAGGAAACCACCCACTTTCAAGCAAAGTTGAAAAAATTTGTTTAGCCGAAAAAAAAACTTTCGATACTTTGCTATGGGGGAAAATGAGAATAAAAGCAAATTTGAACTGTTTGAGAATTAAGCATATGTATGAAAGCTTATGTCTTATCTAAGGAGATGCCGTTAAGTAATCTAATGTCGATAATTGTAATATGAGGTTGCTTGGAATGAAGATGAAAGTACTTTTCAATCTTTAAAATTCAGTTGGTGTAACTGAAATTCTGTCTGGATGAGCAAAGGAGTCTTAGCTGGCGGATAAGAAATAAAATCCATGCTGTAGTGAGTTAGCGTAAAAGTAACACTAAAGCTAACGCAACGTTAGTGTCACATTTGAGACATTCATTGACTTTTTCACATTTATCTAATACATACATACATATATAAAATTCTCGTGTCACAGTGTTAGACTCCAAACTCCTCCGAAACGGCTCGACCGATTCTTATGAAATTTAGTGTGTATATTCACTAGAATATAGAATAGAAAGTAAACTATTTTTCATACCCTTATATGGGCAATTTAGGGTGGCACTCATAAAAAAATATTTTAAAAATAGCATTTTCACAAAGACCGCTTAATTGATTCACATGGAATCTACACCACGTGGCTTTTTTGAAAGAGGCATATTTTAAGTTACAAAACTTTTGCTTTGAGTGGATATTTAGGGTGGCCCTCATACAAACATATTTTTAAAATAGCGATTCGACAAAGACCGGTCAATCGATTCACATGAAATTTACAGCACGTATTTTTTATATTAAGAGGCATGCCTTAGGTTATATAACTTTTATTTAGGGTGGTCCTTATACAGAAATATTTTTAAAATAGCCGTTTCACAAAGACCACTAAATCGATTCATATGGAATTTACACTAGGTGTCTTTTATATTAAGTTTTTTTATTTGGGGTGGATATTTAGGCTGGCCCTCATACAAACATATGTATTTTGAAAATAGCATTTTCACAAAGACCACTTACTCGAGTCACATGACCAGGTGGCTTCTATATTAAGAATAATATCTCAGGCAATATAACTTGGTCAATTGATTCACATGGAATTTACATTACGCGCCTTTATATTAAGCTATTTTATGTAGGGTGCATATTTAGGGTGGCCCTCATACAAACATATTTTTAAAATATAATTTTCTCGAAAACCTCTTAATCGATTCTAATGGAATTTACACCACGTGGCTGTTATATTTAGAGGCACATACTTAGAGTGGCCCACATACAAAAGTATTTTTAAATAGAATTTTCACGAAGATATCATAATAATTTCTTAAATGTTTCTAATGGTCTTCGGAAGGTTTTTGCAAAGTTTGGTTTAGAAAAATGGGCAGTGACACACCCTCCAAAATAAAATTAATCATATTTCATCAAGTACTGGACGCAGCTGAATGGGACTTGATATAAAAAGTCCTGGTAAAATAAGTTTCACTGGAAACATGGGCTGTTTCGCTTATACATTCCATCGCATGAGTCCGGAACAAATTTCAGGACAGACAAAATATAAAGCTGAGACGAACTGGATCCCACCCTAACATTTCCTAACTGATAGACGAGTTTGGTCTCAATCCAAATCATCTGCAGAATCATATCTTTATCAGAATATTAGCTCAGACGAACTAGGTCCCAGTCTAGATTATCTGGACTAGCATCATCCTAGCATCATCTATAGATTCATTTTCAGTTTTCTTGATAAGTTGTTAAGCAAATATGTGCTGAGAATATATGTATGTATATTACAATTTGACCACAAATATAAATAAGGTCTTTGATACCTCAGAACTTTTCTCAACTAAGGCTATAAAATTGAATAAATATTCGGGCTAATGATTTATTATAAAGCTGTGACGACGATTTTGAGCAAAGAAAAACTAGCCTTTTATTAAGTATTTAAATAAATTTAAGCTTACTAAATCGCTTTATTTATTTACCATTTTTATTTTTTATATTATTAATTGTGGTGGCTGAAAGATTTTTACTAGGACTTTATACTAATATTGACACCACGTCGGATGAAGCCCTCTGAAACTTACGTGTAATCAAACCGCACTTCACAAACGCACAAATAATAAGAACGATAATTGCGTTCATCGCCAAAATGTCTATTAAGGATACAAAATATGGAATAGTTAAGTATTGGTTTATTAGGAATAAATTGTTGAAATAGTGTTAACGACAAAACGAATGGAATAAAGAATGAACTAAGTGAAAAAAATATTTTTCTAACGATATCTCGTAAGAAGACGATGGAAATCGACCAACATATACACCGGCCTAGAAAACGTCGTTACAAACCATTTAAATTGAGCATTGAATACCCAGTCTTTTGCAAAAATTACCATATGTCCAGGCCCGGATTTACCTTAGATGCTCACTTGGCCAGTACCTAGGGTGGCACGATTTTAGGGGCGGCAAATATTGGGAACTTTGAAATTTTTTGAAAAAAAAAGGTTCTCACTTTTGATATTACAAAATTTTTTTCTATATTTACTAGTGAAGAGGGGCGGTAATTTCTAGCCGGCCTAAGAGCGGCAGATTTCTAAATCCGGGCCTGCATATGTCTTCAATTTTTTTTACAGTACGGATTACCTGTTTTACTTTGAAGCCAGCACTACACCAATATAAATTTTAACTGTTGCAGTACTACTTACTTTTGTATGATTGGTTCCAAATTTAACAACTAAACATTTATGCTGCACTAGCCTGCAAGTATGCAATACGATACAAATTAAATTTAAGCAACAAAAACTATGCAACAAAAAAATTATGATTGCAACTTTAATATGCAAAATAATAAAGCTTATGACGGCTGTTCGTTTGTGATAAAACTCTAACCAAATAAAATAAAAATATAAAAAAAACGTTACCAATTCAAACGGTAACGGCATAAAAACGCCTATATTTTTAACGTTATTATTGTAAAAAAAAAATTGAATATGCATACAGCTGTATGTATGTATGTGTACTACAGCATAGCAAAACAGCTACAGCAGCAAGAAAATAAATTTTGCGAAATTTTTAAGTCTCAAAACGAAGGTAACCTTTTACAGCCAGCTAGAGCTAAAATTTGAAGACGTCAGCAAAAACTAAAAAAGCAAGTGGGGAAAATGTTAAGGATATAAAAGAAAAAAACAAATTGCATAAATATTACATGAGTAGACAGACAATCGGGAATGCAAACAAACAGACATAGGCACCAAAATATCTGCTTATGTGCAACTGTTTTATCACCGAATTCGGTTGTGTTAAATTTTGCAACACCTGAGGTGGCGGCAGATATTGTGGAAGTTTTGTAAGATGAGCGGAGGAGCTAGAGTTGAATGGTGCTGGAAAATATGAAAGTTAAATCATAGTAAATTTAATTTTAAATTAGCTACAAATTATAAATCTGTGACTGTCCGAACTTACCAGTTAAGCTTAGTTTGCTTGTTTTCGAGAATTTTTACCATGAAAGTTTATAAAATGTTTTCAGATTGAGGGTGGCTTTTATAATTCAAAATCGCTTTATGACTAAATAAGAAAAGTAGCAAAGACTTATTTTGCGAAAGAGTTTTTCGTTATCTACTATATAATATTCAGTTTTTATCTGTCTGTCTGTCTGTCTTTAATGGTCAGGCGGGTATCATAGGCTATAACAATTTTATTGAGGGTGCATATTTAGGGTGGCCCTCATACAAAAATATTTTTATAATAGCGTTTTCAGAAAGACCACTTAATTGAGTCACATGGAATTCACACCACGTAGTTTTTATATTAAGGGGCATAGTTTAAGCTACAAAACTTTATCTTAAGTTGCATATTTAGGGTGGACCTCATACAAAAAAAAAATTTAAAATACCATTTTCACGAAGTCCGGTTTACCGATTCAGACCGAATTCACACAAGGTAGCTTTTATATTATGAGGCATAGATAAGGCTACGAAACTTTTATTTAGGGTGGCCCTCACACAAAAATATTTTTAAAATAACATTTTCCACTTAATAGATTCACATGGAATTTACACGACGTGTCTTTTATGTTTAGAGGCATAGATTAAACTATAAAACTTTTATTAGGGGTGTATATTTAGGGTGGTCCTCATACAAAAATATTTTTAAAATATCATTTTCACGAAGACCGCTTAATCGATTCACACCGAATTTGCACCACTCAGTTTTACTAAAGGACATAGCTTAGACAAAGCTTTTATTTAAGGTGGCCCTCATACTAACAATTTTTTAAAATAGGATTTTCACAAAAAAAACTTCATCGATTGACATTGAATTTACACCATGTGTCTTTTATATTTACAGGCATAGCTAAGGCTATAAGACTTTTATTTAGGATACATATTTAGGGTGGCCCTCATTCAAAAATATTTTAAAAATATCAGTTCGAAGGCTAATCGATTCACACCGAATCTACACCACGTAGCTGTTATATTATGAGGCACAGCTTAGGCTACAAAACTTCTATTTAGGGTGGCCTCACACAAAAATATTTTTATATAGCATTTTCACAAAGATCACTTAAAAAAATAGGACGATATTTTATATTTAAGGTGAAGCAAAAAGCATAAGATAATGCCAGTCGAATTATAAAACTAAAAAAATCAATGATTGGGCGGACAATACGAAAATTCATTAATCCAATCTTTGACCTTAGTGCGCCCTCAGCACTACTTCTTATAAAGGGTGATTCATTCAGAAGTACTTTTTTCACTATGAATCTTATGACTGATCATGCGAGAGTCGTGTCAAACTGTCGTAATGTTTTTGTTCAATTTCGTTTGACATTTCATCATGGAAACACTTAGCCTGGAACAACGTCTACAAATTATTCAGCTGTTTTATGAATATCAGTGTCTTACGAGAAATGTTTTTCGTGAGTTTAGAGCTATTTATGTTCCGCATAAACGTTTTACCGAACGCACAATTAGCTATATATACTATTTAAAAATTTGAAAACCAACTTTCATTATTGGATAATACGCGACCAAATAGACCACATCCAGCATGTAGTGAAGAAAATATAGTGACGCTAGCTGAGACTGGACGCGATGAACGTAATGAATTGATTCGGCACTGTTCGTCACAGCTTTGCTTGACGTATGCAACAACTTGGCATGTTTGCGTGAGGATCTTGGGTTAAAAGCATACAAAATTTAACTCGCACAAGAATTGAAGGCCGCCAATCTTCCAAAATGTCACCGTTTCAGTTTTTGAACTATTGAGTAACTTGAGGAAGATCCACTGTTTTCGTTCAAAACTATTTTGAGCGATGATGCCCAATGTCGCCTTTGGTCTGAAGAGCAACCGGAAGAGGCGCAAGAGCTGCCATTACATCCAGACAAAACAATGCTTTGGTGTTGCTTCTCGGCTATTGCAGTCCTCGGACCATATTTCTTTAAAAATGATGTCGGTTGGAAAGTAACTGTGGATAGCGCATGAAATTAGAGCCCGCGATCCCCACACTACCCCCGCTACTTGCCACACAGCCCGTGAAAGCATTATTCCAAGAAAAATTCAGTGATCAGTTAATTTTACGCATCGGATCGGTGAACTAGCCGCCTAGATCAGATGATATCACAACTTCGGCTGAATGAGCCGGCTACGATTGAGGAACTGGAATCTAATATCACTCGCGGCATTTGCCAAATATTACTTGAAATGCACGAACGCGTAGAAAAGATCATCACGCAAAGTTCATAGCTCAGTAGCCGAAAGTGCTACAGCAGTGAAAATCGATTTCTGAAATCTTTTTTCAATATAAATTGACGAGAAGAAAAGATATTAAGATCATGTTAGCTTTGTCTTATCTAACTTCATACAAATTATAGTTTCGCTTAGATTTCCCCTTATTTTTTCCAAAATTATCGTACACTTATTCTGCTTTTTTTAAACTTTCTTTTGGAATCCCAGCATTGCATTTATTTTCTTTTAATTTTCTTTTTTTTAATATTTTTGCAATTTTTTCATTTATTATTTTATTTTCTATTTTTTGGTTTTTACTCCACTTCATCTTTTACTAATTCACGTAATTCACCTTTGCATTTAAAATTTCAGTCATGTCTCTAATAACTTTGAATTAATCATCTTCATCCTGTCTTAGTGGTTGGATATTTTTTTTTTTTCCTTGAGCGTTGAGATTTTCTTTATTTACTTCTTATATGCGAAGGATTACTTTTTGCGGCTGCTGCTGCTTTGTTGTCTATGGATGGATGAAGTCAGTCGAGCAAGCAGCAATATTACCTTTTCTAATGATGAATTGCATGTAAGGAATTTTAATGTCGAAAATGCAAGCTATTATTAACACAAGTAGAAAGAAAAAAAAAAGTAAAATTAACAAGTTTTTTAAGTATAAAAATACTCTGAAAAAAAAACACACCGGTGTAGATATGCAAATTTAAGTAATTTTTTGGCTCTTATGCAAATTATAAATTTATTTATGCAATGTCAATGACTTTGAGAGCGAAAATATTTGTGGGGAACTTTTTTTTTTAGATATTTCTTTGTTATTAAAATTATATTAATATTTTTTTCAAACATTCTCTTCACATTTTATCACTTACTTATCACTATCTTCAAAAGTGTCTTTAGTTTTAACATATCCTTTTGCTTATCTAGCGTATGCTCCATATTTGCTTAGGCGATGGTATTCATAAGATTTTATGTTATTGGCAGTACTTTGCATATGCTAAATAGGATCCACATATTAAAAGTAATTCGAAGACCCAAAGTTCAAGGCTAGCAACAACAAATGGCTGTATTTAACAGCTGTACAAAAGCTGTTGCTAACTTAAACGCGGGACTAGGGATGTGTCTAGGAATACGCAAAGCTGCGTTTTGTGTCAAACACTTGCAACTTTGCATTCAACGTAGAAATTTTTTGTTATATTAAGCATCCGTTTTTGATAAAAAGTTTCAAGATTATCAGTTTGGTAGCATTAACACTGAAAGTTAATTTCGAGCTATATTTAACTTCCCATTAATGCAAAACTTAAAACAATATAAATTAATTTTTAAATGCAAGCTTTATTTCAGTTTTAACTATTTCCAACAGACCGTTAAGTCGCTTCCTTATTGAATATGGTCGCACTTTCTGAATGTGCACTTTGAGTTTAAGTATCCGAAAGAGAAAAGAAAAACAATTCCCTTCACATAGTCAAAATTTACAGACAATCAGGTTTACGAGTTTTCAGAATATGGGTGGTTCAAAAAAAAATTAATAATAAAAATTTAATTTAAAAGAATGAAAATAATGTATATATCCAGACCAGCTAACTCATTTATATTATGAAATCGGAGAATTATTGCTAAACAGTAATGAGAGTACTTTTTTGTTATTAATATTTCAGAATTTTAAATCCAATTTTATGGCGATTCATGTAAGAAAAAAGTTTGATCCTTTGCATCAGCGATGCACACAAACATCTGCTTTGAAAGCTGATTACAACTACATCAGTTTGAGCAAAAAATTTCAAAAATATTTTGCGAAGAAAAACTAATGTTGACGATAATTTTTTAATAAGTTGCGACAAGCTTATTGCAAAAGAAATATAAGCAGTAAAAGCTGAAGAAGCAATTGACTTGAAAATAAAAGTCACACAAACAAAAAGCAAGCAGCTATTGCAAACCGAAAAGGCTGAACGAGCCATCGCGCCTGGAAGAGAAAATTTTCTACACAAACAAACAGAATGCGGCGACAGTGAACCGAAATTGTTTTAACTGTAGAACTTGCGCTGATGACAAAAAATACACAAATAAAAAGCATGCGATGGTTGCGAACCGAAATGAAGCTCGAGAAGAGCTCAATATTTTTATTGCTGTAAGAGCTCCGAGATCACTATCCTTGCTTTACATCGAACACGTAACATTCCACATTCATTCCCTTCAACATGTAAAACTAAAGAAGATCATTAGAGAACTTGAACAGGACACGGTGAAATAGAAGCTTACAAATTTCATGATTAACACAAACGAAAATTGTTTTTGGAATGTGATGGTGCTGCTCAGAGAACAAGCAGGCGCTCAAAAACAGTGATGCCAGTTTGAGTGAAATTTCCCGGTTTGCGGGAAATTTCAAGTCAAAATAAAGCCAAAAGGGAAAAGCGAATATTTTCAGCCCTTCAAAGAATAAAAGGGAATTTTAATAAAATCCACATTTTACGAGATTTTTGTCGAAGAAAATTGCCTAAGGTCTTACACTGTTTCTCTACATCAAATGATATCTCGTTTGCTTTTAACCCTTTCGCCCCCGCTTCATAGTCAGCTGCCAGAAAAATGTTTTCTCTTAATTTCCAGGCTTATTTAACCTCTATAAGTCATTTTGGAAGTTTTTAGCTTTCTAGACTAATTCGGTCACTAGATATCGGATGTAGCTTATAAGCAACTTCGGTCAGTTTAGGAAGTATTTTGGGTGTTGAAAAAGATTAAAATATATGTAAACAAGCGAGTTCCCCTTAACTCAAAAACTTCTTTCATAACATTATAAAAATTTTACATGTTTCTTATGTACGTTTTTTTCGGTCATAGTCACCTTATTTTTCGAGGGAATTTTTATGGGAAAATTTGATGGCTTGTTGAGGGAAAAAACTCATTTTTTTCCTTAAATTGTGGGAAATTTTTGAATGAACTACTGGCATCACTGCTCAAAGAGCGAAACAACGAGAACAAGATGACGTTTAAAGATCGTAAAAAAGTGTTAAAGAGCGTAAGGAAGCGTTCACATATACAGAATCATCAACACATGCTTATCGTTGCTTGTGGTAGTGCGCACCACTGAGCATAAGCATAGGCAACAAAATATCAAACGACAATTTTTGTGTGAGATTTTGCAAAAACATAATCCTAAAGAAAATGATATTTAATTTTAAAAAATAAAAACAATAAATATACAATAACCTTTTTTAGCATAAATATGTTGTTTTGAAAATTAAATTATCAAAATCGGCTTAGTGTACTTTGCGCCAAAGCGTTACAAACCATTTCCATATAACCAATTTTATATAAATAGTATAGATAAAGTTATGACATAGAATTTCGCCTAAGGTAATGTACGCAATTTATTCTATAAAGAGAAATGTGTCGAATTCAACTTAATTGATATCCAAAGAGAAATCTACGTCGGAACTCTTCTCAGATTTAAGTTAAGCTTTGATCACACCAAAGTTTGCTTGCTGTTGGCTGCTTTCAGTTAAAATTAAATGGAAATTTTGATAGTGCACATATTTCTTAAAATAACATATATCAAGCTTTCAACGAATTCTTAGTTTTACAACAAAAAAAAAAAACTCTTTCAAACCACCCTAACATAGCCGTTATCAACGCGGTATATCATTAAATGCCGCTCCATTTCACTTTATTTTCTCAATAAAAATTGTTGCCTGAAATTGCACTCATGTCAACTTTTTGCAACAAAAATATTTTCTTTTTCCTGTACTATAATAGTAGCTTGATTTTATGGCGAGGATGTTGAAATGAACCATGAATTTTATAGTTCAGTGATTTGACCAAAAATTGTATACAGTTTATAGTGGATACTAAGGTTTATTTATCTTTTATTACGAATTAAGTAATTAGACTGACAAAATGTGGGCACTTAAATTACGTAGTAAAAACAAATAAATTTCTATTTAATAAATATTTATTTTGAATAACTGTTCTTAACATTGCAAGGATAAGTATTCAATAAAATGTTTGTGTAACCTGAAAAGTGCTGGTATATTGGGATAACTTTATCGGTAACGGAAACTTTCTTTAACCTTTTTCTTTTGCTTTGAATAATGAAATCGGAAAACTTTGCTAAAAAGTTGAGGAAAACACTTTTTTTTTATACTTTTTCGATTTTTATTAATTATTTAAATCTCCCAAACGCTTAAGCCTACAAGTGCGGTGGCAAAAATTTAAAATTTTAAACACACTCAAATTTTTTATTTTCCCTTTTTAATTTAGGATATGCGATTATCCTGGTTATTATGTTTTGTGGTTTGAATTTTAATTATGTAGTTAATTATTGCTTTTAGATGAACCTTCTTGTTTATGGTTGAAATTGATGCCCATATTTATTATGCTAATAAATTATTTAATACAGCGTGTTTTCTCGTTACCTTAAAGTATATTCATCATATTTTTTACTACTTTTTTACATTTGCATTTTCGGCGAGTCTTTAAAAAACATGGATAACATATGTTTTTTTTTTTGTTCTGTTGTTTTTTTTTTTTTTTGTTCTGTTACTAATTTCTGAGTTCTGAATGTCCTTGAAGCTGAGGTATTACGTTCTTAATGCATTTGTCAAAATTTTTCACTTGAATTGCTTTTAAATCTCAACCCAAAGTTTTTCTTGTGTTACTAAGAACTTTTAAAAAACTTTTAAATGCTTTAGCTTTTTCGCTGGAACCAAAGTCTGAAGCATATAATCCAATTTTTTTCAATTTTCAAATAACAAAAGAATCACCGTTTGCTGGTATTTTTCGAAACCATAAAGAGGTTTTATTTTAAGAATATATTTATAACCTTTATATAAACAATTACGGCTTAAATGCACCAGAGACATAGGTCGATATTGTTAAGAAACACAAACATTACA
Organism: Meiosimyza platycephala; assembly: GCA_963662105.1. NCBI lineage: Eukaryota > Metazoa > Arthropoda > Insecta > Diptera > Lauxaniidae > Meiosimyza > Meiosimyza platycephala. Next base: position 77,960,383 of record OY759211.1, on the reverse strand, counting down.
GTTCTTCATATATTGAAAATTTCGTAGCTTTAAACTTTAATAGCTGAAATTTTGTAAAGATAATCTTTTCTTTATATTAAAATTGAGCTGGGATGTGAAGATAATGTGATCTCCCTACCATAAGTTCTGAGCAGACATTTGAATAGATTTTATCTTTTGTTCAAATTTTTCTTCACGGTTCAATCACTTTTTATCTCTTTGGCCATCCCCAGATACGCTTATGCCATTAACTAGGGTTGGTCATTTACTCTCCTGCGGTCACAATCTATGAAACGTGCCATCAGTCGTCCCGCCGTGCAGTTGTTGATTTCTATGCGCTGGTTCGTTGAAAAATGAATATGTAAGAGACCCAGTCGGAATCAAAGGTGCAAAAACAAAACAAATGTGCGCAAATGAGTTGCGCGATGCCAGTTGTGAAAATTTCAGGTCAAAGACATTATTTCTGCGAAAGGTAATTTTTTACACAAGTATTATTGACTTGTAAAAAAAATTAGAGACTAAAAAACTGCTCTTGTGTGCATCATTGTTGTAAAAAAAAACTCATATTCATGGAAAAATATATTTAATTCTCGGAAAAATACTTTTTGTTTTATTGATGAATTTCGAGTTTAATAATTTTTTGTGTAGCCATACGATACTTTCACAGTTTATTTATTTATTAACATTAGTGATGCACGAATTTCTACTGGGTAATGTTTTCTTTACGTGGAAAAGTTAATACATTACCATAAACAATATAAATGCAATATAAAATATCTTGTTTTTTGCTTCTTTAATTTCAGATCAAATCTTAAAACTGTGATTGGAAGCATTTGCTGTTGCTCGGCCTGAATATTTGTCATATAAGAAAGGTAAGTTGATATGATTTTTATAAATACTTATTGGCATCAAACTCCTGGCTCCATATCCAATTTTAATCAGAGTTTCCCAGTGAACTGTTTACAATTTGATAATCTAAATATCTTATGGGCTCTGAGACAGAACAAACAATTACTCTCATAGGTTTCAATATCATTTTTATAAAATATATTTAATTATGAATTTATTTCAAATAATTCTATGTACTTTTGAACTTAAAGAAAGACTGCAAGTTTATTCGAATTTTTGGTTAGGTATATATATTTCAGTTAAACTATCCTCTTGCTAGACTTACGCAAATTTATTGTGTGCTCATAAATTCACCATCTCTGTAGAAAGAGAGAATGTAACTTTTTGCGAGCGCGACTTAGATTGGTCTCATTTTGCATATTTCCAACTTAGTCTCTTGAGTTTTTTTACGCCACTGTTGAGTGTACTCTTAAGTATCTACAATATAACAGACAAAATCACTGTAAGTAAAAGTTTAAAAATACAGTGGTGGCTATGCTTGTGTAGAAGTACTTTTTCTGTGTGATCCAGTAAAAAATGTACAGACTTTGACTCTAGAACTTGTTTGTTGTGGAAAAAAATCATATTCTCTTACCCCCATTAGCTTAGTAAAATTTTTTAACACCAAAGTGTTTCGATGGAATTAAATTTCAATGAATAAGTTAAGTCAAAATTTAAGATATGATATGTAAAATAAAATGTTGAAGACAAACAAAATGATCTATCTCAAAGCGTGATTCGTAGAAATAATGAGTGACAAAGTTGAGGTTTTGGAAATTATTAACCACGTACATATGTACATACATATGTATGTCTCCAAGACTAAACATAATTGAGCTAAATTAAGATAATTTATGTTAGTAATCTAAAATTACCCCAAAACTACACACAATATTACTGTGATGGGTATAATAAGATAAATATATACTTTTAATGACACTCATCATCTCTTATAGCTTAAATCTCATGAACTGTAACCGCGAAGGAAAATTGAGTTTTCGTTTTTTTATAACAAATTTTTTCAGTTACTTAAAGATGCTCATAAAGAATAACCCGTGGGTGACAGAGATTTCCACGCACAATGATTCATTCATTCATAATGTGATTTCGATTAATGTTTTCCTATATATGGAAGTATCGCTATTGTTCAAAAACTAAATAAGTAGTTTTAAATTGCTTCTTTTTAAGAGATAATAAAAATCCGGGTTTTATTGGAAGTCGAAAAAATGCACTTCCGGAAAATGTGCTTCCGTTCATGCAGAAAATATATGCTCTCATAAAATCAAAACTTCCAGTTAAGCTTCCACTTTGAAATATGCAAACTTCACTCTTATAAAGCGCTCTTAAGCTTTACTTAATTTTTAGTGCGCTCTTTGCCTTTCGATAAGCTCTCTCAAACTTTACTCTTAAATTAAGCTTTCAAACATGCGAACTGGTCTAAAATACTATGCTCATTTGAGAGAAAATCTGATTTTTGTTAAAATCAGTGCTGCCACTAAGACAAATTCTCAATCAAAACCTGCAGCAAAATTTAACATAAAGTAATTAACTTTTATTTAAAATAATTCACAGATTTTACCAGTCAGTTTTTTGAGGAACAGTCCCTTTTTTGTTCGGAGTTATGTTTCGTCAGTAAAATAATTTTCATAAATTTCACAAACACAGGATGGAGCCTTTATATTGACATACTATGCTGGGTCGTTATTAAGAACTGGAAAAAAATTTACAGAAATTATGAAGCAAAAATTTTACAAAAATCAGATATGCAAAATAAAAATGCTGTACAATATAGTGTGGAATGCCCCATATACTCGGCTGATTGAAAAGTCTCTGGCCTAGCAAATAAAAAACACATTTTTTTCGGAAAATTTGATTTTATTCTTCAATATACCTAATCTCCTTTTAGCTCAATACAAGTATAGCGGGCCTCGAGCATTTTGATGCCTTTCTTGTATTAGTCGCCATCAAGTTCCTCAAAATAGATGTCCGTATCGGCAATGACCTCTTCATTCGAGTGAAAGCGCTTACCAGCGAGACATCTTTTCAAGTTTGGAAAAAGATAATAGTCGCTGGAGGCCAAGTCCGGAGAATATGGTGGGTGGGGCAGCAATTCATTCAATTTTGCCATTGCTTTGAATTATCGGCACGATGTTGCTTTTAACCAATTGTCAGCAAACGCGGCACCCTTAGCGCGCACATCTTTTTCATTTCGAAATGCTCATGCAAAATATTGAAAATACTACCGATCGACAACTTCATTATGTCTGCTAGCTCTCTGCCTTTCACTTTGTGGTCTTTCAAAAGGATCAGATGGATTTTCTTGATCTTTTCTGAGGTGGTAGCCTCATTTGGCCCGCTCGAACGTGGTGCATCACTTGTGCTCGTACGACCCATTTTAAATTCAGCAAACCATCTATAAACAGTTGTTTTCGACGGAGCAGATGTGCTGTGAGGTTTTTAGACCCATTTAAATGTTCGCTAAAACACACAGAGGTGATGTACTTTGGACAGCTGTGAAAACCAACAACACTTGACAGATGTTAATGAAATTTCACATGTAGCCTTTTGAGGGATAGGTGCTGTCAAAACTAATAAGGATTCGATATTTGTGGCTCCCTTTCTGTGTCAGGCCCGGGACTTTTCAATCAGCCTAGTGCAGTTGAGGAAATTTATATTAAAATGTGAAAGTAAAGTACAGGTTTTTAACAGAATTTCAATATGCTAGAAATGGTTGAATTTTAACAATAATTTGGTATAATCCCGAACTGTCCGCAAAAAGCAGCTCCATCCCTGCATAGACTAAAAATTCCCGGCAATTAAGCATCCCTGATCACAATTTCATTTGTATTAGCGCTCATTGCACTCGCTCATTTGAAGTAAAACTTTGAAATTTACTTTAATTGTTGCTCGCCACTCGCAGCAACAGCAGCAAAGCACCAGGCAAAGTAACGTGTCAAAAGAACACAATAACAAAAAACAAAAGTAACGTGTAAATGCGAGAGTAAAGCTTTTCGAAAAACTCACTCCTTGTTGCTCTGGATTGCTAAACAACAACAAAATGATGCCTCGACTCTCGCTAGCTGGACGAAGAAATTAACTAACGAACGAGCAAATGTTTTCGAAATAACGAATGCACGAACGAAAGTGCATTCGTTATAATAACAAAAACAACAACAACAGCAACTACTGACATTTGCTGCAAAACTATTTTATTATTTTAATTTCGATTTTCATTTCTCGCTTTTTTGTTGTTGTTGTTGTTGCTAGCATTTTCTTCGTAAGCTGCTGCTGCTGCACTCAATTTTCAACGATGCGCCGTCGCTGCAATGGCATCGTGTTCTTACTGTTTTCCTGCTGTGTGGTTCTAAGATTCTATGTTGGGCTTACTGATGCTTCTTCCTTTTTAAACGAATGCAGTCCGCAGCAGAATTGCAATCGCTTAAGAATTTGGTTTGCTACCAATTTTAGTCTCGAGGCGACAACGTGTACGAGAAGGTCGCGTTAAAAATTTTTGCATTAAAAAAAAAAACAACAAAAAAAGTTACTGCAAATATTTATAAGAAATTTATCAATAATTTCCTAAGAAAATCAAAAAATTATAACAAAATTGCGACAAAATCCAACAAAAAGAAGTTTGAGTTTTTTTTTAAACTCATTTAGAACGCAATTTCGCAACATTTCGCTATTTATCGCCAGCTATCGCGTAACATTAACACCTGATCGCGTACGTTGTGTTCGTTCGTTTGTTATTTGCCTGTCGCTACATTTTGCTCGTTCGTTTTAACGCGTGTGATCAGTTTAGTTTGCTGCCGGTAGCGTATTTTGTTTCATCCCTCAGTGTGTGTGCTGCTGCATTTGTGTTTTACTTCGCAAAGTGTGAAAAATTATGACTTAAAAAATATACAAAAAAAAAAAAGAATAAAATTCTGCATAGGTTAGTGTTACAAAACAATTTACAACACTTTTTATTTTTTATATTGAACTAGTTATTTTTGTCAAGGGCTGTAAGTGACATTATTGTTTTTTTAAATGAAATTAGGTATGCGAATGAATAGGGCGAACATTAATTTACTAATTGGAAAATATTTATTTTTTATAATTTTGAATATTTAGAATAAGCGCTGATATTTAGAATGGCGCTCAGAAATGGTCCTCCTATTTTTATTTGTATACGACCATTTATTATCACTGAAATTGTTTAATGAGTTGTCACATTATGGCGCTTAAAGTCACACTTCCATTGGTCTTCTCTTATTAAATTCATGATAAGAGTGCCTTATCATGGTATTGTTGTTGCATCGTAATTTTGCTAAGAGATGATAAAAGGTACTGTGACTTTAAGCGCCATTATTTCTAAGCCCGTTGGCTAATTATTGTAAAAATGGTCGCATTTTGTAGAAGACATACATACATACACTGTCGATAAAACGTTTGTATAATTACTAAGATTGCAATTTAAGGAATATTTTTTTTTTCGACATTTTAGAATTCAAAAAAGAATTTGATTGGCATTGAAATTGTAGACAATATTTATTTTTATTCTATAAATGGAAACATAATATTATGTATTAGTGTGATTAAATTTTTTTTTTTTTGCTCCAAACAGGCTTTTTAGTTCTTATACGATTTGTATGGAAAGAAATCGCTTACTAGATATTTGTCTCTATATCTCGTGATAAAAAAAATCTTATAGAAGCGAGACCTAGCTCAATGGAAAGGGCATACAATTTTCTAAAAATAGCTTACAAGGAGAGTTCATAATATTAACACTGACTCCTCGAGCTTTTTAATTTTCCATACGATTTATATGGGAAAATATGTCTTCTTAGACAGTTTCGAATAAATCTCATATAAAAAAATATATACTAACTCCATCGGAAAGAACATAAAATTTTTTACAAAAAGAAGCAACAAAAAAAAAAAATCAAAAAAAGAAAAAATTTTTTTTTCTCATTCTTTGAATTATACTATCATTTGGGATAGATTTCGAGCTGGAATATTATATAGTTTTATATATATATACATATATATTTTTATAGCAAAACAACAAAATTAGGTAAAATCCGGTTATTTTTGAACATCGAGACGGGCTTTCGCAAGGCAACTCGGATTAGTTTCAACAAAATGCATTACTATTTTTCCGGTATATCTTATCCTGTAATCTTCTACAATCGACTTTTCTAAATACCAGTAGTTTTATATGCTGCAGCTATAATTTTTAATTGCCTCGAGAGACCCGCTTAAGTGACTAAACCGCTTAAGAACCTCAAAAAGTTGACATTATGGTTGAGCTACTTAAGCGGGATTTACTGTATTATATAAGGAGAACATTTTTTTTTATAATTTAATGACAATAACTTCTAAGCCATTCTTTTTTGCGCTCCTTAAATGTATGAAAAATTTATTCATTAACTTTCAATAATAGCGACGATGTTTTTAAATTGTTTTTTAATTGTTTAAAGTTCATTGATTCGCAAGTAAGTTGCTGTATTTGTATTTTTTAATAATATGTATTTACATATGTGAACTTAATACGTACCATCTAAAACTTAATTTTTAAAGACATAAATTCGGTACAAAAAACTTAAAACCCTTTATAGTTTTTGAGTTCTATATTTAAAATAATCTCTTGTAAACTCTTCGAAACTTTGAACAATCTTATGTATTTCAAAAATCCATAAGTTTTCCAAAAAATGTAGCATTAATCGAAACTTTTATTTTTATAATAGATCTTGCTTAACTATTTGATTTTCTTTCAAAAAATGTACCACTTGTAGTTTTATAAGCAAAAATTTTACTACTGATGCTAATTTCCACGTGTCGATTTTTCAAAGAAAAATAAATTTTTTTTTTAAATTTTTGTAAAAAGAAGATGTTTTTAATCAATTGATTTGCTGCAAATGGCGCAAATATGTTTTTGTTTAACATTAAAATTACAACAAAAGGCACTTTTCTTAGCAAATGTATCATATACCAACATTGCACCTGATGTTAGAGAAACTTCCTTGATGGTTTTTTAAAGACTTAGTTTATTTAAAGGGTGGCAACGCTTTCTACGGTTTTAATTGAATGAATCTTTTTTGCTTTTAACGTTTGATTGATGCCTTTATCACGCTAAAACACTTCTTTTTTGTGACATTTTTTATCTGGCCCTATGGCAGCACTAGAGTCTGGAGTATGTTCGTCAATTCCAGATATATACGCAGAACACAAACAAGTTTCGGAGTGACTAAAATACATCTACTTGATTTGAACTGTATATATTTCAGGCATCGTTGAAGAAATCAGACGTACAATCCAATGTATACAAAACCAAATATCCAGCATGAAGGAAGTTGTGTGATATTTAAACGATGCACTACATATAATGCTATGAAGCTATTTTTTGTGAATTAAAGTGAGCATGATTACGCCAGAGAAAAGACTCACACACGTATTTTAAATTTTAAGGTTGTCAAAGGTCAGATAAAATGTGCCAACAGATTGTTATTTTCAGAAAGAATTTAAAAAATTTTAATGTAGACTTTCCCATTCTCCAAATTTAAGTCCATCAGATTAACTTTGAAATATTCTGAAAACTCAAGTATACAAGCTTTTTCACCTTTTGAACAAATCATATATTTGAAAAATCGTCGATACCCATATGAAAATATCAGTATTTGGGCACCAACCATAAAATAAACCCAATTGGTCAAAAAAGATATGCCAATGAATGGAATTTCACTTTTATCTTGTAGCCGAAATTATTAGTAAACAAATCTTTTTATTCTTTGCAAAAAATTAAGTTTTAATTATTCTCTTCATTAAAAAAATTACAATATCCTTTTATTTCTACTGTACGAAAATGAAAATATTAAATAAATTGTCTGAAGGATATTCAGTTAATACTACTTCCATGACAATTCGTTACCTCAGGATAAATCAGTGATTTTTTCAAGGTTGAAGTTAAGAAATCTGAATTTTTTTAATCGAACTGTAAAGCCATGAAACATTTTGCAATTCAATCTCTGGTAAAGTAATTCTAATTAAAAGGAGCTGAACTTTTACTAAACTCACGCAATATGATTTGGCAGTAACGGCGAAATACTTTTGCTTTTTTTTGGTCATAACTTGTGAACTCTACGAATCGACAAGATCGGAAAATATGTTAGAGAAACCTGATGATAAGCGCTTTGATGGTACCTGCAGATCGATATAGTATGCAGAGATAGAAAGTGATATGTCAGAAATCGTATCGAACTGACAAAGCATAAAACATCGAGCCACGGAACGAAATAGCTATGAAAACTTATGTCAGGCCCTACGTTACTAACTAAGTTATAAAATAATAGTAGCAGTAAGGACGCTTATATAATCTAGCACATCTGTGAACTCTGAAATAAAAGACCAAAGAATTGATTTTGTGTATAAAGTTTGGTCCATAAAATCCCTTAAAACCGGCGATGCAGAGTCTGAGATATAGTTTTGTTCAGAAATATTTTAGATCCATTCAAGAGGAATAAATTTGCAAAAGGCATGATTGTGAAAATTTGTATGTACTACAAGCTCGACAAAATATAATATGAACGGGATTGCTTAACTTTGACCCTTAAAAAGCCTCTAATTTTACCTAAAGCAGTGAAGACTTTAGTTTATGGTTGTTCGAACTTTAAAAAAATTCATACAAAAAAATTTTCAGTTTCTAGCAAATCAAAGTTTTTATGAAACGAAATTATTTTAATTTTTTTATATATAAAGGCTAAAATCTATATTTCCTTATATAAAAAAAAAAATTTTTTTTTTTTTTGTTTAAATTAAAGTTCTAAATCTATAGCGATCTAAACTAAAATAAAATATGAAAATATTTTAAGTTTTATATATTTTGTTTTAGGTTATAAGTTAGTTTTATTCGTTACTCGTGAATAGAATTGTTGTTTTTTTTTACATAAAAATATCCATTAAAAAAAGTTTCTTGAGAATATTTTTTAAAAAGACATGAAGCTTTTAAAAAGAACGTACTTAGAAAAAAAAATTTAAACTAAATAGTTTTTGAAAAAAATATTGTTCAAAATTTCAAAAAAACTGGTGGTGATTAAAAAACAGTTGTTTTGGAAATGTCTGATAGATATATGTTTTTAAATCCTTCCAACCAGCGGCTTAATGTACTTACTTTTTTCTAAAATAAATATGAAAAAATATGAATTTAATAGATTATTTTTTTTTTTAAATTAAAATAAAATAAAAGTTAGCTTTTGATAACAATAAGCAAAAATAAGTTTTTATGTTAACAGGCGAAAAAGATAATTAAAAAGGGTTAAAACATTTTTAGATTTTAGTACGAATTTTTTTTTTTTGATTTAAAAAAATGTTTAAGCCAACTTTATTATTAAAACATTTTTATTTTTAAATTAGCTTAAATTGAAACATTTCTGCATAGTAAAATAATTTGTGAAAAAAAGTGCAAAGTTAAAGAATTTAAACAAATAACTTGAAAATGAAAATTTAATGTTGAGAACAAGATTTCAAAAATCTCAAACTCTACCAACTTTTTCAACGTAAGCAACTCAGTTCCAGCTTGTTTTCCGATCCCAAGGATTTTGAAAAGTAGGTAAGAAAATATGTTTTTTGTAAATTTTACTTTAATTGAAAATAATATGTATATTTTTAGCTTATTTTTTAAAGAGTGTTTATTTTAAGAAACCTTATATTTTATCAAAAACTTTAAATTGCGTAGCCCTTGCTTATATCTGCCAATAACAGAGGCACACAAAAATGAAAACAGTGTCCTGATGGTCAGAAAAATTCTATGTATTTGGATAGAGACTTGAAAGTCCATTAAAAATGTTTGCTTCCATCCAAGTCGTGTAAAGTGTAAAAGATTAATAACTCAAAATCATGAGAAGTTTCTAACATATCGCTCCATTTTTATCGTAGTGACATCATTTAAAAGCCAAACTTAGGGGGGAGAAAAATAAGTTAATGTCGAAAGTCGTATTTTTTTTTTAAAAATTTAAATTTTGCGCTGAATGAATTGTTGAACAATTTTTTTTGAAAATGTGCCTGGAAAATATGGTATAGCTAACAGTGATCAGTTAACGCAATCGTCTCGTGATAATAAACTCCTTACATTCCAAAATGAACGCTATGAATGTGGTTGCACAGCATTGGCTGCACAGCCAATAAGATAATAGTTTTATTGAATTTCCCGGGTCAGCTCAACTCCTGAAACAGTGACGTCAATTAATCGCCAAGATAAGCAATTTGACACTTTTGGACATTTTTATTTGATGCTTTCTCAGCAACAACAATCTGGCAACTATTCCAAAGCTTAAGGACGAGTTACGAGTACCAAGGCAAATTAGTGATGTAAACTCTACTCTGCAAAGGACGAGTTGTACCGTAATGTCATTGAAAATATATATATAAACGCGTAGAAATTTGCCGCAAAATTCGTGAGAAATAAGTAGTTGCCCGATATATTTTTTCACATATTACCTTGAGCTATCAGGTTGTGCGGAAAGTAACTTTGTTTTTTTTTTTCAACAGAGTAGTTAATTTTATTTTTTCGCCATATTTACCTTTTTCATTGTCGAATATCAAGCGAACGTCAGTGAAAAAACTGATTTGCAAAATTTTGCTAAGACAGCATTGAGTTGAAACTGCATCACGTTCCGGAAGGCCAGTTGAACAAAACAATGGTATTGATTGATATAAATAGCTGAATAACAACCCGTGAGATCGTTGAGAGCTTAAGTTTATCGAAAAATTACCACGTTTGTACGTTTGATTGATTGTACGCAAATATAGCTATTTCACTGACTGTATTTCTGTTGGTTTTGAATGTTTTTTTTGCTTGACTTTGTCAGCGTAAAAGCTATATGTGCTTACAATGTTTTTATATATTTCCTATGATAAAATGTTATTACGAAAATAACGGCAAAAAATGGTATGCAAAATGCAAGCAGGATTTGCAGAAAGTAATTTGGAATGTTGCTGTTGTTATTTGCTTTGAAAATAGTACCGTAGAGTGGCTTGGCAATGATGAAAAAAAAAGTTTCACATTTTAATTTTGGAGAAAAAAAATCTCCTGATCTCAAATGTGCGTTAACAGGCATTAAACTCATGTCATTTCTTTATCATATTAATATAAATCCACAGTAAAATTTTAAGCGTAAAAAACATTGGGGTTTTTGAGAAAATCAGCCCTGTTTTTTTCATAAAAAGCGTTATAACTCCGTCAATTTTCAACAATTTCAAAGGTTCTGACAGAGAATCAGAAGTTCAAATGACAAAAGTTAATTATTTTGATTTGAATGAAAATGCGACTATTTTGAAACAATTTTCAACGATTTTTCAAGTTCTGACACTAAAACTTTAAATGGGCATAACTTCGTAAAAAATAATTTTCAATCAAATCGGGGAACGGTATATTTCCTTAATTATGTACTTTGAAAAACAACATATATAATCGGCAACCAATTCCGCAATTTGAAGTCACTCCGACTGCATGGTTTGAGATGGATTTGGTCCTATATTAAGTGATAGGACCGCCTGCACGCTCATCCTCTTTAGGGTATGTTCCCCTGTTTAGAAGTTCTTTTAATTTGCGGAAGTTTTTTTTTTATTTGATGCATTAAGAAAAAATATAAATTTTTTAAGTTCAATGACTACAGACTTTTAACTAACAGTGCGATTAACATTCCCTTCACTTTTACTACTTGAATTTTCTTACTTTAACCATTGTTCCAATTTTAATTTTTTTTTACTTAACAACCATTTATTTGTATCTTTTAGTTGCACACAAAATGGTATCAATTTTAATGATCTCATAGAGTTGCATACGGGACGCCATGCTGCCAGTGCCGCTAGACATTAGGCATTAGATACACAGATACAAAGATGCTGTTGCTGAAGATATACATTGTACATATAGTACGTGCCCATAGCGCACATTTCAATTTCAATCCATGAATTCCATTGGATACGTAACAGTTTCAATTTCAAATTTACTTTAAGATACTCGTATTCCTACTTGTACATTTATGACTTTTTCCGCTTTCGATTTTTTTTGCTGTGCTTTTCTTATTTGCCTGATGCTTCATTTTATTATTCATTTTTCTTGCGCTTTCTTTACTTTTCCGTCTTGTCGCATTATTTTTGCAGTACGCGCAATTTGCAAGAAAATACTGTGGCACCCTTAATGTATCGAAGCGGGTGTGTGTGGGTGCAAACTTATGGATGTGCGGAAATAATCGAATTAGTAGAGATGAATATTTATGTTATTAGTTTATTACTACATATATGATAAATCGTGGTGTGATCAGAATGAAGTTCCGAAACAATTTTTATTCAGAATGCTACTTTTAAACCTACTCAACAAAAAATGGTTCAGACAGAATTATATCATCATGTCTTATGCAGCAGTATATGATTTCTCGATAACATATTACCTATTACCACTTTCACTTAAGAATACTTTGGCGAATATCTCGCACATCACCAACAACTAAAAATGTATGTAACTCTGAGTGTAACCGTAACTGCGTGAAATTAAATTACAGAAACTAAGCAGCGTTGGCACAAGAAATCTAACGCAAAAAAAAAAAAGAAAATCCAGAAGATGAGATAAAAGTTGCACTGAAATTGTATCTGAATATCTGATTATGCGTAGCTATGTTATGCACGAGAGTATGGCAATGCCTGTTGTTGGTTGGTTTTGCTTAAAATTTTTTGCTACATTTAATTTTACTTGTGCTGAAAAATTTAAATCTAGTGATTATTTTGTATAATATCTTAAAAATGTAGTTGAATTTTTTTAGTTTTCTTACTTTCACTTTATTGTAGATATGAAACAAAATTAGTTTATAGCACGCTTGAAATATTTTCTATCCATTTATGAAATTTGATTAAAAATCGGTCATGTTTAATGACACGAGACTTGTATCAAGTTATGCAATGATAATTGCCATATGATATGACTCACAAAGCTGATCTACAAGATTGGAAAGGTTAATGTACAATTTCTTGTAAGCTGACTTTGCAAGCTTATAAAAAATGCACAGTTACTCAAAGCTTAGAGGTATAATAAACTGACATTTTTCTTAAAACATTGCAATCCATAAGTCGTTCGCCTTGATTTTATTGTTAGCAATTGTTAGTTGAAAAAATTGTGATACCGCTTAGTGCGATCTTGTGCAAGGACATAAAAAACTAAAATTATAAATGTTGTTGACATTTCAGCTACCACAATAATGGTAAGACCAGACATGCTGTTTAATTGTTAAGCAATATAATATTTATTGCTTAACAGCATAAGCTTTAAGCACTTAATTTAAATGAAAATAAGTTATGAAATTTCATAATCATTTCCCTATTGCACAATTAAAAATTATTGAATTCCAAACTTTGACAAAGCTTAATGTACTAGTCTGTGCAGTATATTGACCTAAAGCAACATGCAATTTTTTCGTATTGTTTTGCTAGCCACTTAAAAGTTGTTTGAATTAAACGCTGCACCTTTAAACAACTTTTTATGACACGAAATGGACTTGAGGTAGTAATAAATCTTTTATTTTTATGTTTGAACAATTGATTATTTTTGCATCGGGTTATACAATATAAATTTTATTTTATTTATGTAGGTACAGAAATATATTTAATGTAACTTTCAGCTGCAAAATTCAATTAACTTTTGTAAAAGTTTGCAGCTATTAATTGGGCCACTTATTTATCTCTGACAATCTAAGCATTGGCCTATTTGTAATTGAAGAGCTAGTAGAAAAGAAAACGAGTATGGCAATAACTCCAAGTCAACACCTTCCTATAACAGTTCAATTTCTTGCAACCGTATACAGCTTGAAGATTTAAAACCATCCTAATGTCGATAGGACCGAAAAATTTAATAAAGTGACCCCTGCGTTCGGTAAAAAACTATAAAAATATTTTTAAAAATAGTTCTAATGGAGTAATCGAAATACTTCAGCTGGAAAAATTTAATAATTTTTTTCAAGCTTTAATTTTCTGACATAAGGGTAGTGCATTAGGATGGTAGGAACTGAGATCTCGTGGATAAGTTTAAGAACGAGGTACTTGATGTCAATGATCTTTGGATCAAAAAGTTGGTCTACTAAAGACAAAAACATTGATATATCATACTTTAAGATCGGACTGTAAATGCCGAAGATAGTGCTACCTCTATTTTCGACCAAAAAAAAAAAAATTTTTTCGAAATTACATTGCATAAATGATTCGGATTTGCTGGTGTACGGTGAACTTTTTTTTTGCCTGTAAGGTGGTACGGCCTACTGTGCATGAACCGCTTTATAGCAATGCACTCATACAGTTTTTTAGTTTGGATTTACAATAAGTATGTAATTTATGATGTATTCTCAGTCCTAGATTGTCGACTAGTTTTGGCCTGATTCAGTCGAGGACTATATGAATACATGTTATTGTAAACGTAAGCAGATATTGAGCAATTCTTAGTTAGAGCTCGTTGTGCTCTCCTGCAGTATTCAAAAAACTGATGATTTGATTAATGATTCTTATAATTCTATTGTTTCAAAATATGCTGTGTTTTCTAGTGCAGGCAAAGGCTAAACAGTTCCCAAAGACATGCTCCGGAAACTTTTTGTCTACCGGACAATATCAGCAGGATACTCAACTACACCTTTTGCCTCTAGGTGGTCGTTCAATTTTCTGTGATCCTTTTATATGCCTACAATTATTCTTGAGCTATTTTTTGTGTAACGATCTTTGAGTTTATTGTATTTACCGAAAAATTCATTTCCTGAAGTAATTATGATGATTCCAGTCATATTTTCTTCCCATTGTTAGATTCTTTCTTCAAAATTTAATCCGTAAGTCTAGTCTGGTCTTATTCCAAAACAAAACTAGAAAAGGAAATGAAGAACAGTTTCTCGTCAATTTGTCAGCTCTTTTCGCTACTGTCCGCAGTTATATGTTCTGGAGCCTATAGTCGATTAACTTTAGTGTTCTTACCAATATTGTTTAGATCTACGAGTACAATACAATCCCAGACTATTATCGATATAACTTCAAGAGCCGATAATGTTCTTAAGGCAGCCCGATAGGATAACAAGGTGCCGGTTTTTGTAACGTCAATTTAAATTCAGCTGTACACTAGGGTGTTTCATTTTTTCGAAAGTCTGATTTTCATACGACTTTGCTTACGCCTCGAGTCCCAGTGATGTAAATGATATGTATATATGCCAAATTTCAAGAATATTGGATAATATTTAGAGTTTGCACACTTTAATCAGTTTAGTGAACGAAGGCAAAAGTAAAAACGATTTTTCTATGTAAATTAGTTATGTTGGTATAAAAGTGCTCAATGTGTGCAACCTCTAAATGTTATCTAATCTTCTTGAAATTTGGAATATATATCTTTTACATCACTGAAAATCGGGGCTTAAGCAAAGTCATATGAAAATTAGACCTTCGAAAAAATGACACACCCTACTGTACACATGTACTTATGAGAAATGTTTCTATTTAAAAGTTTTCCTATATTTGCTGCAACAGTTGTAACCCACTCTAGCGAAATCACTAATAAGGTTTTTTTGATAGATTCTTGTATATGTATATAAAACTTGTCCATATTGCTGCCGTTTTAAGATTCGCAAAGCTATCAGACAGAAAATTAAATCTCTGCCAAAAATATAAGATTTAAGTTAAATCTAAAGGCTTATTGATACAAAATGAAATAATTTCTGAGCATAAATAATTCAAAAATTAAAATCACGCACTCAATATAATACCATACAAAAGCCAATTACTTACAACGCAAAACAAAGTTTATCTTTTTTTTTTTTGCAAAACAATTCACGGCCAATTATGCCTGTTGAATATTAATTTTAGTGGAATCAAAAAAGTTTTAAGGTTAAAATAAGAAAAAAATCATATTGAAATTTTTAATTGCAAACACTTAAGTGACCTTCAACTTTAGCAATGGAGAAGTGCAAAACAAATAAAGTCTGGTTTATTAAAACGGAGACCAGAGAGAGCGACAGACAAATTGTCTGAATGGATTGAATTTTTTGATAAAATATTGTTTATAGATTTTGTTTTTTGTTGAGTCACAGTAATTTGTCGTATGAAGATCAGCACATACTTTATTTTTCTTCTAATAATGAAAATTGCATCAAATGAACTTTAACCAATAAGTAGTATACTATGAACATTTTTAAACAGACATATTGTAGGCGTTAACATTTAAAAACCATTTACAATCTAATGCAAACAAATCGTTTATAGCATGAGACAATGATGATAAACTATAGGTGACTCTCGTACGTCCGTGACAGTTTCCGCTAATGCAGCGATTCTTAAGCTGAGAGATTTTTAATAAGTAGCAAAAATTTATTTGTATTTTTCATACGTTTTAAGGAGCTATTGAAATGCGACTATTGCTATTGAATTTGCAACATCTACTCTTTTTTTCGATTTATTTGGATATATCAGTGATAATATTATTTGTAAAGCGAAAGAATTTGTAGCTTGAGAACGAAAAATTTGACTTATGCTTAAAAAAATTTTGAAAAATATTATTATGAAATCCTTAATTATTTTTAGATATTTCAGTTCTACGAAAAAGTTGTCAAAACATAAAATTTTGGAATAAGTTTGTCTTTCAAAACGAAATATTTTAATGCTCATAATGGTTAAAAGGTAAATGATATCTTGACTTAAATTTCAATATTGGACAAAACTAAGTTTTTTATTTATCTCTTTATTATGTTTTAATATTTTCGTAAACCTCTGAAAAGTTTTGGAAAATTCGGAAAAATTAAGGGCTTTCAGATTTCATCCGATATTGATATTCGTATCTTTTTTAATTTTTTTTGTACTGATTTATAAAAAAATTTAAGATATGGATATTTTATTTTTTAGCCAATTTTAGTATTTAAATGAAAATACACTCCAAGAGATAAAAACCTAAAATTGTTTTTTGTTTTGTTTTTTGAAATGACATTTTTTTTAAAGTTATTACTACAGAGAAAATTATTATTTTTATAAAAATAATCGCTTATTTTTCACAATTAACTTCATCAAAAAATTCAAGGTTATTTGACTAATGACTTTCTTCCAGTAATTATACTCACTTAAGTACTAATTTTCCTACCCGAAATTTCTATTACTTTGAGTAATTTGAATATACGGAATAATCTTGTTAAATCAATTTCCTCATTTCTTTGAGGTATAACTTCAATATCGCGTATTTTTAGCTCTACTTCTTACGATTTCTTTAAGTATTTCGTTCTAATCTGCTTTTTTTAGTACTTCTTCTTTTTTAAATACCTATGTACTTACACTTCTTAAAGAACTTTTTGTTTATTCGGGAATCTTTCAGAAATTCTTATTGTTTCTTGTTTTTTTTTAAAAGTTTTCGCTTACATACTTCCCTATTTTCAAGTTTCTCTACTCCATTAAGCTCTTCGAATGCTTCCAGCACATCGAGTAGTTCTTCTTTTCAACTTCTTCTTCATCTTTGAGTCCTTAGAGTACTTCTTTTTCATTGAATGCTTCAATCTTTTCGGGAACTCCAACTACTTCGAAAGATTCTTTTATTTCAAATGTCTCTACAACCGCCAATGGGTCAAAGATGGACTACGCGGTAGGTTCGGAGGTCTATTCAAAAGGCAGAGAAATTTCTAAATTTTTTTGATTACCATACTCAGTCAGCGTCTTTCAAGCAGAAATCTTTGCTATTCTGGAAGCCTGCAGTTTAGTGGGCAATTCTAATATGGGAAAGCTAGCAATCTTCTCCGACAGCCAGGCCGCCATCAAGGCTTTGAACTCGGAGACGATAAAATCTAAATTAGTAGAACAAAGCAGGAAGGAGCTGACTACGCTAGGGCGTCAGCTCGACGTAACTCTCATATGGGTTCCAGGCCACAGGAATATTGAGAGTAATGAAAAGGCGGACGAACTAGCAAAGTGCGGTTCCTCTCTGGACGAAACTAGCGCTTGTAAGCGCGTGCATATACCACTGGGTACAGTCAAGAGAAAAGTCTTATCGCTTTTTCTTTCCGAGTCAGCAAAGAACTGGAGGACCCTTAAAGCCTGTAAAACATCTAGAGCAATTTGACAATTCAAAAAACACTGACCTACTGTCAAAGAGCAGAAATTCCATTGCGAGTATCACCGCGACTTGCACTGGACACTGGACTATCGGCAATCATGCTGAAAAATTAGCTATTCCATTTAACCCTTTTGGCCGCAGTTTTTTTAATGTTAACGAGAAAGAATCTGTCGAACATGTTCTCTGTAACTGCCCGGCCCTTGCCAGAAACAGGCTCAAATATTTAGGACAAACCTTCTTTAACAATCTATGCGATTTGACTGAAAATGACATCCGGTCGCTGCTTAAATACCTGATTCTTTTGACAACCCTCTTTATCAGTCGTTGCGGGTCACGTATGTGGTATTAAAATGACACAGCTAGTGCTACTTAAGGCATAAAAATACAGATCGTTCTTGGAATATTAACTTCGCATCGAGGACTTTCACTTCTTCTATTTATTGTTACCATTTGAGTAATATGAATGTTTAGATGGCTTTCTATCCCGCTAGGGTTTCTGCTATTTGGATTGCCGTTTTCGTGTAGAGAAGTTCTGCTTCTTTGAACTGTTCTTCTATAACTTTTTCTAGCAGGTCTCCCATACTCAATAAATCGACTTCATTGCATTCTTGTTCACTTGTGTTCATACGAAGGAGTTCCTTTGTGGGCTGTTCGTCTTCTATAACTTTTTCTAGTAGGTCGCCCATATTAAACAAATTGACTTCATTAACTTCTTGACCATTTGTGACCATGCCTTATTTTTTTTTTTGTTAATTATTTTCTACTATTCGAGTTCTTCACGAATTACTACTTCTCTTTTCATAAATTATTTTAAAATATTTTCTTAATTCAAAAAGTTTATGAAGCTATATAAATTAGTTTGAGAACTACTGCCCTTATTTGACAAGCAAAGAAAATTAACATAAAATGTTAAGGGAAAAAGCGATTTGTTTTTTTTTTTCTTTTTCTTCTACTAACATTCAAAGTCAATTTAAAATTCGTATTAAAAATAGCAAATTGAAATGGGCGGGCAAGTCTACTAGCAACAAAAAGCTGGACTGCTCAATAAAAATCAAATGAATGTATCAAACGGCAGGTACCTAGATATCTACATATACCTATACAGGTTAACGTAACTATCAGTCCGTCCGACCGTTTGTTTGTTTGTTTGTTTGTTTGTTTGTACCATACTGACAGTAAATGACAACGACGTCGACGATTGCTACTGACTATTTTGACGTGACGACGTTTAACTACAACGACCACCGCTACGATTCAGTGAAGCGCAAAGCGTCGGCGTGTGCCCAAATGTAGCGGCACGATTTTTGTCACGTCACTCTTGGTGTAGAGAGTTTTTAGATGGAACGAACGCGTGGGTGATTAAAGTGATGAGCGATGAGCTAATGTCATGCTTGACAAGATTTTTATTAAAATGCGTCAAACTAATGAGACGATAAGATTGAGCTGAATGAAAAATAAAGGGGTATAATAACATCTATATTAATTTTAAGTTGAGCGTTTAGTTATTGAATTGGAATTTATTGGGAAACTTTTAAATTTGAATTATTTATTGCACTTCGGTGATTTATTGCATATGCATATGTGGTCATGTTTGAGTTGATATTGCAGTCAATCGGTGACGTCACTGTTCAGTCATAGCGCCTGTTAATGTTAAAAAGGGCATCTTTTGGAATTCTTCTGAGATTCAAACCGATTGATGCCGAAATCGGGTGCCTTGATTTTGTGCTCTGCAAATTAAGCTGCCGAGGGTATTTGATTGAGAATACGTTTAAGGCAAAACAAAATTTTCACCATTCCTTACATACAGCTCTTTTCGTTCTTGTTAAAATAACCGCCGTTTTTATTGCAACACTCTGTATTTATAAATCAAAAATTTTTAACTTTAAATACAACCGCTTTTTTCATGCAATATGTCATTCAAGCTCGATAATATTTAAAAGTCTCATGTCTGAAATAATTATCGGTCAAAGGATGCCTTTTCCATGCAAACACCTACCTAAAGACTCCTCAATTAAATACAAAAACAAACATTGAGCTTCATTAACCACAACAAATACAATAAAAAGAGTGAGTAGTGAAAAGAAGCCTGAGGGATGAGTGGGAAGAGAATGCGCTCAATAAGGATTTAAGTACATCAATCAAAAGCAATACAAATAAAACGTGTTAAGTACGTATAAACACACATAAACACTCAAACATATACATACATACGTATGTATGTATAAACTAAAAAAACAATTTCCAACCATGTCGAACGTAACCTGCAACCAGTTAATTGCAGAAGCACCTTTAATTTGGCTCATTACAACAACTACAAATACAAGTTGCTACAACTGCTGTTGCTCCTGCCAATCTGGCTACCGACACTCTTGTTGTTGCTCATTAGCTCAGTAAAAGCTTGGAGGCGTAGTAATGTTGATGGGCGTGTTTTGTCCATGTGTGTTACACATTAACACAAAATTCGATTTGCTGTTTTTTTCTTTCTTTTTTTGCTTCTCATTTTTGCTGTTGAATGAGCGCTACACTTTATTTCATTTTCGGTAAGAATCGTAAGTGTGTTTTGGTCACTTCAGTTAGGATCAAGCTCATATGACACTTCTTTTTTGTTAAATTTTTTTAATAGTGGAGTGTCTTTAGCGCCTAAAATATGAATGCCTCGTAATTCAATTACTTTCAATTTATTAATGTGAAACCTTCTGAACTATATTTTATAGATAAAATATTAAAATTTTTACTCATTTTATTTCGTTGCTTTGCCGTGCCACGCCCCTACAGAAAAAAACGGTTCCACGAACTGATTTTAATGACATTTGCTTTGAAGATAGATTGTTCACTAAGAAAATGTATTAAAAACTCTTAGCGCTTTACGTGGGCGTGGCACCGCCTCTAGTGGAAAAAACGCTGCAGTCCCTACACCGATTTTGATGAAATTTGCTATGATGACTGATTCCTGACTAAAAAAATTTATTTTTTTAGGGCGGTGTCATGCCTCTTATAGGAAAAAAGTTTTCACTGCTAAGCTAATGGAACAATTTTGATTAAATTTAGTACAGAGATAAATTAAGCTCTTAAAAATATATGTTTTTGAATGGCGGTGCCACGCCTGTAATCAAAAGATAAGCTTTTACAGCCAAACTAATAGACTGATTATCATAAAGTTCGGCTTGGATGTGGAATGAACCATAAGAAAGGGATAGATTTTACTTTTTCATGCCATTTGAGGGAAAAACTATTTTTTTTTTAGAAAGTCAAGAACTGGTTCCGTACGACTTGATAACTCTGACTAGGATTGTGTCAAATTTGACACTCGTTTCGATGATACAAAATGCAATTGATATTGCAGCTCTTGATTTTGCTAGAGCATTCATCGACACTCGTTTCGGCTCTGTGATGAAGCTAAACCGGCTAAAATTTAATTTGATTTTGAATCTTAACTTAAATTTAATTTTAATGTCAGTTGAATTTTGAATTAAGTTTGATTTGAATTATTGTTTGGTGTGCGTGAAAATAAGAATTGCTGCGTGGTTACCAGACCATTGTAGCGTCTTTCAGGCAGAGGTTATAGCGATAGAAAAGCTAGCATCCTGGATAAGGATGAATTTTGAATCCAGAAAGGATATAAACATATATTCAGATAGTCAGGCTGCTATTAAGTCTTTAGAATCAGTCTTCCTTGCACTTGTCCAATTTCTCGCCATCGAAAAAATTATCAGCAAATATAAGTGTCATAACAGCTTAAGCATAACCTGTCTGTCATGAACTTAAGCCATGTTTTGCTGCAGTTTAAGGTAGGTTATTCAGCTTGGCTAAGTGTGCTTGTGTGCTTGTCTAACAAAGGTTTTGCCTTAACTCATGTTGGACGCATATGTTGTACTTAAACTTTCACTTGGGCAAATATCCTTGAAATGTTATTCCATTAAGTGATTTCATTAGTTTTTGTATCAACTTAAAACGAAATACATAGTTTCTTCGGTATTTGCTGTCCTGCTCCTTTCTTATTGTCTATTTGTTTATCCGTTCCCTCTGGACCGATTATTTTATTCTATTAATGTTTTACTTGCTAAAGCTGTTAAAAGCATTTCAAGTTTAACGCTCAACATTTTATTACTCAAGATTCTACTAAGTACTTGCTGTATTGCTTAAGGATTTCGAGTTGCTGAAAAGCAAAAGACTTTAACGTATTTAGGCAGCGCAACAACTGTTTCTCAAATATAATTAAATTTTTTTGACTCAATATAACTGATTGAAATAAAAAAAGAAAACTGAAGGACATATGGTTAAAGTGTTATCATCAGAAATCACTTGGATTTTAATTTGAAGACTTAAAGCTTATTTTGAGTATCTAGCAGCTTAAATTATTAAAAAACTTGAAAAATTTTAAATATTTTTAGATCTTCCACGATTAATTTAACGATTCAATTGTTTTAGAACTTTATGTTATCGTTGCGCTGCCTAGAAGGGGGACGGGGGGCGGGGAGGTGTGAGCTCGGAGATGTGCTTGCATCTAGTGTGCGCAGCTTCTTGCTGAATAGTCTTGCGAGCGAGATTTTTGTATAGCGGAGGAAGCGTGATCAATTGGCAGGATCAGAGCGGCGGTTAGTTAGGGTGAAGGCAGATTGTTAAGAAGTGTGTTGTATAGTCAGGCTAGGGTTTTTCGTTGAATGGTGCACGTTCTTGTTTCAATTGATTGAATGTTGTTTTTGTCGTGTAACTATTTGGTATCAAGACCAGTAGGCGCGAGCTGAATGTAGCTTGCTACAAAACCTAACCAGAGATTTTTTGGTAACAAGGGTTGTCAGGAATCCTTGGAATTTCAATTCCATCCAGGCAATGGATAGGTTCCCTTGTGGGAGTATAGTGGTGACTGTGATTTACACTCAAATTCACGGGTAGTGGAATTTATTTCTAAGGTGTGTAGTTGCATTGCAACTTGATGCCATTTCCAAAATGCCATGATGCCATTTACAGAAAATAAATTCATGCCCATTTGCTGGCTTAAAAATAGTGCTTTCGGAAGATTTATACTCCTCGAAGGAGCGCCACTTAACGCGTTATTTAGGGTGTGGGCACAGAGCACTGTGATTTTGGAAGGGATTCACTTTTAACACCCAAGGCGTTCTGTGCGTCTTTCTGAAGCTTAGGATAACCCTATAAGTAGTTTCGAAATATTAATTGTCAAATTAAAGTGGTCTCAATAGACCAAATATCTTTTTCTTGAAATTCGGCCTCCTGCAATATTCTTTTATCTCTATTAATTAAAAAGAGATAAAAAATATTGAAAAATTTCATAATTATCAACTAGGAAACATCAACCTATTTGGTACTATGCAACAGTTACTTAATTTTTCGCAATTAAACTTACAATGAGTTTAAAAAAGCCAGCTATGAAGCAGAATTAAGCTCTCTTATTTTGATGAAATGCTTTTAACAAAAGAATAACAAGAGGTACAAATTAATGCCATATTAACTGGAATAACAAATGGCACACGAACCCAACCAAAACCGCAACCAAAATATCAACGCTAACAATAATGACAGCACCAAAAATACTAAAACAAAACATCAAAAACATCTGATCACGAAAAGACGTCAGAAAAGGTAGATAACCAAAAACATTAAAAGAAACTCAAATAATAAAAAACAAAAAAAAAAAAAAAAATGGTTATAGCTCAAATGGTGTCTCAACATCACGAAGAATTATGAGTCATGCCCAGGAAGCAACAACAGTCACTAACCGAAATGGATATTTTGCTCACAAAAAACTTTGAAGAACGAAAGTGTAAAAATTGAAAAGAAAATTGAAAGAAAATCTTATTTAAACACAGAGACATAAAATAGTAACATTTTTAATGAAAAACTTATTTTGAAGGACACGCGAATGCATAGAAAAGCACAAATATGGCGACACATTTCCGCATGCGGTGTAAGTTTACATAAAGAGAGTGTAGTGTAGTCATCATGTGGGTGAAAAAGCGTTGGTGTAAAAGAAAGAGCGCAAATAAAAGTATTAAAAATACATAGCAATAGCTTAAGCTTTAAGCTGCTTTCTTTTTATTATCAACATTCCTGCAGAATTTATGCCATCATCGCATATATGTACAATTGAGGTTTTCTGCGATGACAACCGCATGTTTTTCAGACAATATATTTTGTATAACATTACCATCTATCAGATCATAAATAAATTTACTCTTACAATTAACACAAGTTAGACAATACACAGATTTTCATTATTTTATGGTAATCCCAGTGGTTAGTGCATTTGGCTATAACACTGATGTTTTGCGGTTTGATTCAAGCCATATTGAGAATATTTCGAATGAACTGAAGTAGTATCGAAGACATGTCAGCAAAAATTATAAAAAAAGAATCGTTAAAATATCGTACATCGTATCACATGATACCGATTCTTGACTCAAGAAAATATCTGGTATTTCTAACGCATAAACTTCTCCATTAGCTCACTCTCTTTCTCTCTCACCATCACTTTCGCGCCATCATATACAGCGCTTTCGTTTTAACAACAATAGTACTTTTGTACTACCTCTCAGCCAAGCGTACTACTGCACTATCTTACTAAAATTTGTAGTACTATTTGCCTTCCTTATTGTTTGTAATAAAATAAATTTCATTTCCACAAAATTAGTGAAATTACGGAACGCTTATGAAACGGTTATAAAACATACGTATCTTCTGAACGCGACCAATTTTAATTGCGTGTATATTTTTTGATTTTGTGATTTTTTGAAAGCATTCCACAATAGATGTTTACAAAATTATCTTGATGTAATTCGGAAATGATATTTATATATTTTACAATATTATAAATACTATCTTTTATCATAAGAATGTAGCACATATATATGTATGTAGTAAAATACTACACGTTTTCACAAAATACTATCCCAAATAATAAAATTGAGTACAACATTTTTTTTTTTCGAAACGACAACACTGATTACATACACAAATTAAAGACAGTAAGCAGTTCTTTCTTTATCTCATTCCACTTGTTGTTGCCGTTGACTGTTTTATTATCGAAAATTCTGTTGCCATTATCCTCGTCGTCAGCATTTTTGGCGCCAACTAATATTGTTGTTGGCACAGATAACATGATGAAGCTTGCAACCAGCAGTTGAGTGGTGGCAGAAAGGGCAAAGCTTCTTAAAGTATGCATGAAAAGGTTGAAATATTAAGTAAATTTTTGACATAAAATGACACGTGAGTGAGTAAATCACTCTCTCATTTAATGACAGCAAATCTTTTATAATTTTTTTTTTTAAATTTCAAGTTTCTTCCTTTTACATAAATCGTTTTTAATAATATGGGAGACACTTGAATCAATATAGCACAAAGGATAACACAGACTTTATACGCTTATTAATAGTACATGTTGTAATGATGACGTCAGCATACGGATCAGTATTAAAACCGGGGATACTAATGTGAAGTAAATTTCCAGTGTGGAATTCAGAATAAAATTAGGCTGACGAATAAATTATTCTTGAATGAGATAAACGGCTATCGGGGAATATGGCAGCCAAAGATATGTTGCAATGATATCATCGAATTATCAGTTAGTGCAATGATATCTATATATTGTTTTTGGAACGCGAGTTACTATGTAATATGATCATATACCGTCAAGGATATATATAAGAATATGAATAATCGTTCTCGAAAACCATTTGCACCCTTTTAACTTTTTCCTTGGGTTCTCAGCAAATTTATGCTAAAAGAAACATATAACAGGCTTATAAATTCTCACTGCATCGATCGAAGGTCACTGACAATTCAATTAGTAATGGATGAAACTAGAATGACTAGATTTTGCTGTTTTTTTTTTGCTCTGTTTTTGTTTTGTGTACTTTTTTTATAAGGAACTAAGAAAATAGTTCGAAGTTTTCTTTTGACAGACTTCCATCTTCGGCTAGCAACAAGGATGCTATACCTATTTGCAAATCTCTTAGCAAAGGTTTTAAATTAAAGTTCAAGAAAAAGACTCAAATAATTTTTAGGCCGTTTTAACAGCACTTAAATCAAATTACATCAAAACAAGAAAAGTCTTATAATGCTCTAATGCCTTCTGTATACTAAGTGAGGAGAACACAGTATCCTTTCAGTGGTCACCTAAGTTTTGCAATAAAATATGAAATGGAACAGCAAATTTACTAACAAAGCAAAGTGCTCTATCAGTTGCACAACTCATGAATGCTTCTGCACCCTTCCAGCATAACTTACTTACTTCATATTTTTATATCAAAGCACTTAATATTTTATCATAGGAAATATATACCACAAAATTATTGTACGCACATATAGCTTTTTCGCTGACAAAGTCAAGCAAACAAAACATTCAAAACCCACGTAAGTAAAGTCAGCGAAATAGCTATATATGCGTAAAAAGTTTTTATATATTTCCTATGATAAAATGTTATTACGAAAATAACGGTAAACAAAAGTATGCAAAACGCAAGCACGATTTGCAGAAAGTAATTTGGAATGTTGTTTTTGTTATTTGTTTTGAAAATAGTACCGTAGAGTGGTTTGGCAATGATGAAAAAAAAAATTGACATTTTCATTTTGGGGAAAAAATCTCCTGACCTCAAATATATTGTAACAAGCGTTAAACTCATGTAGTTTCTCTCTCATGTTCCTAAAAAACCACACTAAAATGCTAAGCGTACAAAAAAAAAATTGGGTTTTTTGAGAAAATCAGCCTTGTTTTTTTTTCATAAAAAGCGCTACAACTCCGCCAATTTTCAAATTTTCTGAAAGACTCTGACAGAGAATCAAAAGTTCTATTAGAATCAAAAGACAAAAGTTAATTATTTTGATTTGGATGAAAATGCGACTATTTTGAACCAATTTTTAGCGGTTTTTCAAGCTCTGACACTAAAACTTTAAATGAGCATAACTTCGTGAAAAATTATTTTGAATGAAATCGGGGGATTACATATTCCCTTAATTACTTTGAAAAACAACATATTTAATGGGCAACCTATTCCGCAATGTGAAGTCAGTCCGACTGCTTGGTTTGAAATTGATTTGGTCGAAGACCATTTTGATGTGAAGTTTTGCAAAAACTTAATCCTAAAAAAAAGGGTATATAATTTAACAAAAAATAAGTATGCAATGTGCTTCTGTAGCGCATATATATTGTTTAAAAGCAGAAATTATTAAAATCGGTTCAGTATATTTTGCGCCAAAGCGTTACAAATAATTTTCATGTAAGCAATTTTATATAAATAGTATTGATCCTTCAGAATAAAAAGTGTAAGCTTCTTAGTAGGAATTTGTGGGCATGCAAGGATATAACAAAAATATGTCACTTTTGCTCAGTTGACAAAAATTGTGTTGTCACTATAGATTCAACTTGAGAGCTCAAGAGGCTTATTTCTCTAACTCCAGACTTTTGATAGATGCAAGAGTTGAAGCAAATTTGCCAAAGAATTTTTAAAACTTTTCGGGCTCCAAAGCTTCTTTTAGGGCATACGCTTGTTATATTGATAAGTTTTTTTAATCTTTAGAGAATTCGCTGCCACTCTACGAGTAAGACTTCCGCAGTAGCCTTCCATTTGTTGGTCACCATGTAACTAGAGCAGCAATTCGTCATCTGTTTAGTTAGTTTTTGTTAACGTTCAGCTATTTCTTATAATCTCTTTAGTCATAACGAAGCATCCCTGGCACAAGTACTGCTCAATATGTTGTATTTGCTTTTGTTATACGTTTTATTTTTTTCTTTCCTATTGACAACATGTCATCCATTCATTTTTACTTGCGACAAAATGAACTTAAAGCTGCTTAACTGATTTTATTGATTCTTTTTGTTATGCCGCGTGTTATTTTTGTTTTTTGCTCTACAACAACAATAACAATTTTATTATTGTATTGCGGTAGCTCGTGAGTCACACACAAACGTTCAGCTCTAAGTAAATAAATGTCTGCCAGGGCTGGTGAAAATACTTTCTTATTCTTAAGCGATGGTGGCAGCAGCGTCGTTGACAGCATTTTCAGGATGGATCCATTAGTTGATTTGTTTGGCAGCCAAAAATCACTAAAGTTGAATCAAGAAATTGACACGTTGCTGTCAAGGACATGACAATCAGTTTTCAGTTTTTATTGCTATTTTTTTGTGGGTTAGATTAGACTCTTGAATGGATGATGGGTGGTGGATTTACTTCATCACTTTTTTAAAGTGTGAGCAACGTTTAAGTAAACAAAAGCATTAAAGCGTTACGTTAAGCAGTGGGTTTCTTTTTTTTTGGCGATGTTTTATTTTTTTTTATAGTATTGTGCTAATTTTTTTATTATTTGCTTTTTCTTTTATTTGGCTTTTATTGCATGCTATTAGTGATAAATGAAAAATATGCATGTTGATAAAAACAGAATTTTTATTGACAGCATGTGCCCAACATTTAAATCTGGGCCACTGACATTGAATAGAGATGTGCTCGTGTTAAATCAATTTGCGGTGTTTGTTTTTATGAGAATCCAGATATGTCTTATGATTCTATTTTACTAATAAATTTGAACTTTATAAAACGCTAAAAAGAGCGTATGCTACAATATGTAATTTTATGTGTTCTGGTCAACAGTGCGTATGAGTAATATTTATTACACAATTTTATGATTCCGACAGGATTTAAATCGGTAAAACCAACAAAGCATTTATTTGCTACTATCATTTTTTTATAATACTCACATGATTATATATCTTAAATCTTGTCGGAGTTCCGTGAAGAGCAAGGATATCCCATTTAGTCGACAGTAAAGTTTTAAACAAAATCGCTTTGCTGGACTTTGCATTTTTTTTTTTTTTTTAAAGAAGGCAGATAAAGGTTTCTTACAATAAAATAATAAAGTCATAAAGCCAATTTGGACATATGGCATACAATTGTATGGTAATGCAAGTGCATCAAACATTGATATTCTACAAAGGGCTCAATCTAAAATATTAAGAACTATTACAGGAGCTCCTTGGTTTATGAGAAATGAATGCATTCACAGAGATCTGCACATCCCAATGGTAAAAGTCGAGTTTGAAAGGCTAAAACATAAATACATATCAAAATTACAAAGTCATGTTAGTCAATTGGCCAGGACTCTCTGTAACACATTGCCATTTCCGCGACTTAAGAAAGCTGACAGAGCGGGTGTTGAAAATAGACACTCCAGATGAATCCTGTAATATCACAACACAAATTCGGCTGGGTCATCGTCTTACATTTTGATCAGTTGGGAACTCTGTACCGGGACCTAGATCTTCTCGGGCACTGTCCTCTTGTATGACTGGTATGAAATAAAAAAATAAAAAAAAACAAAAAGAAAATAAAAAATAAAAAAAAAAAACAAAAAGAAAACCAACCTCGTCAACCCATCACCACCAGCTGTTTGGCGCAGACCGGGACCTAGTTCGTCTCGGCTGCAGCCCGTTGAGTGACGAGTGCGGCAACAGAAACGTTGGAGCAGCGTGCTCTTTGACCGCTTTTGGGTGCTAGTCTTTGATTTAAAGAGATACAATAAATAAAAGAAGAGTGCAAAAAAAATTAAATTTATTCAATTAAAAATTTAACAATTTTTTTCCACATTAACTATAAGCAGATTATATAATCTTGCTAGTAAAATTTATCTAACAACTGAGTGCTTCATATGCAAAAGCTTCTTTACAAAGTAACACCTTACTATAGCAAATACCCTGTAACATAAGTAGTTACACATTTAAGCCAAGATTAACTCATTTGCCTACCCGGTAGTTATTATTTTAATAGTTTATTAACTAGTATGCAGTATATACTATTAAATAAAATTAGTTTCTGCATTTGCCAACAAATGTTTGCTTGTGTTTTTTTTTTCGCTCGTTTTGAGCATTTTTCAAGTTTGGCTCTCATCAGACAGCGCCGTTTTTAATTGCTCGTTTATAATATATTAAATATTAACAGGCTGTAAATTTTAAAGTCATAAAGTCAGTCAATCACTGCTCCTCATACTTTACATTCACTCACTTACTCACTCATATCGCTATTTACTAGAAAATGTGGAGAAACTATATTTATGGTTATGGCTATAAGGAAGGCGTTTTATATTTTCTTACTTATTAGGCCAAGAAGTGTTAAGTAAGCGAAAGAAATTAGCAAAAAAATATGTTAACTTGTTTTTTAATTGAACCAAAAAAAAAGTGGAATTGAAAGAAAACATTGATATAAATTTTATAAAAATTTAAGTTAGCGTAACATATTTCGCAGAAAATGAAAGAAAAAAAATCGTTGGTAACTTCGCATTGGAATGTGAGCTACTTATACATAATAAAAGTAAGCGAAATAAAGTATTTCTTTAAGCAAAAAGAAAAAATGCAGACCAACCATGCCAACATAGAGTTAAATATTGCAACAAGAAATAAAAAAATTATTTTTGACTACGTTTCAACGTTTCGAAGTGAAAAATCAATTTTAGTAAAAATTCATTCAGCGCAGGCAATAAATGATGGATGTCGGCCTTAATAAGACATAATTGTAGTAGCAATAAATAACGGAAAACAAATGTAATAAAAACATAGATCGATAATTTGTAATACCCAATAGGATGTGCAGTTATGGGTGACTTGGTCAACAATGTTTATCAATATTGATGTGTTGGAGAATTTTTTATTTTCTCAAATTGACATAACTGGCAGGATCTTACTAGTTGAATATTACTTCGAAAAATTTACTTAGTACTATTTAAACACTCTAGAACAATGTATGATTTTTAAACATCAGACATCAACTGCAGAAGTTATTTATTTTGGCTGACCAAAAAAAAATGTTTTATTCCAAAATACACTTTTTTTTACCCGGCTTAATGTAGGTACATAAGACATATTCAAAATATCCTCATGTTTTAGAATTATTTGTAAACGCTTATAATCCGATAATTTATTAATTTTCGAGTATATCCTCAATAAAAAAAAAATTTTTGGGTTGCTTACAGAGCTGCAAAGCTTTAATTTTTCTAATTAGCAAAAATAAAAAAAAAGTTTTTATACTATTTATATAAACTTGCTTAAATGTTTTGTAACGCTTTGGCACAAAATCTACTGAGCCGATTTAAAAAATTTATTTTTTAAAATAACGTATTTCTGCTAAAGAAAAATATTGCGTACTTTTTTTTATATCTTAAAGCAGCGATGGGCATGGAAATCTAGCAAAAGGGCGCAACAACAAAAAACGAAATTTTAAAGTTTATTTGCTTTCATTTCCGAATTCACCAACAGCACAAAAAAAAACCAAATTGCACTACAAACAAAAACAATTGCTACATTCGTCGAGACGCAACGCGGCACCGTCGTGGCTAATGTCATTGTGTGTTGTTCTTGTTTTCATTTACCATAAACCCAAGTCAATGCTGTGCGTCGATGGCGTTGATATTCTGCGAATTGTGTTTTGATTGCTGGGGCGTCGAATAAAGCTTCGGGCCATGAGGGCGGAAAGTGCCACTACGTGCCCATCGCTGTTGTAAAGTATCATTTTTATCACATAAAAATTGTTGTTTGATTGTTCGTTGTTGTATTTTTCTCAATCCAATCTCTTAAATAATAAAACCGTTTGCTTTATATCTCAAATACGAAAGAGTTAAGTGCGGGGTACTTTAAACAAAAAATTGAATATAGCCATTATTCCAAAAACGACTCAGAAAAATCGCAACTGCTGATACCCTGAAGTTCCATTGCATTGCTTTTCGAAAAACTTAAGATGGTGACGCAAGATGCGCTCAATTGATGAAAATCGGATCTTGTCGGCATTTACTGAGAAATCCGACATAGGAAATTATCTTAGTCCTAGAAATATTCGGGTTTCGGCTAATACAATGACTTGTAAATTAAGAAACAGAGCTCTATTGGATTAAAAACTAATCTGTACTCTACAATAGTATGTTAATATCAAGATACATAATAATTTGCTCATTTCAAGTTGTATTGAAATATCAATATGTAAACTTGAAAGCTATAAACCTTATATTTTTTTCTCATTCGCTCTAACAGCATACTTTTACTTTTCCTACTTGGGTATGATACTTTGCGTTACAGTATTTCTCTTTTTTTTCCAATTATGACACGTTTGATACTATAATATAATCGCTTCCTGATGCTGTAATTATGGTTATTATTTTGTTTACGATTTTTGACCAAGTTTGCAATGAAGGAGAAGACTAGGTTTGATAATATATACATACATAGTTACTCGACAGTGATGTAACGTTTGTTAGTTTTGCTTTTAAATCATTTTTTTTTTTGTTTATTATCAATTTTACTTTAAAATTTTTGAAAGTGTCCTGACAAATTTCAAATTAAATATCGATAAGACTAATTTATAATTGCTTATAGGAAGCAAAATATACTGAAATTTTTTGGCGCCTTTATTTGGCTTCATTGGTGTGTCTTTGATTAATCGCTGCGTTTAAAATAAAATTGCTTCATGTATTATAAAAATAATTTGCATATAGTCAAGTATTTAAATATCATATTCATGTTTCAAGTTTATTTTTAATAAATAATTTGAATCAACATTTATATTAAAAAAATTAAAATTTTGTATTCATCCTCTTAGAAACTTTTAAGCCGAAAAGCAGATCGATTTCGACCGTCTTGTAGGATACATTTCAGTTTTTCGCCGATATCATGAAAACACTTGGTTTCTTGGTACAACTCTTTGTCAGCAAAATTTATAGAAGATATAATAATAATAATAATAATAATAATAATAATAATAATAATAATAATAATAATAATAAAAACACTTAAATGCTCTTCACTATTTCATTTGAACAACATGTATTTATTAGTTATAAGCAAATACATGTTGCTCATACGAAATTTTTTATTTAATTTTTTTCATTTTAGTATTGAAAATACATTATGAAATTTATTATGGTGATACATAAGCCTCACGACATTTCGATAAGAACCTAAACAGTTACAGCACCGCCACGAGGTGGTGGATTCGCAGCAATCATGACGAATGTTAGCAAAGTAACAGCATTGACTAAAAGCGATGACATTTCGGCAAGAACCTAAATATTTAATGGAAATGTTTATATATTTTAAAATCTGACTTTTCAATTCTCTTACCTCTTATTTCCTTTTACAAAAAAAAGATATTTGATGAAAAATTCTAGTGAGTACCCAGTTTTATACTACGTTTAATGAGCTGAAAATATGCAAAATAATGAAGCACTTTTTTGGGACATGTGCGAAATAAAGGTTTCAAATTTTTGCATTTTAATTTTAATTAAACAATGCGCAGTATATTTCTATACAAATGGCCACGCTCGGCTTTGTTACTTTAATCGTTATTCTCATATCTCAATAAGAATGTTTAAACCATTGTTACAGGAAACGAGCTTGATCATAAATGTAAGCTACCTTTGTGATAAAACCTTTGTGATAAAAATAATTTTTTTCTGAAAAATGGGGGTTGAGATTACCATGATATTACCACCTTTCATTCAATTTATATTTGGTACAAAGCCATAGATCTACATTTTCCAAATTTTAAAAAGTCCATTTTCTGTGACCTTATTTTCTATTGCAAACGTTTTTTTTTTTTCATTTCATATCATATTTTTACGGTTTTAACGACTCTGCTGAATTTTTCAGATTTTTTCTCTCTGACGAATCTTTGGTTTCATCTTCTGTCTGAAAAATTCGAGTTTTTAAGGAAACTAATTGGGGAGAAATACTGCAATGACTGTATAGTATTGAATGAGTGAAACACCCCCTTAGCATTATTGAGTGGTCTGTTATCAGCAGACAAGGTATTGACCGTTTATAAATTGTAGAGGACAAAACGAGACGAGACCAATTTATTACGGTCTTAGACATAAATAGGCTTCCCTTGTTGAAGAAAAGTGACTATCCTTGCCACAAAGCTAAAAAAAAAATTTACGAAATACCATGAATATAAACAAATTAAGGTTTTGAAATGGCATGGGAAC
The DNA here is from genome assembly GCA_963662105.1 of Meiosimyza platycephala. Lineage (NCBI taxonomy): Eukaryota > Metazoa > Arthropoda > Insecta > Diptera > Lauxaniidae > Meiosimyza > Meiosimyza platycephala. The sequence goes on along the minus strand of OY759211.1, from coordinate 77,926,461 downwards.
AATTCAGACCTGAAAACTTTTGGGAGCTGTTAAAAAGAGAAATTACTAGGAATCTCATGAGCGAAAGGCGGCAATTCATGAAATGTTTAATAGAACTGTGACACAGAAGTGAAAAAATAAAAAAAAGATTGGTTGGAATGCACATAAAGTATGCCTAAAAGAGCTAAAGGAGCTGATTGCTGCAAAAGGCGGTTTACCAACATTTTTGACATATTTCTCTACAATTATTTTTAGTTCTATAAATACTAACAGGCACACCTAATTTGTATTTTTATTTTATCAATTGAACCCCTTCAGAAACAAGTTAATAAATATATTTGGACATTTTTTTTACTTTCATACTTTTATCATGGTGTAAGTTGAAAAAATGTGTTTTTTAAGTACATAGCTCTATTAATAAGATCACCCACTGTATATCCATAAGTTTTCAATACCAGTTGATCTTCCTTTACTGAAACTTTTTATCGACAATTTGGTGTACATTTTTAGTTGATAGTTCATCAGTTTTATAATGAAAGGATCTCCATTTAGTCTACGTAGAGTATTTGTATAATTTCTATTTGCAATTGTGGTACTTTTTGAATGTATCTTCTATATCATTACAATTGATCGCCGAAAGTTCCATCAAAGTCCTTACGAAGCGTTTGAACTTGCGTCAGTGATTTGTATAATTATGTTTGCTGATTCTACATTATTTTCAAAAGATTTAGCCAGATATTTCATAAAGTTCATTTCATCCTCCTAACACTTTAATATGCATAACTCCATGTATAGTTAACCCTTTGACGACCGGTGACCCTTTTACGTTCGTATTTTTCCTGGAAAAACTATGGAATCGATTTTCGTCAAAAAAGGAACTATTTAATAGAGGATGAATGTGGCTTTCAGAAAAAGTACATAATTTTTAAAGGTCTATTCGTCCACTTACCAGACCACTCAAAAGTCGAAATATCTTAACTTTTTCTTCTCCATTTTCATGCTGGAATATTTTAAAGGTGGTAAAATTTTTGGACACGTTGCGGGCAACCTTCTTCTTTCCAACAAAAAGATAATTCACTTTGGCCACCCATGCGACCACCCAATCTGTTGGGACCTCTATGTCCCAATGGTCGTCAACGGTAAAAATCAAATTCGAAATTATTTATTTGGAACAAAAGTAAAGTTGTTTACCTTTTTGATCTTTACATTGAACATTCATTTAGGGGCCGTCCATTAATTACGTGAAGTATTTTTTAGTGAAAATTCGTACCCCCCCTCTCCCCTTGGTGAGATGTAAATGTACTTTTGAACTAAAATAACTTGTAAAATAGAGGATTTCAAAGCTTTTTTAATATTCTTTCAGATTATTATAAATTTTAAAATAAATCCTGGATTATATAATCCATATATAATCAATTTTTTTTTTGTCGCTAATTCTGACTGACACGCAGGCATATTAAATATCATATATTTCCCATGCCCGGGATTTCTCGATTTGAAACATGCGCCGTACAAGTGTCAAATATCATTCGGGGAGTTTCATCCTTGCGCGTTCAGTCAGTTGTGATATCTGCAACCCCTAAGAAGTTAAACACAACTGGGACGTGTGATATCGTCCAGATATTTCCTATACGTTAATAGTTAGTACAAAATTGACACTACAAAATTTATCGCAGAGAAATAGAACATAATCAATTTTTTGGTCCGATATGACAAAGAAGCTAAATCGCACGTCCCAGTTGTGTTTAGCTTCTAAAACGATGTTATTGTGTTCAACACTAATTGTTGACATGCCAAACAAACCGAATTAATATGATACAATCTGTAATATGCTATAATAATGTAAATTCTCTGCATTAAAAAGTTGACGTGAAGTTATTCTTAACCCCCTCCTCCCCCTTGGTGAGATTTTGCCGGACCCCCTCCCCACTATTTTGACTCATGTAATTAATAGACGGCTCTTTTCATGAATTTAAGTAAATAAATAAAAGTTCATGCGGAATATAATACGTTTCAGTTCTGAAAACAGCCGCATAAATTTTTACCGTTGACGACCATTGGGACATATGTAGGTCCCATGATTTTTCACACCTTTGTAGGTAAAATATTTTTTTTTGCAACACTTTTGTTTAGCAATTTGGGGTCGCTAAACACGAATCTGGTGTCGGATTTTAAAATTTCCCCGCGGTTCAGGAGCGGACGTCAAAGGGTTAATTCGTCTGAATAGGTTATTTGTGTAGTAATTTTAGTTACGAGGTACTTAATCTTTTTATGTTTCTCAAAACCTTTATTTTGTATGTGGCAATGCTATAATAAATATAATACATATTTAATATTACTTGTATAACTGATGCATAATATTTTCTTATATTCTAGGTAAGTCTATACAGAATCACATCTAAATTCGTTGGGCTTTAAAAAATGTCGTATTCTACGCTTAATATTCCACATTTCTAATATAAAACACATAGAGCTGTAGACTTCTTCTAGTGGTAAGTGGAAAAGATCAGGTTAGTTTAATGAAACATTTTGACTTTGATAATTGGAAAAATTTTGAACATGAGTTTGTGGTACCCCATAGAAACATAAATTTCGAAAATCTGTGCTGAGAGAAATATTTATGGTAATTTAAGACTCACGTGCAATTTAAATGTTATGCAAAGTAGACTATTTATAGTAATTTTTGGCGAACCCAATGCCCTTACCTACTTGTTGTTTGTCTAATGGCATTTACCATATAAAAGCTGCTGAGGTGCAAATGACTGGTTAACGTCAAAACAATAGCAACAATAGCAGCAATAGAAATCGATCACATTAGCGATAAGACGGCATGCAACTTTGTTTGCCATATACCTAGCAATTTTGCATGAAAATCCAGCTAAATCGCAATAAAAACCAAACCCATAATTACGAGAGTAAATGTTTTCCTAGTCAGCAGACTTGCTTTTTTTTATTAACTTTTACTTTTAGTTCAAGTAATATTTTTTGCCTTCTACTTTTATTTTCTTTTAGCTTTTGTTGCTTTGACTGTTTCATTTATGTATGTATGACTCCATTATCGCCTCACAGCATAAATAGAGCGAGCGACTCAGCGTAGACAACAGCAATTGCGCTGCTTGTCGGCCACTGCGCATGCGCAACTTGTAAGTAGCTATAAAATGCCGACCACAGCAGCACAGTAGTGGTCGATCAACTTTACGTCACGTCATGTGTCTGTCTGTTTGTCTGCAGTTTCATGCTTGACTGATCTGAACGGACAGACATACGTTTAATTTTTTTTTTTTTTTGCCGTCAGTTCATTGCTTGTGTTATTTCTGCCGGCACGTTTGTATGTCTGCCTCGTTTTTATTGCCCTTCTGTTAGTTTGGTTCGTTCGTTCATCTGTCTATTTGTGCGATTCGTCATATTTTGCTTATGCAAAAAAAAAAAAAAATAAATTAAATTAAAAATTTTATCAAATTGATGATAAAAAAAGTATAATATAAATTTTTAAATATCGATACTTTCTCCTCAAAAATGTTTAATTCTCAGAAATGTTAAATTCTTAAGATCAACGTGAAATTGATAAATTTGAACTTTCAGCAGCACTTGTACTAATAGCATTGATATTCGCTTCACTACGTATATTTTCTTGACTTACTAGCGTTGTTATATTTCAGACATTCCTTTTGGAAGCAATACCAAAGGACTTTTAGTTCACTATATTTCATTACTGATTTTTCTAGAAAAAGTGTCAATTATATATGTAACTTGTTGACTCCTTCCAACTGCTGTTCTTCATAAACAAGCATTTTTTATTTTTTAAAAGAAATGCTTCTCCAGAAAATTCATCATATCATCATTTCCTTTAACTCCGAGCGGAACATAGGGGTGCTACAAACGCCTTTCGCTTTGCAGCTAAATATTCTGGCTCTGGCCATATTTTTCTTCGAGTCACTGCTTCAGCTAAGTTTCTGTTGATCACCACGTGCACCCAGAAGATTTCATTCGAAGGTCTGTTTTGTGATATTTGCTTCCTCAGTGTGTGACCAATCCAAGACCATTTACGAAGTCTTATCATGACATTCAACATATTTTCATTTGCTTCACGCCACAATTCCTGGTTGGATATAACTTGTGTCCAACGAACTTTTGGGATGCGTCGAAAACAGCGATTAACTAAAGCCTCTAATTTTCTCGTGATGTTTGCCGCGGCTTCTCAGGTTTCACAGGCATACAATATAGCATGGATTTTACATTATATTCGAAGAGCTTCAATTTAGTTTTTTTTTTTTTATAACTTCATTTCTTTTTATTGAATCTTCTCTTAAGAGACTAACAATAAGTTTTAAAATCTTATACTAAGTAACATTATTATAGATTAAGATTATTTACAATTAATATATAATTTAGTAATGAACTTGTCTCCAACAACAAAAAGTTAGCAGGGACTTATACTTTTTGTATAGTGGTGGTAGCCGAGACGAACTAGGTCTCTTGTTGCTGCACTCTCCAATTCATCGGTAAGCGGCCGAGACGAACTAGGTCTCGTTCTCGCGTTCTCATTTGAAAAGAAGCTGGATGGGATGAATTGCCGAGATAGGATTGTATTGGAGGTCTGTGCCCGAGACGAAAGAGGTCCCAGTTCAGAGTCCTCATCTGCTTCACGATGATTGCACGATGACGTTAGAGCTGATAAGTTCGGTTCGATGCTGTGCAGTATTCACAACTTCCATAGAAGGACGATCTTTTCTTTTCAGTCTGGAGTGATTCTCTATGTTTATTAAATTACGAGCCAATGGATTAGGATGATGCATCAACCTTATGGCTTAAGTTTGTTTATTTGAATTTAGTGCATAAAGAGATTTGACTGGATTTCAAACTTACGAGACAAGATCATAAAGACAGCACGAGCTTTATTTAAACTGCTTTTAACGTCTAGGTCTGTTCCGCCATCGGATGATATAAGACTGTCCAGTTAGTCAAACTGTTCGATCTTCTCAATTAGCGTCTGCTTCAAAATAATGCGCTGATGAATGGATCGGTCTGTGACCATCATATTTGCCGTTGATCCCTAGACCGACTGGCCAACTCATCATTAATTTGCAATAATTGACACATCTCGTTTATCATTTAATGGTACTTGCCAGTACAAAGGTATCATCGGCATAGTCCAAATGACTTAGCCTTTCAAACGGTCACCATTGAATGCCATGTCTCTTATATGTAACTGTTCTGGCAGTGAGTGTATCGTCTATCGCCAGCAAAAAAAGAATTGGCGATAGAACTTCCGCTTGTCGCATTCCCTAGTGCACTTCTTGAGAGTCGGTTAGCTGTCCATTGTGCAGTACGAAATAAATTGCGCTGCTATAAGACTTCTTTAAATATCTCGATTTAAAAATAAATCTATCGATATTTCAGTCACATCGCTTCTTCTGGACATGCAATGGCGCATTGACTAAATGCCACAGATTCAATGATTGAACTGAAAAATAATGAAAAATTATAAGGAAAAAATTATAGACTTGAATATACGTAATACACAAAAAAATGTTGATAAATATAGATTTCTTTCAATGCGAGTGTGTTGTAGGCGTCGAGTATATGCACCGTATAATGAATGACACACACACTCGTTCACATCAATTTATAATTTAACGGATATATGTATGTTGAAATATAAAATTAACTTTAATTATGACATCAGTTATTATGTACCAGTATTATTTCCATGACTTTAGTTAAATTAACTTGCCTGCCATTAGCTGAAAGTGACGGGCCGGTTCAGCATCAGCGCGCGCAGCACTTTCAAAAGAAATTAAAAGATTTTTAGGGAAACAAAACGTATTTCCTAAAAACAAAAAAAAAAACGCAGAAAATCAGTCCATAATTGTGAGAAAAAATTGCATTTGGTTTAATTGCGCTTAAGTGATATGATACGTGATATGTTTCAGCAGGTTTAATGACCCATTAGGAAATGTATTACGGTATGAGACTATGTCAGCGGAAAGGAAATGTTTTATTTTTTGCTACGCAAAGTTAAAATTTTATCTGATTAGCGATAAAAATAATTTTATGGTTGAAATTAATTGGCATAAATCGTTACTTGAAATTTTTCTTCCGTAAATTATATTTTTCTGTTATAACCAAAAGATACCAATATGGCCTTAATCTAAGCATTGAATAAATTATTGAATTTTTGTAGTACATTTTATGGCGTATTTTATCATTTATAAATCTTGTTTAAATCAAATTATATTTCGAAAATTGCCAACTTATACACAAATTTGGCAATTACGAGTATGTTGTGCATGTCTTCAATAATTTTTGACACATGCAAGCAGCAAGCGTGTCTCACGAAATGTTTAATTACAAACAAACAAACATACATATTTACTCACCTTGAATGATGTCATATATTATCAGAAACATTAAAATTAAAATTTCGGACTAATTCGATGTTGAGTAATACTCATACACGATGCGGGACTTTCTTGGCCAAGTTGATTTTGGCGTTGTTTTTATTTTTTATTTTTGTCTTTCTTAATAAATTATAAATGACTTTTATTTAAAATTAATATTCTCAACAGCAATGTAGCAAAGGCAATAAAGGTAATTTAATTTTTGGGCAACAATAAATGTCACACAAAAACGACATGATGATGACAAATGTTTAGCAATTAGCTGAGACACAGTTGATTAATTTCATTTAAAAGAAATTAAAAAAATCCATTTTAGTACTATATTTAGTACTATATTTAAAAGCTATGGTCTTAAGAGCAAGCCTGTACTTATCGTCATGTTAAAAAAAAAACAATTTTGTCTCATCATCGATTCGATAATCCAGGTACTATTTGGTTAATCCACTCGATAATTTGTCATTTTTGGCTAATTTACATTTTCTATTCAATTTAAAAATCAGATGAATTATCAAAAAAAAATACGCGTCAATACTTTATTAATTTAACTTCAAACAATATCGCAGTTGTTTTTATATAAAGTATTTAACAGCCGCATTATTTTTATTTAACTCACAATCGTTAGCAATCACCGATATTCTTATTTATAAATCAATCAATGCTTTTTTTTTAATCAAACGTGAAAAGACTTACAGATGGTACAATTTAACCTGATGTTTGGTGACATATTTAACGTTTGAGTGGACATATTCGATTGACCTCAAACTTGGGTAAAGTGTTGTCCCATTGTATGGTAATTTTGTCTCATATATTTTTCAATTTCTTTATAGATACATTTTTAATTACCTTTTGAATAGTAGCAAGGTTTTTCACTTTAAATACATTGAATTCCAGAGATTGTTTCTTTCATTTACTTTTTGGGAAACTACACATTGAACATTTCGGTATTACTTTTTGCACCGGCATACTTAGAGTAGTAGTTTATGTCTTATAATAGCACAGCTAGAAAGGTACTGTGTGGTTTGTGAACCCAGCTCACCATACAATTTGCCATTAATTCGTAATATTTCAATTGCTGCTGCAGCTATCGAGTTTCGGCTCGAAATTAACCATTACCGATCTGGTGAGGCTATGCGTATATGTTTATGGTATGAATATGTACTTTGAGAAAAAGGTACGTTCCTTTCAGATAAATGTACTTGGTTGATAGATTTTTAAAATTATTATTAATTACACTGTGTATAAAAATGGTTTGAGAAACAGCGACTGATATCAGCTAATAGTAACAAACCAAACTCCTTTAACTTGAAAGAGAAAAAGTCGTAGGAGAGCGTTTTCAACAGTGTCATAAAAAAAACGCTGACGAGTAGGCCAAAATCTGATGACAGATTCAAGCTCCATGACCTTAGGTTACCCTAAATTAAGATTAGTCGATTTTCTGCCACTTTAACTGCAAACAGTGTTTTTTGGAAGACCCTTAATTGGAAGTTAAAGTATTCATTATCGAACGAAAAAAAAAAAAAAATTTGACCCTGTTAGTACTACCTTGAGTTTTTGAGACTCATTTTGACTTTGCGCTGTTTTCCAGGCGTGAATTTTTTTATTTCAAAATTGAGGTTTCTTGTATTTTAAACTGCAGATGTTCTAAACAGAATTACGATAAAAAAATTTATAAATATTTTTCTTTCTATTTTTTAACAAAATTTATTTATAAAGCTAACGCAAAGTACTGGCATGAGTCTTAGAGACTCATATAGTTCGAGTGCAGCAGAGAACAATCTGAACAAATCCAAGGCATGCTTTGTTTTTTTGAATTTTGAATTTTTTGATTTTGTGTCATTGCTTATGCGTCTGCTGTAGTAATTATGCTCTGCACATATGTAATTACAGTGCATTCGCGGTAACGTGAACTAATTAAAACCAAGGTAGTTCACGGTAGCGAAATTGTTCACGTTAAGGAATATGAAAATTTAAACCAAAATTTATCCAGAACAGTCGCTATAACGTATTTTGCACCAAATTTTTATTTTTCATATCATTTGTAACAACAAAAACTTTAAAAGAAACAAAAAACTTCTTCATAAACTAAAAAAAATTAAAATAAAAATACATAAACAGCCTTTTGCGTATTGCATGGTTGAGTTATTTCTAGCTACAAGGTAGTCAATGCAAAAAGCGTGGCATTGCCCACTTTTCCAAACCAAACTATGCTAAGAACATTTTACTAACTAAGTAAGTATAATAAACATATGTTCCAAATTTTATTCATCTGCGTCAAATAGTTGTTGTGATGAAAAAAATTTTGATTTTTTCTCATATGGAGGCGTGGCACCGCCTGTTTTTTCATTAAATCTTACTTTTGAATCTCTTTTATATGTACACATCATAACTTTACTTATTGTTGCTTTTCATACAGAATGTATGTGAGTCCGAAAGACTCATTTCAGTACTTTGTGTTCGTAATTTCACCCAGTATTAATGGGGTTAAGTTCATTGAATAGATTCAATTGAGTCAAATATATATTTGGTTATTCATTATTTATTTGATTTAACTTGACAAAAATATAAAAACTACCCAGTTTTCGTTATATTTACATAATATAATATACTACTTGATTAACTTCTGTGGAGTACGTTTTTAAGTATTTATGATTATGTTAATACTAGCGACATCTAATTGGGTCACTAGTGAGTTTAGGAAGACTGATTTGCTAGAGCTTTATTATCTGAATAAACTTTAATATCCTTTATGGATATGACATTTAACCTCAGCTAGGGTGCAACTTCTTCAATCGCTATATTCTCTGCCTGAAAAACGCTACAATAGCCTGATTACCTCGCAGAAATTCTTATCTTCAGTTCATTAGAGTAAATACAATAGCCCACCAAGTTATTTAGCTTGGAGCAATCCAAGCCCTCTCCCCGGGAGTCCCCTCTTCTTGAATGAGATTATCGGAATAGTATAGCCCGAATTGAAGGATACAGGACTCAAGCAATGAAGGATAGTTAAGTGAACTGCTCTACCCTCGAATCAGCAAAAAGTTTCCCTGAGTCTAGTGGCGGCACAAGCTGCCATGGTAATTATTATATATTATTAAATTATTACTAAATATTCATGATTCATCTGGTATAATTTTCTAAACAATGAGTATAATTATTACCAGATATTTGATTAATCCAATAATATTATTCGATTCAGCGGAATGACTGACATGTTGAGTTGAATCAAATATTTATTTCGCCTGTATCAATTATATAATTTTAAATTATTACCAAATCTCGATATATTTAATTAAATGTATTATCTGGTACAGCTGTGGTAATGGCCGTAAAATATAACAGCAGTTGCCTGATAAATTCAGTGTCTTATCATGTTAGTTTAGAAAAGTTATTGGTTTGTTTATAAATTTTCAATTAAGTTCAGTTAAAATAATTTAATTGTAAGTAATAATCAGTCAATAAAAGCATACATTAAGTAATTCATATAAATTGAGTAACTAAAAACTACTAAAATTAAGATAAACTTCAAGAAAAGAACCGAAAAAATTGTTCTTTACCTGAATCGATTGATGGAATCTATCTCAATTGCTAAAACCCAACTTACAGTCTAATCAAATTTACTATTCTGCGTCAAAAATATGTTAAACTTAAGAACCAGCATTTAGAAAATGACTTATACTTAATATCAGATAGTCCATAAATGTGAAACATCGGTGTTAAATTTTGATAGTAAAAAGCAATTCCAATAGGTTGTCGAATTTTTTATAAAATATTTGCCTCCACATCGGGAAGATCTTTTCATGATGAAGGCGATAGCTTCATTTATTTGAACATTATCGTAATACCTTCTGGCGCTTTCTTAGTTAACGACAGCAAAGTTCAATATCTTTAAGTCAAATGTGAAGTCAATCTGTCTTCTGTAGGGCTATGGAACGTCGTTCGGGTTTAAGTTACAAATATTTTTGGTGTGTTCTCATCATCGTATGAAAAAAAATAAATTTTTAGTAAAGTGATTACTAAGCAAATATTCTAAAATATTTATCAAATTAGATTTCTAATTCTTAAATTAATCCATGGGCACTGGTAAATTCCATAATATAAATTTTCATGGAGTACATCTGTTCCAAGAAGTAATCGAAGTGTTTCATTACCAGCGTGCTGCAACAAAGTATGCCTGGTAGGGTGTAAAATTTACACCAAAGATGACTGTATTGAATTCAATGATTTGCTTAAAGAGATCTTTTGATACAAAGGTTTTCCTGGACTTGTAAAATTCTCCGAATAGATTATTCAATGAAAATCGTTAAGTGATATAAAATTTCTTTAAGTCTTGGATTACACTTGGAATACGTTTTAATAAATACTAAATACTAATTTCTTCTAGTAGATTACCCCAGCAATTATTTTAACTCATGCATGTAACATTTTCCACGATTTACTATATATCTGCTACTGTTAGACCATGCAGCATGATACGCATCAGCATTGTTCAATTAAGAAGAGTTCAATTAATTTGACATCTTGCTCTTACACAAATAATGTTATTACACTCAAGTTCGTAGTTTTTTTTTTTCTTAATTATTTTTCATGTCTGATCTTTAGAAATTTTAAAATTGTTTTTGAATTTATAAGGGTAAATAATGGTATAGCTCTTATTTTTTTTTAAGATAATGAAACATAGTGTTGCTCTGTGATATGAAGAATAAACCAAATTTTAATTTACAAAGAAAATACTTTTGCAAGACTAATGATTTTTTTAAGAAATTTTTTAAGTGTTGCCTTAAAAATATTTATGTCAAATTTTTTGGTTTTACTCCATCATACAAAGTTTGGTTTACAATTTCAAGAGACATCATTTGCAGTGACGCTGCAATAGCATGAAAAAACCGCATTTGGCCTAACAGCATTTGCAGATTAACTTATTTTTAATACAAAAAAATTGGCTTTGCTGTAATTGATAGTGTTTACATGACTTACAAGCCTAACGTATAGATTGAAGTTTGTACTTTCAAATAAGGAATGAAACTTCAAACTCTTGAGTAATAACAAAAACTAAAACTATGATCGTAAACACTTTCAAGCAACATAGAGACGTCATGTTTTTCAGCTTAAATAAATCGTGAGCATCATACGAAATATTTAAGCGTTGCATTTATTAAAAAAAAGAAATGACGGAACAATTCATAATTGCAAAATTTTAAAAAAAAAAAATATTTCAAATGTCTAAAAGGAAAACTTAAAATCACAGCAGGTTTTGGGTTAGCTGTAATTTAAAAAAAAATACATTGAGAGAACATTACAGCGTTAATCAAAGCTTTTTTTACTGAAAAGGTCAAACATCTTTAAGTTCTATTTCTATACATAAGTATTACCTCATTTTTTGTCTCACTGTGAAATTCAATATGTTATACATATGTACGTATGTGGCTACAACAATTAAAACCATAAAACAACCACCAACTATTGGAAAAACACAGTTTATTGCACTTTTATGACAAAAACAAACTTTTAAGTAAAGCCGGTAAAAAAAAAGCTTTTGTTATGTGACATCAGCTAAAGCTGACTGTATGACACCCGCGCAGCAAAAAACATCGCAACAAAATGTGGCAAAAATTGAGGTCTTCTCATTTCAAGAAACCATAAAAGTGGATATTTTTTCTTCTTCGTCTTCGTCTTCTTTTTTTTTTTTTTTTTTTGGTTTTCTGTCGTATTAAATGCTGAAAGAACCTAAAACAAAAGTCAACTAAAAATCTAATAACGTAAATGCAAAACAGAAACAAATAAAAAAAAAATCGTTAATCGGCTTAATTTGTTGACAATATACCAACCGTGAAAATGAAGTAAAAAAAATGGAAAAGTGGAATATAAAAGAAGAGAAAAAGTTCAGGTAATGAGCTCATTTTAAAGAACTGCAGTTCTTAATTACTATATAGCGGAATTTCGATAACTACAAGACTTTTCATATCTCGAGAAAGCTTTTGAAATATATAGTTTCTTTATAAAATGATAGAATTCTTATTTTAAAATTCTCAAAAATTTACTAATTTTTTTCAATTGATTTTGGAAAATAATCCAGTAACAAAGTCATAAATTTTTGCTCAATTCATAGTCGATAAAGGGCATACCAAGAGACTATCTTTGGGTAGCATAAGTTAAAACGTTTGGTAATAAAGTTTGCAAGTGATACCCAGGCTGTTCGAATGAGAGCCAAAAAAATATAGCTGTTTAGTTTGGTTCGGTGTTGACGATTTGTAAAGAAGGACGATCCTAAGTAAAATATTTGGTCAGGAGCGATTCCCTATGTTTGTTAAATTACGGGACAATCTGAACCCAGATGATGCAGCAACTATAAGGCGTAACTTTGTTTGGTTTTATTACTTTCAACTCTTACCAAGGGGATATAAAGATCTCAGTGAATGTTTTCATCCCTGTAATTACTCTTTTAATTTTTGTTTGACAATGATTTTTGTCTCTTCCGTTCTATAAATAATTCGCTGAGAAGATTCGCGAATATTTTTAGGACAAGACTTCACCATAAAAAATTATTAGAAAAGCAAATTAGAAAATTAGGTACTAAAACTCATAACTATTTCTACACACGCAAAAGTAAGCTATGTATATGATCAGAGTTGCCAAGTTGCAAAACAAAGAAGAAATTTCCGGTCTTTCCAAGATATAGAATTTTTCCTAATAATGTTGAAAAATTTTATTTTTTTTATGGGAAAACAAAATTGTTTCTGGCCTTATAAATCTGAAATTTTTCAATTCCCCGGCTTTAACAGCAATTACAGCCTTGTCCGGGTCAAAAGCGGTCACTTGGCAAACCTGGATATGTTGTTGAGAGAATATAGTTGATAATGCTTAACAAAGCTAAGCTTAGAATCATGAATTACTGACAAATTTAATATATAATTCAATGATTTTTCCCTTTATTCGTTAAATGTTTAAAGTCTACCGCTTTTGTAAAAAATAAAGCTTAACTTAAGAGATTCCTCTAACAATAAATATCAACTTATGTTCAACAAAAATTACTACTAAGTATTAACCCACAAGATTTCAAAAGAAAAAAAAAAAAAATACGGGCAAAAAAATTGTAAGCCAAGTTAACTGTTGAGGCGCCACAAAACGCCCACTTGTATGACTTGGTATTATCTGGGTCTATTGTCATGGCACTATGCTACCATTTCAGTGACACATTAGACAACGATAAATAAAAGTGAAAAAAAACCACGCAGTCATGCATAAAACATTAGAAAACTTACGAGCGAAAAATATTAAATATTTGTTTACTTTTTCTTCTTCTTCTTCACTTATAATAGCAACTAATTACGCGGCGATACTACAATACGAGCACCAGCGAGCGTTGTACTTTAAAACGTCATGTTGAAGCTATGGCGTGGCGCTATTATTATTATTATGTTAATGTCATTAATTGCTTAGACGATGACGACATTTTAAATCTTTTTTTTTTCTTCAATTTTTATACCCTACATGCAGGGTATACTCACTTTGTCATCACGTTTGTGACACATAGAAGGTGACGTGGCTGATATGGAAAAGTATGAACATTCTTATTAAGTGCCACGTCCTGAATATAGTCATTTCAGTCTCACCTTCTGACAAGCAGCTCGTGTGATTACATATGAGCAAAATTTGTTCAATGCCACGCCTACTTCTCCCACAAATCTAAAGCTGTTTTGAGTTTTTCTCATATGTTAAAGGTTATCTCTGTGAAACAACTGGAACACTTAACATCATTATAAAGCGTTCCTTAAATGTTGTAAAAATAGTTATAGTATTAGATATTTTGATATTTGAAAGGGGCGTTCATAGCTTCTGAAGTCCACACTAGATAAGTTATTAAAGTTAGTTCAGTGAAACTTCACTCAAGTACTAGAAATGATTTGAGAAAGTACCGGAAAAAAAGGTTAAAGAGACGACTTGGTGCAAATCGTTATACAGGGTGATAATGCAACTAAACCAAATAAATTGTACAGAAAAGCTCTGTAAAAAATTTTAGCATATTACGACAAAGAACAGGGCAGCTCTCATATAAGCAAAAACTAAATGAAGTTATTCTGAGTTAATTTCTAGAGCTCGTTCACTTTCCTTCCTAAATAATACGGTTTCCCTAGAAAATCAACTTAGAATAGCACACCATTTGAAAGGACATAAAATGCGCTTTCTTATGTATTAATTAAAATGTTTGTAAAATAAAAATATTTCCAAAAAAATAACGGTTTTTTTAAAAAAAATGTTGATTTAAGATAAATTGTGATATCTCGAAAATTATCAAAAATTATAGCTAAAATTTCAAACTTTTATGCGCTTATATTATACATAGTTTATTAAATTATCTTTCATATGACATCCATTTTTTGAAAGTCGATATAGGGGTTCCCAAATTATGACAACGATTTCATTAAAAGCTATATCACCGACTTCCGATGGCTATATCTCCGAAACTAGATGCGTCACCCAACTTTTGATTCCATGTTCGTGTTCGGTATTGAAAGCTTCTTAAGAAAAGTATGACTTTTGAAAAAAAAATTAGAGGCACTCCCAAAGTATACTTATACCATACGAATTGTCAAAATACTTATGCCACCCACAAAATGGATTTATATCTTTTAAATATACTGCAGCACTTAAATCAACAAAGAAAAATACGTAGCTTTTTTGTTCTTTATTGTTTTTTACATAAGTATATAGTACCGTTAGCATTGACAGTTGGCCATTGCAGAAATAACACTAAAACGCACATATTTGTCAAAATATATATGCCGACCACTGTACATAGTTAGAAATACATCACTTCTACTGTGAATGCAGTGCAGGGTATTTAATTTGTCGGCAAGGCCAAAGATAACACCTTCACAAGTTTTTGTTTGTGTTTTTCTTTTCGGCAGCTTAGAGAGTGTGTATGTAGTGTACTTCTAGCCGGTGTACAAATAATAATAATAACATTTATATCTTAATAGTTAAGGTAGGTTGGGTATATTTTTATAGAGCATCGCAGCTGTATGGCGAGTAATTGACCTGTAATTAAAATGTGGGTAGGAATTTTTTTTTCAAAATCTATGAACATATTAAATTAATTGTTTTCGTTTCTGATTCCATAAAGAGATTATGTTTTGTACTGATTTTTTTTTTTTTAAATCATTGTAAATATTTTTTGTATTGAAAACTTTTACAAAATTGCGGTATGTGTAGATTGTTTCTTATTACATTCATCATTTCCATTTTTATTTCAATTTTGTTATCGCTTTAAGTGCAGCAGATGTAACACTTTAACGTAAACTGCATTAACTATCTGTATCTACATCTAATAGCTGTTAGTCTTGCGATTAGTTATTTTACAACGAATCCTCGCTGAATTACTCATTTCACGGAATATACACTCGTTACTACATATTAACAATAATGACCAAACTACTATGCACTGATGCAAAAAAATGTAGTTACACAGAGAGAAATAAATAGATTCATAATATGTACAAGTTAAATTTTCAGCAAAGTTAAGAAAAGACCTTAGAAACGTTATAACAAGTCATTAAAATAAGTAAAAAAAATGTTATTGTTCGGTGTTTATAAAATGGTGTGGCATTTCGATCACTTTAAATGTCGATGCATGTAAGTCAAATATTATTGGAATAAAACCAAAAATAAACGAAAAGTCGAAAATTTTCGCGTTTGGATTCAATAAAAATTTAAAAATTTCGAAAAGTTATTGAAGGCGAACAGAAGCTTCCAAATAAAAATAAATTATTTTTCATGACCTTATTTTTTATTTTTTGCTCGTTCAATGAAACTGTGAAGTCAATGTCACAAAACTCGTCCAATTCCTGACTATTTCAGAAATTTTTGAATTTCTATCAGGCCTCTCAGGCCGGGTCAATTTCGATCACTTGGTAGCCCTGGTTAAGAAATATATTCAAACTTCCGTACCTGCCTGAATGCAAGCGAGAATGAACCTCTCAAGCACTTCTTTTGCAGTTGTCCATCCTTTGCCAGAATCAGGCTGAGATGCCGTGGAAAACCTTTCTTGAATGACCTCAGCCAATTTGCCGAAGTTGAAATCGGATTTTTGCTCCACTTTCTTAATGAGGCTAACTGGATATAGCTGTCTTAACACCCACCAATTCGCCGGGTCACGAAATATGGTATTGAAATGGCAACTTCAAGCTTGCTGTGCTAAGCCAACATTCTATCCTAACCTTACTAACCTAAATTTATAGTTATTAGTGTTATAGCCCACTCAACAGAAAGCTTGTAAGAGTGTTATCTTCAGCCTCGATAAAAATATCAGACCCCACCACACCTCATCAACTATGAAAATTTGCTCAAAGGCCTAAATTTTTTCACTAAACCGATTTCATCATATTCAATTTTCTATTGTAATGATATCCTCAAGCTGACAGATGGGCAGATAGCCCGCTGGAGCAAATTCGAGTGTATAATATTACAGGATGGGATGTACAGTAAAGATAGATGCACTTTTATGAAACTAGCCAACCAGGATTTCGTTGCTAAATTTCTTTCCAAAAGTGTCAATAACTAGTGTTAAACTATGATTTAACATTTTTCCTTAAGATTTTTTTGGCTTTTAATTCAAAATTTTAATTATTTTAACAAATATCAAACAAGCGCTTACACGGAGGAACAGCTACCACCATAGCTTTTACCTTACATGAAATAATAAATTTTAGCAACAATGTGCCCATCTTGTTGTGTTAATAATGACTGTTATTCTTTTCATTAAATTGTTTCCCTTATTTGTTTACTTAAAATAACAGTTTAAATTATCAATATTTTCTGTCAGTGTTGCTCCTATGCAATCAAACGATTTCTTGCAGATCCTGCTGCAATAAATTTAAAAACTGAAATAAAACTCTCGTGATGAATTTTAGAAAAAATAAATTCCATTATATAAACTTAGTATTGTTTTTGTTGTTACTTATGATATCGCAATTAAATAATTTTTTTTTATTATTTTCTTTGTGCACAATTTTTATGAAACTGAAAGATTGTATATAGTGGCGGTGTGCAAACAAATTGAATCTCCTAAGCTTTCAATGAACTCAATTATGTTCAATGGTTATTAGTTTAACCGCTTTAATATTTTATATTTATTATGATTTTTATTATTTTATCATTCTCTATGCCATGTTATACAATCAGTTCAAGCATGAAGTATCCAAAGGAAAGCATAATAACGAAATGTTAATATATCAGCAAATGAATTTACAATGGCTTGGCACTCTTCAACGGCACTAAATTTGAATGTAAATATTTTATTTATATTAAAGTCAAAAGATTTTTGAATTTATGTACACATTTTGTATTAATTCTGAGAAATTATTACTAAACTATCAACAACTAATAAGTGTGTGGCCTTTGGTCTTGCCACAAAATTAAATACACTGCACTGCTTTAACAGCAAAGGTCCATGTAAAAGTCAATATGCGCCTCAATTTGGCCGGGATCACTGGATCATTTCTGGTATTTCATTAAATTTGGTAACATTACCCTAAATAGTTTTGTCAGTATACCATTTTTAAGTTTTTTTTGTATGAGAGATCTCACTCCCCGTGGTTAAAACTCATCAAAATTTTGTCCAGAGCTATTTGGAATCATTTTAGTATTTATGTTATATTTGGTTGCAGTACTCCCTCCTGTAAGTTTTTGCCTATATAATAAATGCCACGCCCTGTTGTGGAATTACATATATCAACTTTTGTTCGGTGTTAGGCCAAACCATTTATTGTATTTGCGTGAAATTTATTTTCATTACCTAACATAATTTTCTCAGTAAAGAGTTTTGAATGTTTTGTTTGGAAGTTACCGCGCACACTTTTCGAATTTCATCAGTAGCGTCAAGTGCATTCCCCCCCCCCTCAAGGATCTGCTACTAGTTATTATTCAATTCAATAACACCATCAAATAGTGGTGGAATTATAATTCTCGCCCCCCCCCCCCCCCCGCCCATTACTTTGGAGAAGTGACGCTACTGAATTTCACCATATTTTTGCCTGAAGTTCGTTCGAGTTTTTTCCTGTCATTTGTAGGAAATGTGGTTTTGCTACATCAAATAACTCTGTCAATATACCGTTCTCAACCGTACCGTCCAAACTGAGATATTTTTCATTTTAAATTCACGCAAATATCCTCCTTTACATTAAAATTTACGATATCGAACTATTTTCATTTACTAAAAAAAATAAGGGTCGTCACTTTTGACTTTCAAAAACCCTAGCAAAATGAGATATATTTCACGACCATTTTGCCGACTCTCCCCCCTTGGTCACCGATTTCGCTTATTTTATATCCTACTTACGATATATGTTTGAAAGTGTAGCCTGCGAACCAAATTGCATTCAACTATCTCAGCTGGCTGTTCCGTAATCGTGATTTCTACAGATATACAGACCGGTAAAGAGCCAGGCGGACATGGCTATTTAGACTCAAGTTGTGACGCTGATTAAACGTGTGCGCCATCTCAATCTGGTCAATAGAAACTTCCGACACAAAAAAGTGCATTGTTGGGCGTGGAGTGTGGCATGTCGCGCCGAATCAAGAAGTCGTTCAGATCATGTTTTTGCAATATCACAAAGTGTGCTAACATTTACAGATATCGTACAGCTTTGAAGAAGAATGGCTCAGTGTTGGTTTTTTGGCAAACATTGGTTCAAATAGTCACTATCTCATAGTGCAGTGAAAAGATTTTTTAATTGAGAGAGAGAGTTTGAAATGAGTCTCGTTGGATATCAGGACTCGCTCCCAAAAATTCAGCTCAGTTTCAACCATACGAAAGACGATATTCGTACAAGCCATGTACCGCGACTATTTTCAATAACCTATGAGTCAAGTGCATTTTGTATGGGAACATATGGATATCTTTCTACTCGCAAAGTTTTTCAATATTTCCATAGCCCATATTAAGATAGCGCACCTGTTATATACTTTTGTGTATTTGGAACTCCCCCTCCTTCTATGCATTACAAATGGAGTCATAAAGTGAATATAAGCTAAGTGTACTAGGTTATACAAAAAAAAAATAAATAAACTGTCAATGCCAACTTTCGATGAGTATGAAAATACCTCTATAAAAAGACAAAAATTGTTGACGTTACTTTTTGAGGGTTAATACAGTTGTGCTGCTGTACGCTGCAAACGATCGTTAGTCAGTTTTAACCATTTGAAAAAGACATATGCCTGAAGTAATTTTGTTTTATTAACAAATTTTAGCCATAAGCTTTTTATGAGCTAAGCAAAATCACATACTTATTTCATAATAGTTTTCAAGTAAGATTTAATTTTGATTGAAAATTGGATAATAAAAATATACAATAGCAAATTGTACATGTTAATAATGTCTATGGGAGTCATTTAAGAAAAAAGTTTGGTGGCTCGTTAGCTGAAGGAGATTTGACTTTAAGAAATGTTGCCATATGTCATGAAGTTACGCTATAAATGATTTATTGGAGGAACAATATTTCGAGAGCTTGTGAAACTGATACAACTCCATTTCAACTCCAATTTTCAACTCCCATTCTTATTTCAGGGAACTAGAATTGAAAAATTTTACTTTTATTTCAAGTGATATGAAACTTTAAATCGTCCTTTTCAATTCTGTGATAGAATTCATTGATTTCTTCATCGATTCTACTTATATTTCAAGAATAAAAATTTGAAATTTAAAACTTCATACCATTCGAAGGAATTGAAATTCAAAATCCATTTTTTTCAACTCAAGCCATTCAATAAAGAATTGAAAATAACAAATTTGTTGGGCTCTTGTTCGACTTAGGGTCAATTCTCGAGAAAAAAATTCTGTGCACCAATCGATGCGGAAAGATTGAGAATGAGTTTTTTTACATCTTTGAGACGCAGTAATAGCTTCATTTTAATAAAATCATTTAAGACGCTGCCTACTACAATTTCTAGGAATGGAATTTTTCGATTTCAAATTTTAGTTTTTGGATTTGAATCTCTGGGAATTGTAATTTTTGATATCTTACTAGACTTGGTCAGTATCGATACTAATTCCTATTTCATTTCAATCAATGCATATTTATTAAATCAAGATTAAAAGAAATTTTTTTTTTTTTTGCTTTCGTGATATATTTCAAATTAATCAGTGTAATTTAACTCTCTTTGTCAATGTCGGCTTTTGTGGTGATTGTCAACGTTACCTCATGTTGGCACATGCATTTCCGTCACCACAGCTGATAGTTGCTGTAATTTATTTGTGGCACCAACTATATAACCCTTTGCTGTCAGTACTCCGCGACTATGCACATGCACCTGATAGCGTACAATCCAATCGATACTATAATCGGGTATGCAAAATTGTTCGTCTTCCAACAGCACCTCAGGATCACTGTGCATAAGCAATTGCATTTCATGTTTATTACAAAATTCCTTTAACTCTAATGGCACCATGCAACATGATTCAGCAGGGTTTACTTGAACAATACATGGTCGCACACTTGATGTCTCATAAAGTTGTGAAAGTGTATTGATATCTAAATCAGATATTCCAAGCTCGGAAATTTGTTTTAGCTTTACAAAATATTCCAACTCCTGCCATAGTAACTTTAGAACTGCAATTGATTTTTCATTTTTACTACCCCAATCAGTTTTTTGATGATATGCAAATATTACGCTATCCACTTGCTCAACCTTAAGTATATCGAGGAGTGCTGACATTGCTTCTCGAATGTTGCTACTTGAGTTTTTATACAAAAACATTTTAGCACAGATGCTGATGTCAGAATCTTCATTCTCCGTGATTTTTTCGCGAAGTTCTTGTGTGGCGCGCAGCTGGCCATTTGTTTCGTTTAACTCTACTGCGCCATTTTCATTGCAGCATTCAAGCGTTAGTTTGAGGCCGTCAAGTAGTTCCTCATTGGAACTGCATTCTGGTATGTTATTTATATTCAATATGTTACCGGTGCTGACCACAACTTTATTAAATTTGGGATTGGATTTAATTATAGTTATCATGACTTTTTGATATTTTTTTCTTTTCACTTTTACTTGAGCGCGTTGACTTATTGCATTTTGGGCAAGAAATCAAATCACTTTTTAATTCAAAAAATCAGTCTTGAAAATGACGAATGAATGAAACAATGAAATTGTCCTTTTACCAAAACTGCGTTATAAAATATTCACTATTTAGTAATGCTAACCACTTGACAGCATGTGACGCTTTAACGTGACAACTAAAATATAAAAAAAAAATGAATAATTTTCCATGCATAGCAACTGATTTGCTTATGGTGTTTAGCAAATTAAAACACAAAAAATAACTAAGATAAATTAAAAAGTGTTAAATGCATTTTTAACGCTGATTAATGGCGTTCAAGCGTAAAATTGAACAATTTTCACCATGGGCAACGGAACCACTATTTTAACAAAAAATTAAACAAAAGCAATGAAAAACAAAAACAAAACTAGCAATAGCTATAATGAGATATTTATTACACTGAGAAAATCAATTGATTGTATATAGCAATATACGCATTCGAATATTTATTTCAGTCAAATATACTATATATACTAATATACTTTATTGACAAATATTGTTTGACTCAAATAAATATGTAATTGCTCCATATCAAATATATAATCAAATTGTTTTCTCAGTGTATGCATATACAATATTATATATGAGGACAGGACAAACAGAACGTCATATGTCCAATTGCTGAAAATGTTCAGAAATCGCAAAAAAACTCTTTATGTTTCTGAACTGATTACATTGACTTACTATGATTATGTCTGTTATGGCGCTACTATTTTAAATCATTCAGACCAAAAAAAAATATTTTAAAAATGTTCAATACTTTAAGAGAAAAAAGGAAAAAAATGGATATGTGCCCTTTTGCAGGGACCAACTGGGCATGTGCCTTTTTGTTCGACACTTTATACTTTTTTAAATGAAATACGTGCCCTTATGAAAATTCACACTCATGACTGGTTAAAAAAATATATAAATATGCGCAGGACATGTGCCTTTTTGCAAGAACATCTTAGATTTGGTATCAAAAAAGTATGACTTCTATTGCTTTTTTGAACTGTAGTCGAGTGCAATTATATAACTCGGAACCCAGCTATAGTGAATGGATTTGAAATATTCTTTTTTGATTTGGATTTCTGATACCATAAACTAAAAAGTTTACCCATTGGAAATGACCGCCGTTTCGAAAATCTAAAAACACGCCTACCGCCCATTCAAATTAAATGTAAATCGCTATAATGCGTGATGCGTAATGCAACCAAATTTCACACAAATACTTGATATAGACTTAAAGAAGCGATGGACAACAATAAGGCGAATTTCTACAAGAAGGCGTGGCACCTCCCCCATACACGAAACTTTGAAGTTCTATACTGACGGAGTTATTGTAGCTAGAGCAACCGAATTTCACACAAATACTGCGATAGGTACGGACAAGCTTTAGACACAAATTAAATGCATTTCGACAAGTGGGCGTGTTGCACTTTCCATGCAAGCAAAAATTAAAAAAACGCTACACTGAAGAAGCTATTTAAGATCTTGCTACCATATTTCACACAAGCACTAGAAATGGGTGGTACAAGCTCTGGATTAAAATTACGCAAGTTTCCCCAAGAGAGCGTGGCACCTCTAATACAGGCAACAACTTTGAAATGCTATACCGACAGAATTATTTAATCAATTATAACTAAGTTTCAAGCAAAAACAAAAAGCGTCAAGCACTAGACTAAAAAACGCAATTTCGTCAGAAGAATATTTATAAATAATACATTGAAGCCTAAAATAGGCAAGAAAACCAAGTAAATAATAATAAATACCAAGAACAACAAATATATAATACCTGTGAAATACGAACCTTAAGATTCATATAAGAAAAAAATTGTTTTGAATCACCATTTACATAAAATGTTTTTAAGGACCTTTTATCTTGAAAACAAATGGTGTTTCTTTGTCAGCAATATTTATAGAAAACATAAATAAAAAAACTTAAATATTCTTCACTATTTCATTTGAACAACATGTATTTATTAATTATAAGCAAACACATGTTGCTCATACAAAATTTTTAAATTTAATTTTGAAAGGAAACGTTTACTTTACATTCTAGCGGACGAAATAACGCAAACGCCCTGAATATTTCGAATGTGATCATTTATTTTCAAGAATGAGTTTTTTTTTTGAATAGCGGTTTTAGGAATTTACGGGACCCTTCGAAGAACTGCGGGTTCGGGGGAATCCTCCCGTTAGCCCCCCTCCCCTGTCGTCGGCCCTGACCGTCTGACAATATAAATTTCAGTTTTTCGTTGATATTTTGAAAACAATTGGTTTTTTTTCTTCATCTCTGTATCAGCAAAATTTGTAGAAGACATAATAATGATAATAAAAAAACTTAAATGCTCTTCACTATTTCATTTGAACAACATGTATTAAATTATTAATTATAAGAAAATACATGTTGTTCATACGAAATTTTTTATTTAATTTTTTTCATTTTAGTATTGAAAATACATTATGAAATTTATTATGGTGATACATAAGCCTCACGACATTTCGATAAGAACCTAAACAGTTACAGCACCGCCACGAGGTGGTGGATTCGCAGCAATCATGACGAATGTTAGCATAGTAACAGCATTGACTAAAAGCGATGACATTTCGGCAAGAACCTAAATATTGAATGGAAATGTTTATAAATTTTAAAATCTGACTCTTCAATTCACTTACCTCTTATTTCCTTTTACAAAAAAAAGATATTTGATGAAAAATTCTAGTGAGTACCCAGTTTTATACTACGTTTAATGAGTTGAAAATATGCAAAATAATGAAGCACTTTTTTGGGACATGTGCGAAATAAAGGTTTCAAATCATGGATTGTTGCGCGGTAACAATTAAACAATGCGCAGTAGATTGCTATACAAATTGCCACGTTCGACCTTGTTATTCATTCATTCATATTTCTATAAGATTGTCTGAAAGCTTGTAATAGGAAACGAGCGCGATCATAAATGTAAGTTTTGTTCTCAACCGTTGTAATGAAATAACATGTTTTCTTTATTTTCTTAAGTTTTATAAAAAAAAACCTTAAAATATTTAAATAAATTTGCTTAAAAATTAATTTTCTTATTTCAAAAAATGTTTCTCAAAATATCTACAATATGTAATTTCTTTATTTTATGATTATTGACACGTTTTTCTTTAATCGATCCATAGAATATAACTGCCTTCATATCGAAAATTGAAAAATGTCAACGACGAGTAACGTTACAAAGCCGAGCTTAGTCATTTGTATAGAAATTTACTGCAAAACAATCCATGATTTGAAATCTTTATTTCGCACATGTCCCAAAAAAGTGCTTCATTATTTTGCATATTTTCAACTCATTAAACGTAGTATAAAACTGGGTACTCACTAGAATTTTTCGTCAAATATCTGTTTTTGTAAAAGCAAATTAGAGGTAAGTGAATTGAAGCGTCAGATTTCAAAATTTATAAAAATTTATATTAACTATTTAGGTTCTTATCGAAATGTCATCGCTTTTAGTCAACGCTGTTACTTTGCTAACATTCATTCTAATTGCTGCGCGTCCGCTTAAAGTGGTTCATATCGTCGGACCCGAAATTAATTGATATCATCGAATCTTTTTTTTTTTGCTCTGTGTAGATCCTTTAAAAATGTAAGAATGGCAACCTGATTTTTTTTAGTTAAACTCTCTTTTAATATTAAAAATTTTTAAATTTAAAAATAACCAAATCTGAAGCATAACTTAACTTTTAAAGTTCAAATATTAAAATTTTAAAATAATATATATATATATTAATTATAGATGTTTGACTTTAATGACACTGCTTACGCATCTGGACATGCTTTCAACTAGCGTCTTAATGATGGCCTACTCCGTTTAAAACTGATGTCAAAGTTTGTGCAAGTTCTTTGTTAGATTATCACACCATGTGAATCGATTTTTTGAACAAAGCCCATAAATTTACGATGAGGTTCGGATCCACACTTTAAGCCGGCCACTGCTTCTTTTTAAATTTGTTTGCTATTAAGAAAATTTTAAAAAGCTTTAGTGGAGTGTTTAGGGTCATCATCGTCGAATAATCTTCTTTTTTCATAATGTCATTTATTATGACCGGTGCTGCCCAGAGAGAACGAGCAAGCGCTCCAAGAGTTGTCTGTTTCATGTGGGCGCTGTTAGTCGTATTGCTTACGATCTTAGGAATTGGAGCATAAGTACATGACTGGAAAAGGGTAATATGTTCGGACGAGACCATAATACTATGCTTCATTTTAGTTACGTAAATATTTACATGTAGGAAAAATTCGATTTGTCAAACATGATAAGACAAAACAACTTAGCGTTATAAAATATTTGAATAACAGAAGTATTGGTTTTTGGGGACTTTGCGCATTTTGGATAATTTTAAGTTCAATTCTGTTCCGAATCAAATAAAATAAAAGTCATAGATCGTAAAATCATAGATCATAAAATATGTGTTAATAGTAGATCTTGAAGCAAACTACTTATAATACATAAAGAGGTTATATTATAAAGTTCCATTAATAACATTATTCACTCTTTCAAATGAGGTAGAATGAAAAATTGAAAATGTTCTATAGACTTAAACTGCACCAAATCAAAAAAAAATAAATAAAAAAGCCAATATGCCAATATAACAATAACGCAAAAATAAGACCTTTGAAAAAAAAAAAAACAAATAACAAAGGTTACGGATAACTTAAATCGTGCTATAGGGCACCATCAGTGCTCTGTTTACTTTCACTATAGAAAAACAAAACACGAGCACACGAATTTAAAACGAAAATATCTAAAGATAAAGAAAAGCAGCTAACTTTTTAACCCTTTCATGACTGCTGCGCTTTTTTGTTTTGTTAAGCAGTTAGTGATTGTGTTTATTTTTATCATAAGCTGACTGCAGTGTAGCAAAAAAAAAATGCCATGACATAAAAAGTGAAGGGGATAGAATAAAAGAAACGGCAAATAATATTTTTTAAGGAACAAAAACACAGAAAAAAAAAATGAAAAAAGGCAGCTTCGTGTTCCTTTTATTAGCAAATTTTCATGTTAGCTTTTAAACGTTTTTTCTCCGAGTATCTCTTTTTTAAGTTTTTGTTTTCTTTGTTGTCAATATTTGTGCTATTTTTTAACGTTTATGTTAAGTCAGTTTTCTAGTGCTTTAGTGAGCTTTTTTATCTAAGTAAATTAATTTGTAGCAGCCAAAAACTTACCATGGAATTTATTTAGCTTTTGAAATTTTAAGCTTCAATATCTAACCAATTGATTTATTTTATTATTGGCTGCACTCCAACATTTACCAGGGTCAAATGTCATAAGTGTAATTCGTCATGCATGTACCATAAGTGCATTTAAGTGAGTTTCATATATCTTAATCATAGTGTTGAAATTAAATTACAAAAGCAACTGAAGCTTTTCAAAAATACCAAAATTCAATGCTATAAATAAATACGGGATTTATGACAATAACTATAATAAAACACTAAAATCCATAACGCTAATATTGATACAAAATTTTCACATACCATGAGATGGGGTAAATGTATTTAAAGTGTATGTGTGATGTGACTGATTTGACCTTTGATTTCCCAATGTGCACAAAAACGGATGCGGGTCCGTTGCAGACCCGGAACGGAATTCATAAATGGATTCTTTACGGACTCGTTTTTTTAAAACTAAAATGGATCCGTTACGGACTCGTTTTTTTTAGATAAAACGGATGCGAGCCAGACTCATTTTTTTTAACTAAATCGGATCCGTTACGGACTCGGAGCAGACTTCTTATACGGATCGGTTCCGGACTCCTTTTTGGTGAACAAAATGGATCCGTTCCGAAGTGTTTTTTTTTAAATAATACGGATCCGTTCCAGATTCCGATTCTGTTACGATTCGGTTGCGAAATCGTGGGTGATTCGCCTCCAAACAGCGGGAAGAATCGTCCGCGTTGTCGGATCCGTTTCGAACTCGGAACGGACTTCATATTCGGATCCGTTTCGGATTGGTTTTTTTGTTAATAAAACGGATCCTTTTCGAATTCGTTTTCGTATGAAATTCCTCTCGAAAAATTGGAATCCGTTTTGTCGGATCCGTTCCGAAGTCGTTTTTTGTAAATAAAACGGATAAGTTACGGACTCTTTTTAAGACATACTAAAATGATGTCGTTAAACTGCGCATGCAACAACCATTGTCTAATCAGGGAAGCTTCGGTTCAAATCCCGGCGACGACATAATTTTTTTTTTATTTTTTTTAACTTTTTTATTTTTTTTATTTTTAATTTAAAAGTATTTAAAAAACAAAAAAGGAGTAGAAAACTATATATATATTGAAAATATCTTGAAAACTACGTTTTATGTTAATAATAAATAACGAGTCCGTTATGGATCCGTTTTTTTAATAAAACGGATTAGATCCGGACTCGTTTTTAATTATTAATATAAAAGCCAATTTTCAAGATATTTTCAATATATATATAGTGCCTTTTTTTGTTTTTTAAATACTTTCAAATTAAAAAATAAAAAATTAAAACAAAATAAAAAAAAAATTATGTCGTCGCCGCGATTTGAACCGAAGCTTCCCTGATTAGACAATGGTTGTTGCATGCGCAGTTTAACGAAATCATTTAAGTAGGTCTTAAAAAGAGTCCGTAACGGATCCGTTTTATTTACAAAAAACGACTTCGGAACGGATCCGACAAAACGGATTCCAATTTTTCGAGAGGAATTTCATACGAAAACGAATTCGAAAAGTATCTGAACGGATCCGTTTTATTAACAAAAAAACAATATGAATATGAATTCCGTTCCGGGTTCGATCGAGAACGGATCCGACAAAGCGGACGATCCTTCCCGCTGTTTGGAGGCGAATCACCCAAGATTTCGCATCCAAATCGTATCGGAATCGGAATCCGTTTAGGATAAATAATATGAAGAAGCGGATCCTAAACGAATCCGAAACGGATCCGTGTGGCACACTGGGTTTATATTTAAAAAAAGCCGTCAAAAGAGATAACTCTTAACAATAAAACTTCACTTCACTTCAATTTATAAGTTTTGAGTTGAATTCAAAATTAACGGCAAAGATCGCACTTAGACCGTTTCATACTATAGATATCGCTGCTGCTGACAGTGAGTGCCTATTTTCTGGAAACGAAAAAAATTATAAATTGTTGTTAGTGTATAAATAAACAACAACATCATAAAGGGCACTTCATCAGTTAACTGATGATACAATTAACTTCAATTAAATTGACCAGATTTATCAACCACAACAACAACAACAACAATAGCGGAACCATTAATATTAACAAAAACACAAAATGGAAAATTTAAAACACTTGCAGAGTAAAAAAGTGTGTGTTGTGTGGAAAGGATAGCAATAATGTTGCTTTATATTATGATAAATAAAATTATCCTACATGTACTGTGTTCAATAGGAAACCAAATTTAAAAAAAAATCACTTATATTGCCTTATACAGGGTGTTTTTTACTATCGTATAACCTTTAAATTTAATATTGATGAGGAAAATTTTATTGTTTATTACTTCATCTGTTCTCCAAACAACCTTGAGTATTTAATCAAATTGATAGATTTTTGTATAATAACTTTCTCAATTTAATCTCAAATCAAAGAAAAGCGCTTGTGTTTGAAATTATAAGAGATACCCTGTGCCATAATGCAACAAACTTTAATAAACTTTGCACACTCACTGAAAATTTCAGTAGATATGAGTAATTTTAGGAACTGTACCAGAAAAAAAAGCTTTAGATGTGAAAACTAGGAGTGTCACTTCACCAAAACCTTGAGAAAGGGGGGGCAAGATATATAATTCCACCACTATTAAGTAGATGATTTTATTGAATTGTTGTATCAGAGTGTCAGAGGGCCAATGCCCTCCACAGCCCTACCGAATTGACGCTACTGGTGAAAACTAAATTATGTGTTTTGAGTATTTTAGAAGTTCTTTAATGAAAAGTTCTGAAAGTTCTATTTTACGTTATGGCACAGCATAGCACCAGATATACTAAATGCCATCAGAATCAGAAATGGTGTGCTAACTTGATGAAATTTTCGGTAATTTTACCTTGATAAATAGAACTCAAGTGCTTTTTATTGTTGGCTCATTTTGTTTTAGATATGGACTAAATTGCGAAATTGTCCCTGATTTAAAAAAGCAAAAATTTAAAAAATAAATAAAGTTTCTAGCATTTTTTTGTGGTTGTACGCATTGTGTATGTATGTACGGGTTGGGGCGTGCTATAAACACATACAATTAACTTATAGGCCTTTGAAATTTAATCGAGTTTAAATTACAAAATTTAAATTTAATTAAAATGAGATTTTGTAGCAGCTGAATATAATTAAAATTCTTCACACAACTATTTATTTATTGAGCTGGTAAATGTATATAAATTTTTTTTATATAGCGGGCAGTACTACAAGCCATTCTTTTATTCATAATAGTGAAGAATTTATTTTGAATATGCAAATTTTTTAAGAAGAACTTCGCTTAACGGCTCCAGTGTCAGATTTTCTTTACACATGTTCAATTTAATATTGAAAAGTTTATCATTTTATTAAAATTTCCTGAAACATAATTTCGCATACCATTTTGCCTCTCGCATTGATACACCCTTCCTCTCCGCAGGTACGCTACGGATGTCTTCTTTCTTTTCGTTATTAAGAAAACTTAATTGAATATTCTATTTATTCAGCTGCTTCAGTTTTTCGAACTTTAGGTCCGTCCCTTACGGCTGAACCATAGATCAGCAATTGCTAATTACTTGAATTATTTTTAAGAGCTTTAAAAAATTATTATAATTATTAAAATATAGTTTAATAGAAAAATATCTTATATCTCGCTTATGCGTCTTATCTGAGCTCTTTTTTGTATTAAGAGCTCCGGGAAAAGACTCTGACAGTGTCATATAAGATTCTTAATGAATCAGTCTTTATGCGTGTGTATGCTCAGCAAAAAGAGTCAGACCGTCCTTCGAATATCTGACAGCTGAAATACTAAAATTATAATTATTTAATTTCTGTTTTTTGAAGTGAAACTTCTTTAGAGGGGGTCATTTGAAAAATTTGTAACGCAAAACATGAAACCATGAAAGGCTTTTTTTAAGTAGGATCTAGAATAGCTTCAACAATAATTGTATATCAAATTAAGGTACTAATCGAGCAGAGTGTACTGAAACTATCAGCTTTGAGATCGGGTAACCGAAAACTGAGATATAAGCATGGAAATATTTTCTAATTTTTTAATTTTATCAAGCAATGCACTGATCAACTACCAAAGCCTTGCTATAGCGAGGAAAATTACGTTGATTGCTTTCTATTACCAAGTTTAGCGACAGCTTAATTCATTTTACCGAATACCGATTGGAAATCGTACAAGAGTCGACACACTTCGTTCGTACAAAGAGCCTGGAATTTTGGTTTTATGCAAGTGTTCTGAATAATAATGGCATGGCCTACTCTAGGGATGGCCAACTGAGGTGCCCAAAAGTCGACAGCGCGCTGACGTTTACAACAAAAATTTCGCGCTAGTATGTGTATAAATATGTGTAGAAATTCCAACTAAAACGAAACATGAGTATAAATGTGTTTTGTCTTTTCCACGTAAAGAAAACATTACCCAGTAGGAATTCGTGCATCACTGATGTAAATAACTAAAAAATCAACTGCGAAAGCATTGCATGGCTACACAAACAAATTTTTAAGTTCAAAAAGTAAAACAAAAAGTACTTTGCCGAGAATTAAAACTATTTTTCCATTAATATGAGATTCTTTTTACAGCAATGATGGACACAAGAGCAGTTTTTTAGTCTCTCATTTTTTTTACAAGTCAATAATACATGCGTAAAAAATTACCTTTCGCAGAAATAATGTCTGTGACCTAAAATTTTCACAACTAGCATTGCGGAACCTCTTTGCGCACATTTTTTTTTTGTTTTTGCACGTTTGATTCCGACTGGGTCTCTTGCACATTCTTTTTTCAAACAAACCAGCGCAAAGAAATCAGCAATTGCACGACGGAACGTATGATGGCACGTTTCATATCTCGTGACCGCGGGAGGGTTAATGGCCAACCCTAGCCTACTCAATCAAATGCTGATGCATGAGCTGATGCAAATGCAATGAAAAACCAAATAAACGAAATTAAATAGAACAAAAGAAAAAAACCTTTAGAAAATTAAACTGCGATAGAATGCGACTAAAATGTTTATTAAAATTATAAAAATTGACATCTAGAAGATCTACAGCAGTAAATGATATATCAAATTAAGTTACTTATCGAGCTGAGTGCACTAAAACTATCAGCTTCGAGATTGGTGAATCAAAAGCTGAGACGTAAGCGCAGAAATATTTACCATTTCTTAAATTAAATTAAAGTAATTCTAGATCCCGTGAACTTTTACCATTTTAATAAAACATTTTCGTCTCATTCTTTCGCAGTTTCACTTCTACCCCGTCTGAACTGCACACATGTTCTTTTTTTTTCTATGGAAAAAACAACAACTTTTCTTGTAAAAAAAACTAAGCTCAACTATTAAAATTTTAAGTAAAATTTTTTCAAACATTTTGGTGTACAGACATTTTTCAGCCAAGCACACTGTCCGAAACAGTTTTTTCTTCTTAAATTTGGTTTGCGGTCAAGGCGCAACAGTTTTTTTCAACTTAAATAAAAAAAGAAATAAAAAAAAATTGTATATAAAAAATGCAAAAATTACAAAAAAAAACATCAAATTTAGCATTTTTTTAAATATCTCTTTCCTCGTATGTTATCTTGAAATAAATGAAACTTTGACTACAATTTAAATTTTTATCATTTTTGTGAGCTAAATTTAAGAAAAAAAAGCATTAAAAACATATAACGTTATGGCGCTGTTGTTGCTGTATGACAGTGACTGCACTTTTCAAACATTTTGACCGCAGGAAGTACAGATAAACAACAATACTAGCAGCAGCAACAACAATAATGCCACACAAACAACGCGCATTTAACTATGTTATACGCGCCTTGAAGTATGCAGCTATTTTTTTTTTCGTTTCGTTTCATGTTTCCATGATGTTTGACTCATTGCTGATCTTGTCCGAAAAAGTTTTAATTGCCTCAAACTGTATACAAAAAAAAACAGAAATGCCTACAAAACGCCAACAGCATAGGCCACAACTTCACCAACGTCAGAATCACCATTGTAAAACCAAGTTTACTTGTCGTAGCTGCCGTCGATTTTGCTGCTATTTTTGTTATGTTTTGTTGCTTTGCTGCTTATCAGCAGGCGTGCCATGTTGTGGTAGCTATAGCTCCAGGCGAATTTTTGGTCGTTTTTCGCTCTACCACCACTTTTTGTTTGTTATAATTCGAATGACTCGCGTTCACAAGCGACCAATTTAGTCAACAAAATAAAAAATGAATCAATGAATTCACAACAAAACATAGCAAATATTTGTCTTTACTGTTTGCTGCATAACTTTTCATAACTTCCTAATCATTCTACTAATGTGTGTGTGTGTGTGTGTGTGTGCGCACTTTTCCTTGTGCTTCTTATATTATTGATAACTGCTTTCTGAAGATTTCCACAAATTATTTGACGCCATAGGGTATGCTACGCTTTTGTTATCTACGCCCTTGCTGACATTGAAAGTGTGTGTGAAGTCAGTAAATTTCATTCTGTACTGTGCAGTGTATACAATTGGGATACTCATATAAAAAAGTTTTGATATTTAAATCAAAATAAAAACGGTTTCTCAAACAAAACTCAATTGAATTATATTCAACGTGATTAATTTGGTATCATGAGGAAGATATTAAAAGTAGGTGTGTATATCGTTTCAAAGTTCCAAAGTTATTAAAATTTTTAAAAGTGTGCAACCAAATTACTTAGTTTGGAAAGAGTTCTTAAAAAATAGCTCTACAAATCTGCTGGGTAGCCGTGGCACTTAGGCGTTTTGCTATGTGGGACGGTCTTTTACAAACCGAACACTTTTCGGACGACGTATTTTTGATTTGGCTGAACATTTTTTTATGGGTTCTATATCGAAAAAGAAGAGATACGTATTCGAGGATTTTTCAAACTAGAGCGAATTCAAATTTTGAGAATTTCGTGATTTTTGGCTTCGAAGCTCACTTTCAAAAATTCATAACTCCGGTTCTGTTAAAGCCAGAAAATTGATTTTAATGTCATTTTAAAGCTAAGAAAATTATCTTTAATAAAAATATTTTGTTTAAAAAATTATTAACAAATTAATATTGTTATAAATAATTAAATGATTTAAATTGATTTTTAAGAATTTCTCCCACCCTGTATCAAATTTTTTCGCATTCTACGTAAAATTTCCTATCGGAAACGTATTTTTTTTTAATGAGCAAACTATTATGTCTCTTAAATTTTGAGAATTTTTCGATTTTTGGCTTGGAGACTCACTTTCAAAAATTCATAACTCCGGTGGTGTTGAATCTATAAAATTGAAATTAATTTCATTGTAAAGGTCAAAATATGAGCTTAAATAAAAAAATAATTTTTAAAAAAATTACTAACAAATTAATATTGTTATAAGCAATTTAAATGTTTAAATCAATTTTTAACAATTGTTCCCACCCTGTATCAAATTTTTAATGTCAGAATCGTGTGCTACGTCAAATTTCCTATCGAAAACGTTTTTTCTAGTACTAACAGAACCGGAGTTATGAATTTTTGAAAGTGAGCTTCCAAGCCAAAAATCACGAAATTCTCAAAATTTGAATTCGCTCTATTTTGAAAAAAAAAAAATTTTTTTTCAAAATCCTCGAATACGTAGCTCTTCTTTTTCGATATCTACCTAATTTTCTTCAATATCTCATGCAATCATTTTCTTGCTTTTTATAAATATTTTTATTTAAGATAATCCCTTTTTTCCATTAAGCCTATTTTTATGCAGAGAAATTTTTGTCACCACTAAAAAAAAATCCACAATATTGTTATAGAACACATATGTTAGAAAAAGCAATTGCACATACAGATGGACAGATGTTGAGAAATCAACTAAAGAATGAATTACATCAAAAATCATTCAAATGAATGAATGAGTGAATGACTGATACAGAAGTGTACAAACGAGTAAAAGCATACATATTTCATACGACGGACTGTTGAACTTTTCTCCTGTCATACGTACACATACAAATACAATAAAAGATTATCCTGCATCTAACAAACCAACTATTCACATGTTTGCCAATCTTTGATGCTTTGATTCTTTGCCTATGTTGTATTTTCCTACTCTGTTCGAAAACTCTTTGCGCTTCTTGAATGCTGCTACTGCAACCCAACAAGCAACCCACTAACTATGGTTAGTAGGTCTATGATTAATGCGTTGCATGTCAATGATTTATTTCTGACTATAGACTTTTGACGCTATACCACAGGAACAACAACAACAACAACAACAATGGCTTAAACAACGAAAACAACAACATAACATAACAAAACAACAGTGACACAAACGACAAAAAAACAACAACTGAGAGCACTTGATGCATGCAGCAAATGCTGCAACATACCTTTACGCACATAAACACAGAGAAAAAAAATCCCTTAAAGAATCTTTATGAAAGACCCTGTAGTTGAAAGGATTTTCAAGGTGAGCCCCTCCCCTCTCGCCTTTCCTCTTCAGTGTTTTACACACAAAGAACCAGGAAGTCGAATATTTCCCCATAGCTACTTGGATCCAAATCAGCCTGTATACAGAAAACCATTTCTTTAAAACAAAATATCGAAACTTTGAGTATTACAAAACATTATTTCTTTGAGTGTATCAACAGAGTAGGAAGGAAATGGAATACGCAACCTAATGATGTATGTGGAAACGAAACAGTACACATACACTTGCATATATTGTATAAACGCCACCGCTGTGTATGAGACGAAGCAAAATGAGTTGAAAACTGGGCAGCATGCAACTACAGCAGATGATGATGTCATTTCACAGCCGTCACACGTTGCAGAGTGAGGATGAAAATGAAATATTTGTATCTACCGAATATACCGCCGCGCTATTCCTTTTAAAATCTTTCCCAAAAATTATAGTAGCAATACTGACGCTCCACTGAGCTGTGTCAAAAACAAAAAAAAAACAAAAATTTCATAGGTAAAGAACAGCTTGCATTTGTATAGATAGAGATATATAGTCTGATAGATGGATAGATAGATTAGTTGGATCATAGAATGGGCCGGTTAAACGTTACGAGCAGCATGAAGCTTTTGTATGCTTCGATAGCTACAGATAATCTCATAAAGAATTGTCAATGCTGCTGGTTGCTTTAGGCCGGACTTAATTTTTTTTTTGTCACTGTTGATGTGCCTAGTTTTTGTCTCACTCTCTCTCTCTCTCTCTCTCTCTCTCTCTCTCTCTTGTGCTCTGTTTCACACCATTTTTGATTTAACTTCCGTTTTGTTGGTGTGAACTTTTCAGAATGTGTTACTTCAATGCACTTTGGCGTCACTGGTGGTATTGGAATATGAAGCCATGTATTTGTCGTTGTTAGATTGTCGAAAAATATCTCTAAGTATCGATTTTAAATTAAAATTTTGAACTGATTTTTTATGTATAAGCATATATTTATATATAAACTAGTTTTTTAGAAAGATATTCAGCAGTTCAAACACCAGTCTGTATGAATATATTATACATTGATTGACATTTTAGTTAAAGTATTTTTAACGATAAATAAAAAAATCGATTTCTTTAAAATATTTCCTAGCTATACTTTAAATTATTTTTCGATTAATGCTGCGGCAACATTATACATCGAAAATTTGTGTATCGATAATTTGAAAAAATTCTGCTTAATTGAAGCTCTGTAGTAAAAACCAGGGAGCTTCAATCTCATTATCGATATAATAAAATATCGATTAATTCAACTAAATATGCGAACATTGATTTGTTTAAATATCGATATCAGACATTATCGATATTTGTAATAAAATATCGATTAATTCAAAGAAATGTACAAATATTTATATATTCAAACATCAAAAGTGTCGATATTTTTTTTTCCAAAATGTTGATATCACCATACTGCCAAATAAAGTGAAACTAACTGACGTTGTGTGAAATGGGAAATTGGGAGTAAGGATAGACATAAATGTCGATGTGGATGTGAATGTGGTTTGTGATGGAGAATTGGAAATCCTGCCTGAATGCAAAATTGATTGGGGATTAGGTTATGTTCGGGGTTTAAAACGTTGGCCATGATTGCATCCTAAAAACAGCCAGCACCAAGCATAGTAAGGAAAATAACAAAAACAAAACAACAACAATTGTTAGAATTAACAACAATAACAGCATAAAATAAATTTACTGCAGTTGAATTTTCAATTGATGTTTTGTTAGAGAAAATGCCTAAGAAAATTAAATGCTTTAGTTGCTTTAATCAATGAAACTATATGTATTTCAATAAATATATTCAAACATATTAGAGACAAATAATATAACATCTCTTTTGAGTTGGAGTGTTGTCAAAAATATGTAAAAATTTAACAATAATTGTATCGATAAAAATTTATCAAAAGTTCAGGTATGAATGAATAAATAGCAATTTATATATTCAACAGAACAGTAAGAGCCACAAAATGTTAAAATATTCGCTAACGTTTTAGGCTGTTCTGAAAATAATACAAATACAAAACGAATAAAAACCAACAATAAGTAACTAATAGATTTTTTCTGTCTCTCTCGCATTCTCTCTTTTTAACTTTTAATATTGATTTTTTTTCATTCACTTCAAGCTTCATTTGCGCGCCTAAGAGTATGCAATAATGACTTCATAATTTTTTCAAATATAAGAACATAATTATGTATATGCAAAACATTCTGTCGGACCGACATTGCAACTGTCCATTTTCACCATTACCCACCGTATATGTCGTAATCAGTTGGTTGTTTGCATATCGATCAAATTCCAAACAAAATTCTGCAAACATTGACCAGCCAGTCAGTCAGTCAGTCAAATATACGGACAGCAAAACGGACCGACAAACAGACATATCACAGTGTGTATATATGTATGTATGTGTGTCTGTACGTTCGTATATAGGCATGTGAATACTTCGCGCCATGTTTAATATGAGTACAATAGATTACTTACTTCCACATCCATTAACAAGCACATGCATATGGATATTCCAATGGAGCTTATGCTTTTGCCTGTATACCATACATATATTTGTGTTAATGTGTATGATTATTTGCATACGTTTGTATGCTTTATAACAGTTATGGTACCTTATTGAAGAAGCTCTATAAATGCCTTCAAACACTGAAAGAATATTTAAATTCTACTTAAGTTAGACAAAAATAATGTGTTTCAAAGCAATTGAGACA
Organism: Meiosimyza platycephala; assembly: GCA_963662105.1. Taxonomy (NCBI): domain Eukaryota; kingdom Metazoa; phylum Arthropoda; class Insecta; order Diptera; family Lauxaniidae; genus Meiosimyza; species Meiosimyza platycephala. Next base: position 77,888,654 of record OY759211.1, on the reverse strand, counting down.
AAAAATTTTGATATAAATTTTTCAAAATGTTCTTCCAAATTTTGTCCAAATCGCTTAAAGTTTCAAGATTTTTTTCATTAACGAATGCTCTATCATGGTTTTTCAGTCTATAAATTTTGTGTCAGCTTTAGCAGTGGTACTTTAAAAACCCATATTGCTGAAAAACGAGAACAGTTTTTTCGAATTTCTTGAACTCTGCAAAGTGTCAACTCTTTCATGGTCAGCTGGCATAGCAATCACTATAATTTCGCTGTGCTCCTAGAGTTTATTTGACAGATTATAAACATTTTTAGAGCTTTGCAACATTTGTTCGACCTCTGCAATATTTTTTTGTCTTCTTCTTTATATAAAATTGCTGATATGAAATTTGTTTGTAACGCTTTGGCGCAAAATATACTTAACCGATTTTAATCATTTATTTTTTAAAACAACATATTTGTGCCAAAGAAGGATACTGCATACTTATTTTAATTATATCTATTAAAGTTAAATTTTTTTTTTAATATTAAGTTTTTGCAAAACCATATATGTGGAGAAACACGTCAAATGTGCTAGCGCGGCGCGCGAGTGCTACATTCTGTTATTTTCAACTCGTGCTGGTGGTACATAAATGCACTTAAAAAAATTTTCCGACACATCATTTCGTTGTATTTTTTCCTCAGCTTTCCAATTGTTCTGTCAGATTTTCCGAAATTTTCCAGATACCTGGTGAAAAATTACAAAACGTGTTATACCTCAAAAACGGTTAATTTAATATTTTTTTTAATGCTTTTAATCGAAAGCTGAGGTTTTTTTGAATTAAAAAAGTTATTTTCCAAAGAGTGCTTCAGCAGTTTGCTATGTATACTTTTTTTCATCGTTTTTTTTCGTAATAACATTATGGGAAATATATACAACCATTGTACGCAAATATAGCTATTTCACTGACTGTTAGTTTAGAATGTTTGGTTTGCTTGACTTTGTGAGCGAAAAAGCTATATGTGCTTACAATGTTTTTATATATTTCCTATGATAAAATGTTATTACCAAAATAACGGTGAAAAAAAATATGCAGAATGCAAGCAGGACTTGCAGAAAGTAATTTGGAATGTTGCTGTTGTTATTTGCTTTGAAAATAGTACCGTAGAGTGGCTTGGCAATGATGAAAAAAAAAATTGACATTTTCATTTTGGGGAAAAAATCTCCTGACCTCAAATGTGCGTTAACAGGCATTAAACTCATGTCATTTCTTTATCTTATTAATACAAATCCACAATAAAATTTTAAGCGAAAAAAAAATTGGGGTTTTTGAGAAAATCAGCCTTGTTTTTTTTTATAAAAAGCGCTATTACTCTGCCAATTTTCAAAATTTCTGAAAGACTCTGATAGAGAATCAAAAGTTCTATTAGAATCAAAAGACAAAAGTTAATTATTTTGATTGAGATGAAAATGCGACTATTTTGAAAGAATTTTCAACGATTTTTCAAGTTCTGACACTAAAACTTTAAATGGGCATAACTTCGTTAAAATTAATTTACAATCAAATCGGAGAGCGGTATATTTCCTCAATTACTTTGAAAAACAACAACCGATTCCGCAATTTGAAGTCACTCCGACTGCATAGTTTGAGATGGATTTGGTCCACTTATTAATAAAAAGCTTGATCCCACCAATAACGATTTAGCTTATATATATTTTTTTTTTTTTCAAATTGTCAACCAAATTTATTTATTTACTGAGTGGAAGACATTCTTTTCTTTCTCAGGTTACAATAAAATGCTTTTTGCCTCATTTCACTTAAGCGAATTTCACAGTGTACAAAAATTCAATAATTGCTTGAATGTTTATATGTATTTAAGCTGAATTGTACTGTTAAGTACGTTTTATATACAACATACTCGTATATGTGTCTTAAGAGTTTATTGAACTTATTACTTGAACCATATAGTTTAGAAATCAATGATCAATAAAAACTAGCAATGGACGGTGTAAGCAAATTTAAACTAACGATTAGAATAAATTTTTATCAATTAAAGCCATTATGAAATATTTGTGCTAGCATATCGAAAGTTTTAAAACAAACTATTTTTTCAAAGCATTTTGACTCAAAAATTTCGATATTTTTCTGAATATATCGAATGTTATATATAATATATATATAAATTAACAAAGATAAACACAAATTCAGAAAACCAAAATTTGTTCAACCGTTTCACAACAAAACAAAGTCAATTAAATTTTACAACTTTCTGCACTTACTACCTTTATTGGAAAATTAAATATTATTTGATACAAACCTATGCGTATCTGTAGATATATAATATTTGTTTTATTTTAATAAACACATTTGTATTTGAATTCAATGGCTGTTTTCGTACAAATTTCATGCTGTTTTGTGAGCTAATGCTGTACTGATTTCATTCAATCATTCATTCATTATTCTGTCTGCGAATTAAATAACAATTTCAATTTATGAAAGAAATATAAGGTCTGTTCGGTGACTGCACTAGAGTAATTGTAGCTTCGAAAAGTGTGCGTATTTTGATAGCTTTAATTATTTTTGTAGTAAATTTTGTGGAAAATCTAATTGAAAGCTAAATTTTTTTTAATTTCCATCAAGTTGTTTGCATATTTTATGATCCTAGTCAAAATCAACACAGAACACTTATTCAGATTATACATTTTTTGCTTTGTTTGCTTGTGATACTTTTAAACTTTTTTTGCAGAAGACCAATGTTTTTTTTAAAATTGACTCAGAAAATCAACTTGGCACGATATATATAACCGAGTCATAACAGCTAGTTAAGTACAATAAGCTCTCTATGAGTATTTGATATACTACACCATCTATTTTTTCAATGCTTAGTTTGGTTTTAAATGCAATATTAGAATAATAAATAAATTTTCTGAGAGGCATGAAATTATGTAACCATAGCTCTTAATCCAGGAACGTGAGGATTTAAAAAGAGTAAACTGGGAAATAATTATGGGAGAGCTAAATTTTTCAGTAGGCTGTTAGTTTGGATTCACAATTAAAGCGTAAAAAGTCCTCATCCATATGACATACGCTTAAAAAGTTATTCAAGGGTAAAGGTCACAAAAATCGCAGGCACACAGTCCTTTGACCCATCTTTTTTTTTTTGTGTTAGTTTTGATGTGCTCTGTGTTCTGTTACTCCCGAAAAAGTTGGATCAGAAAATTTTCCTTTCTGCTTCGTCGTAATTTTTTGGCAAACAACAACACTGTTCTGATGACTCAGCCAGACATGGCATCCTGCGACTTTTTGTTGTGCCCGCGAATAAGTGACATCACTGTAAAATGTAATTTTTATGATCATTTTGAACTGTACTACTTTATAATCAGTAGATAAATTCTATACTTCCCCAGTTGCTACATTCTTCAAAGCTTCAAAGCCACTATTCTTTTATAGAACTCTTGAGTATATCCTTTAAGTTAACTTTGGTGACGTCATTTTAATATTGATGGTAACAACAACATATCGATTAGGTAGCTCTGTAAGCCTTAATAACTTTAACTTATTCACTGTTTGATTAATTTCTACACCGTGTACGCTATTATCACTGTTATCGCTGAGAATTTCACGATGACGTATTATATAGCAACGATGGGCAAAATGAGAAAAATGAGTCAATTTTAGCTCTTTTCAACAAACACATTGTTTTTCTTAAAAAAAATAACATGACCTCACCACTACTATGCAAACTTTATCATTGTTTTTTTACACGCACGCACGCACGCACAGAATTTGTATTATTCTTATGGTTGCATCATTCAGAAAAAGCCTTCTTCACAAATAATTACATGGATCGAATTCAATAACTTACAGCTTCCTGTACCTAAATGGTTTAACAGAAAATGATTCAACAGCAAATGGTTCTGCTTCTTCTCGCAATATACAGCATTTCCTTTTAGAGTCAGTCCAACATTTCTGCAACACTTTACAAATCGATTCAATGCTTTATTTTTGATAAAAAAACATTACAATACAAAACATCAACAATATGATATATTTTTAATACAGAGCTTGATACAGCCATTGTCTTCCTATTGAGAGAAAAAAAAAAACTAAAAATCTATCTATCTAAAAGTATGTCTAGATATATGTAAATTTAAAGCTTTTGATATTAAGCAGGAACCTAGTATGCAACATTATGGATTTTTTTTTTATTTAACTTGCCCAATATGTATCACATTGTTTCATTTATAACCAAAGCCGCAAAACGCAAGTAAATGAACTGCAAAATAAAACTAAAATTCGAAAATAAAATACAACAAAAGCTAAAGCTCACACAAAGTAGACATAAAAATAAATTTAAATTTGTCAAATAATGACGCACATGGTATAATAATTCAATTGAAATCCCAATGTTGCTGCTTCCTCAACAACAACAAAAACCTTTTGCATGCAAGCTATATTGTTCTTTCCATGGTCGTACTTTTTAATTTTCATATTCACCTTCTCTCTCTCGCACTCTATTTTTGTCTTTGTCTATCTTTTTGCCTTGCCTTGTGAATGCTATAAAATTGTGCTATAAAAATACTGCCGCCATTTTAGTATCTGATTTATTATATGTTGGCGCCAAAACTTTTAACGTATTTTTAACTTGTCTCCTACGTTGGCTTAAACAGACACATACACACATATACATATGTATATATGCTTGCACACGAACTCTAAAAAAACGCCCCTCGTAAGTAGGTACGTATTGTTATTTTTACTACCATTTCACTTAAAATCAGCATTTTCTTATTTTGATTATGTGGCAACGCTAGTTGTTGTGTTGCAATATCTTATTAACTTTTGTTATGTAAGAAGAGTTACGTAGCATTTTTCATTTTTGTCAAAGCGAAATGTTACAGAATGAGCTGTTAAAGATTTGTGTTGCTAACATAAAAAAAACTTGCTAGTTGGAAATGGGTTTGCCATTAAGTCATCACTTTTATCTTTTTCCAACAGATAATTAAAAAGTTTTTATCTGCTTTGTTTCAAAGACCAGCGCTAGTCCTCTGTATATGTATCGTAGTGTGAAGGCAAAGCACCTTACTCGAGCTTATAATTTTAGCTTAGGGAAAGGAAAAAACGTTAGACGGGGCCATATCCATATGCTTCTGATTGTATTTCTTTATTCATTTCAATGGAAGCAAAATGTTATAATTCACTTCGTGCTGTTTAGGTTTTGTAGCAAATAGGTAAACTTAAGAAAACGAGGGAGCCATTTGTTGATGGTATCGGGCATAGGTTCAAATCTGCGCAACAGCGGTCCATTTGGCGTCGCAGTGCCAACACAGTAAAGCTCTATCTATCATCTATACTTCTATACTAAGTATTTATATAAAATTGCTTATATGGAAATGGTTTGTAACGCTTTGGCGCAAAATATACTGAACCGTTTTTAATAATTTATTTTTTAAAACAACAAATTTGTGCTAAAGAAGGTTATAGTATGCTTATTCTTTTTTATTTTTAAAGTTAAATATCCTATTTTTAAGATTAATTATTTGCGAAACTTCAATCTAAAAATTACATTATCCGACTTTTTCGACATTTTTTTTGTTCCATGAACTTTCATAATTTTTTATGATGTTGTTAGGTCCACTAAGTTAAAAAAAAAATTTTGATACATTTTTCTCACGGTTAGTTTATTTTAAATTTTTTTTAGTGTATTTTCAGTGTATTTTGGAAAAATGGCACCAAAAATCAGTTTTTTGACAAAATCTCCTTTCCGAATCATTACATCATAAAAAATTAATAAATATCATTTTTGGTGTCGGATAGTGTTATCGTTTGATTCTTCGTTGCTAATGCTTATGCTGCTTCTTGAATACTGTGTTGTTATTGTTTTTGTTATGTTGTGCATCATAAACTGCCCTAACCTGCCCAGACGATTGATTACACTCTCTACTGTGAACAATTAATGCGATTAAAGCGCGCAACTGAAGTAAGACAGTAAGAATTGAGTAATAGGGAAAGCGTTGTTTTCAATCACGACAATGCCAGACCGCACATATTTAATGACTTGGCAAAACTTATGAGAATTCGGAAGGGAAATATTGTTAAATCCCATTACCTTGATCCGTCCATCTGCTGTTTGTTTCGCTCTCTGCGGAATTCTGTTATTGGTGTAAAGCTAATTTCAAAAGAGTTCTGACTTGATTCAGACTTACACTCGAAAAATCCAGAAGTTCAATGAAGATAGCGTAAGGAAAAAAATGGAAAACTGACGCAAGGTTATCGATCGAAGTGGCACATTTTTAGTAGGAGAAAGTTCATTCAAAATAGAAGACAATTTCTTTTGAATTTTGGTGAACATATGCCACGAACTTCGACCTTAATCTTAAGTTTTCATAAATAAAATAAACTCGAATGATTTAATGGAACTCATGGAAAAGTAATTCATTTGTATTTAAAAACTGTCCCGCTTCTATATCTTCAATGACGATTTTTATAATATACTGAAATTTCAGCTTTGATCAAATTTTCATCTGGAAATGGGCTTTATCTACTCTTGATCTATTTTTGTCATTCCACAAAATACTCTCTCCTTAATTGCTTTTGACTTCTCAATCAGACAGGAAGTCTTCCAGTTGTTCTTCTGCCTTCTCCTGTATGGCTTTTTTCATCTAAGTTGCTTTTTCTCTTCCATTTTGTTCCAAATATTTTGTCTCAAGCTTTTATAGTTACTTCCTCTATCGCACTTTCTGTTTCTCAAACTGCTTGGATCTTGTTACAAATTACCTAAATAATTGCGGTCAAATATAACACGGCCCGACAAAATCAAACTTTTTGTAGTACACATGAGAAATTTCAATATATTCTGAAAATAGACACTAAAAAAAATATACGTGTCTCGTGGTTTTTCTCCAGCACGTCAGATTTTTTTTTAATCGATGCCACACCCCCCTATGTGAAAGAAAATTAAAATTCATCATATCTTATCAACTATTTGACTATTTGAAATAAGCAAAACTTGGTATATACTAAAAGTCTGCAGGAAATGGTTTGAAATGCATTTCAAAACATTCTATTGCAAATCAAACACTCACTTCACTCCATTCACTGCTTGCAAAGCATCTGTATTTGTTCAGAAATCATCCCTTGTTAGTACGAAAACAAACTAAAGAGAGAACAAAAATATTCAAACATTTTACTCATTAGAATAATTTTCACTACAAACAAAGTGTTTGAATATATTGTTCAATGAAGGTGTACAGCAAATGTTGTGGTGTACAGCAAATATACTAGTATACAATGAGCATAGTCAAACAAAACTATGGCTGCTTATCCTGAATTTTTTTTACTATTACTTTGATACTTATATAACATTTTTATGCGCGAAATCACACAGAGTTTTTGAATTTATTAGTTTCTGAATTTGACCTGGATTTGAGTAATTTTTACTGTTCTTCGAAAATGCCCTCTTCTAGGTGCACTTGAATTTTTTTACCTAGTGAAGCTTTATGACTTATTAACTAACAGGAAAAGGTAAGCCCCTATTGATGTGGAATACCTGTAAATATGCTTCAACAATGTCGAACCCTACTATATACATACATACATATATATAAAAGGTGATCCAAAAGTAAGATTCAATGAAGAAATGGGCGGTGCCCCGCCTCCATTATGAGAAAAAAATCAAATATTTTATATCTCAGCTACTGGTTGGCGCAGTTGGATAGGATTTGGTGCTAAGTTCTAAGCTTTGTTAGGCATAGAAAAGTGGGCAATGTCCCGCCCTCCCATATAAGAGAAGATTTAAATTCATTATATCTCATAAATTATTTGACGCATATATATAATACCAAAAAGAAGCAAAAGTAAGATCCAATGAAAAAATGGGCGGTACTCCGCCTCCAATATGACAAAAATAATAATTTTTTATGTCTCAGCAACTATTTGACGCAGATGGATAAGATTTTGTACATATGTTTGTTGATTTTTGCTCAATTCTTGGAAATAGATTTTGTAAATTTGCGCATTTGCTCGCTTAATCAGGTTATTAGCGATTTTCTGCTCTCAAACTCAACTCTTTTGGCCATTTCTGGTGTAATCTTTCAATCAAAAATAAAATTTCATTCATTATATTTTTGCTCTTCATAGAATTTCCCTATTGATTAAGTAGAAAACACTTCATTCAATTTGAAAAAAAAAATTCTCGAATTTGTTTACATTTGTCATGGATTGTTAAGTACATACATATAAGTAAATTGTTCACAATTAGTTTGTCTAATTGAGTGCATAATTCGAAATTGGCATTTCAACTTCATTTGCATGCAATTTTACTACAACAAAATTATAATAATTACAAAATTCGCATCGGTTATAAAAAAAAATATCCATAACTTTAAATCAAGCAACTTACACCTAAGATGACAACTTGACCAATGTTTCTTGGCGACGCTCTTTTCAGGCAACGGCGGCACTAAGCTCTGGTGTCAATAATTACGTTTTCAAATTGTTAAGGCTTAAAACACGAAAAAAAAAACATACGTACATAAGTAGAAAGAAAAACTTGTTTGAGCCAAATACATCTTGACAGTTTCTGCTCACCGCGCAATTGCAGCAGGAAGTCATTTTCACGTTGACTTTTGAGTGACTGATTTGCGCGCATTTGGAGTGAAATGTGTTTGTATGAAGAAATAAAAAAAACTGGAAAATGAAATATGATGTCATTTTAATTACATACATCTCCTCTATGGCTATAGTATTTCTTTTTATAACTCCTATTTTCTTAAATAAGTAATTAATATGCGGTAATAAATAACCACGTAGATAATCGCAAGGAAAGGGTAAGTGTTACTGAGTTGATGAGAAAAAGTGAAAGGTTTTATTTTGGATTAAGTAACGGAACTTTTTAATTTATATTACGCCTTACTGTTAAGTCTTATAAAAGCATACTATATATGTTACGTTATCTTGTCCTCTATACTGTAATAAAATATTTGCGGTAATAATTCAATTTTGTTTTTCTTCAATTTATTTTGCAGGTACGTAAGCGTTGACACTACAGCTACTATACATTTATTACTTAATACCTAACAAGTGCTTTTGGGTAAGTCGTACATTTATATACTAGTATATATGGTACTAAGTATTAAAACAAACGATAAACCATAAATAATGAATTTTTGTTGCCTAAGAAAATTTCATTATTTTAAGGCACTACTAAATATTAAGCGGGTTAACAAACTCAAAAATGAAAATATATCATTTGGTTTTGCTTCGAAAGTACTAAAATCAAGATCGATCAATATCAAACGCAATTGAATTTAGCTGACTTTGTCAAATGACTCAGCTTTTATCTCGCTTTTTGTAAGTCAGAGAGAAATGTAGAAAACGTTGAATGCATTAATCTGTACAGTTCAACTTCTTATATGATATTTTTCTTACCTTCCAATATTGTACTTTTCATCATGCAAAACACGATTGGTTATATATAACGGGTAATTCATTTAGAGATACTTCTTTCAGTGTAGGTTTTTTGACAGATCTGGTATGAGTCGTGTCGGTCAAAGTAATTTTGTTCAGTATTGTTTGGCATATAATCATGGAAAGACTTAGCCCGGCACAGCGCCTGCAGTTTTTTCAGGTGTATAACGAAAATCAGCGTTCTACGCTTAGAACAAATTATATTCCACATAATCAGCCAACCAACCATTCGCTATACCATCGAAAAATTTGACACTCAATTATGATTGCTGGATAATATGCGACCTAATAGACTACATCCTTCATGTAGAGAAGAATATATAGCGACAGTAAGTAGTTGAGAATTTGAGAGTGTACACACTGATGTGATGAATCGAGTTGGCGCCGTTCGCAACAGCGTGTCTTGTCGTATGTCGTATCTTGTTTAAAAAGCATACCAAATACAACTCATGCAAGAATAGAAGGCGGCCCACCTTCCGAAACGTCACCATTGCAGTCTTTGAGCTCCTGAAAAGTTTAAGAAAATCTACTGTTTTTGGAAAAAATTTTGCTAAGGCCCATTTCTTGCTTAATTGCTACGTCAATAAACAAAATTGCCCACTAAAAAGACAAAAACTTGTCATATTTTGTTCTGCCTAGTAATTTTTACTGCGCTTGATGTTTCGTACATATCTTATACAAGAATCGCCATTGCGAGAAATTTCTCGACGATCTTTTGTGTTTTTATGTATTGATCGTCGAGGCATGGGCCTTTCAGAAAAACGCATCGGACTGATAGAAAGAATGCTCTTCGTACTTATAATGATGGATCATCATCAGATGAAAATTGACCTCTCCATGTTAGCGGTATATTTAGCCCCAGATATCTGGTAACAGGGAAAACATTCATCCCACCTACTCCACAGCTTAAATGCTCCGCCACCCTTCGTCTAACTGGGATGCGCCTTAGTCCGTTTTTTACTGTGCCAGACATGTATGTATGTTATTTTTCAACGTGCAGAGTACACTAGAGCTCACAAGCTTTGTTAATAGCTTTTATGTAGTCAATCTACCTTCGTCCTGAAAACTCAAATGTGGATCGGAACTTCAAGTTCTATAATATCGGGTTGAGAAAGTATAGACCTTAATCGTACAGTAGAGCCACCTCCAATTTTTTAACTCTTAGTTCGTTAGTTCATGCCAGCGATGGGCACGTAGTGGCACTTTCAGCACTGACGGCCCGAACCGTTATTCGACGCACAAGCAAGCAACTAAAATTTCGCAGAATTTCCACGCTATCGACGCACAGCGTTGAGTTGAGTTCAAATGCAAAAAAAAAACAACACACAAGCATTAGCGACGGCGCCGCATTGCGTCTCGACGAATGTAGCAATTGCAATTTTTTTTTTTGTGCTGTTGGCGAATTCGGAAATGAAAGGAAAAAACTTTAAAATTTCGTTTGTTATTGCTTGATGTTGTTGTAGCGCCATTTCGTTAGATTTCCATGCCCACCACTGGTTCAAGCTTTAACCTTCTCATATTGGCAATGGATTCCAGACAACCAAATAAGTAGCTGGCTTCCTCTGGACAGACTTTGAAATAAAGAAAACATGTTGCTCACAGAGTATTATTTTCTTATATTTATACTGTAAAGCTTTGCTCAGTTTTCGTTTAAACCTTTCACGCCCGAATTAAAGTGCGAGGACTTAAAAAATATTTGGGCTTATATTTTTATTAATACGACTGCAAAGGTTAACTGATATCAATTTCAAAGTCCTACGTATCCTTGTTCGTCCTTACGGCCTATAGGCAGCATTTACTTCGGAAAATTCCTGAGACACAACTCAACAATTTTTGTTTACAAATTATTTTTTTATTTATTAATTTACCTATTATAGGAAACATTGGACGTGAAAGGGTTAAAGTAGTTTCAAGACAGCTTTTGATAACCGTTACTTTTTGTCGTGGTCTGTGGAGTGATATCCATTCAAGGAGCGATCCGGAACTTAAAATAGTGCTCTTATTATGAGTGATGTTTTTGAGCAGTGAAATAGGTAACCATTTGTACCACATAAACCTTATTAAAACTAGTTTTCACTTAACATAAGAAAAGATAAGAAATAGACACCGTATATATGTATGTGCGATTAATTATATTGAAAAAGTGTTGATATTATCCTTCGTAAGTGTCAAGCTTTTTTATATTCTTCTACCTGACCTTGCAAATGATATAAGGATTCTCACATCAAAATAAGTTGAGCAATTCTCCCTTAAGACATTTCATCAAGCTTGGTTACTATGCACTCAAGGGAAAGAAGTTTGATCTTTGGCTAGAGCCAGGCTTCTTCAGTGACCATATACGATGCATGTCTCGTTTGCCATTAAAGTAATGCACTATTTCTACTAACGTTACAAAGTAGTAATACTTTATTTACTCTTTACTCTTCTTGTAAATTGTCTTTCACGCAATACCTTTCTGTCAATATCATTAATCGAACTAAAGTCATTACATCGTTTATGGTACGAGATGAAAAAAACAAATTTAAGCTTATCTTTATCCATTCAAGTTAATTCGTCAAATGCTAGCATTGGCCACACTCGTACCAAGGTGCGTTAGTGTTACATAAAGTTTGAAGATCTAGTTGTATCAACAAATAACGCTGCAATAACTTTTGTAAAAATAGCAATCAAATAAGTAAATGGACTTGATTTTCAAAAAGATTTTAACGTAAATCATTTAGCACTTATATAAGCTCAAACTTTAGCAACAATAGTATATATATATATATAATGGCAACATCGACAACGAAGTCAAATTGAACTGTCGCCGTGTTTTGTTATTTGCCAACATATCGCACAACATGGCATAGCCGCCTTAGAATATCCTGACTATTAAAACTCATATGTCCGTCCCAATACCAACCGAAATGCGATCAACCAGCAGCGTCATCGTCAGTTCGTTGTAATTTAAGGCGCGTGTTGTGGTGTACGAGGTGATACCAATGCAACACCAGCATAAATGCAACATATGAGCCAGGAGCAAAAGCGAACAACGTACAATAACGCGACATTCACTTAATACGCTTAATTGACTTTCGTGCATGCACGAATGCATTTTACAGCAACAAGGCGACAGGACACGATGACACACAAATGAGAGAAAAGGCGAGACGTTGTCGTTGTCGTTGTATGTGATTTGATGCGATACGATGCGAAGCGATGTGGCGAAACGCGTCGCAGCGCCATATTGGAAAATGTTGCCGATGTTGATGGCAACATAAGTCGTTTGGTAGCATTAAAACTGCACTGCAAATCAATTGATGTTTTAATGTGTGGTGACGTTAACACGCGCGGAATTTCGTTGGAAAACACGAAAAAAAAAAAATCAAAACAAGGCGAATTTCGCGTGAGCGCGTGGCTAGATATCAATAGAAAAGCCTTGAAATTGAAATTACAGCAAAAATTTTGTGCGTGCCGCTTAAAAAAAATCGATTTTTTATTAATTTTTTTTTTTTTTGTTTTGTTTGTCAAGAATATCTTAACAAACGAAAATCCTTAAATCAGCACACAGCAGGACACGCAAGTCCTCTTTGACTTAACACACGCATACAACAAAACAAGGAACACGTTTCAAAAGACAGAAGACATACAGACAAACATGGCGACTAACAGTGAAATGCTTTCAAGTCCATTTTGTTGAGTGACGAAGAAATCGCGTCTTTTATTACATTATAAAAAAGGATATCACAGCGTTAAATAGGATAGGAAAATCTTATGTTTGACATTTACTGCACGCAACACTCGAACGTACGTACGTGTGTTGCTGCAGCATGTGGTGGATTTTTTGTTATACGTTTTTTTTTTTTTTTTTACGCTAAGCGGACAACAAGTGACAAAAACTTTTAAAAGTATATTCCTTTACATATAGAAATGTGTTTTTGTTTATCAAGCGAAAAGGGTAAAAAAATTAAGTTAAAAATTTACAGAAAAAAAACCGTCTATTCATTTAACTTTTCTGTTTTTGTAAAGCTTTTGACGCGCTTCTGTTCATCAACGAAATTAAATAACGGTTGAACGCATCGCTTTTTGTTTTTGAGTCAAAGGATAACATCTTGTTTCCTTTGGTACCTATCATCAGAAAGAACAACAGAAAGAAGGCTTCATGCTGTAGCAATAAAGAGCGACATAGTGATGTTAAAATATAATATCTTTCCAAGGCTAAAATATATTATTTTGAATTCTAGCTCTTCTAATTTGTAATGCAGCCGTTAATGATTTTAAAGGCTTAATAAAGGAGGTCCTCAAAATATAAAATTATATAATTATATTGATTCATAATTTATTCCGTATAGGGCTATGTATGGAATTGCAAATCAGGCAAAAGGCTTTCACGGCTTTGGTAGGGAAAAGCCTTCACATCAAGTCGCATGGTCTGGGCGACCAATTCGAATCGCCAAAACGGGAAACAACTTTAACATGACTCATGCAGTAATCGAAATGTTTCTTGGGCTATATACCATATGGCACCATCCACATCCATATCTTGCAATTTAGGCACATAAAACTGGATTATAATGTTAACTTGATCAGCCGTATTTTCGGAGAAGAATGGTCCGATTGTTCCAATCGATAGATAAAGCTCGAAAAAATATTTTGGACATCACTTAGGGTGGCTCCGGGCCCTGGAAAGGACCGTTTTTAACCCATTTTTAGAAATTTTTTTTTTCATTCCGATCTGTAAAGAAAGCCCGAACCATAGAAAGAACTGTTTTTGACCCATTTGCGGAAAGTTTTTATTTGCTCCAATCGATGGTAACACTTTGTTTGACCCATTTTCGGAAAACTTTTTTTTTGTTCCAATCCATAGATAAAGCTTGAAAAAAGGTTTCGGACATAATTAGGATGGCTCCAGGCCAGGGTCATCCTTTCCAGGGAAAGGGCAGTTTTTGACCCATTTTTCTAAAAAAATTTTTCTGCAATCGATAGAGATACCCCGAAAAATGATTGTGAACATCACTTAGGATGGCTCTGAACCCTGGAAAGGACAGTTTTTGACACATCTTCGAATAAAAATGTTTTGTTGCAATTGATAGATAGAGCTCAAAAAAGGATTTTGGACATGACTTAGGGTAGCTCTGGATCCAGGAAAGGACCGTTTTCGACCCATTTTTTCAATCAATAGAGAAAGATTAAAAAAAAATCTTGGATATCACTTAGGTTGACAACGGATCCTGGAAGGATCCCCGATATTCGAAAAAAAAATATATGCTGATTTTTCGGTTTCATGTTTGGCAGCACTTTACTGTCTCCATAGTATTAAGTTTCATATTTTGTGAATGACAAAAATATTAACATTTCTCGTCTATTTTAAAATTTGCGCTAACATTTCACATTGACACTGTCACTGTCACTTGAACGCTTCACAGCATAAAATATCGATACTTGCGTTTTTCACTATCACAAAAACCTCACCATTTTTCGTAAATATTTAGCTGTGTGAAACACATCATTTCTTAACAGACAACAATACGAAACGTTTTTAAATGTGCTGTCTGCATACAAAACTCACTGTTAAGAAGAAGAGCGTATAAAAATTACAAAAGGACAGGACACATACTACAAACAGGATAATCAGAACCTGCTGATGCCGCCTGCTGCGAAGTGACACATGTTTGTTACTACTACTACTACAAGTACCATGTGTACAACTCTGTATTGAGTTGAATGCGCCGTAAAATCCTGTTTCTTTTTATTCTTGCTGATATGACTTCTATTGTTGTTGTTGTTGTTGTTGTTGTTTTTGTCACTGTTGCTTGTGTTGCATTCAAGTGAATGCGAGCAGAAATGTAAGGATAACAAACCAAACAATTCATTCAACCATCCAGAGAAGCTTAAGGGTTAAAGTCAAGATTTAATTGCGGCAAATCTTGCGAACAATTAAAAATAAAAAGCTGGTGAAAGAAAAAAAAAACAATTCAGCTTAAAAGAAAAAAATTGTTGATTTTAATGGACTTTTCTTGAAAGCCGCTTTTACACTTTTAAAAAATTCACATAAAAACTGAAAGGATGCAATGTCACCCATCAAGGTCGATGGAGTCTTTTGATAATAATGTCATTGTCTTATCGCCATGATGCGTTTAACATTGAAAAGTTGAGATACTTCGAAAGGGACAAAATTAGTGTGGTATGTTGAGATGTGAGGCCGCTGGAAAGAAGTTGTTCACAATTATACTCAATGATATCATATTTTCAGAAAAGTTTCTAATTTGACAGCAGTTTTTTATCAGTAATAAAAATAAATATATTTATTTTATATATCTGCCAAAAATGTAAGCAGCTTTAAAGAAAATACCGCAACATATACATCACATAAATACTTGCTTGTACCTAATTTACATATCACTCTCATTCATCTCATCCCCGTTTGGTCAATGTTAAAAATTAACATTTCAACAAGCCAACCTAATCAAATGTCAGAATCACACGTCTTGCTCTCGATGTATGTATGTATGTCTGGCCGTCTACCAGTTTGTCTGTCAAACCAACAGCAAGTCTATCACATGTCAAATGCAAATTACGCATCCTTCTGGCACTCACAAAATTCAACCCACCAAGTAACTGCCAACGCAGCTTCATATGTAAAATTTACAATGTTACTTACACGCCTACTGTTGCATTTTATTGCATTGTCTCCTTCCACAGTATAGTCACATTCTTAGCACTTGCATTTTATTCGCTTTTAAACAGGGCGGCGCACACAACAGCTACTTCCATATATTGCAACATTTTGTATTTAAAATTTGCATATGACAATTAACACAGCAACACGACGCCAAGTGACACAACTTGGCGTTGTATCATCGACTCATTCCAATCTAAAGCCTTGACCATCTCAACCACAAATGCTAATGGTTCCCTTTGGTTTGGCAAACATTGTGCATAATCATGTGTGCAACATGTCGCTGCTGCTCAACGGGTGTTCAATATTAAAAACATCATAAAATGTCAAATGGTTTTGCAAGAAATTATATAAGGAATATTTAATGGGAACTAGGGTTGTCTTGTGTTATTTTTAACGTTTTAAACTTTTTTCTTAAACAACTCTGTTCATCAAAGTGTTGTCTATATTTTTTTCTCTCAGTTTAAAAATGAAGCTTAAATTTTCGTGACTATATTTCATTCCTTCCTGCCTGAAAATGCCCGAATTTCAGCAAATTTTGTTATTTTAATTAAAGGTGTATAAGATCACATCTTAAAATATATGCCAAATGATAGAACCCGATAAGCCTAAAAAGAATATATATGTGGGTTGCATCATTGAATCCTATCCCAAATGTAGGCTGTCACATATACCATATACAATAAATTTCCCAAAAAACGAGCTTATGACAGGATTCGAGAAGCTTACTCTATTAAGTCTATTTAGACTCTTCGCGTTCTATCATTTAGCACACATTTAAAAAAAATTTTCAGAGCCCTAGCAAAATCAGACATAGCATTTCACCATCTGCAATTATTTTCATTTACCAAAAAAAAGAAAAGGTTCACAACATTTCCAAAATGCTTTTACTTAATATAATGAGGACCATTTTGCCGTCCCCCAAACCTTACGCCCCCTCGGCTTCCTTCCTACTGTGAATAATTCACCACGCCTTAGATTTTCTTAAATTTTTTACTGATGTCAACTTTTTTCAGTATGTAGCCTTTTCATATCTAGTGTCTATTAACCCTCCGATAACCAAGAAGACCCTAGGGACCTATGACGTTTTCGACGTTGCGGAATTTCTAAATGGTTCAACCGAATAACTCGAGCCTTCGTGACTGCTACAAATAAGATATACAAAGTCGATTATAATCGGTAAGCTTACGATTCCGTGAAATATTTTCATCATATTTATCTGCTCGAAGACAATTGTGATGTCGATGACCAACAATGTCCGCAGAGACCTTCTAGAGAATCGCATGCAATTTCTTTGTTTTTTTGGCTCATCTAATGTATTCATATTTTATGGCTATGGGTAAGGGAGCGATAGAGAAAAATATTCTACCGATGCAGCTGCAGAAGTTTCTTGCATATCTCGTCATGTTGCTGCATGTAGTTTATTATCGATCGAATTCTGAGGCAGTTCAAGTTTTGTCTAATGACATATATGTATATAGCTCTTTATAAACCAGCAATGAATAGAAATCGTTTCAACGCCATCAACAGATATATTCGCTTTGGTAATGGAAATACTCGTGCAGCAAGGCTACTAGGAAGTAAGATGACAGCTTCAGATGACACATTCATAGTGATGATGGCTAATTTGGAAAGGGCGTATACACCGCATTAATTGATGGTTATCGCGGCCAACACATTCATCCAAGCTTGCAAAATATGGTATAAAAGCGTTGTGGCTGTGAGATTTGCAATCATATTAACCCATGACGGTTGTTATTTATAGAGGAAAGTAGCCTGGTGAGGAACATAAAGTGAATCAAGGCCAATAATTTGTCTAGAATTTGCTTCAGCGGAATTAGGGAATGTTATGACAATCACTAGATCTTAAAAAAAGTCCCATTACAAGCCATATTACTAAAGAAGGTCCATGGGGATCTTGTTGGTCATCGACGTTGGGAAAAAATGTCGGTAATCGAAGAGTTAAATATTCTCTACGTCTGAAAAAAAGTTTTATAAGAACATACACTATTGAATCTACTCCTCGATCATCGACCCTGATGTTATTTCATAATTTTCATGTTAACCCATTTCTGGTTCAGCTAAAACTGCAGGGAGCAATCTATTTTTTGCCTAAATTCCGAACCTCGAGTGGCATTTCTGCATTTTAGTCGGTCAACGGTGCTTTGACGGTAACGCATCCGAGGGCCTGCGTGAAGTTTTTAAGAAAATCCAGAGAAACTGAAGTTTTCAAAATATAGCAGTACTGAGAAGAATGGAATTCCAGCAAGCAAATGCATAATTTTGTTAAAGATTTTTCTATGCATTGCTCATTTCTAGAACGCTTGAAGATCCATTGAGTATAAATTTGGCTGAAAAATTCTTTACAAATGAAGCAAGCATCCCTTAAAAGAGTTCAAAAATACTAAGAGTTAGATGTTTCACAAAATCTGTAGTACCTCCGATATAAATTTTAAAAATACAAGACAGCACAGGGCAGCCACTCGAGTTTTAGTAGGAATGTTGCCTTAAACAGCTTTATCTGGTAACAAAAACTCCCTAAAACATGTAATTTTTCAAGCCTAAATGGTTTCATTATTCGTTTGTATTTCTGCACTACTTTAATTTCTAACATCTAATAGACATCTATTAAATCAACCTGTAATTTCCAAATGATCGATCCAATTTGGAAACAGAGGAGGCTAAATTTATCCTATAACAAGACCTGCACTATAACAAGAACTTATTTGCCTTCAACAATGCTTATCAATGCTTATCTGTTCCTTGTCATTTCTCCTTATTATGTTTATAAGCCATTTTCTCAACTTTTGTGCTTGGGCCTCATCAGAAATATGATGTTTCATTTTATTACATTGGCTGAAGATGTACTAATGAAGTAGTTTAAAAATAACTTGATAAGCAAACTGAAAAACACTTCAATGAACACTTCAATGTAAAAGCTTATAATCCTTCCCTTCCAATATAGGGCTAAATTAGAACCAACCACACTTTTTTATCCTTATCAGACACAATATATCCGCATTATCCTTTTATCCCTTTGTTGGAGGAATTTTTTTTTTTTTTTTTTTTTTGTAGGCACTTACGTTGCATTTTTTGCATTTTTGTGCTACATTTTGCACTGATAGTTTACTCAATTCATCAAACATTTTCAGCGTTCAATGACTCATTATCAAAGCGAGACTCACTATATGATTCTCTTTTCTTTTTTTCCCTTTTTTTAACTAAGAATTTACCTTTTTATTAGCATCGAATCCCCCCTAGACTACTTGCAAGCTTTACTGCAATGCAATTTTCGCCTTTTATGCACTCTTTGAACGCTTCAAATACTTTTTATCTTTGCCTGTAGTTTTTCCTTTGTTACTCGTATTTTCCATTATGCGCGTATTGATAAATTTTTTCCCTAAGTAATCACCCACTATCTTTCCATCCACCCCAAAGCTGATATTGAGTGCATCAAGCTTTTAGTTGGCAACACTTTACAAAGCATGATAACTAAATTGTGTGTGCTAGGGTGCAACGTATTGATAAAAGCCTGTTATGTATTTTAACAGAGACATAACAGTGTGATAGCAGCTGCAACAAAAATCAATGTAGAAATATTAATTTGCTGTAATTTTAAAAAGTGCTTTCTGTTAGTGTAGTTAGTTATTTTATTTATGGTTAATTTTACAATTAAGTCATGTAATAAATTTTGCTGAAATTCATTTGAATAATGTCCACCCTAGAATGCACTAGATATGCGTTCGAATTTATGTGTACCTATGGTATGTGTGTATTTAGCAGGGATTTAGGATTTGCAATTTTTTTCAATTTCTATTTTTGTTGCCTGCAGTAGTTGTTAATCATGCCGATGATGAGTGAAATTTTTTTTTAAGTGTACTTCTGTTAAATGCATCCTTAAATGTTGCCACTTTTATGGATCTCTTCTCTAAGTGGGTTCGATTTTTATTTTTTTGTTAACTGAAATTGCATATGGTATTAAAAAAAAATATTTATGTAGTTCATCACAAGTGGAATATTGAAATTTTATATTATTTTTGGATGAATTATACCAAAAATTAAGAATTCTATTCAGCTTCTTGTACAAGGAGTCAATGAATTGCAATTTATATTAAAAATAGATTTTGCTTAGG
The DNA here is from genome assembly GCA_963662105.1 of Meiosimyza platycephala. NCBI lineage: Eukaryota > Metazoa > Arthropoda > Insecta > Diptera > Lauxaniidae > Meiosimyza > Meiosimyza platycephala. The sequence goes on along the minus strand of OY759211.1, from coordinate 77,868,436 downwards.
AGCCCAAAAAATAAAAATATATTTAAAAAATCAGGAGTAAAACAAAATCTTAAACTTATTTGAAATTATTATTAAACCAAATAAGTAAGTGAACCATATCGATTATCGATATCGATTATTTTCGAACAATAGCAAACAAAGCGAGAAAAACCAAAATGAATCAAAATTATCGAAAAATTCGACGAAAGCCGAAAAATTTCAAGGAAAGTCGGTATACATAAAATAAATTATGTAAAACAGTATCGAAAAATATAGATTTAGATTTACATTTGGTCGAGAAAAGTGGAAAAGTATCGTGTAATATTCCGGAGCAAAGATTTTATTTGCCGCCTCCTACAAAAAGTAGATTTTGACATTCATGGAAAAATATCATTTACCTTACCAATAAAAAAAGATGGTCGTCACTTGACTTTCAAAAAACCTAGAGAAGTATATTTCACGACCATTTTGCCGCTCTCTTGCCTCCCCCTCTAAAACGCTACGGGTAATATCGAAAAGCACGGAAAAAGTATACAGTGGTCGGAAACAATCTAAAAATAGCATATTAGATGAAAGGTATCGATATTCGAAAAAGGGATAGCCGATATATATAAAAAAAATTAATTAATGTCAAAAAAATTGGAACACATCGGGAAATAGTAGTCGTAAAATACCAAAAAATCGATAGTCATCTACTGAAAATCAAAAAATATCGAAAATTATTAAAAACACCAATAAAAGCATCGAAAAAATTTATGTACTGTGACGACAAAAACGGTGACAGTCGGAGAATACTGCAAAATAGCGAAAAGGTCGAATGGTACTGAAACCATCAAAAAAATTGAAATGCTCGTACATTGGATAGTATCAAAATATGTGCATCAAAATTTCAAAAAATATCAAAACCAACAAAATATATGGTGGAAAATCTTTGAAAGTCGAAAAATATTGAAATACCTGGAAATAATTTTTATTCACATCGAACGAATCGATAATATGTCGATTGGTATCAAATATGAAAAGTAAAATTTATTAAAATATAACGCAAACATTTATGAGCCCGAAAAAAAAATATCGATAAATTTTGAGCAACAATAAAAACGTCAAAATTGATAGAATTCGATATATGTATGTAGGTACATCGAAAATCTCGATAAAAGTCGATAAGTATCGAATAACTACAAAACAGTCAATATAACTTAGTAAGTATCGAAAAAAGCCTATAGCAGTCTATTGAATTTCGGGAGAGAGTTTTCAGCGCGGTTCCTAGTAGAGATGAGTAGGACCTGTGTCAATCACTTTCCACAGAATTCTCAAAACTGAGCTGAGAAGTTAGAGCAGAAGTTTCCTGAGAGAATCTATCGCTAGAGCAATGAGTTGCAGTCTTTACAAAAAGCCACACTACAAGCAAGACCCTAACATCGCATCGAATATCACAACTACATAGTTGAGAAATGGAGGTATATAGTTGCAAAACTCAACCAAAGCCAGCACATACCCTTTTCAGTGTCCACAAGGACATAAAGTAAAACGATAAAGCAAATGAGCTATCTAGGCAAGGCTCAGCTTGTGACGTAGAAAATACTTCAAAGTTTTTTGTTCAGTATTTCATGGGCTTTTTAGACTTCTTATGAAAATTTTCTTCGGAAATTACTCAACCCATCATTTCGTTAAAAGAAATAGTGCAGTCACGGTCATCAATCCGTACGACAAGCGGATGTGCCTCACACGTCGGTTTCGCCTCACAAACGCAGAGCAATCCGGGCTGTTCGTTGCCAGTCTCCGATCCGTACGACAGACGGATGCTCCTCTCGTGCGGTCAGGCGGGTAAGAGAAACCGCAGGGACCAATTGAAAAAAAAAAGATATCGTGCAAGAAACCTTTTCTTCGGAGTCTTTAATTTCTTCTGTAAGTTAGTGGCACACTATACAGGATTAAGATACTAAATTTTAAAGTCAAAACGTATTCAAAACGATCACATGATTTTTTTAAGCTTTTTCGTTTTTGCTAGCGATACGACAATTGGAATTTCTCCAAACTGAAACTCGGAAAATTTCAGTTTCTACTTTTACCATATCGTGGGAGACTTTCATGACATCTTTCGCCAACAGAAAAAATTCTCGTCGAAAACAGTCACAATGAATGACGCATTTGCTGCATATGAATTTCATCATTCATGGAAAACTTTCAGTGGCTTGAGTTGCCGTTAAAATCCGTAGAGAAAAACAAATGGATTTTTTTTTGTGTTGGCGGTGTGATGTATTTTGATCTTAAATTAATAATTTTGCAATTTTTTTGTCTCTGTCTTATTCTATGAAAAACTAATTACAAAACACTTACGTAGCAAATTTTTGCCAGTACATCCAAAAATATTGTCAAACTCGGTAATGTTGCAAAATTATAAAATTTTTTCATCATATTTCTCATTTTAAAATATTAATATTTTAAACATTTAACTTGTAAAACAATAAAAAATATTAGCGAAATATATAAGTGCTATTTATCAGTATAAACATGTGCTACTGACATTTATGTAGCTACACAACTGACGACATAACGCTGCTATTTTTCATGCATTTGTGACACACAAACTACTCACCACTGACATTTTTCTATTGTATATAAAAAATAACTATTTTTTGTATAAGAATTTAATACTCTTTCCACGCGAAATTTCGTCACCAGCAACGTGTTTATATTTGCAATATCTTTGCACTACTATACTCCAAACTCCAAAAAAAAAATGCTACTTTATTATTACTATTTTTCGAAAATTATTTTAAACATTGTTTCTCTTATAATTTCAACACTTCTTTTGCTTGTTTTTACTCCCTTTTTTAGTTACTCCTTCACTACTACATTTCTTTTTTTTAATTTGCTTTCAATACTTTTTTTCTGCAATTACATTTTGGTAGAGTTTTTTTTCATACATTCGATTTTCAGAAAAACCATTTTTCGCAGCAATTTCGCATTCACCCTTTTAAGTTGTTTTTGTCCTCCACCCATCTTTGTTATTTTCACATCAAGCAAATCCTCGAATAAATGACGTAAATGAATTGTTTACACTCGAATGGTCAACTGTTGTTGGTAATCCGCGTTGGTGAAAAATTCAACCAAGGCAACTTGAATTGCAACAAAAACAAACACGATGGCAGTGCTCTCGCCCACTCTATATGCGTGTGGACCATAGCGCCAATGTACCGCAGAGTGAATTTCAATAAAAACCAATCATAAAATAATAAAAACAAAAACAAAGTGAAAAAATAAAAAAAAAATAGAACTCCAAACACAGCCCGAAATGGGGAAAAAAAATCACAGAAACAGTAGAAAGAAAGAAATAACGGTGATGAATACGTCGATGATTGCAACGCGGATCAACGTTACCTTGCACATAAAGTAACAGTACACATATAACGTAAGGCAAACTGCAATTGTTATATGTAGTTCAGATATGCGTTCACAGTGGGCTTAAGTCTGGAAAATATGAGTTTTGTTCGGAAATCTCCAGGAAGGATTTCATATTAGGTGACTACTGAAAATTTGCAAATTTCTTTTCTAAAAATTAATAGATTTTTGTTAACTGTTGGTGATGTCGAAAATACTTTTACGATCGATTAAAGCAAAAAGGTGGCCAAAAAATAACAAACCTCTTCAGAAAGAGCTCGAAATCACTTTGAAATGGAATCATCAGAATTCATTTTCAAATTTTCCGATCGCTTATTGTACCTTAAATGATCAGCAGGGACCTTGTAGCAATCAAAATAATATTTCGATCTTTTTTTCAGTCTGTGAAATAAAATATTGCTTCAAACATTGGCTCATGGCTCATTATGCAGCGAACAGGAACCAACCAAATAATGTTCAAGCCCTATTTGTAAAACAAATTTATAAAAGTTCTGTCAAGCTACACCTACAGAAGACGGCAAGCCCAAAATCCATTGTAAAACTTTTCCATTGATTGGTGCAAAATAATTTTTTCGGTCCGAAACACTTACTAAAAAGGGACGTCTTTGATATTCAAAAACTTTTGCCGAACTTTCACCACAGTTCGACGCTCGATATACTCATAGTAATGTCTAAAAACGAGGCTCAGCATTTTCCCAACACCCTATTATAGGGGTCGAAAAATCTTCAAGAAATTTTAAAAAAAAAAGTGGTCGTCCTTATATAATGAAAAATAAAGTGACTTTGATTTATTTTCAATAGACTAAAAAGAGCTATTGATATTCAACTTCGGACTGCAATTTCACTCCCAAACTAATCCAAACAGTCCTAATTATACCTTTACTTCCTGAGAAAAATCCATATTTTGACCAAATCCCAATGTTTGACTTGAAACTGTGAGAAAAAAACCATCATCAGCAATACTGCACTCATACTCATTAACATCGATGATGCTCGTTGTTAATGTTGCTGGCTTATGACTCATGTCACTGCAGCTGCAACTCTATGAAAATGCAATACGCGCTACGCATCAGAATCATCATCACCAACACCATCAGCATCAGGATGCGGCGACAATGGAAGCGGATGTGGAATACGACGACTTCACATCAACTTTGTTGATAAAAAAAAAAATGCATTTTAAATGTTGTTACGAATTGTTTTTCTGTTCTACTTTTACTGTGCATTAATTTTTATTTTTTACTCATCACGAGTGGTGGTAACGCAGCTGGTTTTTTTGTTTTTTGCAAACACCTCGTACCTTTTGACAGCAGCAATCGAACGGCGGATGGCTCACTGGAATTTCAGCGCCAACAACCAGTCAGCCAAGAACCTTGAATGACGTTAAAGTTTATGGTCGAATGGAAACTCTGTCTGGCTGCCCATTCGTCTGACTGACTGACTGTCTGTCTGTCTGTCTGTCTACTCGTTCATACATATCTATAGCGCGGCGCATTCATTAGACGTTTGCAATTTTGACAGTTGAGTAATTTTTACCATTGTAATTTATTATGAATAGGATGGTCTTTTCATTTTGATGAATGATAGATTTTTTTAAATCCTTTAACAGTACATAGATGTATTGCAATACAGTTTGTAGCAAATTTGATCAATACAAAGTTAAACTCGTAACCAAAGTGATTAATGAAATAAAAAGTAAGTGTCGAATGCCAAACTTCTAAGAATTCCCGCTTGTGTACAAAAAAAAAAAATCTTCGGATTACTTTTTTTTTTTCACTTTCAAGCCAAAAGTTATTTCTTTGCCATGGTCTCCAAGAAAGTAAAACTTTTTCAAACTTGATATTAAATATTAAAAGAATTTGTAAAATAATCGTAGAAATTGATTTAACGTTTGTGCTTCATATCATAGGCGTTTAAGTGGGAGTAGGCAAAAGTTTTATAATTTTTAAGCTTTTACTTTAAATAATCAATAGAATTTAATATTGCATTAATATTTAGCATATAATATTTCACAACTATAGCTACATAAATCGGCTTAAAAGAAAATGGAAGGCTACAATAGCTTAAATAGTGACAGTGAGTTAGAATTAAGTTGTTGTCACATTTTATTCTTACGGTGTTTTGCATAATATTACATACATAGAAATTATTGTTTATCAAAAGCTTCATCTGCTTTGCACAATATGTGACCTTAAAGGTGACAACATAAATCGATGTTGTAGACTGTTAATTTCTCAACACTAAATGCTTGCGATTTGAAATTTTTAATTCATTTCGTTTCATTTAATGTAAATTTTTTTTTAACAAAATGTTACAAGATGATATGAGGAATATTCGAACAAAATTTAAACTGTTCTTTTTTTTGAATCGTACGTAAGTCTATGAACTACACATTCTAGTTAAATGTTGATGTATCAAAACGCAACAATTCCTCTAGGTTCAAATGTTGACTTTCGAACAAAATGGAATATTTCCACACCTTTATAAAGGATTTTCCTGTAGTTTTAACAAAAAGTAACATATCCTTACATAATAGGGATATTAATCGTTAATCATAGTCATTATAGTGTTCTTGGCAGTAACTGTCAAAATATACATATGTCAGACTTTCTTCAAACTTGTTCGGAGACTTAGTTATTTGCAAGCTGATAGTGTTTTTGGCCGCGTAGGAAGGGAATAAAAGCAATATTCAAACATTTACTCAAAGGAAGAGTACATATATCCAGCATTATTCCATGGTTAACTTTGTCAAAAGTATAGGCCGTGATTGGTGCTTTTATGCCTTAAAAGAATTTGAGAAGAAGTTTAAGAAAATGTACCTTATTCTAAAACTAAAGAGGATTATTATCAAAGACTATACTGTTAGAAGCTAAAATCATGTTTAATGTTTTCCACAAGGACTGAATGATCAACCCAATCGAATTCTTTATAAAGTTCAGTATGACCAATATAGAAATACAGTGAAACCTGGATAAATGGGATCTCCAAGGGTCCACAATTTTTTTTCTCAATTAAAGAGGTTCCCATTTACATAGTTTCCCAAATAATTAGGTCTAAAATTGGGTTGTCCCCATTTAAAGAGGGTAACACTAAGAGAGATCACGATGAACCCTTTTTTTTAGAAGGGAAAAAATTTTCAATAAAATAGTAAATTTTATGTAAATGAACATTTGACAATGACTATTCACAGCCTACTTAAGTAAATGATTCTATGAAATTTTATTAAAACAACCATTTCAAAGCCTACTTAGACCTATAAAACGTGCATATTCAAATTCAAAATAATAAATTATACACACATAAATATTATTTCCCACTTATAGAGGTTTTTTCTAAATGGTCCCAGTTATAGAGGGAAGAGCCCATGTTATAGAGGCGAAAACGCACAAAAACTTCAAAACTCATAGCGCAGATATAGAGGTTAAATAGTCTCAGTAATAGATGTATTTTGATACAAAAGTGCTGGGACCTTGAAGTGAGTCTCACTAGTAGAGGTTTCCCACTTATCCAGGTACCGCTTAACCTGGTTTCACTGCATTATCACTATAAAGAGCCACACGCAATATCTTAAATCACTTTAAAAACAGTAGATTCTAAGGCTTTGCAACGAGATGATCGCATATGTTCGAACCTTAGTCAAACGCAACGAGCCAGCCAAACTCGAACAACTCGATTCGTTTGACTCAACTCTTGTTCAGTACGTTTGTTTTCCATATCTTATGATATGGCTCGTGTGCTCAAGCTCCGACTTTTCTCCCACTGTACGCCACATATAAATTTTTATTTCTTCTCTTCAAACAACTTGTACGCAGCCATAGAGAGGAGCAAAATAACAAGATGTGAGTGAATATATCGAACTTAGTTGAGTCGAGTTAAACGAACTTGGTTCGGTGCTGATATTTTGTGAAAAGCTTTTTTAAAACGAGTTCGGCTCTTTATAGAACTGAATTTTATTAGCAAAAAATTTATCGTCATAAAAAGAAGAATGCTGATAGGTCTGTAATAAGTCGGACAAGATGAATTACCTCTGACCTCTAAAATTGCAAGCACTTTTCATATGCATCAAAGTTTCAATGGAAGAATAAGCTTCAAAAACTTTGAGCATTTTATTATCTGGGCTCAGAGCTATAGATATAGTAGAACTTATGGCTTTCAACGCATTGGACGTACATACACATTCAAAGGAAAAAACTCTTCGTGGCATCTCGTCCAAGTATGCTATCGTCTGGTAAGGTAAGACTAGTACTGGGAGGAACTTTAGTTTTTATTAAATTATTTTATTTAATATTTATTATAAAAGCGTTTGAAGTCCAAAACATTCACTAAGCAATAATTATTTCAAAATTAGATTATGCTATTTTTATATATGGACACTCACCGACATCAACTATAAACAAATTAAAAAGTCCTTTTAATGCAGCTGTACGTATAGCCTTAGGTGCATACCGCACAACACCTATAAAAAATCTACTATTTGAAGCAAATATACCAGAAATAGAAAACAAAAGAGATTACCTCACGGCAATTCTTTATAAAAACCTTCTGAACTCAAGACATACTCCTACATTCAAAATTCTCCAAAATTACAAACATATAAAATGTAAACAAATATCATCCACAATAACTAAAACAATAGAACATTGCAAAACCTACGAAATACCTTTCACACCCTATAAACCGTTCAACATAGATCCCCCTTGGCTCTTCCCAACGAATCTTATTCTAACTGACCTACAAAAATTTAACAAAAAAAACACTTCTTCCCATATCTACAATCAATGTTTCGAATACATTAAAGAACAATACAAAAATCATACATTCATATACACTGACGGATCCAAAATAAATAATTTAACTAGCTATGCCATAACCACAGACAATAATATTTTAAAAACAGGACTTCTTCCCTTTTATTCTTCAGTGATGTCTGCAGAAATAATAGCAATACTGCAAGCAATAGAAATAATAAAAAATAGAAAAGGCAACTTTATTATATGTTCTGACTCACTATCATCACTCGATGCAATCTCAAACATCAATAACAACAATTTTTACCCATCGAAGATAAGATCTCTTCTTTCACATTACTCTCCCAAAATCCGACTGATATGGGTACCAGGACATGCAAACATAAAAGGTAATGAATTTGCAGATCAAACCGCAAAGGCTACTACAAAAATGCCACTTATTTTAACACCAAACATAAACTACACAGACATACACAAATATCTTAGAAAAATTATGAATGATAATCAAAAACTAACTTTTCAAAATTGCAATAAATGGTACCAAAGTATTAATAAAAACCAATTAAACATCACTGACTACTTACACCACACTTCACAAAATGAATTAAATAGACTCGACCAAATTAAAATAATTAGACTACGTCTAGGACATACTAAAATAACTAACCAACACTACATTGATAAAAATATTATGCCTTACTGTCCTTTTTGCAACTCAAACACAACTATAGACATCAAACATCTATTAAACCTTTGTCCAACACTTAACCAAACCAGACATAAAATTTTTGGCAATATTAAACCCACTGTTAGTCTACATAACATTAACAAAGTAAACATTAAAAAAATCATTCAATTCTTAAAAGAAACCAAAATTTATCATGAAATTTAAATTTTCACCCATAATCACTTCACCCCAACACCTATTAATACATAACTTATAAAACTTAAACATACCCATACTTTTCGAATTATTACTTATTATTAAAATTGCATGTACTACTTAGTTAAGAAATATGATTAAATTTAATATACAAATGTTATGTTACACTTTAATATAGCTGAAGGCCTGAGTAGCCAATGCTATAAGTTTTCTTTTTTTGTTAGTTTTAATTTTATAAATTTAACTATCAATGTTAATAAATAAATAAATAAATTTTAAAAAAAAAACCCGCTTGCTAAAATCGTCTACTTTTGTTTCGCTTCGGTATTTTTAAAAGTTTTTCTAAAATGCCATTTACAGTAGGTAACGGATATAAGAAAGTCAAAAAATCCCGAAAATTTCTTACTTATATCAGTTTTTTCTTATAGAAGTCCCACGTATATAAGAAAAAAATTTCCTATATGCGTACTACTGATATAAGAAACTTTATTTCTTATATCCGAATCGCACAAAAATCAGCAGTGAATAAATAAATGCGTTCAGCAACTGCAATCATTACACTTGCTCGTTTAATTTTGATCGAAGAATGATGACATAAAGAAGGCGCGTATTTTCAATTTTGACCAAAGAACGAAAATTACGATTTGAAAAAATTTCTTATAAGCGTTATTTTTTTCTTAAGATTTTTCATATTGGTGCTTGGAAAAAGCTTTCTCTTATGCGTTTTTTTCTTATAAGAAGTTTCTTATATAGATTGTTTTTTACCTCAAAACATTGAAAACAAACGCGGTGCTTTCGAAAATGTTTCTTATAAGCGTTCCTTTCTTATATGAATTGTGCTTATATCCGTTACCTACTGTAGTAGTAACATCAAATGTTAGCATGTCCACATATTACTTTCTCGGCCTCAATGCCAAGTAAAACCTGTTTAAAATATTTGGTGGTGTCGGGACTAAAAAAGAAAAAAAAGATCGTCATTTTCCGTTTGATGGGACCCCCAAGAGCTTGGGGCCTGCGGCTATAGTCTCCCTAGTCTTATCTTAATTTTGCGTTTTTCAGGAATAAAACTTTGCGTGAGAAGCCTTTCGCAATGGATGCCCTTCGCATCGTCTATTAAACTGTATGTACTCGCCATTTTGTATAATCGAAATGTGCAAATGACAGTGACAAGCTACGTCACTTTTTAGGCTGTTGCACCTTAATATAATTATAATTTAAAGTTTTATCTTACATATATGTGATCACTTACTTATGAAATCTCGCCAATTTTTTGTCTTGTGATTTTTGAAAAACCTTTTTCGATGAAAAAAAATTTCACAGTATTTCAAAAACGTGTGTTTTTATTTCTTTGACTCCACTCGTTACTAACAAACAAAAAAACATCACAAATTACTTTAAAAGCATTTTGAACTATACATTTCATTCACTACACTTTTCCCTTCAACATTTGTTGCCCTCTTTCAAAGTAGCACATCTCAATGAGTTATGGTGAAAGTTCATCAGAATCGTGACAAAATAACTTCGCTAGTGTGGAGTGACTCTGATTTGAGTTACGAGCGAAATTGTTTTTTTCTACGACTGCATCATAACGCAGAAAAGTTTGTATTTTACTATTTTTGTAGCACTTCAAGTAATGACGTAATAAGTAATAAGAAGGAAAATGAATTGACTGTGATAGCGTCAGTCTATGTATGCAGAGAAATGAGGAAGGGATTAATTCGTGAAACTGACAAATTTCGCATATTGAACATAAATCACAGAAATTATATAGAAATAGAAATTTTAAAGAAATTTTTTTTAACTTAACCATAATCAAGTTATTAAGAAATAAAATATTTTTAATGAAGCATTCACGTCAAATATTTTATTATTATATACGATTATCGCTGGTTTTGTAAAGATAGAAGAAATAATCCAACATCATTTTGGCATGCAATTGCATAACATAATCATCATCTTTCACAAAACAAAATTTTAAATTCCCCAGAAGGCTATAAAAATGTTAAAAGATTTGTAAGTCATACCACACTATGCAGCGCTCCACCCCATACACGCCCACGGTGGTTGATCAATTGCTGGTACCGTTATTAATGCTTTAAAAAGGATATCATGAAAAATTATTAAATATAAGAAAAATCACTTGCAATTTTACTAACTGCAGCTGGAAAAAGAAAACTTGGACTAAATGTTGAACAGATAGATTGTTAGACACACAGACGGACTGACACTCAAGTGTTGGGGCACAAAGCCTTGAGGACCAAAGACGCTGACACAATAATGCGTCCATTAATCTTCAAGCACGACTGATTTGTTTGGCCTTCGTTTTGGTGCACGCTGCCTTTGAGGCAGTGGAACAAAATGCAGCTGAAAGTGGAGAATTTATTTTTGTTACAGTGAAATATAAGGTCAATGTTGTGCTGTTGTTATTCTGGTGTAATATTAATGTTAAGTTAATGTTACGTTAATAATTTGTTCATATTTTTCTATTGCTATGTTACTACATATTATGTTTATGTTAAGTGTAGGTTATTTTAATGTTATGCAAATGTTAAATTAATATTAAACTAATGTTATGTTGATGTCATGTTGACTTCATGTTAATGTTATGTTAATGTGATGTTGATGTGATGTTGTCGCTATGTTAAGGTCATGTCAATGTTATGTATATGTTAAGTTACTGTTATTTAAATGTTGTGTAAATGTTTATGTTATGTCATTGTAATGTTAATGTTATGTCAATGTTTTGTTAATGTTATTATTACATAAGTTAATGTTATGATAATGTTATGTTAATGTGATGTGATATATTCATATTATGTTAATAAAATGTTAATGTAATGTTAATGTAATGTTAATATAATGTTAATGTAATGTTAATGTAATTTTAATGTAATGTTATTCTAGTGTTAATGTGATGTTAATGTAATGTTAATGTAATGTTAATGTAGTGTTAATGTAATGTTAATGTAATGTTCATGTAATGTTAATGCAATGTTAATGTTATGTTCATGTAATGTAAATGCAATGTTAATGTTATGTCAATGTTGTGTTAATGTTATGTTATGGTAATTCTATTTTAATGTTGTGTTAATGATATGTTAGCATATTGTTATTGTTATGTTATCGTTATATTAAGATTATATTGAAACTATGTTTATGTTATTGTTGTGTTATTTTGATGCTATGCTATTGTTTTGTTAATATTATATTAATGTTAATTAAAGTTATGTTAATGTTATATTCAGGTTGTGTTAATATTTTATTTGTGTGATGTTCAAATTATGTTAATATTATGTTAACGTTGTGGTTATATTATGTTAATGTTGTACTAATGCTACGTTAATGTTATGATAATGCTATGCTTATATTATGTCAACAATGTGATAATGTTAGCTTAATATTTTGTTATTGTTGTGTTTATGTTAAATAATTTTATGTTAATGTTATGTTATTGTTATGTTAATGTCATTTTAATGTTATATTTATAAGAATTGTATTACATTATTATGTATCTAAATTATTACTTTTATTACAAATCAAGAGAGTTTAAGCCTTTTATGCTTTCCCATTCCACTGTTCACTACGAAAGTTGGTTCCACAACGTCTGGGACCCATGCACATCACTTGACATTAAACACAAAGTGAAGTCTGGAAAATGCAAAGGCATCAGGGAAAGTGTTGAAGTGGGAATGCAGTATGTTGTCCAAAATACTCAAAAAGTCATCACCGACATAATCATCATCATCATCATCATCATCATCTGCGACATCATCATCAACTACATCATGCGCATCAACCATGTCGTCGCCAACATGATGAGCGCATCATCAGTGTCGTCGTTTTTCGTAATCTTTGGCGTCCGTCTAAAATTATGGTTGTCGGTCGTTTAGATCAACGACAGATAGTTGGTCAGCGGGTTGGATGGTACGAGGCGGATGGTAAATGATTGTTCAAAATGAATATGTTCATGCAACGTACGGTCGGTCGTTGATGATGATTGAGTGGAAAATTTGTAGCATTTTGCAGTAAAATAATTTTGAAAAAGTGTTGCGTAAGTGAAAAGATTTTGTGAGTTTTTCTATTTATCCTTTGGTGCAATTTCGTGCAGTGACATAATGTTTTTTAAACTAATTTTGAATCATCACAATTTCGTTTTATTTATTTGCACAGCAATTTAAAGTTGTGCAACTATTGGCTCACTAAATATGAGCTAAATGAAGTCTTATATTGGCAACATAGTAAGTATCATAGAAAATATATGGTAAATATGTTGTATAATGTTTGTAAATTATTATTGCTAAATTGATATCATGTTAATTTCCTAATTGGAGTGATTTTCTTAGAATAAACTTTTTCAAAGGAAAATTGTTGAAGTGAACTTAAAAAGTGCTACACAAACTAAAGTTGTGAAAAATTTAATTTCAGAGGGAGGAACGTTTTTTTTTTTGTAAAACTTTAACATTAATTTGACAGCCTCATATCTGTAGTTATTTTATTTTTCATTTATTTCGTTGGCCTTTCCACTCAGTGAGCAAATTAAAAACGCTTACATTTGCTCAGTACTTCACATATGTATACTGCATACGTGTGTGGCACATACTGAGCAAATGCCGCTTATGCACATACAAATTGAAATAGTTAAGCTCTAACGACACTTAATGTTTTTCTTACTTTTTTTACATAAAAAATTCTTTCGAATACAAGTTGGTCAAAATGAAGCTGAAAGCTTTTTTTTTAAGAAACCTTTGCTGAAAATATTTTAAAGTTATAGTTGAAAGTTAATACTTTGCAAACAACTCCCGTTCTCTTGCGCTGCCAAATGCTATCAGTGCGTTGTTGTGACAAATTCATCACAGGTGTCCCTAGTAAGCCGTGAAAATAGAGGCGTTCTGCTGGGAGTTAAGGGTTGGCTAAATAATGACAAGGGGCTCTTTTTATGTATAAAATGCTATATTACATTGGTGACCTAAATAAAGTTATCATTTCTCGTAATGGGATCCCCATGAGTTCTAGCCCTACCTGTATAGGGCCAATGCGCACTCATGTACATTTGAAACTTCTTATTATTTTTTTTTTACTCAAGTAGTAAAAAAACAGAGCAAACTAAAAAGTAGTGTCATTATGGCTCAACACAGCTACGTATACGGCATGTTGGGAAAAAAAAAGCCGGCACCTTATTGAATTTTACATTTCATTAGGTAGCAAGCAAACAAACAAACAAACACCGACTCAAAAAAAAAATAAAACTTCAAATAAAAATTCACACGAGAGCTCGTGGCCCGCATGGCCGCAATTTTTTCCCCAATTTTATGTTTATTTTATTTTAACCAAAAATGCTCCGCAAATTTTCACAACAAATTTCGAATTTATTTTTCTTTTATTTTAACTGTAAGCACTTACAGTGCAGTCGCGGTAACGTGACCACCGTCTAACGTGAACTACCCGGTAACGTGAACGAAATAAATTTTGCATTGACTACCTTGTAGCAAGACATAACTCAACCATGCAATACGCAAAAAGGCTGTTAATGTATTTTTATTTTAATTTTTTTTAGTTTATGAAAAAGTTTTTTGTTTCTTTTAAAGTTTTTGTTGTTACGAATGATATGAAGAATAAAAATTTTATGCAAAATACGTTACAGCGACTGAGCTGCATAAATTTTGGTTTAAATTTTCAAATTCGCTAACGTGAATAATTTCGCTACCGGGAACAACCTTGGTTTTAATTAGTTCACGTTACCGCGACTGCACTGTACATATATGTACGTATAAAAATTTTCAATGAAAAAGTGAAAAATTATTATAAAAATGCATGCCAGTGTTGTCCTGTTTTGTTTTTCTTTCTGACGCCTCACACATTCTATAAAAAACGATCAAATTCCAGGGAGTTTCTACACTACTGGAGAGTAGTAGTGCTGTATGGGGGAGTGTGTATGTGTAAATGCATCCCGCAACGTAGTATGCGCGAGCTTCACTCGTTTTCAGTTTTTATTGCATTCTCGACGATTATGATTTTTTCATTTCATTTTTTTTTCCCCCTACACTCTTATACTTCTTACTGCGAGGATACTAAAAGTATCCTTACCATGGGTTCAAAATTTTTGCAATGAATTATTTAGTTGAAAATTTAGAAAAAAAAATACGTAAAAAATATGGGAATTTTATGACACCCCCTCAACATAAGTCGTCAGCAAAAAGCAAGAGAAAAAAAAAAACTGAAAACACTCGTATGAAATTTATGCCGTTTTTTGCCCTACAAAATGGTAACCCCCATAAAAATGGTAGCAGCAGTAGCAGCAACAGTTGTAGAAATGCGTAAAAGCTTTAGCTATAAGCTGGTTTTTTTTTCCTTTTTTTGTGCTGGTTTTGGCCTCATTGTAAAATTGATGCGACTGCAAATGAATTTTACTGCTTAGCGGCATTAGACTTGTGGCGTCACTGTTACAAATTTTACTACATTTTTATGTACAACATAGATTAGTGAGATCACTATTGAAATTTCATGTTAGGAAAAAATTTGTAACATTGTGACTTATGATAAGAAAAAAATAAAAATAAAATTTCAAATTTTAATCTTAAATTTCTAAACTTTTATATGCAAACAATCGTAACTTTTATGTTTTGAAAAATTCGATTTTGAACATAAAGTCATTTAATCATAAAAACCACCGTAAAGGAATATTATGCAATTTATAGAACACAAAAATATATGTGAGCCCCATCCATTACCATTTACAATTACATAAAAATTCAAAAACACTTTTTGACAGCCTGTCTTGTGTTGACATTTTAAAATTCATTGTCACAAGAAGCTGTTAAATATAACGCGCTTACGCAAAAGCGTTTAGATCTACAATGCGCTGACAACTTATGAAACTTCTTATCTCTATTGAAAAAGTGGTTCTTGCTTTTAGATTTGTTAGCTTAAGAGAAGAATATTTTAGGCTATATAAGTGTTATTCAGCGTGCTAGTAGATGACATCATATTATTTACAAACTTCAAGTACAATTAGGTCCGGATTTACCATACAGTCAGAGTAGGCACGTGCCTAGAGCGGCAAGAACTAATGGGCGTCAAATATTGGCGGAAACTTTGAAAAATTTTTTATTCGTGGGAATTAAATTTCCCGCCTTTTTCGTTGGCACGCGTACCACACTGTTCGACGGTGTTTCAGTATCTGAAACCCAAATATAATTTTCCGAAGGTTTTCGACCTGCTGTATTCGAATCCGAAGTCAGAATTTCTATGATGATTTTGGTTTTCGAGATATTCTAACCTGCAAATGCGTTTTTCAACATATTTGAGGTTAGATAGCATCGAAAAATAAGTTTTATTTACGAAACCATCATTTGGATTCAAAAGAATTACTTTTTCTCTTGAAAATACCTTACCTTAAAATCGTCATAAACCAATAAATGACCAGGTACGATTTTACGGATAATTTTTTGGAATCTCCGAACACTAAATAATAATTTTGCATTGTCAGATTTGGTTAACAATTTTTACCGATCTTGACTTTGCTTGAAACGAACCGTGTCGGCCAAAGTGCTAAGCTTAAAATGGCCATAAATCGAATAAATGAGCAGATGCGATTTCACGGCTTATATATTTGAAATCTCAAGACACTGTATAATAAATGTGCATTGTCAGATTTGGTTGACAATTTTATCGATCTTGATCTTGTTTCAAGCGAACCGTGTTTACTATGCATTTCAATCGTAAGCTTTGGTTGGATGCTTTAGCTCACGCAAACAAAATTAGAGATTTTAAAAGTTTTTCTACTAATAGAAAGCTACACTATCATATGAAGGTTATATTTTATTTTGATAAAAATAAGAGGTGTGGCACTTTCCATATGATAAAATACTCAAACCACCATATCTTTGCTCCAATTACAGCAGGAGCCTTAAAATCCGGCAAAAACATTTAATATGTAATATTTCAATATGTATATTGTCTATGTTAAGGATCTTACAAAATATAACCGGGATTTGACTACGAGCGAAGTTGTAAAACGGGGATGGAGCGGGCAAAGCTGCGGAAGCATCTAGTTAGTTAATGTTATTAATAAATTAATTAATTTATTTAAATGTTTTCAGAAAAATATATACATTTTCTTTAGAAATTATTCCAAGATTTTCATATTATTAATTTTTTTAATATATATTTTTAAAAAACTCTCAAACAACTCTTATTTTACATTTCTTTCTTAGTTTTTTATTTTATGAGAAATTTGAAAATGACATACATACATACATAAATTTTTTATTATTTATTTTCAACCCGATCAAAAATGTATACATATACCAAGAAAAATTCAAATAATTACACCTTCATAAATTTTCAACAGTGTAGGGGCTGCTCACTTGAACTAAAATTCTGGGATTCACTTATGCTGTAGATAAGTAATACCAAACCCATGTTATCAGTAAACTTATACTGCTGAGATTTTCGTAGAATATCGAACAACATATGAAATTTTTCAATACAATACTGATAAGTATATGTCTGTGACAAGAAAAAATAAAGTGTTCCCCTGATTGTAAGAATAACATTAACTTTGCATTCATGTACTTTTCACTTGAAAATTAAAGCGTTGGTTCAACAGCATCAATTTGCAATTTTGACATATTGTTTTATAACAACAACAAATACCAAAATTCAAAAACCCCATTTGTCTAACGTAAGCGACCTCTAAACAAAATGACACATGAAAAAAAAACTATCACTACCGTTCAACAACACATGGTGAATATAGGCGCCAAAATAAGCTTTGCTGGCAAAATGTCGGATTAAAATGCAGTCTATGAACTGTAATGGTAGAAAAAATTTCAATACTCATGCATGCACATTCATATAGGGTCAAACACTATGCATCAGTTACACAATAACAACAACAAAAAAATGGCAACACGTACACTTTGGCCTATGAAACGTATGAAATTTTCTTTTGCATCGATGCTTCATAAATCAAAAATATTTTGTATGACTGTTGTGGGTGAGGCAAATGAAAAGCAACAACAGCAATAATACCACATAGCAACAATTCACATACATACATATACCTATCAGTTAGTGAAGAGCACAATTTTACTAAAAAAAAAAAATTGATTAAAAAGTGTGCCGAATATTGTGCTTATTGTTATTTAAAAAATTGAGGAAATTATTAGTCCCTTTTCATAAATGAAATTTTCAGAAATTAATTTTTCAGAAATGTAATTTCCCTTTAATTAATAGTTTCTACAAATAGGCCGCTAGAGAATTTGGCCTCGTTGTCTGTACCCAAAACTTAGCTCTCTGTATCATCATTTTTGTGCTTGATAAAACCCATACATTTTTACAGCTAATACTCATTACCAACATCTAGCCAGAACTTATCATCATCATCCATCATGGGAAAAAATTCTTCTGAGATTTCGCATCTGAAAAAAAAATTACCACAATTTTAGTGGGAATAATGAATGTATCTAGGAAAAAACTCAATTCAATTTCAATTCAATTTCAATTCAATTTTAAATACAATTTCAATTCAATTTTAATTCAATTTCAATTCAATTTCAATTTAATTTCAATTCAATTTCAATTCAATTTCAATTCAATTTCAATTCAATTTTAATTCAATTTTAAATACAATTTCAATTCAATTTTAATTCAATTTCAATTCAATTTCAATTCAATTTCAATTCAATTTCAATTCAATTTCAATTCAATTTCAATTCAATTTCAATTTCAATTCAATTTCAATTCAATTTCAATTCAATTTCAATTCAATTTCAATTCAATTTCAATTCAATTTCAATTCAATTTCAATTCAATTTCAATTCAATTTCAATTCAATTTCAATTCAATTTCAATTCAATTTCAATTCAATTTCAATTCAATTTCAATTCAATTTTAAATACAATTTCAATTCAATTTTAATTCAATTTCAATTCAATTTCAATTCAATTTCAATTCAATTTCAATTCAATTTCAATTCAATTTCAATTCAATTTCAATTCAATTTCAATTCAATTTCAATTCAATTTCAATTCAATTTCAATTCAATTTCAATTCAATTTCAATTCAATTTCAATTCAATTTCAATTCAATTTCAATTCAATTTCAATTCAATTTCAATTCAATTTCAATTCAATTTCAATTCAATTTCAATTCAATTTCAATTCAATTTCAATTCAATTTCAATTCAATTTCAATTCAATTTCAATTCAATTTCAATTCAATTTCAATTCAATTTCAATTCAATTTCAATTCAATTTCAATTCAATTTCAATTCAATTTCAATTCAATTTCAATTCAACTTCAATTCAATTTCAATTCAATTTCAATTCAATTTCAATTCAATTTCAATTCAATTTCAATTCAATTTCAATTCAATTTCAATTCAATTTCAATTCAATTTCAATTCAATTTCAATTCAATTTCAATTCAATTTCAATTCAATTTCAAATCAATTTCAATTCCATTTTAAATACAATTTCAATTCAATTTCAATTCAATTTCAATTCAATTTCAATTCAATTTCAATTCAATTCCAATTCAATTTCAATTCAATTTCAATTCAATTTCAATTCAATTTCAATGCAATTTCAATTCAATTTCAATTCAATTTCAATTCAATTTCATTTCAATTTCAATTCAATTTCAATTCAATTTCAATTCAATTTCAATTCAATTTCAATTCAATTTCAATTCAATTTCAATTCAATTTCAATTCCACTCGAGGAACACTCTTTATTCTTTAACAATGGCAAATGTTTGTCTTTTCTTGTATTTATTTACTTATATTTTTAAAAAAGGACTTCTTGTTTAAATTTAAAAGAAACTTTTACAAATTTAGTCGACCTATTTCTATACAAATATTTGTTCATTTTAAAATACACATTTGAACTTTCTTTAATTCTATTTCAGTGATTTTCTCGCTCACTTTGAGTATTCTACTGCTTTTCTCTCGATATTCATTTGTTTCTACGGTGCAGTCTTGCATTAACTTATGCCTCTTTCACTTTACTTTAAAGTTTCTACTTAGTACTTATGCTATAAGTTACGTAGTGGAAGAAGGAAGAAATATAAATTTTTCTATTGTTGTCCCTGAAAACTAACTCTCTTTCATATACCTTCAATACAATAAATTTATTTCATTTCTCGTTGCTTGTTTCATTTTATTCATTTGTTGGGCTGCACACTTTTCGAAGCCTTTTTGGTGCTTTAAGCGGCGGCGGCAGTTGTGTTGCATAACCCAACAATATTGTCGCATCCTGTGTCATGTCCTGTTTCTGTGCTGGCTACTTGTGAAAGTGAAGAAATGTATCGTGTGAAATGCATTGATGTTTGCATTTTAGTTATTTCATGATCAGTGCTCTAAAAAGTTTCGCTTAGCTTAGGTTGAATGTGTGCTTAAAGGAATGAGTTCTTTACTACTTGGAGGTCATGTCTCTTGTGAAAATCTTCAATCCTTTTACTTTTTGATAGCAATAAAATTAAATTTTTATATGGAAGATATCCCTGAATTTTAAGAAAAAGTTATATTACCAGCACAAATGATATTTGCTTTGGAATATATTGATTTTTTTAATAGCACTTTATCTCATATATCAAGGTGACACTTTTTTTTGTATTGACTTAGTTTAGCTTATAATTTATGTTTGCTAATTCTTAGCTTTCAAGTGAGCAGATCATCTCCAAGGTCAGCAACGATTTTTGTTAATTTATTTTCTGCAGTTCAGAAGTTATTGAATTTTGATGCTCTTCTCATTCAAAGCAATGCATCGATACCATCAACTAAAAATCTCTAGCTAAGGCAGCGAAAATGCTTTTTTTTTGCATCAAACTTTTTTCAGTTCTATAGCGTTTTTCTACAAATTACTTAGGTCGTATGTGAAAGTGATGCAAATGTAGCATGAGTAGTGGCTTAGATAGTTTAGTTGTAGCTACACCTATTGTTGTGTAGTGCAGACGCAGCAGTTTATTTAAATCTATACCCCATACACATCTCAAAAAGAGAGCAAAAGTTTATGACCAGCACAAAGGATAACAAGGAAATGAGCATCAGTTGCAAATATGTTGGGTATGTAGGATGCTGTTTAAAACTTTCACAACATGAGCGCTTTCCTTTATGCTGCAGAAAGCAAAAAAAAAAATTACTGTTTTTGTCATATGTTTCAGATGCAACAAAAAAAAAATGATAATACAAACCAAAAAAGTAACTACATTAAATGCTATCTTAAAGGGATATAAAAAGGATACAACACAGCATAACTTTATTTTTAATTTTGTTTTGGAAAAAATGTTTAATCGAACTTTTACAAATTTTCCTTATGGGAATTGCTTTTGAAATTAATTAAGAATTTGAAAAAAAAACAGCGAAGTAAGGTTTAAGACGAAAGCAGCGGAACGAAATTATATCAAAAGATATTTTCCCTTGCAGTCTAATTTCCAAGCAACTGCCTGCTGTCAAACGAACTTTACTTATGGAGCATTTCCTGGACAAAGCCTTGTCTCGAGTACAATAGCAGGCGACAAAAATTCTCAAAGTATATGCATTATAGCCACATCATCTTCATGACAAAGTTTTAGCGAACTATTTAGGAAAGATATAAATTATGAAAAAATTATACAACGCTTGCAGATAGCAGATAGTATAATGAACAGAATTTGCAACTGCAATGAGTAAGAGATAATAAGTGCATTCCTCTTGCTAAATAAATAAATTTTCCAAGAAACGCATAGTAATTTTATACTTTCGACAATTTTCTTCAGAAAACATTTCCTATGTTTTTCTCACTACAACTTTCTGCAGAAAGTTGGCGCCGCGACGTCGCCGCTGTTTGTCGGAACATTTGAACATAACCTTAAATTTTCGTGCATGTCTACTAAATTATTTATCCATTGATTCATTTTACTCCTGAGATAAACACAAATGCAAACCGACATACACACACACACAGACATACATTCATAGGTACGAATACTTTCTCGTAAATACTAATCCAAAAGAGAAAAGAAAATAGAAGACATGGCAAAAACAAAAAAGAAGAGAAGTAGAAAAACAAGCAGCGCGATTTCCAAGTTTTACAAAAAAGGATTCATGGTTGCTGCTGCAAGGATGCCTTAGCTTCCTTTTCAGTTTTGTCTTACATGAGTGTGTCTATGTCGGAGTATGTGTATGTCGCCACTAAGGAGCTGTGTATTATTGCAGACAGGAAAATCGTTTGCAATTTTGTGATTTCTTGATATTTATTCTTGTGTTATTTTTTCGGGTTGTGCTTTTATTGCCAGATTTCGGGGAATGGGTTGTTATTGTGGGGAAAGTTTTCTGCTGTTTTTTTTTTTTTTAATATTTGCTGCTTTATTTTTCATATCTTTAAGATGTATGTTATACAAGTAAAAATGCTTAAAACAACACAGATCTTCTATGAAAGTTGTTTGAATCGTAGTGTCGTATCAATTGGAGTTTTAAGTTTTAGAAATATAATATAAAAACTCCAATTTTTCTACTTCTTTTCAAAGGTATTGCTAAAAGAATAATAAAATTATATAAATACAGATTTTCATAATAAAAAGTTTATATTTTTTCTTAATAATACAAGAAATAAATTACTACATTTTAAATTAAAAATAAATTGTTTTTGTTGCGTATCAATCCTTAGAAGCGATGTGAAAAAGTCAAGCCACCACCATAATTTGGTCTGCTATGATGATCGAAATTCTTGCTTGCCTGAGCATAAGCATCCAATCTGCTGTTTCCCTGATTGGCAGACCAAAGATTATGATTGTATTGTGCAGAGCCAACGGTACCAAAGCGATCGCGTTGTACACTGAGATCAATGTGGCCTCTTTGTGGTGAACGTGCTATACGTAAATGTTCAGGAGCTTCGTAGTAAACCAGCTGTTCATCATTTTCCAGTGGTGCGTAGTTGTCGTATGATCCATAAGGCAAAGCGGATGCAGTTGCCAAAGCGAAGGCGACAACCAGCAAGGTAGCGAAAATGTTGCAGCTCTTTGTAAACATTTTTTTTATTTTGAAATATTTTGAGTACTTGATGTATTGAGCTTGAAGTTGAAATCTTTTGTGATGCTCTAAAGCATGTTTAACGTTGTTTTTATAGCGTAAGCTATTCTAGCCTTAGGCATCTTACAATTAGTCTGAAATAAAGATTATGGGAATCACTTTTCCCATAGATAAGATATTTCAAGTGTTATCAGTATATTGAAAATGTTTGTGATTTGAGTAAGCGAAAAGTACCGCGTGTAATATTTCACAGCTGTTTCTGATAATGTCGATTTTTTTATTTTATTTGTTGATGAGTGCAGACATAAGAAATGTCAAAAAAATAAAAACAATTTTTAGGCTACAGAATTGATTAAAAATTCGATACAAAAACTTATAATAAAGTACTTATTGAATGCACATTCGGACCCAGAACCTACCAGATTTCTGAAATTTTTCATGTAGCGTCGGAAAAATATTGGATCAGTTCAAAAATACTGAAAAGATCGAAAGTATATTGAAAATATTGAAAAAAAATTGAATGAGATTGAAAAACTCGAGAAAATTTGAATGAAAATTGAAAATTGTTGAAACAGTTGAAGGTCGCTAAAAGGTCGAAACAATATTTAAAAAAGCAGTACGCAACCGACCAAAGTCAGCTTTGATTGTTCCGATCCGACTTTTGGTTCTCGAGATACATTAATCTCAATCTGTAGTATTTCATAATTATTAGGCAACCTAGCCCAAATGGGCCCTGTTAAACTTTTTATGAAATTGATATATCTGGATAACCAAAAATCGGATCGGAACAATCAAAGATGAATTTTGAAGGGAAAGACTAAGACTATCAGATGCTGCTAAAAGTTTTGTTATGAAAAAACAATTCGAGGTGTAATATAACCGCCAAAATAGCAAAAAAAAATAGTAATTTTTGCAGTTTTAGGTTAGGTTATCTCAAAAACCAAAGGTCGTGTAGCAATTCTGAGCTCGGAGTTGAACTGAGCGTGACAAAAGCCTTCGGAAAAGTATGGTCTGGTGTCTGGGTTAGAAAGCTTGTTATAAATGGATTTTAATAGAAAATTTTCTGCTTTTTCTCAATTTTTTCTTGCGTTTTTCAAGCTATTTTCACATAATATAGGCTTGAATGCAATACTAATATTCAATTCTTACACTAATGTATATAAACTAGAGAAACAACGGAAAATAGAAATTTCTTCGAGATATGAACGCCTGTACGTGAAATTGCGATTTTTCTCCATAGCAATTCTTCGAACTTCGGCTTATCTTCCATGAAAATTCAGATGAAAAAAATTTTGAAAGTATCATTTTCATAGATTTTTACATGCTTTACAAGGTTGCAAACTTGAAATCGAAAAAAAAGAGCAAGCCCAAAAGATTAAGACACTGCTTCAGTCTAAAAATTTTATATATGTATATACGGTCGGTTGCGCACTGCCTCAAAAAATTACATTTTTCAAAAATCGCCGACCTGGCGATCTTTTCTAAATATGAGAAAATGATCACAAGACAAAATAAACTCAAAAAAATCGAGAGCACCGAAAATCCGAGCACTTTCGATTTTTTTTTTGGGTCAGCTTAATGCCCACATTGCCAATTCCGCCTATTTTAAGAACAGTTTATGATATTAAATATTTGCATCCGTTTACAAAATTCCATTCAACATCTTGAATAGTTTGAGGGATGTGACGATATAAAAATGTTGATTTATGGCAATGGCTATTTAAAACCTTGAAACCTAGTACAATTTTTGTTCCTTCATAGGTGCATCAGTCCCTTAAGTTTCATCAAAATCGCTGCAGCCGTTTTTGAAATAAAGTTAAGCCATCGATATACATACTCACTAGAGGTCTGCATGAGTGCACTTGAAACGACCTTCAGGTCACACGCTACATTACGAGTCTATCGATTTCTTGTGCACAAATACTACAAATCAAAACAAATCGAAACACCAAACAGGTGAGGTGAGTGCTGCACTTGCAAATAAATCACAAATAAAATGTTCCACAAGTTCAAGCTCTCAAACTTTATTGCATTCGGAAGTTTATATGATGATCGTTTCGAGTGCACTCATGCAGACCTCTAATATGCACATAAGTACATACATACACACAGAACTTTGAATATATCTTCTGCCATGGAGCCATGCCTATAAATTCAAATATTGCAAATGTAAACCATGAAAAAGGTATTTCCCCTAATTAAGAAAACTGCTAAGCAAGTTCAATGGCAGTTCTGACTGACAGCGATTTCAAGAATTTCAGATTGTTTATAAAATATCGATGACAACTGCGAACGTAAGGGGAATTCTCTCAAACAACATCTTTTTGCAAAATAAATTTGGTGCGGTGCTTCCCAGCTCTGAAAAATTTTTCATCATACTGATAACAACTGAAATTTCTTATCTACAGCGTTAGTGAATTTCAAAATCGTTCATTCAGTCAATCAACGCTAAGCGCCAGATCAGCAAATGTTATAAAAACGTCAATATTTGTGTTTATTTGCATCATACAGTTTTCATACTTCAAGTTCAATATATCATTACAAATCTTTCCAAACAAAATGTCTTCAAAATATTTCAATCTTTTTGTGACTTTGCTGATTGCTGCAGTCGCCATTGCAGCTGCTTCACCAATGCCATATGAAGCTTACGATAGTTACGCACCGCTAGCGGATGAATATCAGCAGCAGCAAGTTGCAGATTACGAAGCTTCCGAGCACTTACGTGTGGCACGTTCACCACAAAGAGGTAGTGTTGGTGTAGGCGTGAATCGTGATGGCTCCGGCACCGTAGGATCAGTTAACTACAATCAAAATCTTTGGCAAGGAAACGGAGGAAATACCCGCTTGGACGCCAATGCACAGGCCAGCAAAAATTTCGATCATCATGGCAGACCTAATTATGGTGGTGGTTTGACTTTTTCACATCACTTTTAAGGATTGTCGGATATTTTAGAATCGAATTAATTTATTATGAACTCTTTAGTGATTTAGTATAAGTTGTTATATTGTAAGAAAGAAAAAATTAATAAAAATTTAAGATTCTTAAACCAAAATGCTCAATCTCGGTTAGACTATAGGAAATACATTCAAAAAACTTTTTGGAATAATAATCAAAAAGATTTTTTATACTTTGCTGATGCAGAAACATTTTACCATAATTTTAGCTATTACCCCACGAATTTGCCGTAGTGCTGAAATGTTGGCAATCTATTTATACCTTGATAAACTAAGTAAAGCTCCAAAAAAAAATTTAAGCGTCCCCAAGGGAACATAATTTTTACACAAAGACGTTAACATTAGACCGACAGTTAGACAGGAGCATGACCGTCTTATTGGACATTTGTTAGCATAAATTTGTGTGGCAACTTAACGATTGCTGCGCAAACGATGACCGGAAGTTCAAATAAGTTCATATATGCACGTGTGAAGAGTGAGAGTTAGGTATGTATGTGTGTGTGTGCCTGCATATCGAACTTTATATGT
Organism: Meiosimyza platycephala; assembly: GCA_963662105.1. NCBI lineage: Eukaryota > Metazoa > Arthropoda > Insecta > Diptera > Lauxaniidae > Meiosimyza > Meiosimyza platycephala. The sequence goes on along the minus strand of OY759211.1, from coordinate 77,841,927 downwards.
GTGCATAAAACTGTTTTGCTAGAAAACAATTGATTGCCAGTGAAATGAACCGAAATTAAGCAAACAAATTCAATTGAATAGCTCTCCAGAGAATTACAATTGAAACAGTGTTAGCTTAGTATGGAGTGGAGTAACAGTAGAAGAAAAAGATATGGTAGCGCTGGAAGCACAAAAAAGGAGCAAATTGTTGCGATTGCACTCTTACGAAGTTTTTGGTTTGCTACGGTCTGGTTTGATTTGGTTTCGTAAATGTATTAGTCTATGAATAACGTGTAAATCTTTAAGTTTTTGACGTTGCTTTCAGTTTTATTTATTTTTATTATTTTCTTATTTATTTCTTTTTTTTTTATTCGTCTCTTAAGCGCACAAATCATAGTGGAACTCATTGAATTAGAAAATGTTTGTTTTACTTCGAGCAAAAAAAGAAAAGGTGAAAAAACCTGTATGAATTGTGCATTTATTTTAGTCTGTATAGTAGAAGAAAAGCAGTGAAATGAAAATAAAAGGAAGATGTTCAAACCGCAGACAGACAATTGCCGAAAGGACTCTAACCTATAACCCTAAGTAAACGGAATACTTCGAAAATTTTAAATTAAAATTAAACTGTTGACAATCTCTACTCATTGTAATGTGCAATAATGTTCATTTAAACTATATCATTATTATTTTCAACATATTTAAGATAGGCCTCAATACGTAATATAGCCGAATTTAATCAAATCCCAGGAAAAAATTTGAGTGCTCTACCGTTTCACATTTTACCTTTTCATACATCTCGAAACAAAAAACGCACAATAGAAATCAACTAATGACAAAATTTAAAACAGAGATTACTCTAATCTGTTGTCATTGATAGAAAGGAGTTAAATATTTTTCTGTAAATGGCAGATAACTTCAAATATCAAGCAAGTATGCTTCAAAACAACAATTGTCACACACTATCAAGCAAGATTAGGTTTGGTTAAAAGGGTTGCTTGCATAGAAAGATTCACTCGGAGGCAGTTTGCCCATTGTGATACCCTACAAATATATAAAAATGTTCCCCTCTTTCTCCTTTAAAAAGTCCTACTGAATGGAGGCGAACAACCCAGAAGCCTTGGTAAAGTTGAGGATACTGGTGAGTTCCAGCTCAGCTAGTTCCCCAAGACCAACAAAGAACGCAGAGCCAAAATATTTGATTCGTCTCCTCATTAGCCCGGAACATTCGCAGAGCAGGTGTTTAACCGTCTCATCCTCTTCTGCATCCCCGCAGCTCCTGCAGAAATCTCTGAAAGGAGCACCATATCTGGCTGCCATAGGGCCAATAACACAGTGCCCCGTCAGTACTCCTACAGCAGTCCTAAGCTCTCCTCTTCTGAATCTTAAGAGAGATTGCGTCCTTCCCAGATTCAATTTAGGCCACATGATTCGAGACGTTCTGCATCCGGTGGTAAGGTCACTCTGTTTGTTTGTTTCTTGATTATGTCCTCTGTCTGATAGTGTAGTTCCGCCAATGGTATCTTAAGGTCTACCACTTGTTGATTCTCTGGTTGTTCTGATCCTATTTTTGCACATTCGTCAGCTTTCTCATTACTGGAAATACCCTTATGACCGGGCACCCAGCAGAGTTCTATAGCATGCTGTCGGATTGAACGCAGTGATTCCCTGCAGTGTTCTAAACACCTAGACTTCACTATATTGGCGTTCAGTGCTTTGATCGCTGCCTGACTGTCCAGACATATGGTAATGATGGAGGGAGTAAGCTCCCTGTTCCGTATCACCTATGCGGCTTGGTCTATTGCATAGATTTCAGCTTGAAAAACGTTGCAATAGTTGGGTAGTCTAAAAGACATCTCCATACCCATATTTTCCGAGTACACACCCGCTCCTGCGCCGAACTCCATCTTGGATCCATCTGTGAAGATGGTTAGCCCCTTTTCTTCCAGAACGATGCCTGAGTTCCAATCTTCTCTTGTTGGAAAGTTGATGTTGCAGGCAGTGTCAAAGTCAAGTATTGCTACTCGGTAGTCGCTTGCCGTGAGGCAGAGTTCCCGCTGCATATCTTGCAAAATAGACCGGTGACCATCAGAGTTTTGAAGCTTGTTGCATTCTTTTAACCTAAGGATCCCTTTTGCCACCATATTCCTGATGATGCATTATAATCTCCAATCCCGCCTGTTGTGTCGATCTCACTGCTCCTGTTATACCAAGGCAGGCCAGTCTTTGTATCTTATGAAGCTTGTCAAGTAGTGACTTGGTGTTGGCAGTCTTCCACCACACCAGCGCTGCGTGAGTTAAAATAGGTCTGATGACCGCCCACTATCAAGCAAAGTCCTTAATCAAATCATTTGATTAATCAAATCATTTGATTTGATTTGGTCTTATCCGCAAAAATTTCCAGGGTATTGTTATTTATAGAACAATTTTTCAAAATGCATGTTACGTGAAGAAATTTCAAGAATTTAAAGCATGATATTTTCATCTCTCGAATGCAGCAGATTAATGAAATATTTTTAGTTTAGCCAATTTAATGTTATCAAATCAATTTTTGAGCAAAAAAAAAAAAACAATACATCGTAACTTTAGCTTAAGTCAACAAAAACAACAACAAAAAACAACAAAGTCCAATACACGTAGTGGCCAAAAATAGAAAAAAAAAAAAAAAACACGAACACAATACACGGACATAACAAATCTGTTGCAACAATATGAAAAACAACAACAACAACAACAAGAGTAATAACAACAAAGTATCTGGATACAAGAAGAACCCAACAAAGAAATTGGAGAACATGAAATTCTGTATAGCTGCAGCACCACGTAAAAATACAAGAAGAAAAAAAGAGAAAGCGAAAAAAAAAGTGAGAAAAAAGTGAAAGAAAATCCGGATGTTGCAACATTTTGCAACACACTGTAAAATGCAGAAAAAAAAAGCGAAGCTTCCTGCGTTTGGCAAGATGCAAAAAAAAAGAAGCACCAACACTAGTAGGAGAGAAGCTCTATAGCTAAGTAAACAAAAGAAACATTACAACAACAATAGAGATAAGGAAAAAAATATATATGTATGTATGTATAAAATAAAAACAACAAGAATAACAACTGCAATGGCATGCAATGAGATTTGCGGCGTCAGGAATTTTTCACTTTTGCCAATTTCGCTGTTGAGTACTTCAAAAGAATGAAGAACTTGAAGGATTATGGGTGAGAGAAAATTAGGTTGGATTGGTTTAATTTAAAGAAAAATGAAATTTCAACAAAAAAAAAAGATAAAATACACAACAAAAATCTACGAATAGAATTTAAGACAACTTGACTTACATGTAATGTGTTGCGAGAGCATTTTTCGTGAGCCTTAAAAGTATCAAGTGGCTGAAAAATCGGACAAATAAACTGACTGTCAGAACTAAACCATAATTTTACCTGAAATTTTGTTAGTAAGAAAACTATAAATTTATATGCCAGTGTCTAGAGTTTTCTCGATTTTTTCCGGCGTACCATTATTACAAATACTTCTGTGCAAAAAGTAATTGGAAATGTTAAATAAAAATTAACAAAATAATTTATTCATCAACAATTATATTGTTGTCTTAAAAAACGGACACATCACGCAATTACGCTAGCACTTGATATAGTCCTACATACATATTTCGTAGGCTGATTGACTAAAAGCGTACTCCCGGAAATAGTAGTTTTATCTTCGGCATCAGGAAAAAAGGAAGTCGGGGTGAATGCGGTGCATTGGGGTGAATGCGGTGCCTTATCTATGACATTTGCTGAATTTTGTTTTAAAAAATCTTAAGTTGCCCTTGAGCAAATCCGGTAATTTTCGTGGACATGCCTAAGCGCTTCATGACGCCTAAATAATATTTCTTGTTTACCATTTGAAGATGAAAAAATTATTTTGATAAATGAAATAATTTTTTTGATAAATAAATAATTTTTTTCTAACAATTTCGAATACTTTATAGATAATACAGTATTTTTTCTTTTCGACATAACTTTTATGCTATGTATAGTACGAATCTTGAATCTATTTATATACGAAATTTGAAGCCTTCATATCGGTTCCTTATTAGGTTTACTATATTGGTTACAATACAATTTTGTTTAATTGATTCCATGTGTAGTTGCTTTAAACAGCACTTCAGTTAACGAAGGTGAAATATAACGTGACCTGCCACTTACTTCCATGGTTACTTCATAATTATACGTAGAATATTTAATGGATCAATATACGAATGGTTTAAGCAAGAATCTGGTCATTGTTTCAATATAAGAGGCTCTTAATCCTGGACGAACAATCTTCGTCGAATCGACGAACACATTTCGCTCTCTTCAATTTTTCTAATTTTTTGTTAAGCTCATTTTATTCAAATTATTCTAAACTATACCTAAGTTGGCATTTTATTTTGGTTCAATTTAAATCAAAGTATTGAATTGATTATACTTTTTATTCAGAGTTTACTGAAATATTGTATAAATGAGACTTGTGAAAGTACTTCGTCGATTCGACGAAGATAAGTCGTAACGTATTTAAAATATGCATATCCTTCCAGGGTTAAGCTATTATAATACTGTCATAGTGACTTTCTTTGAATTTCTCCAAGGTTCCTAGTAACCAACCCTCAGATATGAGTTAGTTTTGGACAAGGTTCATTGTTTCAAGGCTAATCTTCACAGATTGTTTCGCCAATACATACAATCTCTTTCTTATGCTTAGTTTCTTCTTATGAACTTAAAGCCTTTATGTTATATGTTAGTAAAGGCGGACATGAGCTTAATCACTATGGTCCATTTTATATATGTAGCATATGGCGTATACCATCGGGTTCAGATGGACGAATGACTTCCTCCGAAAAGCATTTTAGTGGATGGACATTTATTTTTGCACTCGATTGATCGACTTTGCTTGAGTTTGTTGCCTAATTCAATGCGTTACTGGCATTTTATTAAGACATGGATTTACTAATCTATTAAAGATAATTGCCTGAATTACTGCAGTCTTGTTTCTTTCTTGTTCAATATATATCTAATTAGCAAGCCCATGTGATCTCTTGTCTGCGTTTATCTTATCACTTCCACGAATATTTGGATTCACACTTTCTATTAATCTGAGAGTTTTTCTGTTAAAAATTTTCAAGCGATGATTAATCTTCTCTCCATAAAGTCAAACAGTGGATTTTCATATTAAAAGTTACATTTAAGTGGGTCGTTTGATAATTCCAAGACTTTGAATTGAAAGAACTTTTACTTTTTGGTTAATTTTAGGTTTATTTTTCAAAATAATATCCTTTTGTCTCAATACAAACTGCTTTTGCCCAACCAAAAAATGTAATTTTTCAAACATTTAAAAATAGACGTATGTTTCATCGATAATCCCTCATTCGATATAAATATTTTTCCACCAAACTAGTTTTTCATATTTAAGAAGAGAAAGAAGTCACAACGGGAAAAATCTTGAGAGTAAGGTGTATGAAGAAGCAGTTCGTAGTTCAATTCGATTATTTTGGCGACGGCAATTGCCATGGTCTTGCTATTCTGGTTTTTATCGATTGTGAGCAAATGTGGCACCCACCTTGCTAACAGCATCCTCATCCCCAAATGTTCATTCATGATATTTAAAGTCCATTCGTTTGAAATGCTTACTATCTTCGCTATCTCGCTTTTTTTTATTCGACGGTCGTTCTAAACAATAATATGGATTTCTTTGGATATTCCGGGCGTTCAGCATCATTCGTGCTTATACGACCACAACTAAATTCAGTGAATCACAATGCATGTGACGCAGTAGAGTTCCCATAATGCTTCATGATTTTAACTTATTTTTATCCTTAATCTAAAGGCATGAACTTATTAAACGGCTTTCGTATATCTTTGGTTGAATCTTCCTCTCACTGAAACAACTATATATTTTGCAATATTTCTCAACATTTAGCTTCAAACAAAATCAAAGTCATAGAATTATTTCATGCAGCAGTAGCTTAATAGACGAAACTTTTCGACCGACCTCATTTAAAATATCATTTATAGAGATAACGCTTACCCAAAGATATGTAAATTCATTGAACATTTTGATGCTATAGCTTTCGATAGCGACATTATATCCCAGATATTATGTTTTTTGCTTTGCCCAATACGTTTCACTTTACGAAAATAAATTGTGCTCTTTCAGAGAAAGAAAACATTGCTTTGAAGAAGTGAGCACTCCGTTAAACTACAAAGTTTGCTTGGCTGGATGACACAAAAACATGGCTGCAGTATTCCACTCCAATTAGTACCTATTATTAATTAATTTTCTACAGGGTATCTACATAAATGTAAATATAGTTCAGCAGAAACATTTCGTGAGCTTGTGAAATTCTTGGTAAAAGTGTTTTGTAGGGATTATAAATGTTGAGTTTCCTTACATCTCTTGACTCTCTTAGCTTAAGTCATGGCATGGCATGTCATGTCAAAATGTGTTTTGCATGTACACACCTATAAACATGCTATATAATACCCAGTTGAAAATAAAGCTAAGATTTATCTCAAATCTACACGCTTATATAAATATCCGAATCTTGTGTATTTTGCACTCCAAAATGTGTGTATGTACTCCAAGGATGCTTAAAACAAAAACTTCACGAGTATTTGCTGAAGGTCATGTAAACGTGTACGTCTTACAATTTATTTTATGACTGCTCTTAACTTTTTAATATTTTTAAGAAAAATTTTTTAAAGCGTCGATTGAAAGGAATTGGCTTAGAATATATTGCGAACATCATCATAGATGCCTTGAATATCCTTTTTGGTGAAAGTCAAGCCAAAGCCTCTAAGTGTCAATACTCCTTTCGTTTTGATCTAACTCTAATGATTCTAGTCAAGTGACTAAAAATCTTTATTTAATACCACTCACTTACTAAGTAATGAATTGAAGTCATGAAAATATACATAGCTCCAAGTGTAAATTCCTACAAGGTATCGCATTTCTGCAGTTTTCCCACAACATAATTAAATGCAGCACACACAGTCTTCTCTCTATTGAAATCGTAGTTTGTTTGTTGGTTAAAATTTGTTCATTCGAGGCGAAAAATTTGTACGCTTCGGAAGGAGGAAATTATTGCAAGCGCTTAAATATCAGGATAACGAGTCAAAGTGAAAAGGGAATTTAATGGCATACAAATTGTGCCGCCATTTTGTACGCTAATGCAGCAGCAGCAGCAGCCGCAAGTGCCGGTGTGCAAGGATACAAATATTTAAAGTTGTGTGTTAAGCTGCATGTGTGGGTAGCACGTATGTATGTAAAGAGTGTTTGTGTGTGCTGAATGGTGCATTCAATTTGTAAGGAATTTAAAGAAAGACTGCTAAATTTTTGCTCTTTCTTATATATAATACGTACCATAAATATATACCATAAATAATCATGTCCTTGCAGTTTTCATGCGTAAAATTGTATTTTTAGTTCAAGTTTTTTGTCAAAAAAAAAAAAAAATATGAAAAAAATATGCATTTTAATACTTTTCTTATTGAATAAAAGCATTTTATGTTTGCGTTTTCTATATATCTTTTTTGAAAAATAAAAGAAAACTCACGACAAAATGCTAACAGAAAATCTTGTCAATGGTACTATGTGAATAGCGCGTGTGCTTATATGCTATCCTTTGAAGAAAAATCGTAAACGAAAGCGCCTTATAACTACAAATCTTCTTATGACATTTATTGACAATGGTGCCCCAATTTGAGGCTTTATTCATAATACTTTAAAGAGATTTTATACGCTTTAAGAAGAGCTACAACGCAGTAAATTTGTTCAACAGGCACGGAGATGGATTAGAACGTACCTCTCTGGTCTTCTGCCTAGTTCAATTAAATGGGGGCCAAACACTGACTACTACACTTTTTTCATTCATATTCGGCCTGAGCAAAGACCAACCCCAACAGTCCTTACTTACCAGTACATACTATCTAAGTTTATGTTTTTTGTAGCCCTTAAGCCCTATGCTTAACCAAAGTGATTAATTACTTTAGTTCTATGCAAAATCTTTCACAAAATATTTAGATGAAAAATTGTCGTAACATTTTAAGCTAAATTTTTTTTAAATTTTTCAGCATTATTTCTGACTATCTGTATTTCTCCTCTACAGTCGACAACAAAGAAATAAATTATAAAAAAAACTGTTCTGAAAATCATTCATCAAAAATTTATAGTAAATTTGCGGTAACATACTGATTTTCTAATTGAGGTTTCTAATCCAAAAGATTGAATTACTTTTAGAATAAAAGCATCTATTTTATGTACATTATAAAATTAAATACTAGAAAAATAACACTTGGTGCTTCCCATATATTTAAAAAGTCAACCAACTGATAACAAATTAAATTTCTTATCAATGTCAAAAGTGATTCCCAGATACAAGATGCATTAAAATTAAATAGCTTAAGACAAGTACAGCTTACGCTATAAAAACGTTGCTCAGCTTGCTAGAAAGCAACATACAGTTTCTAAACATCAACGTCAATACATCACTCAAAGTATCTCCGAGCAAATAGAATAGAAAATAGAAAAAATGTCTTCGAAGAACTTCAATATTTTTGCCACTTTATTGGCTGTCGTCTTTGCAGTAGCAGCTGTTTCAGCGTTACCTTATGAGCCTTATGAAAACTACGCACTATTGGAAAATGAAAATCAAGAGCTGGTGTCTGATTACGAAGCTCCTGCACATCTCCGTATAGCACGTTCACCACAAGGCAGAAGCATTGATCTTGGAGTACAACGTGATCGTTTTGGCACCGTTGGCTCTGCACAGTACAATCAAAATCTTTGGTCTGCCAATAATGGAAACAGCAGATTGGATGCTTATGCTCAGGCCACTAAGAACTTCGATCATCATAGCCGACCCAACTATGGTGGTGGTCTAACTTTTTCACATCGCTTCTAAGCTTTTAACGATTTCTATATTTTATTTTATAATTTGTATTAATTTTATTAACATTGCTATTTATCGTACTTTTAAGAAAAAAATAAAAATTTTAATTAAACAAATAATTATGAAAATATATTATTTCATAAAACACAGTAAATATGCAATTAAAAAAAAAATCTAAGAGAACTTTTGTCCTTCTGATATTTATTGACTCTAAATGACGCCACAAATAATCCCCATTTTTTTTTTTTTTCGATAACTCGACCTTACATTTGAACTTGATTGAAGCCAACCGTCTTTAACTACATTTATATTTAAGAAGCTTAACTTCCTCTCACCGAAATATCATAAATTGAAATTTTCCAGTTATCCTGCCGTACTGAACTTTAAGGGCCCGGGATCATCTCTGGTGATGGCCTTAATCCATTTTCGATCTCTTTTCATTGATTGATAAAAAATTTATTTGAAAATGGACCAAAATCAGGCATTTCCAAAATCGATTTCAACCTCTTCATTAATTGCTGCAAAAAAGAAAATCAAAAAGAAAATCGAACACTTTTTAGACCAGAGACCACCTCTGGTGATGGCTTTAATCCAATATCGACCTCTTTTCATTGTATGGTTGAAAAACAATTTTTCTAAAATAAAGCGAAATCGGGAACTTTTGGGAACCTCCACTGATTGGTGCAAAAAAACTTACAAAAATGGACATTTCGTCAACCATGTTATTGGCAATGAAAAAGCAATTTCTTATGCTTAATAGTTATGAATCAGGTTATTGAAGCAAATGCCACAAGAAGCAACATCAGAAAGGAGTTAATAAGATTAAACCAATTTCACCCTAAGTTCATAATTTTAATAAGATTTTTGTGAAACTTTTGACCTACAAATCTCTACGATTAAAGACGCTCAAGCTTTTGAACTTTTAAAGTTTAAGTTCAAAATTTAACTCCTTTTCAGATTATGTACACAATCAAATCGCTTAACAAATACAACCACATATACACCTAATACAAACATAACCGACACTTACATTATCATTGAGTGCTCTATATTGTTATTTTTGTTGTTGCTGCGAAAGGATAAATAATTTTATGATTTAATTGTATTTACGCTTTAAGTGAAATTCATACTTGATGATACTGCGATTTTGAACATGTAGCAGCATCATGATAAACGTGATACACAACAAACAGAAAATACAAAAACCACCTGCACCTCCGCCCAACAACGCTTTCAAAACCCAAAGACAAATCACACATATAGTCGCAACACATCAAACAGCATAAGAATCCCGACTGTGTGTGTACTTTTGACTTTACGTCACAGATGACGGCGTCAGCGTTGATGTTGATGTTGATGCTACTAAATCATAAATCGTTGGCAGCAACAGTAGGATTATTCGAAGTAGAAGAAGCAGAAGCTGATGACAATCCTTTTTGTGTTACGTAGAGAAGAGGAGTATGTGGTTGTGTGATGATGAAATGTGTGTGCGTCACACTTTCATACACAGACATTTTATATACAGTATCCCAGCAGGCAATTGAACAAGGCCTTCCTCGGAGAAGGCCTGCTAGCACTGCTGCGATTTTAAGAAGCCTTCTCAAAACATAATTTTGTTTATTAGTGAAATTTTAATTAGCAGAATAGTTACACTCCATTGATCTAATATCAGCACACCTGCTGTGGGAAGGCATACTATTAGCCCTGATATTAGAAGGCTAAGAAGAAGGACTCCATGGATTTTTTCATTTCATATGTTGCAATGCTTTATGATTCGACATTATTTTTTTCTCATTGCATTGTACATCTACGACATCAAAAGTAGATAAATGGCAGAGTATTGTGTATTCAATGTCAAATTATAAAGCAAGAAAAGGTCACAACAAATAAACATTAAAAAAATATTAACGCAAGCGCAAGTGAGGTGACGAGGATAAAAAAAAATTAACTCAGAGTCTCACGGCGTATGAAAATTGAATTTTTTCCAAGTACTTCTATGACCCCTTCTAAAGCAAGTGCTCTTAGAAAGCCAGCTTAAGAAGGCCTGTTTTATCGGGACATTTCATACAAAAATGAAAGTAAGTTTAAAAGAAGGTGGCAAGGCCTTAATCTTACCAAGGAAAGCCTGCTAAAAGCACTGCTAGCTCCAGCCCATGCCTACTGGGATATTACCCAGTCAATACTTGGAAGATTGTTCAATCTTTCATCTTCATAACTCTGAATTTATGGCTCTACTACAAGAGTAAAATCGGTAATATTATATATTTCGACTTGAAATGAAAATATGTGGTCAATAATTTTTTGAAATTCTTCTTAATGATTCCTTTGGCGAGTCACTACTCCTAGACAGTTCCTGCCAAATAAACTATCGCTTAACATCAGGATATGAGTATCATTCTTCCTCGATTTGAAATTGGATTGCTGGGTACATAAAGATGATTCAGTTGTTACAAAGTATCGATGTGACATAAGACTCCGAACAATGTATCGATGTGAATATAAGACTCCCAACTTACTTGCAGCTTATTAGAGAATTTTGAGTTGGTTCTACGCAAATCATTTCAGGTATTATCAGCTCTGTAATTGTGTAGTTAAACAAAGCACCTTCAGAGCAAACTTTGCTTTTAAAGAGCCAGCAATATTATAAGTCATCAATATGAGCACTTTCTGAGTGCTCATAAAAGGGTTTTATGTGAAATATTTAACTGTGCATAAAAATAATTTTTTGCTGAGAGCAAAGAGCGTTTTCAAGGCAGCAAATAAAGTGTCATAAAAACAGTTTTTGAGAAAATGGGGGTTGAGCCCCCAAAAAAATGAGTTTTTGGCAATTTTTTAATTACTGTGGGAACTAAACCCAAACCAAAAATTAATCGCATCTGATCACCACATGAACCTTCGCATCGAAGGTTGAAGATTGCTTGCTGATACATACCTAATTTTTCATCTGTTTGGTATTTCCCCCTTTTCTGAGACAATAAAATTTATTTACTTAGCCAGTTATTATTCAACTTTTACGAGTTATATTTACCGGGGACAGGCCATTTTAACATTACTGGCAGAATCAATAATATATAAAGCCCTAACTTTTATTTTTTTATATCGATATTTTCAGACTTCTCCACTGGATGACATAAGTTATCAACCACATACATATACATACATAAGTATGTTTGTGACTTTCTCAGCTACTGTTCATTTCTCTAATCGGATTTTGTTTTATTGTACTATCGTAGTTTTACTGTCACGTGTTTGTCTGCCACTAATATTGTTGTGTGTGCTGCACTGCATTGTTCTTGTTTGAGTAGTTTATTATCCTTTGATATCCTTTTGAATGAAGTAAATCTCTCTTTTCTCCATACTTATGCTACAGATTATAATTTTGATTATTATCATTATGTTTCTTTATTGTCAACGTAAATAATAATAATATGATAATTATGGTATAATAATATTTGTTTGAAATTACATTAATGTGATTTCATTGAAATGCATCATAGATCAAAGGATTGATCAAAGATTGACAAAAAAAAAAAACAGTCTTATTCTATAAATCGCATGATATATCAGAAATATTAATCACGGTTTGCTTTTATTTGCAGGTACGTTCAATATAATGGCTTGGACATGTATGTATGTCACATAAACTACGTGAGTGCTTTTCAATGAATTTTAAATTTACATATTTATTACACTAAGTTACAAGTGACGTTGTGGTCACGTACAAATCTTCGCAATTTTTTTTTTTCTTACGCATGCAATGCAACTTATGAATTGCTACAGTAGTAACAGTAGCGCTTCGATAACTACACACCTACATAAATGCTTACGACATAAAAATTTCATACATTAATTACACAATTCCTGCGACACATGAAACATTTATTGAGTCGAAATTTTTCAAGTGATGCAAACGATTGTTAAAACTGTGAAAATTTTTACTTTAGGCGATTTTTCACAATGAAAGAATAACCGGCAAATGCATCTCCAGTTCACTTACACAGGTCTGAAAGATTTTGCTTCTGTGTATAAGTTGTTCATTTCCAAAGGAATTGTTCGCTCTGAATCTAAATATTGGCAAAGACTTAATTCTTAAGTTAAGGATATTTAACTTTAAAAAAATAAAAATCTGAGTCTGCAGTAACCTTTTTTAGCATAAGTTTATTATTTAAAAAAAAAAATATTAAAATCGGTTCACTATATTTTGCGCCAAAGCGTTAAAAACCATTTTCATAAAAGCAATTTTATAAAAATAGTATAGATAAGTATGCAGTAACTTTCTTTAGCATAATTATGTGTTTTTAAAAAATAAAATATTAAAATCGGCTAACTAAATTTTGCGCCAAAGCGTTACAAACCATATCTGTGTGCGCAATTAAATATAAATAATATAAATTAGCTCAACAATTTTTTGAATCTTTCACATAACCTAAAAACTTTAATGGAACGCCTTTTCTTAAGTATTTAATCACAAATACTTAAAAATAATGCCCATCCCTGGGGCCAAATGAGACCAGATTTGGATTCCCACCAGGAGCGTCACTTCACCAAAACCTTGGGGGGCGGGGGGGAAGAATTATAATTCCACCACTATTAGCTGGCTTTCTTGAATTGTTGTACTGAATAATACTTAGTAACAGTTCCTTGGGCCAATGCCCTCCCCAGCCCTACCGAATTGACGCCACTCATTCCCACACAAAATTAACTCAAATTTTATACCACTCTTATTTTTCATGATATACAAATATATTGTTTTACATGACATTTTAACTCAAAGCTACCATGTTATTTCTATGAAAAATATATATCCTCGGCTCTGTTTCAATTCCATGCAAGAATCAAGTTACTACTTTATTTTTATATATTCATTTTCACATACGATACGCACTACAAGGGGAATCTTTTTTTACAGCACATTGTTGTTTGTTTACATTTACCGACCTTCTTGCAGCAATCAAAAATTTTCGCGCGGTACTTCACACATCTCGAAAACATTGCAATTGTTATTGTCAATTGATAGCTGAAGATTTCTTATGAAATGCGTTAGTGAATCTCAATATTATTTATTCCTAATTTTTTATTCTTAATAAAAATGCTTGCGACATGATAAGAACAAGCTATAAAAACAAAGCTCAAATCATTTATTTGCATCAAACAGCTTTCACATTTCAAACTCAATACAACACTCAAAGTATTTTCGTACAAAATCAAAATGTCTTCAAAGTATTTCAATCTTTTTGCGATCTTGCTGATTGCTTCCGTAGCCATCGCGGCAGCTTCACCAATGCCATATGAAGCTTACGACAACTACGCACCGCTGGCAGATGATTATCAACAGTTGGAAGTTGCTGATTACGTAGCTCCCGAGCACTTGCGTATAGCACGTTCACCACAAGGAGGAAGTGTTGGTGTAGGCGTAAATCGTGATCGCTTTGGCACCGTTGGCTCAGTGGACTACAATCATAATCTTTGGCAGGGAAACCGAGGAAATACCCGCTTGGATGCCAATGCTTATGCTAGTAAAAATTTCGATCGTCATGGTAGACCCAATTATGGTGGTGGTTTGACTTTTTCACATCATTTTTAAGTAACCAACTTAAATGACAAAATTAAATTATTTTATTATGTATGCTGTAGTACTTAAGTTATTTATTTATTAACAGTTAAAATGTTTTATTACCTTCTATCAATAAAAGAAGATATATAAAAAATTAAAAATATTTTTTTTAAATAATTTTAAGCTCTTTATTTTGAAGGCAACGGAATATGTCGAAAAATCATTTAAATTTGTTTTCGAGATATTAAAAGTGAGGGATTTTTACAGTAAAAATTTATTTAATATGTGTCCTTTTATAAAGGCTATTAATGAATTCTAGGTAGAATTGATAGGTTTTCGTTTTTTAATTTTTCTCGATGGAATATTGTCGTGTCTAAACTACTTTTTTTCCACTACATAATGACTGAAATTTTACTCCACATATTTGCCCGTAGGAGATGAGTGCATCGCGATGGAGATAGTTTGTTCCTTGACAGAAGCACTTAATTAAACTTATCCGATTTTTAATACTTTTTGACTTTTCATATTCCCATAAACTCAATATACTAAGCCTAAGCTAATTGCATATAAAGAACGTCTAACGTGTTCGCATTAATACTCTCGCATATCTGATTCTGGAAAAAGTCAGTAAGATCCTAATTTTTTTAGTGAAATAAGAGGTTTTATCAATTTGCAAAAAATCCGATTAGTGATAATGGTACAAATTTAACTGAAACTCTGTTTGTACAACGCAGATGCTGCTTAATTATATTGATATTTAAGTTTGGCTTTAACTAGAAAGGGCCAGCTTAACGCAACGAGTGTAGCGAATCCAGACGGAGCTCTTTGATGACTGTTAGAAGCCAAGGGGAACAAATGACTTTCTGGGTGTGACCAAGTTAAGTGAAGAAATAATTAGCTATTATTATTGAGGAAAGAGGAGCGAATGACAGGCAAGTGCTGAGTTCTAATAAGCGAAAATTACTTCATATTCAGAAAATAGTACTAGAAATTTACTACAACTCTTTTTCTTTCAATTCGTTTTTCAAATTATGCAAAAATGTCGATTTTATCACTTTGGCATCTAAAATTAAATGTTTGCAGTCGAGGCTTTAGTTTATGGTAATTTTTAGCTCTTTATCATTTAATTCTATCATTCGACTTAACATTTTACCCCAAAGAAAAATTCATGTGAATTTCATTTAAATTTATGTGATTTCGTTGCACACTCACAGAGAGATACAGAATATGCCTGATTGCTACGGTGGATGCTGAATACCACAATGCAAGTGTTAAGGTAGTGCAACTGCAGTTGCCAGTACTGGTAATAGTTTGAAAATTTAGAAAAACAGCATTAGATTAAGAAACTCTTTTGGATAGTATCCTGAAGAACGGACTGCAAACCAAAACTACAGTTCAGCGCAAACAAGGCAAACAATCAGTTAAAGGAAATTCAATCTTAAAGTCACAGGTAGTGTTAATGGGATCTTAGAGTTCATAAGATCGCAAGCATGTAGGTTTGTTATAGAACTTTATTTACGCCATTATCTTTCCCTCAAATAGCACCAAAACTCAGTTTCATAAACAACATTAAACTCAAAGAACTTTGATACCCTACCTCAATGATATCGAATTGAAAGTAATATTTTTTTTTTTGAAAACCTTAAATTTTTATTAATTTTTTCTTTCTTAAAAATAATATAAAATAATTTCTTTTACTAAATAAATTACAAAAGACTTCATAATAAATTAATTGGATTCTAAAATATCATTCAATCCTTAAAAATGATGTGAAAAAGTCAAACCGCCGCCATAATTGGGTCTACCATGATGATCGAAATTTTTACTAGCATGAGCATTAGCATCCAAGCGGGTATTTCCTCGACTTCTCTGCCAAAGATTATGATTGTAGTCCACTGATCCAACGGTACCAGAGCCATCACGATTTACGCCTACATCAACACTGCCTCTTTGTGGTGAACGTGCCACACGCAAATGTTCGGGAGCTGCGTAATCAGCAACTTCCAACTGCTGATATTCATCTGCCAGCGGTGCGTAGCTGTCGTATGCTTCATATGGCATTGGTGAAGCAACTGCAATGGCGACAGCGGCAATCAGCAAAGTCACAAAAAGATTGAAATATTTTGAAGACATTTTGTTTGGAAATATTTGTAGTGATATATTGAACTTGAAGTATGAAATCTGTATGATGCAAATAAGCGCAAAAGCTTACGTTTTTATAGCATTTGCTGATCTGGCGCTTAACGTTGATTGACTGAATGAATGATTCTGGGATTCACTTACTTTGTTGTTGAAATTTCAACAGTTATCAATAGCATGATATTATATAAATTCTTAAGATGTGGGAAGCACCGCACCAAGTGTACATATATAAATAAAAAATTATGCCACTGAGAATTCCCCTCATGTTGGTAGTTGTCATTGATATTTAATTTAATAAACAATCTGAAATCCTTGCAATTGCTTTCAGAACTGACATGACCTTGCTTAAAAATTTTATGAATGAATTTGTATCGTACTTGTTGTTGGGGAAATACCTTTTTTGATCGTCATTGTGATTAAAAATTCATGCTGTACATTCTGCAACAAAAAAAGACAAGAGAATGCATTATCAGAGACAGCTGTGAGAAATTACACGCGGTACTTTTCTCTTACTCAAAATACAAATATTTTCAGTTAACTGATAACACTTGAAATTCTTATCTATAGCAAAAGTGATTCCCATAATCTTTATTTCATAAGAAGCTTAAGGCATGAACAATCTACGCTATAAAAACAATGCTGAATGTGATCTAGAGCATCAAATTGGTTTTCAACTTCAAGCACAATACATCACTCAAATTATTTCAAAACAAAAATAAAATGTTTTCAAAGAACTGCAACATTTTCGCTACTTCGCTGGTTGTCATTTTCGCCTTGGCAGCAGCATCCGCATTGCCTTATGGACCATACGAAAACTACGCACCACTGGAAAATGATGAACAGTTGGTTTACTATGAAGCTCCTGAACATTTACGTGTAGCACGTTCACCACAAAGAGGCCACATTGATCTTAGTGTACAACGCGATCGCTTTGGTACCGTTGGCTCTGCGCAATACAATCACAATCTATGGTCAGCCAATAGGGGAAACAGCAGATTGGATGCTTATGCTCAGGCAAGCAAAAATTTCGATCATCATAGCAGACCAAATTATGGTGGTGGCTTGACTTTTTCACATCGCTTCTAAGGATTGATTGAGCTTTGACACAACAAAAACAATTTATTTTTATTAGATATGTAGTAATTTATTTAGCAACGATTGATTTATTGTATCACATAAGAAAAAAAAATATATATATTTTAAATAAAAAAATGAAGAATTTTTGAAGAAGAAAGTAAATTAAAAAATCAATTATTGATAGTCATTATCTTTTACTAAACCGAAAATGGTTGGTGCTTTAAAATGCATAGTACCTCCCTCATAAACAATATACTGTTGAGCTTACTTTCTGAAATTCAACATTGAGCATCCAGTAACCTCTAGCTCCATTTGAACAAGAAACAAACAGAATTGCATCTGTAGGCGTGGAACCCCCTACATAAACATACAGTTTAAGACGTTTTTTCAAGAGAACCAGAGCAACAATTATGTTATAAACTGAAACAAGACTCTTGGCTCAGTGATAGCATCTGCGATTTTTGTTAATGTACTGAATTTAGACTCATTCGGCCATTGTCCTATGTCGAGAGTTAGTTTTCGTAAATCATGTAGAGTAATATACCAATAGTTTAAAAAAATTACTTGCAACTGAAAGAGTCAGATAGATGATCGTCATCAAATGCATATTATTATCAATTAATAACATTGATACCTCAGTTTAGCTTTGCCAGTAATCCGACATAATATTAAATGTGAAATATTAGTGTATCTATTAAGTTCAAGCTAGTGATCATGATTTTCATTGAATATTGTTCTGTTCTGAACTTTGCTTACGACATTATTTTTCACCCAAAAAAAAACAAAAAAATTGCATCACTACAAACCACAATTAACCATCTTACTGATAACAAATCGAAAGCAATAATTTTCATATATTTTAAAGGTTTTTATTTTAAAAATCTTAAGTTTTTATTAATTTTTTCTATCTTACAAATAATATAAAATAATTACTTTTACTAAATAAATTACTAAAGAGTTCATAATAAATTAATACGATTCTAACACATCAGTCAATTTTTAAAAATTGTGTACAAAAGTCAAACCGCCACCAACATTGGGTCTACCATGATGATCGAAGTTTTTACTGGCATGAGCATTGGCATCCAAGCGGGTATTTCCTCTGTTTCCTTGCCAAAGATTATGAATGTAGCTTACTGATCCAAAGGTTCCAGAGCCATCATTACCTACGCCTACACCAACACTGCCTCTTTGTGGTGAACGTGCTACACGCAAATGCTCGGGAGCTTCATAATCTGCAATCAGCTGTTGATATTCATTCGCTAGCGGTGCGTAGCTATCGTAAGCTTCATATGGCATTGGTGAAGCAGCTGCCGTAGCGACAGCAGCAATCAGCAAAGTCACAAAGAGATTGAAATATTTTGAAGACATTTTGTTTGGAAACACTTGTAGTGATGTATTGAACTTGAAGTATGTAAACTGTATGATGCAAATAAGCGCAAATGTTAACGTTTTATAGCTTTGACTGACTGACTGAACGAATCTGGGATTCACTTACGCTGTAGATAAGAAATTTCAGCTGTTGTCAGTGGATGAAAATTTTTAAGATTTGGGAAGCACCGTGCCACATATTTTTACGAAAGATGAGGGAATTCCCCTTATTTTAGCAAATGTCAACGATATTTCATAAACAAACTGAAATTTTTGGAAACGCTGTCAGAGAGCACTATCATGACCACATTTAACAATTTTATGAATGAATTAGAAATAGCAACGTAAATGTCGTGGGGGAAGTACACTTTTAGGTTTAAAGTTGTGTCGCAAACCATGCAAGATATTGTGATGAAATTTGGTAAAATGATTCAGACCTGATATGTACATATGAATGTCTTAAACTATAAAAAAAGTAGGAGGAATTGAAAAAGTAGGCATAAGACTTAAATAATCCATAGAGATGATATCACTAAAACACTCATCACTTCAAGTCAAGTCAACTAGATAAACTCGTTAGAGGGTGTGACGGCTCATCCCACAATATTTACAAATATTATAATAGGAGGTCTTAGAACACAATCGTTTGAAATTAAATATGGCACATTATTTTTCAAATCGATCAAGGCAGACCACCAAAAATTTATTGATTTGCTTGAAATTTACAGATATTATTTTACGTTCTATTCTAAGTGGCCCATATATTTTTATTTTGCTGAAAACTCCAATTTTCAAATTTATGGTCATTTGAACTTTGTCCTTTAAAAATATAAAAAAAAAATTCTGACGTGACTTTATTTTCAAATTGTAGATATTTCCTCAATAACTAAAGGAATTTCATAATTTTTTTTTAAACTTTTTGTAATTTAGTGGTTTTTATGAAAAGTTGACATTTAATGCAAAGTAAATTGTTTTGTAGAAAATATTGCTAATATCGTAAATCAGAGACAGTTTTGCTCAAATCAAAAAATTTTTAAGTGCATCAGTTTTTTTGTCCTTGAAATTTTTTTGTCAAAACAGAATGGCTTATATTTGATAAAAGTCCCGAACGTCGCAAACGGTTTATTCCTAATTGACAGCATTTTTCTTGATAATCAACAATTGCACAATTTTAATTGAGTAGTTGGGTGGAATAAGGGCACTTTTGCGAGAGCGTCCTTAAGCCGTAAATTACTTCTATATATACCAGAAACCCTGCTCCACTTCCCACCAAAATATCATATCGATATACGCAAAACTAGCGTTACAATAGAGATACATAAATGTGTCCTTATGTACTTGCACAACGCGTTTTTCTCTAATTATTGTTAAAAATTCCAATCATGAAAAATCAATTCTCATCATGGAACTCAATTCTGAAAACTTTTTAAAGAAAAATTTAAAAAATATTTTTTTTTTTTTTTGTTTAATGAAAATTTATGTTTTTTCTTAATAATACAATAAATAAATTACTACAGATCTATATAAAAATTGGTTTTTGTTGTGTATCAGCTCAATTAATCCTTAGAAGCGATGTGAAAAAGTCAAGCCACCACCATAATTTGGTCTGCCATGATGATCGAAATTTTTGCTTGCCTGAGCATAAGCATCCAATCTGCTGTTTCCCCTATTGGCTGACCAAAGATTCTGATTGTATTGTGCAGAGCCAACGGTACCAAAGCGATCGCGTTGTACACTAAGATCAATGTGGCCTCTTTGTGGTGAACGCGCTACACGTAAATGTTCAGGAGCTTCGTAGTAAACCAACTGTTCATCATTGTCCAGTGGTGCGTAATTTTCGTATGGTCCATAAGGCAAAGCAGATGCAGCTGCCAAAGCGAAGGCGATAACCAGCAAAGTAGCGAAAATGTTGCAGCTCTTTGAAGACATTTTTTTTATTTTGAAATACTTTGAGTACTTGATGTATTGAGCTTGAAGCTGAAATCTTTTGTGATGCTCTAAAGCACGTTCAACAATGTTTTTATAGCCTTAGGCTTCTTACAATTAGTCTGAAATAAAGATTCTGGGAATCACTTTTCCCATAGATAAGAAATTTCATGTGTTATCAGTAGACTGAAAATGTTTGTGTTTTCAGTAAGAGAAAAGTACCGCTCGTAATGTTTCACAGCTGTTGCTGATAATGAAATTTTTTATTTTATTTGTTGATGAATGTTAGCATGGGAAATAAGTATCATAAAATACCTACATTTTTTGTTTTTGATTTCAACAATATGAGTTTCAAAATTTTTTATCTGTTCAAAAATTAATGCATAAGTTTTTTGACACCTTTTGACTCTTCTCATCTTAGGCTACAGTATTTACTCAAAATTCGATTCTAGATTTTATTATAAGCCATTTAAGATTAATCGATATTCAGACAAATAAATTTATGTAAACAAAGAAACAAACACACACACATACAATATTAGCTTGTTTAATAATGGATGATTTCATATATACGGCTAAGTAGTTAAAGAATTAAAAAAAAACTTGTTTTATTTGCTTTGTTTGCTTCGATTATTTCTTCTCTCATCGAACCATGACAACCAATTTAAACGCAATTAAAGCCAAAAAATGTAATTCCCCCACGACATGTAAGTTGCAAATTCATTCATAAAATTATTAAGTATGGTCATGACAGCGTTTCCAAAAATTTCAGTTTGTCTATGAAATATCGTTGACAACTGCAAAAAATAAGGGGAATTCCCTCAAACAGCATTTTTCGTAAAAATATGTGGCACGGTGCTTTCCAAATTTTCAAAATTTTCATCCACTGACAACAGTTGAAATTTCTTATCTATAAAGTAAGTGAATCCCAGATTCGTTCATTCAATCAGTCAATGCTAAGCGACAGATCAGCAAATGCTATAAAAACGTAAGCTTTTGCGCTTATTTGAATCATACAATTTTCAGACTTCAAGTTCAATATATCACAAGTATTTCCAAACAAAATGTCTTCAAAATATTTCAATCTTTTTGTGACTTTGCTGATTGCTGCTGTCGCCATTACAGCCGCTTCACCAATGCCATATGCAGCTTACGATAACTACACACCGCTAGCAAATGAATATCAGCAGTTGGAAGTTGCTAATTATGTAGCTCCCGAGCACTTGCGTGTAGCACGTTCACCAGAAGGAGGCAGTGTTGGTGCAAGCGTTAGTAATGATGGCTCTGGTACCTTTGGATCAGTAAGCTATATTCATAATCTTTGGCAAGGGCATAAAGGGCGCTTGGATTTCAGTGCACAGGCAAGCAAAAACTTCGATCATCATGGTAGACCCGATGTTGGTGCCGGTTTGACTTTTTCACATGACATTTAAGGATCGACTGATATCATAGAATCGAATTTATTTATTATGAACTCTTTGGTAATTTATTTAGTAAAATTAATTTTTTTATATTATTTGTAAGAAAGAAAAAATAAATAAAATTTTATGGTTTTTAAAACAGAAACCTTTAAAATATAAAAAAATAACGATGAAAATTTTTCTAGAATTCTTAATTTATATAGTTGTTCCACAGCTTTATTATAATTATTTCGCTACTGAGTACTGGTGTGTCGCGAAATGAGTTGGCACAATATTTTTATAGAATACATTCCGTTCAAAAATATTTTATAAGTTCTTTCCAGTTCTTTCCGGCTTATTTTCTAGCATTGGTCTTCTAAAGATCTTCCGAAGATCAACAAGAGTAAAATAGAAAGCACTGAAACTGTTCGGGACTTCTTTCGACACAGTGAAAACATCATCATCGATCCAATTAAACCGATGTTTAAGAGCATTAGAATTGTTGACCTTGTAATATCTACGCCAGCCATATTAAGGTGAGAAGGGAACAATCAATTTCTCTGTGAGACAACCAAAAATGTGTCTGTTCAGCACTATCCCACTATGAGGGTATTTTGAGGTCGTTAGAGCGTGTGTCATTAATATTCCGTGTATTCTTTTCAATCTATTCAAAGCTCTTGTGCTATTTAAAACGATGTGAATGACAAATGTTGCATTGCATTATGGTAAATCCAGTATTGTGAAGCACTTTTTCAACACATTGGCTAATCTGCCATCAGACTCTGAGGTTTCGTTTTAAGTCCGGGAGGTAGATTTGGAATTTATAAAGTCATTTCCTACAGCTTAATTGTTTTGCAATTAATAGTTTAAATACGGCTGATAAACCAAATAAGCGTCAGTTGCCAAAATCGTAGTTGGCCTGGTTGTGAGAGGCCGACAAAAAAGATTTCGCTCAATAACTGAGAAAGTAAGCCATAAGAAGAAAAATATATATAGACCAAGAAACGACCCGATCGATTGTGAATTTTTATTTTTACAAGCTTTTATTGCTAAATACTCGATTTTTCTTCTGCTTCCGGCCGCCATATTAGATCCGTCATTTTGAATTTCTGAACGGGCCACTCGGCTTTTAGAAGCCTTTCATGAGACGACCATTTTAAGTTTTCGCTTTTCTTGATCGTTCAAGCCAATTTTTGGCCATTTAGGTGATCCGCTTGACGTGAAACGTCCCATATTTAAGATTAATGTTGTAGAGGAGATCAAATCACATAGATTTCATGCCTATTTACACCAATTTACCGTCAAAAACTGGGAGCCCTTGAAGGCGTTGAGGACCTCCTTTCCTTGTTATAGTTATATACATAAATATGTTGAACTATATATATGCGGCCATAGCTCGAGCATAAATTGATATTTAAATTTTACTTTTAAAATTTTTTTTAATAATAATGCGTATTCCCTTTTTTTGAAAAAACAAAAATTTCAATCATAGAGAATTCGCAACTTAATTCTGAAAACAATTCCAAGTGTATCGTAAAAAAATATAAATGTTTTTAAAATTTTTTGGCTTTAGTTTATTTAAAATTTATATTTTTTCTTAATTACAATAAATAAATTACTACATATCTAATTAAAATAAATTGTTTTTGTTGTGTCAAAGCTCAATTAATCCTTAGAAGCGATGTGAAAAAGTCAAGCCACCACCATAATTTGGTCTGCTATGATGATCGAAATTTTTGCTTGCCTGAGCATAAGCATCCAATCTGCTGTTTCCCTGATTGGCTGACCAAAGATTGTGATTGTATTGCGCAGAGCCAACGGTGCCGAAACGATCCCTTTGTACTCCAAGATCAATGCTGCCTCTTTGTGGAGAACGTGCGACACGTAAATGTTCAGGAGCTTCGTAGTATACCAGCTGTTCATCACTTTCCAAAGGTGCGTAGTTTTCGTAAGGATCATAAGGCATGGCGGATGCAGCTGCCAAAGCGAAAACGACTACCAGCAAGGAAGCGAAAATGTTGCAGCTCTTTGAAGACATTTTATTTTTTTATTTTGAAATACTTTGAGTGATGTATTGAGCTTGAAGTTGAAATTTTATGTGATGCACTAAAGCACGTTCAACAATGTTTTTATAGCCTCAAGATTCTCACTGCAAGTCTGAAATAAAAATTCAGGGAATCACTTTTGCAATAGATAACAAATTTCATGTGTTATCAGTAGATTGAAAATGTTTATATATTGGGAGTAAGAGAGTATTTTTACCACCACACTACATTCTGGATAGTTTGACTAAACGTACCCACATTGAATTTGATAACAATTACTTAAATAGCTCTCTGCCACGCCCTATTTTCGGTATACGGCATTTGTTGACCGATGCTTGCCCGAACCATTTTTTGTACTTGTGCGAAATCTTTCAGTTTCAGGAGACCGATTTTTCGTTCTGATCCTATGATTAAGAGAAAGTATGAAAAAATTTGAAAAAAGTTGAAAAGTCGAAAAAATATGAAAGATATTGAATTATATTGAAAAGGTTGGAAAAAATCGAAAATGTCGAAAAAAGTTGAATAGTTTGAATAAGGCTGCAAAAGAAAGATGTTGCCCCTGTGTAGGGTATAATGAAAAAGTTGTCAGATGCACCCTCAAGTATTTCCTTTCTAGCCGAACCTTGCCGAAAAAGTTGTTTTCCCTACGACATTTACGTTGCTATTTCAAATTCATTCATAAAATTATTTTCATTTACCGACCTTCTCGCAGCAATCAAAAATTTACGCGCGGTACTTTACACATCTCGAAAACATTGCAATTGTTATTGTCAATTGATAGCAGAAGATTTCTTATGAAATGCGTTAGTGAATCCCAATATTTTTTATTCTTAATGAAAAAGCTTAAGGCGAGATAAGAACAAGCTATAAAAAGACTGCTCAAATCGTTTATTTCCATCAAACAGCTTTCACATTTCAAACTCAATACAACACTCAAAGTATTTTCGTACAAAATCAAAATGTCTTCAAAGTATTTCAATCTTTTTGCGATCTTGCTGATTGCTTCCGTAGCCATCGCGGCAGCTTCACCAATGCCATATGAAGCTTACGACAACTACGCACCGCTGGCAGATGATTATCAACAGTTGGAAGTTGCTGATTACGTAGCTCCCGAGCACTTGCGTGTAGCACGTTCACCACAAGGAGGAAGTGTTGGTGTAGGCGTAAATCGTGATCGCTTTGGCACCGTTGGCTCAGTGGACTACAATCATAATCTTTGGCAGGGAAACCGAGGAAATACCCGCTTGGATGCCAATGCTTATGCTAGTAAAAATTTCGATCATCATGGTAGACCCAATTATGGTGGCGGTTTGACTTTTTCACATCATTTTTAAGTAGCCAACTGAAATGACAAAATTAAATTATTTTATTATGTATGCTGTAGTACTTAAGTTATTTATTTATTAACAGTTAAAATATTTTATTACCTATGAAAAATAAAAAAGATATACAAATAATTTAAAAAAAAAATTTTAAATAATTTTAAGTTCCTAATTTTGAAGACAACAGTATAAGTCGACAAATCATTTAATTTTTTTTTCTGGTTTCAATGTTGTCGCTTCAAACTATTTTTTTCACTACATAATGCCTGAATTTTACCCAACATATTTGCCCGTAGGAGATAAGGGCATCGCGATGGGGATAGTTCGCTCTTTGATTCGAATTGTAAATGCTTTTAGATCAAAAGTGAGCCTTAACACGTTGATAGAAGCACCTAATTAAACTTATCCGATTTTTAATACAAGTTTTTGTGGATTTATTTGGTTTTGACTTTTTAAATTCCCTTAAACTCATTATACCAAGCCTAAGCTAATCGCATGTAAAGAACGTCTAAAATATTCGTTTTAATAATCTCAAATATCTGGTTCTGGAAAAAATCAGTAAGATCCTATATTAATTAGTAAAATAAGAGCATTTCTCAATTGCCAAAGAATCCAATTAGTGATAGCGTTTCAAATTTAACTGAAACTCTGTTTGTACTACGGAGATGCTGCTTAATTATATTGATATTTAACTTTGGCTTTAACTAGAAAGGGCCAGCTTAACGCAAGGAGTGTACGGAATTCAGACGGAGCTCTATGATGGCTGTTAGAAGCAAAGGGGAACAGATGACTTTCTGGGTGTGATCAAGTTAAGTGAAGAAATAATTAGCTATTATTATTGAGGAAAGAGGAGCGAATGACAGGCAAGTGCTGAGTTCTATTAAGCGAATATTACTTCATATTCAGAAAATAGCACTAGAAATTTACTACAAGTCTTTTACTTTCAATTCGTTTTTCAAACTACACAAAAATGTCGATTTTACGACTTTGGCATCTAAAACTAAATATGTGCTGTCTAGGCTTCAGTATGTGGTAATTTTTAGCTCTTCAAATCTTAGTTCGATCATTAGGCTTTACATTTTACCTCCGAGTAAAATTCACCACAGTCCAGCGCGAACCAGGCAAATAATCACCTAACAGAAATACAATCTTAAAATCACAGGTAGTGTTAATGGGGTCTTAGAAATGGCGTACCATGAGGAAGGAGGGGGGGGGGGGGGGCGAGGGAGCGGCCGCTTCGATCGCAAGGCTTAAAAGGGCGGCAAAATGGTAGTAAAATATGTATCATTTTGCTAAGGTTTTTGAAAGTCAAAAATGAGGACCTTTTTTTAGTGAATGAAACTAAATCGATGTAGTAAATTTTAATATAAATTTTCAAAGTTATAGGGAAATATATCTCATTTTGCTAGAGTTTTTGAATGTGTAAAGTGAGGAACTTTTCTTTTTTTCGGTGAGGTAAACAAAATTTTTGTTAAAAAAACACGAAGAATTTTTTTTGGTAGGGGCGGCAAATAATTTTCCACCCCGGGCGCCCGAAGAGCACGGCAAGCCTCTGCGTCTAAGAGGTCATAAGATTCCTTGCATGTGGGTTTGTTATAGAATTTTACTTATGCCATTAATTTTCACCCAAAAAACACCGAAACTTATTTTCATAAACAACATTAAACTGAAAGAACTTCGATGCTCTACCTTAATGATAACAAATTGAAAGTAATAATTTTTCTTGAAAACCATAAATTTTTATTTATTTTTTCTTTCTTAAAAATAATATAAATAATTTATTTTACTAAATAAATTACAAAAGAGTTCATAATAAATTAATTCGATTCTAATATATCAGTCAATCCTTAAAAGTGATGTGAAAAAGTCAAACCGCCACCATAATTGGGTCTACCATGATGATCGAAATTTTTACTAGCATAAGCATTGGCATCCAAGCGGGTATTTCCACGGTTTCCTTGCCAAAGATTATGATTGTAGTCCACTGAGCCAACGGTGCCAAAGCGATCACGATTCACACCTACACCAACACTGCCTCTTTGTGGTGAACGTGCCACACGCAAGTGTTCGGGAGCTGCGTAATCAGCAACTTCCAACTGCTGATATTCATCTGCTAGCGGTGCATAGCTGTCGTAAGCTTCATATGGCATTGGTAAAGCAGCTGCAATGGCGACAGCAACAATCAGCAAAGTCACAAAAAGATTGATATATTTTGAAGACATTTTGTTTGGAAAAATTTGTACCGATGTATTAAGGTTGAAGTATGAAAACTGTATGATGCAAATAAGCGCAAATGTTTACGTTTTTATAGCATTTGCTGATCTGGCGCTAAGTGTTGACTGACAAAATGAACGATTCTGGGATTCACTAACGCTAAAGATAAGAAATTTCAGTTGTTATCAATAGGATGGTATAAATTTAAGATTTGGGAAGCACCGCGCTAAATTTTATTCAACAAAAGATGCTGTTTGTGGGAATTCCCCTCATGTTTGCAGTTGTCGTCGATATTTAAAAAAAATCTGAAATGCTTACAATCGCTATCAGTCAGAACTGTCATGACCACACTTAACAATTTTATGAATGAATTTGATATAGCAACATGCGTGTCGTAGGGGAAATACCTTTTAAGGTCAGAATTGTGTTTGAAAATTTATTTTGTACATTTGTTTTTCTTAAATTGCTAGGCAAGGCTTGAAACGGAGGGTGCATCTGATAACTTTTTCATTGAACCTTACACATGGTCAACATCTTTCTTTTGCAGCCTTTTACAAACTGTTTTCAACATCTTCAATTTTCTTCAACTTTTTTCAAAATTATTCAATAGTTTTCATATTTTTCCAATTTTTCAACCTCTTTCAAGTTTTTTCACACTTTTTTTAATCATAGGATTAGAACGACAAACTGAATAATGATCGGTCTAATGTAACTTTAAAGTAATGAAACTAAATTTCACACAAGCACAAAAAATGGTTGGGCAAGCAACAGACAACAAATGGCGTATGCCGAAAATAGAGCGTGGCAGAGAGCTATTTAAGTAATTGTTATCAACTTCAATGTGGGAACGTTTAGTCAAACCATGCAGCAGGTAGTGTGGTGGTAAAAACTACCCTCTTAATAAAAATTTAAGATTAACGCGCACTTTTACAGTTAATGCGGCATTTAAAATGCATACATTCTCAACAAATAAAATAAAAAGCTCCATTATCAGAAACAGCTGTGAAAAAATACGCGCGGTACTTTTCGCTTACTCCAAATATATAAACATTTTCAATCTACTGATAACACATGAAATTTCTTATCTATGGCAAAAGTGATTCCCTGAATCTTTATTTCAGACTTGCAGTGAGAAGCTTAAGGCTATAAAAACATTGTTGAACGTGATCTAGAGCATCACATAAAATTTCAACTTTAAGCTCAATACATCACTCAAAGTATTTCAAAATAAAATAATAAAATGTCTTCAAAGAGCTGCAACATTTTCGCTACTTTGCTAGTTGTCGTTTTCGCTTTGGCAGCTGCATCCGCTTTGCCTTATGATCCTTATGAAAACCACGCACCACTGGAAAATGATGAACAACTGGTTTACTACGAAGCTCCTGAACATTTACGTGTCGCACGTTCTCCACAAAGAGGCAGCATTGATCTTGGAGTACAAAGGGATCGCTTCGGCACCGTTGGCTCTGCGCAATACAATCACAATCTTTGGTCAGCCAATCAGGGAAACAGCAGATTGGATGCTTATGCTCAGGCAAGCAAGAATTTCGATCATCATAGCAGACCAAATTATGGTGGTGGCTTGACTTTTTCACATCGCTTTTAAAAATTGATTGAGCTGATACACAACAAAAGAAATTTATTTTTATTAAATTTGTAGTAATTTATTTATTGTAATTAAGAAAAAATATAAATTTTAAATAAAATAAAACCAAAAAATTTTAAAAAACATATTGTTTTTACAATACAATTGAAATTGTTTTCCGAATTAAGTTGCGAATTTTTCCATGATTGGATTTCTTAACAAAAATTATAGATATCAAAATATTTAATTGTTTAATTTTAAGTAAATTATTTAAATAAGTCGTTTTTATAACTAAATAAAAAATTTTGCAAAAACATAAATTATTTTTTTAACAAACTTATGCCGTTAAGCACAAAAATGCATCCTGAATCACTACTTTTTGATCGTTGCATTTGTGATACATCACAATATAAATTTTTGCATTGTATTTCATTGGAGAGGATCACAAAATTAGATTTTAGGGGACGTCCATTAATAACGTGAGGTGTTTTTTTTTAAATTAGGACCCCCTTCCCCTTGGTGAGATTTGGTGAGATCTGGTGGGACCCCTCCCCCCCCCCCCTCCCGTGAGATTTAAATTAAAATTTTTAATGTAAATTCTATGCATTAAAAAGTTGACGTTAGGTTTTCCTTGACCCACTCCCCCCCTTGGTGAGATTTTGTGAGATTTTGCCGGACCCCCTCCCCCCTATTTTAGCTCACATAATTAATGGACGTCCCCTTACTTACACTTACACAGTGCAAAACCACTCAAATCAATCGATCAGTGAATAAGATTGTGGGTTTCAAAGCAAAGGGGCCCTGTCTCTATTCCAACAACCAATTGTCACAACAACGATTGGACAAGTACATTTAATTCATCAAAAGGGATATTTTTCTACAATTTTTGAAAATGTGTGCTCATGTTGTTACGGACTTTATTTCCAAATTTTTTTCTTTTTATTCCATTTGAAAAATTGTTTGCATCAATCGATGTATGAAGGCGGATAATTGATTTTGGATATGAAGATATCCTTGACCTCTCGAGGTAATGTATTGGTCCTTATTTTTAGTAAAATGTAATTGCGTTGATTGATGCGACCTAATATTGTTATGTGCACTGCGTCCCTCGTGGTGTTTGTATTACATTTTTTGTAAAAACATTTTTTTCTAACAATCGACTCAACTTCCTCTTCAGTGATGCTATGATGACCTTTTTTTTTTTGAAAAATTATGGCTCCAATTTACGAAAAAATTTCAAAGACTTATAATTGGCGTAATAAATTTTGAGCTCAAATCGGTGTATCCGAAGAAGGTTTTAGTCCATATATTCAAAAAATGATTTTTCTAAACTTGATAGCTGAGAAAATTTCAAAAACCCTTCACTCTGGAGATGTTTCGGTAAATTTCATTCACCGAAGTAATTTTTTCACCTATCGAAAAGGATTCCAATTTTAAAAAAAAATTTTTGTTGGTCTTTAACTTAAATTAATTAAAAATTATTTGTTGACCTTTTGGATAGCTTTTATTTAAAAAAAAAAAATTTTAATCAAGATTTGCGCTCTCTAACATTTAAAGCGGGGTTCTCTGCAGACCAGGGCGACTCCAAGTGACTAATAATATTCATTTTTAAACTCTCCCATCCGTGCATTATTTATTTTGCATAAATTCATCCAAAATGGAAATTTTCTGGGTCCTCGTCTTCCCACGGTGATGTTCAAAATTCGTTATCGAGTTTCCAATTTTTTTTTTTTTGGCTAATTTTTTATTTCAAATCGGGCATTTCGAGTTCTGGATATACTCCTTGAAATGTTTAAAAATCATTTTCGAACATTTGTATCGATTAGAACAAAAAAAAGTCTTCCGAAAATGCCTCCAAAACTGACGTTTCCTTGTGTTGAGGCCGCCTACAGTTATGTCTGAAATTCATTTACAATCTTTGGTCAACAATTAATGGAAAAAATTGTTCTTTTGAACAGGCTTGCCCAGTGGCCGCTTTTGTGGCGTCCAGGCCGTTAATTGCATCCAATGTCGTGGGCCATGTAGGAAAAAAACCGTTAATTGGATGATTTTTTTTATGTGTCCTGAAATTTTTTTTTTAATTTGGAAAGTTCAAAAAAGGTTTTTAGTAATGACTACAAAAAAAGCCAATTTTTTCCCAAGAACAAATTGGTATCTACCTTTCTCAGAAAACACAATTTTTTTTTTTAAGGCCGTTAATTCTTTATTTTCAAATTCGATTTAATTATTTTGAAATGGTCTTTGACTAAATTTCATTTTGAAAAGTGAAAAAAAAAATTTATATAAAAAAATCATTATTCTGATGAAATAATTTTTCCCCAACCACTAAGTTTCTAATTTCAGAATTCATAAAAAAAAATATTTTTTTGTGTGTAAAACGTTTATTGTGCTATATTTTTACTAAATCCAATTATTTTTCATAAATAACAGTAAAACATACTGATCGTTCAATGATCAATTTATTTTCCTGGGAAATTATGTGTGAAAGTCAAACCGCCATGAGCATCGGGTCTACCGTGATGATCAAAGTTTTTGCTTGCACCGGCATAAGCATCCAGTCTTGAATTTCCTTTATTTCCTTGCCATAGATTTTGCTCGTAAGTAACAGTGCCCGTATGACCACTGCGATCGCGATGTACTCCAGCTGTTACACTGCCACCTTGTGGTGAACGTGCAACACGCAAATGCGAATCCTCAGTTTCCAGTGGCTTAGCTGAAGAAAAAGCTACGCCAACTATGAGTAACGTCACGAGAAGACTCAAGTATCTTGGAAACATTTTTTCGAATATAAAATTTACAAAATATTGCGATTGAAGTAACAGAACTTAATGATGCAAATCAGTGCGATCGCAGCTGTTTATATACAGAGCTGATTGCTGCGATTAATCAATTGATTTGTTTTGGTAAAATTTTTTGTGATTTACATGCTGTGAAGCTCAATTTTAAAAAAAAAAAAATTTTTTAATTTTATGCAAATTTTTTTCTTAAAAATGTATGTCAAAGTGATCTGCATGAATTGCAATTGGCTGTAAATTTTCGGAAATAGGTTCTTACCCCTGTTGCTTATATAATTTTGCATTTCAGCAGGGGAACTACAAAATTTTCTTAATTTATTTTATTTATTCATGCAAACTTATCTTATATGTATGTGTGTAGGTGCTTTCCAATCCAAAACAAAACAATAAAACGTAATAAATTGGCAACACCGTTGACTTTGTAAGGCACCTATGATGTTATTGAACCATGCATGGTAAAGCACCTACCTTCATCACATGTAATTCACAGCAGCTTATAGTGTTCGTATTAAATAAAAATTATTTTTTGTCAGCATTATCAGTCGAATCGATCTTTGTATATAAACTTTTGCGATCGCACTAATTTTCATCATTCAGTTTTGTGACTTTAAGAATTACACTTGAAACTTTCAACTAATTTTTGTAATAAAAATGTCTTTAAAGAGTTTTAACCTAATTGTGGCGCTGCTTATTGTTGCCGCAGCTTGTGCTGCTGCTTCACCACTTGCAACGGCGAAGTCACATTTGCGTGTTGCACGTTCACCACAGGGTGGTAGTGTAAGAGCTGAAGTTATACGCGATCGTAATGGTCATACAGGCTCTGTCAACTATGAACATAATCTCTGGCAAGGAAATAATGGAAACTCCAGATTGGATGCTCATGCTGGGGCAAGCAAAAATTTTGATCATCATGGTAGACCCAATGCTCAGGGTGGTGTGTCTTTCACACATAATTTTCCTGGAAAATAAATTTTTAAAAAATAAATTTTTTTTATATACATACATATGTAAATATTGGTTTTGTTGACGCCTTTTCAAATTGATTTTGAAAATAAATAAAATGAAAAAAAATATTTCAAATCGTTTTTATTTAGGAAATATTTTTCTAATAATGTGCGCCTTACAGTGTTTTTCTGAAATTTTTGTTATTAAAAGATTATATATGAGGAGTGCGCGATCAATATGGAATATTTTGAATTTTTACAGGAGGAAGATAAGCGCTATACGTATGTGCACATCTTTGTATCCCTCGACTTCAAAAGCCCTCCTAAAAAGTTTATATTTTGCTATATTCCTGAGGTTTTTTTTCAGGATGTTAGGGATGATGAAGTTTTATTTCAATTTCTTAACTGCTTATTCATTACATTGCTGCACCCGATAATGGTTGTAATTATAATTTTTTCAAAATTTAAATCACATTTACTCACACGCTGTTCCCAAATATTAAAGTAAAACTCTGATGAAATGAAAATTATTTAAAGTCTGCTTTTAGGTGCAGAAAATTCAATTTGCAAAATAATCAGCATAATTAAAAGCAGCACGCACATAAGTGTACCCACATGTAAGTGTGAGTCTTTCAAATATATTGTACATACATAGGTGTGCATGTAGCGAAGTTTCACATTTACATTAAAAGCTCGCACACACACATTTGCACATATACGTACGTACAAAAACATAGCATTAGAGTAAAAACGCTGTTAGCATTTGAGCACGAAATGCGGCAGCTTAAAATACCGAAATTCCTCATTTTACATGTAAAGTTGATAGTATACGCATGTGTGTATGTGTTTCGTAGGTATTTTAACTCATACACTCACTATCACCACTTGATATTGAAATGCGATGAAATTTAATGAATGAAATGAAGTAGATTTCACACATACACACACACTCCAATACACATATATAGCCATACAGCTATGCTAACGCACGCAAAATTCAACTGGCGTCGACATGTTAGAAAGTCACTGAGTTGAACAAACGAACGTTGGTGATTTACAACAATAAGTACTGGGAAACTATAATGAATAGTATGGCAACAAACGAAGAAGAAAAACGCTTGGTAATTCATCCATTTAACGCACAATACATGTTTGTATTTGTAAATAGATAAAGGTCTACTGGGCCGGGAGGAAATGCATTTTGGAAAATATTAATTCTGATTGATTTTTCCGGAAATTTTCCTCTCGTGTGT
This sequence comes from Meiosimyza platycephala, assembly GCA_963662105.1. Lineage (NCBI taxonomy): Eukaryota > Metazoa > Arthropoda > Insecta > Diptera > Lauxaniidae > Meiosimyza > Meiosimyza platycephala. Next base: position 77,807,414 of record OY759211.1, on the reverse strand, counting down.
CCTTTATTTTCTCTCAGAGCATTCCGCCTACACAAAACTATTTTTATTTTTTACAACAGCTCAACGATTTACCCCGATTTAGTTTTCAATTGGTGATTTTTGCAACATACATATGTCCAATCCATTTCCATTTTCGCCTTTTAATGTAAATGAAAATCAGATCTTGACGGCATTTTGTGAGCAATTCGGCATAAGAGATGATAGTTGGCCCCAAAATTTTAATGATTCGGCGAAAATAATTATTGGTGAACACTTAATAGTTGTGTAGCAGAACGCTGTTCTGCGTTAGCTTATCGAGGTTTCACAGCCGTACAAAACAACTGGCTTCAAGTATGACTCAAAGATTTTCAGCTTCCTTGTCGTTGACTGGAATGCAAGCTGCCAGACATTACCTAGCTGAGCGAAGATGCTTCTCGCTTTATTGATTCTATCATGGAGGGTCCTTCTTGGTACCACCGTCATTTGGTATTACTTTGCCTTAGTATCTTAAATATTCGATTTCTACATAAGCATAAGCGAAGTCTTCCAGATGCTCGCTGAAAGACCATTTTCTGTTCGATTTGTAGAGTCTGGTGCTCTGCAGGGAACATTATCCAGTACTATAAGAAACAAGATTGATGGCAGCAAATAACCTTGGTACACATCTGGAGACGGACTCAAAAAGATTAGAAAATTCTTTCAATTACGTTATACTCTACATTTGAAACTTACGTATTGGGCTCTGATGAGAATTATGATCTTGAATGCTGGACTTCGTCTGTTCAATGGATCACAGGAGAAATTGCGGTTGATGCTATCGAAAATAACATTGTAATCTCATTTATCTGGGATGGGAATTAATTTGATCAATACAGGATGTGTTCGGAAGAAATCCTGCTAAGTGGTTCTATTTTTTCGCTGACTTTGGTGAGGGGGATTTTTGTCAACACGGACAGAATTGATAAATTATTCATGATGACGCTGTAGTTCTGGCAAAGCGATTAGTCGCCATTATTTTGAGGATTTTCATTAAGTTTCTTATGAGACAGTGTTCAGGTATCCGTTCTATTTCCAAAATTTGGGTACGTATATTTAGACTTTAATGATTTTTTTGAATACATTTCGACGTTTTTCGACTTTCTCAATATTATACGATTTTCTCACCATTTCTCGACTTATGCAACGTTATTTGACATTGTTTAAACTTGTTCGATTTCTCTCACTTTTCAACATTTTCCATTTTTTTATTATTTTTTATTATTTTTCTTTTAACATTTTTAACATATTTGGCATTTCAAACATTTTTCGAATTATTTAACAATTTGCGTGTTATTAAAATCTTAAGACAGTTATAGACTCTATCAACAGTTTTCGACTCAATCGATTAGTACGACACTTTCGATTTATATGATAGTTGTCAATAGTATTATGTAATTAAGCGATTTTTCGATGTTGCTTGATACTTTTCTAAACTAAAAAACCAAAGCATCACTAAGATCACGCATCGCACCGCTAGTGCTTGCATTCACCCGCAGTTTTTATTTCATATATTTTTTTTTTTTTTGTGTTTGAAAGGTGTTAATTTTCTATTTACATGCATATTCATTAGCAACGCCAACAACAAATACAACAAAAAAAAAATGCTACTGTTGTAGCAAATGCAACAGTAGTTACAACATCATCACTAACCAACCAACCAGTGTGGTGTCCATTAACAAAGCTTGCGTTTTTTTTTTTTTGAACCAAAAAAAATAAACCCCCTCCATAGCACTCAACTCATTTCACCAACACTTCGCTCATCTTCAACTGTCAGCTATGCGTCAGTTCAACTCAATGACGCTCCAGTGTCAACATGCTGTTGTAGTTGCTGTATACTCCCAACTTGCTGTTGCATTCTTAATTAAAAACTCTATAGCTTTAACAACAAATACAAGAACAACTCAAGAGTAGCTGACAGTTTCCATTCCAAAAAAAAAAATAAAGCAAATTACTATGCAAATATTTTTTATTTTAAAATTCAAATTATTTTTTCTTTATTTACTTTTCTTTTTAGAAATACAATGTTTATCAATTCATCTGTTTCTAATTCAATTTTAGTACAGTGATAAAATATTCATAATATCGGATGTATCAATAGGACTTTGAGTTGTTAATTGTGAATTGACAATTCTCTGACAACATTGATTTAACCATATTTATGTAGCTGCGGCATCCAGCACAGTATTATTCGTTTAGCGGCCTATTCGCTTAAGTGCATATTTGCGTTAGCAGCACAATCAAATTTTTCGTTGGCACCTCTAATTGATATTTAATAAAATAAAAAAAAATTTCAACCGAATTTTGAATAGCAGCACATTCGTTTTAGTAGCCCTTTATTTGTTGTTATTTTAAATCCAATTTTCTTCGTTTAGCAGCCTTATTGAGTAATTATTTTCTCATAAAGCTTAAAAAATAGCTACCAAATACTGTTGTCGATTAAGAGCATGTGCCAATGCAAGATTACTGATTACTTTTAATATTATTTTATCCAATAATACTGCTATTTGGTAACAATTACCAAATCATAATTTGATTGAAATAAATATTTTTTTGTTTCAAACATTCACTTTCTAATAATCACCACTTTACTGTATGGCATTGGCGGAGAAAATATTGTTTAGTCTCAAATGCATACATTTATTAATATGTAATTTTAGGCCACAATCTTCGAACACTTATACGATTCGCCATTTTGCAAGCAAACGGTTCCTTTTTCCAGAAAACGCATGCTGTGAATGACACCGCCGAAAGTGTAATTGGTCTTTGCGAAATTTCAACAAACAGATAACGAACACGACTAATATCAGTTTAAAACATTACTTAAAGTGGCTGCCGAAAACCCAAAAAAAATTTAAAGATGGATAAATGTGAAATATTAGCGTTTCTTGAACAAAAATAAACTAAAAATCTTTATTTTCTTATGACGAAAGTGCTTGCTTTTATCAAACAAAAATTTCTCCAGATAACATCGTTGGTACAAAAAATCTTTGACATATAGTTTTCTGTGTTAAAGAGGATTCCCAATCGATTTCACATGGTGCCGTGGCTGAAAAATATAAAATAGGCATGGTTTCCGGACGAGCAAAGTGAACGTATGTCAGATTTTTTAGCATTTTTCACATTCGTATCAATGAATCAATACTCAAATTTGCGGCGTTTTCTGATTTATAATTTTCACACATATTTCACATCATACTGCGTCCGTAAAAAATTGTATCCACGAATATACCTCGAAGTTAAGATTATTTTTAAGTAATAGAAATAATACTTAAAAATCGTCATAAAAATTTTGGCACAAGGTATATTTTCAGGCCTGAACACCAGAATTTTTTTTTTTTTGTATTTTTCTTGTGATATTCAGCAAATGAGATCTTAGTTTAAAAATAACAGTATAGAGTATTACATTAAACACTTCTACATTATTAGGAACAATTTCATATCTTAAGCTTTTTGTACAATCAAGTAACTTAATATGATTCGTAGCTTAACCTAATTTAAATTTCCTAAAGGTAAAATATGGACATTTTTAACATTTATCTCTATCTAATAGAGATAAAGCTAGTTCGTTTTCATGATTACTTAACCTATCAATATATGCTTGAGAAATTTTCTTAATTTCATTTTTGGCATATGGTATGTTTAGATCATTGTGTATTGCTTCGTTGGACACGAACCATGGAGCTTTGACTAAAAAGCGAAGAGTCTTTGATTAGCAACGCTGTAATATATCAATATTTGATTTACTGGGTGTGCCCCAAATATGAATACCATATTTCCAAATGGGTTTGAGTATAGCCTTATAAAATCTGATTTTATTCTGATCTCGGGTTTCAGCCTGACACCAGAACTTTGATTGCATTTAATTTTCCATACTATTTTGAACCAGCCTATTGGACATATAAATAGCACCTAAGAAAAAACTGAATAATATTTCACACAGAGAAATACTGTGTTTGAGTATAACAAATTCAATTTAATAAAGAGCAATTAAATATTTGATTCAGTCAAACATAAAATACTACAACCAACATTTACCACCATGTGATCCAAATGCAACATGTTTGACTCAAATAATTTTTCGACTGCTAAATTTTTCATTAGGACCACTCCTCCTCAAAATAAGCTTTCAAATGACCATCTATGATATTTCCTCTTGTTACATAACAGCATAACATAAACTTAATTTTTTCACAACAGAACCGTAAGAACAAAAAAAGTAAAAGTATTGAATCAGCCTAATGCACACATTCTGATAAAAATGAGCGGTCAAATAAATATGAATAACATGCTTTTGATGATCTTTATGGGCAACATAATTCGATACCAAGATCAAACCTCACTCAAGATCAAGGCTCTCTCAAAAGTAAGATCTATGCCAATAAGTCAGTAATAGCTTCAAGGCTAAATTGCGATAAAAGCGGGCATATTGGTAGAATGTAGTATCAAGTATACCGATTTGCTGTCAAAAACTTAGACAAATAGTTGGTGATTATGCCACAGCAGCCGTGGTGAACAGTTGATCTATATTATTTATACAAACAATTGCCCTAAACCAAATAGCATAACTCAATAAATAACTTATGAGATTTTATTTAAAAAACATGGTATTTTCTTTACTAAACATTAACATCTTAGTCTTATTGATATACTCTTTACATCTACATATGTAGTTTCAGAAATGCAGATCAATTATTCCACATATCTTCCTCAAAACTGCCTACAAAAAAGAGTTACTGAATGTTATTATTTATCTATTATTGCACTAAGTTAAATATTTACGCTTAAGCCGCATTTCAAAATATGACAGAAAATACTGAAAATTTTCGCTGTTGATTTTGAATAAAAAATAAAACCGCCAACTTCGCTGACATTTGATAGTGTTTACCTTAATGTTGAAACATTTTGTTGAACATGCAACACGTCGTTCAACTAAATATTTGCAATATTTCATAATTTTTCGCCACAGTTTACTACAAAATCGTATTTTAATCGCATTTTGCTATGCCAACTTAAAAAAAGAAAATAAATATTATATAAGTAAATAATTATTTTTTTGTCAGCAACATTGCACTGCAACAACAAACAATATGCAACATACGTAAAGAAAACAACAATTTTCTTGTGCAGACAATTCGTTGTGCTACAACTTTTGTTAATTGTTGCGCATTTAAAAGGTGCGCATGCGCGCTGCAATTAGATATTGCTGCAAGTCTTATTATTATTGTTGTTGTTGTTGTTGTTGTTGTTGTTGTGTATCGTTGCATGCGTGGAACGCGCAACAATGCATTAAATAAATTGAAATGTTTGCTGAATTTTTTTTTTTACAAATTTTTCTTAACTTTTCCACATAAACCGTTGCAATTTTTATTTTTTATTTTGTTTGTTGCTTGTCTGCTTTGAGGCATAATACGTCCCCTTTCACTCTCTCTAAGCTCAGCAAGTAACCACTCAGCAGCTCGCCTTTGTAAGCCCACTAATTGACAAACGTCATGTCTGACATAATGTGTTGCATAATTGACAGTTGCATTTTGAGAAAGAGGAAAGTGGTGGGGGGGGGGGTATTCATTTCGCAATTCACATTTTGATCGATGATAGTCAGCTGCCAATCACGTTGCCAGTGACGTTGAATGTTGGGGTCTATGCAAACCAACTATTATGTGGCGAAATGTGCATAAAATTATTGATTTCTTACTCTTACTGCTAATAAACAAACAGGTGATATTGTTTTTTTTTTTTTTTTTTTGTGATTAACGCCACTGGCTTAATTGCGTGTTTAGCTCACGAAATTTTTGGTATTTATTTCTTAATTTTGGATAATTTTTGATAAAGATATTTTACAAGGTTTGGTTGCCGAAAAGTTATATTATTTTCAGAGGAAATAAGAGGACATATTTAGCCCCAAATTTAGTCAAAAATCTCTAAAAAATTTTTCAAAAAAAAGCAGCATTGCCATCCTAACGAAAATAATTAATTTTTCGTTTTTTAAATCTCGCTAGGTAAACAAAAAATCTAAAATAAATTCGAAAAAAAAAATTATAATCTGCTACACTTAAGCGTGCACGCTAAGGACACATTGTATTACTTAAGCTACAATTTTATTACAACAGGAACTTTAAAGAATTATGCACACGCGAAGTTCATATCAAGCTAACATCTAGGCTCACTTATCTCAACATTTTCAACAGCTAAAAAATTTTAAAACTTACACTAAGGAAATTAATAATTATTATCTCTAATTACGCTTTTAAAAAAAATGCTTATAATGGAATTTAACAAAAAAAAAAAAAACTTTGCATACTTAACTGAATTTCTGCTTAAATAGAATATTTTTCTTTTCATTTTCATTTTTCTTTTTGTTCCTTTTAAGAATTTCTATTTTTCTTTTGCGTTTCACATTACCAACTTTACCATTTGAGTTAATAAATCTTTTATAGTCCTTCAACACAATACAAGGCATTTATTATAAGGACACGCACCGCCATTTTGGCGACGAAGTATATCGCGGAAATGGTACAATATGGGCGCCACAAAAACTATAAAAACTGCATGCAGTGTGAGATGGAATCAAAAAAAAAAAACCAAAAAAAATGAAGAAGAAGTTAATAAAAGTATAAGCTAGAAAAATTTAAGTATAGGTTGTGAGAAAAGCGCACAAAGAAAGAGCGTGGTATTTGAATAGCAGAAAAAAGAAAATTAAATAATTGTGTGAATTTATTCACAAGAATGAGAAATTGAGTGAGGTCAAAGAAAAAATATTTTTTATATAAAGAAATTTAAATGAAAAGAACAAAATTGGTTCTTTGAATATGTTAGGTTTTCTAATTACTTATTTTCAATTTAAACACATAGGAAAGAAAGCAGTTGAACTTACTAAGTCTGTTTTTATTTAAGAAACAGAGCCAAATAAGACAATTTAAACTGAGCAAATTAAAAGCAAAACGAAACAGACGAAAAAATTAGTAAAAAGGCAAGCAAAAAGCATAATATTCCTTGGCCAAAAGTTGCACACAGTTCTCCCAGATTAGGTCAAAATATTTATGCTCATTAGGAATTTCTTACCTAAAAAAATCAAACCTGAGCCGTTTTAGTCAATTCACATGATCTTCATTTCCTAGCATGTTTCTATATGAAATCTAATATGTTTTGGCATTGAGTTAAGTACGAGCATACGGCTCGATATTTAGTAGAATAGACTAAGCAGACAACTAGTACTTGTTGCACAAATAATATAAGTCAAATTCATGTGAAATATGATTCGGATATGATAAGCTCGACTGCTTGTTTACATGTAAAGGGGCGTGGTGTATAGGACTGTAATAATAAAGACACAAAAAAATGTTTTTATATTCTGGTCAGATCGTTTGGATTTTTAAAAAATTCAATTTTTGTCCGTTATGATACAAATGAGATATCTACGCTATTTATATAAAAGTTCTTATTTGGAAATGGTTTGTAACGCTTTGTCGCAAAATATACTGAACCGTTTTTAGTAAAATCTTTTTTAAAATAACAAAAGAATGCTGAAGACGGTTATTGCGTACTTTCTTTTTAGTTGAATATCCTTTTCTTAGGAATACGTTTTGCTAAGCTCCACCCAAAAATAGTCGTTTGAAATAGATCTTACCGATTTTTAAAAAATTGGATACAAAAAATATTTATATATAATTGCTTTATGGTTTGTAACGCTTTGGCGCATAATATACTGAACCGATTTCAATAATTTATCTTTTAAAACAACATATTTTCACTGAGTAAGATTACAGTATACTTATTTTTTTTTATTTTATAAAGTTATATATCCTTTTGTATGGTTAAGTTTTGCTTAACTCCCCACAAAAAATGTTGTTTGATTTTTCGTTGATCATGCTTATGCTGCTTCTTGAGCTCTGTATTGCTATTATTGTATTTTTTTTACTCCTCATTTGTACCATTTGTATTTGGCTCCAAAGTTCACAGAAAAAATTCTCTTTAATTTTTTTTTTTTTTTTTCACTTTTGAAGAGAGAAGATAGAATGAGATGTTAAGAAAACAATTTCATTATGAAAAAACCAACAGGACGTGTGAAGCCGCATGTACCCCTAGCTTATCATAAAATCCTGAATAAGTCTATAATGATTGCTTTAATTTTCTGCTTATGGAAAGCTTAAAGAATTCAGATCACGAAGAAAATAAAACTTCCGTTCATTGAAATCACAAAATCTAGAGCCACTCTGTTGAAACCGTTTCACATATTAGAAAACAATAGCCAAAAATACATTCCAAAATTCTTATCGCATGTATAGAACTAAAAACATTTCTTATTTTTTTTTTTTTGTGTGACTGTATAATTATTTAAAAGCTAAGAGAATTTTTTTCTCTTTTTACTTAATTCCAAACTTTATTATACAATTCTGAACACTTTATAACTGGCATGACATTTGTTGCAAAAAGCTGCAACATTGGCAACTCTAGCAACATTTTTGTCATCATAATTTTCCAACTCAATTATTTCGGCGAAAAACTTTTTTACCCCTGGAAAAATGCCTTACCTGTGCACAAAAATGAAAAATGTTTATAACTGAAATTAGTTTTTCATGCCACAATAAAAACACTACAAAAAAAAAAAAAAACTACTATGTAACAGTAGAGTTTTAGCAGTAGAAAATAAGAAAAGTAAGAAGTAGTTTCGCACTTGTCGCACTATGGCGCCTTTTCGATTGGATTTTGCGGAGGAATGCAACAACGACTACGATGGCGACAAAGATTCTATTGTTTCCTTAAATTCACTTTAAAATAAGTTTGGCAAAAGGATATTGTTGTTGCTGTTGCAAGCTTTGTTGCCTTGTTGTAAGTGGAAAAACTTGCTGCAGAAAACAATTAAAACATATTTTCATAAATAATGACGGGATCAGAATAAGGTTCATTTTATTATGTGACTTACACTACGAGTACAAATGAAAAAATTTTTAAAGTGATATATTTTTTTTAAAAAAAAATATAGTTAAAAAAACTAATCTATAATTTGAAAAAGTCATTTTGAAAAAAATTTATTTTGAGTATCTTAGTCAAGAGTCAACTAAGTAGGATATAGGACTAGGTATTATTTTGCTACAGTAGAGATAGCAACGGTTTTGCTAATGGTGGTCTTCCCATTTTGAATGTGGCTTAATGGATCATCGAAAAAAGATGACATGGAAAGTGCAAGTAGTGACAGTCAGGCTGCGCTAAAGGCTCTTGCTAAACCGTTCAGCTATTCGAAGATTATTAGTGAAAGTAAGGTCAAACTCAATTGTGTACAATAAGTTGAGTCCTGGGCAGTGTGGCATCGTAGAGAATTAGCTAACGATCAAATTGTTTAACCAGAGTTCAACGGCTACTTGAATGGGTCCGGAGGCATTCATCGGTATCAACGGGATAATGACGTGAGTAATTAAAAAATACATACTATAAAGTGTTTAAGACAAAGATAAAGCAATTCCAACAAATATCAGTAAACATTTTCTTAAATATTTGTAACTTCGTCATAGGTTCGCCCAAACACAAATAAAAAAAAATTAGATATAGCAACCAAAGGAAAAGAATAACAACAACATCAAAAGCAACATCTGCACTTGCGAAAAGTTTTGCCGCCTCATTTAATGCTGTATATCCTGTTTCCGATTTCAGTTGGTTGGTTGCCACAACAGCAGCAGCAACAGCAGCAAATTTTGTTGCGTTTTGTGTTGCAATGCATTACATTTCATTGCGTTGGCAGTCCTTATGGTTTATAATACATATTTCTTTTTGTTGTTGTTGTTGTTACCTAGTGCTATTGCTACTGCTGCTGCTGCCACTGTACCGACAATATTATTTTATTATCTCATTTTCGTTGTCGCCTTCAAAAATGTTGCAGAAAAATTGATACACAACATGAAATAGAAAAAACAACAACACGTTAAAGTGAAGTAAAGTAAAAAGTTAATAAGGAAATGGCTGTCTCAGGTTTGAAAAAGAAAAAAACAGTGCTATTAGCTCAGTTATTTAGATTCACATACTTAATGACAACTTGCTTAAATAGCAGAGTTGTGCTTGGACTTTATACTTCTGCGCTTTTTTGAAAATTGTAAAATGCCCAAATGGCCAAGAAATGAAATCTTCTGCAAAATATTATTTTTAATTTAATTCGAAATTTTAAAGATAAATTAAAATCATTGCCTTTGAAAATGAGGACTCAAAACCATTTGGATATGAACCATTCTGAGAAGGATGTCTTAATGTTAAGCAAAAACCAATTGGAGCCATTAAGAAAACAGTAATTGCAGGGTTTCAAAGGTAAATACCTGAAGAAGTGGATGTTCTTAATGAGGTGACTGCATGACTTCAGCTTCTTCGCTGACTGTACTTCTGTGGGTTTTGAATGTTTTGTTTGCTTGACTTTGTCAGCGAAAAAGCTATATGTGCTTACAATGTTTTTATATATTTCCTGTGATAAAACGTTATTACGAAAATAACGGTAAAAAAAAGTATGCAGAATGTAAGCAGGATTTGCAGAAAGTAATTTGGAATATTGCTGTTGTTATTTGCTTTGAAAATAGTACCGTAGAGTGGCTTCGCAATGATGAAAAAAAAACAATCGCATTTTCATTTTGGGGAAAAAAATCTCCTGACCTCAAATGCATTTTAACAAGCATTAAACTCATGTCATTTCTCTCTCATATTAATACAAATCCACAGTAAAATTCTAAGCGTAAAAAACATCGGGGTTTTTGAGAAAATCAGCCTTGTTTTTTTCATAAAAAGTGCTATAATTCCGCCAATTTTCAAGAACTTTCAAAATTTCTTAAAGATTCTGACAGAGAATCAAAAGTTCTATTGAAATCAAAAGACAAAAATTGATTATTTTGATTTGGATGAAAATGCGACTATTTTGAACCAATTTTCAGCGGTTTTTCAAGCTCTGACACTAAAACTTTAAATGGTCATAACTTCGTAAAAAATAATTTTCAATCAAATCGGGAGACGGTATATTCCCTTAATTACTTTAAAAAACAACATATTTAATCGGTAACCAATTCCGCAATTTGAAGTCACTCCGAATGCATGGTTTGAGATGGAATTGGTCAAATACTATTTTTCATCTTCGCTTAGAACTACCCTATCAATATCAGGTAAGTGACATTCGACTGCTTTGTGTTTCATTATGAGAATTTTTAAGGAAATCGCAATTTCTCAACATATCGGCCCTGTATAGATACATACAGATATTCATAATCCGTATTGCTGAAAGTACTTCTATTGGAAGACTTCGAAATGGAAATTCAAAAAACTGCTTGATTGCTCTACTCAATCCACACGCTAGTGCATGGGGAATTCTCAACTACTATTCTAACGTTCGGATTTCTATAAGGACTAACGACAGAAAATTCTGTGAGAAGGCACTAGAGGAGCTATCCTAAACTGAAATTAATATAAATGTTCTTAAGATCTACGATGAGCCTAAAAACATCTGTATTCCCTAACGATATTTTCTATCGAGAATGAAATTGCTCAAAGTATCAAGTTTTCAGAAATTATAGCGAATTTTACATGTCTTAAAGTAAAAAATAAACCTGGTTTCATCGATTTTTAACTTACACTATTTCATTTCATAAAAATCAGGAAAGATCGAACGGAATTTATACCGCTATTAAGTTTGGTTAAAAGGGTCGCTTGTATATAACAAGTTTTACTCGAAAACAGTTTTCCCACTTTTTCAGTACCCTAAGTATATATCATAGCCCCCTCCTTCTCCACAAATTATCTTATTGAATGGGGGCGTACCACCCAGAAGCCTTGGAGAAGTTGACGTTGCTGCTGAATTCCAACTCGACTAGTTTCTCAAGACCAACAAAGAATGCATAACCAAAATATTTGGTTCGTTTCCTCATTAGTCCCGATCATTCGCAGAGTAGGTGTCTATCCTCTTCTTCGTCTCCATAACTTCTACAGAAGTCTCTGAAAAGGTTACCATGTTTGGCAGCCATAGGGCCGATAACGTAGCACTTCTACAACAGTTCGAAGCTCTCCTCTGCTGTATCTTACGAAATTTTGTGTCCTTGCTAGATGCAGTCTAAGCCACATATTTCGAGACGTTCTGCATCTGGCGGTAAGGTTCCAACTTCTGTTCGTTTGTTTCTTTCTCTATACGATAATGTAGTTTCGGCAGCGGTATCTTAAGGTATCTTGTTAATTCTCTGGTTATTCTGATCCTATTTTGGCACATTCATCAGCTTATAACCGGGCATCCAGCGGAGTTCTAAAGTATGCTGTCGGATTGAACGTAGTAACTCCCTGCAGTGTTCTATACTCCTAGACTTCTTGGTTTTATATCGCTATTAATATCATAAAAATATATTTCAATTAACTCTATTGAATTAAAGTATTCAAAAGTTCCGCTACACGATATAATTGATAGATATCTTAGGTTATGGAAGGTAGATACAGATACAGGGCACTGCTATAGAATATGTAAAAATGTTATAAGCTCCATTATAAGAAAAAGTGACTTAATTGTTTTCAACAGATCGATATCCTATTGAATAAGATTTGAAATAGTTCAGTTTTGGACAGTGCAAGCAAACATTTAATACCAGCGAAATAATAACTAAAATTCTGAAAGTTATTCAAAGAGTAAGTGTTGAGAATTACGCGTAAGGACTTAACTAAACCTTCCTCACAATAAAGACTCCACATTTGAGGTTCTAATAACCATTTGATTTCATTTCATATCAAAACAGTTCTTGTACAACTTAGTTAAGAATAATTTATCTGATGCTTAGAACTTTTTGAAGAAATTCTATCTACTAGTTTTGTCTAATTGAGCATAAAACCATCGAAACTATTAAACAACTTGTATTTTCCAAGTTTGCATTTGCATATGCATCCACATTTAATAAGTTCTTCGTAATCAGATATACAAGAGGATAACCCCTACTTACCACCTTTGCAGCGATATCGCATGCTTGCGACGTAGGTCGTACAAATGCAAAAGATTTCATCTCCAACGCCCTTCAAGCATGAGCTCGCGTACACTCCACTCACTCACTCACTCATTCACTTTCGTTGCATCACTTTTATTTACATAAGTACATATCTTGTATCTTTTTATTTTAACAGAATTTTCTTCTAAGCTGTATCTTGTTAAAGTTTTCAAATTTTTATGTTGTTGTAAATTATATTCTTTTATCTTGTTTTGTAGCTTGTAGTGTCTCGCCGTCATGTCATGTCTGCGCTGTTATGTTTTGCAACATTCTTCTTTTACTACAGTAGAACCCGTTTAATTGGCGTGGCCAATAAGTAGAAACACTTTGACATAATTATATGGAGATAAAATTAACCGGGCTTTGTTTATTTGAACTATGCGTCTATTTAAAGATTTCTGGTTGATTTCCTTTTTCAAAATCGAACTAATGAAACTTTCAAAATACGCGGCTCATACGAATGATACTTCACGATCAATTTGCCACTGCTAGGCTGTGATGATGATGGTGTACAATAAGCATAAATTCACATGTACTTTTCATCCAATTAAACGAAAGTTTTTCTTGTCAAACAAAGAAACCGGGGCTCAATTAAATGGTTTCTACTGTATTCTGTCTTCAGCTTCTTACAAGAATTAGTTAAGTTAACATTTATGCCTAGTAGGAAAAACCTTAAAGGCAGCATAATTTGCAAAAAAAAACAAATCTCAGTCGTCTTAAGTTCATAAATTAAAGCTTGCAACTTTGAAGAAACCACTGTTCATAGAATTTCCTATAGGGCTCACTATATTCTAGTTATTACAGCCTATGTTCCTCAGCATCATTCACCTTTAGTTTTTATGCTACTGCACTATACTATGCTCTCCTCATCCATGTGCGAGTATATTCCTACTTCAAGATTTTAACTATAGCTTTTGTTATTATTGTTGTTGTTGTTGCTATTGCAGTCTTCCAAGAATGTTCGAATTCATTTGTTTGAAAGTATTTTTAGCATCAGTGTGTTGTTGATTCTGCTGTTTAATTTTGTTTTTGTTGTTGTTGTTGTTGGTGTTGGTGTTGTTGTTGTTGTTGTTGTTGTTGTTGTTGTTGTTGGTGTTGGTGTTGTTGTTGTTGTTTTTGTTTTTTTGTCGAATGTGTATTGAAAAGTGGCATGCGGCAGAAAATGACATGATTCTACATTTTGTGGAACGACTGTGCCAGACAGAAACAACAACAACAACAACAATAACAATAGCAATAACTGAGGTACAAATGAAATATCAAAAAGTCTAAATAGCAAAAGTTGAAAACTACAAAATACTTGTCGTAAAAAAAAAAAAGATTTCACAAAACAGAAATTGCATTAAACTTTGAATTGGTAAATAATTTTATGGAGAAGAGAAAGTATTTTAAATTGAAAATTAATCTTTCTATTATGGAAATATGCTTAAGATGTTTATCCTAAAAGAAATTAAATCATAAATAATTGAATATATGCAAAAATTCCGTAAGATGAGCAATATCTGCACATGTGCTATATATTCGAAGAATATAATAGTCATAAATTTAACGCAGGAATTTGGAGTATCTTACAGTCCCTGATATATTTCATTGACGGACCTATAGTTAAATGATTTTGCTGTATTGGACTGATTATTCCAAACAATCGGTTTAGTAATTTTTCATTTAGAAACTCTTTGAAATCCCAACATATTGACTTGCGATACCACCATGTTGGTTAACATAAACTTTCATTTCTGAATGGGAAATACATATATTCCAGCAGTCTAGATAATTTACGAAGCAAAAATTTCAATTTCTTCACTGTTTTATTTTGATGCAACTTTAAAATATTTAATTAAAAAATTAAAAAAATTTTAAGAAGTTCATATGTGAAGGTTGTGGAAGTAAGTTATGGCATATTTAATTAATAAAGACTTAAATGCTCATAGAATTTCATAATTGGTACTACATATTATTGCAAAGCTCCAATTGATTACAAATGAATAAATCCTAAGCTCAGGGCCGGCAAAACATATAAAACTTGGATGTCGAATCACGACGGTAGTCTAGAAAGGGGAAGGCCTGTTTTAATATATGGTTCAGCATGACAAACTAAAATCGCTTTCGAATGAAACGCTCGGAAGCACTCTCCAAACGTTTCTGTTTTCATTTATTGCATAAAAATGTAGAGACATGCAGACTGACTTCAAGAGCACTCCAGAGCGTATCACTCAAAAACGATATGCGAATAAATGAAGACTACACATGTATTTACCATATGTATATCAACAATTTTTAAGAAAAAAATTTTATTAAAAATTCTTCCGTTGCACGATAAAGAAATGGATAATGTAGCTAAAAAAAGAATGTGACATGAATGAAATATTCTGCATACAACGTTAACTTCCGAGCAGAATTATACTTGAAAACTGAGCCGTAGCCATAAATTTGGTTCAGCGTGACTAGGAACAGAGTTTCAAATCAGTGGGATATTATGAAATCAGAAACAATGCGGGTTTCTCGCAATATAAATTGCCTTGGCATACGAAAGAAGTTGAAGAATTTATTTATTTTCAAAAATTATTCGTAAGATCTCAATTGTTTGGATGAATTCCTTTATACCTATATAGAAATCCTTTTTTAAAAATTAGAAGACAATACAAAATTATATGAAATTGAAATATAAGGACAATATTCGTGCCTCATTATTCTTTAATAATTAATCTGCAAGTTCCACAAAGAAACCACCATCTTGATCTTCTTCCCAAACTGACGTTGAAGGACTTTTCACAATTTTGCTCAAAAAATGCACGTCTTTGTTTATCCTTTATTTTTTTTTTAAATCTCTATCTTCGGGTCTTTTTATTAATGATTAGAAAGTTGCTTTTATTATTCCTATTTTCAAGAGTGGTGAAAAGATAATGTTAGTATTTATAGGTCAGCATCCAAACTTAATGCAATTTCTAATCTGTTTCAGCGTAAGTACTAACAAGAATAAGCTGTTTCTTGCTGTCCAGGCCATGATAATACCACCGTCTGTTTCTAACTTTATATTTGCATTTGATGTCGCAATAATGAATAAAGTAGTTTCGAATTAAAATGTATGAAATTTGAGAAATATCTTAAGTGGCAATTTAACACTTCTAGAAGACTTACAAATTTATTACCAAAACTTATTGGCGAAAGTAAAAAATTCTTTAAGTCTTCATATTTTTTGTAAATTTAAAATTGACTAATATTAAGTATATGGGAAACAAGCAAAACATAAAGTAGTACATATTTGGACATTCGACAAATTTTCGTTAATTTAATTAAACTGTCTTTATTAACACTATGCAATTCTAATGTAAAAGAAAGTTAAAAATTTCAACTTCATGCATTTAATAGTGCACTTAATGAAAAACCAAATGTTTTAGCTACACATACATACACATACATGTGTATGCAAGCACATACATACATGAGACTATACCATGGTAGTTAATAAAAAATTTGGTAACAAGAGCATAAAAAGGTAGAAAATAAGCTACTGTTTTTACAAGTAAATAAATAGCAAAAATGAGAGACAGAAAAAATTAAAAAAAAAAATGCAAAACAGATAGAACGGTGTACTGAGGTACTGTGATAAAATAACAACAATAAAGAAAGAAAAAAAAACATCAAAACTAAAAAAACAAAAAAAAAAAAGAATGCAAATTGTACATGAAGTAGTAAGCACCAGCAGCAGCAACAAAAATTTTAGCAACAGAAGTTACACATATAGACGTGAGCAACTGAGCAGAGCGATAACACAAGTGACACTCGCAACAGCAACAACAAAAAGAACATTAATAACAAAAGTCAAAAGCAAAAAACAAAGTCATCCAAAACCTGTAACCTGAACTACAAAGCAACACTTGCAACAACTGCAGGATGCTGCAGACTGCAGTTGCTGTTGTTGTTGTTGCTGCTGCTGTTTTTTACTTCCACTCTTGTTGGTAGCAAAAAGACATTTGACAGACGCTTGAGCTTGACGAGTGACAGAACGACTTAGCGTCGCGTGTCAGACGTAAATCTGCAAAATTTGAACTTGACGAAAGTAACGTAAAACAACGAAAAGTGCTACCAAGATGTGTGGTGGTATTGTGTGTGTGTTTCTGTGTATGGGTTTTAAAACATTAGTTCATGCGTTAGTTGTTATTCAAAAGAATGGAATTGTATCATTTAACATAGAGCGTTTAAGGAAGAAAAAAATATTTCACAACACAAAAATGGTAATGTGTTAACTGTAAAATGATATCTTATATGGTTGTGTAAGCATTATCTTTTGAGATTTTTTCAAACAGAATAGTTTTACTAAATTGAAAAAAAAAATTAATTTTTTGGAGAAAAAAGAAAGTTTTAGTAGAGAAGACAATAAAAAGAAGAACGAAAATAAAAAAAGAAAAAATTTCTGAAGTAGAATAGTAAGACCCAACGGAAAATCTGGAAACAGCTTCCAAGTGGAGCACATCAGATGTGCTACTTCGAAAGCAATTAGCTCGAAAATAATTTCATTAAAAAAAACTCTTACTTCGCATCGACTGGGGTTTGAACCTGGGTATTTCGTGCTGTATCATGCGCAGTTTAAGGACATCAAGTATAAGAAGCGTATTTTATATCATTTCAAAGACATTCCGTAATGACATTCTATGTTAAAAAAGATAAGCAACGATAAATGCATTGGAAGCAGCTTCCTGCTCCCCTTGTAGCACATTCGAAGCGCTTTGTACGTGCTTCTACTTCTCATTTTGTGAATTGTAAAAAAAAACGAACAAATGTTTATTTAGTAAGTAGTACTTACTTACTTATTTATGTATAGTATCTAAGTCTTCGAAATTTTTCCTATACGATTTTTCAAGGGAAATTATTTTTGTGGTGTTTTTTTTTGTTGTAGTGTATTGGATCAGAAAATAATTAAAATTATTTTGTTGAGTTGACTGTTCAGTACAGTGAGTGAGGACATAAAAAAAAAATCATATAAAAAAACCTGTCATACTTTTTTCATCCATTGCTAACTTGAATCATCAGTGACCTTTAAGCTGATGAGTAAGAATTTCTTAATCTGATTTGTTTTCCTTTTTACATAGATGTGTTGCAAACCCAAACAGAAAGTGAAACAAAGCAAAGCCAAAAGTCTTTATCCTGTAGTGTCTTTGTTCTTGTAACTCATTTCATATTATACGCTTCCAGCAGAAGCATTGTTGCAAGCTTTCATGGCGAGTCAAAATAAGACAGCAAGTGCAAATCTTATGCTAAATCGTTGAGCTCACCGAAAGTTAATTTTTCTGTACTGCATTGGAACAGAAAATAATTTTAATTACTCTACTGAGCTTACTGTTCACTAGAGTTTGTAATAACACCAAAAAAATTATAACAATAAAAATCAAAACAAATCAAAAAGTAGTCATACTAGTTTCATCTATTGCTCAATGGAATCATCAGTGACCTTTGAGCCAATGAGTGAGAATTTCTAAGCCTGATATGTAATAACATCAAAGATTATATCAAAAATGTCATCATCCAATTAAATAGGGCAAATTTGGGGCACTAAGACAAAATTATGTTTGGACTTTAAATCAAAAACTAAAGCTTGTTGAGCAAAACTGAGCTCACTTTTTTATACGGTATGAAAAAAGTACGCTAGAATAACATAAATGAAAATATTTCCGCTGTTGCCTTGTATAATTGGAGGATACTCGTAGAACAAAAAACTTCTTTAACCCTAGTGGGACGGGAAAAAATTTAATCATATATGGACGGCCGCTGTACAGGTGTACCACCATGTATTGTTCGCTTGTAAAAATATGACTTTGCAACTGATCGGGTCGTTTCTGAGCTCAAATTGTAGCTCCTAAAAATCTGGCGTGGAAGGTTGACAGAATCCAACATGACCAGTTGCGAATTCTTATTTTTACAAGCGAATAAACGGAGCAGTAAATAGGTAAAAAAAAATGAAAATTGCTTAAAAATGTATAGAAATGATGGACCGAAGTTGTCAGAAAGAACCAGATCTCCAACTTGAAAGAACTCTGAGATATTTGATTTCAAATGTCAAAAGGTACACCTGTACCACATCCGTCCTACTAGGGTTAAGGGACAATGTACGTCAATTGGAGATATTTGTGTGCTAAAAAATTGATTAACATTTCATATAAAAAAATTTTTTTTTTTTGAAACATTTTACATGAAATCTAGCAAATCTTATGCGATTGTTTTAAAAAATAAAATGTTTTTTGAATTTTCTTTTCCAAAAGTATCAAAAAAATTTGAACACTCACTATTTAGTATTTACTTGCTCAAATTCATTTACAATCAACTAATGTTATTTGCCGCTGGAATTTCAAAATTTAACTCGTATTCCATTCGCATACTTGAAAGAACTTGCAATTCGAATGAACACGGAAGAAGACAAAATAAAACGAATAAAATGCATAACACGGCACTCAAAAAAAAAAAGAAAAACTTTAACAAACTGCATCAGATAATACAAAGCAGCAAATGTGCTTCTTTTGCCTTACAAAGCTATTTCTTTTACTTTTTTAACCAACTCCTTGAATGCCTTTGAATAGCGCAACGTTAGGCACCTAACTCACCTTGCAGGACATGCAAGACATTTTGTTGTTTGCCACTATTTCTACAGCTTTTCTTTTGCTTTTGCTGCCATTCTATTGCCATTGCCACTGCAGCAATCAAAAAGTCATCAAATATGCATTTTACGCTATAATCGTTGACTTTGTTGGCTTCAAAAAATTAAAGAAACGAAAAAAGAATGGAACGAAATTCACGCGCAACTTCTTGAAAGTGAACCCCAAGGACTCATTGCGATTTCATGAATTTCAACTTCAATATGAAGAAGATGACATTATTTTTAAGAATATCGAAAGAGTTTCGTATCAGAGGAGTATTTGAGAAGTATCGATGTGGAAATTTGTTATAACTAAAATTTGATATTTAAAATTACACCGAAAAAAAAGACCGTACTAAATTTGAAGAACTGCCTTCCTCCGATTTAGTGTAAAAATTTTCCTTAATCTAAGTTATTTTTCCTCATATTGATGAAAATATCGTCTCATTTAGTAACTGAGTCCTTTGAAATGAGTTCATGTTTCATTAAAGCAAGTCAACGCTCTTCCTCAAATATAGAGTTTGTGGTTTTAGTAAAACTTTCCTTTGAAATAGTAAATTTTTCTTTGGGAAGAATTTTTGAGGACAACTTGTTCCTCATTTGAGTAAAAACTTCCTCAATCTAATGGAATGTTTTGTTTAAGGAAAATCGTACTCAGTTTTAGTTAGTTTCTTCAAAAAATTTACTATAACGTAGGAAAATTTTCCTTAATAAATGAGTGGCAACACTCGCTGCTTTACTCGCTGAAATTAATATCTATTCTTCTCGTAAGTATTCTGTTTTTGCCTATATATTTATAGTTCTCTACTTGTTTTTTAAATAAAAAAATAAAAAAATTAAAAAAAAAAAAAAAATTATGTCGTCGCCGGGATTTGAACCAAAGCTTTCCTGATCAGACAATGGTTGATGCGCAGTTTAACAACATCATTTTAGTATGTCTTAAAAATGCTGTCGGTGGCTGAGTTGGGTAAGATGAGCATCTTTGAACAGTGGCATGGCGCTGAGAACACAGGTTCAATTCTCTGATCAGGTGACGACGACAGGTAACAAAAAAAATTTTAGTTCTTATTTGAAGTTTTAAAAACCTATTACAATTAAAATAAGAATGACTGACAATAATAAGTAAACCAACATATAAGGAAATAGAAAATTAACAATTTTTTTTTGAAATCAACGAATTTATTTTAATTAAATTTCTTTCATTTAAGGATACCTTCATCCTTAGAAAAAGTAAAATTTTCCTCAGTTTTATAACCTTGTCCTCACATTGAGTAAACTTTTCCTTATTTCAAAGCAGCAACATTTACTTGTACTAAGGAATCCAACTTACTTATTTTGAGGAACCCATGGCTTTAGCTCGTATTGAAGGATATTTTTTCCTTACATTTAGGCATTTTTCCTTAAACGGAGTAAGTTTTTTTTTCGGTGTACCGATACAATGCGTTGAAATAGGTTGTTCCGTTCTTGAGCTGTAGGTCAACTGTTGTGATTGCATTGTCTTAAGAATTATATTTTTATATACTTGAATTCTCAGAAGTTCTTAATTATATTTCGCGAGCAGTAAGTTCTACATAACAGATAGAACGATGTTTTAGCAAACTCACTGTTGGATTAGATTGTGGAAGAAAACATCGATGTATCAATGCTTTAAAAATCATTTCATAGTTTTTCTAATACATCGATAGTTACCATCGTCTCTAAACGTAGTTAGCATAAGAAATAGTGTCACAAAGTCTTGATGCAATAAAATCAACGTAAAATCGATTGCAATGCAGCTGAATGTCGAAATTCAAATCAAACTTTCATAAGGATACGTATGATACCGCGATAAGAACTCAAAGGCGGTGTCACTTAATAATTTAGTGAAAAATTGAGCTACATAGTAATGTTCAAGAGAGAAGCAGTGAATTTCCATGGTATTTTTATAAACTATGCAAAAATTTTTCAATGTGTGCATGAAAATCATATGTATATGTATTAACAATGTATTTGGTTTTGGAATGTCAATATTAATAATAATGTTCTAAGGCATACGACATTTCCATTTAAAATAAGTTGAAAAAAATCTATATCTAGATATGTATGTCTACTATGGTAGTATTGATTAATAGCCTCAGATGAGCAGATGAGAAGCTGTTAAGTCCAGGTTTGGTACACCACAATAACTGTTGAGGATCCTACAGAGCTATCTAATGGATTGCTATCATATTTATGACACCTGCGAAGGAAGACAGATAAAAAGGATAACATCCGGAGCAGCGCAAGGGTATATCCTACGCCCATACCTTTGGAACTTAAGCTACGATGGAATCTTTCGAATTGAAATGCCTGATGACACATATCTGGTGGGATTCGCAGTTGACATTGTAGCTATAATAACGGCTAGCGACAGCGACGAGACCAAGAAGGAATTAAATCACGTTATGCTAAGGACAATATAATGGTAGAAGACTCACGGACTTCAACTTGCCGCCGAAAAGACGGAGGTTATACTGCTCACAAAGCGGCATATCCCGTTGGAATTGAAGCTGCATGTATGCGAAAGCACACTTACAACACAAAAGGTCGTCAAGTACCTCGGCGTAAGAGTTGACCTAAGATTGACGTTATCTTGACAAGAAAACGGGCATGCTTAATAAGCTCACGGCAAACATCGGAGGACCAAGGCAGTGTAAACGGAAACTCCGGCGACAAAAACCTCGATACTGCTCTAGGGAAGCGATATATGGGCAAGAACGCCCATCGAACTGCTGCATACAGAGTTGCATGTGCGTACCGCACAGTCTTCGAAGCGGCGGGGTTATCCCCATCGAGCCAACGAACGTAAAATTGTCTGGGAGGTAAATACGCAAGGAAACCTACCATAAGTTCTGAAGACGCAAGGCAGGAAACCCTCTCTTAATGGCAGCACAGACAGGTTAGGATTTAGAAATCTGCCGCCCTTAGGCCATTCACAAGTTGCCGCCCTTCTTCACCGGTGAATATGGAAAAAAAAATTTTTTTTTATTTTGCTTGTCAACTCCAAGCACTCCAAGTATCCCTGTTCTCCCTGTGTAAAAAAATTTGAAAACAATTTTAAAAAAATTTGCAAAGTTCCCAATATTTGCCGCCCTAGGCACTGGCCTAGTGTGCCTCTGAGGTAAATCCGGGCCTGAGCATAGATATAACTCTGAAGTCAGCGGTGGGTGAATAAAAAGACTGATCTCTTGGGGGACGTCTATTAATTACGTGAGGTGTTTTTTTTTGAAAATTCGGACCCCCTCCCCTTGGTGAGATCTGGCGGGACCCCTCCCCCCCTCCTCCCGTGAGATTTAAATTATAACTTTTAATGTAAATTCTATGCATTAAGAAGATGACGTGAGGTTTTCTTTGACCCCTCCCCCCCTTGGTGAGATTTGGTGAGATTTTGCCGGACCCCTTCCTTGCCTATTTTAGCTCACGTAATTAATGGACGTCCATGGACGCAATGTAAATTACTACCTCACTCAGTTTTTATCGGTCCATCGATACTTCCAGAAATATCTACAACCGTATGGGCAAAACAGAGCACTCTTTCTGTATATATGGAGACGCAGATGTAGTTGATGTCTGCAACATACCTTCTTCAACTGCACACGATGGAACAACGAACGCATATCCTTGCAGGAATTAGTCAGCCAGTGCTCCGCTGACAACGTGATAGAAAGGATGCTGCAGAGCGAAGGATACCGAAATGTAGTTTCAGTAGTATATGCATTGATAGGCTTATCAGACATCTTCCAAAGTGATGTACTGTCATGTCTTCGTGTCCTCGAAAACCTGTCAACGTCCTCGATTTGTGATTATTTTACTGATAATTTCCTCGATAAAAGACAATTTTCTAAAAATTTTCTTTTTTTGCTCATTATTTTAAAAACGTTAGGAAATTTTAAAGATTCCCGAGAGGCCCCGAATAATAATTCAATTAGATATTTAAATATAAAAACATTTTGTTGCTCACCAATTTGAAAATGTTGGGGTTAAAAGTTTAAAATATTCTAGACGTTTTTATTTTATTTTCCTTATCATTCGTTAAGTTGGCCTAAGTTCTTAGGAAAATGTTTAACATAAGTGCAGTGAAAATTTTTAACCTCGGCATTATGCTTATAAATTATAATAAGTTATAATGCACAGTTTTATATGCAGAATAGCTCGAAAAAATTTCTTCAATCTCTAGCTTCTTTGGGGTGCTGGATTCCCCAAACGATTTTCAAAAGAGTATTAAAATATATACTTTTTCGGTAACTTTATTTTTTATTCTTTTTTTTATATACTTTAAGCTCATATTGCATAATTTTTTTATATAGTACCATACATTTCTTGTTGTCATTCCATGAAGAAAAAAAAATTCAAGTATAAAAGAATGAAGCTATTAAGGCTTTTACAGATTTTCAATTGCAATTTTTATTGCATTGCATGTAAGCCGCGCCTCTTTCCGTGACATTTACTATAAATAAATGAATTTCTATACATCTATACTTACTCGTATATGTTATTTTTTCAATTTATTTTTATTTCTTCTCGAAGCGCCACTCTTTGTTGTGTTGTTGTCTCAGTCACACCATTAATGGGTTATCTCTTTCTCTCATACAATGTTCGTATATATGTACATGGAGCTAGTCTTATTCGACAATAGTCATTTCTGGTATTTTAATGGGTTTTCTAGTTGTCAGCGCATAAATATTTAGCATTTCTTGCAGTAAAAGCAGCAGCAATGAAATTTATTTCATTTTAATATCACGCGAAATGTCCAAATAGTTGTTGGTGTTTTCAGTTGTTTTTTTTTTTTTTTTGTTTTTGCTTTATTTTGTTAGTGATAAGGGATTAAATGTCAAATGGAATAAGAAAAAAAAAAAATAAAATACGACATGATTTTAAAGCGAAAAACTGCTTGTAATATTTTTAGCAAAGAATGGTTTATAATTTAAAATTTATGTACATACGACGTCATGGTTCATTTTTAGTAAATTGATTTTTTAAAACATCTTTCAAATGTACAAATATTTCAAAAACTAATGGGATTTTATATTTACAATGTTCATTCAGCGCCCCGGGCGAAAAAGTAACTTTCCGACACCTAATTAAATACCGAAGATATGACGAAAAATTTAATAAGGCGACCCCTACGTTCGGTAAAAAACTTTAAAAACATTTATAAAAATAGTTCTAATGGAATAATCGAAATACTTCAGTTGGAAAAATTTAATGATTTTTGCAAGCTTTAATTTTCTGACATTAGGGTGGTACATTAATCTGGTAGGAACTGAGATCTGGTGGGTAGGTTCAAGAACGGGGAACTTAATGTCAAGGATCATTAAATCAAAAAGTTGGTCTACTCAAGACAAAAACATTGATATATCATACTTTAAGATCGGACTGTAAATGCCGAAGATATGATGTTTTTCTCAAATGCGCGACCTCTATTTTCGTCCAAAAAAAAAAAAAAAAATTTCGAAATTACTTTGCAAAAATGCTGGTGTACGGTGAACTTTTTTTTTGCCTGTAAGGTGGTACGGTCTAATGTATAATATATACATATCTCCATACCAAATTTCATCAAATTCAGTTGATTTGTTGGGTCCATTAGTTCAGCAGAGAAAATATATATACCTATTGGGGGCGTGGCACTATAAACTTTGAAACAAATAACTTTTTGTAGGGTTCAATCTATGTATTTCTAAACCAAATTTCATCAAAATCGGTTCATTAGTTTAGCAGTGAAAATGTTTTTTCCTGTTAGAGTTGCTGCTTTGCCCATTAAAAAAAATTAGAGTGTTTAGGAAACTTTTTAAGGGTTTAATCTATATTAGGATTATAAAATCCGTCCTTTTTTTTAGCAGTAAAGGTGTAATTTCCTGTGAGACACGGTACTGCACTTTAAAAAAAAAATATTTTTACTCAGGAATCAATCTATCTCCATACCAAATTTCAATAAAATCGATGAAGCGGCTCAGCCGAGACTACGTTCTTTCCCATTAAGGGCGGTGACACGCCTCTTCAAAGAATTCAAAGTTTCCCATAATCTTTCTTAGGGTTCCATCTATCTCCAAATGAAATTTTATTAAAATCGGTCCATTAACCATGGAAACGTCTTTTCCTGTTAGGGGCGTGTCACCGCCCTAGTGGTTCTATTTTCTTCTTTCTTTGCCATAAACAATTACTTTAATTTCTTGTGGCCTTTCAAGCTTGCCAGGTGGCGCTTTTGACGCGTACAAGCCGTTCAATGCATGGCAAAGACGTATACCGCGTAAGAGGTTTTTAAGCCGTCATTTGGAGGTAAATGCCGTTAATGGGCGTTAATTGGAGCTGAAATTATTTTATTATTATACAAGCAAATAAAACTTTTGTCCGCTTAACTTAAATTTTTTAAAATAATCATCAATGCTCAAATAATAAAAATGCAACGCTTGTGGGAGCGGCAAAATGGTGGTGAAATATATCTTATTTTGTTCGGGTTTTTAAAGTCAAAAGTATGGACCTTTAAGTAAATGAAAATAATTGGATATACCTTGTAAATTGGAATGTGTTGGTATGGATTTTCTATGTAATATGCCCTTTGAAAAGAAATTTCAGCTGCGTCATTTTAATCAAATATTTTAATTTTTTTTAAACATTAACAAAATATCACAAATTTCATTGACCGACTTCTGTTGCACCTCAATTTTTAGAAATTTCCTTTATTAACAAAAAAAAAAAGAGCAAATCGTTAAAGTAAAAAGTGTAGCAAAATTTTGACAGTCCTATGAAAATCACATTTTTTTATTACAAATTTTCATGCTATTTGCATATTATTTTTTAGCAAAAATGGAACTCGTCTCGTCGTTTTGCCAATATTTGTGGCTTCATTTTGTAAGCTGCTCCAAAAATTTTTTTATAGCTGTTTCTTTTTCCGCTTCTATGCAGTTGGTACTTCAATGCCTGCTGCGTTTTGGAACTATGCCAATATGACTTGAATTCCATATTTTTGCAAATCTTTTTTTGTTTTTTTTTTTTTGAATGTCCTTCGAGCACTCAACTTCTTTAGCATTTTTAAGTTGTCCCAACTTGAATCGTGGTGGTCGTTTTGCACACTGTGCCAAGCTGCCAAACAGTAGGGGGTTCATGCTTCTTCTTCTTCTCAAGCAGTAACATTTATGATCGTGTTATCGCTGTTGTTAACTACAATCTACCCGTCGTCATATGTCGCCACAGCATGGGCGAAAGTCAAAATTAATTCAGCAAAGTTAAAAAGTTTTTCACTTTTAATCCTTAGGTCCTTGTTAACGTTTTCATATGAGTTTAGTTTTTTGTTAAATTACCATTTTTTTTCTATGTGACAAATATTGGCAAGGACTTATTAAATTCAAATAATATTTCATATTAATGCGATAGTTTGAATATTTAGGTTTATGTTACTTTGGCTTTGGATGATATGTGGTGGATATGTAATAGACTGTACATTATTTTACAAGTTTTTTTATGCAAGGACTTTGCTATATACATATTTATTTTTGTTGTTCTTAGTTCTTTAACTTATGGGCTTTCAGAAAAACATAAAGTACATTGACAAAAATAATTTCTTAAAAAAAATCATGCAGTAATTTTTTTATAGTGTACTTTAATTTTCCTTAAAAGTACATAAAATAATAAATAAAAAGGGTTTAAACATTTTTTCTGTAAACTGATGATTTTTCAATTAAAAAATAAAAGTAACGTTCTAAAATGAAAATTTTTAAGTTTTAATGGCTTAAAACTTTTTTTTAGCAAAAACCTAAATATACCAAGCCTTCATAAATAAATTTAAATCTTAGAGAAAAGTGTTCCAAAAAAAAAATATCAATTTTTTTCCATAATATACAATTCTGGAAAATAAATAAGAAAAAATTCACAGCTAACCTCTAATTGACCTTGAAAATTGGTTTCAAAATCAAATGTTATATGAACCCCTAGAAACTTTATAACTTTTGCCTACGGCATTTATCACTATTTTACTTAGCCTTAGAGATATTAGCGTGGGAATTAAAATGGAGCATCCGCAGGGTCGGACTTACGATTTTGGCGCCTTAGGCTCCCTAGCACATGTCGCCTTTTTTTATAAATTAAAAATGACTTGATTGGCTTGTAAAATTTTTCGAAAATTTAAAATTTACTAAAAATCGAGGAAAAGTCGTTGCTTTTCTGCATCATCACATAATAAAATTACAAGAAAAAAAAACAAAGGGTCCAAAAAATCAAATAAAATTTTCAGGGATTAATCAGTGGTGCCCACTACCGCAAACAACGATGAGAATATGTTAATGATTCTGTGTACGTGCATGTTTTTTTACGCTTTTTAAGCGCATGCTCGATCTCATTTTATGCCTTCTGAGCGCCTGCTCGTTTTCTGGGCATTAATCCTTATGATCACAGATGGACGCAAATTCTTCAGGAAGTTCTAACGAGAGAGCATTTGCGTATACGTATGGGGACGTCCATTAATTACGTGAGCTAAAATAGGGGGGAGGGGGTCCGGTGAAATCTCACCAAATCTCACCAAGGGGGGAGGGGGTCAAGGAAAACATCACGTCAACTTTTTAATGCATAGAATTTACATTAAAAATAATAATTTAAATCTTACGGGAGGGAGCGGTTGGGGTCCCGTCAGATTTCACCAAATCTCACCAAAGGGAGGGGGGGGGTCCGAATTTTCAAAAAAACACCTCACGTATTTGATGGACGTCCCCTATACAAATGTGAATTCAAAACAACTTAGTTCTACTGCAACAGCCATTGGAGAATATATGGTTGTTGTATCACTACATGGAAACGAAGTTTTACGTGCAAGTTTGTCCCCACCATTGCTTAACATCAATACAAATTCTTAATTTAACATTACGAGAATCATTTTGCCGCCTCCAAGCATTTGTGCCCTCGGCTGCAGCCTACTCAATCCATACGTAAATCTACCACTGCGTAACTGGTATTATCAAGCCCTAGGGCTAAGAACTTGAATGGGGTTTGAGCCCCTTACAGCTAATAATAAAATTAAAAGTAAGTTTCAAAATAAAAATGCAAACGAAAAAGGTAATTTTCCTTCCTAAAAATGTCCTTAAAATATAAAATTACATATTGATGAACAAAAATCCAACACGAAACAAACTTTCACCCCTGACAAATGCCCTAGTCTACCTTTGAGGCTCGGGCTTATGCCTATGCCTAAAGACACGGAGATAAGCTTATGATTAGTTTCGACAACGGAGCATGCTCAGATGCAACCACGAGTATTGCCAGTAGCAGGGTCATCTTAAAACTTTGCGGAGTCCGGGGCCTGAGACTAGAAATTGGCTCCTTTTAACAAAAGGTATTTCCAAAAGAAAAATGTTCGTAATGAATTTAACTATTTATGAGCAAAAAAAAGTTTTCAGAAATTAAAACAGTTTTTCAAACTGCACATTGAATTAATAATGTTTGGGGCCCCCATCAAAGCTCGGCGCTAGAGCCTCGTAGGCCGGTAGCTAAAGACGGCACTGGCCAATACGGAACAATTGAGTGTTTTGTTTAGTGCAATCAACTTAGGTTTAAATACAAATATAATTTAAATATCGTACTCAAAATAGCTACTTTCTATTCAAAGACATTTTGCTATTAATTTATTGAAATGCACTAAGCTTCACATAAGTATGTATGTATGTATGTAACTTAAATTTAAGAAAAACGAAAATTTCAAAAAAAAATCTAATCCTTTCTTTTCTCTTATACATTTTCTTCCTTCTCTTCTCTTGCAGGTAGGTATCGCCAAATTATGTAATTGCGATTGGTTATCCTTGAAATTGCCAAGAGTCACGTGAGTGTGCACCCCATACATTTTCGCATTATTTATAAGTTTTGCAATAGTTGTACTAAGAAAATACCAAGTAAGTAAATCAAAAGTACTAACAATAAGAGGGGAAGAAAAAACGTAACATAAAATCACGTTACAAGCAGTGGCGTAGCAACACTTTTGGGAGTATATAATCCTTCAAATCAGGATTATTCAAAGTCGTAAATCTTTAGAAACAAAGGTTTTTGGAATGTCATATGAAATTTTTAAAAAATATAAGTGCAGCTAATTGAAGCTTTTTTTATTGACTATTAAATGTTGAAGAAAGTTTCTTCTAAACTTAAAAATTACATTAAAAATATAAAATTAAGAAAAAAATCATTGCTACACCACTGGTTATAAACTACAAATAGAAAAAAGAAAATAATTCCATTGCTTTTTAAACTACTCATAGCGCCAAGTCATGTACAAACTAACCAACTTGTACCACTCATGTTTAACTTAACTGCAGATTTAAAAAATAAGGGAACCATATCCGGTTAAAAGAAATAAAGCAGTGTACTCGTCGTACGGGTAAAAGCAACTAAAGCGAAAATACAAAGATAAATATAAAATTTTGAAGAAACTTTGCTACTATATGACTCTAACTTGTACAAGATTTTTGTTTGTCCTTCACTTAAACTCTTTTGCTGGAAGAACCAGCACGTTTCAGCTACATGCCACGTTTTCGCTGAACTATTGTAGTTTTTCTTGTATTTGTGTAGAATAGAAATTAGTGGTTAAATGTATAAAAATCAAACTTGTGGTACAAGTACGAACTAATTAACACTTATTTGGTCGAGTTTGGTATAAAGCACCCACTTGGAAAAAATCATATATGAAATGTTCATTGATTGTTGAGTGGTTTTCATAGCTCTCATCTCAGCGCAGTTGTTCCAACATTTTGAATTCAATTTAGCTTCCTTCAAGCTTGAATTTAATATTATATTATATATTGATATTGTACGATCTCATTCTTTTTTGAACTTTTATCCCAGCATCAAATAAGCAGTACACACCGAAAAATCATTGATGAAAATATCTCATTAGTATTGTTCACCTCATCAAATAAATGTATTTTTCTTTTCAACAATTTTCCGATCACTTTAACTGTTCGGTTTTGTCTTAAAAAAACATCAATATTCCATAGCCGATCTAGCTAAGAAATGGCGGGTCGCATTCAAATTTTTCTAAAAACGAAGCAGGTTCAAATCTCAATCGAATCATCAGAATTTGAACCCGTGCATTTTGCATACTTTTTATGTAGTGCAAGCATTCTGTCTGCTACATGCTAACTTTTTATACAAAGGCTAAGACAAACTGTCCACAAAGACTACTAACCGGTGTTGTTTGTAACATATTTGCTACTGGGGTCATTTAAGGTAAAGTTTTCCGGAATATATTTTGCTAAAAATTGTGTTTTTCTATCCAATTACCAGCCCTGGCCATGGCGAGAGATTGCCTCACAAATATTAAGTCAATTAAATTTCTTTGGCAAATGACTTTTCGCGTTTTTATATCAAATGGAAAGTCAGCTCGGTACGACGTCTGCGATTTGTGCTATATTTTGTATATAGCTATCCCTTAATCAAAATATATATACTATTGTGGCAAAGAAAAAGTTGAACTCGAGGGATGACTGTCCGCGAAATTTAAAAAATCTATTCATATCTGCTCCAAAACTTACTGTAATGGTAAAAAATAGTTTTGAAAAGAGGTTTATGCAGAAACAGTTCGAATAGTTCTCCGGAAAATAAATTTGAATAAATTTAAGTGGCACAGAAAAAGCCGTACATCGGCAAGAAGAGCACATTTCAAGAGATTTCTCATTTTAAGGCACGTTAATTTTTTCCGAACACTTGTCCGACTATCGCTATGAGACACTGTATATCGTTGGAAAGGTATTAACATAGGCTATTTAAATAAAACTTTTATTAAAAGCCGGCGTTAGCTCCATTACATTGATCGGCTTGAAAATTACAGAGCTATAAATTTTATGAAATTTCGTTAAAAATAGGTCGAACATAACAAATGTATACAGTGAAATCTCTTCTTACAGCCACTTATCTTCCGCACAGCGGACTTCCCTGAACGGACAGTATTTTAGGAACATAATACAAGCATA
The DNA here is from genome assembly GCA_963662105.1 of Meiosimyza platycephala. Classification (NCBI taxonomy): domain Eukaryota; kingdom Metazoa; phylum Arthropoda; class Insecta; order Diptera; family Lauxaniidae; genus Meiosimyza; species Meiosimyza platycephala. The sequence goes on along the minus strand of OY759211.1, from coordinate 77,775,831 downwards.
CAAAATTCCGCTCTTTAGTGAGCGGAATCTCTTTTGAACGGAATCTGACAACTGTTTCTTGTATACGGCGAACATCAACACAAGCAGTTGTTAAATTTCCCATGAAAAAGGGGATTCCCTTATTGACCCATCAAACTACTAGGCGAGGAATTATGTTTATTGTATATTTACTCTAAACAAAAAAAAATGTTTGTCATTTAAAGATAAAATTGAAGTACATAAAGTTTGGAAAAGCTATACAATTTTCTTTCTTCCATTAGCCGGACAATAATTTCAGATGCGTAAGTGTCTATTCAAGAGAGCAGTGGCGTCAATTCGGTAGGGCTGGGGAGGGCACAAGCCGCACCCCCCCCCCCCCCAAGAATCTGATACTAGTTATTATTCAATACATCAATTCAATAAAACCATCTAATAGTGGTGGAATTATAATTCTGCCATCCCTTCCAAAGTTTTTTGGTGAAGTGACGCCGCTGCAATAGAGACTTCACTGTTATAGAATATGTTATCTATCTTTTCCGAAGATAAGTCTATGAACCGAATTTAACATAAATCACACATGGTGAGCTGGACTGGCTGTCATTTTGCTGTGTCATATAGTTTGCATTTCCTAAAGTTAAATATAGCTGCGACAAATAAAATATTTATCGATTGATGATACTGCTTCGCAACGGAGTATAAGGAACAGCTTTCAATAATTTTACTATCATATTTTTCCAATTTTTTTGATCCCCATAAAAAGTCATTATTTACGGCGTCTAGTGAGGTGTTGTTTAAGTTTCATTGATATTTCATAAGCATACTACACTTCTACTTCTTTTAACCATCAGTATTTCATGGAATATTCCGCTGAATGGTAACACAGCAGCGTTCAGTTAAACTTTACACCTTTCTATTCCTTCAGCCCATAGAAGAGAATCCAATTCATGTGAAGAAAATTTGATTTTATCAATTTCTAACTGACTTTCCAATTAACCAATTGTTTCTAATTGGTAACCAAAAATACTCGCAGTGTTGTGTCAAAAGTGTCTGATAAGGGTTAATTAGATTGTGTGTTGATAGTTAAATTATATTAATGGACAAACTGTCAAAAAGAAAAAAAAGAGTTAATTTTAGTGGTATATCAGTCTCTACTGTTTTGAAGCCTCTAAAAAAATAATCAACCATTCGCTTAAAAGAACAGGAAAAATTTAACTTTGATTTATATGACTTATAACCGGTTGCTTGTCGAAAACTTAGCAATGCACGCGATATTTGTAGCGTGTTGTGCCCCGTTCTACTTAAAGTCTTATTGGATTTGAGCAGCCTTTCCAGTTAGTATTTTTCTTATTTTTATTTTTCTTATGTTTTGTCTTGCCTGTTTCGCCTGCCTATGTGCCTTTTACCTCTGTCCGACTGTCTGGCTGTCGGTCTTTTAGAAATAAAACGAGTTTTGTTTTATGTTCTATACATTTTAAAGAGTCCAGTTCACATTGTATGCTTAACTGAGGATATGTATGTTTTTTGTTTGTTTGGGAATGTCATATGATAATTTGTGCAAACTCTTTAAATTTAACGAAAAACTATACGTAAGAACACAATTGAAAAGTTTATTTAGTAAATTGTTCAATTATCATACTTAAATGAAATTAAAGTGACCTGCGTCAGTATAATACACACTCGACTAGGTTGGTGGTTTAACCGAACTCCAGCCAATTTTGAAGCAAAAAATATTTAAAAAAACTTTTTTGTTCGCCTTTAATTTAAAATAATAAAACACGAACTTTTCTTTTCAAAATCCGGGGTCCGGCGATTTTTTGGCATTTTAGTTAGGGGACGTCCATTAATTACATGATGTGTTTTTTTGAAAATTCGGACCCCCCTCCCCTTGGTGAGATTTGGTGAGATCTGGCCGGACATCGCCCCCCCCCCCACCCCTCCCATGAAATTTAAATTATAATTTTTAATGTAAATTCTATGCATTAAAACGTTGACGTGAGGTTTTCCTTGACCCCCTCCCGCCATTGGTGAGATTTTGCCGGACCCCCTCCCCTCCTATTTTAGCTCACGTAATTAATGGACGTCCCCTTAGTATAATTTAAAAAAAATGTTTGACGATATTCACGCTGTCTAGCGATTTTTGGATCAAAAAACTCGATTTGGTACCACTGTGCGTTGGCGTCATTTAGCAACTCTCTGTACTACGCTAACGCTGTAAAATAAATTTTTAAACAGGTACCATTCTAATTGCACACTACGGATCAGCTTATCCCAAAATCATTCTTAAAGTTTATTTGACAAAGAAGATGAAATGTTGGAAAATTGACACAATTAAAATTTTTAGCATTTACATGAAAACTTCATTTTCATTTCTAGCTCTAAGATAATTTTTAAGATGTACTATCCCTACTGCCTTGAATCGTTAGCCCCAATAAACGTCTATGTATTTCAGTTAAGTGCGAGTAATAAATTTCATTCATTGTCGCTGAATAAATACATAAAAATCTGTTTGCTGTAATAAAATCATTATCATTCTATATATTTTCTCTTGAAAATATTTTTTCTGACAATAAAAATTTATTATTAACAATTTAGTGTAGATTATTAACTATAATTTTTTCATAATTAAAAATTATATTACTCAGAAGTCACATGTATTTCCATTTAGAAATCAGTTTCTGCTGCTTCTAATAAATTTTTAATATCTCTTAAATATTAATTTTTCTTTAGTGTAGCTTTTCATCAATTTTTTTTTTTTAAATTTAAAAATTCTCTCTACTCATAATTCCAATTAGAAATCACATTCTTTGGCTTCCTCTTAAAAATTCTTCTGACTTAAACTATCTTCCTATAAAAGTTGTTTTTAGCTTTTTTTTTTGCTTCCAAAAATAGCTAAATAATTTCGAACATGAAAAATGAAAGAAATAACCCCCACACAAGCAAGATATTGAAAATAATTTCCTGAATGCGTTATAAATGAAAACACATGATTTTTCTTTAACACTTTGATCATTAATTATGACGAAGTAGAAAGTACATCGTTGTTAGTTTTATCATTAAAATATTTTTTTTTTTCAATTAAAAAAATTACATTGAAAAATAAATTAATCCATTCAAAGTATAACCCATGTTGTCGTAAAGTACCACAATTTTATCACACCTACTCAGCTTGAAATTGCAAATAGAATGCAGCTTAAGAATTTCCATATCTACATGTGACGGTGCTAATTATACTGGCGCCACTGTATTTGCTGTGTCAGTACCAACTCAACAGAAGAAAAACCTTAGAAAATAAGGAAAATGAAATTGAAAGAAAGAAACCGCCCCCGCAAGGTATTGTTTACATTTTATTTTGGACCTTCTGTTTGAGAATCATGAGCTCTCAATATTTGCCTAAAATCAAATGAAATTTTCAATGGTATTGTTGTAGAAGAGAGCGCATGCAAAAGAGAATTGAGCGAAAATCACTCAATGAAAGAAAAAGTGTAAATAACAGCAGGCAAGTAATGCAATTTTGGTAGCGGCGCACAGTGGGTGGAAAATGTAAAGTGAGTTCTTTTTTTTTTTCATTTCATTTATTATCTTAAGTTTTTGAGATTCATAGTCAAATTAGAAAAATGGTAGCGAATTTATAATTACCGACCGAAAAGCAAGATTTCCGTCCAGTGTGCGGCGCTTCGATAGAGTCATACATAGATAGCACTTAAACAGAGAAACACAATTTTTCTTAGATAAGTCTTGCCATCGTACTAAAATTTACGCACAGCAGGAGAAACCTATATTTTTTGTACCACGTAGCAGATTAATTAATTATTTTTATTTAAAACCAAATCGGAAAAAACGCTATAAAGATAGTGTGGGAGATTTTTTTTTTGTATAAAGCCTGGGAAACCTAAGGTCCTATTCTGTAATGCGATGCGAAAGCAGCGCGATTCGGAAGCCAATATGATTCAATGCATCTTAGATTACAGTTTATCCAATTGCGTATCGCGCTACTTTTGGTTCGCAATACAGAATAGGGCCCATGTTAGAGAAAATATGAAAATGCACAGCAAGGTAACAAACTCACGGTAAAATTCAAAAAATTGCCTTGACACATTGTAACTATTTTGGATCGACAACAAAGCTTTACATTGAGAAAAAACAGCGGACCGATTATTGCCAAAATTATTGACCCTATAACTATGATTCGGCGTTCCTGAGGAGTGCAGCCATCTTATGTTTATATACTTAAAGGATATTGTGCCGTCATAATCTCAGCACAAGCCTCACTACGGCTAAAGCTGGTGCTTCGTAAAAATAAAGGCTGTGTGCTGTTTACATATTTTTATTTAGACACTGATTGAGTGCTTCGATTTTTCTTGTTTTTTTTTATATTTCCGCCGGACTTCTGCATAATCAACTGAGCGTCCGTATATAAATCTGGTATCAAAGCAGCAAAGTGTTGCGAGTGCACTTCACGACAATCCTCCCTGCGTTTTCGGGGCTATGAACACTCCTTATTTCTAATTTATTACTATGTTGAAGATTATTTCCATATTAATTTAATGAAAAATTTTTTGAAGGGCTTAAGCCCTTATCACAAGTTAGTTGATTTATACTAGGGATGCAACTATATGCATTTTGGCTGATAAGATACCTATATTCATAAAAATTTATCTTCCGCTATAGATATTTATAATAAGTTATCTCCGTTAACTCAAAAATTCTGGCTATGCGCGCTTTTAGTTATGAGTAAGTTATTTGAAAATGTCGATGCCTTATCTAAGGGGGCGTTCAAGTATTACGTAACGCAACTCTTGAAGATTTTTGACCCTCCCTCTCCCCCTGGTAACATGCCGTAAGGTTTTTCTGTACCTCCCCCCCTCCCCCTCCTTAAAAGTTACGTAACACCCAAGTGACCATGTTTACCTAAAAGAGTCAATTTTGTTGCGCAAAGTACCGGAAAGTCATTTTAACGACTTTTGTTATGTTTTAGTCACGTTTGCGGTAATAATTAATCAGACAAAGGATTTCAAACTTTCATATTGATATTTAATAAACAATCGCACATAATGTAATAAACATTTGCTTGGGCTTAAAGTTGTTAAAATGTGCTCAAACTTGTCCTAATAAACTTTTACTACTAATCTTACATTTAATTACTATACATAATAGAAGAAGAAGATTCACTTCAAAAACAATGCTACGTAACGCGTTGTTCGAACTCCCATCCCTCCCCTGTAACGCATCGTAACGTTTTACAAGACCCCCCCCTCTCCACAAATTGCTTTACGTAATACTTGAACGCCCCCTGAGCTGATTTTGACAGGTAAGGTAGAACTTAAAACATAAAAATTGTACCATGATTGGAAGGTTTTTTTCTCTGAGCAGTTCCTTCATCTACTTTGTATGGTACCTATTGTGAAAATAGTAGTGTAAATAAGTGTTTTTAATTAATTTTGACCCTTGGGGACACAAGATAAAGGCTAATTTTTTTGTGTGTATCAATGTATCGGCAAATAAATATCTCCGATATCGATAAATCGGAATATGCCGATACAGTAGGTAACGGATATAAGAAAGTCAAAAAATCCCGGAAATTTCTTTCTTATATCAGTTTTTTCTTATAGAAGTACCACGTATATAAGAAAAAAATTTCCTATATACGTACTACTGATATAAGAAACTTTATTTCTTATATCCGAGTCGCACAAAAATCAGCAGTGAGTAATAAGTGCGTTCAGCAACTGCAATCGTTGATCGAAGAATGATGACATAAAGAAGGCGCGTATTTCAATTTTGACCAAAGAACGAAAATTACGATTTGAAAAAATTTCTTATAAACGTTATTTTTTTCTTAAGATTTTTCATATTGGTGCTTGGAAAAATCTTTCTTTTATGCGTTTTTTTCTTATAAGAAGTTTCTTATATAGATTGTTTTTTACCTCAAAACATTGGGAAAAAACGCGGTGCTTTCGAAAATGTTTCTTATAAGCGTACCTTTCTTATATGAATTGTGCTTATATCCGTTACCTACTGTATATCGCTATCGATTGCATCTCTGATTTAAACATCCTCATTGAAGAAGAAACTACAAAAATTACGCACATTGTGCTTTCCTCCCCCGAAAACATTGTATGGCAAATTTTTCTTAAGTTTATTGGCAACTCCTTTATTTGCCTTTTTCACATCATTTGAATGGGCTAAGAGCACCAACTCAATTACAAACAAACGTATTCGGCCCGTTTGTCATTAATGTGTCTGGCTGATCTCTCAGTTTCTAATTTGTAGGTATGCAAATATCTTTTTCTGTACATTTTTTGAGTTTACCTGTAGAAGGCAAAATCACTGGCTTCGAGCTGCAAGCGAATATTCAGACAGATACGCGAATAAAGAAACATACATAGTTCATGGAAGAGGAAAAAAATAATTATTCGTTACATTTTGCAACTTCAAACATTTGTTGCTTTAGGAGAGAGCAAATTACATTTCCAAATGGAAAATAAATTAAGAGTATCGGCAAACAATTCTCTGTTGTTATTTTCCAATTAGACGCTCTTTTGTAGTCAGCCAAATTATTCGTTACTTTCTCAATGGGACAAACACTAAAGTTTGTGGCAAAAATACAACAACAAAAGAGACCATTGTTATGTTTGCAAATCGCGAGAACAATCTCGCGCTCTTTTCCTCACTGTCCTTCAAGCACTCTCTGTTATTTGTTGAAACCATATGTTTTTTTCTGGTCGAAAAAGTAAACTTTTCCTTCCGACAAAATTCTTTTTTGTCTTCCAGCATTTGCGTCTCACTCTAACATATTGGTTGCTGGCTTCATAAAAGCCCATAGTTGGTGCTCTTCATTCCCTCAACAACGCTGAAGAAGACGAACAACAAAATAAGATTTTGCTATTGCTGTTCGTATTCGCTACTGCTGCTTCAGTTGTATTCGTTGAACTTGGTCGTTCGGTATCTTCGTACTTTAGTGTGGTTTTATCGTATCTCTGCAGCAGCGTATGGTTTGTGAGAGTTTTCGAAATTATTTACCAATCAGTCTGTGAACAGGCGTCGAGCACTGTACAGCATTTTGAATTTCGTGTCTGCATACTGTTAGCGAGACGTGTACGAGAAAACGGTGAAGACGTCGACGGCGACAACAAAAAGAGCGTGTGTGTGTGTTTATTTTTTATTGGTTTTTTTCTGCTGCCAAAAAAAAGCATAAGAAGTGTTCGTGTGTATAGTGGAGCAAATCAAATAAAAATAAATAAATAAAAGAGAAAGAAAATAAAAATAGAAAGGAAAAACGACGAAAAAAAACGCGCGTGTAAAATTAAGATATTTCCAAAAATTTTAAAAATAAAACTGAGCGTGATAAATGAATTTCTTTTAGCAACAGTAGAGGAAAATTGAAAAATCAAAGTAGGCAGTTTAAAGAGAAATAGCGAAAGCAAAGCAAAGAAGAAGTGTATAATCATAAATTCTGCATTTGCTGCAATTTATCAAAAAAATTTTAAAAATCAAATAAAAAATTTGAAAAATCAAATAACAAAACAATACAAATTTTTCAGATACCCTACATACCGTGGCATATGTTAAGATAAAATATACCAACAAGAGCGACAAAAAAAAATTAACAGATAAAAAATAGCGTGTATCGTATGAAGGAAACAAAAAACAACAACAACAAATTAAAATAAATTTCCAATAAACTTGAGCAATAGCAACAACGACAATATTGAGTCTCAAAAGTCAGTTAAGAAAAAAAGGCGAGAAATAACAAAAGAAGCAAGAAAAAGAGCGCAATACATCCGCTAATATAAAAGTGCGAGCGAAAGAGCAAGTGTATGAGCAAGAAAAATTTAACCGGCATTATATGACGTCATACAATCTGCCATATATAAAAATGGTAAAAAGCATTCAAATAGCGTAGAAAGGGAAAAGCGTACAAAACGGAATAAGAAAAGAGCAAAAAAAATAAGATAAATAAATTAGAAATAAAACCCAAACGCCCGAGATAAAAAGTTCGAAAAATTGTTGAGTGAGTGTGATTTTTGTTTACTGCTGTGGTAACGTAAGAAAGTTTCATGAAACAACAATAACAATTGCGGCAATATCAATAACAACAAGCAAAAAAAAGTTTTAAATTCTTCAATACAAGAAAAACAAATCTACTGAAAGTCATCACCAACACCAATACCAACACCAACATCATCATCGACAACAGAAAGAGGTGCTAATCTATATGGATTTATTTATTTATTTACTAAGTCTTTTCGATAACTCATTCCTTTTTGGTTATCTACGAAATTGGCATAGAACAATAAATTGTTCCAGTTTAAATTATTTATTTATTAAAATTTTATTTACTGAAAGTAATTATTTACGATTCACATTCTAGGGAAAAAAATGTTTGGGGCACGGTGACCATTCGCTCTGTATTTCCGGGTAGAGTCACATATATATTGTAACGGCCGTTCTCCGAAATTCTTTTAAGAAATACAGGACATTAGAATATTCTGAAGTTTTTAAATGTGAAAATTTTACTATAAAATAAAATTCACAATTTCATATACCTAATTAATTATGTTATCGGAAAGCCAGCTGGGTTAATTTTATAGGAATAAACTTGAAGAGGAAATTGTTGTATCTTGCTTAGTTTTCGATTTAATGATATAAAAAATTTCAGTTTCTCAACAGATTGTCATGTAAATAAACACAATAGTTATGCCAATATTGTTTCATCAAATATTTAAAAAAAGTTAAGTTGTTCAATTACTATTTAGTTTTTTGCTCAGTGCTCGTATACTGAAGTCTATAAATTTCCTTAACTACTGCGTTTATTCATAGCTATTTGTTTTAAAACTTGATCATTCTATTGTGCAGCATTTTAATGAAAATATTGTTATTCTAAAATACATTTCCAATGAATAGTGGCTTAGCAGATAAAATAATGAAGCAAAAATAGTCCCGTTATAAGAAATATTTCTTACATTAACTACTCAATTGTCAACTTTATGCATCCTTAACTTCAAATCACTTTGAGTAAAATACTAAGTGCATTTTCAATCGATTTAAATACTACCTATACCTAGTTGCTATTTTTCCTCATTTCGCTATGCCAATGATAAGAAAAAATTTACTAATATTTTTCGTTTTTTAGATAAGTCCTTTGGGGCTAAATCCCTATTTAGTTTTTTTTTCTTTTACCTTAATTTTGTGATACGTACCTATGCTAGTAAATCGGTTTCTGCATATTTTTTTTTTAATTTTAATAAATTACTCGTACCTTTTTAGTAAGCTTAAAATTTTTAAGAACTTTTTTTTTTTTTAAGTTTTATTCTATAAAAAATTTTATCTCTTTAGTTTTGGCATTATCTATTATGCCACAAAGCTTATATCATTTTATATTGTTTTCCGTTTTTAGGATTTGTTTTTATATTTGTCTTAAAAATGCTTCGTTTTTATATTTTCATAAATATGTCTTTTGTTTCTTGCAACAGTAAGAGTATTAAAATATTTAGTATATCTTTAGTATTTTTTGCTGTAATAATGCATTTTTTGATCGCTCTTGATTTGTCTTCCGAAAATATGGGCACCGTGTGTAGGGTTCACATGTGATTTTTTTTTAAATTATGAGAAGAAATATCGTCAAATTATAATTAGGAATATACTGTACAATCTCCTACATTCAATATAAAAATTTAATTTTCTGTTCAAATTCTTAGTGCAGTAGTTATAAAGAAATCGATATATGAGCAGGTAACTACTAACACAAAATAATTTTCTAATTTCGGATATAGTTTTTCTCTTCTTTAAAATATGTATCTAAAAATAAGAAAATAACTAGTTACTTCTTTAATTTAAAAATTATCAAATATTTTCTGAAGCTATTTTAATAGTTTTCTCAATGTTATCCGAATAATATGCAACAATATACAATATACTAGATACTAAAATTTATTCAAGTAATAACCCTCAATTCGCTTAGGAAAATAATATCTTAAGCACTAAGGGGGTTTTCCTAGAACCCCTCCCCCTTGGTGAGATTTTGCCGGACCGCCTCCCCCCTATTTTAGCTCACGTAATTAATGGACGTCCCCTAATTGCCAACCATAACAAAAAGCAAAAGGGTTTTCGTCGAAAGTGCTGAAATTGCTCAAAAATGTACTTACAAAAAATTACATTAAAAAAAATAACTAGAAACAAAAAATTCCATGAACCCCAAACACATATCCAAGGGGAGATTACAAGGCTTAAATTAATTATTATTATTATTATTAATTATTAAAACTCTAATTTTTATGGATTTTGGCCATTGAAAAATTTCACTGTGCCCGAGCAATAAAAAGAAAATTTAGAAGTAAATATATAAAAATCTAAATTCATTTTCCAAAGGTCTTGGTGATTCCATTCACCCAGCTTCTTAAATTTCTCCCCCCATAGCTAAAACTTAGATCCTCGATTGCTTCCAAATACTTGTTCAACGCTAATTCTATACTTTTTAGAATTTTTGAAACGTTTCTACCATCAGGAACAAAATTCAGAAAATAAATCGTAGTTTTTTATTTCGTAACTTTATAGTTTCTGCGTTCAAAAAACGTATCTTAGACAATTTTTTTTTATCTTTTACGACAATTTTTAATTGAATTTAATCGAATGAATTGTGTTTTTAAAAATCATTCTTTATTTTAGGAAAGTGCTTTTGGTGACTTTATTAAATGGCCCGAGTAATAATTCCGCCTGTCCTGTCAGTATGTGGACTCGGAATTTTTGCCATAAAATCTTTTATTTTTTTATGCGTTTTTTAATGTTAACTTAGTGAGACGTTGAATCTTAATCCGGTCTCTATTTGATACTGACGACATGACAAGTTTTCTTTAAAATTTTTTGTATTCCAAAATTGAAGAAAGCGAACTTTGAATATAGTATTAATCATCAACAGAGACTGATGCACCTCAGCCTGTTCCTTATTTTCTGCTAAAAAAATTAATTTTGTTTAACCAAAAAAATATACTTTTGCCCAGTGTACTTGTTACCGAGCAGTTAATGTTTTTTTCTAAACGAAAGCTTAAAAACTCATAGAAAAATTACTTTAAGCTTTTTGTTTATTGTATTATAACACTAAAAAATTGTGCTAGAATATATTAACTATTCATTGTATTTTATTTGTTTCTCAAAAACTAATTAACATAAAAATAACCAACCAGTTATTTAGTAAGTCTACTAGTTTTGGAGCAATAAAATAAATACATAAACAACGTTAAGTGCTTGCTTGCACACAATACTGTGCAAAAATTTAAATTCTTTTAGGTTAAAAATTTTATGTTTTATTTTTAAAAATATTCATAGGTAAAGATTCTAGATTAAATAAACTTGGAAAGTATAGTGAAGTTAAGCATAGTAGATTGTCCGTTAATTTCAAATTTCTTAAATCCAAGTCCCCCTATCCTTACCTTAATACGGTGCCGACCAAAAACGGTTTATCTAAAATGTGTTATATGAATATTTGTCAATATAGTTAAGTAAATTGACTTTGCAAAGATACATTTTAAAATGAAAGACAAAAACTGAGCAGCAGTTTCATTCTTAACTTCAAACTAAGTCCGCGCCGGATTGACATGATTTGCTTACAAACACTTTTTTAATTATTTTCGCTGCCTAGTTCTTCGGATGATTAGTTTTTAACCAAAAAAAGTTTTCAAAATATTTCATTATTTTATTACTTGAAGTGATCTCATTTTTTTCCAATCAATGTGAAAGTATTCAATTTTTTATATAAAATATTTTTTATCTTGTTCACCTTTTTTTTATCGTAGTTCAAGTCTAAGTCAATTAATCAATGCCAAAAGGCATTTCTTTTTACTTGTTCATTTAGTATACAAACCACATTATAATAATAAATTTAAAATTGACGCATGAGAGCTCAAAAAGAAATACAGATACATGCATACATATGTACATTCATTGGAAAAAATGAATGAAAAATATATTAAAATCTCATTATATAAAGAATATAAAAAATGCATGCTTTGAACTATCTTTAAAAAGCTATCTAAAATTCAAGAAGCTACATAAAGCCATTAAGAGGAAATTATTTAAATAACTTCCTTCTAAAAAGGAGACACACACTGTTAAGTTTTTTAGAAGTCTTCTTAGAAACAACTTAATGCTCTTAAACAAAAATTCTTAATCTTCTGGGGCTCTGCGAAACACTTTTGACATCAAATAATTTTACGTCATCAAACTTTTCGCCGGCTTGTCAACTTTTGAACCTTCAAAACCCGGACATAGTGTTGGAAAGACCTTTAAAAACCGGAAAAATTAAGGCAAAATAAAAAAAATACTTCGTTCCTTAACCTCGTCAGATAAACGAGTGTTTTATGTCTGGTTGAGTTTGACAAACGGACAAAGCTTTCAAAAACCAGACTGTCCAGGTGAAAACCGAACAGTTGGCAAGCCTGAAATTAAACTTAAGAACGACGTCAAATGTCTAGCGGTCCTCAGACTACATGAGTTTAAGAACCGCTGCTCTAAAACTAAGTAGTTAAATCAAAACATTTAAGTAAATATATAATAAATTTAATTGTTTTTCTTTTATAATGATATCTATATATATATATGTATATTGCATATGTTTAAAGATTTCTTTGCTTATAGCTATCCATAATAACTACCAAAATCTTTTACCATTTAAATATGGACTTGAGACTTTCTTCATAATAAAAAACTTAAGGTTGTTAGTTGTTGAAATTTAAATAATAAAAACAAAAGAAAATATAAACCATTAATCAACTAAATGATCAACAAATTTCTTTTAATGAGATATTCAATAAAAAGTTTTCAATTAAACGTAAATGGGGCTTAAAAGATTAAAAAATATAATTATTACATTCTGTCATATAAATGACGTTGATATTTTTAAAAAAATTGAAAATGCTGCTTCAATCATATGGATTTTGTCATTCCATACGACGAAAAAAAAAGTACTTAGTTCAACTCAAATTAAAGGCATAAATGTATCAAGCTGAAGTATACACTAAAAAAAGAGAAAACAACGTTACAAATACATAACTTAAGACCAAAATTAAAAGTACTATCATATTAACTACTTATTCGAAAAGCATTTTATTTTATCCTCAATTTAAACAAGTTTGCAACAGTTAAAACCGGTCACCGCCCTTTGAATTTACCAGATTTTGCAGTATACCTACTATGTATCTGCTATAAAAAAAAAATCTGCACACAAAACGTGCCAACAGTACGCCAATATAACAGAGAATTGCAATTTTAAGCCAGTTTTTTACTGACTGCATGCTTGTGCCCCCCTCTCTCATCTACCATGCACATCGCTGCCGCCAAACAGCGCGCTAAGAAACAAACCCATGACATTTAAGCTACGCAACTCCTGCCTTACACCACAGACATAAATGCTCGATTTTCGCTTTCAATATGAACTTATGAGCGGAATTTTCTTGCAAAATGAAAAGAAAAAGTAGAAAAATACAGAAAAAACTGGTTAAAAGATTTTAAAATTACGTAGAGTTATAAATAAAGCTAAAAAAAAAAAAATGAACAGAATCAGTAAAAGCAACGCAACACAGTATACAATTAAAAATAAAATGAAGAAAAAAAGCAGAAAACAGGTTCAGTGACACAATTCAAGTTAGTGTTGCCAGTATATGTGGCAGCATTGGCCAACATCATGGCTATATTGGTCTTGAGGCAACTTAAAGACAGACAGACAAACCTTTCCATATCAGTCATCATATGATGGGCATATGAGTAACTTTTGTATTCCCTCATTTTAACTCTTAACTTTTGACATTTTGTGTTACTTAATTTTATTACAAAATATTTTGTAGTTTTTTTTTATTGTTATCTTATTTTGACAGACTTTTTAATTTATTGCCAAAAAACTATGCATATTAAAATTTTACATATTAATGATATATGCCGCACGTCAAATAGTACTAAAAAATTAATTAACTTTAGGTCTAAATAATATTGTGTTTTGTTTAATTATTGCATTATATGACATTGACCAAAAAAAAAACACGAAAAAAACTTTAAAAATAAGTTCATTAAAGCTAAAGTAATACAGATTGAAAATCCGTGTTGAAAAACTTTTTCTGAAAGTTTAACGATTGCTAACCGCACAAATGATGGTAGTTCAAAATTCAGAATAATTTACAAAAAACGGGTGTATCTCCAAGTTTTAAAAAATCGAACAAAATAATGCTATATTTATTGCCTGAAACCAACTTTTTGCTCCTACTGTGTTTTTTTTTATGCAAAATCTATATATTTGAATATTTTTTTAATGCAATCATGCATATGCATACATATATACATACGTTAAGGTTATTACTAAATTACTTTTAAATCATCGACGTTATGCTAAACTATCTTGCTGTGATTTTTGATAGCATTCGCAAATTATTGCCATATTAAACTGACCGTATTTTAATATGATGCTTAAGCAAGTAGTTGGATCACTAATGCATTTTTTGTTAGTTTTTCTTTGTCTGCTTTTAATAACCTTTAACTAGTTAATGTTTTTTGCTAATAAGCATAGTTCCTAGGATATTCTTGCAGTTCGTTTGACATAAAAAATTGAAGCAAAAATATTAGCAGTTGGTGGTTTTTGTATGTTTCTGCATATTTTTTGACAAATATTACGAAAAACCTGAGCTTAAGTCAAAGTGACTCTATATAATTTTTCTATAACTAGACAGGGAATAACGTAAAGGCACCACTTACCGACCACTTATCAGCACGTCTGTTTGAACCTCCTAAAAGATATATACCATAAATATGATATGTAATTTTACGAAAATTAACCTATTTATTGTGATAGATGTTCAGCGCTGAAAAGATAAGTTAACAATAGTTTAAATTATAGTTTTTATTTCTAAATTTTGTTTTTAAAAAATTGATACAAAAAAAAAAAACACAAAGTGCACCTGATTCCGACCGCTAATGTCGCAATAAGAAAAATAAAAATCACTATATTTATATTTGTTTAAAAGAAAAGGCATTTTACGATTTTGATTCAAATCCTTCAGTTTTTCGTGAACAAAAACATTACCATTATTAGTCAAAATTGCTCATCAATATTGATGTCCAAAATAGTTTGGTTGTGGTCGTTAGTCAAGTTAATGTAAATTTAAATCTTAAATTAATACAGCAATTATGTGTGCAAAAAGGAAAATAACGTAAAAGTTTCGATTCAAATTCTGGCAATTTTAATTGACTTAAACTAGGTCGTATACAGGTTCGCAATCGTAAAATTATGTGCAGATTGAATAATGTAACAAAAATTATACGTTTTCAATGTAACTAAACACAAAAACTATCTTTTTTTTCGAAGTGTAAAATTCCTGTTACCGGACAAGTGGTCGGAATGAGGAACGTAGAAAAATTTTACGTGACCACATTCCGACCGCTTTTAATCACTATAGAAATCTTTTAAATTAATTAAAAAAGTGGTAATTACTTTGTAATTCTGATAAACATATACATATGCATACAATAAAATATTAAAATACTTATAGCTCAGTTTATTTCCGCTGTAAAATCTATAAACTTGCAACTCCTTTTCTATTTTTTTTTTATACTCGCGAAACCATCGAAACGCACCGTTGCGTAGTTTTGACTAAATTAACGAAAAATCTGTTAAAATTTTAAAACGATTTCTTTACAGTTGACTTATCAATATTCAAGGACTGAAATGCGTTCACTTTCGAGATTTTTTTAAAGTGGTCGGATACATGAACCCAGTCGGCGACCGGTGCCGTTGCGTTACTTACCATACTTTCTCAACTTCATAATAAAATTTGTATTTCTTTTACTTTTAAACCAATTCTCCTTTATAACTATAAATATATTCATTCAATTTGAGTTTATTAAATAAAAAGTTACAATAAATTTGCAATGCATTATGTTGATCATTTGGACGAACTATTTTTACAAAAGCACACATTTTTGCATTGTCTATTCTTTAGTTTTATCAAAACTTGAAATCATTATTGTTGCTGATTGATTTCACTTTTGGGTTTATCAATTGTAATACAATAACTATAACAATTTTCTGTAGAAAATCAAAGAAAATTGGACAAAAGACATACAATTATGACGTTTAAATGCAATTGGACTGGTTGGAGATAGTTTAAATAAATTGATCTTACAACCAATTGCAAACAATGTTCAAGGCAAAACCAGACTGTGGGAGAAAAAATGCGGTAAGTGCATCTTGCTGAAGTTGAAACCAGGGAACGTAAACTTATTCAAATTTAAAATGACCTCACATAACAACTTAAGATTTTTAGCGTAAAAAGTTGATTTCAATTTAAAAGTACATACAAAATAAAAATTTTATTTATAAGATATGTTGTTCAACCAAATACTTTCAATTTCATTTGTATTTCCGTTTTGAAAAGCATATCAACATTATTTCACTAATTACTAACATAATTGCGGCATTTTTCAACCATCACACTGCAAGGCATTAAATTTTCTATGCTGAACAAGATATTTACGTTGTTGTACGACATAAAATTTTATCAAAGTAACTGAAAATCAAACAGCAAAAAAATTAAAAAAAAAAATAACAGAAATGTGCAAAAATCATGACTACGCGTTGAACATACACAATTGATAAAATCAAATCTAATTTTATTGACTTGAAGTTGAAAATGAACTCATTGACTTGTTTGATGATGTGCGCTGTGATTGTTATTATTGTTTTTTTATATCTATAAATATTATTTGTAAAAATGCCCAAGAGCAGTGTTTTTTGTATAGGGTAATTCATTTAGAGTCACATTTTTCAACAATAAAAAAATTTCAATTTTATCGGATAATTATTATTATCATACAAAAGAACCATTGTTTACATTTATTTTTTAAAGAAAATTATTTTCAAATGTTGCCAATAACTGCAGCTGACGAACATTGTACATTCTTAAAATTCAATTTTCGACTGTGACTGCAAATGAATGTAGGCAACCTAATGCAATAGAATTGACTAAAAATGATTTCAAATGACCGCAAATGATCAAAAGTAAATGAAAAATGATTTTACTGAGAATGATAAGAAATAACTAAAATTTTTAAAGCACTGTAATTGATAAAAAACCGTTTGATGACTTGATTAATCTTTGTAAAAATAAACTCTGCAAAAAATGCATTGCAAAACTTATAAATTTATATATGATTTTGAAAGAGCAAAGTATTTGTATTACTTTTTTATTTAATATTAAACACTTTGTGAATCATAAATGAAACCACTTTTAATCAATGTGGACTCTTTTTGAATCCAAATCCAAAATGTTTCTCTTCAATTTAAACCCGCGATGGGCAACACAGGCACTTTCAGCCCTCATTTTCCTTTTCGTTAATCAACGCACAAGCAAGCAACCAAAAGTTCGCAGAATTTTAACGCACACAGGCGTTAGCAGCGGCGCTGCATTGTGTTTCGACGAATGTAGCATTTTTTTTTTGTTTATAGTGCAATTTGGTTTTTTTTTGCTGTTGGCGAATTTGGAAATGAAAGCAAAAAAACTTTAAAATTTAGTTTGTTGTTGTTGTTCCCTTTTGCTAGATTTCCGTGCCCACCACTGATTTAAACACTTAGGCTTTGGCGTTAAATCATAATCGTTTATGGTTGAATCAAAATTTAAAGCATAACTCACATTAATAAACGTGACAGCTATTTTAGAGTATATTACATATTTTCTTGACCATTTTCACCTCCTGAGCCGATTTAGTCATTACCGTCTATCTGTTTCCATGTGGAAATCAATATTGAAAAAAACCCAGGCGAGATAATCAAATGAAGTTTGGTACGCTTGGTAGTTACCTACATTTTCAATTAGTTATTTGTATTTCGTTGGATGAAAAAAAAAATTTTAAAAATGCAAATAAACTTCACAAGAATTATTTGGACATTTAGCTCTGAATAAAAATATAGCAAAAGGGCGTGGCACCATCCAATCAAGCAATAACTTCAAAGCGCTATAGTGAAAGAACAAAAAAATACTAGCTTCTTATAGTACGGACAAGCACTAGACAAAAAATTGACAGATTTTGACACGAGGTTACGGCAGTATAAGATATTTAATTTTTGTGCGAAACCAAAGATAACACTCTTACTATAGTGTTTTTTATTTGCCTATGTAGTTGTCAATTTGGCCTATATTTTATGCTTTTAAAATCTTTAACTTTATATTTTCATGCATTAAATTTTTATCACTAGATCTAACGTTGTGCTAGATTAAAAAAAAATCATTATCACATTGAGTTTTTTTTTCTTAATAAAGCGCTCTACGGAGAAAAGCTACTTTTTTTTAAGTACTCTTTTGTTTCACACATGCAAATGTTTTTCTTTAAAATAACAAAACTATTTTAAATTAAAATATTATAAAAAATATAATTTTGCGATTTAAATTTATATTAGCCTGAGACCTTCAGTTTATTAGTTAGTTACGACTAAAAATCTATAAAATTTTGTGAGATAGCAAAGTGAGTGAGAGAGCGGTAGGCAAAAAACATCAATAGGTGCGAGTTCCTCTTCTATTTTCAATTTCAATTTCAATTTTTATTTTTATTTCTTTTATTTGTTTTTATTTTTTTCTATTTTTTTTCCGTATGTGAGTTATTAATAAAAACAACAAAAACTGAGTTGTAGAAAAAAAAAAACAACAAAATATTGAAAGCTAGCACGGCATGAAAATATCAAAAAGAAATAAAGCACAAATGAAAACGAAAAGAGCGAACGTTTCTTTATTTTAAGATAAGACGAAAAAGAATCAAATCAAATAAACACAAGAACTCTAATAGTTTATGCACGCACACAAAAGCAGTTGTGCCCTCCTCACTACACTACACACGCTGCGCTGCTCCAACGCAAATTGTATAGGTCCGTTGTGTCTGACGTAATTTAATGCATTTGTGTTTGTTAGGTTTTTGTGTAGCATTTCTTTGAATATAAAATATTTCTGCACAATTAAAAATCGCATATGCAATGTTATAGCAAATGTGTAAAATTGAATGAAAGTTGAAAAAGATATTAAAAATATTAATATCATGCAATTTTGCATATGTGTATGTAAATACATGTATGTATGTGTGTATGTAGTTGTAGCGGATTTTGCGTCAATATTTCAAATGAAAGAAATCAAAAAAAAAATAGAAAAGATTTTACTTTGCTCTACTGTCGTCAGCCAAGAAGCAAACACCAGCTAGCCAGCGGTTGCTCGATTTGTGATGCTGTGGTTTAAGTTTTTTTTTTTTCGCATTAAAAAATATTTATTTTTGGAGATTTTTGTATATATATTTTTTTCTTTAGTTTTGTTAATTTATGTTTTTCAAACTGTTCCGTCAATTAGTGCTATATTTTGTATATGTTTTCTTTACTTCTTGTGTAGGTTTTTCGATTCTTTTTTTTTCGTTTTGTTGGAAATTAAAAATAAACTCGAACTCGCATGTTTTAAGTAAATTTTTATAGCTTTCAAATATAGTGATTTCTATGTACATAGAAAGTTTCATTCAATTTTCAATATGTAGGCGTTGTACGCAGTGGCGAAATAGACATTGTGTTTTTTTTTTTTTGAAATATCTATATTTCATATGTTCAAGACTATTTAAACTTTTTTTTTAATACAAAGCTTTTTCAAAACATGCTTTCAATAAAATGTAATAAACATTTTATATTGATTGAATGTCATTGAATTAGTTTGTTAAAATTATTCGAAAAATATTGATTTTGGTAGAAATCTGCTTCAATTGATTGAAAGTGTCAGTGATGAAAATGAAAAAGAAATGTATAGTGCATTGATAATTTGATATCAGCCAATAAAATGGAATTTGTTTAATTGTACATATGTATATATTTAAAAGTTGTAGTTAAAAAAAAATTTTTATCTTTAAAAATTTAAAACCCTTAAAAATGCGACCCACACGCTTAGAACAAAACTGTTAATATAAAATATTAGCAACTGATTACTCAATGCTTACTTGTGTAAACAATAAAAATGTAGGAAAAAACTGGAATAAATACGAAAAAAAAACATGAGAAATTAACAAGATGCTGTCAAGTACGAATATTAATAAACTTATCGTGCATACGCGTATTAACAAAAACAAAAAAAAATAGTAACTAAACTCGTAAGTTGCGTTGTAAGCTTGGAATTGAAATGAGACTGAATTGAAGTTGCCATTTCGATATAAAACCATTTGAAACATTGTTTCTTTCATCATAAAAACAAGCTTTCTAAAAAATTTATTGTGATTTAATTTGTTTGAATCTAATTAAAAGAAATAAAAATATGTTTAAAGTCGACAAAAAAAAAAATAAAATTTTTCGCGAAAATTAGGCTAATTGGACGATTTTCAGGTTACCAATGACTGTAATAAAAAAATTAGCTCTTTTTAATGATACCAAATTTACTAAAAAAGTAAATTCTTTTTAATTTTTATTTCATAAAAAAAAAATTGGAAATAATCTTTTATAAACATCGATAAATCTTCAAGAAACGGCACGGATTTCAGAAAAAAAAAATTCAACTTTTTCAAATGCGATAAAATTTTTTTCTCGGCAACTTTCAGTAAATTTAGTTTCTAAAAAAAAATTTTTTTTCGAAATATCTAACATATGAATTTTTGATAATTACTGGATTTCATTCAATCTTCTCATGCTTAAAGTCTATTTCCTCGAGTTGTACGAAGTTAAAAAAAAAATTTTCGCTTTCAACAAATGAAAAATAATAACAACTTCATGTAGCTTTGACATGCTATTTCCCCAGCTAGCTATAATTTTAAAAAATAATATATTGTTCTTTATTATTTTATGTACAAAACCCATTTTACTTAAAAGTGAAGTGTCAATTAGATCGGAAGTTATTAAATATTTTCGAGCGCAAGCCACCCAGCATGCTACACGCGACCTGAGGTGTCGAGGCGCGCACCTATGACTTGTCTTGTCGCACGCTGCGCGTCTATTTCGGAGCTGATTCTCAAACTAGAATTTATGTACGTATGTAGCTGTTCAGTCGTCAGTTTACTGAAAACTACTTACCAGTGTTTTTCAACTCTTGTATGTTATAGTCAAGGACGGAGTTAGAGTGATGGTGCTCCAGGCTATAGTTAAGAGCTATGCTATCTCTTTTGTTGGTTTCGAGCACGTCTTCAAGTCGACCATACCTAGCATGCCTCATATTAACTACTTAAAAGTGAACTAATTTCCATTATTTAGTAAAGTAATGAAAAGTTTTGTATGAAGCTATAAAGTCATTTGCATAATTAAGTTCTCTTCCATGAGGTGGATCTCTTTGTGGCGCCACACATTCGAACCGTAATTTTGATAAAGCAGACTACTCAAAATCGACATTTTTGCTTTTGACGGACCTAATAGAACAAAAAATAATTGGTTTTCATTTAGAAAATTGGTAGAAATGTTTCATTTAGTATTATGAAGTAAAATGCATTAGTTCAAGTAACTTGTCTACCACGTGATCAGTCATAGTTAACTCAAACAGAATTGATCAAATTCTTTTAAAAT
Organism: Meiosimyza platycephala; assembly: GCA_963662105.1. Classification (NCBI taxonomy): domain Eukaryota; kingdom Metazoa; phylum Arthropoda; class Insecta; order Diptera; family Lauxaniidae; genus Meiosimyza; species Meiosimyza platycephala. The sequence goes on along the minus strand of OY759211.1, from coordinate 77,754,320 downwards.
AAATAAAATATACGAGTAACTAAATGAAAAAGACTTAAAGATTTAATTTAATTAACTTTATTAATATCAAATAAAAAATGTGATTATTCTGAGACTTTGAATTATGAAAAATCATAAATTTTTGGCTAAAAATTTTTACACTTTGGGCGAAATTTCAATAATTTCTTTTATCTGAGTTGAGTGCCTTTGTATTTTTTTTGGCTATGTTTGGCTCCCATAAAATCGATTTGTAATAGTTTTAACGATGAAAATAAAAAAATTTAGTTTTTTTTGTTTTCCAATACTTATTTTATATATCTCGATAACAAGATCTGATATAAAACTTTGCGATAATTTTCAAAATCAGTGGCTCAAAAAATCTCTCAAAAATTTCATAGTAGAACTAAGTCTGCGTTATTTTTGGGAGCAGTATAATGAAAAATAACATTTCTGAGTAATAATAAAACAAGGCATTTTTAATCGAAATAAATACTTTTAAAAATCCATTGAAATATCCCAACATTAAAAAAAAAAAATAATAATTGAGAAAAAAAAAAAATTTAAACAAAAAATAAAAGAATTAAAATAAACAAAAAAAAAAAATTAAAAGAAAAAAAAAATTAAAAAAAAAAAAAAAAATTAAAAAAAAAAAAAATTAAAAAAAATTAAAAAAAGGACGCTTTATATACGAATAAAATTTTTTGCTCAACACATAATGGAGCTTTTAACAAAATCGGCTGTTTTTAAAATTTTCTTGTCACCAGTTGATTCTTCACTATGTGTACTAAGTTACACAGGTTAGTTGCTCAAGTTGAGAATTATGTATTTTTGCACTATTCAATACTACGTCGCCGAAAATTGGCACAATTAGCAACTCAGAGTCAATATCAACAACTCGATTGTCAAACCGAAACAATTTTGTTTTTGTAATATACAGATATAAATATATCATACATCTACACAGATAATATTTATTTGTATTGTTATTTTTATCTTATCGTAATTTTTCCACACCATTTTTGATCACAAAAAATGTGTCACTTTTTTCACTTCATTTTTGTTATCATGTTGCTGCCAATGTGCAATGCACAAACTTTAATCTACGTTTCCGAAATGCTTAGAGTACTCACAGTACTCAATGTTTTATTGAAACATTCATTTCAATATTTATCACTCGTCTTTCTGTTTTTTTGCTTTCCTGCTGATAACACGTCCGAGTTAATTTACAAAACTTAAATGTTTTTAATTAGTGGGTTGTTAATCAAATTTGGCAGCACTGGTTTTTATTTTTCTATTTCTTTTTAATTTATTTCTGTCTGCTTTTGAATGTCAACTTCAAAAACTGGTCAATTCCAAAACCAGTAATATTGCGTAAAAGCTGCTATTGATATTGTATTTTATTTCTTTTAGTTGTTATTACTAAACTCTTTTCAACTTGATCTTAATTAAATATTTGCATATAAATTAGACTTAGTTACCAGCTGGCAAAAAAAAAAAAAAAAACAAAAACTTGTCATATGTGTTGAACAACATTTAAATTAGAGAGTGGTATACTTATCTTGACAATATAAGTAGCTTATGAAGAGTTAATCAACTTAACGCTTAACTTTTTTAAACTTTGAGAAGAACTATGCTTGGGAATGAGAATTAAAGAGCTACGTTTTTTTTGAAAGTACATACTTAAATTATTCTGACTCAACAATGAGAACGAAAAGCGAAGTAAGCCTTGAAACTTTATTGCATTTTATTTGCTCATGCTTGGTTCGAATAGCGTGCTTAAAGTTGAATATGATGCTAATTTCGATTTAACTACCAACATTCAAAACTCCGTTAGATGCTTAGGACTTGAACAGAGCGAACTGGTTCTTTTATTTAATAACTTATGGTTGTCAGGAGCTTTTGGATCTTCAGTTCCAGTCAGACCAGTTGCGGGAAGTCCGCTGAGGGTGTAGCGTGTGCAATATGTGCCCTTGAGGGTATCATGGTGGCTGTAGTTGAAATGTTACGTTTAGTGTGGAGTTGCATTTCCTCAAACTTGTGATATTTCCCACCTTCGGTAGAGGTGTTAGATATTCCTCGATCCAAACCAATGGTTAAATTAAAGGTGATATTATCTTTACACATAATTTTATTTGGCAACTGTTTCAAATAGCATTGCTATAAGCCACTTACATGAAATTTGTTGTTGCTAAGAACGTATCTGCTACTCTGCTCATCTGCCACGTCAATTGCTCTGGATCGTGAATACCGATATTATGATTCAAAACAAGCGATTTATACGGAAGCCGGCTTGTTGTCTGCAGAGTGATATCTCGAGTTCGCTTAGAATACGGTTGAGTGTTTTCAGATTTCTTTATGTTTTTTGAAATTTTAATAAGTATTCCTATAAGCCACTAGGTAGGTAGTCTATTCTTTCTATGTATTTAGATTTCAAAACTCATAAAATAATTGCGTCTTTACGGCTGTATTGGCTCTAAGTGTTTTGGGTGGTATGTTGTAATAATCTTTACTTAGTAGAGGCCTGCATGAGTGCACTCGAAACAATCATCATATAAACTTGCGAATGCAATAAGCTTCGAGTGCTTTATTTGCAAGTACAGCACTCACCTCTTCGGCTTGATGTTTCGTTTTCTTTTGATTTGTGTTTTTTTTTGCACAAAAGTTCGATGGACTCACAACGTTGCGAGTGGCTTGATGATCGTTTCGAGTGCACCCATGCAGACCTCTATTGTTTAGCTGAAGTTGTTGAATGGTCATTGTCTTCTCTTTAACTTAAGTTCAAAAAAACCCTCAAAAAATAAAAGAAAAGGGAAGACTACTGTTTCAGAAAAAAATGAAAATTAAAATAATGCTGTATTCGTTTGGGCTGAAGCGCAGAGTACTATCACTCTGCTATAAGGCAAAAAGTTTTCTTTAGTAAGGTCTATTTGAGACACTTCCTCCCGAAATTCTAGCGTATGCGTAGTACGCGATGAATGGGTTTTACGGTAACTACCACCATTCTTATCATCATTTGTATTACTCTATATTTTCCATGTCACATTTAAGTTTTGTAAAACTATAAAACATATTTTGTTGTAGTTAATGTTTAAAAACTAGAGAAAGCCTCAAATTATTTGACTTGTTACACTTGTGTAACACTAAAAACTCCTTTTTAAGTATTCAAAAAATAAAATTTTAAAGATGTTTTACTAATTTACACTTAATGGCAACATCGGGCTACTTGTGCTTAACGTGATAGCTGGCAATTCAGTTACAAAAAAAATTTTTTTTTTTCCGGCAGCATTTAGCATTTTGTAGACTTTCTTAACATTTGTCGACTTTTTCAATAACATGAATCAAAACTTCCAGGAATCATGAAATAAACAAAACTTTCGCTTAAAGCATATGTTTAATTTAGAGTTATATTACTCTAAAAAAATCACCCTTTACATGTAGTACCTACTTGCAATGTCATGGTTTGATTTTGTAACGAAATTATATTCTTCGTTTATTACCTGTGATTAATATGTGTACCACTGTAACAATTGATAATTTTTTGAGTGGTTCTAAAACTTCTTATCGAGTTTTGTTACAGTTGTTTTACACAATCACTGCAAAAATTAACTAAGAAATTGAACTTTCGCATAACTACTCGTATCTAACAAAAACCAAGGCATAACTAAGCAAATATTTTTACTCTTAATAATTTCCTTATCAATTCAATTCGATTTATGCGATAAATTTTGCAATTCTTTGTAGCTTTACTTGTTTGTTAGTCATTTCGAAGAAAATTTCATTATAAAAAAAATTTACTTACATCACGCAGTAAGTAGTAATTTCTTTGAAAATACATTTTAACTGTGCCTTAATGTTTACCTTATAGTTTTTATTTTTCATACAATAGGTATATAAAGATACTTATATATGTATATTTATTACAAGTCATTGCGTTATATTATGTATGTAGGTATGTATTTATTATTTGCACACCACTTTATCATTTCGATATCAAGATATTAGTTATCGGCATATGCGATAACGAATGCTTCAAATATTATTATCAGAGTAACTAGTCATTTAATGGGAATTTGCAGTTGTCAACTAAAAATATATATCCTTAGGGGGGGGTTTTTTTTTGTCGTACATATTTAACCATGAGAACTTTACTGATTATGTCAATATGAAACAAAATTTAATGGCTTTGAAAAGCAAATAGCCCGGAAGCCAGTGTTTGTTATGGTAATGCTAACTATTTTTCAGGCCGCACGCTTTCTTCTCCAGTTGGCCAAGACTATGAAATAAAAAGGAGTTTTTTTTTTCTGGAAGACTTTCACACCATAGAGTTCGGGCTGAGCTTTTAAAACTTTGGCGAAATCTTAGGCGATTATTTTACTTTACGCGGTAATTGTTTTATATAAATCTTGAAACTGATTCGTTTTATTTGGTTTTCTAAAATAATCCACTGATCCTTATTCGTAATTGGTTGGAATTTATGATCTTTTATATTTTGGAAAATTGGCTGTCGACTTATAGAGTTATGTGATACATAGCGACTTTGGAATACCACCAAAAAGTGTTAAGAGATGTACTCTTTAACGCAGGTTCAGCTCGGCCATTTTTCCACTTTACTATCTACCCTCTTAAAGCCAAAGTGTAGAATGATTTTTCCCGAAGTGTTGAAGAAAAAATTGTTTTACAACTTAATTCTCGAATAAACTAAAATTTATTTTCATTTTTTTTTTGTTAAATTAAACTTATTAATTTGAAAATATAAAAAATGTTTTCCCGCATTCGCAGGTTTCTTTAAAATCTTTTTCCTTTTTATAAAAAATTAAATTTTTTTTAAAAAATTCTATTTTAAAAAATGGGTTCTTAGAAATAATTTAATAAGTATTTAATTACGACTACAAGTTATTTACTTAACTATTGAAATTTCATTCAGTGCATTAATGCAATCGATATCTACTAAAATATTAAGTTACATATAAATTTTAATAATATTTATAAGTTTTCAAAACAAATAATTAATCAAATATATACTTGAATTATCGATTTTTTATCGATATTTGTAAATTTTTCTTCTAAATTTTACAGTTTAAATAAAACTAACTATAAAAGTATGTGGTAAGTGATTTTTAAAATTATTAAACTTTAATAAATAAATTGAATATATAGCAGAGAAAAAACCGCTTATGTGCATTTGTCAAAAGCAAATATAATTTTTTTAACCGTAGTTAATTTAAAATAGTTGCTGAAAATTAAATTTACTATGGTAAAAAAATATATATTTGACATTAAATTGCTTTTTGTAATGTGCTGTGCTTGAGTGAAAAGATACTACTTACTACTGAATGCGCAAAAAAAAAAAGAAATATTATATTATGTACTGAGCTATGTACAATGGCATTTTATATAGATAATATAAGAAAATTTAAAAATATAGATTTATGAAAGGTATTCACACCAGAAAGTGTAAATGACGTATAACTCGTAAACCTACGTTACACATATAACATTCAAGCATTGATATATTCGAAATATGACTACAATGCAATAAAATATTCAGCATAACAAATAATATTTATGGCATTTTGTGCTTAATTTAAATATATACAATGTTTAAATGTAAAATATAAGTAGCGCATAGTGTGAATACCTCTCATATTATTTTTAAAATTCTATATTATTTACATAAAATCTTACGCTTTTATCGCATATATATACTAGATACTCTATTCTATTGCATTTCTGTACTACATACTTAACTGCATATATCAACTATAAAATCTATATGTAGTATATACTTAAAAAAAAAAAAAACAAAAAAACTATTTTGTATGTAAGTTATCTTTAATTTTAAGTACAAAACTTGTAGTTGCATTATACATTTGACTCTGTCTTGTTGACTTGGCCCATGCCGTGCATTGCGCTTTCAATGTAATACTACCCATATACTACATACTATTTACATATATGCATAACTACTATACATTTATACTCGAACTATATATGCTCAAAAAAAAAAACAAATACATACTTACATATATATTTAGTGTAAGTAAAAAAATAGCCTAGGTTTAGTTAGCGCCAAAAGCCCTGCAAGTGCATTGCATACATACATACTATATACTGTCTTTATTATATTGCCTGGCTATGCAAAAGCAAAAGCAAAAAAAAAAAACAAATCGTTACATATGCGCGCGTTAAGTGTTCAGCGTTCGCGCACTTCCTCCTTTTACCCCCCTCTTAATGCTGTAATCCTTTTATTTTTCACAGAAAAATTATTATTTATGAAATGCAAAATTTCGTTTATTTTCAATTGACTTTTAGTTGACATGTGGCCTTTATTTTATTATTTGCAATATGCCTACTTTTGAGCTCTTATTTGAACTCTTTTCTTTCTTAAATTGGCTATTATAAATCTAAGTTGTTTTTTGTTCTTCAAAATTTGTCTATTTTTTAATTCTATTGTCAGATAACTACAGTAAAATTCTTAATAAATTTAATGTTAGGCAGGACCTTCATACTTACTGACATTTCTAATCGAAACTAATTTGACTATTCTAGTAGAAGATGTAAAAATAATAAGTTTAAACAAACTCTGAGGCGATATCAATGAGGATACTGCAAAAGCGCGTATCTACGTTGCATTCTTCAAAGTCATTTCCTCCCACTTAATGTTTTTTTGTAAATGATAGTTTAATAATACTGGTGGGCCTGGTTGTGACACGCCGACAAAAAAAATGTTGCTCAGTCACTCGAAAAGTAAGCCACAAGTAGAAAAAGTATGTTAAGACCATATTATCAAAAATTGTACACAAAATTACAGATCATATTATAGAAAATATCTCAGACAAGGCGAAACGATAGATGAACCTAATGAAGACATTATAATACCATAGGCAATGGCAAAGCAGACATCTTAGAGAAAGCCTTAGAACACAAAAAAAGACTGCCACGGAGACCATATTTTATAAAGATATCTCTAAAAATGAAACCCATGATATAGTTTTGGACTGCGAGACATGGAAACGCTTTAGTTTCAAAGACGGACACATTGTTGACGCCATAAGCTACTACAACATAGATGATCCCATTCACGATACCAACGGAGACTTTCAAAATATTGCCTTATTCTGACCTTTTGTGACATCAAAAGTGGCATCAAACGGTTCTAAAAATTATAACGAAATGTGAGCATATTCAAAATCAAAGACTTGTCCAAAGAGTCAAATCAGAGGACGGTAAAAGTTAACCCCAAGAACGATATTAAAGCTGCTATTAGTTATAGGCGATATTAAAGAAGTCAGTCCCTCTTCGGAAATTTTACTACTATTCGAAAATGTGACCTTTCTGTATGCAAATTAAAAAGAAATGGAAATAATATTTTGCGATCTAGTATGTCATTTTTTATGGTCCGTTAACCTGGATCGCAAACTAAACCTTAGACAATTTGGCCTATGGTTAATTTTAGTAAGCACTACTTTTTCACAAAGTTACGGCCAAATCTGCCCAAACCCAATATTCTAAGGGGACGTCCATTAATTACGTGAGGTGTTTTTTTGAAAATTCGGACCCCCGCCTCCCTCCCATTGGTGAGATTTGGTGAGATCTGGCGGGACCCCTCCCCTCCCTCCCGTAAGATTTAAATTATAATTTTTAATGCAAACTTTAAGCATTAAAAAGTTGACGTGAGGTTTTCCTTCTAGCCATTAGGTATTCGTCATTTCTTCAGCTGCAAAGTTGTAGTAGTTTCTCTCAAGGGAAATTTTGAAACTGCTGATTTTACAGCAATTTAAATATTTTATTTCCAAAAAATGTTAATGACAAAAATTGAGTATATCAAAGGGTGTTCTTCTTTTCACTTTTATAGTGAGGTTTTTTCCAATAGGGAATAAAAATTAAAAAATTCGTCAAATCTGACAGCGTTGTTGTCATTTATATTAAGTTAAGTTTTATCTTATGAAAAATTGACTCTACAATAATGTTTGCAAATTGAGAAAATTTACTAAATTCACTTAATTTCTAATTTTCAATTGTGATCCACATGATTTCTTTAAATTGGTCTCCAAGATCGTGTTATTTGACGCCTTTGACTTATTTTCTTTACATCAATTCCTTAACTTATGCAGATAAATCTGTGAACATAAACAGTGGCGTACCGTTCACATCGGGCGCCCGGGGCAAAAAACTTATTTGAAAATTTAAAAATTTTGTATTTTTTTTTTACAAAAATGAGATATATGCCACGACCATTTTGCCGCTTGCCGTTGGTTCGCTACTGAACTTTAACTATCTATTTTTACTGAGATTCCTGACGCTCAAAAAATATCATAAAATTTTCTACCGAATAAAGTCAAAATTCAAAACTACGACACTCAAAAAAAAATACCCTACTTAAGTAAAATAACACAGATCTACAAAAAAGAAAGACCTGCGTTCTGATTTCAGCGCGTTATTCCGATTTAAACCTATTCTTGAAATATCATACACGGCTTGAAAAACCGTATTTGCTTAAATTCGACGAAAAAATTTCTTATAAATCATTTTTAAAAACTTCAAACAAACGATGAAAATAGGGAAATATTAGAAAAATTTTTCTGCCGAAAAATATCAAGGATTTCTTAGTATGTTGACCAAGCTATATCCAACGTTTTCATTCAGAAAATTGTGACTGATCGATAAGTTTGTAAAATAATCTAAAAACTTTATTTTATCATATGAGTACCTAATTAAGATGATTTCATAAAAGGAACTCGACGGTTATAGGTTTATATAAAAAACTGTGGGAATGTACTTTCAGTTTTATAGATAATCAGTGCTTTACTGGAAAACTGTTTACTTTAATATTTCAGTAAAATTATATGCCACAGTATAACATAATATTTTTTATATACTTAGGGAAGTTAATTCAATTGAGTCATTTACATATTATAGGCCCATTGAAAATAGAAAAGGCGCATTTTAAATTATTATTTATTGAAATTTTTTAGATCCCTTCAAAACGTGCGAAATCCCTCTCTGTATGACATTATTAAACATTCGATATTATCTGCTAACAATTCTTAAGCTCTATAAGTTTCTAGAAAAAATCTCTTATACACTTAATTACAAATAAAAAAAAAAATACAAAAATCTACCTAACTTTGTGCAAAAGTTTAACTCTTTTTACTTTTCTTTTATTTCATTTCAGATCTAAATAAAAAATATTTGAATAAAAATTAAATCAGTGTATGCCAACGCTTTGTCTCTATCGATCCCATCCTTCCCAAAAAAATAAAAAAATAAATAAATAAATAAAAAATAATATATCAAGCTAAGCTAAAGTTTTAATTGAAAACAGCAAAAAGTAAAACAAAAAAAGAAAAGAAAACTTAAAGCTTAATTTTTCATCCCAGCTTCAGCCATTAAAAAATAAAAAAAAAACTTGATATATTGGCAAAATATCTAAAAATACCAAATACGCTAAAAAAGTATAAAAAAATAGTTATTTATTTTAGCCTTTTACCCGCCGCTGCTAAGAACAAACAAATCAAGTAGTTAATTTATGCGCCTTGCCAAACATGTGCTAATATTATTTTTCCCGTAAAATAAACGCAAAAGGTGTAAAGGTGAACTTGCTAAAATAGTGCTATTTATTAGAACGATATATAAATACTTATTAACATATTAAAATCAGCCGGATATTTGAACTTGGCAATATTCGATTTTTATTGCAAATATCATTTCGCTAAGCTTGAATAGAGAGTTAGTGGAGACGCTACAAAATTGGGAAAACAACAACAACGAATTCTAGTCGATATTGATTTTTGCCATATACTTAGAGCAACACACACAATAAAACGCAAAGAGAAATTTTACTTTGCAAAAGCAAAAATTAATAAATTAAAATTTTCGTAAAAATCTAAGTAAACTCTGATTATCGCTGTCAAACGGCAAATGTCAACAACAAAAAGTAAAGCAAACATTTTACAACAAAACAACAACAGAAGACTTTCTCAAAAAAGGTTTAACGTATTGCATTAGAATAAGGAAAAATTTCAACAAAAAACTACAACAACAACAACAACAACGATTTCAACAAGAAAAACAACAACAACAACCAGTGCATAGTATTGTGATAAATAAACTTTTGAAAAACTTAAAGTTTTGATAAAATTATCAAAACAAACAAAACTTTATAGTGCGCCACTCCCACTTGCCTCCCCGTGTCCCCCTCTAGCAGTTAACTGCGGACTGAGATCTTACTTCAAAAATTATACAAGTCAAAGGAAAACCAACACAACAATTATGGCCGCTATGGTAAATGTCAATACTCTACTGAATGCCAAGGACTCGCGTTGGCTTCAGCTTGAGGTATGTCGTGAATTTCAAAGGAATAAATGTTCCCGCCAGGATACTGAATGTAAATTTGCGCATCCGCCTGCTAATGTTGAGGTGCAAAATGGAAAGGTGACCGCTTGTTATGACAGCATTAAGGTTAGTATTTTGCAAAATTATCATAGTATGCGTATCTCTAAAGTATTGGTAGTGTATTTCTACGAAAAAAAGCTCCCCCTCTCTATATTTTGAAACCTGAAAAACGCGTCCATCAATATTTAAGTTTTATTTTACGATTTATTTACATATATGCACCGCATTTCTTTATCTTTAGAGCTTTCAACTTACATATGATCGTACATTTTATTAAAGCACATATACACATATGCCTTCTTAACATACATACATTTAAGCTTTATTAACTATTTATGCTGCTTTTGTAAGAGCTTTAAGCTTTTCACGCTGAAAGCTTTAGCTACTCTGCTCTTTGTTTAGGTACTACATTATAAGATTTATACAATACGTAGCTGCAGTGCCTTGTGAAGCTTGTAAGCTTATGAAAGCTTTAAAGCTTTGAAGAAAATTTTAAACGTATTGGCTTAAACAGGCTTATGCAGCTTTTAAATTGACTTAAAACTGTTCAAAAGGATTCATAATTGGTAAGGACATAATTGGTAAGAAACTTTGGACTTGAAATCTTAATTTTTTCTTAAGAGACTTCAAACGTTTTAAGAGTTTTTATCTTACCTTAAAAGTTTATTAAACTTGGCAGAATGTCAGTATTCTATATCGACGGTCTCTACGTACATTAATCGTGCTAAGTAACAAGAAGTGCTAAGTGATCCAATTATTGATTTAAACTGAGCAGCAAATGTTTACTCACTTAGTACGATAAACTTAGTGACCGTCTGTTGATATACTATGACGTTTCACATTTGATGGAGAAAAAAAGTTGCTAATTAAACAAGATGAGAACAGAAAAGTTCCAAAAAGTTTATCCTTAAACTTTCTTGAAACTCTCTTTGAGAGCTAAAGAAGAAGATATTAATTATTTGAAAATTATAAAGCCGTGATCGCTATTATTATTTTCAAATATTTAACTTAAAAGGTCACAATGAAGGAAAAACTCAAATGTGAGTTCAGGTTTACAGATGAGTTTCTTTTGACATGACACGAAGAAATATAACTTGGTTTTGTTTTTTGTGATTTTTATTTTAAAAATCAATCATTATTTTCGATTATTTTAATTTTTTCCAATCAAAAATAATCGTTTTATTGAACTTTATTGATTTCTATATAAAATAATCGTTGGAGTTTTATTGTTGTTGATCCAAAATTTATATTTGATTTATTCGATTCAAAACAACAATTATTTTTTGTTGTTATTTTTTGATCCAAAATTTGAGACTTTTATTCTTTAAATATTCTTTTATTCGATGTACAGGGTGCGTCATCATTTAAGTAGGTATGTAAGTATTTAATAACTTAAAAAAAAACGATTTCTATATATGAAATATTTTAATTTCAATTTGGTTCATTGCAATTTATTTAGACTAGTTTTTGAATACAACAACAACCAAGTGGCCACCTTTATTGGCCAAAACAAAATGTATCTTTTATTGCTGCATAAAGCGATAATTTCAGCATAATGTTTCTCTTGAGCTCGTTAATGGTCTGAGGCTTCCAGGTGTACATTTTGCTATTCAATTAATAATCCCACAAATCGAAGGCCGGAGGTTTCAAATCTGGAAATCTGGATGGCCAGTTCATGTTGCCTCTTTTTAACATCAGACGTCCAGCGAATGTTTGGCCGTATTCCAAGCGACATGAACGGCCGATCGGCAAGATTCTTTGTGTTACTTAATTGCACTTTATACGGAAACAAATGCAAATCATCCATAAAAATGCGCCGCAAAGTGGTTCCACTGGGCAACACTCTTTCTGACCGCTTCAATCAGTTCATTGAAACATCTTGGTCGTTGATAAACAGCATGTTGACGATCTCCCACTGCCCCCCGTGCTCAAAAAGAAAATTCAACATTAAACGACGAATAGTGTGGCCTGTTGGTCACGATATTTTCGGCGATATACACGTGAAGTTTGCACATCAACAATGACTATTTTCAATGTATAGCGTCACTATTTCGGTGCGTTGTTTCGGTGTGTAGCGATTCATAGTTAATATTGTATTGAATTGATCTTTCAAGAACATGTCTAATCAAGTCAATCGTTTGACAAATGTCAAAATTATTCAATGTTTACAGACCAACATAAAAGATGGCGCACCCATTACATACATAATTCGATACTCTGCTGCTATTTTAGTGTTTTTTTGATACCCTTTGATTATCTCCAATGCAATTTGTTATATTTGAACTTATTCGTAATTATCGAATTTATCAAATATTTCGATTTTCTTTGATATATGTATTAGGACTATGTATAACTTTTCCGATAAATTTCAAATTTATCAATGTTTTTCGTCAGCTTTCTTGAATTTATTATCGATATATTTAATGGTTTTTGATTGGTAGAGATTTTTTGTTATTATTTGATAAAATTTGTCTTATATCGATAAAAATCGACAAAAGACGAAAAATATTGAAAAAATTAAAAATACGAAATATGTGTATCGATAAAAATCGAAATGTCAGAAATTGTTGGAAACTACCAGAAAATAACGAAATATATCGCAAAAGTCGAAAACTATCGAAAATATCGCAACTTATTAGAAAGCCAAGGAAAAAGTCGAAAATATTTGAAAAACAATGAAAAAATCGAATTTTATTAAAAAATATCGAATTTTAGCGAAAAATTTTATAGAAGTTAACATCGAATAAGTCGAAAAATATTGAAAAAGTGCGGCTCAGTATGGGTCATCGAAAAAATAACAATCCAAAATGACGGGTATCTATTATTTTAAAATAGAAACCTCCAACATTACGTCAATTTTTCATCTAAAAATATTAAAATCCAAAATTGATCTTATTTTTGCCCTAAAAAATAATCGATATTTTGGATCACAAAAAAATTAAAAATCCATAAAAACGTATATTTTGAATCGAAATAAATAAATATACATTTATAACATTATAAGGGGCCGCTCAAATATTACGTAACGCAATTTTTGAAAATTTTTACCCCCCCTCTTCTTAAACGTTACGGTATCACCCAAGTGACCATGTTTACCTAAAAGTCACAATTATGTTTCGCAAAGTACAGGAAATTCATGTTAGTCGCTTTTGCGATAATAATAAATAAAACAAGAGATTTTTATCTTGCAGCGTAACGCCTTGTTCGAACCCCTCCCCCCTACGTAATACTTGAACGGCCCCTAAGCAGTGATTTCATTAAAAATCAAAATCGGGCCCCTGTATAAAATTTTCGCCAAAATATTTTTTGTGTGACTATTAATTAATTCGCTACACAAGAAAGAAAAGTACTTCAAGAGTTTTGATAAATAAACATTATGCTTTGGGTGCCTTAAGGGCGCAGGGGCAGTCATGGCCGTGAATATTAGAGCATTTTTAATAAGTTTTTTTTTGGTATTAATTAAATTTATTTAATAAAAGTGGTAATATGGCATCATTACATTATGTTTCAACTTGACTTGACGAAAGTTTAAAAAAAAATATTAAAAATAAAAAAAGTTGTAGCTGGCTGTGTTGGACCCTGTCCCACACAGAGTGTCTTGCGGTGACCATCACAAATCCTTGGAAAATTATCGGAAATCAATCGGATAAGAAAAATTAGTTATTTAAATAAATAATCTGGTACCTGATCGATGGTTTCAACAAAATGGGGGCCTCAGGAGTATTTACCTTCAGATTTTTGGTAAAAAACCAACAGTTAATTGTTCACAAAAAATCAATTTAAAAAAAAATCCTTCGATCAGGCACTAGCTAACATAGTTTTGAGAAAAACGGCGAGAAACACATGAATTTCCTTTACTGTTATTACCAAGAGCCATTTGGAAATTGCCGAATAATTCCATAGGTAATTGTCAGATTGACTTCAAATTTTCAGGATATATTTTAAGATATTATTCTTTAAGAAAATGTAAAAAAAAAATTCGATTTCTCAAAAATCATGATTGCCCCTGTCCCCTTAACAAAATCGAAAAGCAAAAATTGTATTCACTACGTGAATTTAAATGGTATTTTTATTCTGTATGGTCGAATCAAACTTTTTCTATCAAACTAGGCGAATGCACTATAAAAGAAGATAAAACGCATACAATGTAATTGTTAAAAAATTAAGATCACATGAATGTCCAAAATCGGCACAACAGCTCTGATGTAAATATTCCAAAAAATTACTTTTTTGCTCCTCAGTTATGTCACAAATGTACTTTCTAATGGTAGACATTTCAATGTACCTAAACAGCGCCCCATACTTCAACTTGTCTAACATGCTTATCTTCATTTCTTGAATATAGTTAATAAAGAAATCGAAGGAACGCTAAGATAAAATCTAATTTTGTTTGCGATAGAAAGATTCTTTTGATTCCGATGCCTCGAGCCAAATATTTGAATAAATATATAAGAGTTCAATGACTTTAAACTTAATCGTCCAAATCACACTTCAAATTACTGCTATCGCTAATCAGTTAAAATTTCTATAGAAATTTGATCAATATATTTTTGTAAAAACTTAGAATCTAGACAATATTATTATTGCGCTCCTGCGTGAAAAAAAAATAGTTGAAAATAAGGCCAAAATATTACGCCATAAGCACGAGCATTTTCTTTTAAAAAAAAAACAACCTCAGTTTAGTAAAGGTATTATTATAAAATAAATGTTGCACTCAATACTACATGCACACATGCAAATATACAAATTTTTAATAGTATAGGGAAAGTTTTTTGCTTTTAACTGAAAGTAGCTTAAAAGCTGTCAAAGAAAATAATGGTTCATTAAAAATAACTGATAGTATGATAGAGTGCTAATGATAGTAAATGAAGCTAAAAAGTTTCTATGGAATAAATTTAAACCAATGTCATGTGTTCGTTCGCATCTAAGTGAACAAAGAAAATCAGTTTATTAAGATGTATGAGCCATTTTAACAAAATATGACGTAAATGTATGAACTTGAATACAAAAATACAGTAAAAGTTATTACCAATAAGCAATGATTGGCTATATAATTGAAACTTCAATATCCTTATAACAAGTGGAAATGTACATAAATTAATTCTCCTTACCACAAAAGATTAGTGTTAGTTAAGTGGAAGTTAAATTCAAACATTTGGACATAATGCAAATATGTGAATGTAAGAGTGAGCTCAACTGTTTCATTATGACCAAGAATCTATTAAGTCATAAAATCTTATATACTTTCATTGATTAAATTTTGTAAAGTGAAGAAAATTATATGAATTTTGATTCTGACCAAAAACATAGTATGTAATTCAATTTAAATCACTTGAATAATTGCATTTTTAATGAACAAAACTTGAAATTACAATAACATCATCATGCACTCCACCAACCCCACTACAACTTTTAAGTTGTGGCAATTTATTTAGTTATATAAAATATTCAACTAAGAAAGCAATTTAATTTATTGCTGTTCCCAAAAGTATGCAATGACTTACTGCTTCTAGTTATACTCATTAAATGAATTGACCCCTTCTATTGTATAGTACTGTATAGTAGAACTGTCAACATGAAGATGACATTCCAATTATTTTTAATTATAATTGCACACTCAATCACTTTCAAATTCAATTTACCGCAAGGAGCGAAAAATCAATACATGCGAATATTATGAGCACATAAAATACATGCAAACAAACACAAATACACAAAATGAAAGAAACCAAATTCAAGTTGAATATCGATGGTAGTAGATGTTGATGATGATGATGAAGACCAAAGACCAAGACCAAAAAGGAGCTAAGTGCATATAAAAAATAAAAGCAAAAACAACAATAACAGCAGTAATAATAATAATAAAAAAAAAAAAATCATAAATATAACAACCATCAAGCAATTTACATAAATAGAAATATCGACAACAACGATAAAAAAGCTGATGAGAATCATCATGAAATCGGAAAATTTCTACCAAAGAAATTGAAAAATACTAAATAAGAATTTTCTTCACGAATAGTAAAAATAAATTGCAAATTGTACATAGTTGAAAGAAAATTGAACAAAAAAAAAACCGAATTTAAATAAACAAAAATCAAAAATATGAAAACAAAAACTTTGCGAATAAACCAAGGAAATTGAGTTGAACTTAATAAAATGTTGTATTTCAAGCACCATTAGTTGAGTATGCAAAAGCTCTTGAGTTTGTGCTTTGTAGAGGTATTTCTTTTTTTTTCTTCGTTATGAAATATTTGCGATAAAATTTAGAATTTTCAAAATATGATTACTTTTATGGATATAACTAAATAAGATTCGTTGTTAAAATCGAACTCTAAATAAAATTTTTTGAAGCTTTCGAACTTCATATATCCCACGCAAGTTAAGCGGCTAACCGATATAATTTTATCAAAACTTACAAATAATCGAAGATTGAATGACCTTTGAAAAGTTTCGTATAGTTCAAAAAAAATTTTCCACAACTACTGTTGAAATGTTTTAAAAATTTCGGATAGTTAGAGTAGAATCTGTCTGTCTGTTTAAACTGTCGAACATTTTCTCTGTAACTATCCGGCCCTTGCCAGAAACAGGCTCAGAAATCTAGGACAAACCTTCTTTAACAACCTCAGCGATTTAGCCGAAAATGACATCAGATCGCTGCTTAAATACCTGAACAGGACTAACTGGATATAGCTTTAACTGCTGCTTAGGCTATATAGATTCTTTTGACAACCCCCTTTACCGGAATGAATGTGACTAAATATATTATAGTTTTATAACAGAGCAACTATTCAAGTCAACGTATAAGAGATCACGTATAAGAGATCAAATGATCCAACACATTGAATCCTACTGATAATTTTTTTTTCATAAGACATTTTGCAAAAAGAAATACCTTGTCGGTCACATGTGTAGTAGTACTAATATGCCTCCCAATGCCTTATAGTCTAAGAGCTGGCAGCCACTTTGAGCAACATACTCGCACAAGGCTAAAATTGTGTGTATAGTAAAATAAGAAAATATACATCTGGCAGTATTGGCGCGGTCGCGAAAGTACACCCTAAAATTTTCGAAGGTTCACCCTAAAATTTTCAAAAATTTTGTGAAAGAATATTATAGCATATTAAATTGTCTTTCATATGACATCTATATTTTGGAAATCCCTTCAGCCGTTCTTCAGTTATAATGATTTTTTCAAAAATATTTTGCATTTGGAAACGTTTAAGGTGTATCTTCGCGATCGCGCCAATTCTGCCAGATATTGATTTTCTTATCTTACTACTACTCAATTACATATACACAAAATTTTAGTTGTGCGTGTATGTTTTTTTATGAATAGTTTGCATTTTGAAAATTTTAGGGTGTACATTCGTGACCGCGCCAATGCTGCCAGATTAAAGTTAAAGATAAACTGCGGGGGTCTATTCAAAAGGAATTTTTCAATCTTTTCGCTTACTTTACTCAGTTAGAGTTGAAGAAGCAGAAGTCTTTGCTATTTCAGAAGCCTGCAGATCTAGCGTAGCTTTCATACGAAACGTTTTTTACAGCCACTCGGTCTTATGACCCCCATTTTATATAAAGTAGGACGATGTTGTACTTCACAGAGCTCCCTGTTGAGCTTACGTGATAAACGCAACCGAACCTTTCTTTATGGAAAGTTAGGATACGTCCATTAATTACGAGAGTTAAAATAGAAGGGCAAGGGGTCCGGAAAAATCTAACCAAATCTCACCAAGAGGGGGAGGGGGTCAAGGAAAACGTCACGTCAACTTTTTAGCGCATAGAATTTACATTAAAAATTATAATTTAAATCTCACGAGAGGGAGGAGAGGGATCCCGCCAGATCTCATCAAATCTCACAAATTGGAGGGGGGCGGGGGTCCGAATTATTATTATTATTAATGGACTTTCTGTTTAGTTAAAAATGAGCGCAATAATAGTTAGCAACATATATTTTATCTGACCCTTGACCATGAGTACCTCTCAAAACGTCAGTTCTATGTTAAACAGCGCTACAAAAATTCATTAATTATTCTTGCGCACGTTAGTTTTCTATAGCCGGCTCTTGGATTAATATCGATTTGTACGGATTTCCTACAGGACTTAAAATCCTACAGTAAAAGCAAATTTTCTCTGGCAAAAACAGTTTACATTATAAAATTTGTGTTTCTTAATTTAGCCACAAAATATTTCCTACTTTACTAATTTATTTAATTGTTGAAAGCTTTTTAACAAATTTGCTTAATAAATTATGAAAAATATTAAAAAAAAAAATTAAAAAAATAGGAAAAAAATAATGGACAAAAAAAAAATTAAGAAAAATATTAGAAAAAATAAACAAATAGAAAAAACCAATATAAATAAAAAAAAATTTTATGTTTAAGCAAAGCGCCATTTAATTTGGCAGAAAATTTTACAAATTGCTATTAGCAGTGAATTTTGTTAAGTGTAAATATTTTGAAAAAAAATGTTCCCAAAAACCTTACAAATACTTTCTCAGAAATCTTCTAGTACATATTTAAAGAGCTGTAGCTTTTTTGAAATTTAAATTTTGAGCTGAAATTTAAGGTGCGATATGTCTTGTTTCACAGAAAAAAAAAAAATATTTAATTATAAATAAATTTGAAATAAATGGTTTTAACCTCATTTCCATTATATCACGTTGTCATTCGTCTAATCGTATGTTGTTTTTTTTTTTGCGGACAGTGAATTGGAGGTGACCTTTTTACGCCAAACGATTTGTAACATTTAAAGCACGAGTTCAGTATATCACATGTGACAAAGAGATAAATATTTTTCAATCAAAATATATTATTAAATATATATAGTTTTTGACGTTACATATAAGAACTATTTATGCCATTTCCCAGTTGATTTTGTTACTTAACTTCTCATTTTTTTCTATTCCCTCACTATAAAACAATTTGAAAATTTTGACTTTACGTCACAATTTATGAATTTGAAGTTTGTCAAAAGCAACAACAACAAACGACAAGAAATAATAAATGAGCTACAAGCGCCTATTTATTTTTGCAAACCCCTTTCCCTTTATTTTGTTTTTCAAAAGCGCCTCTAAGAGTATGGTACCATTTATCCACTACCGCTTGCGTGCGTCACTCACAACAGTTGGAATTGGATTTTTGCCAAAAAATTTATTATTTTTTTTTTTTTTTGTTGCAGAAAAACTTTTGATTTTTGTGCCGTCTGTTGAAAAATTTAATTTGCCAGTAAAAACTTTAATTTTTTTAGCTTTTATTTTAATTAAAAAAAAAATAATCATAATATTTCTAGTTTTGGCTTAAATTGTATACATTTTGTTGCTGAGTTTTAGAAGAAATGCAGCAGCAGCAAATGTGCTATGCAGCTCAAGGTGTTTGTAGCAATTTAATGAAAAAAGTGTTAAAAGAATGTGAGTTATTTGAGCACACTTTGTGCAAGGTAGCAAGAGCAAAAAAGGATTTCTTTTCAGAGTTTTATTTAAAAAAAAAAAAATTGGTTTTCTTTAAATAAATTTCTGAAAATTTTCTAAAATACAAAAACAAATACTTGATACCTTTGAGTCACTTTCATCAAAAGTAATTTAAGCACTTATTGCATTTACAAGCTAAATCTGCTATACATCGCCGTCCAACCACGTTTTAACCACATAATTTTTATTTAAAACCATAAAAAATCGCTTAGCTTAAACTGCCTTACCTTCGTGCAAAAAACATAGAAAAGTTGCTACTTTCATTCAACGCCCACAAAATAATTGCATTATTCTTTTAATTAACTATGCAACAGCACTAGTAGTAGTAGCAGCAGCAGCAAGCAGTAAGCACTTTAGTGCTTTACTCCTTTTTTGCTGCTCCTTTTTTCCCACTTACTTTTTTAGTTTCTCATAACAGCAACAAAAACATTATTTGCCACTTTTTCACTTAGTTTTTTTTTTGATCGTCGCTACTTTACTGCTGTTTTATTTTAAAACTCTTCATTTACTTTATTTGCATTGTTTAAACAATAAAAAAAGGAAGCGAAACTGCCCTGTATTCGCAACCAGCAGCAGAATCTAAGAGTGTCCCTTCTGGCAGTTGTGTTGTTTTTTGCTCTGCTTGAGTTGAGAAGTACAGTATTCGTTCTTTGTTACAATTGCTTTAAGGTGGCACCACTACGTTCAAAGTACTGGCAATGAGGCATATAATAGGCGTCTTTTTGACACGTACTGTGGGCAATATTCATTGAAATTTCATAAAACAATCGACAAATTTTAATATCAATACATTAACATATCGATCTATTTAATTAACGATACATTAAGTATCGGTATTTATGCATCAAAAAACAAAAGTTCTAAGTGATCACAAATTGGCCCTACAGATCATATTTCATTGAATTATGATTTTTTCTAGAGTCATATTTCTGTCAGTACTAAAATCAAAAATGTGAAATTTTTTTTTCAAAATAGTCTCTACGACGAGTAGCATTAGCCAACTATTTAAAAAAAAAAAAAATTTATTTTTAAATAACAAAATATATAATTTTGAATTATTTTTTAATTTTATCTTTATAAAGACACAAAATCTGAATGAAATTATAGGTGGACGGAATTAGGTATGTCAGTGGACGGATTTAGGAAACTTGAAATTTTTGTGGACGGAATTAGGAAAAAAGAAATTTTAAATTTTGTGTCATATTTTTCTTCGTAAAAAAATAATTGTTTATTTATAAAAATATTTTTTACTTTATTCAATAAGGGAAAATTCGATGCTTGTACCCAGTAAAACGAAACTGTCATCCAGTTGAAAATACAAAATAAATTAGATGAAAAAAATAATGTAATGCAGTGGCAAATCCACGAGAAGCACACAAGTGATAATGGTATTTTCTCACTAACTATCAACTTCAAAATGCAAATTTGAATTTGTTTCTTTTGAAATCCAATTAATTCGAAACTTTCCGGTTTGATTTTATAGTCTTCTCTTAAAAAACCCAACTATGAAAAAATTAATATAAAATTCATTAAGCAGACGTTTGGTTAAAAAATCTATATACTGTTCCCACAGTGTATAATTCAAAATCATGAACTGGTGGCTTCAAGTGACTCAAACTGACACGATATGACTATATATTTCAGTAATTTTTATATAATTAGCATATCACTAGCTATTCATAGTAATTTTTGAACCGGGTTTAAATTTGCCGATAAAAATTTTGCCTGTGTCTAGCATATATTAAAATGATGTTGCGAATTTTAGATCTGAGCTAAATAAATGAACAAAAAAGTACAAAAAAGTTATGAATTCATCTTTACTTCTTACGCTTCTTGGCACATACATATCATTTATACACTCAGGGAAAAATGTTATTGTACATTTCAAGATATTACTTCTGTCGCACAAGTTTTTAAGTTTAAAATCGTTGATTTTTTCCCTGAGTGCACTGATGACAATTTTTTCAATATAGATCCAAGCATTTCCAAGTTAAACAAGTATGCAATAACCTTCCTTAGCACAAATATGTTATTTTAAAAAAGAAATTATTAATATCGATTCAGTATATTTTGCGCCAAAGCGTTACAAGCCAATTCCATATAACTAAGCAATTTTATTTAAGTAGTTTCGATAAAAATATGCAAGATTTTGCTGAATTTTTCTAATGAGCACGACTCTAATTGCATCAGAAGATTCACTGTTTAATTTCACATTAGTGTTTTTTTACAATTATATTTATTCTACTCTCTTATTTTTTTTTTCTAAAAACCAGCACAACTTAAGCACACACAATTAATTTAAAACTGAAGCTATAGGATGTGGTCACACTAAAGAGCTGCTGCGCTTCTTTTCTGTTTGTTCACTTTCAGATACCAATTGCTTTCAGTAAGCAATAGTTAGCGTTTTTAAATTTTTTTGCAATTATTTTCCTTTTATTTTCCGTTTTTTGCACTTTCTGTAATTTTATTTCTTAATAAATTTTTGTGTCAACGCAATTTTACGCGTCTCTTACTTGCATACGCTTTAGCGCCATTTCTACCTTGTTCATAACTACACTCTGAAAAGTAAAGGAGTCGAAAAAGTGCATAACGTTGACGGAACAGCATTAAAAGAGAAAAACCTTGTGGGCACTTGAGTTCTTTCCACATTATTACTTACTATTATTTTATTGTTTAATTTCATTTTGTACACTTTTTTTTATTAAATTTATTTTCTTATGCTCACTTGAGTAGTGGCACACGAAAGTAATGAAAAAGGATAAAAAACATAAAAAGGTGGCAACACTGCACGCATTGTATTGCCACACCGGCAGCTTTTTCCTGTTAATTCTTTTAGTTTGTTTGTGTTTTGTTGCTAGTACGCTGTTGCTGTTGCCTTGGTCCATTGTTGCGTTAATAAACAATTAGAACAACACGTTGCTGCGGTTTAACGCGATCCTTTGTTATCCTTAGTTTGAGTGAAAAATTCACGGTATAAAACTTTTGTTACACTTTATAGCGCTGTGTGTGTGTTCGAGAAATAATGTAGTAAAGTTGAAAACGTTCAGTTTTACTTAATAAATTTGCAGCGACTATTGTTTTAGTTCGAGTCGGAAACCTTAATAATTGAAATTTAAAGATTGCGTAGCTGCATTAAAATTCTTGAACGGTTTGGTGCATTAGCAGCGAATTAAAGTAAAATGGATTTTGTTAGTTTTTACACGTGAAAAATATACATAAGTTTCCTTATAAGAGAAGCCTAAGGACTTTCATCTTCGCTTTCTAAGATTTTCAATGGCAGTATGTTGAAAAATTGTATATTTTTTTTCAACAATTCCAAAAATTTAATACCTGAAGAAAAAAATTGAAAAGTGAAAAATGGTAGAATATTTTTTTTTTAAATGTAACGTTGACATATGAAAAAGTCAAAAATGAAATTCGACCATTACCGCGTGTAATATCACTAGTTGCAAAATAAGGTTTTACGGCTACTTTTAAAGACATTTTAAAGTCAAGTAGAAAGGCAAAATATAACGTTTATATATTTTGTATAGGGGCTTATAAATGGTATTAAGCGAATTATGTATAAATTAATATTCCTCTCTATGTTGTCTCTGAAGAGACTCGGTAAAGTATCCTTCTGAGGTCTTTAAAAGACACCTTACGAAGTCTTTACAAAGAGTTGCATAAAAGTGTCTTGCTTAGTGACTAAAGATGCATCAAGCAGTGCAATTTTAAGGGTGCATAGGCAGCCTTGAACTGCCACTGGTTACTCTTCAGACCAATTTCGGCAATTCTGTTTGTTGTCGTACAAAAGTGAGCTTCGTCGCTGAAAAAATTTTTTCGATAAAAACACATTTCTCACAGAGCACGAAATTCGATAATAAAATTCAATGATTTGCAAGCACTGCTCGTTTGTTAGTCTATTCATGGTGAAATGGCAAACCGTACTGAGCATTTTTGGCGTTATGTTACGAAAATTACGCGTGAGGTGTCAAAAAATTTACACTGAAAAAACAAATCACAAAAAAAAATTATCCGATATAAAAGAATTTATGTGTAAATTATAGATCTTTATTATATATAATTTTATGTTATTATTGAATTTAAATTTTGTTTACATTTTGTGCTCTAGAATCGAACCTATGTCCCAACAATCCATAGCCCTACGCGCTTACCACTAGGATATCTGTTATTATTATATTGTATAATACGATAAAGACGATTTATACTACTGTCACATTTGTCTTGGTAAAGCGCCTTAAAAAGAGAAGAAATGGACATTAATGGCACATGTTCTCTTAAGTGACTTTAATATCTACTGTATAAAGAAACAAACGAAACATGCCGCCTCATGTTTTTTTAATCATTTTATTATGTAGGCATAGTATAAAGACACATACGAAACATTCCAACTAATGTCTTTATAAACACTTTATTATGTACAGTATGAAGACATTAAGTGGTAAGTTTCAAATCAATATTTAAATTTTAGTCAAACTACAAATTTTTTAGTTGTTTCTGAGTGTTTGCGTAAATATTTTTTAAGGAAATAATATTCAAATTTATTACTTTTATTTTGCCGTTTATACTTTGGGTTTTTTTTCCTTTTCGTTCTTGAAAAAATTTTAAAGTTTTTATTAGCCTCATTTTTTCTAGTTGTTGTTTCAGAAAAGAAAGTAGTAATTTTTTTGTGTTTTTTGATTGTCATCGTCCGCTATTTTTCAAAATTTTTTGAGTTTATTCTGACCAAAACGTAAACGCGATATTCTGCAAAGAAATTTTTTTTAAATACTTAAGTGTTAAAATTAATTTGAGTTTTAATTTTAGTCAAGATATCGCCAAGCTTATTGTTTTTTTTTTTTTCTTTTTTTAAGTTAAAGTCATTGAAACTTGAATACAAAATTTTTGCATAAGAAAGAAAAACAATAAAATTTGTCATTTCAATAAAAAGAGAGCAAATGTTTGCAAAATACAAAAGATATAAAAGAATATTTGCATATTAAAAAGAAGCGCCTTGAACTAAAAAAAGAATGTCCTTCGCTTTGTCCTGTCAAGTTAAAACGCACGCATACGCTTGGTTGGCGCTCAGCTGTGTGCGCTAATAAAATGCAAATGAGTGAAATGTCAATAATTTTTTTTTTATTTCTCTTTAAAAGCAATTTGGTACACAGAGAGAAATTTTTGACGAAATGAAGTCATACTTCACATAAAGCATGCAAATTTCATATAACTTGGTGTGTATGAATTTTGGTGCTTTAGCCCCTGTTCGCCATTTTTTTTTCAGAGCATTTCGGCTATATCTTTTCTAATAATCGCTATATGTTGAGATCCACTGTCTTGATTTCCAAATTATGGGAGCCATATCAAAGCTAATTTAAAAAACTACAATATTTTCCCAAACGATATTTTAAAATTCGCTTGGATTTATAATAAATTTCTGTAAGTGTACTCACCCCCTCTACTCAGTTTCTTACTTATTATCTTGCATTTTAATTTTTTTTTGTATTCAGCTATTTTCCATTTTCCATTTTCAATTTTCCATTTTCAATTTAATCTATTAGCTTAGCGGCCGGAAAATCTTCCCACACTCTCTGTCATTGCATTTAACTGAAATCGAAATAAAAGTCCTTTCATCATTCGCATTTTTTCTCAATATTTGAATTTTATTTACATAACGCGTCTGTCAAAGTGACAGTTAATAATCAAACGTTTCGTCTTCTTCACAGAGTGAGTGACTTTTTACACGTTGTGCTGCCTACCCCGCCAACTGCTGTATAAACTGTCATTTTATTTACTTTACCGCTATTTCATTACTTGACTCATCAGCCTTCTCATTCTTCGTTCAACTTTGAAAATTTCTTTGTAAGGATACGCATTTTGTAATATGATATTTTTTTGAGTAGCTACGCGTATTGAAAATGCAAAAAAAAAAAACAAAATAATAAAAACAAACAAAAGCATTCATTCAGTTGCTGCTCCTCACATTTTATTCATTAACATTAGTAATAGCAACATTTTTCTGTCAACAACATAAAGCTGGCAAGGGAGGAGGGTAGTTGACGACAACAATAGGCTGTACAGTAATGGCATGTTGAGACAATGATAACTGCTCTCTTTGATGATAGCAGAGACAGCATTTAGTGTTGATGTTTGTTTTTATGACTTTTCATTGTCTTTGGGATTTGTTCGACACTCTTGATGGGCTTTAAATATATTTTGGAATAAGTGACGTAAGCAGTTACAAGTTGAAATATTATTATAAATATGCTAAGAATTTATAAATAAATTTTAAGCTTTGGTGATAAAAAATAGAGAGTTGGACAGGGCAGCAAAAATCTTGCATTTGAGAGTTCAGGAATTGTTAGATAAATGAATGGTTTTGGTGACCAAAATGAGAAGGTTTGCTTTTAGAAGAAAATGTGCTTATGCAGGTAGCATACAAAGTATGTGTCTAAAAGACTAATTTCAAGGATTTTTCGGGGAACTATGCGGTTACAGCACAAGAGTTTTGAACTCTTCATTGCCAAATTAATAGAAATTGATGCACATACAGAAGAAAAAGCCTCAACCACATCCCAGCTGTGTATGGGAGGTACCATCTGTACCAAATTTCAAGAGTCCAACACAATTATTACTATTCATGGCCAACATTTTTTGTTTTTCTCTGTTAACCTGAAAACTATAAGAGATATCCAAGTACTTCTGTGACCACTGCTAAGGCAAGCGCTCTTAGAAGGCCTGCTTAAGAAGACCTGTTTTATCGGGACATTTCATATAAAAAAGAAAGTAATTTTGAAAGTAGGTGGCAAGGCCTTAATCTTACCAAGAAAGGTCTGCTAGAAGCACTGCTAGCTCCTGCACTTGCCTATTGGGTATTTATATTCACCGTCCCATACAAATCCATTAATTGTGCGACGGTGCTCAAGAGAATCAACTAAGGTGACCATATCCACAAGCGCTATAAGTTTCATTATACATCCTTTAACTAAGTCTGGCAGCTCTAAATTTAGTTTTTGAAATACCGGCCAAATTTACTCCAACTTAGATATTTTCTCTACGGTTTTAATAAACCTATTAATTTCTAAGCTGCTCTCGACAAAGTAAATCATATATTTGTCCACAGTAAATCCGGTTGTAAGAAAAAATACCTAAAATTGAAAAAAATTAAATGAAAAGTCGAAACAAAATGTTGAAAAAATTTTAATTTGTGTCTCAAAAATGTTGTAAAAGTAGAAAAATTGTTTAAGGACATGAAAAATGTTAAATTGAAAAATTAAAAAAATGTTGAAAATGTCGATAAAATTTAACACTTACTTAGTGTAAGCGTTTTTTTATTGCCAAATTCCCCGCAGTAAGAAAGTTCACACCTCAGAAATTGCTGCATAATAATTGCATTTCCCTTCCTTAAAAATCTTACAAAGACCATGCTTGTAGCTTTAAATTTTCTTTTTTTCTTTAAAATGATATAAAAAGTAGGT
This sequence comes from Meiosimyza platycephala, assembly GCA_963662105.1. Classification (NCBI taxonomy): domain Eukaryota; kingdom Metazoa; phylum Arthropoda; class Insecta; order Diptera; family Lauxaniidae; genus Meiosimyza; species Meiosimyza platycephala. The sequence goes on along the minus strand of OY759211.1, from coordinate 77,727,017 downwards.
TTTTAAAAATACCATCTCAGTAATATAATAATTCACTTCCGAGTAAAATTGATGTTAAGTTCATGTGATTTAGTTTTACTTTCAATCGGAAGTGATATGTAAAACATGCTTGACAACTATTTAAAATAATTTCATGTAATCAAACTGCTCCGAAGTTTATCCATGTGCTGTGCTATAAATAGTTAGCGGCCATTAGTTAAATCTTTATACTTTCCTTAAATGTCTTTAGGCTTACAATAACGCTTTGGATGCTCTGTTGCTACACTCAATCGGAGTATGAATATTATGGTTTTTGCTTAAACAGTGAAATGTCGTATGAGTAACTTTTAATTACAATGTAACATAAATATTATTTTTCACAAATTTACCGAGTTGATTTCTATAAGTTTTATTTTAGAAACTAGAAATTTAGAGTGACTTTAGACAATAACTCATCTCTATCTGCTATTTACGAGTAAACATTAAAATCAATTCAATTTTTATTTACTAAATCAGCACAAAACTTGAAAGCTAAATTCCATGCAATAACTTTATTACTGTTGCTACCGCTCCTTTTTATTTATTACTACTCAAATTTATCTGACTGATAACTGAATTTTTTTAGCAACTTTTCAAAAATTTTCAAAAAAAAAAACAACTCACTTGATTTCCTTTTGATTGTGTTTATAAAGCAGAAAAGCGCGTCAATACGACGCCATAACAAAATAACAAAAGAAAAAAAAAAAATAAAATTCATTGGAAAAAAAAGTTATATATTTTTTTATTAAATCAACGACAAAAATCAACAACAACAACAACCAGAACTGATGGTTTGGTTGAATTGTGTTGTTGATGCCAAAGTTATTATTGTTGTGTTTTTTTCTGCAGTTGTTATTGATGATGTTACCACTGTTTGTCAATGATGATGATAATGATAATAATGACGTTTTTCCTTTTCGCTAACAGTGTTGTTTTTTGTTGATGTTGTTGTTGCTTATGATGATCAGTTGTTTGTGATAAGGATGATTGAATTGATTTCCTTGATGGATTTGAAATAGGTATGATACTTTCTCATCCTTGCAACAATTTTGCTCAAGACAACTTTTATAGCAGCAAAGAGTTTTACCTTTGTGCAATTGTTATGACGATAAGATGTTGCTGCTAGAATTAAATTAAGAGCTGAGTTTGTATTTTTGACAATGTAACGTTAAGGAATTTTTCAGAGCACACATAACTAAATACTATTTAACAAAATTATGACTTGATTTTTTAAAATAATTGTTGTAATTATTAACAATTAAGAATATTGTAGGCAGCCACAAATAAACTTTTGTGCAAAGTAAATGCATTCAAAAACAAATAAAACTGTGTAAACAAAGCGATTAAAAATTGCATCGGATGTGAATTATTTATATTTTTATGTTGCTGCTCATACGACATGTTGATTACAATAGAAAACCGCAAATAAAATGCTGAGAAATTGAGGCCAAGTATTTGTCATCATACGTTGATGCCTTAAATGGAAAACAAATTGTAAAATATATTTTTTTCGTAAACTAAGAAATCGCTAATATTATAAGTAATATAATTTTTCTCAGCCACAGTTTGTAATTGGTATTGTTAAATTGTCTTCAAAATGTAGAAAACGTTACGAGTTTAAAAACTCTGAATTACAACGCACCAAACTTATTAAAAAAATGTTTGCAATTGCTCATACGACGTGTTGTGCAAAGCAAGTGACTTTTAGTAGTATATTAAGCTAATGTCATTCAGCCACTTTTCAACTTTTGTGGTTTTATAGTTCAATCAACGCTTAAGTAATCTTAGAAGACGTTGCAGTTCATGTTGCATCAATTGCTTATTATAAAAAGAATCATGACGTCACTCATACGACGCGTTAAGCAAAATTAAAGCTGTTGTTGTAATTTTTGGCGTGGAAAGTTAGGAAATTAGCTTCTTAAGTTGAAATACGTCGCCAAGAAAAATGTATCTAAGCCTTCAGTTAACTTTCAAAAATTTCAACCGTTTGAAGTTTTCATTTCATTAAGAACCTATCAGCCACGATTTATATTTTGTTCTATGGAGTGGTCCTAGATAAAAATCAAATTTAAAAAGACATAAGATTCATAAGTTACATCGGACCTAGAAATTTATTATAAAACTAACTAAAGTCACTAATACGTCAAGTAAACCAGCATCAAAATAAATGAATTAAAATTTATTGCTCTTACGAAAGTAAACTTTAGACTAAATAAAAAGTCATAAAAATGTCAATCCTAAAGTGAGCACAACCCCCAAGAGAGCCAATCAATATTTAAATTATTCATGACGATAGAAAAAATGGAAGCAAATCACATGCATGTCACAAGCCAGACAAATAAATGATTCTTGTACGATTTTTCTGATCAAAACTCTAGAGCGACTCAAAGCAAAAGATAGAGGGCAAGTAGCAAATTTTTGCGACATTATACAACTGCATAAAGCTGAGCTGCAACATATGCAGCGCTACTGTGCGGAACATACAATTTAAACGAAAGTACCAAGAATATGGGTGGAAACCTGGGTTGGGTTCTGCTATTTGGCAGCTGTCATATAAAACTTGTCGAAGCTTTTTACGCTGCGTTAGAAAAATAAAAAGTTTTCTACTTTTTTCGCATTTTAAAGTTTCCTTCTCGGCTTTTTTTTTTTTTTGTTGTTTTCTCTCCTCTGCTTAAAACAAACTTGTGACATTTTTCTTTATTTTTTTGAATTATGAAGAAAATACGTATAGTTTTTTTTCTTTTTGCTATTTGTTATATCTTTTCTTTTATATATTTGCTCATATTTTAGTTGACTTTGTGTGTGTCAGTGGCCGCATGTGCTTGTATGTGTACTGGGTGCGTGTATGTGTAGCACATTTGTATTCATCACGTTGCGTTATTCGAGCTTTTTGAAAAAAAAAGCAGAAAAAAAATTTTCAGCACAGAACCTTAACGTTTTTTAAGAAAATTTGCTCAACTGCTTTGTTTCTATGCTTTTGGCCACCTCTTTTTGGGACACAGTGGGCTAATAATAATTTAATATTGAAGAAAAGACACATTAAATTATCTAAAGGCGAAATGAACTAATCGCAGTAAAGCATGAACAAAATTAAATTTTAAAATTAGTGATATTTTGAAATTTTTTTGATTACTTTGATTCGATGCAATTCAGAAATGCTCTTCTTAAAAAGTTCCATTTATAAGAAAGTGGGCTATATTTATTTCAAGTTTGAATAATGGCTGTCATCAGCCGATATCAAAATAATTGAAAAGAAAATTCACTTGAATTAAAATTTAATATTTTGTCCCCACAGTATGCTTGCGAATGTTGCTGCTGCTACTTATAACTTCTACTGCTGAGCGCAAATAACTTGGTATAATCTAAACTCTGCGTCAAGGCGCTATTTGGGAATGCACAGCACATAGCAGAACATTTGAGCAACAACAGCAACGAAAACTGAAATTCTTTTGCTAAATTTTTCTGCTTTTTTCCTTACGTTAAAAGTAGAAATATTTCTTTGTTTTTGCTCATCACGAACAGCAGCAGCGGGAAAAAAAAACTTTTTCTTACTGTCTCGCACTGTAAAAAGAAAAATCGCTTTAAAAGAAAGTTGCTCTTTTTTATTTGAAAAAAAAAAATACGAAATAATTTTTTAAATAAAAAATGACAAGACCCTCTTGCAATTTGTCAGAGTCGTGCCAGCAGCATTGCAGAAATTGCCAAAGTAACGCTTAACTTGAAGGTTGCATGCGCTGCATTTTTCTTTTCCTCAATTCCACTCTTTGGGGTTCAATTTTGTGGTACCATCATTGGTGCTGGTATTGGTGTCAGATTTTGGTCGATTCATTTGTTAACTTAAGTAACTTAAGAACTTAGCAACTTTGCGTGTGCTTAATATTTAGCAGCAGCAGCAGCAGCAACAACATACGATTTGAAGTTCTATCGCTTGAGTTATTTCTTTTTCCTTTGCTAACATTTTTCGTCGTTGCTTATTTTAACAGATATCAACTCATTTATTTTACTTACAACTTTAAGTGTATAGCTTGCTAACAGTGGTTGAAAGGTATTAGCTATCACTTGTCTTGGCTTAGTGCATATGTAGCAGAAAGTGTTTGCCACATAGCAAATGTGCAGCGTCATCATCATTAAGTGCGAAAATCACGTGCGTCGTAACTTCGTGGCAAAATTATTTTTGAAACATTACCAAAAGACTTTTCTTTGCACGGTTTAGAATGGTTATATAAAATAAAATTTAATCTTTTTACACAATTGAAGTTTGTCTGTGTATAGCGTCTTTAGTTTAAAGCGGCCATTATTTAAAACTAAATATTTTTTCTAAGTATTTCAAGCTAATAGAAATTGCTTTGAACGCTTTGTTTCTAGGAAATATCGCTGCTGAGTTAACGAATATTTTTATGCACATAGTATGATTTCGTCTGAATCACTTTTAACTTCTTCGCAAGGTAACTCTTAACTGTCCGAAAATTCGTCATTTTTTGTCAAAAAAAAGTCATATCTTAACATATCCTATTTTTATGCTTCTGTGATTGTACTTAATTTTTGGCAAACTTGAAATCATATCCAACGGTTGCATTCTAATTTTTACCTATGACGTATGAGTAACTTCAAAAAGAATATGAATCTTTTTATATCTTTAGTTCGATGCATTTTAAAACTTCATATTTAATACATTTTTTTTTAAAACTTTAATGCTCCCTAGAAAAATGTAGTTTCAACATTGGCCGCTAGGTTTAAAAATTCTAAAATTTTTTAAAATAACAAAAACAAAAGGATCTTTAGAAATACTTAAAAGTAGATTAAGTATTCTGCTGCATTATAAAACTAAATATGATATGAACAAATCTTTTTTTGAAAATTGATCTTCCATTAACTTAAAACGTAATGTTAAAATATATAAAAGAAGATAAAAATTCCTAAGTACTACCTTTTTAAAAATTGAAATACTGATTGAAATCAAGAAGCTTTAAAAAGCAACACTATGCTTGCATTTTGCTCATGCTTGTGTCTGTTTATACGTCAGCGGATTTATTATGACATATATTATTTTTGCGCATTTATTGTGCAGCATAAAAAGGGATAAAGCAAATACTTTGGTATGCAACAAGGCACATAACAACTAAGGATGCAACAACATAAACACAAAGAGAGAGAGTTTGCATATCCCTGCATGCAGATGCACTAAGTGTTGCTTTTTCATAGTGTGTGAAGCTGCAATGACAACGTCAACGACAAGAGTGAATTTTATGCTATAAATCAAAGTAACAGCAACAGAATAACGAAATGTCACTGAATTGAATTATTTATATTTTATATGATTATTTGTGATGAGTTTTTCAAGGATGATAATGTGAAAGATAATGTTGACAAAGATGATAGAGTAAAAATTCTAAGAATATGTAGTTAAATATGATAATATGGGAGAACTCGAGTGCTGACTCAAATAAGGACGATTAAATATTTAATCGGGATGATTTCTTTTGTCAAAGTATAAGAGTAAAAATATTTTAAAACCTTATATGTATATATAACTTAAGTTAAAGTTTATTTTGTTTAAACTTAAGCTCAGCGGCCATTAGTTAAATTTGAATTTTATAGTAAAACATATTTCATTATAGGATTTCTTGCTTGTTGTAAATGCCATTATTGCATCGATGTAGTAGTTACAGCGGATAAAAGTTATTAGAACAATATATTAATATTTTATGTTTATTTTTGATGATTATATATACTGATATTTATGCCACCTAATAATTGTAATTTTCACAATTATGACTTGTAACTCTAGCAATTAATAATTTTATGTCAGTGTTAAGTATGAATTCTAGTGCTTCCATTTAATATTATCGTCAGATGTCAACGCGTTTTTAAGTAGCATTTTCACTTTTCCTTGCGCGTTGTAATTCAATTTATAGCGAAAAAGATCAACTTTACAAAAATAAGCAAAAAGATAATACACTTACACAGAAAAAAGTAGCAAGATATAAAAAAGGAATCCTTATTGCTATCGCTGACATTATGCAGTGACATAAAATTTTTCTTTACTGACACTTTCAACAACACGAAGATAAAAAGCTCATCCAAAGCGCAGTGAAGTTGATTTTTAGCTGCTTCTTCGTCAGAGTTGCATCTTCTTTAGTTGTTACTACATTTGATGTTGTTGCAGTTGATGTTGCTGCTGTTGCTGATACTCTTCAGACGCTAGAAAGTAGGCATGCATGAAAGCGTCACGTTGTCATACCTGCAAAACAAACAAAAAAATAAAAACATAAAGAAAATGAACGTAAAAAAGTCACTCACGTGCAGGAATGTAACTCAAAAACGATTTATAACTAGATATCCTTCAATGTGTGCATAAGTGTGTATGCCATTGAATACATGAATGCATTGCACAAATACATACATACATATTCATATACGTGAAAAAAATTTGCATGCTAACATCAATAACAAGCCACATAGTCAATAGCGTTATGCACTGAAAAAATTGTATTTCTAAAATAATTTCAATGTTTGAAGTTCGATGCAACTAATGCCACCAATCTGCTTAATATTTGCCTTAATTCATTTGTTTTACAATTAAACTTTAGTTTAATGGCCAAATCTAAAGTTACACAAAATTTTGGCGCCTTGATAATTTTGCTCAACATGACGTAAGTATGTGCGACTTAAATTTAGATGCGTTATAAATCTAATTCTTTTCCATGTATCCATATATTGCCATACAAATATTCATGTATATGTGAGTGGATTATGCACAAATATAATGAAAGTTGAAAAAGCAGTAAAAACTACACACACACACACACACACGCTTTACAAGCATACTTTAGGGGATTCAGAAATGTGAAAAATTGCTGCATTGCAAATAACAAAAGAAAGCAAATGCGCATCATTATCAAGCATATCCTTTTTGCTGTCGACGTGTGTGTGTTGTTGTGTTTGTTTGTTTGTTTGTGCAACATATGCAAATGATAATGATGATGTTAGTGCTGCTGCAGTTTAATTTTTTTTTTATATTTTTATCTTGTTGGTTATTATCCTTGTTGTTGTTGCTGTTGTGTGTTTGTTTCTTCTATTGCTATTACTGTTTTCTTTGGTGTTAATAAAGTTGCTCATACTTCAGTCCATGCAAACATTCACATATTTGCTGCCACTTCTATTCATTGCTTGTTTGAATTTTTTTTCACTTAGTACCTTTGACTGGTATCCTTATTTGTTTGAATTTGCATTTAACGGCACGCTAACACACCCAAAGTTTAGCTGTAATTTTTTTTTTGCTTAACTATACTTTAATCCTTATAAGTATAGTCCTTAATGTGTGTGCTTTTTTTTTTAGAAAAAATTTCAAAAAATCTTATTAAGTATGCAACGTTTAATTTGAACACTCGTGTCCTTATTAAAAAGTTTTCTACCATAATGATGCCTTTCATTTGTTAAATGTGCTTGAAAGGATGCAAAGCTCAATAGTTTTGCGTGCTTGTTATATCATATGTGCTGCAATATGACTCCAATGTCACTGATATTTGTACAAGAGAGAAACAAATTCTGAAAAGCAGATATAGATAAGAAGATATTTATGTCCTTAAGTCACAAATTTAGGCTATTTTGAGTACTTTGACTTAATTTTTTTTTTTTTTAATTTATTTACTCTTTCAGCTGTTATTGGACTTTAATTAAAAACTTAAAGTTCAAATTGTGCACATTCAATTTTGAATGTTTAAGCCAGTTCTTAGCTAGCGAAACTAATCTCTTATTCGAAAATTTTACAAATCTAAAAATAAAACTCTGTCGCATTGCAGTCAAAAGACAGACATCAATAAAAGCAAAAGCTAAGCACAAAAGTTTGGCATATAGCATCAAACGTCAAATGAAACTCAAAAAAAAAAACTCTCACAACTGACTGCACAAAAAGTTTGTATCAAAATATCCTTTTTTTTTTTGTCAGCGCTACGTGTGCGTAAAACTTTTATAAGCTTAAAAATAATTTCAAGCTAAAAATCCATAAAAATTGTTGTCACATACTGCTAAATAACGTAACATCAATACAAATGAAAAATACTGCAAGTGATCCAAAACACACGCATAAACGTACCGAAATACAATGACACACATACTCATGCAGATATCTAATAACAGTACATTTCTTACATCCAGCTTATTTTTAAACCTTAAGGCCTTTTTTTTCTACACGCTGCTGTTTGTGAAAAAAAATAATAAAAAAAAGACATTTGATTTTATATATTTAACCCGTTTTTACCCAGATATTTTTATTTTTTTTATACATATATATTCTATAACAAATTTTTAAGCAAATGTAGTTAAATTTTCACCAGAAAGTTCATTGCAAATACATAGTTCTGCTGCGTCATTTGTATATTATTTGATGTCTTGTTGATTTATGTGATTTTGGAAAATTTCCTCGTGTACACATAAATGAAAATAAATTGTAAACATTTCGTTTCATTGCAAAGAATTCTCTAATTTATTTTGTTTTTCGCAGTTTCTCTCTGAAATTATAAAAGAAACAACTAATTTAAAGCCAATATTTTCTCCAAAGTTTATATAATATATCTATGTATATTGAAAACACTTGAGTTTATTATTAAAATTTAATTCTTATAATGCTAGTCCTTGTTGTTTACGCTATTGAGTTTCTGATAAAACCATTAAATTAGTTTTTGGCAAATTATAAATTTTTGTAAATAAAATAAAGCATTTTTAAAAGAAAAATAAATAAGAAAGAAAATAACTAAAATCAACTATGAAAATAAATATATATATATATATATAAACAAATAAAAAAGGGCCAGTACATCAAGAATAAAACTGTTTTCTTACCAAAGTTTTAAGTGTTTTCATCAAAAATATTATAGAAAAAGTGCGTGTTTCTGATAAACAAAAAAAAAATTCAGAAGAAAGTACGTCTTACTATAGCAAATACTTTTGTAAATTGTTGTGTATACTCTCAAAAAATTTACAAATTTTGGACAAAAAAACACGCAAACATTTTCCAACTTAAGGCAGCTGAGCGACTGAAATTCGTCTTCAGGAATATTCGTCTGAAAAACGTATTATGTAGTTATATATTTTGAATTTTCCTTCAGCACTCACTTCAGTTTAGGCTTTTATTTTCGTAAGTATTATTAGTTAATTGCAGGGACCGTAATGATTATGAATTTTATGATAGAAATCACTACATAATCGTTATGCTGGATTTAAATTTTTTTCGATTAAAAATAATCGTTATTTTCATTTTCTATATTTTTCGATCAAAAATTATCGTTATTTTGGATTTTTAATTTTTCGATCAAAAATAATCATTATTTTTTATTCCTATTTATTTCGATCAAAAATAATCGTAATTTTGTAGTTCTATTCATTTCGATCAGAAATAATCGTTATTTTGGATTTCTATTTTTTTCGATCAAAATTAATCGTTATTTTTAATTTCACGAAACGCACGGCACTCTAGCTATACTGCGGAAAAATTTGCTTTATGTTAAAATCTCTCAATAGCGATTATTTTTGATCGAAAAGAATATAAATCTAATGTAACGATTATTTTTAATCGAGAAAAATAGAAATTAAAAGTAACGATTATTTCTGATCGAAAAAATAAAAATCTAAAATAACGATTATTTTTGATCGAAACAAATAGAAATCCAAAATAGCGATTATGTTTGATCGAATAGGATAGAAATTCAAAATAACGATTATTTCTGATCGAAAAAAAATAGAAATCCGATAAAAAAATAATTTTTAATTTTTGAAATAAAAATTGCATAATTAAAAATCATGTCATATTATATCTTGGCTTCTCCTCAAAAGAAATTCATCGGTAAGCTCAAACTCACATTTCCACTTTTCCTTCATTGTTTTTTTTTTAATTTATTTATAGAAAATAACGATTATTTACGGTCCCTGGTTAATTGATTTAAAATGCGTCCGTGAATTTTTTCTTAACAAAAAATAATTTTTCACATGGCAATTTGGCTGAGGTACTTTTTTGCTGTTCAAATTTTTTTTTTTTCGATTAACCTTGAATGTGTGGCAATTTGAGACATATGTCCTTTTTCCTTAACTTTTGTGTTTACTGTTTTCTGTTATTTATTGGACTTTTCTCAAAAATGACTTTATGTGATAAGAAATAAAAAAAACAGGTACTAGTGTCACCCTCTCCCTGGGATTAAAATATATTTTATTATATAGGGTGATTCACTTAGAATTTTTTTTTTAATTTTAAGTAACTACTACACTTAAAATAGAATTGGATGTCAGAGTCTTTATTATGATCCGAAAGAACAATCTCTGAAATTTATTATTTCATTCAAACCATTCATTGACCGCGACTACTTGAAGTGTTTCATTCGGAAGGTCCACTTCTAGAGGTATATCGCAAATAACACGAGTATTGTTTGCTTCCAAGTATTGAATCGTAGTTGAGCTATCGACGAAGACTTTTGACTTCACATAACCCCAATGAAAATAATCTAGGTGTGATATGATAAATGAAAAAACAAATAAAAAATAAACCTCTAAATGAATAACCTTATACAGTGAAACCTGGTTAAAAGGTACCTGGATATATGGGAACCTGTAATAGTGAGACTCATTTCAAGGACCCATCACTTTTGCATCAAAATACCGCTATATCTGGGATATGATTTTTGAAGTTTTTGTGCGTTTTCGTCTCTATAACATGGGCTTTTCCCTCTATAACTGGGACCGCTTAGAAATAACCTTTATAAGTGGGATAATTTGTTATTTTGAATTTGAATATGCACGTTTTATCGGTCTGAATAGGCTGCGAAATGGTTGTTTTAATAAAATTTCATAGAATCATTGACTTAAGTAATCTGTGAATGGTCATTTACATAAAATTTGATTTTTTATTGAAGATTTTTTCTCTTCTAAATAAAAACGGTTCATCGTGATCTCTTAGTGCTATCCTCTTTAAATGGGACAACTCAATTTTAAACCTGGTTATTTGGGAAACTGTGTAAATGCGAACCATTTGAGACAAAAATTTTGCTCTCTTGGGGATCCTTGTTATCCAGGTTTCACTGTACTTATTTTTTCCTGATATTAATTGGACTTTCCTCAAATATTTTATGGTATTTTTGGTAAACAAAAACTTGTGCTACCGCTGTTCAAATATTGAATGAGCTACATTTCATATATATAGTAAAAGCTTTTGTGTATATGTAGGGTGATTTCTGTGTTTCGTACCCCTTTACGCTGACCCACTTCCCCGAGATTTGTATAGAATTATTAATATATTCGAGTATATGAAGTAGGAAACGAAAGTATGGGAGTGAATTCTCGAAAATGCGCATATAATCATTTTTGGAAGATCATCTGGAAACACTCTTAAATACTTTTAATGAAAAATCTTGTACATAGGTATATCTAAGTAATCTCTTAAACCTTGAAAATCTATATATATATTTTTTTTTAACAAAAAGCACTTTGAAGGACTAGGACAATTTTTAACAAAAATATTTGAGTAAAATTCAATAACTCAGAATAACTCCGATTCTTCGTTTTTGCCGTAAGCATACAAGAAAAATATCACTTTATTCTTTGACAAAAACATTTTAGGACAAATTTTTCAAAGGACCACGCACTTCGTCTGTGGAAAAATCGTTCGGTAAACTGAGCTGAAGTTTGAGAATAAGTAGTTTTTATTTTGCAGATCAAAAGGCTCAATGGGTACAACAAAATCCTAAGAAAGAAAATAAAAGTGTCATTTTACGGGAAAACTAACGACTCTAGCTTTTTAGAACTAATTTTTTTTTAAATTTTTTTTTGGGTTTGAATTGCTTATTTATGCAACAAAATCAAAAAAAAAAATTTTTTCATTCAGCTCATTTGAACGAACGCCAGCCACTTACCATGCAAAAAGTTGTAGGGTCCTTTTGAAAAACTAAAACTTCGTCTAAAATACTTACAATTAGTAAAATGCATAACAGAGAAGTGACGTCTTATAGGCTTACATTTTTTTTTAAATACCAAAATTATACATATATCCTACACTTGTAACTTACGAATAATGTTTAATGGTATGTGGTGGTTTTTCTTAATGTTCCGTGATTTTTATCTTATAAGGAGGTATTTGGTGTAGTGGTAAATATCAAACAAACCAAAAAAAAATAAAAGATATCTCACTTATGTACCTCCTAAGTACATACATATCTTAAAACTTAGAAAATACAAAAGCATTTTTTACCCTACAAAAGGTAAAAAAAAGGATCCTCACAATTCGATGGTAAGAGGGTACAAAATGATAAGCATCGATTTTCTGTAACGCTTGAAGAAGTTTCTTTTCATCTGCTGCTGCTGCTTTTGTATTGAATTTTCTTTTTTTTCATTATTTCTCTTTTTTTTTTGAATTTGTGCGTATACGTGTGACTTTATATGCGTTTAAACGTATGTGTGCAAAGTGAAAATTATTGTGTTTTTTTTTTTGTAATCTACGTTATTTTATCTGTTTGAATGTTATCAAAATAAACATGTGTATAAGGTACAGGATGCTTTCTGGCAACAGAAAGCCAATAAGACTTGTTTATTAAAGCAATGTTTTGATCAAAGTAAAAAGTTCATAAGGTTATTGAGCTGGAAAATTTTTTAGCGTGAAAAGATCGGCTTTTGCTGAAAGAAATTCTAATATAACAAAGGTAAGCCTTAATCTTTAGTTATATATCATTTTACTAGAATTTCTTGAGTTTCTTTCTTCCACCGGCTTAAATTCATGTTTGCCTAATGCTAGGAAACTTAATTTTCTTTATTAAAAAATGATAAATTGTTTAAATTAATATGCGACAAATTTGTTCATAACAAAAAATTTTTAAAGTTTCTGCGCCTAATAGATCACTAAGTAATAAAAAAAGTAGTCAATTTTTTTTCTGCCGAAATTCGCAATAGTTACCTTAAAATAATTTCGTTTAGTTGTTCGGTTCGTTTTGTTGTATAAGATAAACTCACATATACAATATATATTTATGTATATAGTATAACGGTATGCTCCTTCAACAACAACAGCAACAATAAAATCAACAAGAAAATCAACAAGAAAATAAAAAACCACAAATTTATTTTTGTGTGTGTACATGACAATGTATGAAACCAAAAATCCAGAAAATAAAAAAAAAAAGGATAACTTGAAAAACTTTTACCCTAATGTTACATTTTGTGAGTCTGTGTATGTGTGTGTGCCGCTGTGTAAATGCGTATGTAGTGTAAATTGTTCAAGTAGCAGGGATTAAATAAAACACTCAAACGCATATAAACGCACAAGCAGCAATACCAAAAAAATAAAGAAAGAAAGAAGGAATCTGCTTAATTGAGTGGAATATTGGTCATGATTGTGTGATGTAGTTCGAAGGAGCAGCTTTTGTAAGTTGCGTTTCGCCAACATCTTTTCAAACCTTTTGTATTGGTAAGGGCCATGCATAAAAATTCATGATCTATTATGTAGTTTCATGTTAAGGTATTCGGTGATTAAATGTGTATTTTAATGCATTTTACTTGTCAATAATGGAAGTTAAATACAATTTATAGGTGACAACTTGACAGATTTATTTTTTTTCATTAGCATTGAAATCTGAAGTGATAATGAATAGCTTGCATTTCATTTGCAAAATAAAAATGTATATTTTTGTGTGAAATTGCTCCAAAATGATATTAAGTTAAATATAAGTAGCTCCAAAAAAAATAATCCAACTCATAACTTTAGTGTTTATGAAAATAAGACCAGCATTTTTGGTGATTTAGCGAGTTTTTTCAATCACGTTTTAACTTTTGATTTGTTTTCAGAAATTTCCAAAATTTGTTTTTGTGAAAATATAAAAAATTAACCATTTTATTGCCATTGATATTTCTTGTTGTAATGATAATGCCAATTCAAATCCTAATACCATCACTAATTCTCATGAAAATTCTTACCCGGAAACCGGTGCGAACACCAATAAAATGTCAATGCTACTCTGGTAGCAAAAATGGTATTATAACTTCTTTTAAAAGCCCTTTAAAAAAAGTAAAAAGACAAAATATTATATTTTTAAATTTTTTATAGCGGCTTATAAGAGCCATTTATTGTATATGAACATGTTCCTCTCTCTATTATCTTTGAAAAGACTCAGTGAACTAGCTTTCTGAGGTCTTTAAAAGCCACCTTACCTTAAAAAGAATGCGTTCCCAGACAAGTGCCTTGTATAGAGTTCTTTCTAAGCGACTTAGATCCTTGAAGATGTCTTTTAAAGATCTTTGAAAGATTAAAAAAGTAATTAATTTTATCTTATTATTGAATTCCGTCTTAACTTACGTTTTTTACGCTGATCGAGAACACATGCCTCAGCGATCCCTATTCCAGCACGCTTTCCACTAGGCTATCTGTAATAAATTATATGTTACGTTAAAGGCGAATAATATTTTTCTGAAATTTGTCTTGGTAAAGCGCCTTAAAAAGAGAAAAAAATTTACAGTATAAAGACATAAAGCGCCATGTCTTTAAAATACCTTTTATATTTGCAGTAACTATAGAAAAGAACTCGAGACAAGCTGCCTGTCTTTATAAAAATTGTTTGATGTGTCGTATAAATACACACACAAGACATGTCATATGTCGTCTTGGTATGCACTTTGTTAACTACATTATAAAGACATACGAACATGAGGTGGAATGTGTCAGCCTTAAAAATGCATATTAAATATAATATTACTTCTTTGTTTATGCTCTAGCAAGTAATTATGAGAGAAAATTTCGTTATAGAGAAACAATATCCTTTTAATTAAGATACAAAGCTATTTTAATGACATTGCTGCTTTGTAAGCCAGACTTTTTCTGATAACTTCCTCGTTTAATTCATAGGCACTACCACGACCTATGCTTGAAGTCACTAAAATTGATAATAACTATTCGTTAATGAGAACTTCGCAGCAAGTTTCCTTAGAAACTCCTTTGCATGTGCTATTTTTATCAATAAAACTTTTTAACAATTTAAATTTTTTTATTAAAAGTTATTTCTTCGAACTACCAGACATTATCATCCATCGATATTCATGTAAATTTTCAAATCGTTCAATGCTTTTCTGTAGCAATTAAGACAAAAATAATACGTTGATAAAAACAAACAAAAATTTTTATTCCAATAAAATCTTCTCATCATTGAATTTTGTAAAGATATCTGAGCGTTTATTATTAGAAATGGAGTTTCAACTTAAAAAATAATTGACGCACTTCTGAGGCTAAATCTGTCTTTCATAGTTATGCACATTTGCATGCATTCATTCAACATAAAGCTCAACACTCTTAACTCTTTAGCTGATATCCTGTTGATAGAAAATTATGGTACTCGCAACTGCCAAAGAATACTGCTGCGCTTTATGTAGTTGAGGAAAATCATCAGTAAACCGCACAAATCCCACATAGAAGTTGATTTAAATTTTTCAACTCCAGCTTTTTTTTCACTCTCTTGCTAATGCTTGTGAGCTCTTATATTCTGTGCTTATGATGGCAAGCTTAAATAAGTTGAAAAAAAGTACAACAAATAAGGATATTTGCTGACGAACTCACAGGCTGATTTCATGTCTGTGTTTTCTTTTAGCCTTATGGCAGGTTCCTGATTAAGCTGTAATGTGACTTGTTTTCTTTATTACTTATACGAAACAAAAAGGAACTTAAAAAACTTTCTATATCATGAAACGAGTCCTTATATGTACTTACACTTATGACTTTATGCCGAACTTTTATAAGTTTTTTATCGATATTTTTGCTCATAAACAATCATATGATTATATTCATTAAATGGTTGCACCAAATAATTCATTTAAATTTTGTTTGAATAGTAATGTTCAAAGTAATGAAAATATATTTTCAGCATAAATGAAAACTTTTGTTAGTTTTAATTGTAATATTTTTGCTTGTTTTTTTGCAATTATTCAAGATAATAAGCAATGCGTTGAAACTCAAAAAAAAAAAAAATCAATTCAAAAAAGTGTCGTTACAGCTTAAAGATAAAAATTAAAATAAACGCAAAGTAAAGAAAAAAAGCATAAAAACCTCATCGTAATAATCCATCAACTGCTGCTGTATAAAAAATTCAGCTAACATTACGATTAAATCGAACGGAAAAGTCGAAGATTACAACAATGCTCTTTTTTTTTTTGCTTTTTTTCTCGCTTTAAGGTCTCATCCCCATTTTATTATATTTTTCCAGTTAAGGCACATCAATTTATAAAAACAATAGCGGCTCTTTTTTCTTTCTTTATTTTCCTGCAAATGTGTGCATTCTTCCAAATTATTGCGCACATTTTTCATATAGATTAACATAAGAATGTGAGTTTTATCCTGTGAGAATGAATGCTTTATCCTACGAAGTGGTATTGTTGTACTCGTATGCCGATGAAAGCAGTTATGCAAAGTATAATGGTTGCTACGACAAATGGGGATGTTAATAATTTGCATGCGCTTATGGCAGTTCAAAGTAAAAATAAAAATTCCAATGCAAACCTTTTGAAGAATTTAATGTGCTTATATGAAATATTAATTTTGTACTACTGGCAAATTTACGTAAAATAATTTTTAGTGTTAACATTTAATCGGTTTACTTGCAGCAGCCAACGTTGAAAACAAAATATTATTATAGTGGTAAAATAATAAAATAAAACTGCTTGACAACTTACTGATCTAATACACATCGAAGAAAAACTGTAGTTGATTGAAGTTACTTTATATACTCAACACGGCGTATGAGTTACATTAAATTCCAATGTAACAATAATATAAAATTTAGAAAATTTGTTGATTCTATCTTCGCTCGAATGAAGTAAACTACAAATATCACATATTCTCTGCTCTACAGATTCAAGTCAAGTTTCACTTTTGCACAAAAATTGCTTTCATTGTTTGAAACAAACAAAAAAAAAAACCCAATTGTTTGCTTTTATTTTCACCAACTTGTGAGCGCATTTTTTGCGACTTTGTAAATCTTCAAATAATTGCATAAGAAAATATACTGTACTCGTATATACTTCTGCACCGATTGCAGCGTAAAACTCATCGACAACCAGCTTATGTCAAATAAGTTAGACTTTACACATTATTAAACCGCAATATGGCAGCAAGTGGAAAAAATAAAATTGAAGTTGTATAAAAAAGGAGAAAAAAAAGTAGACGTAGTATAAAGTAAAACGATGCAGGCGATGACAACAAGAACAATAGTAACAACAACAATAATGTTGACAAGAAAATATTCCCAAAAGCCTTTTCTTTTGCAAGCCGCTTTTCACTCAGTCAACACTGCTCAACAAACAATTGTGAATTAATGTATGTGTGTGCGTGTGAGCGCTTGAATGTCAAACAGTGGAGCTGGTTGTTTAATTTTTATATAAAATTTAAATATCTTATTCTAAAAAATGTGCAAAAAAAAAAATTTTCGTAGTTGTAATCGTAAGCAGCCATCAACCTACTTTATACGTAACTGTGTAGCTTAAAAAAACTATTAAAAATGTGGAATTTAATGAAGATAAATTATATCAGGGCAGCTGCATCAGTAAATTCTTAAAATTTGCTTACCATGACGTATGCTGAACATATGATTTTAAATATTTACTGTAATAACAGAGTTTACGTTACTAAGTGAAGGAAAAAGTTTCTTGTTAAAAGTTTCTTACCATAGGACTCTGACAAGTAAATTTATTTAATATCCTTGATTTTTTCACCCATTGTGCACTATAGCAGCAGCCCCAATACTTTAGTCACATTGTTGGATTGTCGTCGTCGCATTTGGAGTTTTATTATCTATCATTATTCTTTTTTTCTTCTATTTTTATTGTATATACGAGTAGTTCGTCCTTTCGTCGTTGTCATTTGTTCCTACTTTTTCTAACGACAAAAACTTCAATATTGTTTAAGACGCTGCAGCAGCAGCAGCAAAGCCAGAGCACATAAGCAAACAATGGAGCATAGCAGCACTTGGTCTATGTGTATTGCAGCCTTTGCTTCTGTTAACGTTCCAAGACAGTTGAAAATTGAAAAAAAAAGAAAGCAAATTTAATGTAGAAGACAAGGACTCTCAAGCCATGGGTTGCTTTTTCCTTGAGGGATTTTTCCATATATTGCTCTGTTGCTTCTTGTTTGAATTCTAAATATGCAGTTGCGCTTTTCGTTTGCTTACATTTACAATGGGTGTATTTGACAAATGCAGCCATAGCACTCAATAAGGCTTTACGTATTAGAAAGCCCAGGAAAGCTTTAAAATTGAAGACAATCAGTGTTGTTATGTACGCAACGATAAATTTCTAAATTGTGTGTAAGAAAAAATCAAAAATTATTTTTTGCCCAAAAGTAAGATTTGTCAATTTTTTTAATAAAAAGTTGGTTTAAGAATTCTTGTCTTTTGCTGCCGACAATTAAACTGAATTCTTAATGCAGAGCACTTGCACTGTTACAAGAATGTCAAATGCTTTTAATGTCTAAGTAACATCGGAGCGGAATTATAGATGCCTGAACTTAATTACACCTAGTCGTGTGAGCAATGTTTAATTTTTGTGTAACTGGTTTTCAAATAACTTGAGTGAGACATTTAAAGCTCTTTTATTATTTTCAGATTTAAAAGATCTTTCAGACGCCACTTTTCTAAGTTTAATTACTTATCTGTCGACCATTCAAAGTTCTAGAAAAGTTTTTTAAAACCACCACTTCCGTCAACAGCACTGACATGTAAAGTATTAAAGCAAAGAACTTTGCTCAACCTGTCGTATGAATGACATTTAATTATTTTGTTACTTTTAAGTTAAAGACACTTAGTTCAACTATGCTCTTTTAATTCTAAATGACAACACTGCTCATTTAGAAGACACTCCACCGCCTCCCACTACTTTCTATTTTCTTAGCAAGCACAGAACATACTAGGTCGTATTTAGTAAAAAATTGATTACGATTTTTCTCATTCTTTGCCTTGACTTTATTTCAACAAATATATAAAAGAAAAACTTTAGTTAAAAAAAAAAAAAATTCCAAGAAAATTTCTCATCTACATTAAAGGGATTATAGTTGTGCTACAACCAGGCACATGCAGCATCAGCGCCAGCCTCAACTATACCGGAAGCTATAACAAGCAAAAAAAAAAAAAAGCAGAAAATGTTAGTCAGCCGACGCTGCTGCTGCTGCTTACAAAGTCAATGAGTGCCAATATGCCACCTATAATTCAGGTCACGACAGCAAGTGGCGCGGAAGTGGTTAGAGTTAGTGAAAGGAGCAAAAAAATATACAGAAAAAATTCCTTCTTCCTTCGTCCTTGCTATTATCGTTGTCGTTGTCGAAGTCCTTGTCGTCATAGCAAATTTTTATCGTCGTTGTCGTCAAAGTTACTATAATACGCCGCTAGGCGTAGGTTATAAGACGATAGATGGTGCTTTTTTTTTTTTTTTTATTTCCTTGTATATGTGTGTAAGAGACAAAAAAAAAGTTGCATAAACTCCTTGCTCTTATATCCTTGCTATGTTTATTGTGGAAAGTTTAAGCTTTATTGAGTAAAAATAAAGGCTTTTCTTCAATGCATTTGTTAGCGGATTTTATTTTCTGTTAAGCTTTTGTTGACTGATTCGTTGTCGCTTCGGCCCTTTGAGCCGTTTTGTAAACTACGGCTTTTGTTGTTGTAATTGGAGTTGTTGTATTAAAACTTAAATGCGTGCTGACTTTTATGATATAAATCTAATATTTTACACAAATTTTCATATTTTCCTTTTGTGAGGAGACATTTTATTGGCTTGGTTAGAGAGAAATCTGCCTCTAATTGTTAGCAAGAGCAACTAATTAAAATTTGTTGATAAATTGAAAAAATTATATGTCGAATTAAATTAAAATTCTTAGCCATTATATTGTGCGGCCATCGATAAAACTAAGATATTATCGTCTAGTAAATAAAATTGTACAAATATCCTTTTAACGTGAAGAACCTAAGTTAAATCGGATTTGTGTTTTAAAACTTTGAAATTGTCTCTCCATGTCGTATGATAAATAGTTTTGTTTTTTTTTAGAATAGGGTGGCTTATTTTTATGAATTTCTTACAAGCTGTCTAATAACTTGAGCTCATTTGTTGGCTTATTTTAAACTGTTCCATTCTGGGCTTTAATGATAATAAGCGACTTATTGCTAATAAGCGACTTGTTGCTTGTTGTTAGTAATTAGGCAAACTTCGATAAATTTCCAGAAAAAAATTACTTCATATTATATCATATCCCTTAACCATTGCAGTATGAGCTTAAGCAACAGGCAGTTTTTATATCCTTTATTTTTTCGAACTCTTTACACATGATATTGCTTGTTGTTGTAAGGCAATAATTAGGCAAACTTCGATAAATTTCCAGAAAAAAATTACTTCATATTATATCATATCCCTTAACCATTGCAGTATGAGCTTAAGCAACAGGCAGTTTTTATATCCTTTATTTTTTCGAACTCTTTGCACATGATATTTTTTCACTTTTTAACTCGTTAGGCAATAAATTAACATGATTTTTTTATTTTTTTTTTCAAGTTTTTTAAATTTTTGTTTTTGTTCTTTGAGTTGCTGCTGTAACAGTTTGCAAAATACACTGTGGAAAATTTTTCATTAAAAAGTCCTTTGCATAGCTCATATATCATGGTGACTTATTATGCATTCATTTATTGTCGTTTATTGTCGTCAACACAAACAACTAAAGCACACAAGCACATACACACACACAGCATTCTTTATACAGACATAAAGTTACATACAAACATGCAGTCTAATACACAAACACAAACTAAAAATAAACAAAAGGCTTGCGCATGTAGCAAATGTTGTAATGTTTTAGCGTCTCTGGCATCCTGCGTGTCCTTTGTTCCAGTGTAGGTACGTATTTATGCTACTGTTATAGAGTAGGAAATAGTGTAAATGTAGAAGAAAATATTGTTTTCTTCGTGTTATTTGACTTTTTAACGGAAGTATTTTTGTATGCCAGGATATTTGTTGCCGGTAGGGAAATTTACTCAAGTAGCATAAGTTTTAAGTTTAAAGAAATTCTTCCAATGAGCATCTGCTGCTTTGATCACAAGATTAATGCTAAGGCACAGCACAACAGTCTGCGATACATTTAAAAAATGCTGCAAGACTAACTTTTTCGAAAGGACTGATCCTTCCTCCATAGAAATATTTAATTATTATTACTATGCCGGCTTGGAAGTTACTAAGCTGCTGACCTTTTTCTCTGCTCTATATTGAATAAGTTTACATTAATACTGATTGAATTCAGTGGTTACTCAATAAAAAAATTCCTACTGAGCTATTTTTGTTTACACGCTAAAGTAGGCTTAACAAGCCATTATTGCCAACACTTTATTATCTGTTTGCCTGTGTGATTGCTGTGTGTTTGTGTGTGTATGTATGTTATTCACAATGCGCCTATCTGTTTGTGTGTGTGTGTGCTTTCGTTAGTGTGATAATAGTTTTTAATAGATGTGCACTTGTGTTGCCACTGCTTATATTTCTATTCCCATCAGCATTCACAGCAACAGCATCACCATCTTCAGGTACTGCTGCTGCTGCTGTTGGGGATTTCATTCATATATAGTGTGAAGCAGGCAGAATCCTTTACGTATCATAAGCACTTAAGGACCTCTACGCTACGTCTTTCTTTCTTCAACAGCTACTGTTGATTTCTATGTTGATGTTTGTCTGTTAAGTCCTTTTTCCCTATGCTCTTGATAATTATGTTGATGATGATGATAAATGGTGTTTGAACATTTTGCAATAAATGTCGGAATTTTAATTTCATAGCTTGATGATATCTCTCCTGACTCAGTGTTTTCAACTTTTGCTTTCATTCATTATAATCGTAAAGTACTTAAGTAAGTAAATTTTTTTATTATGTTTAGTGTACTTGAGCAGCAAGCAAGGGTTTGGCGCTATATATAAATTCACAAGGATACTAAGAGAGGAGTGTTATTTTAATGAGTCCGCTGTTGCGCTTATACTGACTATCTTACAGTCCCCTGCCTTCCTAGCTTTCGCTCACTAGTAGAAACAAGAAAAAAAAAGAACAAAGCCATAAAGTGAAAGTAATTAAAAGTTGGATTTTTTTTTTCGCTTTGCCCTAAACAACCTTCATTTTACGTAATTTCGCTAACACTTTATTATCCTGCTGTTGTTAGTAGGGTGGCAATAAAAAATAAACTTATTTCTCTTAAGTTAATTAAAAGAATTAACTCGTCAAGTATTAAATCAAATTTTCATGACATTTGTGAAGAGAAAAAGTTTTGCTATATCCTTGGCTGCCGCCTGTTTTGAAGCTTTACTTTAGTTATAAATGAATGGTCTGTTATTATGGTCTATTCCTTTCGCACTCTGCATGTGTGCTCATCTCGCTTTTATATCAAATGACTTAACAAAAGTTATGTCAAAAATTTTTCGTTGACAAGAGATCAGTTTGCAATTGAAAATGTGGAATTTTTTGAAGTCATTCATTTGATGCTTTTAATTGCTTTTTCCTTTTTCTAGCCACCGCTGTTGTTGTAAGTTTTGCAAAAAGGATTAAATTTTCTCTCGGTTTGAAAAGTTTTGATTCAGTAGCCTCAAAAGTTCTTCAAAGTTTAATTTGTCGGATTGTAGTAGAGTATAGTATTTTGCACAGTTCCCACAAGTATGCTATTAAATTCTACTTAAGTAATTTTCTTAAATTTAAATTTTAATAAAAGGATTCCTTGTCTGCTGCTTAGTTGTTAGGAATTTATGAAAATGTTTTTTTTTTTGTTGCTATGAGAGTTAATATTAATATATATTTACGCATTAAATACTAGTCAAGATTTTTTAGTGGTAGCTCTCATATGTATTATTTCTTCAACAACATTTTTCAATTTCTTCAAAATTTTTCATCCTTTTCAAAACTTGTTGATTATTAGAAATTTTTTGACTTTTAGGCCTCATAAGTGTTTGTCAAGAATTTTCCAAATTTTCAATAAATATCGACCATTTCAATAACTAACATTTGTGAACTTATTCAACACATTACAACTGTTGCAACAGTATTCGACCTCCTCAACATTTTTTCGTCTTTTTTTTAATTTTTTAACATTTTCGACTTTATGTAGCAAACACTTCTCAGCTTTTACAACCTCTTCGACACTTTTAAACACAAGCCCGTGCGCAGGAAGCATTTTGGTGGTTCAACCACCTCCCCCCCCTTTCATCGAGGATTTTCGGACATAATTTGCTTTCTTTTTTTAAAAACTCCTTAACCTAATAGTAGGAGAGCTGGCAGTCACTTTGAGTAACGTACTAGGTACAAAGCTAAAACTTTGTCTATGATTGATTTAGTACTAGTTAAATAAGAAAATCAAAATCTGGCAGCATTGGCGCAGTCGCGAAGGTACACCCTAAAATTTTAAAAATGTAAACTATTCATAAAAAAACATACACGCACAACTAAAATTTTGTGTATATATAATTTAGTACTAGTAAGATAAAAAAATCAATATCTGGGAGAACTGGCAAGATCGCGAAGGTACACCCTAAACATTTCGAAATGCAAAATATTTTTGAAAAAATCATTATAACTGGAGAACGGCTGAAGGAATTTCCAAAATATAGATGTCATATGAAAGATAATTTAATAAGCTATAATAGTTGTTCAAAAAATTTTGAAAATTTTAGGGTGTACCTTCGAAAATTTTAGGATGCACCATCGCGACCGCGCCAATATTGCCAGATGTATATTTTCTTATTTTACTAGTATTAAATTAACTATACACAAAAATTTTAGCCTTGTGCGAGTATGTTGCTCAAAGTGGCTGCCATGCTCTTAGACTATAACATAAGACATCTGGGTTCAAACCCCCTCCACCCCTTGAAAAATGTCATCATACGTGGCTGTTTCTGCATGTCTAAGCTTTTTGAAACATATTCATTTGACACATTTTCGATTTTCTTAACATTTTTTTCGTTCTTTTCAATATATTTTAACTGATTTAACGATGTCAGCATCTTCAACTCTTTTAAATTTTTCCAACATATAACAGGTTGTTCAATAAGTTCGCGGAGCATCATCTATTCGTTAACAGCAGACCTTAAACTTTGACCCATTCTAATATTTCATCTTTCATCAGAATATACACAACATTTAATTTCAATCTGTCAATTCCTTTCTTGCTTACAATCCATTTAAAGTTGACATGTCAATACATCTTTTAACAATGGAAAAAATTGACTATCGTGCAATATAGTTAGATCTGGCTTGACCCGTCCCCCCCCCCCCCCCCTCCCGTGAGTTTTAAATTATAATTTTTAATGTAAATTCTATGCATTAAGAAGTTGACGTGAGGTTTTCCTTGATCCCCTCCCGCACTTGGTGAGATTTGGTGAGATTTTACCTGACCCCCTCCCCCTCTATTTTAGCTCACGTAATTAATGGACGTCCCCTTATGGAAAATCGTCGATTGACCGAGATGGATTTAGTAGACCATCACTGAATTCACTGAGATAAAGCACCAATGGTTACAACATCCAGCCCATTGGCCAGATTTAGCTCCCTCTGACTACTGGTTTTTTCTCAGGCCTCAAAACATTCTTTCGTGGAAAAGAATTTTTATCAAAAAAAGAGGTAATACCTGCCGTACAGAAGTATTTTGCGAATCTTCCGGGAAACCACTACAGTGCTGATGTCCATAATTTAAAGGATCGTTGTAATAAGTTTATTGAAGTTAAGAGAAACTATGCTGGAAAATATAGATATTTTTACAACTATAAATTCGTTTTTTCATTTCCGTTACGCGAAATTTTTGAACAACCTACATATAACTATTCACAAAAAACCCTGAGAATCTTTGTCGATGTTATTGCAGGACACTATTTTATAGGCAAGTCTAGAGCTTTCTTAGAGTTTTCTAGAGCTTTGTAAAAGCCGTAAGGATCCTGATGTCGAAAAGTCTGGCTTTCATTATCTTTGTGTAATAAGGTATTCAGATTCCACTTCTTCGACTTTCATGAATCACTCAAATGAATCGCTCAAAAGTGTCCAAAATTCATTTTGAAGTTTATAAAATTTTGAAATGGGCTGCATGGGTTTAAAACAAAGTTATAAACAGGGTATGCACAGCTGCGGCTTAGGTTATGATGACCAGATAAGCCCGGATTAACCTTAGAGGCACATTTACACAGGGGGAAAAAAGTACAAATACTGGAATTGTGTGCACTAAATTACCTAAAAATGTTAACAAGCAAAAAAAAAAAAGATCCTCACTTTTGATATTACAAAATATGTTTTCTATTATTCTTTCAATAGTCATCTACCGTGCTAACCTAAACTAACATACCACTATTGTATTATTAAAACTTCTTCGACCTTTTCTATTTTATGTGACATTTTCGCTATTCATCAACTTTTTCAGTATTCATCAAATTATTAAAAATTCTTCAACCTACCTAATATTCTTCGACGATTTCCAGATTTTTCGGAGCATCACACATATAACATGTTAGATGCTATAGAGAACAGAAATGAACTATGAATCGATGTATTTACTAAGGCTTCAAGTCGAGTTAAACGAACTTGGTTTGGTGCTGAAATTTTGTGGAAAACTCGTGAGCTTCGTGTTCGTTCGAACGAGTTCTGCTCGCTGTGCAGACGTACTATTTAATCAGGAATTTTTCTTAAAAGTTTTTGTGAAATATTCATCTATTCAATTGATGTCTAATTTAATGATCAATTAAATATTTATTTAAAAACAATTTATGTGAAATATAAGGCTTTTAGGTATTGGACAGGCTAAGTACAGGACAAAGAAATAGTTGAGAGCATCTAATTATTGGGGCAACATACACATTTTATTTTCAGTTTGAGTAACCTTTGTATCGAATTTGATTACACTTTTGAAAATAGCTTATATCTTTTGAGCTTACTTACAAAATTATATATATATTAAATACATTTTTTCTTCTTTTTTCAGGTATGTTTGACATTAATCTTTAACTTGTTCAAGTATGTAAGTGAATCTTGTTTTATAACTTATTAGCAAACACTAAATAAAGTAGGTTTTGGCATATGAGCATGTCGTAAGCCCTTCAAATGCTGTATAAAAAAAAACACTTTTAAACTAAAAACAGAAATTTGTTGTAAGCCACACTTTGGGTATACCAGATTTTCTAGCAAAATTAAATAATTCCACGTCCCTTTGCGCAATGATAAATTTTTATTTCAGAACTCTTTTTCTACCTGTGATGTTTATGAGCCTTGGGGCAACCTTGCAACGCCATAGCGGTAGTTATAGCCCAACTTGAATAAAACTTTTTGAATTTTGAAAGACCAAAATTTGGCATTTCTCTAAGTCAGATTTTTCTCAACTTCTTCTTAATTTTTATATATTATTTTTTTTTATATAGTATATGGAAGATTTTAAATAAAATTGCAGACATCTTTTCTAAATGCATAACTTGTTATTGCGCAGTTTTGTATGTGCTTACAATATAACTAAATACTGCTAATATAAAATATGCAAATTAATTTAAATGAAATTTAATTAAATTCACATGAACCCGCAAATATTTTGCAATAAACTCGAAATGCAAAATGCCGCAATATTCTATGTAGTAAAGAGTACAGCCGTGTTGTCGGTGGCTAAATTGCTTTCACATAGAAAGTACAACAAGCGAGCATCGTCCTACCATTAACCCACTTTCTTGGTGCTACTGCAAACCTTTTGCTGTTTTCTATTTTATTTTTTCCACGAATTTTTTTCTTCGTTTTTTCCCTCTCTTTTGCATAAATGGAATAACCGCCAAATGATCTCATTTCACATTCATTAGAACAAAATAAAATGAATTGCTTTAACATGACTGGAATTTCTATATTAAGTGTTAGAAGAAGGCAGCAATTTCCACACCCACTAGTAGCATGAACAACAATAACAACAACAGCTCAAAAACAAAAGGCCATCATCATCATCATCTAAGGCAACGCAGCAAATATCTTAAAGGAGACACACAAAAAAAAGAGAAAAAAAAATGAGACATTTTTTTTTTAGATTTTGTCGCAGTAGCTTAAAATTTTCGCATGTCTTTTGGCTTGGCGTAAAAGAAAATGATCCCAAATGAGGGCAAGCGTTCACAGCTGCAAAAACGCCCAGCCAATGTTTTCGCTGCACAAATGACATTTTAGATTATGGTCAAAAAAAGGGGGGAAAAAAACGAAAATGGAGACCAAGATAAAGCATTTGTGCGTTACCAGTAATTTAGCACACTGGTCAACAACAGTTGCATTTGTTTTTTCAATCACACAAATACATTAAGATCAGCCGCTTTTTTGATAAAATTAAAATTTTTTTCAATAGTTTTTTAAACGACAAATTGAAAATGAGACTTAACGCCTTTAATTTCACAACTCTTTAGAAAAAAAAATTTTCTTCCACTTACTCTACCCTGTCAACATCACTACGTAATTCTTCTATGCAGCATGTTGTTGTGAAAAAAATTGCATCATGGTCAAAAGACAGAAATTTATCATCGAAAAAAATTTCTATCGAAAAAGTTGTCAAGGGTAAACTTACAAAAAACTCTGTAAATTCAACTAACAAGATAGTTACATTTAACTGAAAACAATGGTTACCTAGTATATAATAGTAAATTTTTCCAAGTTATTTCACTGTTTGTCTACCAAAAAATTTGTAAGTTTACTACTTTGTATGTAAACTTACAGCAAAAATATGTTAAGCTACAAGTTTTTTTAGTAAGAAAATCACAAAACTGGTCTTATTACCTTTCTATTGGTAAACATACGAGATAAATTGATAAGGAATCATTTCTATGCTAAATGTAAAACTTAGAAGTCGTATTGGAGGGATAGTGCAAAGGAAAAAATTTTTGTCTTTTCATGAGGAACAACCAAACCTCTGATGGCCAAAATGTGATATCACATTTGACCTCAGCAATCCCAAATCACCATCAGTCGATGCTCTTCCTGGATTTTGGTCTCATAACGTCAGACAGTATTATTTTATCTAAATGATAAATGATCTTTACTTTTATCATATCCTCCAATAGCGCTTCTTTAGTCGAAAAAGTACCTTATGAGCAAATATTTTGTTACCATGTACCCAATTGCATGAAAACTTTTTCATACTGCACATACCATTTCTTGAGATCATCCGAAACAATGATACTTCTGCTATTGCTGCTGCTGACTTTTGGCTTTCAGTAATTTTCTGCTGGTTTTGATAAGTACGCTCATTCTCTTCTGGTCATAGCCAAAGCCACATAATGCACGCCATATCACTGTCATCAGCGTCGTTTAGAAATCATTAATGTCCACAAAATTTACTTTTAAAAGCAGCTCATGCTTGCTTGCGGCCAAGTGAACAGAGGGAACTGAGCAAAACAACGTTAAAGTGCAATATTGTGGGCTAAAAGATGGGCGTAACACACTTTGCTTTTGATGTAATTCTAGTCTCTAGTAGTAGTAACAAAAATTGTCGTAAGGTGTTGCAAAATGTTTGGTAGCATTTATTTTCATCTTTCGTTCGTTCGTCTTTCTCTCTAAAGCACAGAAGACGTTATCAGTCGTTGTTCTTGTTGTTGTTGTAATGGTTCCTTGCTACCATTGCCGCAACTTCTAGCTGCATTGTAGCAAGCAGAAATGCATTTTATGGCAACGGTGTGAATTTATAACAGATAAGAATTTAAATTATTGTGCCCAGCGGTTGGTAATACATATTTTGTTGTTTGCGAATTTTCTTATAGAAAATGAAAAAAATCTCATGAGATTTTCCATTAAATATTTATTTATTTTTTGTATCACTTGTTTTCATTTATAAGCTTGATTTCTTTTTATGGGATTGGTATCTTAGAGCTAAGGGATATTACAGACAAAAATTTATTACCTTAAGCTGTTAAGGTCTAATTTGTTGTTAGCGAAAGTTATAGTTGAAATTTGGCAACATAAAATATGCATTTTTATTATGTTATTTTGTTAAACAAGAAATCTTATAGAATTTAATTTTTTTTAAAGTTATTCCTAATATTATAAGTTTAGTATATAAAGTACCTTGTTGATCTTCACACTATCGCTATTTTTTTGCCGTATCAATTTGTACAAAAGTTATACTACAAATGCTCTAATTATATAATCTATTATATAAATTAAAACATATTTTCTTACATCAAGTACTGGTACGCACTATAGGTCTGCACGAGTACACTTGAAAGAACCATCAAGCCCTCGCCATGATTGCAAGTCCAACGATTCATTGTAAACGAAAACCACAAATCAATTCAAAACAAATCTAAACACCAAACAAGAGAGGTGAGTGCTTCACTCACAAAAAAAATGTTCTACGAGTTCAAGCACTCGAAGTTTATTGCATTCAGCAACGAGTGGCTTGTTGTCTCTTAGTGCGCTCGCTCAGACGATAGATTTGCTTTGCCGTGTTGCATTGTTCGCTGTATTTGTACAACAACAACAAGCTGAATGAGGCGTGCCTCTAAGAGATCAACGCAAAACAAATCATAACATATAATGAACCTTTAAAAACTCTACCATCGCCCCTTTGGCAACAGATTGATATTAAAGTTGATTCGCTGTATTCATTGCATCTTCTGATGTTCGGTGTTTATTTGTTCGGCTTGAACAACGTCAGAGTACAAACGTTCTGTCGTTCTGTTTTATGCGAGCCTATTGATGACACGCAGAATGTCATTAGAAACATTGAACTCGATAGCGTGTACATTAATCTGTTGATTCAGCAAGCGCACTCTTGCAGACCTCTGTTAAAGAGCAGCTTCGAGTATCATCTTTTTGGCGCAGTGGTAGTGTACGTAGCTTTCTACAACCCAGAGGTCCCCGAGTTCGATTCATGGTACAGATTCTTACTCTTTAAAATAAAATTTACTTCACTTCATTTTCAAGAAGAGTTTATTTAATTTTAATGTTTGCTGTCCCACTTGAAGTAGTTCATTTAGTTTCTATCTTGTTCCCTTTTTTTTCAGTAAATGAGTACTCTCAAACAACTAAGTAGTAGTAAGTATATTTGCCTTGGTCGTTTTTTTAAATATACTGGAATTTCCTATTTAATTTGTTGCGTACTGTTATCTCATACACAAAGTACGTTCATTAATTTCTATGAAATCTTAAACTATAGAAGTGATACAGCAAAATTTTCTTATACAATTTGCAATTGTATACCTTTGCTTAAGATTTTCTTTGCATTAAAATATAATGCAGCATCCCACAACTTTACTATTGCCGCGCTCTGCTACAAGCAACTTCATGCCACTTTTTTTTCCCAACTTCAACTTTGCCAGACTTTTAACTTTTTAACTCAAAGCAAAAGACTATGTATACGATTTCTTCTATTTTACCTTACTTTTGCACTAACTATAATTTCTTTTACTCTTTTTGCGTTTTGAAATGTACCTACTTTGATTATATGTACAAAGTACTCCCTAGTACTGCTAGTTGCAGATAACTCTGAAAAAAAAAAAAAATTATATGCTGCCAGCGTTTGTAATTTTATCAAGTTGAATAAATATGACAAATCACTTTCATGGTGCATAAGAAAACGAAATAATACCCAACAACAACAAAAACTGCAAAGAAGTTAAAGATATCGAAAAAAATAAAAGAAAGCGTGAAAGTCCTTTAAAAGCAAAATAAACAATATACATGAAAAAAGTAAGAAAGATAGAAAAAAAAGTGAAATAATAAAGAAAAATGTTTCACACTAAATCAGCAAAAAAGTAAAGTGTTTTTTTGTGGTAACTTGAGGCTAGTGATATTTGAAAACTTTTTGAGATTTTGCGGTTGAGAATCGGTTATTCGTTGGAGACTTCAAAACTCAACAGTTATCGGAAAATGTATAACAAGAAAAATATCTTAGGACTGATGCAACTACTAGCAATAAAAATAACGATTTTTAAAAAAAAAATTTTTTTTTTTTTCAATTTGATAATCGGATTTTTTTGTTTAACTGTTTTCCATTTACCGCCATTGCTCACGAACAAAAATAAATCGGAAGTGGATAACCAATTTAAGCACTTATAACTTCCTACACAAATCGATTATGCGGTTTTTTCACTTTTTACGTGTTTTACAGCGCTGAAATATTTTTTTTTTCTTTATTTTTACCAGTATTTTCAGTTGCTTTTTATTTTATTTTTTCACATTTTGCTTACTAATAAAAAAATAAACATAAATTATGATGAGAGTAGCAAAAATCATATTTTATGTTCATGTTGTTCCCTTTTCCTTTTTTCGTGTTGCTGCCTGCTGCTGCTGCTATTCGTGTTGTGGTTGACTTTTCTATAATTGTTTGGTGCACTCGCTGGAAAAACACTTTGCAAGCAGTTAACTCATCTGCATAATTTTTATGTAAAGTTGCTGTGTCACTTTTTTAGTAAACACAAAAAAAATAAAACTCTTTTTTTGTATCACGATACTTAAGCTTTTAAATTTGAGGAAAAAACGTTTGATGTAGAAATCTTTAAACGCCAAATTTTTTTTTTTTTTACCAGACTATCCTCTGTTAAGTTTTTCGAATAATGCCACTCATCCTTTGGTTGAAGTTCAATTTGTATTAAAACACTTTGAAGTTTCACACTAGCAGCAGATAGTTCTTTCTAGTCCAAGTCATTTAAGTCGTGCCATTAAGCACTTAGCTAAAACTCAACCTATATAAAGTAGCTATATTTATTCACAACTAGCTAATGATTCAACTTCGGCTATGCCACGAAATGATGATTAATTTAATTTTATTTATAATTAGACAAATACTTGACATTTATTAATTATACAAAAATTCAGCTATACTCTGACAGTTTTTTCATAAACAGTCAGCAAATTCACTCGCAACAAAACAGCTGATCACTAATTATGAACGTGAATTGTGAATAAAAATAACTGACAGCCTTTTTAAAATAAAACCATGATTTTTGTATTTATTTTGATTATATTTTTACATATTTTCAATGCTTTTTTTCCATTAATTTTCTTAAAACATTTCTCTTAATATTTTTTAAACAATTTTTTATAAATTTTTTTTTTATTTATATTCCATAAACTGTCTACAATATTTTTTTTTAAACCAAAAAGTAAAAGAAAATCCCTTAAATTACAAATTTAAATTTAATGTCATAACCCCATTGTCTAACACTGAATTACATGAAATCATTAAATGTCATTATTAATATATAAATACTAGATTAAGTAACTTTGTTGAAGATTTACACGAGAAAAACTTTGCAAAACACTTGCAAAAAATTCAAGCATAATAAAAATGAAATTATGTAAAGACAAAACAAAAAAAAAATCTTTGTAAAGATTCCTGTTGAAAATTCCCTGCGGCATAAGGCGGCGACGGCAATATCTACGAAGGCATAGAATTTTCAACTCAACATAAAACAGCAGCAGCACCACTACCAACAGGATAAACAAATTCAAAAATGGTATATAGATTTTTGTCGACAAAAATACTGATTGTGAAAAGCAATAGAAATTTTAATTTTCTTTTGTTTTACAGACGACGCTCTTTTTAGGCAATACCACCACCAGCATCACAGCGCCATCACCACCTTCAACTCGAAATTATTTACGTGCTCAATTTAGACAAAGTTTTTCTTCTGCGTATGTGTCACTGTGAGTTAAGAAAGGAAATGTTGAAATGAATTTGTTATGAATTTATGATGCCAGGGTTAATGGCATATAGTGGGAGATGAGTGAATATAGCCAGCTGGAATTTTAGTTAACAGTGACTTTGGTCATGATGAAATTCACTGCAAAGTTTTGAAATCTTTTGCTGCATTAATATGATATGACTTTAAAAATTAACAGAAGTGTTTTTTTTTATCATTTTTAAAATTAGTTTTTAAAAATATTCCATTATACGGCATTTCCAAACTGCTAAAACTTATTAGGTTGGAAAAACTTGTACGATTATTGAGTTCAGTGGAAATATTTGGCTTAGCCCTTGAATGTAAAATGAGTGGACTAAATCAACATCTTTACTCTATGTCGTTTTTTTATTTTAATATCCGTATACGTCATTAAGTGAAGCTGAGAAGGGTGTAGTTTTTACTATTGGTAAGTGCTATAAAACAAAAATCGATAACAAAGATTAAAAAATAATCAAAGTACCGAATAAATAAAAAAAAATTAATGAAAAACAATAATAAAATAAAAAACAATATTAAAATAACAAAAAAAATTAAAAAAAAAATTCTGAAGTAAAAAAATTAATAAAAAAGCTATGAATAAATGAATGAATCAACAAATGAAAGAATATTTAAATGAATAAATGATTGAATAAGTGAAGAAATAAATAAATGAATAAATTAATAAATAAATGAATGAATAAAGGAATAAATAAATTAATGAATAAAGGAATGAATAAATGAATGGATGAATAAATTATTAAATAAATAATTAAATATTTAAATATAATGAAATAAATAAAAAATATTGGGATGTTTAAGGATCTTCAAATTAAATTTTTTGAACCAATTGGAAAGATTAAAAACTAATTTTTGACACGATCAAATTTTGGGTTCTCCCAATTGATTGACGTAAAAAAAAAAATATTAACTGAGGTAGAGGGCGCCTATGGAAAGAGGACGTCCATTAATTACGTGAGGTGTTTTTTTGAAAATTCGGACCCCCTCCTCCCCTTGGTGAGATCTGGCGGGACCCCTCTCGCCCCCCTTTCGTGAGATTTAAATTATAATTTGTAATGTAAATTCTATGCATTAAAAAGTTGACGTGAGGTTTTCCTTGACCCCCTCCCCCCTTGGTGAGATTTTGCTAAATTCGGAAATGAAAATATAAACTTTTTGAATGGCACACTTTTCGATTTATTGTGGTTTTTTCATTTTTTCGAGCTGCATTGACTCGTATCTTACCAGCTGATCCAATTTTGGACTACATTTTTGATTATTTGAGGCTATGTTTTGGGAACATATAAAAGAACTCAAAATTGAAAATCCAGCAAAAGAGCTCGTTCAACTAGAATGTTCGCCATTTAGAGGATGTATTTAGTTACCAACTCTTCTCTAGAATTTAAATACATTATCTCGAAAAAGTTTAGTCTGGTAACTACTTAAACTTAATTTTCTCAAGTCAACACTCAAGAATTTTTCTACCGGGCATTTGCTCTACACGTAGACATAAAACGCAACAAACATTCAGTGATTGTCGTTGTCGTTGCCATCGTATGCTGATGCTGGATGCTGGTAGCAGGCGTTTTTTGTTGGGTTAAATACAAACACGCACACAAGCACACACACACCGATTTAGCCTAAGGCCAGAGAGTAAGTGTGTAGGTGGTCGGAATTATTTTTTGAACCAAAAAAGTAGACAAAGACAACATGAGCAGCAAAAGAAGTAAAACAAAATTTAAGCAAAATCTAGGCTCAAAGCTGTAGTATATGACGATTTCAATTTAGACCAAAAAATGCAAAAAAAAAATAAAAAAAAAGTAATAGAAGACAGGCAAAAAAATATAAAATAAGCAACAGTGAATAAAAACAAAGCAACAATAAATATTAAAATGAAATTTGTAGGCAAATAGTTAAAGGAAGTGAAAATATGTTTAGAACAGATTTGTGTCTTTCTCTTGAATATCCTTATTTAAAAGGAGATTTTGTCACGCTACATAACACGTGCTGTTTTTGAAGCGTATGCACGTATGAGATGAAGTGTAAATAAGATATAAAACATCGCCCATAAAATACGAAATTTAACATAAAAATGATGAGGATAATACGTGGAAGAAAGAGAGAGAGAGATTGAGCATGCTTAATTAATTAAATAAAGAATGTCTTTAAGAGAAAAGAAACTAAAATATTTAACTAACTATATCATAAGACGAATCTTTTTCGGAAGTCAATTGCTGCAACTTCATTTTATAAATCTTTTGCTTATTCTTAGTCATAATTACTTTTGAGTCAAAAATGCAAAATAAAATGATTAATAATTTCAATGGTATTTTCCCTCACCCCCAAAAAGTAGACAAATAATTTCGAGCATTACGCAACTCAAACTTAATTTTTCATTTTCTTGCAGCAACAGCAATTTTAAAGCAATAAGCTTGCTAATTTTTCAAGTTTGTTCCATGTTGTGCGTTAAGCATTTTGCACTAGCAATGCCACCAAGTGCGCATTAGTCGAAACAATTTAAATTTATGTTTATTTTTTTCTTTGAGTTTCTATACTTTTTCTTCAAACCCCACAATGCTCATTCATTTACGTTTTGTTGTGCTTCCTTGAGATTTTCGCTATTTATTTTATGACTCACTTCACATTAGGGTGTTGCTAAAATACTTACTTAGTTAAGGCTAAGTTTGACTATTTGAATTTAGTGCATGTATTTCTATTAAGGTCTTTCTTATTCTACTCGTAGAGAGAGGTCATTCACTGTTTGAAGTAATCACTTTATGTTCCTAATAAGTCCCATGAAGTATAGAGGTCCTTACAATATATTGTGTATATTTCACAATACCAATTTAAAAATTTTAATTTTGCATCAAAGAAAGTGACGGTGCGAACAGTGAGACATTTTTTTCGGCATCTCTTTGAACTACTTTTTGCGACTTTAATCAAACTTTTATTATCAGTGAATATGCTAATAAGACCAGATGTGTCAGCGAACGTACATTTTAAGCATAACTTTCTTCGCTCTCGACGATCACTCTTCGAACGCAGCTGCGCAATAAAAATGTGAGTACTAAAATAAATAGTTGCTGATAACTTTAAAAAAATGTTATTGACAACATAAAAGGTCTGTGCATTCTCTTGCGAAAAGATTGCACTGTCTCACTGTTATCCTTTTCCTCCTAATAAAAATTCAACTGCTTCAAATTTAAGTGGTTCGGCAGTTGAAACCAGCGCCATTTCAAAACATCACAAATATCTAAAAATTAATTTTCAATTCTATGTTAAACTTAAATACAAATAAAAAATTTTTATTCTCAAAACTTTCTGGGGCACCCCACTGCGTATAGAAACAGCTACACTTTTTTTTTGCGTTCTTCAAAAGTTGACTTTGCGTTCATGTCCACAGCTTTTACTAACTTTTACATTGACTAACACGCCCACATGCACTAATCTTTTTTTTTTCCTTCTGTCCATCTCAAGCGTATGCTATAGAGCTTATTATATTGTTCCCATTATTGTTGCTGTTGTTGTACGTAATTTAATGGGGGTGGTTAATCTTTCTTATGGGGCGTTTGTTTTTTTTTTCTTGCCACTTCTACTGTTGCTGTTATTACAACGCTGCATATCCTACAATCATTTCGTGGCAACGTAATTTTTGGCCAAGTGTAAATGATTTTTGCTGTAGTTGTTATTACAATTATTATTGTATTCGTACTTGTGTTTTTTTTTCTCAGCGATATTGTTGCTGTTGTTGTAAAAAATTATATGATTTTTAATGTTTACTCTTGTTGATTTTACGTTTTCGGCAGTAGAGATTTTACTTTGGATGTAGTGAAAAAAAAACAAATATTCAGAAGACATTACGGCAGTAGTTCAGACCGCTGCTCATTCATTTTAGGATTAACGGTTTTACAACAACGCCATAGTCATGAGGTATATATATGCGCTGAGGCTGCCACGACTACTATTGGACTCCCCATGGTTTTATGTGTTCGTAATTAGTTTTGCACAACATTGAAATGGCGCTGGAAAGCTAAGTAATAAGGGAAAACACTGAAAAGTTTAGCAGTCTGATTCGCTATATTGAATAGCCATAGAAGATAAAAGATAAAATAAAAAAATATTCCATACAAAAGATTAAAGAAAAAATGTATAAAATAAAAGCTGAAAGATGAAATATGAATAATACAAAATTAAAAAAAAAAGATAAAAAATAATTAAGTAGATATAAAAATTGAAAGATAAAAGATATAAAATAAAAGATGAAACATGAGAGATAAAATATTAAAGATTAAACATAAAATATAAATGAAGATAAAAGATAAAATATGAAAAGTGAAACATAAGAGATAAAAGATATAAGATATCAGATAAAAGTTAAAAAATAGAAGATTAACTAGAGATAAAAAATAAAAGATAAACGATAAAATAATATAGATACCTAAATGTAATAGATAAAATATAAAATATAAAAGATGAAAAATAAATATAATAGATAAATGTAAAATGATAACAAGTAAAACAAAAAAATTAAAAATAAAAAATAAAACATAAAAATTAAAAAATAAAAATAAAAAATAAAAAAATAAAAAAAAATAAAAAAAAATAAAATAAAATAAAAAAAATAAAATATAAAAAATAAAAAAATAAAATAAAAAATAAAAGATAAAATATTAGAGATAAGATATAAAAGAGAAAAGTTAAAAGAGATAATATACAAAGAATAAAAGATAATAGATTAAAGATAAAATATAAATTATCAAAGGTAAAAGATAAAAATTAAAACATCAATGATGAAAGATAAAATATAGAAAATAAAATATAAAAGACAAAATATAAAATGAATAAAATACTAAAAATGTAAAAGATAAAAAGTAAAAGATGAAAATTAAAAGATGAAAGATAAAAGTTGAATGCTAAAAGATAAAAAATGAAAGATAAAATAAAAAATAGTTAAATTTAAGAAAACTTTAAAAAGATTATTCTCAATGTATCCACCAACTCAAGAGTTTACTGGCAACGTAAAGAATTACTTCAACGGAAATGGGAAATTAAATTGCTTGCAATAATTTTTCAAACGTAATGCGCGTATTTTTTAATTTTATGCGGATAATGATTTTGGTCGAAATCCTAGCCTAGTGGAGAAACGGCAAATTTAGTACAAAACGGAAGCGTGCATTTTAAGCATTTCGAAAATATGCGGCAGGGGGGTTTTGCTTCGTAGATTTGACTTCGCTTGGTATATTTTCTTAGGAAGAAAATTTGCTTGAGAATGAAAATTAATTTCGAGGTGCGGCCCTCATATTTAAGACACACTAAGATAATTTAAAGTTATGAGCTTGAAATTTGTGGCATAGCGTAGCTAAGCGTAACAAGTAAATTTCTTAATTAAACAAAATAAATTTATGTTGGTAGATTTTCATGGTGAGAAATACTCTAAAGGGGATAATTTAAGCATTCGATGAAAATTCTACTTTATATTCTCTCTTGCCGTTTTGGCAATTTGAAAAAGCTGACTTTTGAGTCAGCACATAATTGCTTTCGTGTGTTTGAGATGAAAAATTTCATTTGTAAGATATTTAAGTTGAGGGGCTATGCCGAGGGTATAAGTTCAGCAGCACAAGCTTTTAATTTTCAATAAGAATTTATGTGTAACACTATTGTATTAAATTTTTTTTTTAAAAGAAAACTAATCTTATTAAAGTTTTTATATTTAATTTACAACTACATCAATTCTATTTACTTAACACAAGAAAATTTCCTAACATGAATTGGCTCAAAATTGCCATACTTTGTTTAGAAACCAGCAGAAAGAAAAACAAAACATATCGAGTCACATATGTTTCCTTCGTAAAATTCAATACAAATTCCTTTGAAGTTTAGATTATTTTTTTCTCTCTTCTGCTTATGCTGGTGATGCTGCTAATCCTGGCAATAAAGCTGCTTAATTTTATGCCAACATGACGTTGCTAGCTGCTATTGCACTACTACTAGCTGTTGTTGTGTCTTTAAGGACATGCTGCAGCATAACGATATTACTCGCTTGCATAACAGAAAACTGCAAAATATTGTTTTTGTTTTCTGCTTTTTTTTTTAATGCAGCAATAGCAGCATCCTTATAAGCGTCAAAAAACAGGAAACGTGCGTTTTTGCTGTAAACAAAAATGAAGCAAAATAAACACTAAACAAAGCAGGCAGCAGCAGGACAGGCTTGGTTGACTTGGCATTTCTATATTTTTTTTTTCTTTGCATTTTTTTTCTGTTGTCTTTGTTGCTTCATTTTTGTTCTCAGTTCTCAGTATTGAAGGGGAGTTATTTCACTGCTTTTGCATGCAAAGTGGATTATTTGCTCAAGGACTTTTTCTTTTACTTATATATCGCGTATGCTACTTCGTTTACATGATGCTTGCTTCAATTTTGTGGCCCCTTTTTTTTATTTTTGTTCTTTGTTTGTGCTAAAATTCATATGTAGATATACATATACGGGCAATTTCATGCACAGAAGCATATGGAAAATCAATGTTTGGTCTTCTTGCAACTTTAACTTTTTTTGTATCTCTAATTTCAAGTGGTTTATTTCTATTTAAAAAATCCGCTTTATTTTTTTTAATTTCTCCCAGTTTTGGTGGCTTCAAAATTTAATGTTGCTCATACGCTACGTTATGTGAATTGGTGTATCTTGTTACTGATGTGCCACTGCTCCGATGCAACTCGAATGCTACTTGTATACAACAATTTCATCAGCCATGCTTTCTCTTGAAATGATCCAATTTTGATCATTGGCCACTAAAGCAGAGACCGTTTTTTTCTTATTCAAATCAAGAAATGTTTGTATCAATTATGGTATGCTTAATAAAAGTCCTTTACTAGAGAAATGTGTTAGTTGCTCAACAGATTTTTTTTTCTATTTAGTTAAGGTCACACATGAATACATCCCTTTGCTATAGCATACAATATAATCGTATGTATGTATGTTGGTACAGAGTTTTCTTATGTATTCCTTGTTCACTTCTATTTATATATTTCTTTTTTATTTTGGCATTCTGCTGCCTAACTACAAACAATGCTTGATCATGCAAATATTTGAGTTTAAAGTGCTTGCAAATTAGAAATAACTTGGTGCTGCCCCACTTTTTTTTTTTAATTGGAGCATCCTGAAGTGTTCGTTGTATTGTACTTAATATTTGTGGAAATTGTTTAATTAAGTGTTTAACAGTCGACTGCATTATGGAATTTCATTATCTCTACGAAAAGCTTGAGCAGCTTTTCAACTTAAAATAAATTGAGTTATTGATATAAGAACAAAAAATTATCAGAATATCAAAGGTCGAAAAGATTTATATGAGAATATTCGAGACACAAAATGTATGTTACATGCTGAAAGTTACAAGATTTAAAATGAATAGATAGAGTACAAAAGCAATTAGATTTAAGATTCATTATTATTCAGGATAAAAGGTACAAAATAAATGTTAAGTTATAAGATTGAAGGATAAAGGAAAAATTATCCATGATGTATGATTTATGATGTTAATTACCTGTCTAAGGTAAAGATTTTTTTGTACCAATTTATTTCAGATCATTTAAATTGTTTACCTTAAGTACCATAAATTAAATTGTTACTACTTTGAGATAATTTATTTCAAAGAAGCATCGCTCTTGAATTCCTAAATCAATTGTCATATTTTTGTTAAAAACAAAATTGCAATGATTTTACTACCAACAATGCATATGAAATAAATTAACCCCATTATCTATCTAAACAATTTTTTAATACATATTTTTTTCTCTAATTTTTTGCAGGTATGTAATGTATAAATAGTCAAACGAAATTTTAATTACAACCGAAATATTTCTAGTAAGTAGAATAACACTTATGTAATCAGATTTATCTTAAAGAAAGAAGAAAAAAAAAAAACAAAAATCATATAATTTTTCTATCTCAATATGTGTTTATTTTTAACATTTTGAAATTTAATTTTGACATAATTTATTAAAAACTCATAACATCCTTGGCGGCGCGTTATTTGACGTTAGATAGGTACATGTACACGCTGTTGTCGTCGTCTCTGCCGCACCAAACCATCTGCGTCAGTGCCACGACTCATTTATGCAATTTGCTTAAAATAGTCGCACAACATCAGCAGCTTCGTAATTATCAGCATCATCATCACCATCATCATCTTCACATGAAAAATGCTGCGCGCCAAGTAATAAAGCAAAAATTAATATACTTGTCTGTATATGCAAGCAATTATAAAATTTTTAAATGCACACACAGATAATCGTCGTACATTCGATTGTGCAAAATGAAACAACAAAATTTTTGGCCAAGTGCCAGCTGGCCAATGTGTTCCCTACTTTTCTATAATATTTGGTGTAAGTCATGTTAAACAGAAATATATTTTTTGGTCGTTTCTCTTAATGCAATAGGGTATTCCGAAATTGGATTTCTTTTGATGATATACTTGCCACTAAGTGTAGCTGATATTGCCACTTAACGAGCTTTTTCAATGACATTTTTTAAAAAACTGCTGAACCGATTTTAGTTAAACTTCGATTCGTATATTCTTTGTAGTTTTGAGTTTTATGAAAATCACATTTAAATCAAATCCATAATTTTATTTGGTAAATATTTTGTTTGCTAATTAACTCTATGTAATTTTTGCTCTTACGCACTGTTGTAAAAATAAGTCCCAAAATATAGCGTTTTAAGGGTTTTTCTTGCATGGCAGATGTTCACGCCTCATTGTCCCCAAATTTTGCGAAATGCTTAACATCAACTATGTTTATCCTCATATAAATTTTCATCTAAAGAAATTACAGGCGCCACGTTATAGCCCTTTATGCGTTGTTTTTTGCAAGGGCGATGCCACGCACTATTGATAGATCCCGCCCATATTTCGATTTATCAATTTTTATCTGAAGCTGTCATAGGTCCCAAGATAAAGTTTTGCAAGTTTTTTTTCTACAAGGGCGATGCCATGCCACATTGCACAATCTTTCCGTAATTTTGCAAACTCCTTTGGAGAGTTTATGTATAATTTTGAACCTAACCAGCAACTATGGCTGTCATGATGTGGCCCTTAAGTGTTTTTTTTTTTTGTATGGGAAGTTTCATGTCACTGAATTTTTTGAAAATGTAAAGTAGCCCATTCTGGGCTTGACCGAATCAATCCCAGTCACTTGGCAACCCTATATGAACCTTATGACGTTACAAAATTAAAATTTCTTTTCAATCAAATATGTTACTCATACGTCATGTTGTTAATTTAAAAAATAAAATGAACATCGTGTAAATAATAAAGTATTTTATTTTACAAGCCACCCTATACAAAACGTGAATACGCTGCCGTTTTCCATCATTACACAAAAAATATTTTAAATATTTGTAAATTTTTGCGAAACAACATAAAGCATTGACTCACAAATAAATTAAATGAAAAATATTCAAAAAAAAAAAACAAAAATAAAAAATGCTAACTAAATTTACTTTTGAAGTGTTCTATGTGTACGGTAACTGCGCCAGACCAAAGCCAAAGTGATAAGCCACATAATTAATTGCTAAGAATTTTCCTTCATTTGTTTTTTCTCTCTCACTCACTGTGTGTGCCCTTTTCATGTCTTTTGTCTCTTTATAGTGTTGGTATTTGTATTTATTTTGCATTGTTTATGCAAAAACAACTGACACACACCTTGTGTGTCACTGTAGCTGTTGCTGTTGCTGCTACTGTTGTTATTGTCATTTGTTATTGTTGCTAATGCGACAACAAATGTCGCTTAATTGTCTAGCTAAACAAAAACAACACAATAGATGGTACTAGAAAAAGTTTGTGTATCTTATGAGGTATTT
Organism: Meiosimyza platycephala; assembly: GCA_963662105.1. Lineage (NCBI taxonomy): Eukaryota > Metazoa > Arthropoda > Insecta > Diptera > Lauxaniidae > Meiosimyza > Meiosimyza platycephala. The sequence continues at coordinate 77,684,491 of OY759211.1, read as the reverse complement.
TCTTTTTTTTTCATTTCAATTCTTTGTTTCTTTTTTTGTTTTGCGCGCGCAAAAACTGACAATGTCGTCGACACAAACACACAGCTATTGCTAACAAAAATACATATATGCACAAGTAAACTCATACAAACACCTTCGAGAAAGCAAACACTTACTCATTCACACACTCACCTTAAAGTATGCTAGAAAAAAGCAAACAAAAATTAACACAAAGAGAAAATAAAAAAAAAGATTGAAGCAGACGCTGCTGTCAAGCATCGTTTTAAGAGTTCAACACACGCACACTGACTATAGATCTCAAAAAAAAAAAAAAAAAATTGTGGAAACAAAAACACAGCAACATAAGATGCACCCATTAGGAAATCAACCTCTTTTCGGAAAGGCACTGGAGAAATAAAGTGATTTTGAATCAATCAAGAAGTCGTTGGCGTGATTGCAGGATTAGCAAGAAGACCGAAAAATAGCCGCGAAAAATAAACTACTTCATGTTTAAAATTGAACATTGGTTAAAGACAATTCAGACTTAAAAGTTCGGACATTGAAATTTGAAAATAAAATCTGGGGTTTAAATATTCGACGATGAAGAAAATTTTGCTCATTTCTTCATTAGAGCTAACTTTTGCCCACACTTGTTAGATATGCACCGAGTCTCATTCACCGGTGCCAAAAAGTTGATGAGATATGGTGAATTTGAATTTTCTCTTTCATAAGAGGGCGTGGCGTAACCCATTTTTTCCCAAACAAAACTATGCCCACAACCTTCCACAGACAATAAGAAACATACAATGTACTAACTATAAATATTTGCGTCAAATAGTTGCTGAGTTATAAAAAAGTTAGATTTTTTCTCATATAAGAGGCGTGCCACAGCCCATTTTTTTATCATCTGAACATATATTTTGCCTTTTATTCGCGTACCACGTGTCATTCATCTGCCTTAAATAGTTGATGAGATATAAAGAATTGGAATTTTCTCTTCTATATTGGTACGGGGGCGTTTATTGCTCATTTTTTCGAGTACAAAATATTAGAGACATATGTAAATAGAGAAATTTGGAAAATTTCTGACAGTGTTGCGATTGAAAACAAAATATAAGAAAATAATTTAAATGATGACATTACTAAATTCACAGTCTTTTTTTTTTGTTGAAAAAAGTGCCTCATTCAACCACACTAATCCACTTTTTTAATTTTGTTTAAAGCTTTAATTTCTGCATCATTTTGGTCACTGCTGACTTTAATTTGTACTGGGTATTTTTTTTACACATATGTATCTATACTATATGTGCCTGCAGCTGCTTTCACCTGTACAATAATTTTTCTTTTTCTAACTTTATAGTGTAGAAAATTATGACAAGTCCTTCTTTTATCTCATATTGTTTCAATGTTTTTTCTGCCATTTTTTCTTTCCTAATGACTTAATTAGCAGTTTTTCATTTTAATTAAACTCAGCGTTTCAATTAAAACATTAAAAAGCAGCAAAGTATTTTTTTTTATAATTTAAATTAAAAATAATTTTGGCTTACGATTCTGGGCATGGAATGTGTGGTTATGTAATCGAGGAAACTAATTTTTAGCAAAATACACAAATAAAATATGTATGTATTTTAGGGTGGTTCTTAAGAAAAAAAAATTGGGGACGCCCCCCAATCGGTTCAAAACAGGATAAAAACATTTAAAAAATTTATTTAAAATTTTTATCTTTAACCCTTACTCGGCCTATTTCAAAATTAAATTTGACTTAAGTGAAAATCAAATACGAGCCCTCCCAATTGCTTTGAAACAAAATAAAAAAATTTTAAAAATTTATTTAAAATATGTATCTTTAACCCTTACTGACCCTATTTCAATGTGAAATTTGATTTAAACAAAAATCAAATGCGACGCCATCTCAATCGGTTCGAAACAGGATAAACAAATTTAAAAAATTTGTTTGAAATTTTTATCTTTAACCCTTAGCCTATTTCAATGTGAAATTTGACTTCAGCAGCCATTTTTTTAAACTAACTTTTCTCAAGTGGCTTTTAATTTTAAGAAAGAATATATTCAAAAGAAGTATCGTACGGATCTAGTTTTCGAGATATAGTCATGTGAAGTTGCGGATATTGCTTTTCTAAAAATCATTATAAGTTGGGAACTCTTAAATAGATCTTATATATGTATATTAATGTCATATAAAAGGTAATTTTACAGTCTATAAGATTGGTAAATTAAAATTTGAAGTCAGTTCCATATGTTTTGAGATATTGAGGTTTTTCAAAAATTTTAACGTTTTTTTTTTTAAACTATAATGCAACGAAACGAAAATGTTTTATTAAAATGATAAAAGTTGACGAAAGCGTTTGATTGAGTAGGCCATGCCAATATTCAGAACACCTGCATAAAATCAAAATTCAAAACTCTACCACGTTTTCCAAACGGTATTCGGTAATACGAACTGAGCTGCCGCATAAACGTAGTAATAGAAAGCAAGCAAAGTAATTCTCCTCGCTATGGCAAGGCTTTGGTAGTTGATCAGTGCTCGCAGCTGATAATTTCAGTACGCTCTGCTCGATGACTACTTTAACTTGATATATAATTTATTGCTGTAGCTATTTTAGGGTTCGTATTTGATTTTCACTTAAGTTAAATTTCAAGGGTTAAAGATAAAAATTTTAAATAAATTTTTTAAATGTTTTGATCCTGTTTTTAACCGATTTGGGGGGCATCGCATTTGATTTTTTTTAAATCAAATTTCACACTGAAATAGGCCGAGTAAGGGCTAAAGATAAAAATTTTAAATAAATTTTTTAAATGTTTTTATCCTGTTTTGAACCGATTTGGGGGGCGTCGCATTTGATTTTCGTTTGAGTCAAGTTTCACATTGAAATAGGGTCAGTAAGGGTTAAAGATAAAAATTTTAAATTAACTTTTTAAATTTTTTATACTGTTTCGAACCGATTTGCGGGCGTCGTATTTGATTTTCGCAAAAAAAACAAATAAGAACCACCCTAATGTATATTGAGAACAATTTACTTAGCCATATTGTTTTAATGGCTCTATTGTTACACATTGTTGCTAGGCAATCTTGCTAAATATTGTTGCTTAGAAATGTTTTTGAACATTGTTTCTCTAAGTTTTTGCTGAACTTTGTTGCTTAAAATTATTGAAACATATTGTTGCTGAGCATGTTGCTAAGTATTAATGATAAAAATTGATTCTCAACATTGTTGTTAAGTATTTTTCATAGCATTGTTGATACACATTATTGCATGAGCTGTGTTCCCGTAATATGTTTATTGCATAAGTTAAGTCCATATGGCTTAGGCCGAAAAGCGTTCCCGTACTCGTACAAACTGTCACCTATGACTTATCTGATAAAATATCATATATGTATCTCCAAAAGTACTTTGGTCCCATTTTTGAATTAGCACACCCCTACTCAATTTATCAACATACTTTTTAATTTAAATTTCGATGTTACTTTTTCGAACCATTTTTTTTTTTTTATTTTAAGGCTCAAACTTTCTTTTTCGATTTTCTTAGAATACACATTCAGGCGTATGAAGCAAAACAGAATTAAAGCGACAATATAAAAAATAAAAACATCACTGATTTTAAATTATGCATCTGCATTTACCACATCAATCCATATTACTTTTTAAGAGCTTTATAGCTTTAAAAACTTAAAAAGTTTTCTCTGTGTATGTAGCGAATAAGTTGCCATACAAATGATATGCAAATTAACTAAACCAACCCGAGACATCAAAGCTATGATAATGAGAAAATTCAGCGCTTTAATCTACGCTTTTTAACTCATTAACCGCGAGAAAACACTTAAAATATTACACTTTCATGTAGTAGATACAGATGCAGATGAAGTGCAGTGTAGTTGTACTCGTGTCCCTATGTGTGCGTGCGTATGTGATGTGTTTTTCAAGTGCAATGCAAACGAACATACAGATACGCATTTTTGCCTTTTAGCGTTAAAGTATGTTTTCACATCTCCTTGAAGTTCTTCATTTACCTAATATATTCTTGTGAAAGAATAAATCTGTATGTATGTATGTAGATGCTTATGCGTGTAATCCTTTTTAACATGAAATAAATTCTGTATTACTTTTTTTGTGTGTTAAAAGTTTAAAATTAATTTTCGTATTATATTTTTCAATGTTTTCCTTGCATAATTAAGTGCAATAGCAGAGTTTTTTTTTCTTACTGCCAATTAATGGGAAGATAAAGTTAAAAACAAAACTACGTTAAGATCCTTTGTAAGTAGAGAAGAAGCCATAAAGTAAATTTATATTTGCTTTGATGTTTTTGCAGCCTTTAGGCTTCATATTTTTCTGGGTTGTAGAATGTAATATTTGAATGTTCTTTATCTGAAACGTTCATATTTGTTATAAGCTAAAAATTTTGTTGCAAAACCAACATTTCTCTTCTATATTGTATATTCAGTAACAATTTTACTATATTTGGGCTTTACTCTACAAAAGAATAATTATTGAAACTTTTTAAAAATTTTATGTTCTTTTGTGGTCGTTTTTTCCATTTTGGATAATTCCTATCAGAGAACTGCAGTAAGCAACTCATCATTTTGGCATTCATGAATTTGTTGAAACTTTCAGCTGATTCACACAGAAAATTTTATGAAACTGAATACGGGTACCATGGCTCAGGGACACATTTTCGTGTCAAAAACGGTTCTTTCCAGGGTCCCGAGCCTTCCAAAAATATTTTAGAGCTATCTTTCGTTTGAAAAAACAATTTTTTTTTTCTATAAATGGGTCAAAAACGGTTCTGTCCAGGGTCCGGAGGTACTCCAAGTGATGTTCAAAATCCATTTTCAACGTTTCCCCTTCGATTGGAGCAAAAAAGAATTTTTCCGAAAATGGGTCAACAACGGTCTTCTCCAGGGTCCGGAGGTATTCTAAGTTATGTTCAAAATTCATTTTCGAACTTTTCCCATCGATTGCAGCAAAAAAAAAAATTCCGAAAATGTGTTAAAAACGCTCCTTTCCAGGGTCCGGAGGTACTCCAAGCGATGTCCAGAGTACATTTTCGACCTTTCCCCATCGATTGGAACAGAAAAAATTTTTTCCGAAAATGGGTCAAAAACATGTACCATCGTCCGGGGACCCATTTTCGGGTCAAAAGCGGTTCTTTCCAGGGTCCAAAAGTGATGTCCAAAGGCCATTTTTGAACTTTCCCTATCGATTGGAGCAAAAAAAAAATTTATTCTTGACACAGTTCAACTTAAGTGGCTCAAGCCATTCACTGCTTCATGAATGCTGACTGCATGTGAGTGAGCTTCACAGGCGGCATTCACATTCATGAGACTAGAGCTATTAAACAGCTCACATTCATGAGCAGCATGCTATCTAGGCATTCTCTATTAGTGAGCGCAACTCAGATTCACACTCATTATTGCATGCAATATGCACACTCACGTCTCATATTTTTGGAAGTGGCTCATAACCCTCAGTAAGCTACTCAATGCACTTCTCTGATTCTTATAGAAAAATTATGTAACTACAAAAATTTTTAAAATTTTTCTTTGTACTTCTAGCTAATTTCTAAACTTATTGTTAAATAAAATTTATTTTATTTTTGACGGTGTATTACACGATGTTTAGAAAAAATTGTTTCATGAAAATATCGCAAAGCATAGCTAGGCACTTCTAACTTTAATTTCACAAACAGTCTTAGATATTTAGGTAATATTGTGCATTTAGTTCACTAGTTGCCCCCAAAACAAAATGCTTTGCCAGACATAATTCAAATTTTCTTTGAAATTTATTATCTTTTTGCTCATATGCCAAAGTTAATATGCTAATGTTATACATAAAAATATCAAAGCGCATAAAGCTGGAAAATTATGGATTATTGAGAAAATATTTTTCCATATTTTATTTATGCTTTTCATGTGCTATCCTAATAAATTTAGTAAAATTCTAACAGAAAATCTTAAAACAATATTTTTTGTTGCTTATCTACAGGTGTCCATTGAAATATACGTATGTGCACACAGTTATGCCAGTATTTATGTTAGTGTCGGTACACCTAAAGCTATACATACACGCGTACATATAAACCTTAATGCAACTAAAGCTAAATTGCATAGACATATAAACAAACATTTTTCAATGCCCCCCCTTAAGTATTCACTTTTATGTGTGTAAACGTTCAATGGTCGTATTATAAGCCATTTATAACAGATTAATGTGTATCATCATCATCATCATCAGTATCATCATTATTATCATTGAACTCATTATTTAGAAGCTTTTTAGCTTTTAACAACAACAACACAAAAATATGAAAATAGGAAGTATTACCTGTGCACTGAAAAAATTTTGAAAATAAATTACGCAGTAATATGAGTTCGACGTTACAATTCATAATAATTTTTTGGTCGATTAAATGCTATAGTTATCTTAGTAACAGCTGAATTTCTCAATTTTCTCAAAAGAAGTTTTTTAGCATACAGATAAGCTTACACCTGAGCAATAACCATAAACAATTTTTTTTTTTTTCGACAATAACATATGATTTTAATTTTCTTTTTTTTTTTTCATTTCTTCAAATATGGGGTAAAACATACGAAAACACCACCTCCGCCACCGATTTGGCTGAAATTTCGCATTATTGTAGTATCAATGTCCAGCAATAAAACTACGTAAAGATTTCGCCCTAGTGTTATTTGTTTTTGAAATAAGGGGATATGAAGCTCACGATTTTTGTACTTTTACAGAAAAAGTGTTTTTTTTTTCGAAAACTCATAACAAACGCCAAACTTTATCAATTAACAATTGTTATACCAACACTTATAGGCTTTTATGTGTACTTTTTGAAAAAAAAAAAAAATACTACTATTGCCAAAAAAAAAATTTTCGCAAACATTTTGCGAATTGAAAAATATTTTTGCATTTTTTTAACCTATTTTTTAATTTTTTTTTTTTTTTTTTTTTTTTTAAAATTAAAATTTATACTGCAAATTTATTCATGGTGAAAAAATTATTTATATACTTTTTTTTTTAATTTAAAAAAAAAAAATGAAAAAGCTAAAATTTTGCAAATTGAAATATATTTTTGATTTTTTTTTTTTTTTGAAACCCATTTCTTAATATTTTCTTAGTGAACTCGATCCCCAAGCTTCAAAATGATATGCCACAGACATTGGGGTAATTAGTTAATTAAAATTTTTGAACCGTTAAACGCGCGCTATACTGCGTGTTGAGATTGCTTTTCTAGACTAGTCTACAAATTTTTGCAAAGTAATATTGCGGCAAATAACCACCGTTTCTATAGTAAAATTTCCTGCTGAATCCGAAAATCATAGTGGTTTTGCTGAATCAGGTCTGACTGAGATAAACGGCAAAAACCAAAAACATGTACTGTTCCGTGAGGTAACGCCATATAGGCTCTATAGAAAATGTTATTTTACATGGTACTCATCACTAATTTTTTTATTTCCTAAAAGTAGAGATCACGACATAAATCTCAATAATAAGAGTATATGTCACAATAGCACCACTAGTTTGGTCGCTACAGCTAAAAGCAGTTCAACAAAAATGCAATTTTTTGCATTTTTTCAATAAATTTTCAACTTTGGAACCTTATAACTCGAAAGTATCTAAGGAACTCAAAAAGTAAGCTATCCTATCTTGCAATAAATTTAAATATTAAATCTCTAAGCATATTATGTTTATTTTTTAGCTTCATTTTATATAAGTTATGCTAAAAACAATATTTTAATAACCCTTAGGTAATATAATCTCTTCGGTATGCAATTATGCAATTGAACTATAGGTTTTGATAAGAGTACAAGCAACTCTCAAACCAAAATATTACTCGTTAAGCAGATCTTCAATATATCGTTACGGAATTTTGATACTACAACTATAACTTCCCTGAAATTTATTTTTTTTAATTAATTTGAATTAATATGTCTGTTTCCCTTATAGATGTATTTTACAACAGCGATCGATATAAGTATTTGAGATCCATTTTAATAATTCGCTGAAAGCGAATAATAATTTTCTCACATTTGTCTTGGTTAAGCGCCTTAAAAAGACAAATATGGACATTAATGTGCCCTTGCTTAAAGACACATGCCACACACCTCATGTCTTGTATGTCTCTTTAGACTGTATACATATTGCTTATATAACTAGATACAAAACGGCATGTCTTTGAAGTGAGTTCTATGCCACTGCTTTAGCATTATTTAACAAAATTTCGCTATAAAGGCAAAGTATCTTTTTAATTACAATACCAAGCTATGTTAAATATATCACTGCTTGTAAGCTGAATTTTGATAACTTCCCCGGTAGTCCAAATAATTTGTCATTAGATCACCGAGGCTATGATTTCGATTGCGCGAAAACTCATATTCTGAGTTTGTTCGCGAGAAATTGTCTACTGTTATATTCCCAAATTTAGGAAAGTATGACTTTTTTGCTAACTATTTTTCTGTTTTTACCAGCTTGAACCTTTTCATTTTAAATACTTTGTGCCTCATATTAGGACAAAAATTGATTTTGGACGTTAGAAAACTCTGAAGGTCTTTATAACACTTTAAAATGATATTTATCTAAGAAATACGGCATAATTTATTGTCCCATTTGGACAAGAATTATTTAGAATTAAAAAAAAAAAGAAAATATCAATATAGTCGTTAATTTTGATTTTAATACTTAAAACCTCCAAAAAAAGGTTAAAATCTAATCTAACAGAATGGAAAATATTTTATCGTATTCTACGGAAATAATTCTTCAAAAGTTTTTATTTTGCCGTATTTTTCTCATAACCGTCCATTTGCATTCAAAATTTATAAGTTGGAGGTTAAAGCAAACGTTTCAATTTGGTAACCATCCTTGGCACCGGTGTAATGTCACTTGGGCACTAAAATTTTTGGGATCAAATTGTATCAGGATAAGCTACTTTTATACAAAAATTTCAGACAAATCAATTTTTTTCTGTTTCGAATGTCCCATATAGTAAGTACTCGTATATGTTGTTATTTGACTTCCTAAAGAGTGTAAAGGAGTTCGCTTATTCATCGCGTAAACTCTGCTTGTTGCCATGAATGTTAAAGACTTCGAAAATTTTTCTATAATTGGCTACGGCAGTTTGTTTTTAAACTTAATTTTTACCATGTAAATGCATAAACATAAACTGCAAGTGTTCGTGCAAATACCCATGTGTAAGTGTCTCTATTGTTTTTGAAGAGCATCTATGTACCTATCTATGTACCTATGTATGTGTTTATTTAGAAAATAAATGGTCTATAAAAACATGTTGTTGCTCTCTTATTGTTGTTGTTGTTGTTGTTGCTGCTGTTCAGTTCACTTTAATGCAAAGAGTTATTGCTCATCCCAAGCGGCTGTTGTTGCAGGTAAATGATGTTAAACTTCGTATTTGTTGCTGCGGTGGTCATATGAAGGTAATCGTTACGTTTAAAGACAAAATTACGCACAATGCGCTTATTGGTTTTACTGCAAAGTCCAACACAACAAGTTTACGAAACTTTGCTATGAAATTTCATACTGTAAAACTTTGTCAATATAAAAGTAGTTTTGTACAAGTACTCAATGTAACATGTGACGTGCTGGAGATTTAATGCAGTTTTTTTTTTTCATGTTGATAAAATGGTATTCTGATACCGATATAGAACAAATTGATTTTGTAGAGATTTTTTTTTAAATGCTTATTAACTACGATAAGATTATTTGAAATCAGATATAAAGCGCTTTTTTTGTAATCGATATCATGATCATGATGTACTCTACATATTCCCAACAAATTTTAACAAAAAAAAATTGCTGTTACGTATATCAATATATAAAAAAATAGTCTATTTAAATATCGAATTACAATGGCTTCATTCAACTCACCCACACAAAGTTCGTACTCTTACATGTTGCCCGTATAAACTGACACAGAAATCATTTTAAGCCACATTCAGTCAGTTGGCAAACATTAAAAAACAATTAAATTTCTGCTACTTCGTTTCCTTTTATTTTCGCAAATCCGTCAAAATTAACCTCAATTAAGCACTCGACATGACTTTTTTCTTTCTCATCATTTGTTCTGCTTTACGCAACCGCCCCCCCCCCCCCCCAAATTGTTACCCTTATAAACACCATGCTCAAGTATTTATTGTTTTATTTTTCTTGTTGTTGTTGTTGTTGCCGAAGAGCTTTGCAAGAATTTACTGCATTTCAATTATTCAATTTTACACCTTATGGCATTTTTACACCATAGGCAACTACAGCAGCAAAATAAAAAAAAAAACACAAAAGAGAAAAAATTTCGCACAAGGACCAACTTTGAAAACTGAATTTTTTAAGTTGTTCCAAGAAATTGTTTTTGTTTTTTTTTTGTTGCAAGAAAAAAAATCTTTCTTAAGCAAACCTTGTGGCAGACCAAAATGAAAACTGCCATTTTAAGCGCGAAAAGAAATAACAACAACGACAACTACAAAATGAAATCAGCAGTAATTCGCTTAATTCCAATTGTTTTCTCGTAATTTTCATTGTTGTCTACTAACGTTTACGGGGAGTAGAAACAAAATACTAATAAATTGAAAAAAAATTAAAAGAATTAAAACGAAATAAGTTAATGGAAAGAGTACAGAAAAACATAGAGTAAAATGTTCACTTAAATATTTGTAATAAGAGATGCAAAGTGATAAGTATTCGTGTTTGTCAAACGTCACAAGAAACCGTCTGTACGATAACAATTACGTTTAGGTTACGAGTGCTGATACGGTTATGGTTACTGTTACGATAACGTTTATGGTTACTGTCGTAATTATAGACACGGTTGCAGTTATTGCTAAGGTTACTGTTACGGTTATGGTAACGTTAACATACAATTTTTCTGAAGACATTTCTGGTTCTTAATGGAATGCAAGCAAATAGTTTTGAAATTTTTATAATACATTAGTGGTACCCGCGACTTCTCACGTCCCGTTGTTTGTTTTATAATGAAATTACTCTCTTAACGTCTCACTCTATATGCTCTCTTCAAAGGTAACAAAAAACAAACAATTGAAAGAGAGTTTGTTCTTTGAACTTCGAGGCCAAATACTAACAGTACAAATGAGAAGAAAGAAAAAACAACAATAAAAACACAGAACTCAAGAAGCAGCATAAGTAAGCAACGAAAAAACGACAGTTATTGTGTGAGGTTTGGCAAAAAACTTAATCCTAAAAAAGGATATTTAACTTCAAAAAATATAAAAATAAGTATACAATAATCCTCTCTAACACAAATATGTTGTTTTAGAAATAAAATGACTTAAATCGGTTCAGTATATTTTACGCCAAAGCGTTACAAACTATTTCTATGGAAGCAATTTTTTATAAATAGCATAGTTTAATCATAAAAACCGCGGCTATGTTGTGTGACGACAGCTAAAAGTGATGGCACTGTTTTTCTTTCCATATAAAGATCCTATAAAGATTTTCCAGTAGATTAAAAAAATTGCTTTCGTTTTTTGAACAATTCTCGTAACCATAATAGTTATAGTGAAAACTGTATTTTTTATTAAGTAAATTTCAAAAATATACCTTCATTGTCTGCGAAATCTTCATGACTTGTTCCCAGAAAAACTGTTGAAATTTTTGGTTTAATATCATCGAAACAATTATATCAAATTAACCGTTATTATAACCATAAGTATAACCGTAACCAAAAATAAAAAAACGCATAATCTTACAGTGAAAACTTTATTTTTTATTAAGTAATTTTCAAAAATATACTCATACCTTAATTGTCAGCGAAATCTCCATGACTTGTTCCCAGGAAAATTGTTGAAATTTTTGGTTTAATATCATCGAAACCATTATATCAAAGTAACCGTTATTATAACCATAACTTTAACCGTAACCAAAACTAAAAAAATGCACAAAATACATTCAACGTTGTTTTATGACTCCTCTAGTAACTTTGAAAATTCGATTTTCTAACTTTTTATGTGTTTGATGCAGATAGCAGCTATCTAGCAAGAAATAAATCAAAATAGAATTTTCAAATTGAAAATGTTCAATATTAATTTGACGGTGTTTATGTTTAAATATTAGAATTTCAGAGCAAAATTTTAAAGCAACATATGATTTTAAGAACTAAAAAAAACCTAAGCAATTAATGATTACAGTTACTTGTAATAACTGGCCTAACTGTAATCATTACTAAAAAGTAATCATTGCTAGCTTTACTGTAACAACAGTAAGCACAATGTTAACCAGAAAAGTGTTCCGTTCCACATCTCCAGTTATTTATTTATTTTATATCATTGTATTTGTATTTGTATTTTTTTTTTTAAACTCAACAAATAGGGGGAAAAAATCAGCGCGAAATTACAAAACGATTTCTGCCAAGCGAGACGGAGCAACGCTAACAACAAAACAGATAGAGAAAACTTTTTAATTAAAAACTTTTTAAGGTTTTCTTTTTTTTTTTGTTGCTTTGAAATTTTTCTGTGTTTTTTTTTCATTTTTCGTAGCGTATAATCTTTAAAGTGTATGTTGTCGGGGTTGCTACTTGGCGTCAAGTGTTGTATGTGTAAGTTTATATTTGTAAGAGGGCGCGGTTGTGGGTGGCGCGGTTTTTTTTTGTATAAATCTGCGGCACATTAAAATTTACCACTCAGTGGTTGCTACTTAATGTCAGTTTTGATGAGATGACGACATTTGCTAGTGAATATTTCCAAGTTTTGTGGCTAATAAAGAAAATGTGTTGCATACATTTTGGTTGCTGCTTGCTTGCGGACAGCAATAAAATGTGGCAAGCGGAAAAATTCTTACAATAAGTGCTATATTAAATATGAAATGTGGTAAATATTTTTTAAATTTTCGTTAATGTTTTCTAGTTCCCTCCAAAATGACTATGGTTTTTTAAGGAAAATTAGAAAAAGTTAAAAGTAAAAATTGTGGCATACTTTTAAGAGCGTTAGCGGAATTGAAAGTTAAGAATTTTTTAGATTGAAAGTTTTTGCAGCTAAAGCAATTGAATGCAGTAAAGTTGTTGCAGCAGTAATTTATAGCAAAAAACATATTGGCAAAGCGGAAAAGATACCTAAAACGGCAGCTTGCTGGTAATGTAAAGCTTTTTATTTTTTAGTTATATTTTAAAAGGGCATTTATCATAATTTTCAATAGAAAATGCGCCTATGAATATGCTTTAAATTCTGCATAATTTGCAGCTTTTATGCAACTAGTTAGCCATAGCTATTTAGTTATACATATATCCATATTCAACTGTCCGTCTGCGTCTCGTATGGCAACTTCAAATTGATATTGTTGCTGTTACAATTGTTGTTGTTGTTATATATATTTGCTACATATTGCACATACTTGTGCACAATTATCACAGCCATATGTGTACAATTTCCGCATTACAAGTGGATTGAATTTTTCGATTTGAATTTGCAGCAGCACACAAATAACACCAACAACAACAACATTGACATAGATATACTACATACAAACAGATCTATTAAAATAAACACATACACACACAGATGCAATTGAAATGACAAAATTTGTAATTTACGCACATAAAGTCATGCTATGCTGATTGCTCGCTGTGTCTCTGTTTGCTTGTGTGTCTGTTCAATTGCATAATTAATATTGTAATGAGTTAATTCGCTGTAATGTTAGGCGTATATGCCCAGCAAACATTTTTCATGGTAGCATGGATATATTGCAATTGCCAAGACGTTGGTTACGATCGCGCACGCGGTTATGTTCTAATGTCAGTGGATATTTTATTCGAGAGTAACTAATAAGAAGAAGTGACTCACGGAAATGAAACGCTTATGAAATATAAGAAAGAGTTTCAGTCATTTGTTGCTTAGGGTGTAATAAAAATATTATATATATATACATCAAACTCGAAATTATTGTTTCTTTTTATCTATGTTTAATTTTATGTTTGTTCTGTATTGTTTTATAATTTATAATTGCAAATATTTACCCAAAACTACAGTAACATGAAAACACAGAAACAGTCAGGCAACATTTATATCATTCTATGCTTTTAGCTATATATTTGCATATTGCATTAAAATATCTTAAATACAAAATTAACTCTATTAGAGTTATGATAGATGAAAGCTTCAACTAGCTTCTAAATGTTAGCTGGGTGTAATTATACACAAACGTTTTTGCTTGTGTTTATGTCATACTGTCTATGTGAGTGTTATATATGCTCATAAAAAATTTGTTGCATTAAGATATGTATTTATTTAAATAAATATGAATGTTTTTTTTTTGTATAAAAAAAATTCAAAAAATTATTATTTAATTGAAAAATGTGTTTTGTATTCCCAATTATAGTGTGTTGATTTTAAATACACAACATTTTGATTTGAATGAGATTTAAATCAGTTTTTAATGCAAAACGTGATAAAGTCTACTTGAAATGTTTCTTATAAGTCAAGTTAACACAAATGTTTTCTAATGTCCGCGTTTGAAAATCTTAATTTTTCTCCTCAACAGCTTTTATCATAGTATGTGTTTTGATTTCAGTCAAATAACAATTTTATGCTGCCACTTGTTGAAATTCAACAATATGACAATATTAAACAGTTTACTACCATTTTATCTGATTGAAAAATCATGGTATCGCGTTTTTTCTCTATCGCTTCCTCAGTATTCAATCTGTCTCTGTACAAAATTTCATCAAAATATATTCACTAGTTTTGATGTAAAAACATATTTTCTTGTAATGGGTGTGGCACCACCCACTTAAAAACAAATATCTTTCCTTAGTGTTCAATTTGCATACCCCATATTATCAAAATCAGTCTATACTATAGCTTTTTAAATATATTTTCTGGTTAGGGGACGTCCATTAATTACGTGACCTAAAATAGGGTGAGGGGGTCCGGCAAAATCTCACCAAATTTTGCCATTGCTTTGAATCACCGACACGATGTTGCTTTTGACCAATTGTCAGCAAACGCGGCACCCTTCGCGCGCACATCTTTTTCATTTCGAAATGTTCATGCAAAATATTGAAAATACTACCGATCGAAAACTTCATCTGCTAGCTCTCTCCCTTTCACTTTGTGGTCTTTCAAAAGGATCAGATGGATTTTCTTGATATTTTCTGAAGTGGTAGCCTCATTTGGCCGGCCCGAACGTGGTGCATCACTCGTGCTCGTACGACCCATTTTAAATTCAGCAAACCATCTGTAAACAGTCGTTTTCGACGCAGCAGATTTGCTGTGAATGTTCGCTTCTCGTTTTTTCCGATCATAAAGCAATGTTTTATCAAAATGCGAAATTCACTTCGTTCCATAGTTAAAAAAACACAGAGGTGATGCACTTTGGACAGCTGTGAAAACCAAACTACTTGACAGATGTTAATGAAATTTCACATGTAGCCTTTTGAATGATAAGTGGTGTTAAAAATAATAAGGATTCGATATTTGTGGCGCCCGGGACTTTTCAATCAGCCTAGTACGCTGGTTTTCACAGAGTATGACCCAACCTATCCAACCCAATCCATAATTTTTTTTTCATTTCTTGGCGGAGTATTGATTCTTCCGAAACCATATTCAAAAGCTTTTCGTTACTGATAGCGTCAGGTAAGACTTCCGCAAAAGTTTCCCAGGCATTCCAGGATTGATTTTGAAATCGACGAATTTTCGTTGCCATATACCAATGTAGATTTCATGCATGCTTTCAAAGTTATGATCTTTGTTGGTTCTGATATTTGAAGAATCTGTTAAATGGCTTTCAAAATCCTGTGGGTGGCTCCGACTTTGTTGAGTTTATTTTATATATTCAAATTACTTTCAGTTTTATTGTTTTTGATACGGAACGATGTAGCCTTCTATTAAAGTTCTATATCTTTACTTTCCGTGCAATGAGTGTCATGTAAGCGTTTGCATGGCTTCGACGCGAGTTCAAACTTAACACAACATCTATAACATTATCCATATCGAAAAGCGCACTTTGTACAGCTGAAGGTACCGAACCACAACAGCTCAAGTGTTGTCTTACTATAATACATGAAATGGCGGAGGATGATTATATCATGCAAAATAATTAAATCCAAAACAGTGGGTTGTTTGTCGTTTGAAATAGCTTAAAATTAATCACAGTGAATATTTCAAAAAGTGTGGTCATAATCTTACAAATTGTTGTCAAATCCGGAGCTAGTAAACTCAAAAATATCTTAATTTTCTATGATAATCTTACATATTTTAAGGCCAGCTACAAAGAACATGTTCATCAATTAACTCAACCTTTTAATATTTTTACTCATACAAGTACATACACACACACGAAACTACTTCATGCAGTTTAATGTATTTACCTTTTCGATACCGATGCTCATGCATATGTATGTATGCGGCTGCCATCATCAATTTAACAGCAACAGCAAATTAGCTGTCAAAATATCACTAGGAGTTGTTATTATTGTTGTTGTTGTTGTATATGCTTATTTGGAAATATAAGCTCCTAGTCACACACACACACACACACACCCGCATATAATACACATGAAAATACATGACACCGCAGAGCAAACTCATAAATCTGGTTAAAAATAAAAGAGTCATCATTGCCAAGAACAACAGAGTCAAGCTGAGCATTGACAGAGTGTAAAGAACAAAGCGTTCGAATTCGAGCATTTGGTGATGGAAATATCAATGTTTGTTAGATGTCGATATTATTGGTGAAATTTGTTATTTAGGAAATAAATAATTTATGAAATAAATTATATCAGATAAAATATAGGCGTTGCGTGCACGATACTTGAAAAGTCAGAATATACCTTACACTTTTCGAAAAATGGCTTTTTGATGTTAAGTCTTTCGTACGCAACGTATGACTTTGATTTCTGAGAAATTTGAAAAATAATAAATGGTTTTCATATGAGGTACATTTCACTAATGTCACAGTGATATATAAGTTTCTTAAAACATTTCGAATTGACTACAATGGTGCATAATAACTATACCGATTTTATATCAACATATCATAAGAGTTCTTCTGTTATCTTCTTAATATTAAAAAAAAGTTTCAATTACAAGTACGCATAATATATAATTTATCTTTTGTTGAAACTTAGAAAGCAGATCTAGTAGGTTCGAACGATTTTGTGAACTCCGAAAACGACTTTATTTGCAGTCATCCACTAAGGTCGGGACTTTGCGATGTCCTTTCTTAATAGTTCAAAAACATAGATTTGAGGCATATTAAAAGGATGTTCTTGACAACAGCTAGTATAAATTGTATTGTGAAATCCTTTAAACTTTTAATAAACTGCTTCCTTGCCGGAATATAGTTAATTGAGAGAAAGAGCTCTTATTTACCTATATACACAGGAAAAAATTATTAATGAGTAAATTAAAAACATTTTAATTTTAATGAGCAAAGAAAAGAGTAGCATAAAAAGGTCCAATACGAAACAGAAAACTGATGTAAACATAAATCATTTTATTGGCTCATAATATACCTATCGAAAAAATTACCGATACTACATCTCTATTGATAACTGATGCAATATCAAATTTTACAAAAAAAACAAAGATCTGAAAAAAGACTTATGAGTTTGATGTTTCACACATAAACGCAAATAACAAAAAAAAACCAACTAACACATTTGTAGTAGTTGCTACCTATCACACAAAACACAATCCTTACCTATATAACTAAAAGTCAACATTTATGTCACCTTACACTCACACAAACACACGCTCAAGCACAGACTCATACATTATAAATAAAAGTCGAAAAGTTTGCATGTAAATTCATATGTATGTGTGTGTGTGTGTTGTGTATCAGTATATTTGTATTTGAGTGTTTGTGTATAATCGACCGGATACAATCATTTTAATAGACACCCCGGTGTTATAATTTATATTCAAACGCATCCTGATCCTGCTGCTTATGTTTTTGTTGTTGTTCGGACTTTCAGCCTTTATTGTTGTCGCTCTTTTTCTTCATTTTAGTAGCATCATCGTAGTGTTATTTGTCTATGTCTGCCATATATGTATGTAGGGTGAAACTTTATTATACCGTCATAGATTATGAGTAAATTATATTTCAGTTGCATTGTGCAAAGAGCGTTATATAGCTTTATATATCATTTTCAAAAATTGTATTTATTGTTCTTGGAATTAATTCGCTTTCTACTTCCGAGAAGCACTCTGATATTTGTGTTCGGGATCGTATTTGAAACCCCACGATACATCGACTTTTACAATCGAATCTATGGAGTTGGTATACTTTTTCGCCGTTTTTATTAAGTCTTTTGAATCTTCCAAGCGTGCCACTTTTTTTTCGTCTGTCAGCCTTTGTAACAATGTCTACAAGCGTACTGACACAAAAAAAATTATATCTCCGAAACTAGTCGGTCGACTTCCATCAGATATTGACAGAAGGTAGCTGATATGCCATCACATGAATATCAGCCATGGTTGGTCCAACCATGAACGACGTGAGAAATCTCGTCCGGTTATTTAGTATACTTTCTTACTTTATACATAAGTATTATTTCAAAAAAAAAACTAACAACTTGCCCGTATGCTGCACATTCACCCTATGTTAACATGATATCTATTGTGTCGATGTAAATAAAAGTTTATTGTATCCAGTTTTGGGTTATAATTCAAACAATGTTCATTTGTCTAGGTAATACAAGGCAAGGAGTAGTATGTTGCAACTGGCAACAAAAGCATCAACAACAGCAACAACAATTTAATACTTTTTTCGTTGCTACAACAACAAAGTAATACAAAAGCCATTTTGTATGTAGATAGGTATATGTTTGATATCCATGATGTACAGGTCAGCAAGATAGATAATATACTTTTTATCTTAGTTAATATGCAAAACAAAATCAAGATTTATTTTATTTTTTATATATTATTTATGTATTTTTTTAATGGAGCTTAAGCTTAGAATACTAATTGAGTTAGTAATTGTCAAAAGTTATTTAGTAAATAATAAGTTTTCAAAATAGTTTATAATTTAATGCACAAAGAGTTTAAGGATACCTATGAAAATTTAAATGAATTTTCATCATTATCCTTTTGCTGAAATCCCAATTTTATCCTTTTATTTTTCATTAAAACTTTGTAAAAGTTTTTTTTTTTTTTTGGACAACTTTTCACTAAAATTAAGTTGCACCATATGTTTTTTTCACTCTTTCAATTATGCCAACATCTAAATCTTACTTTCCAATAATTGAAAGTTTATTGCATAAATGCAACAATTAAACAATCAATTAAAAAGTCACTTAAAAAAATTATTGCTATGAGAGCCAAACCATCATAATCTGAAGTCAATTACTTCATTAGCTCTTGATGCACATACTCAAGTGCAACAATTACGTATTAAATATGTGTGTATATGTGTATAGAAAAAGCTACAAAAAAAAAAACATTCCCAACATTCACTGAACAAAAATTATGCTCTACTCCCAAATTGAGATAAATATCAACAATTAATTTAAAATTTATTGCTTGCATTTAATAATTTATTAGCATACTTTTGTGGGCAACATGCTATGACAAAGCAATGCAGAGCGCACAGAAAAAAAAATCAGATAATTTGTTTGTGCAATCAAAAATGCAATGCAGAGTAGAAAATTTAATGCACCAGTGTGCACGTTAATAAAACACTTTGAATTTGTAAAGGTTGCATAACAATTGTATACAAATTTCAAAAGGTTTATTTCATACACATGTATGCATATGTATGTGTAGGCTTATCTTATATGCATTTATATGTATGTATATGAGTTTGTGTTAAATAGCTATAATTTAGGCACGTTAGAGAATTTATTTGCTTGTGGAATTTCCAAAATATTTAATTTTTTTTTTTTTGTTATGTGGACTCATTAAGGACTTTTAATAACGTTGTAACGTTTTGTCTTTTTGAGAAAAATTTGTGTAGTGATTATGATTTGTTTGAAAATGGATGCATTTGAACATAAAATGTTTCTTTGTTAATCAGCATATCGTTGAACTACTTTATCAAACTTTGTTTATAACTTGGAGGTATAATTCGCCTTATGGGAAAAACTTTAGTGAGTAAACTTGAATCATATTTATGGAGCAAGTGAAACTGTCTCACTGTTTACGGGCAAAACGACCAGTGAGACAGTGTCAGGGGAAATATGAGACGGTACAAATATGTGTCAGAAATGTCACCCCAAAGTCTTGTGGTAGATTAATTTTGAAGAATTAACTCATTGTTAACTGAAGTAAGATGCTGTTGCAAAGGTGCTATTTTGATGTCTTAGGACTATATATCTAACAGAGCACGCTGAGATCTTTTCGATGCCTGCGAGTATGATTTATTTACTGCTATACCACGAAATTAATAAATGGCCATAAATTTGACATTCTTGATATTTTTAACAGAAATTTTTAATTTCTTGAAAACTTGCATAGTTTCTCTTTTCTTATTTGTAAAGAGCACACAGCAACATTTAAACAAATTTATAAATAACTTAAAGAAATATTTGTGTCCTAGCTTAACGATGATTCGAGATGATGAGCGATAGATACTATAGAGCACAGGAACTTAAGCACGAAACGCTAACGTTATTGAAAGCGCATCGACATATCTGAAACTGAAAAAAAAAGCAGCCTTGTCTCACAGTTCGCACCTATTCACGACATTTCTTTTTTAGCATTTTTATTTCAATACTAAGTTTTAAATTATTTCACTTGCGTTAGGAGGCGACTATTAATTACGTTAGATGACTTTTTGAAAATCCCCGCTTTCCCCTTGATGACATTTTTGAGATCTGAATAGACCCCTTACCAACTTTTTCACTCACGTGTGATTTACCCTATAATTTTTAAATAATTTAATTTATTTGATATGTTTATGTTTATTGCTGCATAATGCTAAGTACCTATGCGTTAATACTGATGTCTTCCGCCCAGTCGGCATGTTACGTTTCAGAAACAGTACGTAATGTACCATAAATATTTCATTTGAAATAATGCAATTGCAATGTTACAGAAATTTTTCTTTTGTATTTCAAATATAATGTTTCACTTGCAATCTTTCTGAATTGTTTCTGAAAGGTTCCAGATTTAACGTTTCCTAAATATTTCAAATGAAATCTTTCTGACGTGTTACATACGAAATCTTTCACATGTAATTATTTCGAAGTTCGTCCGAATTTAATAAAATGTGATATATTTCATACACTTTACGAAGACATAATTCAAAGTTATCAATATATCTGAAACTGAAAAAAAAACAGTCTTGTCTCACTGTTTGCACCTTTTTGTGACATTTCTCTTTTAGAATTTTTATTTCAATACTAAGTTTTAAATTTGGCTTAGGGAACGTTTATTAATTACGTTAGGTAACTTTTTGAGATCTGACTAGACTCCTTACCACCTTTTCCACTCGCGCTGTCTTTTTTGCTTAAATTTACACAATTTAGGTTTTTACAATGAATTTATTCGCTTACAATATGAAACTGTTTTTTAATACAACATAAGCTACTTCAAAGTAATTTTCGCGCAAGCATCTCAGCTATGGCTACAATTAACAAAATTAAGCGGGTATTTTATAAAACAAAATTGCATGCTTAAAAAAAGACAAATATTATGTAACATAATTCACCCCAGCGAGCAATTGAAGGATTGTTCAATCTGCTATATACAAGCGGATGAACGTGTAATAATTTTCGATTGAAACGTCACAAAAACAAACTATTTAATATATAACATATGTAATATGGTTTCGATTCCGATAATATAACTTTATAAATATTCGTATTTTGCTACAACAAAATTTATTTAGAACACTTCCTTATGATTCATGCGCGAGTCGCTTCCCGTTGAAGATTTCTCTCGAACAAACTATGACTTAATATCAGCGTTCGGGTGCAATCAAAACCATTGTTTTGGTAATTGAAATACATATAATATAATTCTTCCGCGTTTAAAAATGTTTGCTGGGATGCTAATTTAAATTGTAAGTAGAAACACAGCGGCGCACAGTGGTGCGAAGTAAAAATTTGCTATTGATAATCGACCACAGCCTGTAATAACAGTAAGCTTCCATTTTGAACCACTATGCAGCTTTTTTATAAATTTCGTACCTACCGCAGTAGCAAATTTCATGTCACAACTTACTCCTACAAATACAATGACTCGCCACAAGCATGCACCAATACACACAGTGTACATATATACAATTACGTACATTTACGACGGCCAATCTACTGCAGCGCGTATTAAATTTCCCATAAGCTGCAATAATTTCGTTTTTCAGTTAAATTTTGTTTTGTTTTTTTTTTTTTTTCATTCATTCGCTTTGTTTTTAGTACTCATTTAGCTTCGATTCTTTTCGCTGATATGGATGAATTAATCTTGGGTCTATATTGTGTGCGTATGTATGTTATGTGTGTGGTTGCTGTGTGTTTGTTACTTTGCCGGTATTTGCGTAATAATAGCGCACAATTTTGCACAATTAACTTTTGGTAAAGTTGCAAAAACACAATCACACTAGTAGTTTTTCTACATACCCGGTAGGAAAATTTCTGAATTTTTTATGCTTTAATATAAAAAAGTAAGCAAAAGGAAGGGGCAAAGTAAGCTGTACATTTTTTGAACATCAGCATGTGAGAATCGCATAAAAGCTGTTGTATGTAGAGTCGAATTTGAGAACTAAATATGTATGTCTAAAAGAGTAACTCCAGCGAACAGTTTTTGTCGCAGAAAAGCTAACTCCGATCTATCCGAAGCGACTGCGTGAGCTCAAATTCTGATGTCAAGCGATAGTTTGTTCGTGAGTAGCTAAGGTAACTAGTGAATTAGCCAAAGTGGTTCGAGCTTGAATCATAACGACGAGTCTTATACAATTAATGTTGAAAGCAAAATTGAAATTTTAGATATATGTTGTTGTTTTATTTTGCGTAGGAGGCGTGGTTCGGCACATTTTTTTTGAATTGAAACCAACTTTTGTCTTCTTCTTTTATATAGGTATGTACATACATATAAACCAAGCCTCAAGAGTCAAATAGTTAATGAGATATGATGAAATTATTTTTCTCTTAAATCCATAGTCGTCCATTTTCTCCAAACAAACCAGATAGATTAAAAAATTATTACAAAAATCGAAACTTAGCATTATATGAGAACTGAGGACTAGTCTGATATTATTTATTTGTCAAACTATAACTCATTAAAATATGTATATGTCAAACCTCAGAAATTCCTAGAAGTATGCAAAAGAAATATGCAATAATTTAAAATTAAAACTTCTTCAAGAGTTATAAACTCATCGCCTAGAATATGAAAAATAAAGCAATATATGTATAAATAATCTTTGATAAAATATCGATGATGTAAAATATGCTTGTTCCTTACAAATTTCATTAGAATTTTCGCAAAATTGCAAAGCATAAACAAATAAAATATAAACAATAAAACTTTATTTCAATCACAGTCACAAAAAGCAAGCAAACTTTTCGTGGAAAATTTTAGACAGAAATATATCGCATAGTAAAAAAAAATCTTAAGGAACTATGTACAATGTACATACATACATCGAGGAAATGTTTTGTATAAACAAAAAATAAATCCAAAGAATTATATAAATAAATAAAACAAAATAAAATTGCAACGATAAAGCTCAATTGTTTAGAATGGCGTATGCAAAAAAAAAAAAATTAAAAAAGTTTAAAAAAAAAAAAATTAAGCAAACATATGTAGTTTGACGAAATAAAGTATGCGAAACTGTTCCGAAATGACTTAATTGAGAAAGCATAATGTAAGCAAAAATTAAAAGCATATTAAAAGCATATAAAAATATTGATTATTAAAATAAAATATATATAAAACAACGATTGGAACACAGGATATGGTAAAGAAAAAGTTTAGGTGGAATGTAATATGAGCATATAGGGTTAAGTAAAAAAGCAAATAGCAAAAATTCGCAAAATTTCAAGATTAAAATTTAAAACGAAATTAAAAGCAGCTTAAAAATTAAATCATAAAAGTAATGTAAATAATAAAATCTACGAAAACAATCACACAAAGTAACGTAAACAAAAGGAAAGTAAACACAAATCCAGAGATGAGTGAATTAGTAAGAAATCATCCCAGTTTCTGGGACCATGCATATTACCATGTTTACCATTTGTAATCATTGTTTTCATATATTATACTTAGATGGAGAGAACATGATGCACGATGTAGTAAACGAAGGCAGGCCCGGATTTACCTTACAGGCACACTAGGCCAGTCTTTAGGCGGCAAGTATTGAGGGGCGGCAAATATTGGGGACTTTAAAATTTTTTTTTAAGTGTGGTAATGCATTATAATGCGTTGGTGATGATGGTGTAAGGTGTAATGCATAAACAATGATAACAAAGACTCAAGCACCACTTTTGCTATGACTTCAAGCAATATGGAGACAATAGAAAGCCTATGAGATAGATGAAAGTTTAGATTACTATCGATGACCAAAATCTGTTGGGATTAGTTGTCTAAAAATTCAGGAATTCTTTGCTTTATTAGAGCCGATTGGCATTGAATCAATCTCTCTTAAACCACAAAAAAAATCAACTCTTTTAATGACGAATTTGCTGTACGAAAATCTCAGTTTCTTTTCATTTTGAATGAAAATTTTCGATTTGCATGTCAATTTAAATTAATTTATTTTCTATTAGTTATAAAAATAGATTGCTCTTATGATGAAATAAATAAATATCAGAGCTGTGAAAGAGTGAATTCATTTTTAATTTTAATTTACGAAAAATTTCGCATTCAGATTGTAGCTATTTCAAAATGAAGAGTCGTCTGTAGTCTTCAATGCCATAAGTCTGTAGGCTTTTCTGTCTAAAAGAATGAAATTATTCTGGTTACGTCACATTTTGGATGGCGATCCTGATTGGAAGAATTGTGCTCGCATTCAAATCACTTTGAAGTCACTGGAAGTCACTTCAAGTCTTCTTGAATTTCTTACGAATTGTTTCTTATAATATAATGGGTATTTTCCTCTAGTGTGTTTTTAAACAATATCTTCATATAGTTTATTTTCACATTCCAAATTACTTTCTGAAAGTCCAGCTTAAAATAAAATAACGGTGAAAAAAAAATATGCAGAATGCAAGCAGGATTTGCAGAAAGTAAGTTGAAATATTGCTTTTGTCATTTGTTTTGAAAATAGTACCGTAGCGTGGCTTGGCAATGATGAAAAAAAAAATTTACATTTTCATTTTGGGGAAAAAAAATCTCCTGACCTCAAATGTGGTTAAACAAGCATGCAACAACAACAAGAACAAACTCATGTTATTTCTCTCTCATATTAATACAAATCCACAGTAAAATTTTAAGGGTAAAAAAATTAATTATATTGATTTGGATGAAAATGCGACTATTTTAAACCAATTTTCAGCGGTTTTTCAAACTCTGATACTAAAACTTTAAATGGTCATAACTTCGTAAAAAATAATTTTCAATCAAATCGGGGGATGGTATATTCCCTTAATTACTTTGAAAAACAACATATTTAATCGGCAACTAATTCCACAATTTGAAGTCACTCCGACTGCATGGTTTGAGATGGATTTGGTCTATACGAAAATGTTTTCTGCAATATTTATGTTTTGTAGAAAAATTTGATTTTATATTAAAATGTTCATTTGATTTATTAATCACAAGTTTTTGAAAGGACTTCACTTCCACAGACTTTGTATGCACAGCTTCATTTTATTTGAAAATCCTTTTATACTAATTTTTTTTTAAATAAATTTAAATTCTGTTAAGCAAATGTTCCTTTTGTTCCATCATTAGTCACACATTCCCGAAATTTCCACAAGCCACTTTTGTTACAACGTCGCTCTGCATATGATGTTTATTATAAAGCTACTACTGACTATAAAAGACCAGCAATGTCGCCGTTTCATACTGGCGCGCGCGTGCTGCCAACATGTGAGTTGTGAGCAGAAAATGAAAATTATGCGGTCATCCGTATGTCTGTTTATTTGTCTGTCCTCTGTACATATATCTATCTGTCTGTCTGTTTGTTTGTCTGTTTGTCTGTGCAGAATATTTCCATAAAGCAGCACAACATAGTGATGATGTTGTTTCTGTGCTATGACAGCGACACTATTTTTCACACGCGTCGCCGCCATCGTTTCACTAAATGCATTTTTGATGATGATGAACCCTGGCAGTGAATAATGGCTTGGTAGCGCAGGACACTGAAATTTCGTGACGGGACGAGACGATATTTGTTTTATTTTTCTTTGCTTAAACTAAATTTAATTTTTTGTTTTATTCTTGCATAATTTTTAATTTCATATCACGTGCCATTTTATTGGATTTATTTTGGGTTTTATTTCTGTAGCCCATGTCATCATCGTCATCATCAAAATGTGGTTGTGTGAACTCACTCTTTTTATTTGTAATGCTGAAAAAATTTTTTTTTTTGTTTGGTTGAGTTGAATATTTTGGATTGCATTGGATTGCGTTTTGTTTTGTGTTGGCTTGCGGCGCACTCAGTTGTGGCAAAAAGCCACCATTGCCTGCTTCATCAACAACTTCAGCATTAATACCATATATGTATGTATGTTGCCATTGGTGGAGTATACTTTCATTGTATTGCATTTTTAAAAGATTAAAAATGTATTCATTGTTTGATTTTGCCTAGTTTTCAACATATATTTTTCATAAAGTATTTTTTACAAGTTTAGTTTGAATGAATTTTATGAATTCCATAAAAAATTGAAAGAACTCGTGAATAGTTGTCATTTTATGATTTTCACTGAAAAAAAAAAGTTTTAAAAATATTCCAAAAACAAAAATGTTCAATGAAAAGAAAAATACATTATTTAATAGGGTATAGCAGTTACTTTATGCACGGAGAGCATGAAGTTTGCGCTTTGATATCCTTTTTTTTTTGATGACGGTTGTTTTCCTTCTTTATTGCAGTGGCTTTGTCTGTATAATTTAATAAAAAGAATAAAACAGAACAACAAAAAACTACGTCCTTATCGTAAAAGAAAACACCTTTACTTAAAGAAAAACTCCTTTACAACAAAAAAAAACTACTTTTTTGTATAACTATGCTACACTACAGCTTAACAAATATATTTTTTGTAGGATAGTTTTTTAAGATAACACAAGCCAACAAAATTGATGAAACTTCATACCCTGAGACTAAACTTTATGTTTCCGAAGGTTTTCGATACGCTAAATTCGAATCTGACCTCAGAATTTCTCCATCACATCAGGTTTTCGATATATCCTGAACTAAAATAGAAAAAAAAAAATTTTTTTTGACTTATTTAAGGAGGTTATGTGCACTGAGAAAATATCAACTAGGATCTGGTTAATTCAACTAGGAGACATTATGTTTTAGCGCCAAGTTAAAATATTGTTACTTTAACCAGAAATCTTATTTAAAACAACAAAAATGAATCTAGTTAATTCAAAGCTATATATGGTTGGACTCAGTTGAGGCTTGTTAATAATATTAACCAAGAATCTATTTAAATTGACCAGAAATCTATTTAAATTGACTAAGAAATTGCAAAAAAATTCAAGAAACAAATCAAAGTCACTTTATTTTACTGGTGGTTTTTATGACCATTCTTAGGACCCCTCGATTGACACCTCTCTTGTTCAGATCGGACCGACTTTAGTTTCCACCTATAAGCGCTTTTTCATATTGAATATTCACTTTTTCTTGGACAGCTCGGAAATCCAAGCCCGCCCGAGGTTAACTCATCTATATATAAATGCGCAGTTGGTAATCGGTCGCACCGCTTTTTCTCAGCCATTACAGTACATAATCACTTAATTTTTTTTTTTTTTTGGAAAGTTTGTGAAGTGAAGGGAGGATATGTTTACTTTTTTTAAATAGTAGGTGGTGCCACGCCCCTAACGGAAAAACATTTCATGGCTAAACTAATGAACCGATTTTAATAAAATTTGGTTTGGAGATAGATTGAACCCTAAGAAAGGTTATCAAAAACTTTGATTTCTGTAAGGGGGAGTAGCACTACCTTTAATGTGAAAAAAACGCTGTCCTGGTTGAGCCGCTCCATCGATTTTGATGAAATTTGGTATTGATTGTTGAGTAAAAATCTCTTTTTTAGTAGGCGGTGCCACGCCTCTTACAGAAAAATAAGTCGTAATTGCTAAACTAACAAACCAATTTTGATTAAATTTTGTTAAGGTAGGCGTGGCAGTACCTCTAATAGGAAAAGCTGTCTTCAGTGCTAAGCTTATGGAACGATTTTGATGAAACTCAGATAGATTGAATCCTGAGTAAATATATTTGTGTTAAGTGGGCCCCTCATACCGACCGGATATAGATTGAACCCAAAGAAAGTTTATTAGAAACTTTGATTTCTTTAAAAGGGCGTGGCACTGCCCTCGATATGAAAAAACGCTGTCTTGGCTGAGCCGCTTCATTGATTTTGATGAAATTTGCTATGCCGGTAGATTGAATCCTGAGTAAAGATATTTGTTTTGAGTGGGTGGTGCCACGCCTATAATAGGGAAAAACTTTTCCTAAGCTAAACTAAAGGACCGTTTTTGATGAAATTTGGTACAGAGATAGATTGAATCCTAAGGAAAGCTGAAGAGGCTGTGAGGAGAAGCAGTGCAAAATATAATTTTTTTCCAATAATGGGCATGACGCTGACACGGCTGATCTGCTACACCGATTTTGATGAAACTCGCTAGACTGATGATTAAATTAGGTATAGAGATAGTTTGAACCTTTAGAAAAGGTATTTAGTTTTTTAGGAAAATATTTTTTGTTAGCTAAACTAATCGACTGATTTTGATGAAATTTGATAAGGAAATATTTAAGGATGAGACAGGTATAAGGCAACATGATACCGTCGTTGACATCAAATAAGTAGCTCTTTCTTATATCAGTTTTTTAATATTAAAAACCAATAAGATGGTTGAATTTCAACCAATGGGCGAACTCTAGTTTTATTTACTGGCCCCATTTCTATGACCACTATTAGGACCCATCATCGATTGACACCACTTGCTGGACCACCACTTAAATTTCCCATATATGTACCCATATTTGCCTTAAATTTCCTTATCAGCCTCATGTTTCATAAATTGACAGCTAAATTTTTTGGCTATTCAAATATAAAAATTTAGTTGAACAGCTAGCATATGAAGATATTTGACTTGACTGTCAATTTAACATTCCACGCTTGACCGCCTGACAGTTTTTGTAGGCTGGTGAATAGTCAGATTCACTGCTGTAAACTACGAAGCTTACACATATATAGAGAGTAACTACATGCATTAGGGGGTTTTCTTTTTGAAAATCATACTAAATATAAAAAAACATTTAATATTTTATAATATTCAAATTCGTAGGATAATTTTTCAGTATATGGGTATTAAGAAGGAGATCAACTAAAAACGCTTATTTCGTTGCTGATGGACATAATAAATCCAAGCTCTCAACTGCGTGGAAAGATTTGAGACTTAAGATATTTTTCTCCGCTTACTGTTCTGTACAGTGTGCGATAACACCAAAAAAAAATTACAAAAAAAACAAAAACAACTAATTCATATTAGTTTCAATCATTGCTAAATGGAATCATCAGTGACCATTAAAAGTGAGAGTCTCTAAGCCTGATATGTTTTCATTTTTGCATAGATTTGTTGCGAACCCAAACAAAAATTGATACAAAGCAAAGCCAAAATTATTTTAACTGTTGTAACTTTATGATTAATCAGTGACTAAAAAATTATCTTATTGATTTAAAAAATTAAAAAAAAAACTTCGATCTAAAAACACCCTAATATATACACGCAAGTGTTTCAGAATATTTCACCAAAAGGCAAAAGAACGCACGCACTGTATGAGTAGATTAGTGCGTTACAATGAAAATGCTGTGTGTTACTATACTCATATCTGTATCTATGTGTATTCTAGTTTATAACTAGATTTTATGGTTAAAATGTTTGTTCTCAGCCAAAATGCTGAACGTGGTTAAAGTTGCCGTTGCTATTGCTGCTGCTATGCACCAAATAGTCAATAAGTTGCAAAATAACCGCAGTAATGCACTGTATGCACTGTTGCTGTTGTTGTTACACGTACATATATCGTAAATGTATTGCTATCAATGCAATGTTAGATCTCTTTCACTTTAGCATTTAAGCCAAATTTTGCAATTATTCATGTACGAACCGGTTATTAATTAACTAACTTAATCCTTAGCCACTCTAAAGAATCGTTGTCGTTTATGTTGGAATCACAATACTAAACTCGTTTTCAGTACGATGTGCAAAAGAGTGCAGTGAATTTCAAGCAATAAAAGGGATAAATTATTGCCAACAACAACAGTGCAGACAAAGGAAGAGAGGGAGAGTGAAAAAAAGTGTAGAGAAAATACAATTAGTGGCATAAAAGTGTCACATGATATACTATGCTGTGCTGTATATCGTAAAGCATTTTGCTCTACACCACAACTCATTGGCAACTTATTGACACTCTAGATTTTCTCTGGCTTTTAAGTGCCAAGTACTTTTACTCATATTAACTCTTAAAGTGTTGGATGTAGCCTTAATTATGTTGACTTATGTTAATGCATTCATTGTGGCTTGTGGCGTAGCATACATATATCTAAAGTAATTGCTTAACTTGAGAGTTTATTAATTTTTGAATTGTTGTAGGTTGATATAAAAGTGGTTGCGTATTTATTGTGAAATTTTTGGCTTTAATTTGAAATAATTGCTTAGGACTATAAGGTTTTGATTAGAATTAAAAATAAGAAGGTCATTGCATACTTATTTTTTTATAGTTAAATATGCATTATTGAAGAATTAAATTTTGCAAAACCTCACACAAAAATTGTCGTTTTGCTTTTTCCTTGCTTATGCTGCTTCTGAAATTCTGTGTTGTTATTTTTTTTTTACCGCTGGTATATTATCTTATTTTATGTGGCAAGTCTATATCTTACACATAAATTTATTTAAATAAAAAAGCATTATCCATGTAACTGATAAGTACTATTTATATTTTTGATAAGTATTATTAATTTTATTAACACTGCATTTTGTAATTTATCTGATATGCTTTTTGAAAACATATCAATTATGTGGCAAAAAATTTTTGAACACTTGATAAGTTGACGTTTTACCCAAAAAAAAAAATATGTCTAAGCCTTTGAGAAATGATAAGTTGCACAAACAGTAAAGTTCTATGCTCATATTCTAGAAAAACTCAACACTTTTAAGTTAATAATTAAGTTCTTAATATGATAACTTAGCTATGTACAATAGTCAACTTTGATAAGTTCATATATTTAGTCGCATAAACATCAAAATCACTCATTTTATAACATTTAAATGATAAGTGCCTTGAATACAGCAAAATGACAATGACATAATTAAGTGTAAGTCGATATATTTTATTACAAGTAATGATTCATCACTAATGACATTTATACTTTTGACAAGTTGCTAAGCAGTAAATTTTCAAAGTTTTAAAGAATTTGTTGTTATTAATATTTTTTTTTTTTTTTTTTAAAGTAATTCCCCTTATATTAACTTAACAAATGAACATTACAAAAATGTTTCTGCAACTAATACCAATATATTAAGAACCCCAACTACAACATGCAACTTTTTATATATACAAACTTTTTTAAAATTTTCAATAAATCATTGGTAACGCTTTTCTCTAAATTAACAAACTTCTGATTACTTTTTACTTCGCTTCCGACCCGCAGCAGTACACTCTAATATCACAACAAGTGCTACAGTGATACGCAGCATTTACGTAGTTCAACGCAAGTGAAAAACTTTGTCCTGTGCGATGAACTGAATTGATCCCTCTACTCTACCCCCATTGCAACTTGCAACTTTTCATAACTACTAAATACTTTTATTTATGTTCCACATGCAATTCCACACAAAAAACTTTTCACATTCAAATACTTAATATATTAAATGTTAAGTACTGCAACAAAACTCAGTTCAGTTGGACATTTCGCTGATTTTTCAAACTGAAGGAAAAAAATTGCACGCAAAAAAAAAAATGGTACTGAAAAAAAAAAATATTCCCATAAAAATCCGTAGCAAAAAAATTTTAGTAAAACTTTTTACTTCCCATCAATATTTCTTAGCAGTAAAGTTAAAAAAATATATTTATAAGTTCAACGATTCATTCATGTATTAAAAAACGCAAAGAAAACCAACTCATCACACAAACTTTCCTGGAGTTTTGCATACGCAAATGCCAAAATTCAATAATGAGGAGCATAAGCATAAGTACAGCAAATAGACGAAAAAGAGCAGGATCTATAAAAAATGCTGCCATTTTGTTTGCTGTCCTTTATTTTCTTTCCACACACAACTTTAAAGATACCATTAGAGTACGCAATGGAGAAAAAAAAAAAATAAACCCTCAAGTACATTTGGCCATAGTTGCGCTCGATAGTAAGAGTCAAAGTTCTTGCGAACTCTGTGACGCCGCATCTGCAACGTTCGTAATTTTTTCAGGGGGACAAACAAAAATTGCTCTGGAAAAACTTTTGCAATTCGCTTTTTTGTTTACATCATCATTATCATGTTTTCTACTGCTTTCTCAGTTATTTTTCAATTTTTTTTTTGGAAAAAATTTTCAATTTTTTAATGCAGTTAATAAATTTTGGATTTACTATCCGCGGAGTTGGGTATTTTTTAGAGCAAATATGTAGTAGTTGGAGGACGTAGTATGTGTTATATGTATGTACATACATTGTACAATATCAAGCCTCGAATAGTATGAAAAATTGTGTCATCTTATCAAAGCTAAATTTTTATTTCATCGTAGTTATGAGTAATATCATTGTTAGCTGCTTCAGTAGTGGTGAGACGTCATGAAACATGCAAGCTTTAAGCTATAGGCCCAATTTTAAAATGTGCCGAAATATTAATTTTTCTAGTTCTGGTAAATTATATCTGTTGATTTTACAAATCGTGTACATAAAATATTTTGATGCATCAATTTTCCTGATTAAGAACTTTCGCTTTAAAACCAGAAGCTTAATTGTTTGGCTTATCAGTACCGAGAAAAAAAAGTTCACAATAGAATTGTCTACAAATTTTGATTTAATTATGCAAGTATATGATACTAACAATGTATGTCCAATGGATTTTATACATATAATCCTGTTAAGGCAACTGAGCAGCGATCCGATTTCAATTTCAGCAAATTCGCTGAATTCATTAAATAGGCGCATCTCTAAATATACTACATATAATCCTAGTTCAGGACGAGAAAGCGCAGTTACAGAGGACGTGTTCGAGATTTCTTTCTCATTTACCGCGATAGAAAGTATTGAATGGGATACATAATCTAACAGCATGATTTCCGATAGCAGGGTGTTCAATAAAAATCGCAGTAGTTCTTGTGATATTGCAGTAGGTCGTTGGCTTTCTTAGGTCCTACTTATTTCAAATTTTTGACTCAAAAACTTAACTTTTTTTATGGGTAATTTTTCAATATTTTTAGAGGCCATGTTTACCACGAGAAATTGAAAAAAAAAATGGGAAAGTTTTCTATAGAAGGTAGGGAAAAGGTGCCAGTAGTAAAACAGTGCAAACAGTGAGACAGCATAATTGTTTTTATCAAGAATTCAGTCCGTTCGAATGACTCTTGAAGTGTCAACATTATTAAAAACTTTAATGAAATTTTTAAAATAGTTGAACATAAATTTTAGCAGTGATAATATTCACACTAGTGTTTTTAATAATTATTTGTGGCGTCCAGTTGCCAAACCGGCCAAGTCCTTTTTTCATACTTTTGGAAAAACAACGAAATGGGCTTATCTTCATCTATGTTCATTGAAAAATTAAAACGTATTTCCCACATAGTAGCTTATAAAATTTCTTACTCAAAACACATCAGATCAGACTTTTCGAGTTTCAACTGCCTATGTTTTTGAGAAAACAATTTTGAACTTGGCGAGTTATGATCCATTGAACATGGACTTGGCTTGTTTTGTCATAGTAATCAACAAATATTGTTTGAAACATAGTGGACTTTACCGGTTTTGATATCAATGTACTGGACTTGAACGCTTTTGAATATATAGGTTTGCAACTTACTTTCGAATGAATTCCAATTGTGACAAAATTTCAGCTAAATTGAACAGAATCTGCAAAGTCCATGAAGCAATTTCATAAAATTGAACGGTTTTGAAATCTATGCATCAAAAATAAATTTAAAAAGTGTAATTTTTCTGTCAAAAAAATTTTTTTTTAATCTAAAAGTATAGTATAAAGATAAAGCATGGTCTAGATTTTGTTACATGAGAATATTTCAAAATTGGATTTTTTTGAACTTGGCCGGTTTTTCAACTGGACGCTTTATTTTTTTTTTTTTTTTGCAAGATAGCAATAAACGATCATTGAGTTATTATTATCAAAGATATTGTCGAAGATTTTATAATTTTTGTCAAGAGTTTTATTTGAAAAATATTTTTGCTTTATTTTTATTTGTCACTTTTGGTAGTTTTTTGGACAAATTTGTGAGCAAATTTTTGTCAATTTTTATTATAATTATCTTATGATAATCTTGTAATACCTACTACAACGTAAAAAATCTAATTGAATAAATATTTTGTATTGAAAACTATATTAAATGCAATTTTTTTTTCTTTTTCGTTTCAGGTATGTTTATTTAAAAGAAACTTTTCTGCATTTTTAACGTAAGTTTTAAAGCCAACATTTCTAAATTACTAAATAAATAAAAATAAAAATAATAAAAGAATAAAAATTTTTGAAGAATAAATATGTATGCGGCCATACAAAAAATCTAACAATTTGTTCCATATAAAGTTAGGGATCTTTTGAAACCATGTTTTTCAACTATGATTCATTATGACCATGTCGGGCATATAAGACTAACTTCAGAGCACATACGCGATATGCTAGTATATAAAAGCAACAAGCAATGGCAAAACTTGTGGAGTTGAATTGAAAAATGTCGGCAAATCTGATGAGAAAAATTATTCCGAAAGTATCAAAAAACTCAATGAAAGTCAATAATTTTCGACATGCAACAAAAAAGACAATAACTATAATGATATTTGCCAAAAAAATTTGAAAAATTTCGAATAGTCACAAATAATTGAATATGTTTAAAGATTCAAAAACTGGTGAAATAGTTGAAAAAATGTTGAACAATTCTTTAAAAGTCGACAAATGTTGCAAAAAAAAATTGAAAAATGTTATATGTGTCAAAATATTTTGAAAAGTTGCAAAATGTTGAAAAATGAAAAAAAAATATTGAAAATCGATAAAAATCTAAAAAGTTTCAGTAGCGTGACTGTAAATGTCTGATTCTGCGCTTGTAATGTGCTGTAATAATTTATTATGGGAATGTTTCGTAATCAAGTTCGTTGCAATAAGACCGCATTTGGCAGAAATCATGTTCTTCAATAATATATTTTTTATACATACATATATGTTATGTATTGAAGAATATATATATTTTTTTTTTCAATGATTTCAATAAAGTTTTATTCTAAAAATCATAACATTACAATATCACAGATTTATATTTAATAAATGACAACAAAAGATCACATTGCATTAAGACTTTAAGCCAATTCACTTCAGTATTTTTCATACCCGCCTTAACAGATGTTCACACATGCAAAGTTATATCAGCTGACACCTTTGAAAAGAAAAATTTTGTGAAAATTAAGTTTTTTTTGTATATTTTTTTTTAAATATGTTATGACATATATTACATATATCACAATATTCAAATGTAAACAAGTTTTTCTTTCTTTAACGATGAGACTCAATAAATTTAGACACCATTAGTCCACGAGCATAAGTTGAAATAAAAAAAGTCTTAATCTTAAAACGCATTAAATAAATTTATCGCATTTTTATATTTTTATTAATTAAAAACAGCAATAAATTAACACCCAAAAAACCAACAAAAAACCAATATTATTTTGTAAAACACAAGCCAAATAGTTTATTGTTTCAAAAAAAAAAAAAAAAAAAATCAATGAAATGCAACAGGCAGTTAAAAATAAAAAAATAAAAAATTTAAAAAAACAACCTACAAATTATGTGCAATAAAAAATAAACAAACGAAAAATCTCCAATTAACATCACTACATTCCACATACGACCCACACAAAATGCGCTCAGTTTTATCCCATCATCTATACACAACCCAAGCAAAATTGGCATGCATGTATATGTGCGGTGGGTTTGTTAGTGTGATTTAAAATGCGGAAAAAACTACGCAATGATTTAACTTATTTATTTAAAAAAGAATATAAAATCTATAAAATAAAATGTAAAAAATAAAAAATTAAGCGGAACAAAAAATATGAGCGAAAATTTAAATTTGAAATATGCGATTCAGGCAAAAACAGTTCAAAACTAAATAAACTGGATTTTAGTGGCAGTGTTTAAAAATAAATAATAAAGCATCAACTTGTCTACACTGAAAAAATGTTTGTTATTTTTGGAAATATTAAGGAAAAATTTAATAAACCAACGATTAGTAATTGTCTTTTTGAGACAACTAATTGCGCAACCTTAAAAAAGTCAGTTATTTTAGGGGACGTCCATTGATTACGTGAGTCAAAATAGGGGTAGGGGGTCCGGCAAAATCTTACCAAGGAGGAGGAGGGGGTCAAGGAAAATCTCACGTCAACTTCTTAACGCATATAATTTACATTAAAAATTATAATTTAAATCTCACAGGAGGAAGGGGTCCCGCCAAATCTCACCAAGGGGAAGGGGGGGGGGGGGGGGGGTTGCTCCGAATTTAAAAAAAAACACCTCACGTAATTAATGGACGTCCCCTTACCATACGTAAAGGGGACGTATTTGATAGTCTGATCGCTCTTAAATGCTCAGGAGATTTTAAGTTGTTTAGCCAACTCGCACGTTGACACGTCAGCCGCAGATAGTTACTACACGGTTGAAAATAAAATACTTTCTTTATTTCAATTAACAATTTTCACCAATGTACGATGCAATAATTCCAATATCAGCGTCAGCAGGAACCGCAGCTAAAACTTAATTGTTAATGACAATGACATGTTATTCTTAAGAGACCTTGATCACAATTTCTTGGGATAACAATGTTGTTGCTGTTTCTGATGATGACGATGATGATAAGATGACGATGATGATAAACCAGTATTCAGTCAAGCACTCTTACTTTTTGTTATGCCTAAGTCTCTACATAAACTTAAATCTTATGCACTAATATGTATGTATTTGTATATGTAGCACATACATAAGTCTCTTGCTTTTGTTTCATTTAATAAAACAAAAAAAAAGAATTCATTTATTTTGCGGTGCGTCTGTCAGACAGTCTGTCAGTTTGTATCCCCAACTGTCTGTCTGCTTTCATAAGTGTGAGCCACACAATTTCACATTTTTATTTGTAATTATCTTTGTGCCACATGCTAGACACTGCTGTTTATGCGCCATTCACACATACTTATACTCCAGCATATACATAGATTATATATATTTTTTTCGCGTAAAACCCTACATCTTTCTATACGTCTCGCTGTCTGTCTTTTTTTCTGACAATTTAATTTACTTTTTTTGTTGGTTATTTTTTGCACCAGCAGCAGCAGCAGCAATATTTCGACGAGCAACAACTTACATTTGCAGCATTCTGATGTATTACTCATAATAAGTTCCACATAGTTCCAAATGCTATAATTCTTGTTAATTCTTTTGTTTTATTTCTTTTTATTATTTTTTTCTTTCCTACGTATTATGTTACACATGAAGAGTTAAATATAGTTGAAGAATTTCTTGGTTACTTTGGTCACAGAAGTATAAAAATTAAAAGTTTTTACTCCACTTCACAAATCAAGTTGCTTCTTCTTGTTCCTTTTTTTATGTGTCAACAAAATTTTTATTTTGAAATATTATATGCTGCAGCTATTTATATTTACTTATAATTAAAAAAAGAAAAGAAGTCTGAAAATTCCATATTGTGTGCATCATCCTGAACGTAATCATAATAATCATCATTAACTTAAGTTAGGGGAGCCACAAGTAGGAAAAATGGTCATTTTAATGAGAAGCAGTGTCTTAAAATGGTCAGCTTGTGTTTTTACATACTGTTTGATTACAAAGTTCAGCTACAAAGTCTTCAAGTTCTTATATGTATATATAGATTAACATACATTCATGGGGAAAAAAAAGCCTTCGATAAATTTTTTAAGTCAAGTAATATGCGTCTGGTATAACAGGATAATTTGAAATTTTTTTTTAAATTCGCTTTGACAAAATCAGCCAACCTCACTTTCTTCAATTGCTGTGTTTTTTCCTACTGACATGCTTTGCGTATATTCACAAAACCAACAGCTTTCTTTGTCATACCGCTCGTCATAGTTCTTTGCACTTAAATTCAATTATAAGCGTTGACAATGACCACTGTCCAAAACTATTTTAATTACTTTTGCCGTCATGAGCTGAAAGAAGAAAAATTAAAATTCATGTCACATACAGCTCATGTTTTTTTTTTTCTTCAAACTTTAATATAGCCTGAGAAATTTTAACATAAAGCTTATAATAAATTGCCAGTGTTTTAAATACATATATTTTTTATTTGAAAATATTGTAGGGATAACGTTTATCATTAAGACTTCGACTTGAATAGATAGAAAACTTTTATAATTAATATGCATAACTGCTTAGCTTTCAGTAAAGCAAAGGCACCGGTAGCCGACCGGGTTCATGTATCCGACCGCTTTAAAAAACTCTATAAAAGTTCATTAATTTCCCGCGCAAGGTTTACGAAAGTGAACGTATTTCATCCCTAGTAAAAAATCGTTTTAAAATTATAAAAATTTTTTTGTCAATTGAGTCAAAACTACGCATTGGTGCGATTCGATGGTTTCGCGAGTCTAAAAAAAGATAATAAAGAAGTTGCAAAATTATAGAGCTTTCAGCGAAAATAAACTGAGCTTTAAGTATTTTAATATTCTATTGCATGCTTATAGAAATATTTATCATTACTACAAAGTAATTACTACTTTTTTATTTCATTTAAAAATTTTATGAGGTAAATAAAAGCGGTCGGAATGTGGTTACGTAAAAATTTCCTACGTTCCTCATTCCGACCACTTGACCGGTAACAGGATTTTTAAGCTTCTTAAAAAAATAAAGTTTTTGTGTTTAGTTAAACTAAAAACAATAATTTTTGTTAGATTATTCAATCTACACATAATTCTACGATGGCTAACCTGTGTACGACCTAGTTTAAATCAATGAGATTTGCCATAATTTGACTTGAAACTTTTACATTTTGAATTTATTTTCCTGTTTGCACATATATTTGCTCTATTTATTTAGGTTTTAAATTCACATAAATATGCCTATCACAACCAAACTATTTTGGACATCAATATTAATGAGTAATTTTGACTAATAATGGCAATGCAATTGAAACTACTGTTTTTGTTTACTAAAAACTGAAAAGTTTTTAATCAAAATCGTAAAATGCCGTTCTTTTTAAACAAATAGAAATAAAGTGATTTTTATTTTTTTTATTGCGTCAATAGCGGTCAGAATCAGGTACTTCAGTGGACGGAAACGGGCAAAATTATCACAGGCCGGTTGGTAAATAGTGCACCTTGTGTTTTTTTGTATTAATTTCTTATAAAGAAAATTTAAAAATAAAAACTATATTTTTAACTGTTTTGAGCTTATTTGTTCCCCGGGAAGCATCTAAAACTATAAATAGATTAATTTTAGTGAAATTACATATAATATTTATATATCTTCTAGGAAATTCAAACAGACAAGCCGATAAGTATCAATCCAATCAAATTATTTCAATTTATATAAATTCTAACGACTCTTCTTAAATTTCTCATAGAATATTTTCGTTTTGTTTCGTTTTTTTTTTTTTTATTTAACTTCATTTTTGTACACTGCTTTACTATACTTTCATTTCATTGCACTAAATCAGAATGAGAATTCCCAAATGTCATGTTGATGATGAAAAAGAATATTGCTGACGTTTTTGCTGATACAACGATGATGTTGTTCTTACTTTACTGGTTTTGGCTGGTATCCACCAAAACAACAACAACAACAGCAATAAAATTCTAAGCAAAAATAAAATGATATGGAAAAAATCTACAACATATAAGATTAAAAAAAAAAAATAACTGGCAGGAAGAGCAAACTAAAAAATAAACAAAAATGCCAACAATAGTTTTGGTTTAGTCAAGTACCATGTCCTGACAGACTGCCTTATAAAAATGAATATTACTTATATGTACTAGGTAGTACTACAACAAAAGCAGCACTTTGAATTTCTTCAAACGTTAGTAGTTATGTACAGACTACCTTCAACCCACTACTGGCCGGCCATTAAATCAATAAAGTGCTTCTCAACCAAAAGCCACCATCCATTCCACTAATATCCCTGGAGAAATTTTATATTTTTTTTTTCTTTCTTTTTCCTCTTTATGTTTTAAAGAATTTCTGCTGTTGTATCATGCTAACAAATTATTACAACAAGCAACCGATACATGTCAGAAATTTTTTTGTGGGTTTAACATCCGCTTTTTATATTTTTGATAACTTTTGATTTAAGAAGACTCAACAGATTTTCAATTGATTTGTTAAAAGTTACAGATGACTTATTGAAATGGTATTTAGATCTTATGTAAGGGAACTTTGAATGCTACTAAATTTGTGAATATGATAACCACTACTCTTTCTTTGAATACTTCGATTTCTTTGAGCATTTTATAGCATTAGGTTGGAGGACTATTCTATTTGGATAAACATGATTTTTGCTAGTATAGAAACTTCTCTAGTTGGAAAGCTAGCATGAATTGGAAAACCATTTTTAGTAAAGAACTACTTTTATAAGAACACCTTGGACTTTGCTGAGCACTTTAGGCAATAACACTACTTTTCGTAATAGAATCTAATAAGCTATTACTTTATATTGGTGAACTATGTCAGCTGTGTAAATAGTAAAACTTTTTTAATTTGGAGAGCTTCTTCGCCTGTGAGAAGTACTGCAAGTGGAAAGCTTCTTTAAATAGTAATACTTCTACGAATAGAAATCCACTTTGAGTAAAAAGAACTACTTCAATGCGATCTACTTCCAGTTTCATAGTTACTTCAGGCAGGAAAACTACTTTGAGTAGTGGAGTCAATTCCAGTTGTAAAACTTCCTCAAGTAAGCTGAACGAATTAAAATTGTATGAAATATTTAAGTTCGGGAACATAACTTAGGGTAGGAGAACTACTTCTTTCAGCAGATGTAGTTCTCGGTGAAGAACTACTCGGAAAAGGAAAAGTGCTTAGCATAAGATAACTAGCTCGAGTAGAACAAATGCCTTATAAAGCTGAAATCATTCGATTGGCAAAATTGTTTTGAAGGAATGTACTAAATGGACTAGTGTAGCTACTTCAAGAAGTATGTATGTAAAATTAACTGAAAGATATGAAGTACTTCAAGCAGAATAACTACTTCGAGCTGATGAACTGTATCAACTTAAAATGCTCTCTCTGAACATATGGTATGAAATCTTTTATGCTAAAAAGTACCAAAGGAACTATGTAAACTTATAGTAAGAAAAGTATTTCGATCAGAGCATTTTCTTTGAGTAGTTGAACTATTTTTAATAACACAGCGCGATAACTACTTGCTGCTAAAAAACTAAATCCAATTTTATTTAAAACTTAAGTAAAGCAATTGTAGCTTTAACTTTTGCTACTATTATTTTTAATGAAAGTGGTTACCAAGCGATGTCACTAATGGCTTATGTAAAAACTTTTCGAAAAACATATAATCGTTTTAAATAAAACTTTTAAATAATACATTTCAAGAGAGAATTTCGAAATAGAAAACAAAAACTTAAAATTCAGCTTTATAACAAAAAATTACTGCATGAAACTCTATGTACATAGCACAAATGTATGTAGCTCACATAGTGGAAAAAAAAGAATTAAAAAACTCTTGTATGGTGACATTGTTTAGTTTGGTTTGTAAGAGACTAACGTCTATCGAGATGTAAAAAGAAACAACACTGCAGTATATACAAAAAAAAAAACAAAAAAATAAAACTAAACAAAGATGATGTCATGTTGCTGCTTGTCAGTCTACTAGATAAATATAAGTAGGGTTGCCAGATTTTCAAAAATTATAAACTACTTTTTAAGAACATTCGCAAAATTTTCTTTTAAAGAATTTAAGAAAATTTATTGTATGTTCCAAAGAACTACCTTGCCTCGGCACAAATTCTCGTTGAAATCATCACTAAAAAATGTATTCAATTATGTCTAAGTTCCACATAAAATCAGTGTATCTTTCGTTGATGTTCTGATCGTTTATATACTCAGATTATACAGCGATATATCGGTATATGATATTTCTGGGTCGATTCTATATTTTAGCAAATAGAAACGATATCATTCACTGTATTTTCTGATTTACCACCATGTGACTTCGCACTATTCTCAAAAATTAAAATGAAGTTGAGAGAATTGAGATTATTCACAGCAAAGAGATGTATGCAATTTTCTATATCTTAAAAGTTCAATTTAAAGCTAGAAAATGTCATCCTAAATTCAACATTATCTGGCAACAGTGTCCACTGTAAAGAGGCACCAATTCCGTCAACCAACGGATCGGATCGACTGTCCAACCAGCCGTTTATTCATTCAGGATATTTGTGTACATGAGGTACACAGCAGACAACGACAACGACAACGCTCTTTTATTTCTTTCAGTTTTTCTTCCACTTCAATTTACTTGGTTTAGCGCAAAGATTGACTTTGATTTTTGGCAATATGCCAAATATTTTTATTTTTCTTTTAACAAAATTTCCAATGCTCTCTGTGTGCTTGCCTGCCGTTGTTATATCTTCTGACTTCACTATATTATTTGCGGATTTTGGAAGTGGATGCATTTATTTTTCTATTCCATTTTTACTCTGTCTACTTAAAAACAAAATTTATATCGAACATGAAGTCTATATTATATGGAAAAAAGAAAATAATTGCAAACAAAAATTGCAAAAAAAAGCATTTTATTTATCAAAGTAAATGTGGAAATAGATTGAATGTTTAGATATTTGTTTTTAATGAAACAAAGTTGGTCTATTTAGGAGGATTAGTAATGAAAAATTTTTAAATGAGTGAAAATTAGGTTAATTTTCAATAGAATTAGATTGTGGAAATTTGATATCAATTGAAAATAAAGTCGATAAACAACTTGCTTAAAACAATTATTTTTGAAATGTTTTGGGTACTCAAATATGTATATTTTGAGCTGATGATCAAACTCATATGAATTTCGGAAAGCTTCAAGTAAACAAATCATTGTATGAGTTATTTTATTATGCTCACTGTTCAGTACACTGTAAAAACACCAATAAAATTACAAAAAACAAATAATTAACAACAGAAACAGTTCAAGCTAGTTAGACTACTTATTTTCATCCATTGCTAAATGGAATCATCAGTGACCTTTAAATAGATGCAATGAAGAGTTTGTAAGCCTGATATTTCAACTTAAGAATAGTTTTGTTGAAGACCCAAGCATTATTTTATTCTGTGTTCTCTCTTGAAAAGCAATTGAAAGAGAGTTTATTTTTTCATTTTCGAAGACAAATACAAACTATACAAATGGAATCATCAGTGACCTTTGACTTGATGCAATGAAGAGTTTGTAAGCCTGATATTTCAATTTAAGAATAGTTTTGTTAAAGACCCAAGCATTATTTAATTCTGTGTTCTCTCTTGAAAAGTAAAAAAAACAATTGAAATACTTAGAGTTTGTTTTTGATTTTTGAAGGCAAATGCAAAGTGTACATATTCGAAC
Source organism: Meiosimyza platycephala (assembly GCA_963662105.1). Lineage (NCBI taxonomy): Eukaryota > Metazoa > Arthropoda > Insecta > Diptera > Lauxaniidae > Meiosimyza > Meiosimyza platycephala. Next base: position 77,640,671 of record OY759211.1, on the reverse strand, counting down.
AAAAAAAAAAAATCAACAATTACAACACCGAATTCAAGAGGCAGCATAAGGAACAAAAAATAATTTTACAATATTTGTGTATGATTTTGAAAAAACTTAATTTTGAAAAAAAAAGGATAACTACTTAACATTAAAAAATTTAAAAAACTAAGTATGCAATAACCTTCTTTAGCACATATGTGTTGTTTTAAAAAAGAAATTATTAAAGTCGGCTTAGTTTATTTTGCGTCAAAGCGTTACAAACCATTTTCATGTAAGAAATTTTATATAAGTAGTTATAGATAATACTTTTCTTGCAGACACTTCGATATAAGCTTTCTTGTTGACTCCAAACAAAGTAGCAAGCGCAAAGCACATCGATTTTATACGATATTTTATCAATCGTTTTCAAATTCCTTACCTTTGGTATGACGATTCTTACAACACAGAACCACTAAAAATAAGTTTTGAAATTGAAAAATGAGGTATCATTCGATATGTTTTTTGGCGTGCTAATAACGAATTCGGAGTTAGATTTTCTCGATAGCATCAGGTTTGTGAGAGGGCTTAAGCTCACTCAAAACTTTCACAATTTCTTAAAATGGTAACATCAATTGATCGATTGAATGTACTAAAAATTTCTGCTTTGGAGCAAGGCTAGATCTATGTTCGTTACCAATAAACCAGTACCAATTGGGTAACAATAGCATTGAAACTGCAGCCAAAATGTTTCCCGATTTGTGCCGAATAGCACATCGAAGCACCTCAGATCGAATTCAAGCAACTAAGCTAAAGATGGTATTTTGACGATATTATCTTCAAAAATTAATGTCATTAATGTCCTTTTTGTCCGACGCTTTTATTGGAAAGGTATAAAATTTTTCGTGTTAAAAAATTGATTAAAATTAAAAGTAATTAAGTGGTTATGTTGAGCTTTGACAGAGAAAATTTGAATTTCTAACAAAAAATTAGTCAAATACTAAAGGAGAAACAGCATGCTCTGAGTAAATCAGACAAAGCACACATATTATGTTTTCTTTTAACCATTTGTTGCAAGTGTAGCTCAAAAGGTACTTTTTTATCAGCTTCAATGGTTTAAGGTTGAAATGAAAGCTTTTACATATATGAGTCAAAAGGATATGCGTTTAACCATAGAGTAGTTTTTCTTACATGACTTTAAAACTCATTGTTTATATCATGTAGTCGTATTTAAAAAGTGACAATATTCCCTCATACTGAATACTCAATGCTTTTAACACATTTTTCCAGCATTTACATTGCTGTTTATTTTCCAAAAGCAAAAAAATACTAAAAGTATTCACACTGTCAGCCAAAATTCCCGCAAATGGTAAAATACAGACAAAGTTGAATAGAGCTGAGCGAAATAACTGACAAATCTCTTGTGTAAATAAATATTCATCACCCAGGATACCGCACGCCCGCCCAAAAGACCAGACCATGCAAAAAACAAAATTTACAAAAGACAAAAGCACAAAAAAAAAATAAAACCAAAGACAGTAACTACTGTGTTTTTCACCTCCCAACTACAACTCTGTTTTGCGCACAGCGCAAACACTTTTTTCCCAACATTTCTTTTTTTTCTTCACATTTTTCGTTTTGTCGTCGTCGCCGCCGCCGCTGCCGAACAACATCAATTTTTAATGCCAAAGTAAATCGCCAATGAATAAATTTTGTTATTGAAACTGTGTATGTGTGTTTGTTTAAGCTCTAAATGAAAATGAAGTTGAAATGAATGCGAAAAGCATTGAAGGAAGGAAAAAAAACATTGCATACTTTACTGCGTAGCGCTATTATCCTTATCTTTGATGGCAAACATAAACTTCACTTCCCGAGAAAGAAGCAGCGTGCAAAAAAAAAAAATAGCTATAGAATCAACTGGACGTTAACACAGTTGAGTTCGGGGAAATCGGGTTTATTTGTGAATTTGAGCCCGCGCTTAAGGCGGCGACGCTTACTGGCTAAAACACATTTTGAAATTAATGACGCAAGTTAGCAAATGAGCGAAAAAAAAAATTCTAAAAAACAGCACGAAATATCGTTGATTTTAACGATTTGACTGACTTCTGACTGACATTGGTGGCGGCAGCGGCAGCGGTGGCGGTGGCGACGGACTGTTTAGACTGGATCAAAATGCCAAGAGATTTTTGTTGTTGTTGTTTTGTGGATAGTCAGTCAGTCAGTCAGTAAAGTGTGATGAGCTCCTCAACGATTAAGTGAATGTGTAAGCCAGCGGCGCGGCGTATTGATGTTGAATTGATGAAAAGCAGTTGGTGGGTGGTTGGTGGAGGAGGCAAGTGGCAAGTGGTATGGTGACTTAATTTAAGTAGCACAGTTCAATATGTTGACGATAATATAAAGTTATGCTCTAAGTTAAAAAGTTTTAACGTATTTTAAAATAAAAAAATAGTGGGGATGAGTAGAGGGGAAAAAAAGACTGGTTTTAGAAATTTACTAACAGTAGATGTGGAAAATACATTAACATTGAATTTAAGTGAAATTTGGAAATCACAGCATAAATTTGCAGAAGAAAATTACCGAACTTAGATTATTTTATTAGCTCTTTATCAGTCGAATTTAGTTTGCCTATACAGAATCAATAAGACAGATATAGATTACCTAAGTTTTCACCTATTACAATTTCAAAATATTAAGCAAACGTTAGCCCTATTCGAGCCAAGGAAAACTGAAATTTCAATCAAATATTTCTCACGAGAAAATTTTTCTTATTGAGCTCATTAAAGTTGTATTTTTATATACCTATTTACACTATTTATAGAAATTTTTCTATGTGGAAATAAATGGTTGTAACGCTTTGGCGCAAAATATACTTAACCGATTTTAATAATTTTCTTTTTCAAATAATATATTTGTGCTAAAGAAGGTTATGGCATACTTATTTTTTTATTATTCAAAGTTAAATATTCTTTTTTTAGGATTTACATACAAAAATTTTCGTTTGATTTTTTGTTGCTTATGCTGCGTCTTGATTTTTGTGTTGTTATTGTTGTATATGGCTACGATAAGATTTACAAAAATGATTTTTCTTCACACCTGAGTTCGTTTGTTCAAAGCTATTTATGCGGTTTTTTCAAAGAGGTATTTTTGTACAATTGATATTCATTTCAAATACAATATTCAACTTGATATGCCATTCCAATAGTATCAAATATAATTTAAAAATATAATGATTTTAAAAAACTTATACATTCCACACTCTCCGCAACATACAAAATGTAAACTACTCCGCTTCAGTGAATACCCAAGGCAAAGTCGTGATAAATTTCCAACATATCACTGTGACTATGCTGCACAAAGAAGATAATCCCCTAATATTTACCACAAAGCTTAAAGAAACGCTTATATTAAAAAATAGTTGTCGACACTGTTTGCAGCGGTGTGCAATTGAAACGCTTCATATGCGTATAAATTTCGCTACGATTTCTTTGTGAAGAAACACTGTGTGCTTTCTAAGAAAGACTGGAGAATTTTTTTATCGTACTTTTTTTTTTTTTTTTGCCAACAAGAAAGTTACAATATTTGTCTCCGCCAATATTAAAGAAAACTTTGAATATTAAAAATATTTGATATTCTGTTCTTCACTACGCTTTTCTGTGTGTGTGTGTGTGTGTGCGCGCGCTAGAACATGCATCATTTTTGCGGCAAATATTTTTCTTTGTTCCTGTTGGTTGTAACATTTTATTATGCAGCTCACGAATTTACCGTGAAAATGCAACGTTTGCGGCAATAGCAGCCAGGCTTATGTGGTACGTTATTCCTTCGATTCAATAGGGGTGGTCTAGACTGTTCTTAGACCAGTCAAAATCTGGAACGAGTTGACAGTATGAGGCTACTAAATCCAAGGCACGATCTGTCTGTCTAGCCTAAGGCTAAAGAAAATGAAAAAAAAAAGTTCTTAAAAAGAAAATTTATATTTGACAATAAATGAAAAATGTTGCGGTTGACGGAGAACAGCTCAATTTATCAGAAAAAAAGACACGAAGACTTTATGCTGCCAAAAGCAGTAACTTTTAAGAATTTAAGTTGACATTTTTCCGTAATATTTTTACTTACAATAAATTTCAATTCAGGTACTGAAGAAATATTTGTCATCAGTTAATTTTTTTTTTAATGAAAAGTTAAGTTAAAAGTTATCTAAAAACGTTTAAGTTTTGATTTAAAGCATGAACTTCAGCATTGCCTTTTTGCTCTTTTACACTATGAAAAGAAATTTTGCTTCCTTTATTTTTTTTTCCAAATTTTCTTCACTCTCCACATACCCTTATTATTGCGCTTATTGCATACTTTTGCTCAGCATTGAATTCTAATTATCCACGCTATTGTCACTCTTAAGAAATGTCATTTTCAATCCTTTGCAGCAGCAGCATTAACTGCTGTCACCCGCTTCCGCGCATCATCGTTATGCTTCACTGATTTGCACATCAAAGCCAACGTTGTCTGTTTAAGAAGTCCTTTGAGTACGCGTGAGTTCTTTATAGCACTTTTTTTTCGTTTTCTATCACTGTCGTTGTACATAAGTTCTAGCAATTTCTGTTGTCCTCGTTGGCTGTCTTGATATTGTTAGGTCGAGCATTTAAATGGACAGACGAACTTATGCCAGGAAGCAAGAAAATTTCTTTTAGCCGCAGTTAGTTATGAAAATATTGGCATAAATTATTGCAGTCGCACTTCCGCTTAATATGGTTTCCGTTTCCTAGCAATTAGTTGTTGGGTTGTAAAAGCATAGCAAAAAAAAAAAAAAAGACTTAAATGCAAATTGCTTTGCAGGATAATTAGTTGCGGCTGCTGCAGGAATGAATAACAAAACTATTGAAGCGTAGTCGATAGCATGCGCTGCTGCTGGAGTGCGACAAAAAATGCTGAGTACTCTGTGCTTTGCCACAAATTAAGTGGAAAACTTGTCAATGACGTGCATTTTCTTATTTTTTTTTTGCTGTTTTATGTGAGTCACTGTTTCAGGCAGCTTAAGAAATAATTTTAGATCTTCAATTTTATTTTTCTTTAATTTTATTCTAAAAAAAATTTATTGCTTTGTAATTTAATTAAATTTTTTTCATTTTTCTTTCAGGTAAGTTGTTAAATGCCTTGTAAAATATTGTAATTAGACAATCTAATTGTAAGTATTCTTATCAAAGCGTTAATCAACCTATATATTTTTAACTTCACTATTTAAATATTCTATGTTTCATATGCTTTTAATCAAAATCCAACGCCTTACTTTGCATGAATATTAGGTAACTTCTTTTTAAATGTTACACCTGATATGCGAATAACTTTGCATTTTATTAGTGGATTGTCTACGCATATGAAGAAAGTTCAGTCCAAGGTCTTTTCTTCTAAAAAAGCTTATACAATTTAAGGTTTACAATTACAGGATTTTTCAAGAAATTTTTCAAATAAAACAAAATCAAAATGCGATAGAGCAACAATCTGTGTTTCATTTTGAAATACAATCGATGCAATTGTGTTCTGAAAAGTGTACCATTTAAATTGCCGCCTCTGTTCATTTTAGAGTGGCTTATACGATGAGTTTAATTATTGACCAGTTCATTCAAAAAATCCGGCAATATTTTCCAAATTTTGAATTCAACATTCAATTAAAATGCATCAATCGTCGCCCCACAATATAAAATCCAAAATTTTTTAAGTCACATCTTCTTGTAGACCATTCGACTTCTGCATTACTTGAGGAATTAATAACAGTAATGGCATTTCCTTTCTCATATTTGAAACAATACAGACCAATAATTCCACCGTGCCAAAAATTAAACCAAACGGTTATTTCTACGCAAATAGAAAATTACTCGTGAATAATTTGTGAATTGGCTCGAGAGCACTCTTGTAGAAAAAAATGTGTTTTAGCTGCTTTTAAAGACAAGTAAAAAGACAACATATTATATTTATAAATTCTTTATGGGATCTTATAAGAGCCATAAGGCGTATGAGGAGTAAAAACATGCTCCCCTCTGTGTTATCTAGACTGGGTAAAGTATGTTTCTTAAGTCTTTAAAATACGTCTTTCAAAGACTTTAAAAAGAGTGTGTTCCCAAACAAGTGCCTTGTGTAGAGTTTTTTCAAAGAGACTTAAAAATATGTTTTAAAGACCTTTGAAAGAATAAAGAATATCTAAATTTATTTTATTATCAAATTTTCTTTTTACTAACGTTTTGTACGCCTCAACGATACATAGTTCTGCACGCTATATCCACTAGACTATCTGATAAATACTATATTATACGTCAAATGCGAATTACAAGTTTCTCACATTTGTCTTGGTAAAGCGCCTTAAATAGATAAAAATGGACACTATAAAGACATGTGGCGGCATGCTTTTCATGTGACTTTTATATCTACAGTAGAAAGGCACACAAGAGACATGCCAACTCATGTCTTTATAAGCACTTTGTAATGTACAGTATAAAGAGACTTGCGCGACATAAAATAGCATATCATCCTTTTATGAGCTTTAAAATCTTTGTATGTATATTAAAAACAACGCAAATTTTGCTAAAAACGATATTTTTGCCAAATATCCCAGATAGCAAATTTTTAAAAAATGCATTATCTTACTGTATTCATTATTGAAATCATGCATTTGGCTCAAATAAAAATTTTAAAAAATTTCCCACACAGGGAAATTTTAATGAGTAGAAAAATTTTATAAAGATTGACATTTTTACTATTTATAAACTTAAATTTATGCGCTTAGCTTAAAAAAATTAAGTTTTAAAATATCCCTTAAAAGGGAAATTTTTTCAACCTAAATAAAAATTAGTTTTCTATGTAAAAAACTTTCGTTTTAAATTCATGTTCAAGCACATTCACGCTTAACGCTCAAAATAAAGGCATTTTAAAAATTTCCCAAAACGGAAAATTTTACAAAACCAGCCTATAACGAACTTCCTCATGAAATCAAAGCGTATAAAAATAAGCTTAACACTTGACACACACACTCGGAAGCTTAAATTTTGTAAATTTAAAATTTAACCTAACATTCGTGTGCTTCGTTAAATTTCATTAGTCATAGAAAACACAATACAACACAAGAATTAAGCCGCACTTACAAACACAATTCTACTCGCACATGCACTGTGGCAACACTTTCCCCTTTCAATTTCATGCAGTCATTCAAGAAGGCATACTACACACATGCATGAAAGAAAATACGCCTTTTGCACGCGTTCTTCCATGTAACAACTGAAAAAAAGCGAATGAAAAATTTGTAGAAACGCGAACAACTAAAACAGAGGCAACACTTGAAACATTTATAAACGCGCGTTGAACACGCGACTTTTATTTTTATTTTTATTTTATTTCTTTTTAATTTTTTACTTGCAATTGTTTTTTTTTACAACTCACTGCTTTACTGTGCTGTTGCTGTTGTTGTTGCTATTGCTGTTTGCTATGTCTCGCTGTCTGCCTTACTGTGAAGAGGCATATGCACTTGGTTTGGCATTATTTTATTGTTACCCACTTAAAACACGACGCTGGCGCTGGCGACACGACGATCTTCCCTTAAGGTAGACGGTAAAAATTAGCAAGAAAAAAAATTTCCTAATTACATTCAGGTTATTCTGTACTGCAGCTTTGCGTGCTAAGGGGATTAACAAACTCCTCCCGCGCTCCACAACAGCCTCCCACTCGTGCAACCTTAAGGCCATTACTGTAGCAAATAAATGAAAATAAAACAACATTAGGTTTTGCATACTCTTAGGCGTAACATAATGTGTATTACAATATTTTCTTATTGCTCGCAAAACAAGTTGAATTAGTGTGAAAAAGCGACTGTATGACTTAACAAGAAATAATTTTAAATGCACCGTTTAAAAAGTCGAAATTAAAAAGAGACCTTATCAGAACTCAATTTATTTTAAATTGAAAAGTTAGTCAACTTCTTAATAATATGACAATGCTGTTATTGAATATTAGTTATAAACTGAGAAAAGATTATGTTTCGTTCAAATAAATGTACTAAGTTAACACGTTGACGGACAGTAGAAACAAGTGAAATTCGAAAATTGACACTATATGTTTTTGTAATTTTTAGAATATTAGAAGTATAGTTTTACTCTTTCTGCTTAAATACACTTAATTTTGATTAATTCAGCACCTTTAATTAGGTTGCGGCTACAACCGTCATGGCGCCAGCGGACTCTAGACACTATGTAATGGGACGATGGCGGCTATAACAGCAAAAATTTAAAAACGTAAATGACAGGTTTAATGACTGAAATAAGCAATTTTTTGTGAGCAACAAAGTATTTTTGGGAGTTTTACACGAAATGTTAGTTCATGATCAAACAAAAATAAATAAATTTTTTTTCGAAAACATGACACTAGGCTTCTACTTGTACGCTGGTAAATGCACATTTGTGCTGCTACAGCCGCAGTGTCTAAAAACGACCGTTTCGTATTGGACGGCTATTGCCGTCATGTCACATAGTGAACTTAAACTTGACGGCTATAGACGCAACTGTCCGTCAACGTGTTAAATATACTATAAATATTTGTTAACAATAAACAAATTTTTGTTGATAATACCATGCCCTTAATTGGGTCTTAAAACGTGGTTTTGTGAGCCTAACTTTTGTTCAAACAATTTGTTGTATCAAATAAATACTTTGTTGTTCTTTTCATATTTGATTTCAATTCAAATTAGTCTGAAGATGATATAATTCTCAATATATTTGAGTGAGGAATTACTTAATTACCTTCTGCTTGTCACGCCATTTAAGTATTTACCAGTATAATAGTATAAATACAAAAAATTTCAATATTATAATGAGACGATATACTTAATAAAATTTTGTTTTAAATTGATGTTAATAAATTTATATTATTTTACTGAGCGTACTGTTCAGTAGAATGTGTGACAACAACAAAAAATTGCAAAAACAAAAATCAAAATAAAATAACTAGGCTAAAGTTAGTCACACCAGTTTCAGCCATTGCTATATGAAATCATCAGTGGCCTTTGAGACGATGAGTGAGAAAGAATTTCTTTTCCCAAATAATAAGTGAAAGAAAGCAAATTATTTTTGCTGTTGTGTCTTTGTACTTGTTACTCAACGAATATTACACGATTCTTGAAGGTATCAATTTTTCTCCTATTAATTAAAAAATCTTAATATTCAAATGACTAACAGCCGTATTAATTAAAATATGATATCTCAGGATTAAAGTATTAAAGTAGCAAATATATCATTAAAACTACTTCTCCGAGTTTCTCAGTTTCAATCTACTACTACTTTATAAGCTGTACAAAGAATACTACTTGTAGAGCATTGCTTAAGCAGTTCCTCCCCCAAAGTGTTAATTTCTATCCTTTCACATGAATAAAACGCTGCATGAGTCACGCTCTTATTTTCATATCCTTTCTATTGTTTTTCCTTTATTACAGAAAAGATAGTGGTGACCACAACGCGCTAGTGTTGTTAACGTTCAGCGGTCAGCGGCGACTATTTGCTCGTATTCTTATTGTTATGCATTCCCATTTGCTTTTAATTGCTATTCAAATGCTATAAATTTTATAGAACTTGATTACTATTCGTTGTCTTGAACAATTACTGCTTCATTCTTTCAATAAAATGAAAAACGCAAAAATTTCACAAAAATAGGGTTGTTAATTTCTTCATACTCTGAACTATGTAAGTAGCGTAACTTTTGTTTCCTTGAAATGAAAACAAAAAAAAAAAAAAAAAATCAAAACCTTAAGAAACCAGCAAAGATTTCAAATCAAATTGAAACGTAAAACGCAAAAGTATAAATTGAATTGAAAATAGAAAATTAAACCCTCAAGATAGACATTGAAACATTTACAAGGGTGCTAGAGAAAACATAAAACATAAATCAACATTAATCGCTTCTGTTGCTGTTGTTGTTATTGTTGTTCTCGTTATTGCAACTGTAACATTTTTAACCTTTTTATTATTTCTTTTAGTATTTTTAGTATTAATATAAAATCGATTGGGGTCTCATTTTTACATTGGGGATATTAATAAAATGGAAATGTCTTTACTGAGAAAACTGAAACTAATTCGTAATATATTTTATATTTTTCGCATTTTCTATGATGAGGTCATATATTCGGTTTGAAAAGTAGCTTTAATTTTGTGTTTTTTTTTAAAGCATTACTATATTCTTGATATGCTATGTTGAAAACTGCGAAGATGTGCCTGGTGTGGAAATGATTCATGCCATTTTATTTACTAAAAACCTTAGAAGTATGTAGGCGACGTGGTTGTGACTGAACCCTAAAACTAATGTAACGCGTTCAATTAATTTTTTGAAATCGAATTTCCTATCAGAAATGACCCGAAGTTTGCAAAAAGTAAACTGCATGGATATCGTTAAAATCATGCTAACTTGGCGTTAAAAGGCGCAACTGTTAGCAGATTCTGTTTTATTTATCAATCTAGGAGAACCTACTGATTAGAGTAACAAAAGCTTCAAAAGAGAGATGTGAGTTGAGTTAATATAATTTCTCATATGTCTCAAAATCATTAGCTTACAATAAGAAAAATTAATTTGTGTATAATTACAGCTTAATTCATAGCATAAGTCAGTATTTGTAGTTGACAAAAGTGTAAATTACAGTCAATTACATAGCATATCAATAACAATGCGTTTGTTCTACTTTGATATGCATTGTTTCATCACTCCCCAGTGTGTAATTCTCAACTTTCTACTCTCTCTCTCTCACTTAACTATTTGGTCTCATGCTACTTCTCGTTTTTCTTGTTTTCATTGAAAAAATAGCACTCAAGAAAGACATTGAATGACGCCATCTTGGCTTCGACCTTTGCGTAAATGTTGTCAAACACAAAAATTTACGATAAGTCGTAAATGTGCATTAAATGACTGTTGTTACATCCACCCATGGCACTCCCACTAATTTCTTGAATTTAGTTCGCATTCACATTGGACATGAGACATTTTGAATTTGTTGAAAGTTTTATGCACTTGAAAAAAACCGCATATTTTCGCAAACACAATGAAAACGGGAGGCAAGTTGATCTAAAATGATTGTTAAGTAAGTACTACACTAAGAAGATAATGCGATTGACTAACTATATAAAATTCATGTTAGCATTGGTTCGATAAATATTTTATATTTTAAGTGAATACCTGGTGCTTCAAAGTTTTTAAAAAATATACTCAATTTAGAGTCAGAATGAATTTTTTTTTTTTAAAGTAAATGAATGTGCTTTCTGTCATATACTCTCAAAAAATGTGGTAGTTTTTATCATTGTAATGCTTAGAACATTTAAGCCTAGATAGCTAACCTTCGTCATTTTGACAAACATCAGCTATCAGCTTCTCTTGCTTTAACTATCGCGCATAGCTACATGTACTCTCACGCCAACTTAAGCCTTAACCAAAATAGACGATAACTGCTGAACGAATGTTTGCACTCGTTATGTCTGTTTTGACATTTAAACCAAAATGTTACGTTAACCAACGAAGTGAAATAAATCAGCTGTTTTACAATCGCATTGCAAATAAATTAATACATCCTCACAGCAGCAATTCATTGTTGAATTTTACTTTGAAAATATTTGTGTGTGCCGGCAAACAGCTGTTATGACGAGTAGTGACGCTTTAAAATTCGGTTCTTACGAAACAACACGTCTCGTCAAAAAGTTTCGTTCACTTTCGATCAGTTACGTTTGTTCATTTTGGTTGTCAACATTGGTTTCCATATACTCGAACTTACTCGTTATGTCTCGTCACGTCTATTTTGGTTTAGGCTTTAGTCGTCGCCAAAAGCTGGCTTGTGGTTTTGATGATTAGTTTACTGGTTCGTCATTTTGATAAATAGTTGGCTTTTGTGGAAGCATTTTTGCTATTTTTATAGGTTTAAGGGCTCTCTATTTTATTTTTAAGTGTCAATGATCTGTAGTTATTTAAAAAAATGTCAAAAATAAAAATAAAAAAAGTTATGTTTGCCTCAAAAAAAAAAAAACATAAGTATTGCTTAGTTTTTGCTTATTTGAACATTTATAATAAAATCCTTTTATTTTCTAAAATTTTAAATAAATGTTGTCATTATAAATGAAATAAAATACCAGTAGCTTATAATAAAACCATTTACTCGGAACTTAAAAAAAATATGCCATTCAACATTTAAAGCAACAAAAATGTATTGAGCTCGTCAAAATGACGAATGGTTAGATGTTTTAGATATCTAGAGCTAGAAACAAGTACAAATGTTCTGAAAATGCCTTCATAGTTGCAAATATATGGGTGATATAAAAAAATATTAATCTGATTTATGTTGAATAAATATTTTTAACCTTTTCAATCCATTCACTTCCTCATTGTAGTTTATTTTGAGTAGCTTGAGCTGCAATAGAATTACTTTTTAAATCGGTCCGAATGGTATTAACTTCTACCAATCTCAAAAAAATTTTGTAAAAAATGCAAAAGAAGAGTCCATATAAATTCGATGGTTGATCTTATCCAAAAAAAGCACGTTCGATTTGGGTGATTATTCAAATTTTTTTAGGTTTTCGTTTCAGTTTGGTTTTTTCGGAGAAATAAAGACGAACTCAAGAAAATCACCATAAAAACAATTGTAAACGGAGCAGTTGCTACTTCAAGGAACAATGCCCGTACAAAATTTTTTCGACCTCTGGCTAATTTTCTTCAAAAAATAATTTGTATAAAATATGACGGTTTGGTATACATCTGATTATTTAATTTTTATTGAAAAAACCATAATTTAGATTCCCTAAAACTTTGAGTAAATACCCCGTTGAAAATAAAGTCAAAATCTTTTACTCTGTATTATCTGTATTTTGGATGAAATTTAATTTTCTTCGATCTAATATTTCTTTTCTTTAGAAACTTTTCTTTAATTTTTTTTTTTGGGGTTTATGCGGGTTTTTTCAGAGGCTATCAAATTGTTTTTTTTTTTAACAAAAAGATGTGAAAATTTAATACTCAGTGATGATTTTGAAATGGATCATAGTTCGATGTTTGTGTGCTGAGTGTAACCCATTTAGATCCTTTAAAACCTTTTATAATTTTAAACTTATTCGGAAGGCATTCGACCGAGTGGAGCAAATCTATGTATGTATATTGAAAGATTTGTATATGCCATAAGTAACCAAAATGTTTAACAACACTAAAAAACAAATTACTGTGAAACAAGCAAATGAAATGCACTTGTCAAACACTATTTATTTCAGTGTTAGTATTTAGTTGGACAAAATAAAAATTCTGCAAAGTAGTTAGCTGTGTAATGTCATTACATTTTTCCATGTTCGATATTAATTAATTTTTCATTATTTACCATGTTTTTACTTCGATGTTTTTTTTTATAATTATTTCTTATGCATCATACGAGTAGCATGTTCTTTTATTGACTTTTCAATATTACTGTGTATATTTTTGAAGAGTTTGTTGACTTAACTTGTTGTGTGGTGATATTTGCTATTGAATGACGAAATAAATGTTGTTATAGTTTTTAAAATTAAAGTTTCAGAGAAGCGGTTCTCTACAAATTTTAGATAATATTTATCATTCTTTAGAGAGTTCAAGTTAATACACGAAGTTTTGCACTTATCAACGGCAAAGTACACTCTCATATAAATTCTAATTTTCTGTATTGTTGTGTACTTTGAGTTTGAGTAGTCCTTAAATTACGCAATGAATAATATTCTCAACGCTTTGGTATATGTTGTCACCATTTTATTCACTCTGAGAAGTTTACACTTGAGGCATGTCCTTAGACACAAAAACCTTAATATTATGACTAAATCAATTAATCGATTTCTGTTTAAAATTTTGAAACTTTTATTTTAAACTTGTCAGCATTTCATAAATGTTAAATAAAAAAAAATGTAGCATACTTTATTGCGCTTTCAATTTTAATATAATCATTCTAAAATCAGAAGCAACTGCATCCAAATATAACTAACTGAGTCTGCTGTGCAATAAATGTCTCTCCCCCCTTCTATTTCTCTTTTCCCGCTAGCACGCATAAAAGATTCACTTAATATTGCCATTGAGTGAAATTACAACTTGTCAACTCAATCAAGCGCGCCATTATGCAGCAATTGCCTGACACTTGTCTCCGCTAACGTGTGTCGGTCGCAGCATAACACATATGCATTTATATATTATGTCAGCCACCCGGCGTTACTCCCACAGGCAATTTAAGCAACAACATTTTACCTTTTATTTTTTATATCGGTCGGTACGTACCCTGAAGATGAATTTCCCATTTCACCGCTACCGCCACAGATTTGCCTGTTGACAACAATGCACACATAATCAGGTAATATTAATTTTTTTTTTCTCCTCTTACTGGCTGATACTTTGTACTTGCTGTGTGTTTCACAAGGATGTACTTCTTTTTTTAAAGCGCGCTAGCGTTAATAATCCTTTCTGTCGGCAACACAAAATACTCAACTTTCAGTGATGGTAAATTTCAGTTTTATTTTTCTGATGTGCAAAATACCAGTTGGTTGCCTTGTGTTTCAGTTTCGTTTGAACAGAAATCTCTATGCTTGATACCGTGAATTTTTAGGCAACTTAAGCTTTTTCTTATACCAAAACTACGCAGCTAAATTTTTGTTTCCATGATCTATTCATATATTTCTATGATTTTGTTTATGTACAAAGTTTTCATGTAGATATTCTTCAATAAAAATCAGTGGGTAAAAATGTCCCATGAGTTTTGAAAAAATATTATACCCATATTAAAGTTTAGCTACTATAGATGTAAGCCTTCTTAGCTATTTAATCTTAAAGAAGATAGTGCTAGCTAAAATATGCCTTAAATTGCCTAAGGTAATATGCACGAATATATATATTTCTTCATAGCAGCAGTCTAGGTATTTCTTAAGAGTTCCGAGAAGATTTATGCTGCTATTATCAGTAAATCCAGCGAAAAAATGGCACAGGTTTGGAAAAAAACTCTTGTGGGCTGTTTGGGGAAAACCATTTAAATTTCTTTATGAACAACTACATGCGGAGTTGTACAACGGGGTGTGAGTGGGCAAAGCCGTGGGTATAGCTGTTTGGCAAAACAGTTTGAACCCTTTTTAACTGACATAACACAACGTAATCGCTTAGGGGCAGTGCAGAATGTAATTTTTTTTCAACAGTAGGTGGTGCCAAGCCTCTTACAGAAAAATTCAATTCCACGGCTAAACTAATGAACCGCTTTTGATAAAATTTCGGAGATGGATTGAACCCCAAGAAATGGTATCAAAAACTTGTTCTTTAAGTTGGAGTGACACCGCCCATATTAGCTGTCATGGCTGAGCTGCTACATCGATTAAATCTGGTAGAGACACAACTTGATTACTAAGAAAAGTAATTTACTTTTTAGTGGGCGGTACCACGCCCCTATTTGAAACAAATCGGTCTATTTTAATGAAATTCGTTGCTGAAAACCTTCAAATAGATGTTTGTTTTGAATGGGGCGGTGCCGCGCCCTCAAACCAGAAAGTTAGTTCTTACAGATAAACTAATGAAGTGCTTTTGTTAAATTTTGATTGGAGATAGATTGAGCCCTGAGGAAGTGTATTAGTTTTGATGTAGTTATGTACCATGCCCTTAGGGGACGTCCATTAATTACGTGAGCTAAAATAGGGTGGGAGGAGGTCCGGCAAAATCTCACCAAGGTGGGGAGGGGGTCAAGGAAAACCTTACGTCAACTTTTTAATGCATAGAATTTACATTAAAAAATATAATGTAAATCTCACGAGAGGGATGAACCGATTTTGATGAAACTTGGTATAAAGATAAAATGAACCCTAGCAAATGAATAGAGATACGAATAGGCAGGCCCGGATTTAGAAACTGGCCGCCCTTAGACCATTCACAAATTGGTGCCCTTTTTCACTGGTGAATATGGAAAAAAAGTTTTCTAATATCAAAAGTGACGACTTTTTTTTGTTTTTTTTTTCCTTGTCAACATTTTTTAGGTAATTTAGGGGACGACATTCCAAGTATTCCCACTTTTTTGCCCCTGTTAAGAAAAAATTTAAAAAAACTTTTCAAAGTTACCAATATTTGCCGCCCCTAAAATCTTGCCGCCCTAGGCACTGGCCTAGTGTGCCTCTAATGTAAATCCGGGCCTGCGAATAGGGCAACTTTGTACCATAATTTTTATTTTTGGGAGCAGTTTTTTAATACTAACAAGTACTTTTTGTATTTTACTACCTATAATGGTTGAATTTCAACCAGTTTTCGAGCTTTAGTAACTGCTCCCTAGTGTGCAATAAATCTTATGAACAGTTTTGACATTGGTGGAATTGCTTTTCGATTAATCCACTGTAAGTCACTTTTCGTCAACGGTTTGGTGCTTCATAGTTTCTTATGAGACGAAAAGACTTCTATGAAAGACTGTATGTACTACGTTCGTTTAACCCGAAAAGTTGTGAATAATTGAAATACCTCTTCTGGGACTAAATTAGTAATAAAAGCTATTTGTATCGATATATCATATATTCGCCAACGATACTATCCACCTACTTCTAAATCTCCTTCTTACATTTTGCTTATGTTGCTAAAGAAAAAAATTTTTGCAAATCCGTGCAAATGAAAGGATTTCATTTATGCTTCATTTCATTTGCAACACAATCTTTGCATAGCAAAATTACACAACAACAACAAGAATTGTTACAACAATACCAACAACAACAACAACAACAAAATTGCTACAACATTATAAATGAATTCAAGCGCTGAAAATCCAAATGAAAAGCGGAAAGACTCTACTTAAGACGCTGCTGCTTAACGCTGCTAAGTGAAGTGAGAAAGGAAATCTTTAGCTTATGAAAACTCAAGTGGCATGGTGGTTTTTCTTTCTTGCCTATGTGGCAAAAAAATAAAAAGTTGTATTTTTTTTTGTTGTTTTTTTTTGCGCAGTTTTCTTACCAATTTGCTATTTTGTTTTGCTGTTGTTGCTGAAACGGTTGCTACCTTACAGTTTAATTTATTTTACTTATATAAAATCTGCACTTCCGGCTTCTAGGTTTCTTTTTTTTTACATTGGATGATACAGCAGTGGGAGTGTTAAGACATAAGTCTTGAATTCGCATACAGGGGAAAAAGAGGGAATTTTGATTAAAAAGTATAAATCTGTTATAACAATGTGATATTCCTGGTAATGCTGTAAAAACATAAGGCTATACCAACTGAATGAAGGAGCAAATGAGATTTTTTTAAGTTTCTTAAAATAAAATCTGGAAGAATAAAAAAGAAAATAGCTTATTAAAATCTAAGCGACTTACCAGTACACCTATTTATAATAAAAGACAAAAGTCATATGATCATAGCCTCCAGAGTCTTACTTATAAATTCTTGCGTAATATTCGGTGTAATTTATGACCGAATTAGAGCTCAAACTGATTGCTTAATATCCATATGTTGGCTTCCAGCTGCGCTTTCGATCGAAATATTGATAAGCACTCTCATCTCTTAAAAGTATTGATTGTTCAAAAGTATTATTATTTTGCTTCGGAAAGAAAAAATGCTAAAAAAATAAACAACTTCACGCTAACAATAGCGACAAAAGCCGCTAAGTCTGATAGTAATAAAAATTTTGTTTTATTTGCTGTCACGAAAATGAAATTTATTGCATTGTTTATCTCGGTCGCACCTACAATCTACATACAACAAAAGAGACCGAAAAATAAAATAAAATAAAAATAAATAAAACAACAACAGAAAAACCACATTTAAATTTGTTGATAAACAAAAAAAATTTTTTTTTTTTTTTGCAATAAAATAAAGAATAACACGAAAGATGTTTGTACTTTTTGACAAAGGATAAACGTTGAATGACATGAAATGATATAAAGCAGCGCATACAATTGAAATAAAGCCATAAAGATACTTTATTGTTATTAACTTTTTTAAATCAATAAATATATATATATATATATATAAGTTAGCTAGTTCGACCATTTCCGGTATGTGACGCATTGAATTTGATTTGGTGAAAGTCGTTGTATAAAAAGTCAAGACAAAAGAGATCGTTGATGCGTTTGGATCATAGGCAAAGGGAGCGATAAATGAAAATGCAGTTTATTTGATTTTAAATAAATAAATATTTTAAAATTAAATTCAAATATAAACCTTTGTTTTTCCTCATATGAAAGGCGCAGCTCCGCCCATTTTTTCATTGAGACTTACTTTTGCCTCAACCTTTTATATATATATGTATGTGCCAAGTCTCATTCATCTATGTCAAATGGTTCATGAGATATAATGAATTTGAGATTTTTCTTATATAGGGGCGTGACAGCGCCCATTTTTTTCCACCCAAACTAAATATACCTATATATCTTCCGAAGACCTTAAGAACTTTATGTACCTACCAAATCTTATCCATAATCGTCAAATAATTTCTGAGATAGAAATAATTTTGGCTTTTCTCATATAGAAGGCGTGTTACCACCAACTTTTTCTTTGAAACTTACTTTTGCCCTTATCTTTTATATATATATGTATGTACCAAGTCTTATTCATCTACGTCAAAAATTTAATGAGGCATGATATAACTGATTTTTCTCTTATAGGGGGGCGTGGCATTACCCTTTTTTTCGAATCCGAAATATATATTTAAATATGGTTGCTGAAGATCTAGTAGATTTTCTGCTATACCAAAGAACACTTGATTTTTATAAGTGTACTATAAGATCCATTATAATTTCTCCAGGTAAATATCTCGAAAACTATGTAAGATTGGAATAAATGCTCTAAAAGGGTCAAATAAAAGTGACTTATTATCTTGAAGGCAATTTTACTGCAATTTTTATATACCGATAATTTTTGTTTGTAAAACTAACAAGTTTGCCAAAAACATAATTTTCCACAACAAATAACAAATATTATATTGGCTTAGCAAAGGATAAGAAGCTGACAAATAAAATATCAGAATTATTGCAAGAAAAATATAAACCAAAAAACAATACGAGCATAATTCAAATTTTTTATTGTTGTTAGCTGCGCTCAAATGCTCCAATTACATAAATGTGATTCAAACCAAAAATTTTCGTATAAAATTTAACCAAGCTACTTCTCAAATGTTGTTGTTATTGTCGGTTGTTCCTTTTAGGGTCCTTGTGAATTTTTTTTTTTCAACATTTTTTTTTTTTTTTTGAAGTACATACTTACATACATATTTTGCAGATGCTATCTAAATGTTTGTTTTATATTAAACGCAGCGCCTTTTTTCTGCACTGTTTGTCCTTTTTATGATTTGGTTTTTGTTGTTGTTGTTGTTGACATTGTTACCATGGCAATGATTTATTTTTCTTGGGATATGGTTTTTTGAGAGACAGAATTTTTTTTTTTTTTTTTCTTCAAAAAAGCGTGTCGAATTAAAGTAAGTTTTTTGTTTTCAATAGAAAATTAGATAAAGAAAAGTTTGTTTTTTTTTTTCAAGAGAAGCGAGAATAATTTGAAATTCTTTCAAAAGTTTTTTTCTGCTATTTTTACTTTAGAAAAAGTTTTCATGTTAAACATATGCTGGCAAAAATCATAAAAACCCCATCATAAGTTAAAAGAGCAGGGGGGTAATCCTGTCTTTTGATGTTTCAAAAAGGTTGAAAAGTTTGTTCTGTTTAGAGCGCAAAAACAAAAATATAAAAAAAAAAGTTGGCTGATAGATAAATAAATCGGAAAATTTATAAATTGAGAACGCTGATAAATAAACCATACCGCATAGTTGACAAATATTATGGAAAGATAGAAATTTAGTAGATTCCTTAGTCTTTGGAAAATAACTAACCAATTTTGCTTTAATTTTTATATCCTTTCACAGACGCATCCACTGCAGCTTTAGCGGACGCTCACATACCTTTTATCATGTTATTTCGAAGATATATGTGAAGACTTAAACACAGTGTTGCGCAAAACAATCGCAACAAAATTATTGCACACTATAAAATTGTGTATCGCTTTTAATATTGGAGACACATAAAAAATATTATAGAAATCAAAAAATATGTCCTTCATCATATAAAAATAAACTTATACCCAAATTTGGCTTAGTTTATTTTTAAAAAACTTAGAAAGTCACATTATCATTCAATTTGTCTTAATAAAATTTGCAATAGGAATTTCTTCCCAATCAAATTTTGTATGTATTTCACCATCTTTAGAAGAATTTTGTGTAAAGTGTACATTAGGGTGGTTCAGATATATATGGCAAAAATTAAAGTTGCTCCGATCTTCGCTCCCCGGGCACCAAAAGTTTTGTATTGGTGCCATTAAGAACCACGTAAAATTTGGTCCATTTCAGAAAACATTTCATGGGCCCGCGACCGTTTTGAAAACCTGAATATGGTCCTTAATCTATCGAAAATCAATAATATCTCCCTGAAACTACCTCGTAGAGAGATCAAATGTATGACAAGGTCCTATTATTTTTTCTCCACCAATATTTTTCTCGAACATACTTACCCCCTATCACCACCCCTTATGGGGCTCTCCTGCAAAAATGACATTCTTGTGAAATTATGAAATTGACTCCCCCTCTTCTCAGATGCCTCTGAAAGAGTAAAATGCTAGACCATTTTCTATTATTTTTACTCTCCCAAACTTTTCTTTCCGCACACCTACTCCTTATCTGCCATCCTTTTGGGGGTCCCCCTAAAAAAAAACAAAAAATTTCGGAAAATAGTTCATAGCTTCCCCGGAGTGACCCGTAGAGGGTTCATATGTATCAGCAGGTCCTGTTATATTTTCTTTTCTAATATTTTTCCCGAAGGTACCTACCCTCTATTTGCCACCGTTTTGGGGGTCCCTCTGTCCTACTGTACATACGCCAATAAAAGTTTCACTATCAGAATTGTAAATAAAAAATGATTACATTATAGTAAAATAATTCAAAAAAATTATCTATTTTGAAAATGCTAGCTAGGTTTGGCTTCGGCGCATAGATCAATCCGTTTATTCAAATTAAGAATGACATAATTTCTTCTCTCATTTACAAGTATGCTTTATTACCACGTGCTTTAGCTCTTGAATCTTTGCTGGCTTATTGACCTTATTCTTGAGATAACCCTAAAAAAGAAATTTCAGAGTGTTAAATAGTTTGATTTCGGTGGCCAACTGGTAATGCGACTCGAAAACTTCTTGTGCATTGACCAAATATCGTTCATATCCATACAATTCAATCTAGGCCATAAAAATGTAGATGACAAATGTTAATATGAAAAAGAGGTCTGCGTGAGTGCGCTTGAAATGACCATCAAGCGACTCGGCACGATTGCGAGCCTATCGAGCCTTTACGAACGCAAATCACGAATCAAATCAAAACAAAACGAACTATCAAGCATGCGAGTTGAGTGCTGCACTCACAAATATTATATCGTGGGAGTTAAAGCACTCGTAGTTTTATTGCATTCGACACCGAGTGACTTGTTGTCTTTTACTGTGTTTGCTTTTTCTTCGACCGCTCGGAATCCAAGCTCGAGGTCAATAATTTTATTGGCCTTTTTTATGACCATTTCTAGGACCCATCGATTGATCCCTTTTCATATAGCATAATAACTTTTTCTCGAACAGCTCACTCACTCACTCATTTTTGGCCATTGATTGACACAACTTTCGTCTCAAATCAGACCAACTTAAGTTTCTCATATATATTTGTCCCAACATTTTTCCAAGTCCCATATCAGTTTGTTGTAAATGTTTTGTATATAGATCTGCATGTATTGCTTTTCTCAGGTTCGGTGTTTTAAATGTGCGAATCAGTATCAGGCAGAATGCAAACGAATCACAAGTCATGTCGTTCAATAGTTTTGTTTTGTGCGAGTCTAGTGATGACTCGCACAATGTCAATAGAACCATTGTACTCGACAGCAAGTACACTAATCAGTTGACAGAGCGATGAAGCAACTTCTATTTTTGACATTAAGGTTTGATTCGCCACTCTCATGGTGAAATACCTATTGACTCACCCTATAGTTAAGTTACTATGATTTTCGGGCTACTGTTGCCTTTGCATCATCATTATGCTTTCCATTTTCTTGTTACAATACAATATTTTTGATTATAGAATTTTAATGTTATTTTTTCTTTTTCTTTCAGGTATGTTTATGAAAACAATTTTCGACAAAATATCGTAAGTTTTTCATAAAACTATTACATTAATTTTTTGGAGCAAAAACATAAATATCCCAATGCTTCCCAGCTGATAACATTATTTTGCCACATAAAAAAATCGTTTCAGTTACTTAAGAATAACATGAATATGCAAATTTTGAAAGTTTGCATTAAAAAATCATACCCATCACTTTCGTTGCACGTTCGTCACAAAAAAAAAGGTTCTAACTTATGTTCGTAATCTTAATAAATTAACAATCCACGATACGAAAAAACTATAAATTTTTACTGTCACTTTTGTTGCAGTATCGTCACAAATTAACGCTATTTCCATGATGTATATTATCAAAAAAAAAAAAATTTCGACTTTGAAAATACCAACAATTAATCACAGCGTAGATTTTTAATTCTTCAACATCAATTAATTTATTTTACTGAATGTTGCCATTGTCTGTCACAACAGCATCCTTTCATCATTAAAAGCATATCCTTGTTGTCATTGTTCAGTGCATTGTTTCAAATTTTTTTCTTTAATTAATATTTTTCAGTCATCTAAGTTGCTAGAAAAACAGAAAAAAAAAACTTGAAATTAAGTAATAAGGCAAAAAAGAGCCTACTCCAACATTTGATATCCTTTTTTTCTACAATTTTCTTATGCCGGATACCACAAATGTCCTCGGCTATTGTCAGCACAGTATAGTTAAGCTACTACAGCAACAGCAGTAGATTTTCCTTGTTTTTTCTACAAGTTCGTTAAACAAACACAATGACCGACTTCTAGTCCGGGAATTTTTTCTTTTCTTTATTTGCTGCTTTTTTATTCCTAATTTTTTTTTTTTTTTTTTCGTTTTCCTATTATTAAGTTGAAACTTCACAATATTGGTTAGCATAATGAGGCTGAAAAGAAGTTTACTTAAGCAACACAAAGACAGATACGCAAACAGAATGAAGCTTTCTAGTGGTGGCCACTCATCGTTAGTTGCTGCTGGCTGCTGCTTTTAGAAAAAAATATCTTTTTTTTTTCCCTTTATTTTTTCTAAGAGTTTGGTATCACAAAAGCAGTCGAAAATTTTTTAAATGTTTAACTGAGTGCTTTGTATGTTGATGGCGGCTTCTTTTCAATGAAAATGCGCTGGACACAAAGGACACTTCTCCTTTTGTTTGTATTTGTTTTTTGTTTATTTTGCATACACCAACGCTTTTGAAATTAAGTTCCAAGTACATCAGTGGCTGCTATTGAAATTTCTTGGTTACTTAACCCATTTTATATTAAAAAAATATATTAAAAAATTATTTGATATTTATTTGTATTAGAATTGATTTTAATTATAATATTAAATTTAATACTGAAAAATTATTCAATTCGATTACATACTTTAAATTTGCAAGAAATACACAAAGCAAAAATTTTCCTGAAAACTATGCTACAATTAATGTTCAAAAATAAATATTTATTAATTTTTTTTTTAAGATTGAAAATTTATTGAGACTATATTTTGTATTTTAAATGTCATGTTATAGTGATCGCTTCCATGTGTTTTATTAAAGCACCGCTGGTATAAAATGTGTTAATTCCATCAGAATCCTTTGACAGTTGCTCTGCTTAAGGGTAGAATACGTATCAAATTTCAATTTATTTTCTTAAAAAAAAATATATTTACGAGTATATATTTTAGATTATTTTTTTATTCACCAAGTTTTCTCATTTTTGTACAATTTGTTAAAGGAAATCTGCATGTTTTAGTAAATTTGAATTATGGGGTATTTTTTATAAAGCCGGAAGTGTTTGCAATTCAATATTATTTTTCTCATGCGGAAGCTATTAGTTTCCTTTTTTATGTTAACTGACATATTATGTATATAAATTGAAGAATTTATTGAATGATTTTTTTTGCTGATTTGAGAAAATGGTCCCCTTAAAAGAAAAATTGTGAAAAAATTTAAATTTTTTGACATTTGTAAATATAATATGAAATTTTCTGAGAACAAAATTTTGTTTGCTTGCAAAAATTTATTCGCGGGAAAATCTTTGGAAGATAAGAAAACTTTGAGGAAGATAAGAAAATCTGAGAAAGATATGTGCCATGTACCAATCTAAGCACGTACCCCAAAAAGGTTGAAGTTTTGTGTGGGACTTTGTATGAAAACTCAAAATTACAATGATTCAAACAGTCTTTTAGAAATATAAAAATGACAAGCAACGTAACAAATTCGATTGTGGTCATTTGTATAGAAATCTAGTGCGCATTGTTTAATTGTTACTGCGCCACAATCGAAGACTTGAAACCTTTATTTCGCACATGTCTCAAAAAAGTGCTTCATTATTTTGCATATTTTCAGCTCATTAAACGTAGTATAAAACTAGGTACTCACTAGAATTTTTCATCATATATATTTTTTTCTAAAACGAAATAAGAGGTAAGTTACTTGAAAACTCAAATCTTAAAATTTATAAAACTTTCTATTAACTATTTAGGTTCTTATCGTAATGTCATCGCTTTTAGTCAACGCTGTTACTTTACTAACATACGTCATACTTGTTGCGCAACCACCACGTGTCCGTTATGTAACTCCATTTTGTGGAGAAATCAGTTAACTTAGCGGAGAACATTTCCTTGAAAGTGCGTCTTAAAGATATGAAAACATAAAACATTAAACATTTGCAACATTTTATTAAAATATCATACGCTTAAACTAAAATTCAATAAATTAAAAAATTAGTTCCGCTCTTGTTTTTATTTAATCATTGTTTCCTTATGAGGCTTTTAAAACTGGCAACTAATGTCCAATGAAAAGTAGGGGAACGCGTCTAGTTTTGGAGATATACCATACATATGTAGATATTGAGTGTCGGGAATATAGGTTTTAATAAAATCACTATAAGTTGGGAACCCTTGCTTAAATTATCAATATATTGATGCTAAGTACCGCATAATCCCCATTTTTGATATGGGAGCTATATCCGCAAAATTTTCGTATTTAATTTCCAGAAAATGGCGAACATAATACCTAAAGGATTATGTTCACATCAGTTTATTTTATATTTTTGAAAGTATCAGCTTTTGATAAAATTCCTTTATTTGATCAAATAGTAGACATTACGCTTTGTAGACATCACTCTTTCGAATGTGTTTTGCGCACCGAATTTAAATCCGGCAGTCATATTACTTATTACACTTGGTATTGAATTGAAAAAATCATTGGTTTTGGTTTGAAATTTATTTTTGTATTCATTCTGCCTTTCTATTGCTTTGTTTCAAAAAGATATAGTGTACAAAAAAAAATCGCTTCAAATATTTTTCTAATAAAAATATAATAATAATATAATATAACACGATTCCTTCTCTAAAACATGTGTGGGCTTATATGATAATATGTATGAAGGAAATGAAAAGGATAAAACAGCTATTGTTATAAATTTGGTTCACCAAACTGCGCTACATTCTGCAGTCAGTAATATTTTGAACAACATTACACTCGATTAAAATTCTCCAAATATGTACCCAGGTTGGTTCAATTTTGAGTTCCTCTTACCAGTAGATAAGCTGAAGGCTATCGCTGCTCTGGTTTACTTTTATGTAAACTCTTAATTTTGTTAATAATTGTTAATAAATAAATACATATTCACTCAAAATTCTTTTTTGCCATAAGTATAGATTAACAAATTTCCCAAAAAGCGAAGTTTAAGAATTTTGCCAAAAAAAAAATAGTTTCCCAAAAAGAGGGTAATCTAAAATTATTTATGTAAATTTCCATAAAAAGGAAAGTTTAAAAATTTCGAGTTTTACGCAGCACTAAACCAATATACGCTTTTATAACAAAATCCAGAATAACGATTATTTTTGATCGAAAAAAATAGAAATTAAAAATAACGATTATATTTGATCGAAAAAATTAAAAATCCAAAATAACGATTGCTTTTGATCGAAAAAATAAAAATCCAAAATAACGATTATTTTTGATCGAAAAAATTTTAAATCCAGAATAACGATTATAGAAATTAAAAATAACGATTATTTTTGATCGAAAAAATAAAAATCCAAAATAACGATTATTTTTGATCGAAAAAAATAGAAACTAAAAATAACGATTATTTTTGATCGAAAAAATAAAAATCCAAAATAATTATTTATGATCGAAACAAATAGAAATCTAAAATAACGATAATTTTTGATCGAAAAAAATTTAAATCCAGAATAATGATTATGCAGTGATTTCTATCATAAAATTTATAATCGTTATGATCCCTGCTTTTATTCTTTCCATATTATAAGCAGTTTGTACTGTAAATTTTAAATTCTCCGAAATTTCTATTTTGCTTAAATTTTTTACATTTTCGTAGCAAAACTTAGCAAAATATATAAAACTGCAATATAGATTTACGTTTATTTCTCTTAGCACTTTCTTTTTAGACTTTAAAATTCATAAATTTTAGTTAATATACTAAAAATAAAATAAATGTCAAAATTTCGAGCAAGAAATATGACAATATTTACTATGTCGGCTTTGTGTGCGGCACTCTTGTTTTCCTGTGTGCCTTTCATCTATCGTTTTTTTTGTAATTTTTTTTTTACTACATACATACATATATAGGGTCTGGTAGACGACATACGAGTACACAGGTATTTCCCTAGAAAGAAGTGGTGTTTTTTATTTCATTTCCCCAAATATAAACATTTTCTTCCTTTCACCAGCTACCCAAAACAAAACAAAAATTGCACCTACACTCAGACAAAGAACATACGTGTACATGCACACTATTCACTTGCCATAATTTACAATTTTACCTCCCACAACAACAATAACGGTAACTTTGCAAAAAAAACAAAAAAAAAGGACTAGCCACAAATTTAAAAGGATCCAAGCATAAAAACAGAGTTTTGCACAAACTACATAAAATAGAAAATAGCAAAAAAAAAACAAATAGTAAAGCCAAAGGAAACAAAATAAAAAAAAAACAACTGTTAATAACCGAATAGGACACAAAAAATATGGCGCCAGTTGAATTTTTCCTGTCTTGCTTCCGTTCATTTCGTTTCGTTGCGTTTTGTTTTTCTCTTTCATTTGGGCTTTTTACTTTTTATGTCGCATTAAAACGGAATGGATACGAGCAATAACACGAAAGGTTCCTTTTAGTAGCGATGTGTAAAGTATTTTTTACGTGCATATTTTGTATTGTCTACATGTAGAATACATGAAAAATAATTAGCTCTAGTTATAAGTTTTCCTGCTGCTCTATACTTTGGAGTATTGTCACATAAAAATTTTACAAAGTCGGCTTAGCAAACTTCTGTTAAAAGTATTTAATATATTCGCCGGTAGTGCATTTTTTACATCTACATAAATACTTTACATTTTCTGCATGTCAACAAATGTAAAAAACTCAATAACTAAGAACTCTATTTAAATCACAAAATAACACAAGTCTTAACACAGGCCCTTGCATACGCAGTTAGCTGGTAGGTAAGGTAGGTTATTTAAGGACATAACCTATAATTTCACAATGCGGCTGACAACGTTGGCTTCGTCTTTTTGGTGCCAGTCACCGAAATGTACGACAAACATGCAAATTTTTTTTTTTATTATTATTCACCAAAGTTACAGGGCTGGTTCCTTTTTTTTTTTGCTTAAGTTTGTTTGCTTTTTGTTTTTTTGTTTTTTTTTGTTCCTCTTAACTTGTTAATAGAGTTACTTTATTAATTTTATGATTTTATTTATACTACGAAAAAAAAAAGGAGAGTCATCACTTTGCTAGCATGAGTATAAAATGAATGTTTTACAAACTTATAGGCAACAAAAATTGTAACTTTTTATATGTCTATTGTATTAGTGAACTGAGGAGCATTAATCAATGTTATAAAAGGAGGCGCATTTTTTTTTTTTTGATGAAAACTAATGTTAAGTTGTCAGAATTTTTCTTACATTTAATATGACATTTTTTAAGAAAATATTAATTTATTTATTTTATGATTCTTTGGTGAATCATTCTTCAACGAGAGCAATTTTTAGGCAACTAAAATTTTTTGCACTTATGATAGTAATATAAATAATAATAAAGCGAATAATAACTCAATGTTGATAAAGTCTTGTCTAACTTTAAGTATTTCTTCAATTTGAACTCTTGAATAGTGGAATAGAGCATGTTTTGTAAAACACTGCCATGATTGCAGTACCTGGAATAAGGTCGAAGAACGAAAACGACATATGTTTGTAGGACCTAAACCTTCTTGAAAAGACTGACGAAAATATGTAAAAAAATAATATTTCTTCACAGAACTATTCTTTGAATAGTTGTACTTCATTTTAATTTTTTCTGTTGGGTTTGAAAGTCAGTGAGCAGACTTTCAAACCCAACAAACTTTGTTTCTTTATTTCGAATATTTGTTTTAAATTGTAATTACAAATGAAAGACCTAATGCTTAAGATCTATATTCAATGTCGCATGGTCTTAGTCGAGACGATAGCTTGTCTTGAATTTGTCCTGAATTTGCCTGTTGCCAATTGAGATATCTATATTTGCCAAATTTTGACAATTTAGACGTCTCATAACAATATTGTTGCGTAGAACCTCAAAGCTAATGTTTTCTTGCTGTAATACTTTAGTGTTTAGCACTGTCTTTGTAGTTAAGATAATTTAGCTTAACTATAGTTAATTTTGAGAAAAATTTATAGGGATATTCCTCACATTGCACTATGGGCCCGCTGACTACTTTTGCTGGCCAAAACCTATTTTTTTCACACTCTGTTATTGTTTTTTGTTGTTGTAATCTATTAGAAAATACTTCAGTGCACACAAAAATGCACTTTATTTTTGTAAATACTTACTTACAGTTTAACAGCATACCATGAAAGTTTAGCTTTCTGAAAAAAATTGTGAATACAATTTTGTGCGTGTTTTTTTAAGGTTTTTAAATTATCATTTTTGCTTGAAAAAAAAAAATTAAATAAAAAGTAAAACATGGAAAAAGAAAGGTGATGGTAAGTACTTTAATGTCAATATATGAAACTTTTCAAAAAAAGATCTGGTGCAGTGAAAAAATCAGTTGTTTAATGCAACCAATAAAATAATTGTATTTTTTAATTCTTAAGTTTTTGTTGGCTTGCAAAATTTTGCCCAAGTTTGCCCAACCTAAAACAAAAAAAAAAATAATAATTTGGAATGTGATAAGTCTGTTTTATCATGTTTTGTGTTGCAATTTTTAAGAAAAACACTTTTTTCCAGGCAACTACTGCTTCTAAAATTCCGAGATTTTTCGAGTTTAAAAATGAATTTTTTTATTAAAAGGGTTGAATGGTTTAAGGTTTCCATCTAAATTTCAAGAAATATAGTTTCATTTGAATTCAAAATATATTACAAGTCTCGAAAGCTCCCTTACACAACATTTCATACAGATAAAATCAAATTTTCTAATTTTAGCCGCCATACTGGATCCGCCATTTTGAATTTATAATTTTTGGCATCAAATTCAAAATCAGCGACCTCGAAAGCCCCCTTACACAGCGTTTCATACAAATAAATTGACATTTTCAAATTTTGGCCGCCATATTGGATCCGCCATTTTGAATTTTTAATTTTTGACATCAAATTCGAAATCAGCGACTCCGAAAACCCCCTTATGGAGCCTTTCAGAGTTTTGGCCAGAAAAAGTTGTCAGCGGGCCCATAGTTCATTGCTGAGTTTGCAACTGTTTGCTTTTAACAAAAATCGTCACAGATTAAAGTTTTGTTATATTTTACTTTAGAAAAAGACATACTTTTCGCTCTTGCTCTCCCTTCCAAAACTATGGAAACCGTAATTGTAGTCAGATGAAATCCAAATAAATAAATAAATATATCAATAGTTACTTCTTAGTCAAAATCAGTTACAAATGGAGTCAAGCAAAAAAGTAGTCAGCCACAATCGAATTCAGTCACAATCAAAACCAATCGAATTCAGTCGAAAGCAGGAAAAAATAAAAGTCAATCACAGCTAAAATTCTTAATAGTACAAGTCAGTTTTAGTGCAGGTCAAACATAGTCGAAATCAGCAAGAGCCAAAATTAGTTTCGAAATCAATTACATGCGCCAATAATGATAGAAGCTAAATTATCCAAAATCTCAGCATTGAAAATCTGTTGTCGTTAAAGACAGCTGGAATCAAAATTGTTCACAGTCAAAGTCAGTAACATTCAAAATCATTGACAGTAAATGGCGGTTATAATTTATAGGTATAAGTTCAGCCAAGTTAAGTTACTTTTAAAGTCTGTGATGTTTAAAGTCTGTGATGTTTAAAGTCTGTGATGTTTAAAGTCTGTGATGTTTAAAGTCTGTGATGTTTAAAGTCTGTCATTATCGGAGGCACTGATAGCATTAGGAATCAGCTGTTAATATGGTTCATATAAATACATGATATTCTATTGATTCTCAATCATCATAAATTTTTTCTCTCCATATAAGTGTTCACACTCCAACTCTCTTAGCAGCTTTGGCTGATCAAAGAAGAACTTTTAAATACTGCAATTTTAAATAAATTTGTGTATGCTTTACTCACAGGACATATGTATGCCAAAATGAGAGTGTCAATCTGTGCAATATTTATCTACGTGAAATTCCCCATTATGGACAGTCGCCATAACCGGACAGCTCCCATAGCCGGACACATAACCGGACGTGGACACTATATTCTATGTCATTTTGATCAAAATATCTCTATTAAACGGACGGAATAAAATAAGAATAAGCTTGTACCACTTCCTTTTTTTACAAATTCTAATTCGTTTTTGTTTTGAAAGCAACGAATTTGATGGTTTCCCTAATAATGCTAATGTCAAAAGTTTTAAGTAGAGTTGGTCTTTTCCTTTCATTCTGATTTGCTAATTTTGACGAATTTTCGAAAATCTTTCAAAGTTTATTAACTGAAGTCAACAATAGTGAAGTACAATTTGAAAATCAAAGCGCCACTCCAGAGATAAGCGAGTCTGAAGACTATGATGAAGATGATGAGAAAATTGCTGACCCTATAACTTCATATGATGAGGCATTGAAGCAAGTTCCCCGTTTGAAGCATTTTGCCAGATATTTTGGTTTTGGTGGCGGCCATAACCTCACATAGACCACAGGGTGCCAGAGATGATTTTGTAGCATTTCATCACATCAAGAATGTAGAGATGCATTTTGATACCCAACATTAGAAGTTGAGCCAATCGAAGTTTAAACAATCTACTCGCACTAGACTTTTTCAACCAAATTAGTATGTAAACATGTGTAAAATCTATGTAATATTTAAATTTGTTCAACAAATTCAATAAACGGCAATTTCAAAGAAAATTTTTTTTGTTCCTCCCCCATAAGCGGACATCTCCCATAACCGGACAAAAATACTGCGACGGTGGGTGTTTCACTGTATATGTTTTCTTCATTCAATGTCAGGACAGCGCTCTATATTGAGTCTATTGAACTATATAGCAAAATTTGTCAAAATTAGTATCCTTGATACATATGTAATATTTACTTGAAATATGTTTGAGAAAAAAATTTGAAAAATAATGGGAAGAAAAAACATTAAAATATACAAAACTTTTCTTAAAAGTCTTACTCAAAAACTAACATTAAAAATAAAATAAAAATAGAACTCCCAAAGGACTTTTGATGAAAAAACATTTTTTGAAATGTAATCAAATTTAAATGTATTAACAATTGCAACGATTACCTACATTAGCCAAGATTACAGCCCTCATACGTGCGCCAATAACGCAAGTACGCTCGTATATGCTGCACACATGCACACACTCACACCCACTGACATAAACGCACACATGTACAAACGTCCATTTCAGAAAAGAACTGCTAGCCGCAGGGATTATGACGATTTTCAATTAGCCAAATTAAATTAGCCAAGAGAAGAGTGAGCAAGTAGTGAGAAGAACGAACAGAAAAAAATCAACGTAAAATGCGCGCGCAAAAAAAAAGAAGAAAAATGGTGGAAGGGAAAAAAGAAAACTCATAAACTTCATCGAAAAAAAATTGCTGCGTGTAGGGAATTTCTCTCACACTCTCTCTCTCTCTCTCTCTCTTTGTACTGTTTGGCAACTCAAAAGACAACCTTTTAAGGGTTAAACTATAAAAGCCATTAAATAACAACAACAACAATAACAAAGGAATGGCAAAAAGCATTAAAGTTAAGATAATAAAAAATGAAAAAAAAAAAAAAACAATCAATAACTACATGTTTGCACAAAAACAGAAAAAAGTAAAATTATCATAAAACTTTCGCTAAATGTGTGGGGGCAAAAAGAAAAAAAAGTTCTAGATTTTTTTTTGGCCCCTTTTTCAAGCTAATTTTATTTATGCGGCAAAATATTTTTCATATAATCGTATGTATGTGTGTGCTTATATTGGTGTGAGATTGCGTGTTTGCCTATAATTGAAATATAACTACAGTTTTAGCAACAAAAAAAAAAAAATAAAATAACTGCCCAACTCTGTTTAGTGTTGTGCATTAAATTGCCCACTTTCGACGGAAAACGCAAACAAAATAGAAAAAAAAAAATTTCGACAACTTTCGCGTTGAAAAGTAGTTAATGGGGAGAAATGAGTTTTGTGTAGCAAAAACTTTTTGCTGTCCATCCTTTAAGGATTTCTTTTTTCCCTCTCTACGTTTTGGTTGCTTGCATTCACTGTAATTAAATTGAAAATCATGCAAACTTTTTAGTATGTTGGCGTGTCTTTTATGGCTAGTGTGTAGTTTTTGCAAGGGGTTGCAACTTTAATAGACAGAAAAATTTCATTTTTAATTTATTTGCTTTTAAATGCAATGGGCTGAGTTACTGCCAGTTAAATACATTATAAAGGGTTAATAGACAAAGCTTAAGAGCTGTCACTTGTGTTTTAGTTGACCCTTTCATAATCATGCTATGATGCATCTGTGCTGAGCAGAGACATTCGTAAGCTTTATGACTCTATAGATTATTTTTGAAATATGCTCTGATGTCACTAATGTTACAAGTCCGATTTTCAATTCCTTTTTTACTGTGTAGTCAGCCACATTAAACTTTTAGTTTCAACAAAAAAAAAATGTTCATGCTCTCTAGTGTCACTCGGTTTCAATTAAATTTTACGAGCTAATTTTATGCTTATGTAGCATTTTTAAATTATTTTATACGAAATTTTTCTGAAACATAATGGCAAGTATATAATAATACGTTGAAGTACTGAAACCATCCTTTTGACGTTTTTCCTTAATTTATTTTTTTTGCCTTTTCCATTTTAATGTTGACCATCATAAAATTAAATAAAAAATTTTCCACTTTTTTTTTGCTCGAATTTTCCCTTTCTTTTTCAATGACACTCACTCATTTCACTTAAGTGCCGCCACATGTATTTGCTGCTGCTGTTTCGCTTTTTGAATCGATATTCAATTATAATGCAAGTATACCGCCAAATAACACGAATAGCAAATAAAAATTTTTTCCCATTTTTTCTACAATTTTATGTGTTGCCCCTTTTTTTTCTATAATTTTTTCCCCCATTTTTTTTTTTATGATTTTCTTTTTATGTCTTACGTTTCTTTAAATATTTATAAATAATTGAGCAGCAACTTTTGCTGCCACTGCTGCTTTTATTGCAACATGTACTACCTTGATCAGTTCTTTCGCTGTGTAGTTGTATTTTACTTTTTTTTTTTAAGTGTTGGCACAACATGCAATAAATTTCCCAACGGAAATCAACTTAATATTTAGTACAAGTGGTAGTAATACATAGAATAACATCAACGATACGATACGATATCTACGCTATGGTAAAAATTTAGCAAATTGCACTTAAATGAAAAATCTCAATAAATAAAATGTTGGGAAGAACACTTATAAATAAAAGCAAAAGTCTTTACTTTGCACTATTTTATGTCAATTTTTATCTACAAATTATATTAGGAAGGAAGAGGGTTCATTGAAGTAGCGTCGGTGTATATTTCACTTGAAGTTAGCGATGTAAAAACGGTAAGGAAAAACATTCGCATGGATATTGCACCACAATTTTATACTGAACACGGTAGTACGGTAATCTATTGAGTGCCTGAAGAGTACCGATGCCACCAGTTGATCTACTATAGAGCATATTTCTTAATGATTTCTACAAAAAACGATTAATTAGCCAACATTGCGCCAATGTTTGGAAAAATTAATAGCTAGAAAGATTATTGCACGTCGTTGTATTCGAGATAGCAACTTCAAAATTTTTTTTGATATCCATATTGAAATATTCAAATTAATTTCAAGCATAAGCTTAATATCGACAAAGCAAATCCCACAAGACGGGTGGTACGGCCACTGTAGAATCTCATTATCCGAGCGAAAAAATTACCAATGGTGTCATGCAAAGACCCAACTTTCAACGAAGTGGTAAACACACACAACATATCAGTGAAGAATGCCAACAAGGTGTCCTTTAAAGCAAACTCTCTACTAAGTAATGCTCACCTTTCCTTTTTACCTGGACATAAGCAACAGTCCCTTTAAGTTAAGGAAATTTTGAAAATACTGTCTGGTTTGGGTAAAATTGCGCTTTGACTGCGCAGTTATAGTAAAAGCAATTAACAGCTAAAGCAGCAGCATTTAAATTCAATTCATTTGCGAAATGATTAGTAGAACATAAAAAATCAGCGCCTGCTATAGCAATATCCGACAGTCGACTGCGAAAGTAACTGCTACGACTGATATAGCAATAGTTGACAATCGACTGCGACAGTTTTTCCTGAGCTGTTGTTTCGTCTACTGACTGTTACTTAGTAGACAGCAATAGCCTAAATGCGACTGTGGCAGCCCTTCTTGAGCTGTTGCGTCGACTATTGTGTTTTACGCAGCATATGGCAATAGGCGGCTATCGACTGCAATAGCTCTTCGTGAACTGTTGCTTCAGCTATTGAACTTTACGTAGCAGACAGAAATAGCCTACGGTCGACTGCGACAGCCCTTCTTGAACTGTTGCTTCGGCTATTGTGTTTTACGCAGCATATGGCTATAGGTGACTATCGACTGTGACCGCACTTCGTGAACTGTTGCTTCGACTATTGAATTTTACGTAACGACATCAATAAACTACAACCAATTGCGACCGCACTTCTTGAGCTGTTGCGTCGACTATTGTGTTAAACGCAGCATATGACAATAGGTGACTTTCGACTGCGACAGCTCTTCGTGAACTGTTGCTTTGATTTTTGAGCTTTCTGCAGTAGACAGCAAGAACTGACTATCGACAATAATAGTTTTTTAGCAAATTGAAACTCTGATTTTCTCAACATATGGATTGAAATCAAATATAGCTTAGGTTGTCCTAACATTGAGCATTGCAAGGACTCTGTTCCTTTTTCTTTATTTAAAAGCAAGTGATTACTGAAGATTTACTCTCGATAGAAGGTTATAGCCTCAGTCATCAACGTCTGTAAAACTTTGGTGGTTCTTTAGGATATTTGAATATGTCGATTGCCAATGATTTTCAGTCTCTTGACATTTAGCTCGTCGTTCAGAAACTTTTTGAGGTAAATTTCGGACTCGTAGCATTTTTTAATTTTAATAAAAAGTCTTTGGGTATCAGCGTTTGTATTCAGAGTACAATTGCTTAACGCTTACTCATTTCACGAAGCATATGTTGCAAAATGCGTCAACTTAGAAACTTACCCACATGTACCTAAATTCGGCGTCCATCGTATTCAGTTACCTACTACTGGCGAGCAGCCATCGTTATAGATATTTATGGTTCTCCTACGAGAAAAAAGCTATCGGTACCCTCATAAAGATATGTGCGCCCATAAAGATCTGTACCCTCATAAACCTTAAACTAGTATCAATCCTTAGTCTTGTCCATCAAACTACAAATTCGGTGGTCTGATCGTTCGAAGGTTTTGGGCGGCTCCGATCATCCCAGCAATGCAACGTAAAAAGGGATCTTCAAAACTTTCATTTGTTAAGCACCACACAAATTACCAAACGGGAAACGCAGGAAAGCTTTTGAATAGAGCCTACAAATATGTCGTAATTAGATATGGTTAAGAAAGTTTGTAACAAAGTGTCGTTAATAATGAATAAACACAAATTACGAAAACATTTGAAAAGGATCATAATTTTATTTAAATTTTTTCCAAATATTTTATATACTCGTATTACACATGAAATGCTCGACTGCTCAACTTCCGCAACTCTTTAAATTTTTTTGCGGTGACTAATTTTAAAAATTTTGAAAAAAAAAACAGCAACTCAAGCAAATTGCTTTGTTGTGGCAACATAAAACAAAAACAAAAATATTATGAAAAGTCAGGATATCTAAGGATAAAAATCTAAAACTGCTTTCTTTTGTGGCAACGACGATGGCGGCGGCGACTGCGACAACCCTTTTTTTTACATACCATATAACAACATATTGTTTTTTGTTTCATGTTGTTGTTGTTGTTGTTTTTGTGCACTCAATAAACACATTTGCAAACACACACACACAAACAAACATGTAAAAAATGATTTCTTTTTGTGTTGCTGTAAATTATGCAAGTGTACGTTTGTTTGCGTTTTTAAGGCAATTTCGTTCGTCCGTTTGTTGTTGCTGCTGCTGCTGCTGCTATTCGCATTTTTGTTGTGTTTTGGCCGCATTTTGTTAGCCATGGCAACTTGTAAAAATTGTTGTTGTTGCTGCTATTATTATAGAGTGAAAACGTTTGTGTTGGTGGTTTTGACGAGGTGTTGCGGAAGGAATTGTTTCGTTGTTGACTTTTTGTTATTGTTCTGTCTTCAATTGTTGTTACTTTTCAGTGGTGATTTTTCAACTGCTTGCTATTCTTAAATGTAGAAGTTAATAATTGCAGTTTTTTGTTGTTGTTGCTTTTCTTTTTGAGTTAGGGAGCCGTTGAACATTTTAGGTATATGATTTTTATCGGCATTGCTATTGATATGTAATGTAATTCATATTTATGCGATTAAGTAAAACTAAGAGTAAAGTGAAGAGCAGATTTTTTTAAAAAAAAAAAAAAAATTGTGAAATTGAAAAAAAAATGTCTATAAAATTATTTGATCGCGTCTGCCTTCGATATATTGGTTTAGGGGCATAGTATACATAAAGAAAATATAGAGGCAGACGTAAACAACAATTGCTTACATGTTGAAAAAAAAAATCTATAAAATAGTTTTATCGTTTTCAGTATTGCCACTAGAAGCTGAAAAATGAAAGGCAGGCGTGTACATGTGAGATGTCCTTTATCAAAATATATGGGGTTGTGTATGTCAAAATCATAGCTTTTGGTTAACTTCGTATATTTATTTTAATTTAATGATATAGCTAAAAAGCTTAAACTTTTCTTTTGGAAACCCATTTTGGATTAAATCGATATCTTTTTTTCTCCGAAATATCGCAAATTTTGCAGTTAACCTGCCGTACTGGAAGAAGAAAAAAAAGTAAAAAGAAATTATGAGGGCTAGTTTCAATCAGTACTAAAAGAACAAAAAAAAAATACACAAAAATCAGAGTTGCAAAGACAAAATGGCGTTCAAATTGGCCTGGAATGTCCCATATGTACAGTCAGAAAAAGAAAAAAAAAAACAAAGAAATGAAATAGAATAATAAATTTTACATAACAAAATTTGATTTAAATACAATAAGTAAGCACCTTAAGTGCTCAAAAACGTCTGCCTTCGAAAAATCAGCGCAGGAATCGTCTGCCTTCTCTATTTTTATGTTTTTCATACGTAAAAGAATCAGTCAGCCAAGAGGCAGACGCGATAAAATGATTAATTGCTCAATTTTTTTATTTACATTTTGGTAATATCCTTTTAATAGTAAGCTCCTTAAGTGCTCAAAAGCGTTTGCCTGAAAACATAAGCGCTTAAATCGTCTGCCTTCTCTATTTTTATGCTTTTCGTAAGTAAAAAAATCAGTCAGCCAAGAGGCAGACGCGTTTAAATAAAATGTTGTTCAATTTTTTATTAACATGCATTTGCGTAATATTGTTATATATAAATGCAACAATTACTAAGTGACAGACCTCGATTTTCACGTTTCTTATGACATAATCTGTATAATTAACGCAATCTGCTTAACGACAAAATCTTTTAAATTTTCATACATCATATAATTTAAAAAAACTATTCATTATTCTCTAATGCAGCAACAAAAACGTCTGCCTGTTGCATTTATCTGTTTTTGTGTTAAAACACATTTCTTAAAAAAAAGGCAGACGCGATGAAATTGTTTATTGAATTGCATTATGTATTTACATTTTTTTAAAGTTTTTAAATGGCTCCCAATTATTAACGTAGTGTTCGTACTATTTATATTCTTCAAGATGTTCAATCTTTGCCGCACGCTAAATCATAAAAATAGCGGCCACCGCTCCCTAACTATTGCTGTTGTAATTTTTTGCTGTATTCATAGAACTTGACAATTATTTAGTTATTTATTCAAAACGAATGCTAAAATGTAATTAAAATGCATTTAAAAAAACCCAATTGTAATGATGTTAAAAAAAGTGTTGTATAAGCTAAGGAGTTATAGTGCGTGCCAATAATCGTAGTAAATATTTTGATAGTAAGTAAATGAATTCAAATTCAATAAGGTCGCATAGAGTTTATATAAAATTTAATTAGGTCGACACTTAAACAGTCAGAACACCGTTAAGTTTCCGAGAATTTTATTTTGCTTCATTTCTAGCTTTTTGCTATCGATTTTTTGAACTGCGATGAATTGGAAACCAAAGATATTGCTTAACTTTTTTATTTCAATCATATTTTCGGAACATTGAAATATTTCGCGTTTGGTGGAATTATAAAAATTCCGAGACACATCGTAAATGTTTTCTAACTTTGAACGTAAATTATCCTTTAATTCAAAATATTTATTTTGCATAATCTTTCGCAGAATATTTTCTTCCCAAAATACTTTTTCATTCGAACTGCAGCTCAACTAAAAAAATTAATGAAATGCATTTTTTTTTAGAAGAATAACAAACTAATAAATTAAAAATTGATGTAGCAACAAAATATAACATCACTTTGAAGTGTATTTTTTTTTTTTTTGCTATATAAACTTACAAACCGCTCATCAAAGCATATCCTGCTTTACTAGGAAAACATTATTTGCCGTTATCATAAAATGTTTCTTGTTGTTCTTGACTTTATGCTTTTTTGGTTTCAGCTTTTAGAGCTTTATCTCTTGCCACATGGTTGTTTTTTTTTTTTGTTTCCTTTCCTCTTTGTCACTCTTAAGCAGAGCACAGAATATTAATCATTGTTCTTGCCAAGTTAATTGTTAAGCATGCTGCTGCTACTTCAATTAAAAAAAGGAATTTACTTTTTTTACCTAGAAAATAGTTTATATCCTTTTTTTTTACTAAATGCTTTTGTGGCAGCACGCTCTATTGTCAGCTATAAACAATTTTACAAAGATTTTTTTTGTGAGCCAAGCTGCCAGTTAATTAAAAAGTTGGGCGTTAAATTTTTTTTCCTTGTCCTTTTTTTTGCCTTACTTGCTCGTTTTTCCTATCCTACCTGCTTCGCTTAGCTTGATTATTATACGTCGGTGCAACAAGTTAATTATGAAAAAAAATGGACTTAACTGACTTTTGCTGGAGATTAACAACAGAAGCATATTAAAATTAGCTATAGTTATTATTTTTTGCTCTTTGGGTTTGGGGTGCTAGAGAGGTAGCTTAATAATAATGTAAAAGGCGAAAGATTTTTGCACTCTATTGCAATTATTTTTTTATTTCTTTGACGAACGACATTGTCCTGAAGTTGTAGACAAAAC
The DNA here is from genome assembly GCA_963662105.1 of Meiosimyza platycephala. Lineage (NCBI taxonomy): Eukaryota > Metazoa > Arthropoda > Insecta > Diptera > Lauxaniidae > Meiosimyza > Meiosimyza platycephala. The sequence continues at coordinate 77,600,816 of OY759211.1, read as the reverse complement.
AAAAAAAAAGTGCATATGAGGAGAAGTGGGTAATCAAAATGGAATATTTTCACTCTTACAGCAGACTAACTAAGTACTTGAATAGTACATTTTCAATATTAATTTTCTGTTTTCTTAATTGCAAAAAGCTTAGGTTAAAATTAAAAACCTCCACATCATTGTGTGCTTTGCCTTTAAGAAAACATACTTTAACCCCCTGTTTTTGTAAGTCCGTAACAATGTTACTTTTCTGTATACAGTTTCTACTTAATTCCTGAAGGGTTATGGATTAAAGAGGCCGTCCACCTGCATTGATTCGATTCGAATTCGTTTCAATTTTGTAGCATTGACTGTATTTTCTTCTTTACAGACTAAACGGCTGTAAATAAAGGACCTTCTCAGTTGAAGCATTTCCATCCATTCGTTTAATGTCTTCAGGCCAATGCAATCCACTGATTTTAAATTGCATAATTTTCACTATATAGCTCATAGATTTTTCTGTGCAGTCTTCTTCTGCATACCTCGTCCTCGCGTACAGTACCTCGTCCTCGCATACAGGACAACTTTATATGTATATGGGACATTCCCGGTCAACTGGGACAGAGGTCTGCCCAAAAATTAGCTCTGCGGAAAATCGTTTTTATGGTCTCAAAATTTTCGTATGCTCAAGAGCTTTCATATGAGAACGGGTGTTTCCGAAATTCGATATGGCGGTCGTGAGTCGGCGAAAAATCAAGTGCCAGCAAAAAAAGCTTTTAAAAATTAAAATCCGCAACCGATCGGGTCATATCTTGGCTCAAATTGGACGCCTCTAAATATCTGTTGTGGCAGGTTGACAAAATTCAATATGGCAGTCAAAAATCCAATATGGTGGCCGAATTTTTGAGAGTCTACCGATTTCCGACAAATTGGGTATGCGAGGATCTTGGGAATCACTGATGACGAATCCGAGGTGAAATTTGCCAAACCAAGATGGCGGAATCAAAATGGCGAACTTATTTTTTAAAAATCAATGGAATTGTTTCAAATTTGGTATACGGTAGTTCTTGGAATTGTCGTTTACGAATCTGAGGTCATATTTTTAAATTCAAGATGGCGGACGACGAGGTCTAAAATAGCGGACCCAACATGGCGGAAACTCAAAATCCAAATCCACTGATTGGGTACTGAAGTCAGATCATGAGACATATTTTCTAATGAAAAAAAAAATCGCTTATAATTCGACATAGCTTTTTAAGAAACTTCCTTAGCGCAGTTTTTTCTTTATTTTTGGGCTTTTTGTTACAAAACAAAACCGTCAGAAAATAGTATGAAAGAATGGTACGACTAAATAATTATAAAATAAATAAATAAATCAAAATAATAAATAAATAAATAATTTTCATAAATATTTTGATCTTTTTATTATGTAATATGTAGCTGGAAATAATATTATGGGTATTCATATAAACGCGCAAAACCCTAGCAACTGTTTTTTTTTTTTTTCACTCTCGAAAGCGCAGTATCAAAGACCGTATGTAAATTTTTTATAACGAACTGAGAAATGAGAAGAAATGAATGGATAAGAAAATTATTGAAGGTTGGCTATAAATCATAATTATTTGTTTGATAAAGCAAAGAAAAATAATGAACAAAATCAGGCCATTTTTCTTTGTTGCAAAATGATAACTAAATTTTTTTTTCTTTTTGTCTCAAGCTGAAAATTTTTTTGTGGTAAACGCCATTTTTAATTTGTGCCTTTCTTATAAATCAAACATTCCACAGCAAAAAATAAAAATCGACCCCTTCAATGGCATTACTAAATGGTATTTTAAAGTAAAGACGCAAACACCTATGATTTGCCTTACGACATCGATAGAGCGCAAGAAAACCGGTTTTAGAAGCAACATACTTCCCAAAGGATACGTTTTGATTGGTGACTTTCTTGTATACGCATATGGGACAGTATTATTTATTGTTGTTGTTGAACCACTTATTTTCACTGTAAATTAAACCCTCTTTTCATTTACGTAAGTAAAAAAACAAAAATTTCGTGCACTTTTTTTATAGAAGTCATAAATACTCATACAAAAAGGCAGGAATTGATTTTATTTTTTTGTTTTTTTTTTTTTTTCTTAGACAATTTCGTTTTCAAAGAAGGGTTTGTAGCTTTAATGGAACACCATGTGATAACCATTTGTCGAACGAGTACTTTTTGCTTATACGCTTCCCTGTGGCACTTGAGTATTGTTTTTGTTATCGTTGTTGTTGACTTGAGTTGAAACGTGACTTTTTGTGGTTTGTAAGGATTTTAGCTTAAGCTTAGCATTATTTTGGGGGAAAAAAAAGGTTGCAAAAACAAAAGTTGGGCTTTTTCTCTTGTTGTTTTCGCTATAGAGAAGTTGTACCTAAATTCATTGTGTGCATAAAGTGTAGACCTTGAGTTTTATATAAACATATATATATCTAAAATAAATAAGCTGAAATAATCAATATATTTTAAATTTCATATATGTATCGTTAAATTTCTTTCAATTTCAAAGGTTGCATGTACACTTTGCCTATCTCAAAGAAAAAATCAAGGGTAACCCAACTAATAATGTGACTATGAAACAACATTGGTATACAATTTAATTAAAAGCAACTTAAATTGAAATTTTGTACAAAACAAAAAATTAGGAAAAAAAACCTCAGAGAAGACGTCAAACAACAGCTGAAGAAACTGAAAATGATTCAAGAAATAGCGAGACAAATTTTTGTGTAGTTTGTGACAGCTGCTTTCTATGGCATCGCATTTTTAAACGAACTTTTAATCGATTTTACTTCTGGCGTCATCTTATTCATCATCATTATTATTTTTGACATGAGACAAGGCCAATTTCAATAGATTTGAAAAGAAATTTACTTACCTGTACAAAAATTGGTGATATTAATTTTCTTTGAAATTGAAAATAAGATCGAAAAATTAAAATACGTACACAATAACATACATACGTGTTTATTCAGAAATGTACAATTTTCAACGTTCGTACCTTATTATTACTTACAATTAAATAATGAAAATTGACAACACCGAATAAAATTTCAACTCATAAAGTCACTCAACCGCTGCTGGAAAAATTTAGTTTTTTGAAGAAAACTAAACCAAAATATTTATAATATAAGAAAATTTCCATGAGTTGAGAGCTCACGTGTTTCAGTTAGCCTTCAAAAGTGAAAAAATGTAGTACCAAGTTACATAGAATATTCTAACGAATGTCCATGTTTTTCGTTCTCTCAAATTGCTCAACGATTTTCAACGTTACTTAGTCCCTATTTGATTCAAAAGTTATTCAAAAATATTTTCTATAGAAAATATTAACTTGAATGAATTAGAATGTTTGTTCACCTTGCATTTTCCATGCCACCTTTGGCACAAAAGTTATTTTAAGAAAAACAATTTTCAAATGTAAACTTTGAAGTCTTACAAATGTGAGAAAAATAAAAACGAAGAAGGACAAAGGTCAGCTCAGAAGGTTATTAGCATAAGTTTCTTAATGCTTTAAAATCCTGTAGAAAAATGTTTCGTAGCATATCGTCTTCAATATGAAGCCAAAGTTATGAATTTGCATAATCCTTGTAAAGCTGCTCCTATCAAAAAAAAAACACTAAAATCCTATTTTCTTATTTGGTTACATATACTAAATATCGAACAAAGTAAAATGTTCAAATCATTCCATTCGTCAATTAAGCCTGAAGGATATGAAGAGATTTAAATGCAGTAATTATGGACTTTCTTCGCTGATACGATTGCTGGAGCGAATCTCAGTAGTTTTTAAACTACTTATCATTAACCGTTTGACAGGTTTCCAGATTTGAGTGTCCACCTTTGCTTCAAATATCACTGTCGGTGACTCGCCTGTTTTGTACATATCTCATATTCTCACGCAAGGTGCCAAAATAATATTCCTTTCCGATTGTTCCTCTGGAAGAAGTGAATAAAACACCACACCACGGTGTCTCGAGATATTCAATTTCGGATAATTTTTTCAGAGCATGTGTTTTATTTTAGGACTTTGTATGAGGGGGCTGTATAGTAATCGGCCTAGGTAAAATATGACACCACTATTATCGAATCAGTATTGTTTTTGTGGAACTAACCTGCAAACGACAGTTCTCAAATTTTCAGCTAGTAGCGTCCAGGGTGTTTAAAAAAGGTTACCACACCAGAAATGGTCAAAAAATTCATGGTATGATAGTTGACGATCTAAGAGTGATCATTTGTATGAACAGTTGAAAATTAAATTGCATAAAATCGTTCTCTCTCTCCCCCTCTCTCTCTCCCCCTCTCTCTCTCCCCCTCTCTCTCTCCCCCTCTCTCTCTCCCCCTCTCTCTCTCCCCCTCTCTCTCTCTCCCCCTCTCTCTCTATCTCTCTCCCGCTCTCTCTCCCGCTCTCTCTCTTTCTCTCTCTCTCTCTCTCTCTCTCAATCGGCAGTAAACACAACCGTGTGACCATTTTGATTGAGTGTTTGATTATACTTAACGCAGTATAGAAATTTTTTGCGCTATTTCCATCACAATACCCCAAAAGTCCACTTTTATCCACGAAAAAAATAATAATCATACAGGACAACGCTCCGGCACACAAATGTCACTGTCACTATGGTAAAGTTATATCTATCATGCTACAAAGTGGTTACTCATACACCATATTCCGCTTCTTGCGAATATAAGCGTCTTCGAACTTGAAGAAAAGTCTTGATGATAAGAGGTTTTTCTTCATCGCTGAAACGGAGGACTATTTTTATTAACAAATCACGCGAGGGTGGATCAATAAGCCCGTGCACAGTTTTTTAGCAATAAAAGCTGTTATTTTTCAACATAGTCTGCTTTTAGCTCAATGCACTTAGTCCAACGTTTCTCCAATTTTTCAATACTTCCAAAAACTAGGATTTCTCGAGGTTCTCAAAATAGGCATTTGTTTGAGCAATAATTTCATCGTTAAAGCTAAATCTCTTTTCACCGAACCATTTCTTTAGGTTTAGAAATAGTGGTAAGTCCGGAGAATATAGCGGATGAGGTACGAACTAGAGGTCTGCGTGAGTGCGCTTGAAACGACCATCAAGCCACTTGCCACAGTGCGAGTCCATCGAGCCCTTGTGCACTAAACCCACTAATCAAATCAAAACAAATCGAAAGACTAAAAGAGAGAGAGGTGCGTGCTGCACTTACAAATAAAATGCTCTACAAGTTCAAGCACTCGAAGTTTATTGCATTCGGAAGTTTATATGATGATCGTTGCGTGTGCACTCAGACCTCTAGTACCAATTCGTAGCCCATTTCGCCATTGATAACAAACACCAAACACTCACTATTGCGTTTATGTTTAATTGAGAGCAAACGCGGTACTCATCTTGCGGATAACTTCTGACACCTAACGTATGATTTAAAATCGAAATCACAGTGCCATATAAAATGCCTATGGCATCAAGAATATCATGCACTTTAATTTGTTGAACAGAATTGGGACGAAGTCGGAAGAGCGGCAACGGAAATCCGCTTTAAAAAAAAATTAAAATTATATCTAAATGGACATTCGTCGGTAGGTTATCAGTCGTACGCCGCAATTCTGTTCAATTTCATAGCATCAAATGTGTTATAATTTTTGACAGCAGAATTCCGTTGCCGCTTTTCCGATTCCGTCCCAATTCTGTTCAACGCATAACTCTCCGATCGGTCAACACCTTATCGTGAATTTTTCGGGGGTATATCCACTTTTTTCCATTTTTACAAAAACCAACGAGGTCGTAGGCTTTGAACACCTGTTAAACGTAAAGTTAATGACGGAATTAACTCAAAATTTGACCGTAGTTTCTTAACAGAAGGTACTTGACAAGAGCAGTATTACATTTCATGTTACTACGAAAGAAGTTCGAAAAATCATGCGCCCTCGTATTATGTTGAAGGTATCGAAATATTGTAGAAATGTTGAACGCACTGCATCGAGCTAAATGGAGAATATAAAAATTGATTTTGGGCGAAAAGGTTGTATATTCTTGCTTAAGCCGATTACTGTTTAGCTCGCCTTCTTAACCAACTAGTGAGCATTTAATGACAAAATGTAAACGCTAACAATTCAGTTAAGGCCCAATTTCTATGTAAATTTTAGAACTTATTCGATTTCGACTGCCAAACTTTTTTTTAAATATCACAAAAACTATTTGAAAATTTTCGCTCTTTTTATATCCTTTTTCTTCATTTTCTTACGCCTCAACTTCAGTTTTTTTACTGTCAAACAGAAAGCACGCAAAGCATTTGACATTTGCACTTTCTACATGCCGCACTCTGCAATGCTGCATACTTTAGCGCACTTTGGCCAACACTGTCGAACAGCGCACGCGGCGCATAAAATTTTTCACATTCATTGATGTCATGTTTTCAACGCAAACGTCGTTCGTCGTCTTTGTGAATTTGTTGGTGTTGTTTTATTTTTAACAGAAAGACGACATATGTCATTTACATGGATGGCATTGTAGTAGGCACAAACGTGTGATGTTTTTTTTTTCTTTTTTGTTTTTGTTGCAGACAAATCAATGAGTGACGTGTTTTTCTTTTTTCTTTGCGCAAATTAAAAATGTTGCCAGTTGCTAAAAATAAATTGCGCAACCAAGCAAGCAAATGGTTGCTGCTACAATTTCGAATGCGATTTATTTATTGTTCATAATTTTCATATTTTGCGCATAATTTTTAAAATTATTTTTTTTTTTTATTTGTACTTTTTATTGCTCGTGGTAAATTAAGTTTTTCGGCACTTTGAGTGCCAATTTTTACACGACTTGTCGTCAAAGTTTTTATGATTTTTTTTTTTTTTTTTTGTTTTTTTCATTTATTTTGTTGAACTACTTTGTTGTCTTGCAGCAATATTTGTGATATTTTATTTTTAATTTTGCAATTTTGACGCAAAATATGATTTAATGAGGTCGCCAATAATGCAATTATTTTTTCGCTTCAATTTGGTTGGGTTTCGTTGGTTTTTTTTTTTTTTCTTTTCAGGCTATTTTGAGATGCACTCAATTGTGCCGTTTTTATAAATAATGAAAAATTTTCCTAAGTGCTGTCAACATTTTTGAGGAAAAATGATACTAAATAAATGAAAATTGCAACAAAGTTGCTTTTTCTTCAAAGAAAAAAAAAAATTAAATTTTATCAAAACTTTGCCTGAGAATCCATAGATTAATGTTCATGTGTGTGTTTGTGTCAATCCATGTATTTATGTAAATTTATGATTTATGTACACAGCTTATGTTGAATGTAGCGTAATTGGATATATGAACATACTTGATAAGGATACAAAGTCGGAAGAGCTGTTGACGAAATTCGAGCGCCTTAAAGTAAAGGAAAAAAGTTTATATTTATTTTATTAACGAACTTATGTTTTAATTTAATAAGGGCACCTAAAATAAGCTTAGTTTCATTATATTACAATATTGTTCCCAATATAACAAAATCTTCATGTGTAAAATTAGCTCAAAGCCTAGGAATACCATGACTGGTATAAACATTCAATGCAAATTTAACAATTTAAAAAAAATAATATAATAAAAAACTTTAATATAAAAAAAAAAAAATTCTAAAAACATGGCTGCATTACGACTTTTCTCATTTCTTTTACCTTCTCACGGGTCATTTAATATGAGTACCAAATTCAAATAGATTTAATATATGTACGTATGAATTTCGTTTACAATTTGGTTATTTTATTTTATTTTTGAAATTTTTTTTTCCGCATACGTATTAAATATCCTTCTTTGCACGTTTTTGGAATCCTTCCTTCTTTCATTATTTGCCCAAAAAAAAACAAAAAATAAAACCAAAGAAAATGAAAATAAACTAAAACTATATATGTGAATGGAAATAAAAATGTATGCAGAGCACTCAACAATCATTAGCAACAGCAACAACTAAAACAGCAGTAATAACAACAACAATCAACATAACAAAAACAACTATTACTACAAAAACAACAATCAGCTAAATGCAAACAAAATGAAATGGATGACAATTTCACTCAGAGTTAGTTTTTTTTTTTGGTTCAGTGCTGGCAGGACATATGATAGCAGCGGTCCTTGAAAAAAAAAAAACAAAACGAAAAAATAAATATCTTCTAAAAAAAAAAAAAAATCACGAAAAGCCAAACACTAAAATAAACTTGAACTAAGCAGTATGCACGTGTACGAGAATTTTTGTGTTTTTTTCGAGATTACTTTTTTTTTTTTTAAGTGACTTACACTACACTGCGACAAATTGACGTTTGAAATTAGTGCAGTGCTACTATGGAGCAACGTGTGATATGAGTTATTTGTTTTAGCACAAAGCAAAGCGAATCCAAAAAGTAACTTTCCAGTAAAATAGAAATTTTTATGTCATCTCAGATATATTTTTGTTTCTTACGAATACTATTACAAATATTTAACATACATATTCCTATCAGGCAGAGATTTCTTTATATATAAAATAATTTTTTTAATCATTTTAAAACCAAACTATTAAAGTTCAGCATGGTAGCGTATTTTTCAAAAAAAAGAAAAAATATATATATAAGATATTTTGAGCCAACTTTATATACATGAACTTTTGATTTTCGTGGAATTTTTCAATATGTCGCTTCTTTGAAATTAACCCAATGTTGAAACTTCCTGTAGCTTTCTGTCAATTTTTTTGCGAAAATGCAGTGGAACCTCTGTAAGTCGAACCTCGATAAGTCGAAAACCTCCCAAGCTCGAAAAAATGTTGTATTCCCTTCCCTTCAAGCCTTGAAACCTCCATAACTCGAAATCTGATCCCTCTATTCACTACACGTGTTTTTCCTGTATAACTCAAAAAAATAAATTTGACCTCTGCATCTCGAACATAGCAATTACCTCTATTGCTCGAACAAAAATAAGATACCGACTTTAAGACTATGTCGACAATGTACAACATAAGTTGGAACAAATCTTAACCTCTACTAGTCGAACATTTCCTGAGAAAATTCTCTTAAGTCAAAGTCCTCCATAAGTCAAAAACTATATAACGCAAATTTTTTGGAGTCTTCTTTCAAGTTCGACTTACAGAGGTTCTACTGTATTGCAAAAAAAAAACTAACTTTCTCGCCAAAAATTAAATGACCTATGCCGCATTGACAGTAACAGTCCGCTTAAGCCTTAAACTGTTATTATAAGGGTATTTCTTTTCCGCGCTACCTGCTGGCTGGTTTGACTAAACCTACCCACATTGATTTTCGGCAACATGTACTTAAATAGCTCTCTGTATAGTGTTATGTAGCTAAGGCTTGTATGGGATGGGCCATGCCCACTTTTTCACTAATGCTAAACCAAACTATTTCTGATATTTGTTCGCAATTTGATTTCATAACGTCTTAGTACATATAGCATTTTGGATACTTTGCCTCTATGAAAGATGCCATGTCCCCTGCCCGCTTGTCAAAATTTATTTAATTTTTATATAGAGCTTGTGTTGCAAACCATTCGCAGTATTAGTGTAAAGTTTAGTATTACGTTTTAAAGTTTTTACTCAAATGGTAGGTGCCACACCCTCTATTTAAAGTGTGCTTTTCTAGTAACTATTTGTGTGAAATTTGGTTCTACTTATTACCCTCAATAACTCTCGGTGTATAACGCTGTGAAGTTTTTTGCTTGTGCAAGATATGCCACGCCCTCTATTCGAAATACGTTAAGCTTTCGGCTGCTGCTAGGCTAAACCATTTTTAGTTGCATGAAATTTTGCTTCATTATCTTGAAATATTCTCCCAGTATAGCGTATTGAAGTATATTCTTGTATGGGTGGTGCCACGCCTTCTTATCGAAATAAGCAACAATTTCGTTCAAAGCTAAACTATTCGCAGTATTTCTGAGATAACTCTCTCAATGTTTTGCCGGGAACCGATTTTGTCTATTTCCAATGTCAAGCACCTTGTTTATAGGTGTAACCTGTATACTCAGTTTTAGTCTCTTACCTTGCTTGATTTTCCCAAAAATAATCATGATTTTCACAGATCAGTGATGGCATTTTCGGTACAATTGTACTTTTTTTAGTACATTTGCGTCAGTACATTCGACAAATTTTTAGTACATTCGGTACATTTGGCGGATTTGCAGTGCATCATCTCTAAGAATAACTTTTTATTTTTTTAGTAAAGACTGATCTTGTTTTGTTAGTAAATTTTGCTGATATTTGGGTAAATAGTTTTGTTAGTAAAATTTATAAAATTTGGTGTCCATATTAAAAAAAATTAAAGTACATTCGTCCTCTAAAAAGTACATTCGTCCTCTAAAAAGTACATTCGTCCTCTAAAAAGTACATTCGTCCTCTAAAAAGTACATCCGTCCTCTAAAAAGTACATTCGTCCTCTAAAAAGTACATTCGTCCTCTAAAAAGTACATTCGTCCTCTAAAAAGTACATTTCAAAACTTTTCGACAGAACCCAAATCACTGACATAGACCGACAGACGAATGGCTTGGCTGAGTGGCTGATCAAGAAAATACATACTTATATATTTTTCTATACCTGCCACGCCCATTTTATGTGTTAATAATGGCATGAAAAATCAAAGTACCTTGTGTGATATTATTTAAAAAAAAAATCAAATTTTTCTCTAAAAATATTTTTTCACTCTGTAAAAAAAAGTTCGGCTGTTTGTGTGAAAGTTTGACACTGTGCTATTTTTAATTTCTGCACATTTTTAGTTTAAGCTCTTTCTACTTTTTGCTATAACTTTTTGCAGTTTTCTGTTTTTTTCTGTTTTTTTCATTTTGGGCAAAGCCTTTATGCCTCGTTTAACACAAAAACTAAAATAAAAAACAAGAAGCACTAACTGCACTTATATGCTTTTAGCACAGACAGTGAATACTAATATGTTTTTTATTTGTTTTTGTTGCTGCTGTTGGCACTGTTTGTAATTAACTAATTTTTTTTACTTCGTATTTTTCTGTTTTTAATAACAATTTCAACTCTTTATTTTAATTCTTCTTTACCTATTTTTTTTAGTTTTTTTTTTTATTTTAAACTCCTTAAAGTAGACTTTAATTTTAATTAGTATTGTTTTTAATGCACGCTGTCTGGCAAAGAGCAACAAAAAAAATATGTAGCATGTGTGTAGTTGACCTTTGCTATTAGAGAGATTTTTTTTCTTATTGAATTTTATACTTAATGACATAAGTTAAACTGTCAGTCGTTTATGAGTGACACGAAAAACAAATAATTTTCAAAAAGTCTTTGCGTTTGACTTTGACTTAATTGTTTTTTTCACTGTTGGAATATTTTATTTAGCGTATTAAAAATTTGTCAATAGTTGGCGCTGTGAGTAATTTAAATTTTCAATTGCCAATGTTCTTAAAATTATTTAATTGATATTTCGAAAATTTATTAAAGTGTTAACTGATATAAAATTCAAAATTTTTCATTAAAAAGTAATCAAAATTTGTTCTATGCAAAATTTCTGATTTATAAGAAGAAATTTGCCAATAGATGGCGTCTTTTCCTTGTATTCCTTGTATCAAACATATCACTTCTTATATATTTATATAACTTTTCAATTTAATACTTAAAAATATATCTATTTTTTCTTTGCAGGTAATTGACTTTACACACAAACAAAGACCAAATGTATTGGGCCGTAAGTAAACAAAATATAAAATTTATAAAAGCGCATTAAAATGAACCCTCAAATTTCCCAAAAATTTTCCAAACGCAAGCAAAAGTGGAATTTTCAATTAAACACGCACCTTATTTAGAAACGATTTTTCAGTTTGTACACATTAAGATTATGAATATAAATTTTTCCTCATAGCAAAAATTCTGGGTCACCACCACAAAACGATAACGATAATCATTAACATGAAAATATGCAAACATACAGAAAATACGCCAGCAAGGAAAAAAAAGGGAACAATTTTCTATGAAAAGATAAGAAAAACAGAAAAAACCTGAAAAAATACAAAATTGAAGATTTCATTAAAATCCTTATAAATATTAGAAAACAAAGAAAACAAAAGCATATGAGAAATTCCACAGAATAATAATGAAAACGATGATGATGATGATGACGATGAAAAGGACACAAAACTAGTAGTGTAGTAAAATTAGAAAAGGGTCACTTTTCATTTCAAAGTTATATAAAAATTTTCTCACGTTTTTCTTAGAAAAAAGCACATAAATAAATAAATTGAAGGATGCTTGCTTGCGCTGCAAAGATGCTCTCAAAAAACAGCTGCTTTGATAAAACAAAATTAAATTTGATGTTGCAATAAGAAAAATTTTTGGGCGGAGTGCAAAGCATATAGGACTAGTTCTTGTCTATGAATAGCAGCAAAAAATTTCACCCTAATGTTTATTATATTATAATTTTTTAATGGCAAATTGAAAAAGGACCCTATTTTCTATATAACATAAACCTGTTCAAACAAAATTTTGTATGGCATCTTCTTTTGAATTGTTTCATGAGTGAAAAAGCTGTTGATTTCAAGTTCAAATCTTGATTTTGATTTTAATTTTTTTTTTTGTTTTCTTAGGTTCTGCTGTAGACCTTGTGAACCTTTTTGAAGGTCATCGACAGACTAGTTTTATACTTGAAAACGTTATTTCCGATTTTGTTGTACGTAACATAAACTACCCTTAACGTATTTGTTTTATTATATTGTCCACGCTGTCCGGCAACAGAAAATCTAAATTTGTAACCTTAAGCCAAAGGGTTCAAAGTTCATACGTACACACACGCACTCTGGTTTACTTGTTGTTATTCAAAAATCACCATGAGTTGAAAATCCATTTAGTTTTATTTTCGGTTTGGTATTTTTTTTTTTTTTTTTTGTAGATTTTGTCGCGTGTCCCATATAAGAATTACGTATTTTGCCAAACTATTCAGCTTAACTAAATCCAATTTGTCTACGAATGTCCTTAAATTTGTGCCCTAGCGGCGCCTTACTATCAACACACTTTTACATCTACATACTTGTTTTTATAACCATCCGAGTTGTTGTTGTTGTTGTTGTTTGTGTGACCCGCCTCGTGCATAGTTCAGTTTAGCCAGGCAGTCAAATTGCGTTGCCACATCGAAACGTAAGTGTACAGTGGGTTGATTTTGGATAACTAAATTTCTTAAAATTTTCAAGAATCTTTTAGTTTGAATATAAGACTTTCTTAAAATTAAAAATATGCCCTTTACTTAAAACTAGTGATACTCGCGGCTTCGTACGCGCATATCTCGTTGTTTTTTTTTCATAATAAAATTACTCTCTTAAAATCTCATTATATGTTCAAGAGTAAAAAAAAAAACAATTGAAAATCGCTTATCCTTTGAACTTCGAAGCCAAATACAAAGGGTAATAATGTGAAAAAACAACACAAAATTCAAGAAGCAGCATAGGTATAAACAACGAAAAATCAAACGACAGTTTTTGTGTGGGATTTTAACTTTAAAACATAAGTATGCTATAACCTTCTATAGCCCAAATATGTTATTCTAAAAAAGAAATTATTAAAATCGCTTCAGTACATTTTGCTCCAAAGCGTTACAAACCATTTCCATACCTGCAATTTTATATAAATAGTATAGGCGAAATAACCCAAAGTTTGTTTAGTCACCAAAACAAGAAAAAAACTGATTATCTTTGTACTCGATAAAGATCCAATACCCTACATCTCAACATTTACTTCAATAGCGTTCCGCGTAGCGTTTAAATGCTTATGCTTGTATGGGCGGTGACACGCTCTTTTTTTTAGAAATTTTGGTGTGAAATTGATTTTCATTACCTTAAAAAACACTCACTATAGAGTCTTATAGTTTGTGCTACCATCAAGGGTGCCACGCCTACTTTTAAAAATTTGTTTAGTTCATGCTTAGAGCTTTTCTGAATCATTCGTTCCATTTATCGAAAAAATGATAACAGAGCGAGTTAATTGGATAAGATTATGTTGGCAGATTAACTATCATAAGCTAACTGCTGTCACAACATAAAATCTATCATGTTACATAATCTTTCATGATGTCAATTTTGACATGACACAAAATCAATAACAAATTTTCAAATTCTTTAAAAAAAGGAAAAGATTATTAAATCCCGATAGATTTATACTCAGCGTAAAGTAAGGAAATTAATAGAAAATTTCTTCCATTTCATACCACTGTTCAACGCTGCACATTCCGCAATGGGACATGCGACTGACACGAGCACCCATTCAGCTACATACATAGTAGCAAAGCTAAAGATAGACAGATCAGACAATCGTCGTCGCTGCTATTGTAGTCGAGAAAACAACAAAATTGACAGGCAGACCGACAGACATCTGAGCGAACGCTATTTGTCTTTTGTCAGCGCTATTTTTATTAACTTTACTTTGAATATTCAGATAATGCAATAAAACTGGAGTGTAATAGACACAAGACAAATGAACGAACGACCGCCTGCCTGACTGAATGAAACGACCCAACGACCTACGGACCAAATTGCTATCAAAGCCAAAGGAACTAACGAGTAAACGAGCATACAGAGCAGAGAACGTTACGGCCCTTAACCCATCTTCAGCCCATAATGTCCCATAGTCAATTTACCCCACACATATAAAATTATTTTATTTATTATTTTTGTTTTTTGTTGCTGTTGTTGTTATTGTTGTTGTTATTCTATATCTATATTGAGAAAAGATTGTTTAACTGATTGTTGTTATGCTATAGCGTATAGACAATAATTGAGTAAATGTCAACAAGACGAAAGAACAGAACAACTGGGGAAAAACAACAACAATAATATTAAGCTAAAGCAAAAAGGATAAACAAAAATTATTACACGAGTATATTGTTGGTCCTTCGTATATTCGTGCAAGGGAAAAGTATGGCATTTTTCCCTGAGTTTTCTTTTGCTGTTTGTTTTAATATTTTGAGTTTTTCCTTTCACTTACAATGCGGCAAAAAAAGGGTAGATTTCTTATCTGTTAGTGGTAGATGGTTAAATAGATTTTTTTTGGTTTGACACAACAATAAAAATATTCATACCCTTGTAGGCATGTGGTGCTATTAATTGTGTTCATATTAATTTATAATGTGCAGTTACATCAATTGCTTATGATGATATATCATGCATTTTTTTTGATAACTTGTTTTTACAAAAAAATTATGATTTGATGAAAAATTTCATAAATTATGAATAACAAAAAATTTCATTAGTTTAATGAGAAATTTCATTAATACCTAATGTCTATGAAAGCTTTCTTTGATTCAATGAATAGTTTGGGTTAATGAAAATTTCATTAATTAGTGCTTTCTTTGATTAAATAAAAAAATTCATTGGTTCATTGAAATTGATTGAAAGAAAATTATAGACCAGTGAAGGATATGCTTATTAGGGTGGTTCAAAAATTATGATCTCTTGAAAATGCAATGCCGTACTGAGAATTCTTGTGTCTGTTTGAAAATAAGAAAGAATTTAATCCATTTGGATGGCGTCTTCCACTGCCTCATCGAGATCAAAACAATTCCTTTCAATGGAAAAAACATTTTTGTTTCTTTCGGTCTCATAGGCCTATGTTTTAGCATTGAACATAAAGAACATTTTCAGCTCCAGGTTTGATCTAGGAAGCTAAAATTTTGGGAGAATTTTTTGTAGGTTCAATACTTAAACATATGTAGGCCTACAAGGTCAAAGAAACGTTTCTTTTTCATGAAAAAAAAACTGCGACATTTAAGCTTTGAGCTCAATGAGGTAGTCGTCATCTGATTGAATTAAATTCTTATACGAATAATCTTATTTACAGATAATCTATATATCTGGTTTACAAAAAGGTATAAGAAGTTTTAGTATGTCATTGAATTTTCAAAACTTCGTTATTTTTGAACCACCCTAATGAACAGATACCGTGCTATTCATTTTAATTTCCCAATGCCAATATCTCGACAACTGAGTACGATTAAAACAAAAGTTATAAGGTTTCGTGGAGCTTCAATAACAGCGACCTTTTTATTGATCTTGGACCAATTTCAAGGTTAAGTTTGATTTTTTATGAACCTATATTTTTTACTGTGGATTTTTATTCGACACGAAAAAATAGATATGTCATATATGTATGAACAATTTTTCTCTGGACTTCAGTTTATTAATGATGATTCCTATTTGAAAAATCACAGTTGATCTGGAATTGATCTTTAAAATTGGCTTCAAGGTTAAAAGCAAGCTCACTGTTTTGTAACCCACAAGAAATTCTATAACTATTACTCAAAATATTTATCACTATCTCACTTAGTTCTCGAGATATCGAGCTCGGGAAATTAAATTGGATTACACCATAAATATGTCAATAAATATCAAAAGCACCTAAGTCCGTTTTCAAAATTTTTTTACATTATTCCATTGTCCAATCTAAGTTAAGTATATAAATCATTCTTTAGATTAATACTTGCCAAAGTATAAATAATATATAACTTAATCCGTACTGCATTTTTGGCTTCATTTCTAAAGTGGCTAAGTCCAAATAAGTCTCACACTCAACCAAGCAAATGCCAGCATTCAGATATAAGAACTATCAAAAAATAATAAACACAAAATATTTATTTCTTCAAAAACAATAAAGTCCACACATATTTGTAACAACAAAAACTGCTTATAGTAAATATCAAACATGCCTAAGTCCATTGAAAAATTAGTTCAACTTTAAATTAAGATGTTTTGCGTTTGATTTCTCTTCACATTTAGTTGTCAAATTATTTTATTAAACTCATTTCCCACTAAAGGTAGACAGATATCAAAAGAATTGACTTAAAACTGAAAACATAACTTTTCCGCAAAGGATTTATATGTGACTTATGGGTTTTTGGACATTTATTGATAAAAATATTTATGTATGTAGATTTTTATTGATCGATCAGTGATGACTTTTATTGTTACTATGAAGACTTTTGAGGATTCAATTAAAGTTTTCATTAATCCAATTATTTCATTAGTCCAGTAAATACCACAACTAATTTAAAAACCTTTGTTTTTATTTTACTGATTGAGCAAAAATCATAATGGAAATATTGGCTTTAACAGTCTCCTTAAAATAGCGATAATTTGTTAATTTTCTCCAAGTTTTCTAATTAACAAAATACATAAATAAAATATCGATTCCTTTATCAATCAATCATTCCCTTTACCAATAACAATAAAAAATAATTTGCATTTGTATTAACAAAAGAGATCAATTTAATGTACAAAATATAACAACAACTAAATCCTATAAGGCTACAAGAAACTACTAAATGTCAAAATGTATTTCCTTTTAACTTCTCAAAAAATAAAAAGAGAAAAAAACCATTTCACATTTTTGCCCTTTTTTGCACTTTTCTTTGACTGGCTGACGGTAGCGCACTTCCTTTAAGTTACAATATCGATTTAGCTGATTTTGGCCACAGCGGGGTATTTTTTATGATTTCCTAGTTTTATTATATGAGGGTTGATTTCCCTATAAAGACTTTTTTTGTTGCTGCTTTAGCGTCGCAGAGACGTACGCCCGTTGTGAGGGTGTTTTGTTATTATATTTGTAATTGTAGCCTTAGTAAAACAAAATAAAATGTTGCTCCATCCACGTTCTCATCATATTATAACATAGTAACGCTGAGCTGACGTAGACGTTGTAGAGAAGGCGTGCAGCAGTAGCAGTGGCAACAACATGACAGGTGTTTGCCAAGGAAGTTGTATGGATTTACTTCCTTTCTCTGTGTTTTTTTTTTCTTTTTTTCTATTCCAACATGTTTTTTTTTGGTTTAGGTTTATATTTTTGACACATTTCAAGGGTCAGTAAGTATGACGAATCTTTTTTATTTTTTGTGTGGTGTAGTTTTTCCCCCCCAATTTGGGTTTTATTTTTCTAATATGATGTCATATGTTAATTTTTGGTAAATTTTTGCGAGTTAGTGATTTTAATGTCATAACAGATGACTAATATTATATTATTAGAATATTCGGCAATAAGTTAGACTTAGTCTTATTATATATTGGTCAAATGTATAATACTGCCATCCCAACTTTGTATGGGAGATAGGCATGTCCTTGAACCTATTTTTTTATATTCATAAGTTTTTGTGCTTTTAACCCAAAAAACGTCTATGCCAAATTTCAAGACTCTAGCGCTATTACTACTGTTAATGGTCACCCTTTTTTAGTTTTTCTCTAATAACATGAAAACTATAAAAGATATCGCAAAATTAGTAACATTTTTGAAATCAGCATTGCCAAATTAAAGGGAATTGATACCCATTTTGAAAAAAGGTCTGAACCACATCCCAACTTTGTATTGGAGGTAGGCGTGTCCGTTGACCGATTTTGCTCATTCTCACAAATTTTTCCTATTTTACATATGAAACATCTTTACCAAATTTCAAGAGTGTAGCGCAATTATTACTATTTATGGTCGCCGTTCCATACAAATCCATCCACTGTGCGGTGGTGATTTAAGCGTGGGATTATCAATGTGTTTGAATTTAGCTTGTCCATCATATCAATATAGCACTTTTTTTCTGCATCAACCTTAAAAAGTGTGCCAAGTTTGGTACGTTATTATATTCCCTAAGAAAGAATCGTGGAAAAATATATATGCCCGATTTCACTGACTAATGAATCTTTAAGCTGATTTTGTCCGCACTTTCGGAATTAAAATCAAAAAATTCCTATGATAAAATGTCTGCTCCTTTATTTTTATTGTCAATATGTTTGAATAAACTTTAATTTTCATAAAGAAACCAAAAAAAAAAGCAAACAAACATCAAAAAGATGATAAAAAATTATCAGTACATTTAACCCTTTGTGTGCACACAAAAAACACTCGTAGTTTACAGGAACATAAAAATAAATATCCAAACAATAAGGATAATACAAAAGAACAATTGTGACACTGTCTTCTGCCAGAGGACACTAAGAGACATTGAATTGAATTTGCGTGAAAGTGCGAAAAACCAAATGCTGTAAATTTTTGCGCTAGCGCGGGGGTGTCTTAGAACCAACAATAAGATGAAGAGACAGTGCTTGATATAACAAAAAAAAAAACAATACTTTTATCAAGTACATTGACAGCAATTTGACAGCATTCAAGCGAAACGTCGTCGTGCATTAAAGAAAAAGTAGAAAGTTTTTGCACATAGCAAAGCTAAGTTACCCCTTACAATGGCTGGCTTCCAGCTAAGAGTTGAGAGTTGCCAGCGCTGTAAAGAATTCAGCTGCTATTTTTCTCTTTAAATATGATTAGGGGTTGACATTTGAAGTGGAGGAGTAGCGGGGGGATGTGCACATTTTTTGCTAAGTATTACCGCATCAAAAACAAATTTGTTTAGTGTCCTTTTTTTTGTGTGTGTTATACTGTGGAAAATTCATAACATTTTCTGGAAGAAAAAATTCGAGAAAAAACATTTCTTTATTTATTTTTGTTTTTTTTTTTTTTGTTATTGCACCTTACGCTACACTATAATGGGACACAAAAGAAAAATGCTTTCAAGTATCTGTAATCATATCCTTTATGTTGTCCTGACAAGGGGTATCTTAAAAAACAATGAAAAACCGAATAATGTAAGATGAAAAAAAGGATTCACAATATTTATGTTGTTGTAACTTTAACCTTTCACCTCTTCAAAGTTAGCTAAGATTATCTGGAGGTTTTTTTTTGGGATTTCTTGTTTGTTTTTTGTTTGTTTCATCCTTGCGAGACACAAAACAAGCAACGGTCCCAAATGTGAATGAAGTTGAATTTTTAAATTGAGCAACAAAGGGTTTTTCACTTGCGGGACACGTGGTTACCATCATCAGCTTTGTTGTTTTTGCTATTTTTTGTTGCTGTTGTTGTTGTTGTTGCTGTCTATTAAAGCAAGGTGTCAAAAGTTAGTTGTCTAGAAGCGTTTTTTGTTCGGTTTCAAATCCCGACAGGCACCGTTAATTGCTATAAGAGCCCTATTTTTATTTCTTATTTTACTACCTTTTAGATTTTGTTGTTGTTTTTTTTTTGCTGCTGTTGTTCTTTTGTTGCGATGTGTGCCGTTATCGTAGAAGATCCTTTATTTCATTATTGTCTGTTTGCCGTTGTGTTGTTGTTGTTGTTGTTGTTGCTGTTGTTGTTGTTGCTCTTCCGATTTGGGACATTAGCATTCATGCGGGTAATTTATGCAAATTTTTCTCGTAATTTTTTTTTTTTCGTTTTCATTCGTCGAAGTTGGTTTTTTTGTTGTTGTTATTGTTGTTGAGAATTTCATTTTTTAATGTAAGTGGCGGCAACCTTTTTTTGTTAATGGTTTTATTATTTGTTTTTTTTCGCTTTTTTTTTTTTTTGTTAAAACGCCTCTAGAAGTGTGTTAGCTGTCAACATTTAAGGTGCGCTACTCTCATCTATTTTATTCGCTTTATACTCTTTGGTGTCTGTACGCGCGCATTACGTCCCCAAAACAAACAGGGTTAATAAATTAATGTCATTATTTAGGTAAGGGTATTTATTATGAGGGCTTATAGTCAGAAAATATAGAACGTGCCCAGAAATGTAAGTGCACGTTAAATGTATTACGTTGCTATTTATTTTATAGCACTATTACGGCAAATATCGGTGGCATTATATTAATAAGAGAAATTATTTAACTTATTAATTTATGTTTTTTTAAGCAGCCTTTTAGGAACTTAATGTAAATTGTAATATTTGTTTGAATAGAATAGAAAATATTTAAGGCTTAGTGTTGACTTAATACTTGAAAACGAAAATGCCGGTTGGAAGTATATATTCAAGTAAACAGATAGAGAAACAAATGAAGTAAAGAAATTCTGTAGAGTGTTTAAAAAATAACTATATAACATAATTAGAGACCAAGTTCTCGAAAAAAAGACATGAATTGTAGAAAAATTTTAATAAATGAGGTGAAAAATTATAAGCATGTGGCAGTGAACATGGATATATATCCCCATTGATGATTAATGTAATATAGATTTATTTAAAAATCTATTCGTTTTCACTTCAGCCCATCTATTAAAATCATGCTCAAATCTAACCCTGTGTCAGCTTCACGAACATGAAATCACTTCATTGAGAGAAGAGGAATTTGGTTGTTTTGTGGCTTAAGGCTTTTTAAATTATAAAAAATCAAATATATTTTTAAATAAGTAATCATAAATCCTGGACACAAGGGACCTTCTTAAACGTTCACAAAGTGTTAAGTCAGAGTCAAGCCAAAGTGTTGGAAAAATGTGTTCCTTTTAAGGATTTAAGTACATATTTAAAAATGAGTACTTTTTTTGACAAAAAGATAACACTTCAGACTACGTTTTTCTCACTTACGAGTTTCTCGTCTCGAACTTATAAATTCTCATCGATCTTCTTGGCAACATTGCCACTTCAAAGTAACACATTTGCACAAAAATATTTTTTCATTTGACTAACGAAGGCGAAAACGGTTTTCAATAACTAGGAAAGTGATTTCAAAGAGTTAAATATTTGAAGATCTTATTCACCCTTATTATTATTATTAATTTCTTTGTTTTTCGAGTTGTATATGGTAATATCATATATTTATTGATTTATTTATTTACGATGACCTTTTAGAAAATTCCAGTTATTATCTTAACAATTTATATTTCGAGTTCAGTACTTTGATTCAATTCAAAAATTTACTCTTTGTTTTCGCATTTCTTGGGGGTTACCAGCCTTCGAGAGTTGTAACGTAAACCCAAACTGAAAATTATTTTTACTACGTACGTAGGCTGATCAGAGATAAATGTCTGTAGTATCTGGTACCAAGGGTTGTCAGGTGGTTGCCCCTGAGACTTCGGCTTCAGTCTGACGTTTGCTGCACAAATTGCAAGTAGAGCAATGTTTATAGCTTGATGTGGAGTTTCATTTTCTCAACCTGTTGCTGTGCTCATTGTACGGCAGAGGTATTAAATGTGTTCGACCCAAACTAAGGGTGAAGTTATCTTTATTTGGTAACTAATTTGAAATGTTTGTGCTTATAGGCGCTTATCTCTAATTCAAGTGTGATATGGCTCACCGTGGCTTAAGGCCTATGCGGCAGCTGGTTACGTTTAACTCCACTCACTTTAGTTATCTTGCAAATGGTTTCTCTGAAGCTTTATTTATTGATATTTCATTTCAGCTTCATTGCCTAACTATTTCACAAAGCTATTGATAGCGAATGTTCATGGTACTTATAATATAAAATAATTTCTCAAATCTGCATCTATTTTAACCAACCCTTAATGATTTATTTCTTAACTTTCCAACTAACAATAGATAATATCATACGCTGTCGTGACGAAACCCGAATCACAAAAAAAAAATTATTGACCATTTTAAAGCTCATCAAAGTTATTACATTCTTTCTGTTACAATGGTGTAACACTTTTATAAACTTACACTGGAGTGCATTGTTGACTCTATTTGTTGACGCTATCAATGTCTTTAATTGTACAAGGATAATTGTATAAGTTAAATTTTCTTCCGTATCATGTCAAAATTGTTACACAATTGTTACACTTTCTAGAACTGAAGCAAACAGATATTTCTACGAAGTGCTAAGTCTTAGGATTGAGCATTTTAGAGCTTTTTACTAATCAAAGTTATTACGTTTTTTCTGTTACAATGGTGTAACACTTTTATAAACTTACACTAGAGTGAATTGTTGACTCTATTTGTTGACGCTATCAATGTTTTTAATTGTACAAGGATAATTTTACAAGTTAAATTTTCTTCGGTATCATATCAAAATTGTTACATAATTGTAACACTGTTCTTTTAAATTTTTTAGAACTGAAGCAAACAGATATCTCTTCGAAGTGCTAAGTAAGTTTTACAGTAGCTTAAAAAGCTTTACTCATTCAAACCAACTTATGAAACTAGTTACATTGATGTAACATCTATCATTTCATTGTTCATCAATAAGAAACTGAATTTAGTGGTTGCTACACAAAAAAATCTTCAAATTTATAAAGTCTCCAAAAAGATTTCATAGCATTCATTAGCATAATGTTACACTTTGTAAATTTCTAATTTATTAAATATTCAAAAGGATTCCAAAACCTTTATTAGCATATTGTTACACTTTGTAACATGGTTAATGTAAAGTTTTTGTCAAAAATTTATATATTTAAACAACTTGTTTCTTGAATAAGCACATACGTGATACTAACAGTGCCGTTTTTAAGTAAGGGCCGGCGGGTCTCGCGCCCAGGGCCCTGAGACCCATCCCCTGTACCCGGGTTGTCCCCAATCTACGCTTATTTTAATTTAATGAACAGGTCAAAAAAAATTTTTGATTTCTAAAAACTTCTTTTTTTGCGCATATGAAAGGGCCCCATTCCAAATTCCGACCCGGTCCACGTAAAGTTTGAAGAAGACCCTGGATAATACTAATATTCAAACAGAACGCTAATTTAAACCAAAAGCGTATATCTCTCAACTTTTATGTAAAGATAACTTTATGAAAAGACATTTCATTGTACGTAATTAAAAATAAATCAAAGACTTCGATTATCATTTAACACTTAGGTATATTTAGCTATTTGAAGTAAACTTTTCAAAAACTTGCACTACTTCAACTATCCTTTTAGTTGCCTTAAACAAATTTAAAATAAATTTAGTATCCCTTTATTTACATTAAAAACCAATATTTAGCTTAAAATCTAATAAACATCTGTTTCTCCAGCACATCCTGCCTTATCGCATAACAAACTTAATTTCTATTATAACAAAATATCCTTAAAATTATCCTTTCGGTTTTTTCTTTTTCTTATTTCAAATTTTTAATGCATGGTTTTCTTTATCGGTATACTGCATAACAAAACTCGTATAAATTTTGCAAATTTCAAGGTTTTCTTATGGCATCAAAATTTAAAAGCAAACACAATCTAATTTACATATTCTTAAGGGATAAGCATAAGTAGCAACAACAACAACAACTACGACAACGTCAAGGAAATAAAGAACAATGATTGTTATTAATGAATACAATATATTTGCTTAAACAGCTTTTTAGCATTATAACGAAAAAGTAACTGACCAAAAGGGTCACTTTTGCAGCAGCAACAGCAGCAGGATCTAAGAAATCATTTTCTTCAACCGTTTCGTCTTTTGCATTTCGTTTTTAGAGTTTAACTGGCACAAATTATGCAGATTAAGGGTCAGCTTGTTTTATTTTACATTTGCTTTAGGTTATTTTTTATTGCTTTTGAACTAACACACCTGGACATTTGTGTTTTACACATGCAGCTAGCAAATGATATGTATTAATGGCGCGCGAAAAAAAAATAGAACCTTTTCTGCCTGATGCTGTCTTCGTGGTATATAATGAAACTTTTTCCCCCAACTTGGTACGTTTACACTATTATTGATATTTATAGAGGGATGTTATAAACATGTAGGTATATACATATGTAAATGTTGCTTTTTTATAACGAAAAGTAGGTATAAGAACCTTTACATAATACGTGCGTTAGAAGATAAAGTCTATGAGCTGCTTTAGTAGAAGAAAACAAATTTTTTGATCTAACGGCTTTAACTTGTAGTATATGAAAAGTTCTGATTACAAACAAAACCACCCAAATAATATTCAAAAAAAAAAAAAACCGTTATAAATTTTTAATGTACTGAAAATAGCCTGGGTTAAAAACAAATTTGTTTCAAAGGAATTCTCTTTAAAAAAATATATATATAATTTTTGATGTCGTTATCGAAAGATTTTTTTGAAGAAAATTTGGTAACTTATTTTAACGATTTTCCCTTGCTTAATTTTTTAACTTTATTGTCCAAGAAGTCGCTTGTGAAACGATAGTAGCTTTTGGACAATTTTCTTCAACATAAGATTTTTTCAATTTAATTTTTTCTCTAACAGTCTTGAATACTAACCACTTATTGCTTTCGCTACAGCGTCTTCAAAACAAAATATCTCTCTGTAGCAAAAATTCATTAAAAAAAAGCACAGACTTCACTTACTTGAATTGAATATTCTTTCAATATTAAATTTTGTTTCCAAAAACTTTCACATATTACAATATATGAAAAAAATTCACCCCTCCAGTTTTATTTTCCTAAATGTCAAGCGATAAGTAAATTTTGCTTTCACATCACGTTTAAATTTTACTAGTCGTGCAAAAAATGTACGAGAATTACATTCATATACAAACTCATTCACACATACGGGTATATTGGCGGCGTACTGACACCACCGCCATGTCAATTGCGTAATTTGAAAATGTACATGGACCGTGTATTGCTTTTAACACCGCCATTGACAAAAAATAGCGAAATAGCAAAAAAGAGCACAGTAACAGGAAGGGAATTTGAAAAAAAAAATAAATAAAATTTGCAAAAAATTATTTCGTTTATTGTGACAATTTTCCACACAATACCCTTAAGTATTGACTGCTGTTGTTATTTAACACATTTGTTTTAAATTGCAGAGCTGTAAAAAAAATAACAAGTTTATAAGCAGCTTTATGCTGAAAATAGCATTAGAACTGAAATCAACTTTTATTTAAGGAAGTTAACTATATACGGTTTTGGAACACGGCTTTCTGCTCAAAGTTCAATGAGAACCCATTTTAAAATACCTCTGTCGAAAATAGTTTGTTTCGTATTGAGTGCTGTTCTCAAAGCAATGAAGAATGCATAAAACTTAAACGTTCTTCATGAAAATGAACCACCCTGCCAATTCTTGTTAAATTTTTTGATATCAAGTATCAAATTATATTTTATAAGATTAATGCTGTAAGGATTTAATTAAAAAAGCCCACCGTAAAAAAATGTGATTAAGCTAACTCATGAAATGTACACTGAGAAAATGATTTGTTTAAATATATATTACAAATGTATGTTTGACAATCAAATATTTATTTGAGTGAAATATATTGTATTTGGATCAAATGGTGATTGGTGTTAGTTGTAGCACTTAATGTTTAACTCAATCCTTTATTTAATTGGTCTTTACCAAATATAATATGTGATATTTAATAAATTGTTTTCTCAGTGTAACTTTCTTATGGATCTGTGCGTACTCATTAATGTTTTGTTCACAAGCTGACTTTTCCGTACTTTGTTTTCCCTTCAAACCAAAAACCATGTTAATGAGTTCTTTTCCAATGTAATTATAAGTAAAGTATTTTAAGTTTATTACCTTAATTAGCTCAGTATTTAAAAATGGCAAATTGTGTTATAATTTTGGGTAAGCCTTAATTTTTGCATAGACCTTCAGTTTGGCATTGAAGTAACCAACATGCAGAAATTCCTTATCGATATTAATGTCTAAGGCCACGAAAATTGGTATTTCCCAAATATTTCGTAAACTATTCCTTAGCGTATTTTACATAAAAAATGTTTTGCGTTCTCAGGATATACGACTGAGAACAATTAAAATAGGTACGAGATTTAATCAAAAATTGACGGAATTTTTGTTTTTCTTAAAGAATCTTGATTCTTGAACATCAATTTTGTCACCTAAAAAGGTCCCCACTTTTCAGATTAAAAAGCTCTAGCAAAATGAGATATATTTCACTAAACTGTGCAAATTTCCACCTCCCCATTAAAAAATGTACTACATTACTACTTACTTTCATTCATTTTTACTTTTCAAAAACCCTAGCAAAATTTGAGATAAATTTTTACGACCATTTTTCGGTCCCCTCAAGCCTTGTAGCCTCGGCACCAACCTAGGTACGTTACTACCTTCAATGCAATCCTCCTCAGGTATCATACATTTATGACAGCATTTTTGCCCAATATTGAATCCTTCTTTTTGGTATGACCTTCAGGCTGGTTCAGAGACTTTTTTACCCCACCAATAACGGCAAAATATCGTCTTTCCGGAGCTCTATTCAGCCTCGACAATAGAAAAAAATCGCTCGGCGAATACGATGACTAAAGCAACACTACGGTGATGTTGTTTGTCAAAAACGTACAAGGCCTGTTTTGTTTCAAATTACCTAAAGGACAAATTTTAGATAACCTGAACCAATACAAACAAAGAAAACACACGATTTTTGCCAAAACTATTGTTTATTCTTCCACATAGTCCCCTGTTCAGCTGTATACACTTATTCCAAAGATTTTCTAACATTGCGATGTCCTTTGAATAGTAAGATTTCTCAAGATATTTTGCTGAAACCTTCGTTGCTGGTGTATAGTGGTCGATCCATGTTTCATCTGTGGTCACTATTTTGCGCAAAAAATCAGTTGTCCAAGCATTGTTGAGAAGTGCAAACTATTTTTTTTTTTTTTTTATTGACTGTTAATGAACGCCGCACTCATCTTACAGTAGGTTTTGTCATACCCAAATTTTCATGTAAAACTTAAACCACTGACCTGCTTGATATATCTCATTTTGCTAGGGGGGTTTTTTGGTATCTAGGGGGCGGCATTCCAAATGTTCGCACCAGGCGCCAAAAATGCACGCTATACGACTGATCTCACTCACTTTCACTTTCGAATTCTCCACTACGAAATCGTGTATTGTTTCAATACGTTGTGGTCACTGTCTTTTTTGGTGCTCCCCCGGCGTGTTCATCTTTTGTGCTAATGCGAACTCTACAATCCAATATTTTACTGTTGAATACGACAGATTCATCATAATATTTATCAAGCTTTTCATTTGGTTTCTTTCGCATTTTTGTTGCGCAAAGATAAATGCTTAATCAAGGCACGAAATTTATCCTTTATTCTTTTTTATAACAATAACAAAAATTGTTTTCATTGACAAATCGTCCTGACATTTATGGTGTGTTCATATTAAGATTGCTACACGTCAAAAATGTCATGCATTTGGAGAGTGGTGGTGCCTTCACTTGGATTCCGGCAGCATCTTGAATGCTATATGTGAAATACCGATTTTCGTGACCTTTGACCTTGAATAATATTTTTAGCGTTTATGATAATGATGAAGCTGGCACGTTAATCATGAAGTTAAACTAAAAAAATGTTAAAAGAAGTGGGCTGTGACAGCAGTTATTATTGAGATGATACAAACTAATTAGTCCTCCAATAATAATAATAATAGAGTTTAGCTACTACAGCTATTAGCCTTCTTAGCAATTAAGCTTGCAGCTTTAAACTATTTAAAAAAACAATATGTTTTTGTGCTTGGATTATTTTAAATTCATTAAAAAAAAAAAATTATATTATGATGACTTACATAGCTCTTTTATGCTACAACTCTGGCTTATTTCATATGTTTGTTTGTACATGAGTGTTATATTGTCATATTTATCTACAATCAGTCGCAATTGCAAAAAAAAAAAAAATTCCAAACATTAAGTAAGACATCTGTTTGTGCGGCGGGTTGGAATTTTATCTTATCAGGCAAATTACAAAACTTCCAAAAAGTATTGTTTTTATTGCGTATTTTCAAGCTCGCGTTGAAATCAAATATTTTACCATAAATTCATTGTCCGGAAAATTTTTATTTTTTAATTTTTAGATAAAAGAAAAAAGCCCACTTAAAAATATAATCTATAACATTCGATCTGGCTTTAGCTCTCATTTAACGTGAAGTTTTTTTTCCTATCGTAGCGTGGCAAATCTAATGCAATAAACGAAACAATTTAAAATACGCAAAATAAAAAAAAAAATACCACTTTTTTTTTTTCAACACAATTATCTAAATGTCTGTCTATGTCTGCTCTTCTCTACCGCTGACGCCACCACCACTATTACGTTCGCATACACTGCAATGTCATATGCCACAATTATGAGGTGTGAGATGTTGAAAACTCAAGCAGCGTTTCCGATTTCAATTCCGATATGCGGCGACCAAAAACGCAGAAAAAAAGTCAACTGAAATTCCAATAGTAGCAACATTTTGCACACTCATATTGCACACACCCTGCCAACTTGCTGTTGCTGCTGCTGCTGCTGCTGATATTCTACTGTTGCTGCCGCTAAAGGATATGTGACTAGGAATTCGAATGCTGGTAATGATGATGATGATTAAGGTGCCGCATTGCCAACTGAATACTTAAACAACTTTGTTGGTCGGTGGCTTGTCGCCGAAAAATACGAACATTTTTACAACAACACACAACTGTTGAAAACAACGCAAAAAAACTGAAAATAACGAATGAATTACAGAATTTTTTTTTTTAATATTTTGCTTTTTTATTTTTTGCTCAATAAGTCGTCGCCAGGACCTCATTGCTTGCAAGGGCAAGTATGTTGCTGTTGACTCTATGCACATATGAATTCGCATCACTTGGTATATAAACAGTTTTTTTATTCGCCCATACCGTTGTGCTTTTTTGGTTGTAGCTCGCCGCGCAATTGTTGTTATTTACTGTGTGTGTGTAGTGTAAAGTGGCAGCTATAACCTTCGGCTCCTAAAAGTATGCTACAAAGCCCAACATAGCAAAGCATGCATTATGAAGAAGCAAATAATGGATATTAAAAGTCATTGCAGCGCAGTTGAACCAACGGCAATAGCAAGCTGTGCAAAAAAAAAATGAAAATAGTTGCTCGCAACAACAATATGCAGACATATTGGTTTGCTATTGTTGCACAACACTACGCCTGCGGTGGCATAAAATGAAAGTTACGTTATTGCAATAGAGAGAAATATCGTTTATAAACACTTTTTTTTATTTCGGCCAATATTGTATGTAGGTCCTAAATATTTTTTTTGAAATGTTGTGTCTTAAAATCGTTCCTAAATGTTTTCGGTATTTTTTGGACACTCCACTTAGCAAATTGTACCTTTCTTCGTATCAGAAGCAGAATGTCCTTTATCGTACTTTTTCCTTGAATATACATAGTTCTTAAATATTGTGCAGCAAGTTTACAAACACTAATCATTCGAAATAATGGCTAAGAATGATGTTTCTTAGCACTTTGTTCTTAAGCAATGCTTTTGAAAGTATTTCTAGAAATTTCTTCTGGAATCATTAACAATAATATTTTTTCTAATGAATGATTATTAAAATGTTTGTAAGCCTTTTGAAACCTTATTTGAAAATGTTGCTTTAAAACATCTATAACTTAACCGAATCGCCCGATTTACAAAAAATTGCCTTCACGAACACTATCGGCGCAAGGTAGCAATGTCATTGCTGCATTTCTTATTTTTTTTACATTTTTAGTGAAGCAAATAAAATAAAAAAAAAAAATGGAAAAAAATTATAATCACAAAAATAAAAATTCAAATAATATTTGCTAATTTTTTTATGATGAGTTCATCGTCGGTTGTTTGGTACTTTTTTTTCTGCTTTTTTATATGACTTTGCTGCTCGTGCTCAATGTGGGTAATAAAAGTATAGAATTTTTTTTTTATTGTTTTTGTTATATTTTTAGAAAACGCAGCTTATTGCTCTATTATTTGCTGTCATTGTATGCATTTATATTTATACGTAAGTCTGTATGTTTTTCGTGTCACTTTTTTTTGGCTTTTGTTTTTTTAAATTACAGAAAATAATGACTATAATTTTGCAGTTACCCAAACACAAGAACTGAAAAAGTGGAAAAAATTTATTGCTTATAAAAAAAAATTAGTTGTTTGTAATAGAGCTGATAAGCTGATGTCTCTTTAAATAATTGCAATATCGAATTTTATGTCAGCAAATTTTTCCTTAATATTATTGTTATTATCTTGAATTTTTCACACTTGTTAGTAAATAGTTTATTACTGATATAGTCAACATATTTTTAACACGAAATTGCTCAAAATTGAATTTTTTTATGCTATATATAAAAAGCTTTCTATTACATAAATTTAATTCGAGAATACCTCTACCTATGCTGCATTTCAGTTTAGTGGCCCATAAAAGTATGCTCCAAAAATTTTTCTAATCGGTAACAATTTATGTGCAGCCAAAAAATTTGCATAGCAAAACACAGCAGTTTGCTTTGCTTTGCATTTGCTTAGATTAAAAATATATTAAATATCTAGTCTTGCATACTCTTAAGCTGGCCAAAATTTAACATACTTAATACTTCGTATAATTGAGAACAATGTACCTTTACAACTCGCTAGCATATAAGTTCACCTTAAAATATGCAAACAATAAACAGTTTAGCGAAATCTTTTTGTTGGCATACTTTAAGGCGCTGCCAAATTTTAAATACGTTGCCCAGCAAACAACTTTAACAGCGGAAAAATCATATCTTACCTAAGCGCGAGATCTTATTCTAATATAGTTTGTTCGGGAGAAACTGTTGGGGGATGAAGATTCGCTAAAAC
Organism: Meiosimyza platycephala; assembly: GCA_963662105.1. Lineage (NCBI taxonomy): Eukaryota > Metazoa > Arthropoda > Insecta > Diptera > Lauxaniidae > Meiosimyza > Meiosimyza platycephala. The sequence continues at coordinate 77,569,676 of OY759211.1, read as the reverse complement.
AATTAGCAATGAATCACAAAGTAGAATTTCAACCGGTTGTTGAGGGATACATATATAAAAATCTTTATTTATAAAGACAAAAAGCACGATAATATTGACTAATTTTATACGTGAATATTTAATAGTATTTTGCATGAATTATAATTGAAAATAATAAAATATTTTACTTAACGTTAAAATAAAAATGATATTTGTACGTTGAAAATATTTTACTTTAAAACGCCTCAGAATATGCAACAATAAATTTTGTTGTCTTTTAAATTATTTTAGATGTTTTAAAAATTCAACAATCGTCCAAATGTTGGCTGGGCGTTTATTTATAAATTTATTAACAACATATGTACACTTACATACACACACACACATATACATTAAATACAACGCAACCTTGTGTTGGGCTTTGTGGGTGTTTGTGACCCAAAAAACAAAACGCGATTAGGCAACAACAATAATGAAATCAACGTTATTTAATAGGTTATACTACAATGTGTTGGTGGCCTTTAAATGTTGCTTGCTTGTGGTGGTTTTTACGCTTTGGCAACATTTGCTGATAAGTATGCAACACATTTGTTGGCAACTATTTTAATGTCTTATAATTATACATAATGAAATGAAAAGTTTATGTTGCTGTTTTCATTTGTTTTTTTTTTTTTTTTTTTTTGTTTTGTGTACTATAGCAGTAATGTCATTGTTCTTTTTACTTAATTAGTTTAAGGCTTTTGTTTTTTTGTTTTTTCTCTCGTAAGTTTTTCTTTACCATTTTGGCAAAGAATTGTGGCATAATTTGTGGCGCAATATTTAGGTTATTTTTATTACTATAGATAAGCATAACGATAAGCCCATGACATGGTCTTGCCAAAAGAAAAGTTATAAATATATATAGCTTTTACTGAAAAGTAAGTAATATAATAGTAGCTAATGTAGTACATTTATATTTATATATTTGTAGTCAGTTGCTTTCATATTTACTGACCTATATAAATTTATCGTGGTAATTTGTATTTCTAACAGCAATCATGCTTGATTTTTAAGGAAAGATATTTATATTTTTGTGACCAACAAAAATGAAGTTACAAATTCATTTGACCAAATTTTTTCCAGCACAAGTTTTAGTGAAAAAAAAAAGAAGTTATTGAAAATTAAAGCTGGCACATTTATCACTCGAACCAAAGTTATTTAAAACATATTGGTCAAATTTTTTCACTCAGATGTCTTAATTAACAATATGAAGTGTTTCTTCAAACCTTACAAACATTTGTAAAATTTGATTACTAATAATTTGAAGATATATGAAAAAATTCTTATAACAAGTGAAAAAACATTATTCCATTGAAAACTACAAAATTCGTTATAATTCAATTTTGGAATAAAAAAATATTGCCATTTTCCTTGTAATTCTTTGCTGAATATTCTCATAATATTCCTTTTTGTAACGCCCTATCACCTATGATGTGCATTATAGTGTAAAGTCTACCGGTGTTGCCATTTTATAGCAGCAGAAAATGTTGAACATTTTATGCCTCGTGGTTACATACATTTTTTTCTATTTTATTCTGTATTATTGTAGCTATTGGCTTTATAAGCAGTTAATATGTTTTATTTTCTACTTTTTAGTTTCCTTTCATTTTCTACTTTCTTATAAAAAAAAGAGAAAATAATTTTCTCCACATTTTCTATAAAGTAAAAGGGAGGTAGGACGAGAAAATAATAACAGCAACAACTTTATCGATTTGTTCAACGAGGCTTGTTATTGCATTCTTTATTGAGCACACATGTGTCAGAATTTTTTTGTACACTTAAAAAAATTGTTTGATAAAAATGCTATGAACAAAGTCTTGCACAAGCTTATAAACGTAAACTGTGGCATTTATTAAAAAATACATAAATACCATACACAATTCAAATTTGTTTCATTTTTGAAGGATTTATTTTTTTAGCTAAACTAAACTAAACTTCAAAACAGATATAAATTGCAAGACGTTTCCAAATCAAAACTTCAAGCCACTTTTTTATAGTGTAACAGCACATGAACACACTTATAGCTATAATGCACGACATGGTCAACATGAACCTTTTCCAATACACATACAAACAAAAATAAAGCATGCACATACAAATAAACACCACCACAATTACAAATATCATGTTATAGCAGATTTGCTATTTCCTACTATCAAAGTTTTCTAAACATCTGCTATCTGTTCTTTCCTTTAAATTTTTTCACTATTTTTTTTCTTTCTTTAATTTGCTTTCTATTTTTTATTTAATATTGTGTCGTTTTTTTATTTGTTTTATGTTTTCATAGAAAAAAAGATTTTTTGTTTCCTTTGTTGTTACATATAACAACTTGTATTTAAGTTTTCATATGTATGTGTGTGTTTGACTGTATCTAACAAAATTCAATAAAATGTCCTGCTTGTAAAATGATCATTATAAAATATTGAATTTCTTTGAGAAAATTTGATTTTATATGAGGTTTTATTTTGTTTGTGTTCTTATGGTTGAAAAATTCGTTACCTTATTAAATTTGTTATTTTTGAAAGAATAAAAAAAAAATTAGTTGCAGCAAACGTTGTATGTAAACAGGTGCTGAAAAGAAGCGGCATTGTAGGCATTGTAATTTTTAATATATTTATTTTTAAAATTGAAAATGTACCTACGCCTTAACGTATGTTAAAATATTCGTCTATGTAGAGAGTTTAATAAATAGAAACTATTTTCAAAATCACTGCATAGTTCTATGCGCTTGCTTTATATCAGAAATTTGTTTATTAAAATTTTCACAATTTTTTTTTTTTTTGTTTGATTGTATAGAATTGAATTCACTAAATATTTTTAAAAAGTACACATGCAAGTGTCCGTTTGTCCGTTTTTTTTTTTATTTACCTTACATTTTTCTGCTTTAGCGCGGCTCTGCTGTTGATTGAAAAATAATAAAATTAAAATATGCGTAAACATTTGCGTATGTACTCGTATATTTGATTTAAATTTATTTGGAATCACAGAAAAAAATATGAAAATTCAATCACTTCGGTGGTGGCGATCTGCTGAAATTTTGGAAAAAAGCAATCACCCAGCTTAAACATTTCAAATTTTTACAAAGTCCACTGCAACAGTGTGTAACACTATAGCTATTCCAGTGAACTTTGAAATATTTGATTGCGTTTTACAGCCCACTACATGCAAATGCTTACACCCACACACGTAGTTGGCTCTTTCTGTTCAACTGTGTGTTTCGTATAAAGGCAATTGGCTACAAATTTTACAGTGCAACATCACAGTTTATCCCAATTTTATAAAAACGAAAACTTAAATTGCAACCAAAAGCGCTTATATGAGCGTCAAAACGTTAACAGATAATGAGTTATAATGAAATTTGTTAGTATAAAATTTATATTCTAAGACCTCCTTAACTTTTTGTATCGTAAAATAGGCACAATATTTAATTTATCAATACTGCATGCTAGGTATTTGTTAGAAGTTATTAAGAAGAATGTAATTTTGCAAGGTTTTTGTTTGATATTTTTTATAATTATTTATACAACTTTAAACAACAATACTCTAGCTCCGATATGAGCAAGCAGCTACTTTGCAGATTATTTTTGATTATCTTTAAAAACATTACGATAAACTGCGTTTTAGTCACTAGCCGCGCTTGATAAGGGTTAATTTTCAACCAAACTTTGTTTGATAATTAAAGATTACTCATACTTTGTACCGAATGAAGTCAGTGTTTGTCCTTTATTATAGATTAATAAAACTACTAATTTGTTAGTATGTTTATTGTAGACCTCTTACTAAGAAGCATTAAAAGTTATTTTAATCTCTTATTCCTGCAAAAATTTTGAATTTTGTCTCTAAATGAAAACATATTTTATTAAAACCTATGGCAAAATGTGTTCATATGGTAATAGCGAATTAGTTTTTAGCTGTTAAGTTTGCTCTCCTGTAAACGGTAATTACTGACTTACGCATTTATTCTTAGTTCTAACTTTTTCGTTAATATTCTAGCTCCGATTTGAGTAAGGATCGATTATAACAAAAATTTGTGTAAAGCTTTTCAATACCTACATAAAAATTATTTTTCGTTATTGGCCGCTTCTCAGAAAATGCTATTGTGCTTGACCTACGTATTCGAAATAAATCAAGATTACTCATGCTTTGTACAAAATATATCAACTAAAAATATGGTTTAAAAATAATTTACGCACGTTTATTGTTTGCTTATTGATAAATCCATTGAAGGTTTGTTGTGGCCTTAAAAATCCATTACAATATTATGATATGAGTAAGAATTTTATTGTTTTTGTTTGTCTTTGAATACTTTGCTATGTATGTCTAGATTTCATGTGATGACGTGTCACTAAACGCCACACTGCCACAAGCAGCTGGTTAAGTAGTCGTTTGCTTAGAGAAAAAACTTGAATGAGTTTCTCGCAGGACCGTAAAAAAATTTTTATGAAAAAGCTCGTATTCTAAATAAAAAACGACGCTGATTGATATCTTAGCTCCGATATACCTTTGGGTAAATACTTAAACATATCCTCTAACAATTCGCGATTTAAATGTTGGATGCCAAAAAATTATAGAGTTTTAATGCTAAACGTCAAAAATAGTAAAATAAAAACAATTTTTTTTATATATAAATTGTAGAACATGACCTCCGCCTACTTTACTTTGCTTTTAAAGCTTTCCACACTTTTTAACAAAACAAATATCGTTGTATACTGCAGCGTGCTATTTTTATTTATTGCTTTCATTATTTAATTTTTAATCAACGCCTATTTAAAAGTTTAATTAAAAGACTATTAAAAAAATTAACTGATATTAAAAAAAAAGAAAAAAGAAAATGCGCACAACACCACAAGCATTTGCTCAGCACTCTTATATACACACACACACTGTGTATCTCATTAATGTAATTTAATGGCGCCTAAAGGTAGACACTTATATTGTCAGAAATGTTTTAAAGCAATCACAAGCACAATCACATGCTTGCTTAAGTGCCAATAAAAGATAAAGTCACAAAAAGAGGCTGAAAAATTTGTGCAAAAAAAGTAGGTGAAAACGAGCAAGAAAGAGATGACGTTATGCAATTAAATGAAAGAGAACAATACAAAGTAAAGTAGTACAACATTATAGCTACATACAGTCTTCTTTAATGTAATGCGATTAAAATTAAATGCTAACATAAACATGTGTTACTTCAAAGGTGTATTGTACGCATGCAAGTAACTCTCCCACTATTTGCTATCTTTTTCTATTCACTCTTCACAAAATAATTACATTCAATTCAAAACGTATTAAATGCAGCCTACGCACTGATTTCATATGCAAAACTGCTCGAAGCTAAATGACGTTATGTGGCAGCAACAGCTGTTGGCTGTTGTTATAACACAAGGCAATTTTAACATTATTCCATTGCATGCCCTAAGGCGCATAGTGCAATTAACAGGGCGTCAACATAACAATAAGTGTAAAATGTTGCGTTAAATTTTTTTATTTTTTTTTTTCTCATGAAATGATTTTGCATAGATCATTAAACAAAATTGTTATAAAAAAAAAAGTGAAAGAAAAACATTCATGAACCCTAAAATCACCTGAAGGCAATGGCGGCATCTGTGCGCTCTTCGGCTGCTTCATCGATACATCGATTTACAATATTATATTTATTGGCCGCTAAATTATTATGTACCTTACTTCCCTTTCTGCAGCTAAAAGCCGCCACAAATGCTATAATAAAGCGTGTTTCAAAATACATTGAATAACTTTGTATTGCACCTAAAAGTATGCTATTCAAGTTAAACGCACCCAAAAATCGATTGCTCGTTTACTTTCTTTGCTTTGCTTTCATTTTACTTTATTATATTTAATTTTATTTTTATTTTTATCATCAAGTCACGCAAGTTATGCGCTACCCTACTTCCGTCCTCCTTATGCACGCACACACACACACACACACATACACACTTATGTAAATACAATAACAAAGTGAAGTAACTCGCGTCATTTCTACGTTGTGTCAGCGGAAACGGATATGCTTTGCCCCATTGAGTGCTACGCTTTATGGGCTGACAGCGGCTCTTAAAGTTGGTGGTTAATATAGTACGAGAGAGAGAGAGAGAGAGAAAAAAAGTCACGTTAAAGGCAAAAGCAAAAATTGTATCGAAGGCATACTAAATAGACTGGGTGCGTTTCATGGCATTAGCAGCAGTTAAAATGTAATCAATGTACAATTTTTTGCTTTTTCGTTTTGTACTTTTTTCATTTTTCATACTTTTTGTGATATCATTAAATTGATAAGAAAATGACACGAACATAAAAATTGAAAAAGTATGTGGCAGCGCAAAAGTTAATGTTGCTAAGAATAGAACATACGTACGTACATCAGTTCGAAGTTGTTGACCTAGGTGTTTTCATGTATATTTAGAAATATTAACTTGTAAGGAAATAGTTTATGTGTATCGAACTATGCGAGTTAATTGCAAATATTTACTCTTTTGGGTTCATGAAAAACAGCGTAAAGTCGCTTCTTACTCATAATGAAGTTAAAGCTTTGAAATTTTTAGTTGTTGGAAGATTCTTTTTAGATCTACACTCGTATGAATCGATTGCTTCTGTCATTTAACTATAATAATACGATTGATTTGTTTTATCAAGTTGCTAATGTTTTACAGTGAAAAATAGTAAAATTATAAATATAATTTATATAACGTATGAGTAACATTTATTTTTTTTTAAATCATTAGTGAAAGATAATTTACTTTTTGTAGCAAGCGGCCAACCACAAAAGTACAAATTATTGTTAAGCAATTTAAAGTTGATAGAAATATATACTCATATCTTCTCTTTCTCAAATCGAAACTTTGAATTTTTAATTTATCTACACATTTGTCAATTATTCAGTATTTGCATTGCAATTAACAAAATCTGGTAATTTCTAATAAGATCATTCACTTAATTCTTTTGAATATCATTACGAATAATTAAGCCAACCGATATCATTAAACGTCAACACGTTTGCCGAGAGAAAAGCTTTTATTAAAGAATTGCATGTGAATTATACCTGATGTTCCAGAAAGCCTCAACTTTTATGCAGCCTTCGTCTCCCGCCAAAAAAAAAACGACATATTAACGTCACTCGAAATCACTCCACACACGGGAAAAGCTCCCTCTTATCCTTAAGTCAACGCCTCTGATTGCTATCGAACATCTTGCTATATAATGCGTTGCGTTTCAGTTTAATGTTAAACCATTCAAACATCTATCCATCTAGTGCTCTTGCTGTTTCTTTTCTTCACTTTTCCATACAATTCTTAGCAGTTCCTTGTCATTTAATGATGCCCAGCTGTTCTATTGTTATAACTACGAACAACAAAGTTTTATTTTCCTGGGTACTGCATATTAAAAGCTCTGTGACTTTCCTTCAAAGTTATCTACTTGTTGCCGCATTTTTGAAGCTTCCGCTGAAATAAATTTTATTTGATTTTATAATACTGTTTGCAGAATGAATTAATTTAGTAAAAAATTGATGTATTGTAAATGAAAACCAACACAATTTGACAAAAAATAATATATAAAGATTTTTGTTTAGTCAATTATATATCAAAAATTTAGATCTTATAATAAAATTTAAAAAAAATTTAAGTTTAAGCAAAATTTATAATAAAAGTTTCCATAACTTTTGTTTTTATTTGTCAAAATTAAGCCCGCTTTAAGTCTTTAAAGTAGAAAAGTACCATAGGCGTAGTATTGCACTTAAAATTTTTTTTTTTTGTTGCCTACATTTGAGCGCTACGACAACTCATCAATATTTGTAATATTCATAATATTTCAGGCGTTTTTATGGCAGCGAAAAAAAACTCAATTTTTTTTCTACATACATTGTAACATTGCACTATTAGTTTTCCATTGCATTACAATTTTTGTTATCCTTGCTGTTGTGTCAGTTGTTGTAACAGCTGCTACAACTACTACAACTGGCGTCACTTATTTTGATTGGCTTTTAATCAGATTCGTTTCGATTTCATTTTGAAAGTTTATGCTTTTTTTTTAACAACACCATTCAAAATTTTATACTTTTTAATGAACAAATTGTGCAAACATTCAATGAGTGAATGAATAAAGGGTGATGGGGCGAAAGCATAACAGGATGCTTTATTTTGCCATAAAATATAAGGCAAGCGTGCCGCAAAAGCGCATGCTGTTCATATATAAAATTTAATTTGCTCATAAATCATGTTTAATAAAACGTACAAAATTTAGGCTTCATTTGTTTATTTACGATATTAGTTGGTGCTCATGTGCTTTGATTTATTTTAACATATTTAAATATTCTACACAAATATTTAGTTTTTATTAATGGCTGCAGTATATTGGTTTCTCTACGCCAAATCAAACTTAAATTTTCCATTCAAATTTAAATAAAGTTCTAAAATCTTGTGAATTGTTGATATATTGCACCTTTACCGTATATTTATTAAGCGCTATGCAACCGTCAGTGTACAGAGTAAAGTCTGCATTGCAATGCTGTTGATGTTAGCATTATTGTTGTTATTGCTGCTATTTGGTATTTTATTTACGCAAGGATATTGAAAAGTAAATATTTTTCTTTGAATTTGTACATTTCAATCAGAAATTTAAACATTAACAATAACAACAACAAATTCAATTGCAAGAAAAACTACAATTTTATGTTTTGTACACAAAGTGAATAAAAAAAAAACAAAGATGGGTTGGTAGTGCTTTCAATTGAGTTTTTGCAACAACACAACCACGTCATCATCAACAGCAACGTTTTATTGGCATTAACTTAATGCATCGTTGCAGTTTATTTAATAGTGTATTTAGCAATGAATATCAACGCAACGGAATTTGAAACAAACATACCTAATATATATTTGTATAAATGGTGTGCAAATTGCAAAAACTATTGAAGTTAAGTAATTTATTCGCTCAATTAATGCATATTTATACGCTCGTTTATGAAAAAACACTGACAAATTTTTAAATTTATGATACAGGCTAAGTTGCTATAATTTTTGTAGCAAACTTAAGTGTACAAATATTGGTGCGCTTTGCTTAAAATGAATATTTTTTCAAGAAATTCTATTTTTCTGTGGCTATGATTTTTATAGCAACATTTTATTGCGCCATAATGCTTGAAAATATATTGGACATAATTTTTTTTTTTTTAAAAAATAAAATTAGAAAAATATTCAATTGAAAGCAATTGAAATTATGTACCGCTTGTGATTAAAATTTTATGGCTCGTCTGCCTTATAGCAAATTTCAATGCTATAATTACAGCGAAAAAGTTGCTATAAAATTCTTAGCTTAAGTAGTCAAAACTTTAAGAAAATCAGCAATTGCAATAAGTAACTTATTTGTTGCCAAAAAAGTTGCTATAATTTATTTCAATAGTTAGTTGAATTGAGTATTCTCAGAATTTTTGGAAATAATTTTGCCATAATTTGAACAAAATTCATAATTTCATTGAATTTTGATAACTTTCGCTTAAATGCGTTTATATTTTTAAACAATTCCCCTCTCCCCATATCACATAACACTAAGCAAAATAAAGTCTTCTATACCACCCCTGAAGCTTCTGCTTCACGAATTTGCGCAAACAATCAATTTATTCATACATTTTTATATGCATATAAATGCAAATATTTGTTAACTTTATTTTCCCTGCATTAATACAAATTTCATTATGATGCGGACTCAAACACTGACACTAAAGCAGATACTCATCATGCGACAACTTTTGTTTACTTGCCCGTATTTAGCAATCGATGGTTATTCTACCTATACTGTTTTTTTTTTTTTGTTTTGAACGGAAAATTTTTGTTTTTTTATTCAATATGGGGAATTATAGTTTTATTAACACAAAAAAAAAATGGAATATTGTGGCTTTTGTTGCTTGCAGCGTGTTATGTAGCTGTGCCGCACAAAAAAAAAATAGCTTGTAACGTATTTGCTAGCGTGCAACAGTATTGCATGTCTAACAATCACAAATTTAACTTTAAATTTTGTTGCTTGAAAAAAGTGAACACAACAAGGACATACTAACGTGTTGTTTGAGACTGCTTTATAAAATTTTTAATTCTCAAAGAATATTATATATACATATATTTATTTTTTTTTTTGTATTTGCTAAGCAGTTAAATTATTCTGCAATTAAATATTATTCATACGTCATGGTTAGCTGCGCTTGTAACTACTCTATCTCTGTATCGATATTAGTTGGAACATAGCTGTTTGCGACGTTTTGTTTATGTTAGAATAAGCTACCATAATATAAATTTTGATTGATGGCCGTACATTTTTGCAAGCGCGAACTCACAATTAAAACTGCGTTTCTCAAAACTTAACTTTTGAAATCTTAAAAATAATTATTTCAAATATTGTGTAACATAAAAGACACTCACTTCAATCCATGCTACTGGCTCATTTACATCCTTAGTGAAAATACTTTTATTCAACTTAAATAAACAGTTATATATAACAATTCTCGAACCAACCAATTTTGACCTCCGATTTAATTTTCCAGTCTAAAATTTAATCATCAAAATTTCTTTCTTTCTCTCTATATTTTTCCAATCACAACTGTTTAACCACACTGCGAGTATACAAAGCACAAAAAAAAACCAAACAATACCAGCTACACAATGATCGTAGGGTATCATTTCATTTTTTACACTGAATTTCCAATTTTCAGTCGTCGTTTTCATGTTTATCTCCATCACTAAACAATTTCATGTCGTTTCAAATTGTAATCTGCATGAATGGCTGCAGAAAAATGCAAATAATACCAAGTTTATGTTGGATGGGTGTGACGTATAGAAAAGTAAAGGGAACAAAAAAAAGAACAAAATTAAAATGCAGCTCAAAAACCGTGCGCAAATGTTAGTATTGTCCATTTGCAACTGCTATTTTTTTGTTTGCATTTTTCACCATTTTTCTAGTTAAATTTTTTTTACTCTGAATTCAGATTTTCATTCTTTATATGCAATTTTTTTCTTCTTTTTTATCGCATAAGATTATCCTTTTAAATTGCAATGATTACTTGCAAAGTGAAAGAAAAAAAGGACATTCGACTATTTTTCGTATGCATTGTTATGCAGCTACAGTCGCCGATACCGTCATTTTTTTTCGTAGTTTATAGTGTTTGCATGGCATGTCCTTGCTATTGCAATTCTCAGAGTTTAGTTCAGTAACGCCCCGTCGCATATTCTCTGAGTGTTTCTACATAGTAAATTCGCATTAAATGTCGTCTCATTTCGCTTTGCATTTCGTGACAACTCAGCTAATCTGACGTGAAGTTATTTATTTTTTTCTTGAAAAAAACTTGGGATTTTTTTAAAGCATTTAGTAGTTTTTAATATATTTTATTTAATGGTAGGGTGAAAATATTTATTTTATACTTAAAATATTAGAATTTATATTAGTAAGATACCTGTATACTTTAAGCTATAATCACATTTGTTTTGTTCACCTACAATATTAAATTTTCAAGGTAGACGGTGCGTATGAGTAACATTTGTTTTCTTCGTTTGTAAGCAGTGAAAGTTCTGTTTTTTCGTATTCTTGGACGATTAAGAAGAATTTGTGATGCTTTATGTAAACATTATTTTTCTGCCGATATTCTGAATAGAACTTTTCAATTTTAATGAAATTTTATACGCTGTACGACTTTGAATGATTTTCCGGATTTTCTTAGACTTTTTCGATATTTTTGGTTGTATTGAATTTTTCGAGCACTCGATGTCTTTATACTGTTCTATGCTCCCCAACTTTCATGATAATTTTTAGTATATATAAATTTATTTTTTAATCGTTCAATAGCTATGATTTTTGCTACGAAAAAGTAAATACTTTGCTTAAATTTATTTGTACGAATGCAGTAAAAGAACAACTCTATCATTTCAGCCACGAATTTTTCACTTAATTTTTTGATGTTCCATAAAGATCACGAATATCCAGATTCATAGCGAAAGTGTCCTTATTAAATATACAAACAATGCTCTTTCAAAAATATCAACATATATTTAATGCAAATATTAAATGCGAGCATCTCATTGTTTGTTATATATTAAAGCTTTTATTTTTATTATCATAGTCATATCTACTTATAAACGAAATTCCCAATCACGTTGCATAGCAAACGATGCGCGCTATATTTCAATAAATTACTTCATTTTCGTTGAAATATTTAATCTATTTACTACGCTTCAGAACACGCGGCAGCATATAAATTCATACACACATGCAGACCTTTTTATACATTCCGCACACATACTAATGTAATTTATTAAAAAGCTTATTTATGTGCTTAAGTCAAAAAAAAAAAAAAAAAACAAAAAAAATATTGCTAATACAAACAAATACACCAATAAAATAAATAAATAACAAAAAATAAAAGAAAATGAACAACGAAAAGAGAAAAATAAAAATAAAAATCATTGGAATTCTTGCTGATTGCTGAGTAATCTTACGCTTACTTACTTAACGCGATATACTTACTAGGGTGCGCTTTCGCACAAAAGTGCTACTAGGGTAAACTAGCATTTTGCAGTAAGTGACAGTTAAATACAAAAATATTTTTATTATAATTTCGATGCGTTTGTTAGTAAGGTTCGATTCCTTTTGCGGTTCTTGCTAAAGACTAAGGGAATTTGGTTTTTAATAATCGAAACATTGCAGCCATTGTAGTGTGCGCAATTTCGTGGCTGCGATATTCATAATGGGACTGACTACAACACTCACATTCTTGTTTTCAATCAACTTTTAATTGAAAATATTTGAAAAAACAGCACCTACTCAACTTTATTCTTAATTCCAAGGACATTCATAATGAGGGTTTGCAAATGAAGTCTAATACAGATGAGGGAATTTTTTATAATCGCATGAATTACCGCGAGTCTATTGCGTTACACTGTTACTTTGGTGTACTTCAATAGGAAATCTAGCTGCTTAAAAGACATACCAATTCATTAGATTGGAAATATCTCAACGTAGTTTTAAAATTGTTGATAACCAGGTAGTCATTTGGAGCATTGCCTTTTATATTATCATAAGTATCATACTTGGTTTCAAATTACAACAAATACTCAGTTATAAATCTTATTTTTTATAAAAATAATCAAAGAAGATTGCAAGCGGCAAATTTTCACCAAAAGGATTAAGCTTAAATCCAATAATTTTTAAATTTAAGGAATAAAATAGCCATACCACTAATTGCATTTTTTACCACTGAATGCCTTATATTCAAAATAACAGCATTCATTTTGATAGTTCAAGCTTCAATTGTTTCATGTTTCGTAACATAAACGACCAATTTTTAATATTCTCATAGAAAATAATTCATACGGCAACACTTTTGCTTAGAGCACCGATGTTTTCTTCCGTTCTTCAGTATAGTTTTTCGTTCTGCTAAAGCTACTGCATTGGATAGCATGCCGAAATATTTTTTATACAGCAACAGTTTTAATAAATGAAAAAAATTTGGACTAAAAGTAAAATTTAAAAAAAAAAATCAAACTTTACAGTAAAATATTTAGCAATTTAATGTTACTCATACGTCATGTTGATACAAATTATGCTGCAGTACACAAAAATTTTGTGCCGATATAAAATAGTGCATAGGCGTCGGCGACATCTTTGCTAATTTATAAGAGGTTCATTCTAATAAACCATTGGAATCTTTAATGTGGTGATTAACCGACTTCAGAGTTTTACATTGAAAGTTTAGGCTCCAATCCGCTAGCACCTCATCTGGCGAATTTTGATAAAAAAAAGTACAACTAATAGGTCACAAATTGGTCATAAATTGTCAGTTAATCTGAATAATTGGTCAGCAAGAGTACATTTTTTAATGAGTTTTTCAAAAATGAGGAACAGAAAATATTTTTTGAGATCTTAATATACCATAATTCTGATTTGTGGAATTTTAATTTACAATAATGTTGGATGCAAGAAGTACTTCAAAAATGGCGCCATTTTTTCTCATGCTAAGACTATCACACATATAAATCTCTTTTTTGAAAAGTTTAATTCTTTAATGGCTCCAATTCTGTTTCAGAAATGCAAAACAGCTTAAGTCCTTTGTATAAGCATAAGACTTACGCTGGTTTTCCGTTTTTTTTTTTTTTTGTCACAGAAATTATGTCAACCACAGACAAAAGAAGAAAGCAGCCATGAAACTTTTTTGTTTTTACAATTAATTCCATATAACTAAATTGTGGCTGTAACGACTTATAAAATTTTTATATGTATATTTCGATGTTCACTTTCTGCATAACTACCCTATAAAAACTACAACATACCACTATTACTACTGCTACTGCCGCTCAATAAGATAAATTGACTTCAGCAAGTATATTTTCTTTGCAACATCCTGTTGCAGGACATGCCTGAAGATAATGAATCGCTTATCTGTTTTGTGTTGTTATTTTTTTGGTAATTAAATTATTTATAGACCTTAAAAATATGCTGCATTATGCTCTTGAAAATAGAGTAATTTGTATATTTGTATCAATGCTTTAAACATTTAATTTTAATAATTTCGTTTTCATTCGTTTGCAGGGTCGCTGTAATCGTGATAAACCGCCATGTAAATATTTCCATCCTCCACAGCATTTGAAGGATCAACTATTAATCAATGGACGAAACCATCTTGCCTTGAAAAATGCATTGATGCAACAGATGGGCATCGGACCCGGGCAGCCAGTTATACCGGGACAAGTGCCAACTGTGGTGAGTTGAATATGACAAACAAAATAAAATAAATTCAACTGTAAAAGTCTCAAATGTGTTGCCGCGATTTGGTCTAACCGTTTTTGAATTTTTTTAAAGTTTGGCCATATTAAAATGAAGCTGCTTTTAATAATTTAAATAATCCTAATGAAATTGTATTGTATAATACTATTGAAACTCCACCCACAATTAGTCATTAAATTTTAATTTCCAAAGTAAGCACACAAACAGTGATTAAAAACTTAATTTCATGATATTTTAAAATAAATTAGTACAAATTCACTTTTCGCTGAAAATAATGAAGAATAACAAATCCATCATCATCATCATCATCAACATTGTGGACTCTATGTGGTGAATTTTATTACTTTTGCAAAACACCTGCCCACACAACACGAGCCAAACAAGCCAGTCAAGCAAACCCCAACAAATTCCGCAAACCTCTAGCCAAAACAAATCCTTTCGCAATATTACAGACGCCTCTTTACCGCACAACCACTCACCCGCAACATGCTAAACAAACTTCTAATTCTCTAATGAAAATTTCTGCATTTATCATTAATTTATGGGTGGTGGACATTAACAATGCCCAAAAATCCCATTGGACCCCAAACTTAGTGCGTTCGCTCCTTTTTTTACCATAAAATCCGTGTCGCAAATTATTTGAGAATTAATTTTCGATTTGTTTGTAGCAAAAACATGCGGTTCTATAACTCAGCGCTTGTATATAGAATTTTCGTATGCTTTGGTAGCTTTGAACTACTGTGTGAACTACGTTAAGGTGTTGCGAAAATATTTAATTGAAATTATAAAAGGTTGTCGTAGTAATTCATGCATTAATGAATACGAATATAAAAATATTGTGATATTTATATTGTAATGGTTTGATTTTATAATAAACACCACTTAGATTTAGAAATTACATTTTGTAAATAACAATTTATAATTTCCTTTTAATGTGTTTTCAAAAATGAAAAAAAAAATACGTCGCTCAAATATATAAAAAATAATAATTCACTGAAAAAATCAATACGAACTAAGGTTTAATGTGACGAATAGCCCAAATCACAAAAATCATCACAAACTCTAAATAGAAAACATTTTGGTGAAATCTCAAATGAGATTTAACTTTTGTATAAATAACAAATCGCCAAAAACGGAGTGTAGCTTTTAAACGCTAAAAGCTTTTTTCTCTAAAAGGCTCATTTTAATAAAATTTTTCCAACGAAAAACTTAAGTTTGTTGTAACTTTAATAGGAAAATGTCTCAAGAAACCTTGAATAAAATCCCTAATAATTTTATAAACGACATAAGGCTAAGATTGTAGGTTGGCGGGTTCAAAGATGTCCTAGCACAATGCCTTTAGAGGCAATTGTACCTAACGAGCACAACTATTTACTCGACAGTAGCTGGCCGCTCGATTATCTGATTAAAATAAATAAACATTAGAGGTCCCTGAGTTCTGAATCCTTAAAACTGGGCTTATTTAAACCTTGAATACGGAGTTGAGAAAACCTGGGACACCGCTAAACAAAACTAGTAGTAGTCCTCCTCCTCTTTTTGTCTTGACCCCAGTGATATTTAGTTGTAATTTCAACGGTGAATATCCAATTGCAATATCGATGAGTCTATTGAGATCTTGTTTGCTGTGCCATATCAAAAACTGGTTCTAGGTTTGTCTGCTGCTGATAGAGCTAATTTAACTTTGGATCTAAGCAGCAGACCCTACTCTAACTAGTTCATCAGCAGCTTCTTTCCAGGTGATATTTATGTCTTTGAACCTAAATTTGCTTAATTTTGTTAGTTAAGTGTAACGGATAAAAGCCAACAAATTATGCCCAAGTTTGTAGTGTCTTTTAATTTAATTTTTTTTTTTTTTATAATATCCTTAATCGATAATACCGGAAAATTTTTTCTGATACATCCCTCATCCACTGCCGAAAAAAAAATCCAGGAAATTTTTAGCAACTGTAAGTTTTAATTAAATTCTTTTTATTAGAATAGGAGCCAAAATGTAGAAATAACCTCAAAAAAGGTGGTCAGTAAGTGTATTTGCAGTGAACAGCATCGAAAGTGTCGATAAAAGTCGAAGGATATCGATTAATTGGCACTTTAAAAGTGGCTAAAATATTTGAAAAACTAGAAATGTATCGTGTAGTACTGAAAAATATTTAAAAAAATTTAAAAAAAAGTCATAAATGTCGAAGAGAATCGAAAAGTCAAACAAAATTGATTAAGTCCATACAAAATCGAATGATATCGAAAGTATCGAAAAACGTGTTCAGAGCCAGAACCCGCTGTGTGAACATTGTTTTACAAATCCGTATCACCTACAATTCTCTTCATATTCGGTGGAAAGTTTAATATGTATTGAAAACTTTATAAAAACCAAGATTTCAAATACCTTCGAAAAGTCGATAAGACTCAAGCAATATCGAAAACTATTGTGCACTATCGAAAATGTCGATAAAAGTTGAAAAGTATCAATTAGTTGGCAATTGATAAGTAGCTAAAATTATCAAAAAACTTTAAACTTTTCGAATATTTCTAAGAATATCTAAAAAAAATATATCATCAAGCATCATAGAAAACTATCGTACTGCATCAATAATTTCGATAAAAGTTGAAAACTGTTGATAAGTGCGCACTTGAAAAGTAACTAAAATTCGAAATAAGAGAAATGTATCGTATACTAACGAAGAATATCAAAACTAAGTTAATAAAAGTTGAAAAGTGTCACAGAGAATCGAAAAATTCGCAAAAAAAATGATGAAGTCGATAAAAGAATGGAATGATTTAGAGAAAGTCGCTCAAATGTAATCAATAAAAATCAAAATTTATCGAATAATATCGGTATAGTTAAAAAGTATCGACATGCTTTGAATATGCAGTATCACCAAATATCAGAAATGTTTCAACGTTATGAACAATATCAACAAGTATCGAATAAGATCAGTCGAATATCGATAAAGTCAATACAAATGTGCAAAAGTATCAAAAAAAAAATGACAAATGTTTAAAATATTTATACTGAAAAAAAGTCGAAACATATCAAAAGTTTTTAAAGCGTCCTACAGTCCTTACTAAAATTGTTCACTTCTTTCTCTTCTCTCTATCTCTGTTTGTCATATTGTAAACTGTTTTCAATGGAGGCCTTACAAACTGAATTGCTATGGCTCAACAAATTTCATATAATTATTTTGTTTGAAGCCCCCTCTATTGACGAACTAATGAAACAACTTTAACATCCTTGCTATCTTCGCATAAATTTTGGTTTTATTTGCCGTGTGCGTCTTATGATGTATCATGCGATGCGTTCTCCTTACGTGAGTAAGCCAATTCACTCTTTTGTCAATTCGCTGCTATACACAAACTTTAAGTTAATTGCTATTATAATGACATACGACATTATGATGCTTTGATGGCTGTTATATTGAAATCACAACAAATTTGTGATATTATGTTACATCATTAAAAAAAAAATATAAGAATATTCATAGTAACGGTAATATGATAAAAAAAAATATATCACATTTATATATGTTTTTCGAAACACCCTTTATGTACATAAAATTTTTGTGTGCAACAATGGCCAAGTGGCGTGCCCATCGCCGTTTGTTGGCAACGTGGCCATGAATAATGTATTCAATGCGGAAAAATTTCATTTTCGCGCGTTTTGAATAACATTTTATGGAGTATGAATTTCTCTCGCATTCTTTCATCACTTTTTGTTGTTGTATGTAGTTGTCCTTGTTTTTCTTGCCATATTTTTTGTTTTTTTTTTTTTTTTCTTGGGCCCATAAGTTGCCCATGCATATTCATTAAATACGGCAGCACTCAACACTATGCTATCATGGTGTTACTGTTTTAATGGAATATTTGTAGTATAATGAAATTTCTGACTTTTTTTTTTACATCGGCAACACTAGTAATATTTTCAGTGTTGTAATAATTATAATGGGTATGAATTGAATTACAACAAAAGTAACAACAACATTGATATCAAAAACGATAATAGCTATAACAACAGCAACAACAATATCTGCGGTTAACTTTCCATATTTTCATGAATAAGTTAATATTATTAATAAAGTGTGCAACAATTTGGCATCACTGAAATAACAACGTTGTTGCAAAAGTCGTTGTGTCGTTGCGTTGGAGTGAGAGATGGATGGATAGTTGGTAAAATGTTATAGGCGACAAACGAATTTTAATTGATTTTTATTATTAAATTTTCATTTTTAAAGCGTTAAGCCTCAACTAATTGGAATCTTTTCAATTTATGTGTTTTCAGTGCTGATTTTAATTAAATTTAAAATTTTATGATACATTTCTGTTGACTGGCGTTATTGAGTAGGATACAGCAGAATTGAACACCGAAAAAAAGTTTGACTAGTACTTTGTGATAGCCTTAATATTAGTTGCTTTTTTTTAGTTGGTGTGTAGACCCAATCGTCTTAGATTTTAAACATTTAAATGAGCCCCAATGTTTTCGTTTTTTTCAAGCTGACAAACAAAAATTGTTGCTTTTATTAAAAAATATTTTCATTAAAATTATTTTTTTTTGTTTCAAAACAGGCTACAAATCCCTACCTAACTGGCATCCCAGCTAACACATATAGTCCATATTTTGCACCCGGACATTTAGTGCCTGCATTGCTGGGACATGATCCATCGGCTGTGTCACAATTAGGACAAGTTGTACCACAGGCGGTGCAAGTTGCACAACAGAAAATACCACGTTCAGATCGATTAGAGGTGAGTTGGAACTTTGCAAATTGTTTTGTAATTTTTACGTCATTTTATTTTTATTTCAAAATGAAATGAAAATATGTTTTTTATTTCGTAAATTTAAGTTTAAGAAATTTATATTTTTTTTTTTTTTTTGATTTTCTTAATTTATTTTATTTTAGTGTTGTTGCGTTTTTATGAGAATGTTAAGCTTAAAATTTAACAAAATTTATTTTGAATACCAAGAAAAAAAATGACTAGTTTGTTTAGTTGTTGTTATAATAAAAATTAATTTTATATAATTTTTTAATAAGAAATTTTATAAAAAATTTAAACAAGTGAATGTTTAAAAATAACCAAAAAAAAAGTTTTTAAAAATTATCACACATTCGTATAATTAGTTTTAAAAAATTACAAATTTTTTATGTAAAAGAGTTTTTTTCTAATTGTTATGATTTTTTGCATTTTGTTTCTATATAGTGATGTTCTAATAATAATTTTTTTTGTTAAAAATTTATATTTTTTATATATTATTATTATTTTTTTTATTTTAACTAAAATTAAAACTGTGGTTTCTACTGCTGATGACAAAACTATTAGGAGTTATGTTTAAAAACCATGTCATCATAAGAAATTGTTTCAGTTCAAAAATACTTAATACTTGAAATGAAACTAAAAAAAAAATGTTAACCTTTTAAAATAGTCGTTCTCTTTTAAATCTCAGAAGCTTTTTTATAAGTTTTGAAAAAAAAAATTTTTCAAAAAATTACGCATTCAATTAAAGAAAAAATAAACAAATTAAACCCTTTTTAAATCTTTGTTTTTGCTAAAAAAAAAAAAAATTAAAATCCTTTTGTCCGCTCCCTTTGCGCTCTGCATAATTTCTGCAGCCACGTCCTTGCAAGCTTCTGCCGCTTGAAAAGCAGCCTTTTACAGAACAACAATAAAATATATCTTTATTTAAAAGAAAAAACACAAATGTTTTATTTTAAATACACTGAACTACATAAAAAAATTAAACCACACCGGAAACAAGTTTTTTCTCAGTTAATTTTTTTTTTATTTTAACCAATTTTTTTCTGAAACACTTTTTTAAACGCATTTCTATCGTATACCTATTGTACCAGAAATATTTGAAATTGAAATATCTTAAGCAGAACGTTACAAAAATTTTTCTTAAGTATTTTAAATTTAATGTTTCATATGCAATCATTCTGAAATGTTTCTGAAAGTTTCTCGCTTTGTTGTTACTGAATTTTTCTAAGGAAATTTAAATAATGTTATATGATTTTCTGTCTGTTGCTATGTTATTATAGTTTATTGTCAATTATAAATTAAGAAACGTAAAAAAAAGTGCATATTAAATATCAACGCATGTGATGACGCGTGTAAAATAAAACAACAATTCAGCGTCCCGTTGACGTAATAAAATAACAGCGAAACTGACGCAAAATTTAAAAAATTCCGATAACAAATAAAAAATGTTTCTTTATCTTCATAATGAAAATGAAAGATTTCTGAAATGTAACTGCAAGATTTCTGAAAGGTTTCGAAACGTTAAATATCGAGTCAATATGCACTACATGTTTTGTATGAAATAAAAAGAGAAAAATGATACTACGTTAAGTGTGCGCAATAATGAATTTGTTTAAATTTATAAAGCAAAAAATAAGCTGCAACACCACACACCTTCTCTAATTCTTGACTCATTTCATGGGTATTCAAAAGCTTCCTCTATTGTACCGATTGTAGTGTAGGAAGATAGTCATTAGATGTATACACTTACATCCGCCTCGTGCAGTCACTCCAGCCTTTCATCTATCGCCGGCACGCAGCACAGCAGCTTTTACAATACGTATGTTAAGCGGCAGGCCGACAAGGCGAACAGAACGTGCCAGCAAATATTTATTTTCTGATACAAAATTTTATCTGTTATAATAATATATATTCTCTGTATTACAAAGTTGATGTAAGACTTTAATTGACCCCCCCCTTCTCCTCCTCCCCATTAAGCCTCTTAGAGGCTTACTTTTGTTAAATACTTAAAATTGGGGGGCTTAATTCCTTGGTTAGTTTATCAGCTGAAAATTATGCTATGTTTAAGGAGTGTTTCAAAAAATTATTATTTGATTTTTATTATATATTTTTTGTCAGAGTTTTTGTGAATCTTTGTTAACAGTATCCCAGTTTGAATGGAAACAGCAAAAGTAAATTGCAAGCAATTTTCATTTATACTTACATACAGGGTGCTGTAAACAGAGCTTAACTTTCTTTCTAACAATATTTTAACATTTCACTCCAATTGTTTTCTTTTTGTTTGTTCGTTGTTATTGATGTTTAATATACATACTGCATATGTATTGCAATGTTTGAGTTGAAATTTTTCTGCCAAATTGCAGTGCACGATGTTTGCAAAGCAATTAACATTTTGCTATAAGCAATTCAATAAAAAAGTTACATTTAATTTAAATTTTAATGATTCTAATCATTTTTTTCCTTAATGAAATTAAAATATGATTTAAGCACCAAAAAATTTTACTTTTTTTATAAAAAACTTTTCTCCAAAATGTCAACAGTTTATGCGCTGTTTCAAGCGGCCATTCATTAAATTTTTAATTATTGTAAACCAACTAAGCACAAAGAATAATATGAAATATTTAAGCTTTAAGTCGCATCGGAACTAATATTTTGAGCCTTAAACCAGAAAAAAAAAAATCTCAAATATAAAAATAATATCAAAAGTTACTCATACGACATTAACTGAATAAGATTCCGTATTGAAAAAAATACTTTATGTACAAATATTTAAGGCGGGTAGATGTTAAACTTAGGATACTCTCCCTGTGTTGACACAGATACGCAGTTGTGTTCCGATTCTTAAAATGCCTATTCTAATGAAAGAACGAATCAGCCATTAACATAAACAAATTTTTTTGTTTAAAAGTTGGTTACCACCTTTTCAAATACTTGTACTAAAAATAAATTCTGAACTATAAGTAACTCGCTTAATAAAATAAAGCAGTTGAGTAGCTAATTTACTCCGCATATATTTTGTTGCATTTTGCGCTGAATCAGTTGAAGTCGACTCACCGAGTTTTGCATCTATAGCCCTCATTTAAGACTTTTGATTATGATTTCCGATGCTACTGCTTTCTATTTTAATGGTTCTTATATGCTTAGCCGCATTGAAGCAATATTCAATAAGTTGACATATAATTTTTTCAATAAAACAAATTATCCTGGGAGCTTTTTACCCAAGGAAAGTTTTGATTTACGAACATATTCAAGAAACACTTAAGCATTAAAAAATCTTAAATTATGCAAATTGAATTATTTTACAAAACTATGCCCAACCAAGTAACAAATAATTTGTGAAATTAAGCCAACAAGAAAAATAAAAAATTAATTACTAAATTTTCTTCGACCAAAATTTAACTAACCAGCTAATTGAATGCAATCAGACTAATCAGACGCAAAAAAGTATGCAATACAAAAGAAAGAAAAAAAACCAAATGCTACTCTCAACTAAAAATCAAATTGTTTGTTTGTATGTGTTTCTCTAATGCTCTTGTTTATAAATTTCTTTATTTACATACATACGTACATATATACAAAAGCTATACTACCAGAAAATGTTTTTTGCGTATTTTAAGAAAGAAAAAAATAAAATACAAAACAACACATTTTGCTCTTCTTTTTTTTTTTGTTTTTTGTTTTGTTTTGTTCACCCTGTGTTATTTGTGTCTCTCTCTTTACTTTTCAACCTACTCCTATACATAAATTTAGGTTTGTCGCGAATTTATGCGCGGTGCCTGCAAGCGAGCTGAGTCCGAATGCCGTTTTGCGCACCCACAGGACAGCGTCACAACGCACGAAGATGGCTCTGTCACGGTGTGCATGGATGCCGTGAAGGGTAGATGCGCACGTGAATCTTGCCGCTACTTCCATCCCCCCTTGCACCTCCAGGCAATAATAAAAGCAGCGCAAACACGCGCCACTGTCGCTGCTGCGGTATGGCTAAGAAACAAATTAATTAATTAATAATTTAAACAAAAAAAAAAATAATAATAATCATAATAACAAACATTTAAACAATTTATATTCAAGTTAAAATTGCAAATACTTTTTTTTTATATAACAAAATTATTTTTTCTACTAAAATTTTTTGATTTTTTTTTTAAATTTTTTGGTTGTGAATTGTTTTTTTGTTGTAAATTTAAATTTTTTGAATTTTCTTTTTTTTTCAAAATTTTAAAAACACAAACATTTTTACAACACTCTACGAAACTCTAAAAATTTTTTTTACTAAAATTAAACACTTTAAACTTTAGCGTAGCTTAGCCCTAGCTTGACGTTTGCTTTAATAAAAAACGCCTTTAAATTTTTTTGTTTTTATTACTTACATTTTTTTTTTTTTTTTCATAACGATTTCTCAAAATTATACTTCTCCTTCGTCTGCATCATCATTGCTGAAAAATATAAGACTTTTTATAAAAAAACTAGCTGTCCCGGCAGACGTTGTCCTGCCCTTTCCGGTAGTTGCTGCGGATGTTATATGAACTCTTGTGATGGAATGTATAAGCGAAACAGTCCATTTTTCCAGTGAAATTTATTTTACCAGGACTTTTTATATCAAGTCCCATTCATCTGCGTCCAGTACTTGATGAGATATGATTAATTTGATTTTGGAGGGTGTGTCACTACCCATTTTTCTAAACCTAACTTTGCAAAAACCTTCCTTAGACCATAAGAAACATTTAAGAAATAATTATGAAATCTTCGTGAAAATTCTATTTAAAAAAATATTTTTGTATGTGGGCCACCCTAAGTATGTGCCTCTAAATATAACAGCCACGTGGTGTAAATTCCATGAAAATCGATTAAGAGGTTTTCGAAAAAATAATATTTTAAAAATATGTTTGTGGTAGGGCCACCCTAAATATGCACTCTACATAAAATAGCTTAATATAAAAGACACGTGGTGTAAATTCCATGTGAATCGATTTAGTGGTCTTTGTGAAAAGGCTATTTTAAAAATATTTTTGTATGTGGGCCACCGTAAATAAAAGTCTTATAACCTCAGCGATGCCTCATATAAAAGATACGTGCTGTACATTCCATGTGAATCGATTGACCGGTCTTTGTGAAAATGCTATTTTAAAAATATGTTTGTATGAGGGCCACCCTAAGCAAAAGTTTTGTAACTTAAAATATGCCACTTACTATAAAAGCCACGTTGTGTAAATTCCATGTGAATCAATTAAGTGGTCTTTGTGAAAATGCTATTTTCAAAATATTGTTGTATGAGACCCACCCTAAATTGCCCATATAGGGGTATGAAAAATAGTTTCCTTTCTATTCTCAGACCTTCTGAATACACACACAATTTCATAAGAATCGGTCAAGCTGTTTCGGAGGAGTTTGGAGTCTAACACTCTTGACACGAGAATTTTATATATTAGAAGATATATGGGGATATTTTCTATTGTGAAATTCACTGAAGCAAATTGAGTCGCTTAGAGAGGAATTGAGTCGACCTCTATATTGTAATATGTCTTCATTATTTGGTTTTATGATAAAACAGAGCTGAGTTACGTATGTGTGGGTCGTTTTATATTGACATTGGCATTATTCTCATGTATAGCCTCTGAAAAGTATCAATTTTAGATGACAAAAATCTCCAGGGTCAAAGGGACTCGATTAAATAAATTTCAAAGAAAAAGAGGACAACTATTTCTTATAACTCTATAAACGCCGCTTGTCTTTCTTTAATACTCATATGGGCATATTGCAGACATTATTTTTAATTATCTCTTCGCTTATCATGACGTATGAGTAACGCTTATATTAAAAAAGTTATTCATTCTACTATCTCCATTCTTGTATTAGCAGATCAGTTGAGGGACTATATTACCAAATAAAAATTTAAAATTAATATCCGAAACGACTATCTTTCCCTTATCTCTTAACTCAGTAAATAATTTGAATGCTGAAAATTTATGTTTTAAAAAATATTTTGTATTTTTTATTAAAGCAAACGTTTAAATATTGCATGATGCGCTTATAAAAATATTCTACGTTATTAAGTAAACTATAAATAATATAATTTTATAAAAAAAAAATATATATAAAAATTTAATCAGAAGCTGCTTGAAAATATATGCATATAAAAGCAATTGCTAGCGTGCCTAAAACTATGCCGCAATTACGCCGCATTAAACTTTAATTTTAATTGACCTGCAGCTGTTTATTTGCGCAAGTTAATTTTAGTTTTGTGATCTAGTGAAAAATAAATAAATAAATAAATATGCTCGAAAAGTGGCACAACTTTTCATGCAATTAAATTATCAACAAAAAAAACAGTCAATTTTAAAATTTAATTTGCAAATATATTTAATTTGTAAACAATTATTATTAAATTTATGCCAGCGTTTTTTTTTTACCTCCATTCTTTTTTTCACTGTATTTTCATTATTCGAACAATAAAATTAAAATTATTCAGCAGTTAATAAATCAGAATTTTTTATTGAGATTAATTTTGAATTATTTATTAAAAAATGAAAGCGTAATACAAAAATTTAAAATACACATACAGAAACCATACATTTACAGCTGTTTTACATGCACAGGTACAAACAGGCAGACACATTTACGATATTTTGCATTTTTTTTTTTTAATTTAACATACGCAATAAATGTTGATTTTCGTGAATATTAACATTTATTATGATACACAATGTTGTGCGTTGCGCCTTCCCACTCGGCACTTAAATACAAATCTCACACGTAAACACACCGAACGATATACACATATGTTGAGGTACACATACATATTAATATAAACGTACGTACGCCCAAAAGTACGTATTGAGGCGCGTTACTTAATACCGCTTTAATTGCTTTACCGTCGAAATTTATAGTTATTTCCATTAAAGCGACGCGGCGCGTAAATTGTGTTGTACAAAAAAAAAAAAAATTGTTGCCGCATTTTAGGCAAGTTATCGTCTGAAAATACTACATGCGTATGCGTCGCATTATATAAATCTGCTTAATATAATTTTTGTCGCGTAAATTTTAAAGTTCATTGTTATTTTCCGGCTAACTGAACCTTTAAGCTCTGTTTTGCAGCGTGAACAATTTTGCAGACATTTTAATTTCGAAATGCGTGTTTGATTTATAATTTGTATCGTAAAAAAATGACAACAAGGGCGTATGCGTAATGGTGTTTTCTTATTTAGCGGCCATTTAATAAAGTCTTTATGTTTCACTACACTTAAATGAAAGTAAAAATTGTGGTTCAATGTATTTAAAGCAAAATTATATCCTGGAACTTAACACTTACGAACGTGTGAAGTAGTAACTTAACCTTTATCAGCACCAACTCTATCAAAATTAACACCAAACAGTAGAATTCCTAGGCAACTTCAACTTTTTGAGCAGAAGATCTCAATGCTGTGAGAATTCTGCAGCAATTTATCTGATGTGATGAAGGAGAAAATTGAAAATATAAGAAAATATGATGCTACTTAGAAGGGCTTAGAAAAAGTACCAAATACCAAACTAAGCAAAAATTTAGGCAGTTGGAAGAAATAAAGAAGAATAATAGTACATAGAGCAGCGGGCTATGAAGAAAAATTATCTGAAAAAAAAAACATTATTGAAGAGAGAATTGGAAAAAGACTCCAATAAGTTAAGTTAGGTAGCTGTTTATATCCTTTCTGGACACAACATTGATCCTTAGCCAGGCTATAACCTCTGCTTGAAAAATGCTACAATGGTCTGGTAAACTCGAAGCAATTCTTATATTTAGTTCCTGAGAGTAAATACCACACCACCTGGCTATTTAGCTTTTAACCATCTGTGAAGAAATTTATATGGCCCCTACTCCCCGGAAGTCCTCTTTTTCAGTCATCCCTAGATGGAATGTGATTTACGTAATCCCTATTGAATGAGATTACTGGAACAATATAGTCCAAATTGAAGGGTACTGAACTCAGGCTATGATAAATAATTAAGTGTCCTCTTCTACCGTTGGACCAGCAAATAGTTTCCAATTTACCTAGCAGGTCAAGAGGAACGAGATGAAAGAGAATCTCCAAGGCGTCAGTCGGTGTAGTCCGCAGAGCACCACTGATACACATGGAAGCAGCCTTTTGAACCCTTTGCAATTGATTGTAATAGGTGACCTCTTCTAAGACAGGCCACCATACCACAATGCCATATAACAGAATCGGTCGAATGACCGCTGAGTAGAGCCCATCTTCCACCTACCGCTTTGTTACAATAGTATATCGCTAAAGTTGCTTTCTTTAAACTCTTTCTTCAACATTAATTTTCCAACTTAATTTCCTATTCATTACCAGACCAAGATACCTTGCACCACCTTTAAACGCAAGTCTAGTACCTTTTTGCGAAGGTGGTTCAAAAATTTTAAGTTTGTGATTCCTAGTAAAGAGTGCTAGTTCAGTTTTGTTCGGATTAACACCTAAACCTCTGCCCTTGAGACTATTCCCAATAAGAACTTTCTATAATTTTTGGTGAAAATAATATCTAGTGAATAGGTGAAATAAACTTACATAAAAAAAAATTGCTGCTGTTAATCAGACTCGAACTGGGCCTACTTGACTTAAAATATTAAGTCTTACTCACCGACTCATTGACTCTTTAGATTTTCACTGTCTTAATTTGAATATCAACTGAGTTCCAAGCCTTATCTTTTTATTGATTTTTTTAACGAATAACGTAAAGTGCCGGTTTGATATTCGAATTCAGAGACCCTAAATAATAAACAAAATAAAAAAATGACCGAATACAGAATCAGTGTATTTTTTGCATGGTCCTTTGAATACGCAAAATCAATTATTTTTGATGAAGAAGAAATAATCGAGAAAGTTCAGCCAGGCCTATCACTATGGACACCTGAGATCAATGTGAGAATATAAAATTTTCCAACAACAAAATTAAAAAAATTTATCAAAGTGAAAAAATTTACTTCAATTTAGTAAGAAACTACTATAGTAGAGACTTTGCTAATAGCACTCGCTCTTCTTCAAATTTCGGTAATGCAGTTATTCGTGCGAGTTCAATAATAGCTTTTACTGCTCGCTACGGATAAGTGCGTATCGATTAGATTCACAGAAATTCAGATCTTCCGTTTTCAATAATAGACACACATATTCGGGTCAATAGAGTTAAGTTTTTTTTCTCTATTGTTCAACGTGACGTATGAGTAACAATTAATTGTTAGAGAGAAAAGAGCGGCTATTGTAGAAATGTTTAAAAATCATTTTTAAGTTAAAAATTGATTAACTGAATTAATTGATCTCGGATTTTTAGGTCTTTAGGTAGTGCGAAATTACTGTTTTTAAATAATTTTCTGAAATGGTCGTTTTATGAGCATACAGATAACACATTACGCATACTGCTCTAGAAAATTTATGATTGATTTATGACAGAATAATTCTTAAATCTATAAAATACTTTTTAATCGCAATTAAAGTTTCGCATAACACATTTTTAAGTTACTTTGAGCAATTTGTTTAGTCATTTTTATTCCACAACTTTTTCTTTAAGTTTCATAAGCATACCGACATACATACATATTAATTAATGTATCCTCAGCTTAGATATCTTCCTTTTTTTATGTTTAAATTGTAAACGATATTTGTAACTTTAAAAAAATATTAGCTTCTTCTTCTTTTTTTTTTAACTTAGCTCTTTGTTGGCTATTCTTTTTTTATTCCTTCCTGTAACTTGTATGCTATTTATTGAAAAATTGAACCTATAAAATAATATATACTTATTACTAGACCTACTACATATATATATATATATGTTAATGTATCGTTATGTTTATTTATAAATTTATATACATATATGATCTTTTGTAATGCAACAAAATCCCTTTTAATTGTTGTTCAAAATTGTCAATTTCTTCTCTTTTGTTTGTTATATTTTTTTACAAATTAAATTTAAGTTATTTTTCTATTTTAATTTTAAGCTCAAAATTTAAGCTATGAGCTCGATGCAGCGCTGCTTTAAACAAAAAAAAAAAAACATTTTGTTTAATTTTAAAAAATTACTTCAACTTAATGAATTATACGCAATCGTTTACATTTTTTTTTTATTTTTTTTTTTACTTTTAATCGATGATATTAAGAAATTAAAAACTTAGTTACGCCCAAATGTATGCTAAAAAAATTTAATTGGATTGAAAATTTTTAAGTCAATTTGGCTTAGACTAATGTGGAACTCCGCATTACTTGGCAAACTTAAAAATGTTTTTTTTTTCCGTATTTTAGGGAACTTTGTTTCTCAACTTCAACTTCGACTTCTTCGCAGTTTGCCAAGTCAAATAGTAAAGCACTTTTTCCTTCAATCTCTAAATTCTTTTAGTAAAAGGAATATGATTCTGAGATTGAAATTGCTAATCTTTTTTTTTAATTTTTTTCTGATCCAAAAGCAATAATTTTATAAGTAAAACTCTAGAAAGTTTCACCAAGATATAAAATTTATAAAAAAATTTTGAGTTGTGCCTTCTTAATTTTTTCGGCCCAAGTAGCGCCTTTTTTAAGTTTCAACTCTATTTTCTTATTTGAGTTTTCCGTTCTTTTTGTAAATGTTGTTTATTCACTTTAATAATAATTTTCAAATAAGTATGTGTGCGTGCTGACCCCGCTAGCCCTGTTTTTTATTAAATAATACAGTGTTTTAATTTTGTACAAACTTTAGCTGTATTTTTAATTTTCCCTAGCAAGTGCTTTAACTTGTACCCCTCTATTCATATGTATTATTTAAAATAGTTAACTTCCTTATAGCTGACTTGAAGATGTTTTTAGTCAAAATCCATTTAGTTTGCAACTTTGTAGAAAATTTTGATGAAATTAATACAAATTTTTTCCTCAGTTAAAATTTGAATGGATTTTGAGAAAACAGCTATAAAAAAACCAAAACTTATTTTGGTTTTTCTACTAGATGAAAGTAACGTAATTATATTAAAAAAAAACTCTTAGGGGCTTATGTGCATTTTGATGTGTCTTTTTGTCAAAGAAAGAGCCTAAAAGTATGCAAAAAAATATTGTGTTTCTTATTCCTTTAGATCCTAAAATGAAATCACATGTTCTAAGCTGCATATTTTTAGGCGCTTCTGCAATCAGCCTACAGAACATGCACAGTTCGCTCACAATTTTTAAAGTTGCTAGTAAAATGTAACTATAACTTCTTTTTTAATACTTTTATATTGGATACATATACATACTACATTCTTGGATCTGTTAATTTTTTTACTGTTATACTCTAAACAAGTTTATATGTTCACAGTGACACGCCGCCAACACACATGCATTTTTGTGTACATACATTTAAAATATACTTGTTGTTTACATCAAAAATACTGCACACCTATACGAACACTGCTTATAGCAGAATTAAATACGTTTTTAATTTTAATAATTTGATTGATTTTGTTGTTATAAAATTTATTTTTTAAATAAATGAAAAATCAAAAGTGAGGAAATTACTTAAATCTTGCCGTCATTCTTAAACTCATTTCAATATACTACCGAAACAATGGTTTTATCGAGCATGGTATTTTCAGTTTTTGATATTTGAAATGATTAGAGGGTCTGCTTTTTCTTTATGAATCTGCCGACATTGAGCTAAGCATTCTCCTCAATGCATGAGATGATGCTAATGCTGAAATGTGACATTGGTCTTTTGACATTCTCAATCATATTACACAATTCGTATATTTTTCTTATAAATCTTCTTTGCAAAATTAATTCCTTTCATAAAATATCCAATATGCGAGGCAGGACTTTAAATTTGGTTGTGCAAATTTGCTTGTTGTTCAGTACTGAATTGAAAATAACAATTCTGAAATTTCCTTCAAGTTTTCAAGATATCGCAAAGAACTTAAACATAGCCATTCCTGTTCTGATTCCGCTTCGGATATGCTTCGGAAACGAAATTGAAATTTGAAGTCTATTTCAGGATTATAGAGAAAAGCTAAATTTTTCAAATTATCAGATCTATAGGTAACAGCTAAAGTTCAATGTTTACAAAAAATTCCACAGCAAGTTACAATCAATAAATTTAGCAGACCTATTGATATTCAACTTTGGATCTAAGTTGCACTTCCGAGCTAAATCGGAATCAGAACAAGCCTGCATGATTTAAAAGTAACTTCTTCCAACTCAAATTTACTACTAAAGCTTACTGTTTCTTCATTTTTTTTCTCTAATACAAATCTTAAATTTATTCGTTGAGGTCACATTCACTATTTTTCCATTTGTTCGTCTCCATGTTTCACTTGGCCTTAGAATGCTCTCGATTCAAATCAGCACAATGAATCTTCAAATCTTTTAAGACTTAGATCGATACTAAATTTTCTCTATTATAGACTTAAATCAAAGGGTCCTCCAAAATTTTTTTACGGAAGTTCTCAAAGTCCCATTTTTAAAGTTAAGTGGATTAAACCGCCTTAAAAGAGACGTCTATTCTTTCATATAAAATTTGATCATTTAGTTATCCTCTGAAAAGCTCATATAAAACCTGACGCAATGTAGCGCAATTTCATTACTTCATCATGCATCCTTATTTTGAATTGAAATATTGATTTCGGTATAAAAATACTTTCCATAAAACATCACTCAATCAGTTTGTAGGATGACTAATAAAACAACAAATTTTGAGACAAAATTTGACTTTATCAATCAACATAGTCTCCTTCAAGGGTGATACATTCTATCCAACTCTTCTGTAACATTTCGATGTCTTTTTTGTAGAACGATTTATCTTTGGCTGCCATAAAGCTATCAGTATCGGCAGTTACTTCTTTCTTCATTGAAGCCAAATCTCCTTCCCAAAAACTTTCTTTGGGACGTCCATTAATTGCGTGAGGTGTTTTTTTGAAAATTCGGACTCCTCCCTCCCCTCGGTGAGATTTGGTGAGATCTGGCGGGACCCCCCCTCCCTCCCGTGAGATTTAAATTATTACTTTTAATGTAAATTCTATGTATTAAAAAGTTGACGTAAGGTTTCCCCCGTCCCCCTTGGTGAGATTTGGTGAGATTTTGCCGGACGCCCTCCCCCCCTATTTTAGCTCACGTAATTAATGGACGCCCCCTTTTTGGGACTGCGAACAAGTTGTAATCGCTGGGAGCCAGATACGGAGAGTACAGTGGATGGAGAAGCTATTCAAGATGCAGTTCATGGAATTTATACATTGCTGCGCACGTCTTGTGACACGGTCCCATAATAAATTTGCTATTGATGTTTCGTCCTTTTTAAGGTAATCAATGAATAAAATAACGTGCTCCTCCCAAAATACGGAGGCCAAAAACCTTACCAACCGACTCTTGTTTTTTGGTCGATTTAGGCGGCCCTCGCCATCGCTGTTTTCCACTCAGCTGACTGCCGATATGATTCTGGAGTGCAGTAAAGGTTCGATGTTTCATCTAAGTATATAGTAACTATCATCACATCCTTTTTATTGCGCTGAAACAGCTGTCGACGCGTTATTGTTTTTGATCGACGCTACTTACTATGAACCGAGCTTTCTCATAGAAAAATATTGCTGTAAAATGTTAAATACACTGCCTTCTGATATATTTAAGACATCAGCTATTTCATGCATCTGCAATTTACGATCGGCCAAAACCATTTTGTGGACGTTTTTTATGTTTTCTGAAACAGCTGCCCAATTTGGGCAACCAGAGCGTTCTGTATCAGCAGTGTTTGTACGACCGGGTTTAAGATCAGCAAAACATTTCCCTACTACTTATTTGTTTCGATGGAATAGAGTCTAAATAACACCAATCAAGCAATTGCTTTGCCTGGAGAATATTTTTTCCCATTTAAAAGCGCAATGTTTTATCAACGCACGAAATTCAGAGTTTACAATTGTTTTGAAAAGGTTACTTCCCAAAACAATATGGATTTATTAATAGTCACGCCAACTATAAATTAATGCTTAAATAGATTAACTTTTAATGAGTTTAAAAAAATGTTTCCTTTTTTCAACATAAATTCAAAGAATTTAATTTAAAGCCAACACAAATTAATCGATTAATAACATAGGTGCAGCTATGCCTGACATGACCGACCACTTTTTGGGAGCAGTATATTGTCCTTTAGCAATGCTGTCATAGTAAATATTTATTGTCTTAGAACAAGGAGTGCCTTTGTTGGGCTAGGTTTTGTTACGCTTCTCACAGAAATATAAACAAATAGCTGTCTTTTTAAATTTATAGAATTTATAAGTTATAATTATTGATATTTTTTTTTTTTGTTTCAGTGTAAATTCCATATTTTATTTAAATACATTACAAAAATGTTTAATTTTAATTGAGCTAAATATAAATGAAACAAGGCGCGGATTTAGCTTAGAGGCACACTAGGCCAGTGCCTAGGGTGGCACGATTTTAGGGGCGGCAAATATTGGGAACTCTGAAACTATTTTTTTTTTTGTAATTTTTCAAATTTATTTACTAAAAATGTTAACAAGCAAAAAAAAAAAAAAAAGGTTCTCACTTTTGACATTACAAATTTTTTTTTTCTATATTTACCAGTGAAGAGGAGCGGCAATTTCTGACTGGCCTAAGGGCGGCAGATTTCTAAATCCGGGCCTGAATGAAACGTTAGCTCTGCTTCGCAAATTCGTGTTTTTTACAACACAATTTGATTCAAAATCTTTAAAAGAAATTCATACACTAAAAGTCATTGTACACAACCTTGTGTGGCGTTTAATATAATTAATATATTGGCTAATTTTTTTTAAATCTTTTAAACACTTTTTGCTTTTTCAACTCAAACTTTGATGACAGATTTGTGACTAACAACTTTTATTGGTTATAATTAGCTTATAACATTATTCAGGTTATTATAAGCTAAAACCATTATATAGAACACGCACTTTTGACAAAAGAAAGCCATGTCATCAGTTTCCTTATATATTTTAATAGTAATATTTACCTACATATGCAAATGAAGACATTTGCAATTTTTCATTTATTTATAAGACTACTATTCCATTTAAATGTAAATTTAATATTTTTTTTCTTATACCAAAGTCTGAAACAGAAAAAAAATTCATCAAAAATAAAAAAAAATTCGCAACCCTACAAAAATTACAGCAAACCCCCAAAAATATGCAATGATTTTTTGTCTGCACGCTCTTTTTTGTTGCTGCCTCATAAATATTCCACATTTCCACATGTATGTAGAAGGGCGTTGATAATGTCTTCATAAACCGATGTTAAAAAAGGATTAGCTGCGGATGAAAAAACTGCTTACGTATGTTTGCATATATGGTACATACATGAAAGCAAATAAATTTATGAATACCCATTAGGGAAGCTTGTGACTGTAACAGTGCGATAATAGCCGTTATTAATGCTCATTTGTGAAATTGTGCTTTGATGTGGATCTTATTAGCTCTCACTAATTCCAAGAACACATTGCTTTTTCTAATTTATACTGAAAAATTTTTGTTTTCAATAGTTGGCATATTTTAAAAAAGACTGAGCTTCCTTGAAGTCTATTTGACTTTAATGTCTTTTGTGTCACTTAATTGAAATTCTTTTTCTAAAGACAGTTGAGTTTTACCTCCCTGTTGAAAAAATAGTGAAACATTTGTCGTTTTGTCTAAAGA
This sequence comes from Meiosimyza platycephala, assembly GCA_963662105.1. Classification (NCBI taxonomy): domain Eukaryota; kingdom Metazoa; phylum Arthropoda; class Insecta; order Diptera; family Lauxaniidae; genus Meiosimyza; species Meiosimyza platycephala. The sequence goes on along the minus strand of OY759211.1, from coordinate 77,534,533 downwards.
ATGACTTTTAATGACAGCTTTTGTGTATATCCAAATATTAAGATTAAACATATAAACGAGAAATGTCTAAAAGACTGGCAATTCTGGTCAAATATCACAAACATTTCACTGTTCCATTTGAACGTATCATGATGTATGAGTAATATTTAACATGTTTTTCCAAAGAAAATAAAAAAAAAAATTAGTTACGTCACCAACAATTTGTTCCTATTGGGTGTGCAAGAGGAGTAAATGCATACCTTATATCATCGACAATTTTTAAATGCTTCGATTTATTTAATTTTTTGTTTGTAAAATTGGATTGAAATTGAAATTTCAATCTTTGCAAAATTAAAGCCCATACATGCAAACACAAACACTTATTTGTTAGCAATTTTCTTAAACTTTTTTTATTTTCCTTCTTCTTTTTTTTTTTTTTGTTTTTGTTTTTTGTTTCAAAACAAATAATAAAAATATACCTAAAATATATCAACTACAAAAAATACGCAGCAACGATGCATCGCGCTGGATTTTCAAAGTAAAAAAAAAAAATAAAATAATTTATTGGTAACTATGACAAAAAAATTGCATTAAATTGTTTCGTTAAAATTGGTGTGTGTTTTTTTTTCTTTTATAAAATGTTTGCGTTATTTTAAAATTTATTTATTTAAAAATAAAAACAAAAATACGAATGTGTGATTTAAACTGAAAATGAAATATTGGTAAAAAAAGAAAAATCCTGCTCAAGGATTTTGTTGTATTTTAATAATTTTATATTGAAAAAGATTTTAATTTCTCAAAAAAAAAAAAAAAAAAAACTCAACAAACTTATAACTAGTTATGTCTCTATTTTAAACTCTTATGACATTATTTTAGCTTTAAGTCAAGTTAGCTTTTAAGCTCGTACAAATGAAAAATATCTTGAATTCACTTAATTATTTATGTATCAATTTTTAGACAGGATTTTTACAGGAGCTTTCGGCATTTCAGTAATTTATTTATTAACAAACAAATTTTAATTTTGTTAAAAATGCTTTTATTTTAGCAAAACTTGAAAGAGCTTTTTTCACCGCGCAAAATGCTTTTCAAGCAATTAAACTTATATTATTTTACTAATCTGTGTTTAATATGTTTGCTGTCTTTATGTGTGTTTATATTAAGCTTTTATTTATTTATGAAAAATATATTTTAAAGGCAATTTATAAATGTTATTAAAAAAAAAATTATCTTTATATACATACTATTTATTTCAAAATATTTAAAGTCACTAACAAAACATTTTTAGCTTTTACAATATAATGCAGTCCTTGCAGCGAGAGTGTTGTCATTGCAAAAGCTATTGAAAAAAGTAACCCTTGGAAATGAAGTTGCACTGAAAAATTGAAGAGACATCAAAGTGACTTGACTTAATGTCCTTCCTAAACTTGTTGTTTACCAAAACAAAACTCATTTTCTCACCTATCTACATTTCCATTAGAATTGTAGATAGGTGAGAAACAAAAGTTGTTCAACTGGCGATCACTAACTCGTCGGCTTATGCTGTAGCAAATTTTCAATATTTGCCTCATACTTCATGTATTCAACGTATGCTAAAACGAAATGTGACGTCCTCTTAAATTTATTTCCTTTTTTGAAGGCATAGCTTCATTTTCATTACAATCTAAACAATCCCTCAAAAGCGAAAACATTACCCTTAACTGACTTAAACATGTTTCAAAGAAACGGGTCAGGCACTACTCGCGAAGCAACCAACTGATCCCACCTCTCTGAGCCATTTTGAGCTGCTCTAAGTAACATTTATGCCTATCACGTCAAACATTTTTAAATGAGTTCAAATTTATAGATTTCTGATGTAAATCTAAGATGGTCAATGTCAAATGAAAGTAGAATTTATTAAAGAACTTGACTGATCTGAAATTAGATCTCCCGATTTGCTTTGTATTTTCTAGTTCTTAAGTTATCATCGAAAAAAGCATGCGAAATCCCTAATTTTGAGTACATTTGGTAAAAAATATGACGTGTTTCGGGCAGGTTGTTGGGAAAAGTTGTTTAGCACAATATTGCCTTTCAAGAATATATACGAGGACACAATGATAATTACCCGTGTTTAACAAGAAAGCATATTTTTTATTTAATTTTTGAACAAGTCTTCTTTTAGGTGGATACACTTAGCGCAGTGATATTCCAACTTTTTCATGCCGACCTCCTCATTTTATGTGAATCTCTTTCCCCCCAGCCATTTTTCATGTTTGAAAAGAAAAAGATGTCACAGGGGCTCAAATCTGGAGAATACGGTGTGTACGGCAGCGCTTCGTAGCGCATTTTCAACCCATTTTGCTGTGGCAATGCTGGACAAATGGCAAGATTCATTGTCATGATGGAGCATCACTTTTTGTGTGTCAAAGGAGGACGTTACCTCTTTAAGTCTTTAATAGATCTGTTTTTTTCATATTTGTACGTGCCGGTAATTACTTTTTTCTTCGCCAAATAATTGACGAGAATTTTTCTTTTTGAATCTCAAAAATTGGTGGGTATGACTTTTCTGACCGATGGAACCATCTTTGCCCTGTTTGGTAAAAGTTCGGTAGTAGAAATTCATTGGGTTTACTATTCTTTGGCCTCTGGAGCGTACTGATATATCCTTGTTTCGTCAACAGTTACGAAATGGCGAAGAAACTTTCTTTGAATGCGGTTAAACATGTTCAAACACTGCTGTAAAGTAGTCATCCGATTCCGTTTTTGTTTTGTAATTGAAAAATCGCGGCAACTATCGCGCCGATAGCTTTCTCGTGCGCAGATATTCGTCCAAAAGATTACGTTCATTTAGATGTTTTCCTTCTCAACAAACTCGTACAGTCATTCGAAACATTATCGTGAATTCAGAGGCGTACCGCCTGAGGCGAACACTTCGAATGTCACCCTCTAAGTACCAAAAAAAATTGTTTGACAAGCAAAAAAAAAAACTAAAAGTTCCTGACTTTTCAAATTCTAAGAAAATGCGATATATTTTACTAAGTAACACTGTTAGAATTTCCACCACATATTCCAATTTACTACATCGATTTAACTTCATTCACTAAAAAAAATGGACCTCATTTTTGACTTTCAAAAGGCAAATTGAGATATATTTTATAACCATGTTTAGCTTCTTCTTTTGCTGATTTTAGCTATCGCACCCTCAAAAGAATTCTGCTCTACACAACCAAACTCTTTCTTTGTAGAACATAAATGGTTTTCTTTTTAAATGTAAGACCAAGTTGTTTCATAAATGGTTTGCTTTGCATTTCCCTAGGCTACACCAATATATATTATATATGACTTAACTGAATTTAATTTTCAAATGCAATGACAGCACTCTATGTAACACCAAAACAACAACAATCAATACCAACGCTTTGACATGCAAAAGTTCCATTTTTTTTTTTTCCAATTTCAAAAAAAAAAACATTTTGGTTTCTTAAATTAATTTTAAATATTTTGTGATTAATCGAACAAAATAAAACATAATAATTTTTTTTCAATATTTCAAAATTTATTTGTTTTTCTTTTTTTTTCATTTTTTATCTTTAATTTCATCTATTCGCATATGTATTGCTTCGATGGATGGTCAACATATGTACACATTTTCACACACACACACACACACACTTATAACTATCTATTAAAAAATATCTAAATAAACCAAATATTTATAATTTCTTATATAAATAACCAACGGTTAATAAAAAAATTTTATGGTACAAAAACAAATAATTTAATTCTAAATCTCAAACAATAAAATGCTTCATTGCTTTTTTGCATATATAATCACAATTATATTTTTTGGAACAAACACTTATTTCATTATTATTTTCACGTCAATTTTGCTTTGTTTTAAAATATTTTACGATAAATAATTTTAAAAAAAAAAAATTTCAATTAAAAAATCAACAAAACGAAAATAATTTTCTGCATACTATTTGGCGGTAAAAATTTTAACGAATGGAAATTTCTCAACAAATTATATAAATTGAAAACGAAAAAAACGACGCAAAAAAATAAACAAAAAAAAATTGTGTTAAAAATTAAAAATAAAAATTAATTTACAAAAAACAATTGGCGCGAAATTGTGCACAACTCAACACTTTTGTTTATACACTTACATACACACACACACACAGAATTCACCTGTTTCCGTTTCCGCTGGCACTTTGACACACCCCATCCCAACGCCCGGCGCCGTTGCACATCCACACCCGCCGCCGCCATCAAACGCCGCTGTCGCTGCTGCCGCCGCCGCTGCTGCTGCTGCTGCTATTGGCCATCCACTGGAAGTGGGCAAGAAACGCGCAGCGGAGAGCGACATGTTTCAACTGGTATTTGCCACATTTTATGTTGTTTCTTTCATTTTATTTGTTTTTGGGTTTTTTTATTAATTTTTATCTCTAATTTTTTTTTTTGTATATTTTTTTATTGATTGTTTAATTTGTTTGTTTGTTGCAACGTTTTGTGTTAATTTGATTTGCGTGCTTTTATTATTTTTATGAAATATTTTTGTTGTATATTTTAAGGCTTCGGTAGCGTTTTGCATGATATCTATTGTATTGTAAGTGTAATGTTTTTTAAATGACATTTCATCAATTTTTTTTTATTTAATTTATTTTTTGAGTGAATTTTTGTCAGTGTGATTTTGCGGAATACAAGAAGCTTAGCATATAAGTAGTGTATTGAATGGCAGTCCACGTTATAATATTACTATGAGGTTTCATTTGAATAAGAAAAGCTCAAAAACGTAGTTTCTATTTCATATCGAGCAAAAGTTACTCGTATTGTATGAAAAAATTATAAGTGGAGGGGAATTCCGAAAACATCTGAGTTGAAATCACATTGGAGCTGAGTAGCCGTAAATTTTTTTTTTAAACTCTTTTGATGTATTTGAAAATTTTACTTATAGCATCTTAAATAAAGAGACAATCATAAAAATTTTGAGAAAGTTTTTCATTTAAATCGATAAGTTTTTACAGCTGTCCTCACAATGATTCAAAGATTGGTAAAGTTGCGCTAAGTTTGTCTTTTGTGACAGCCAGCATTCAAATCAATATAAGAACATAGGGCATAGAATAGCTATAAGACTACTAACATAAATAAGTCGCAAAAAGTATTGCAGCTTAGATATTGCAAATTATTTTAAACTTGTATGAGTAACGTTTTATCATTTGTGAAATTATTACTAAAATTTGCCAACTGGTTGAAATTCAGCCATTTTAGTGACAATAAAATAGTTCAGTACCATTTTACCTGACTAAAGGTCAACAGATAAAATCATGGCATCATGTTCCTTCCTTAGGGTTCAGTCTTTCTTCATTCCGAATTTCATTAAAACGGCTAAACTATGTTACGCTGTGAAAACCTTAATTTCTGTTAAGGGCGTGCCTTCGGCCTTTTTCAATCTGCTTGCAGCGCCATCTATTAGCAAATTATTAAATCTCAAATAAAGTCATAAAAATCTGCTTTTTGCTTATAGCGCTATCTATTAGCAAGCTATCGAAACACAAATGACGTCAAAAAAATCTGTATCTTATTACAATAAACTATGACATTACACTTATGAAAATCCGTTGATTTATTGCCGAGTTAGAGCTATTGGAATATTCAATATGCTTACAACGCCATCTATTGGCAAGCTTTCATAACAAAAATTACGTCATAAGAATCAGTTTTAACTTACAAAAACTATGACACCACATTTACCAAAACCCATTGATTCGTTGCCGAGCTATAGCGATATTAATTTTCAATCTGCTTAAAGCGCCATCTACTGGCAAGCTAGCAAAATACATATTATGTCATAACAATCTGTTTCTTCTTACAAAAACTATGACACGGGATTTCTAAAATTCGTTGATTTATTGTAGAGTTATAGCTATTGGAATATTAAATCTGGTTACAGCACCATCTATTGGCAGACTATCAAAACACTAATGACGTCATAAGAATCTGCCTCAGTTTACAAAAACAATTACATCACATTTACCAAAATCCGTTGATTCGTTGCCGAGTTATAGTGATTAGTACATTAAATTGTCTTACAGTGCCATCTATTGGCAGGCTATCAAAACAAAAATGACGTCATAAGGATCTGCTTCAACTTACAAACACAATGACACCACATTTACTAAAATCCGTTGATTCATTGTCGATTTATAACGATTAGAATATTCAATCTGATTACAGCGCCATCTATTGGCAAGTTAGCAAAACACAAATGACGTCATAAAAATCTGCTTCTTTTTATAAACACTATGACATCACAATTATCAAAACCGGTTTAGTAATAGCCGAGATATTGCGTTTTAAAGATTCTAAAGAACAGAATTTACTTGCTGCTCGGTTTGCTTGCAGCGCCATTTATTGGCGAGTTATAAAAGCGCCAGTGACATCACAAAAACATAAGCTACCTTGCCACGAAATTTCGACTAAATTCGTTGAATCGTTGCCGAGTTATAGCGATTAGTAAATTTAATTTGATTATAGCTCCATCTATTGGCGGTTTTTCAAAGTACTAAAGATGATGTAAAAATCTGCTTCTTCTTACAAAAATTATGACACCACATTTATCAAAATCGGTCCAGTAATATCGGAGATATAGCGTTTTAAAGATTTTTAAAAAACAAAATTTACTTGCTGCTGGTTCATGGTGGCCTGGTATTTTGAAAAATTTTTGGTATGCGATTTCGAGTTTCAGCTCTGCTTTGGCGGCAGGCAGCAGAGCCGAAGGCAGCATTTGCGCTGCAACTAATGCATGGGTTTAAAAGGCTATAGCATCGTTTCTACTGCACCGATTTTGACAATTGAGGTGTCATAGTTTTTGTAAGAAGAAGCAGAATTTTATGACATATTTAGTGCTTTGAAAAACCGCCAATAGATGGAGCTATAAGCAAGTTAAATTTACTAATCGCTATAACTCAGCAACGCATTAACGGATTTCGTGCAAAGATAGCTTATGATTTTGTGACATCACTGGCGCTTTGATAACTCGCCAACAGATGGCGCTATAAGCCAACCCAGCAGCAAGTAAATTTTGTGTTTTAGAAATCTTTAGAACGCAATATCTCCGATATTACTAAGCCGATTTTGATAATTGTGGAACATTGGGGAATTGAATTAAAGTACTAAAAATAAGAAATTAGCAAATTGAATTCTATAAAACGTGTGCGTAAAAAGCACAAGTGTTTCTCTGTTTTGCAGGCAATTGAAGAATCTTTCCAACCCAATTCTGGGTTGCAGATATGAAATTTGTTTTTAAAATTCAAATGCCTAGCTTTTTGCGATTTCAGAATACATCATGAAGCTAATCAAGACAAATAATTATGCTTTAGCAATTTAGTGCTGAGGGCTTTCCGATTAATGGAAATAATAGAGATTATACTTTACCTGGTTTTTACTTATACATACATATATTCGCATCTTACAATCAGTGTGGGCCTATGTTCTTAAACATAAGGAATACTCAGCTCAAATTTAATTGTTCTCAGTCAAGTCTACCGACCCGAAAATACTTGCTCCATCAATTTTTTGCATTGATCCAAGCAATGATGTTTGAATTGTTTGTATGAAAAGCCATTCAGTAATCTCTTCAAAGTATTGAAATGTTCCATGAAAGCTTAACGACAAGGCTTCGAGTTTTAAACGGACTTGGCTAGCTTTTCTGATTCTCCAATTCGTTATGAGCTACCATATCATAAGACAAAACTATGACATCACACTTATCAAAATCCGTTGATTCGTTGCCGAGTTATAGTGATTAGTACATTAAACTGTCTTACAGTGCCATCTATTGGCAGGCTTTCAAAACACAAATGACGTTATACAGATCTGCTTCAACTTACAAAAACAATGACACCACATTTACTAAAATCCGTTGATTCGTTGCCGAGTTATAACGATTAGAATATTAAATCTGATTACAGCGCCACCTATTGGCAAGCTAGCAAAACACAAATGGCGAAATAAAAGTCTGCTTCTTCTTATAAACACTATGACACCACAATTATCAAAATCGGTTTAGTAATAACTGAGATATTGCGTTCTAAAGATTTCTAAAACTCAAAATTTACTTGCTGCTGGATTTTTAACAGCGCCATCTATTGGCGAATTATCAAAGCGCCTGTGACGTCACAAAAACAGCAGCTACCTTGCCACGAAATTTCGACTAAATTCGTTGAATCGTTGCCGAGCTATAGCGATTTGTAAATTTAACTTGCTTATAGCTCCATCTATTGGCGGTTTTTCAAAACACTAAAGACGTCATAAAATTCTGTTTCTTCTTACAAAAATTATGACACCACATTTATCAAAATCGGTCCAGTAATATCGGAGATATAGCGTTTTAAAGATTTTTAAAAAACAAAATTTACTTGCTGCTGGTTCATGGTGGCCTGGTATTTTGAAAAATTTTTGGTATGCGATTTTGAGTTTCAGCTCTGCTTTGGCGGCAGGCAGCAGAGCCGAAGGCAGCATTTGCGCTGCAACTAATGCAAGGGCTTAAAAGGCTATAGCATCGTTTCTACTGCACCGATTTTGACAATTGAGGTGTCATAGTTTTTGTAAGAAGAAGCAGAATTTTATGACATATTTAGTGCTTTGAAAAACCGCCAATAGATGGCGCTATAAGCAATTTAAATTTACTAAACGCTATAACTCGGCAACGCATCAACGAATTTCGTCGAAATTTCGTAGCAACGTAGCTTCAGCTTTTGTGACGTCAATGACGCTTTGGTAATTCGCCAACAGATGGCGCTGTAAGTAAATTTAGTGTACTTATCTTACTGCTATAACTCAGCAACGCATCAACGGATTTTGTTGATATTTTGTGACAAGGTTGCTTAAGCTTTTGTGACGTCACAGGCGCTTTGATAACTCGCCAACAGATGGCGCTATAAGCCAACCCAACAGCAAGTAAATTTTGTGTTTTAGAAATCTTTAGAACGCAATATCTCGGCTATTACTAAACCGATTTTTATAATTGTGGAATATTAGATCGATGATGTTGGTGTTTTTCGTATGAAAACCCATTCAGTAATCTCTTCAAAGTATTAAAATATCATAATTGCTTCACTTCAACTGTGTCGGAAATATTTTTGAGCGTGGCTTCGATTTTTAAACGAATTTAGCTTGCTTTGCTGATGCTCCAATTTGTTATGAACTACTATATCATAAGCCATGTATTTTATCAAATTGCGAAAATAATGGAATTGCTGTCATTGTGATATGAATATAAGAGGCATAATCACTGTATTTTCGGGCAGAATTGTCTATTACTAAACTAATTCGATTCTCGATACTTACTTATTTTGATTCATCATAGAATTGATGCTTACCTTTCTTCTTAGTCAAAATCTGTTACAAATAGTCCACTTTCTGAAAGTAAGTGTTCAAAAATACTTACGGACCTCTTCCGAAACGTGCAAGGAATAGGAGAAAAAACGCCGCCGTCCAACGTTATATCCTTCTAAAGTTACAATAGGCTTACCACGTTAATGTATAGAAAATGTTGCATATTAAATTTTGTTTAATATGCTATAATATAATAAAAGACTTACATATTTCATTATATATTTGATTCGCAAAATTTTATTTATTTAATTTTTTTTGTGGAAAAAGGGAATGAAAAATAATTTCTAGTCATTTAACTGAAGTTACTGTTCAGTATAGTGTGTTTCAGCACCAAAAAAATTACACAAAACAAAGACTAATACAACAAAAAATGGGCTAAGGCTAACCACACTAGTTTCATCCATAGCTAAATAGAATCATCAGAGCTTCAAAGTCACTAATGATTCCATTTAGTAATAGATGAAACTACTAGTAGTATGACTAACTATAGCCGTTTTTCTGTTTTGATTTTGGTTTTTGAAATTTTTTATTTGTTAACTGCTACTGAAATATTAGCGCAATCCTCAATTATCGCCATAGAGATTTTCAAACTTTTAGATTCAACTTTAAGTATTTTATTTGTTTGTTTCAACAACAGCAGTCTTAGCGTGGATACCAACCGCATTCATCTGTAAAAAAGAGAGAATTATTAGTGAAAAATATTTAATTGTTAAGACAAAATGCGTTAATTGGGTAATATTTTTGTTTAGACTGTAGTTTCTAGACCAAAGTTTTCGTAACTAAATATCAGATGTTAAGATAAAAACGTGACTTGACAAAATATGTATAAAATCCTGCATTCCATGTCAATTTTAAGAGCTTTATTTGATATAAGTTACTATGTAAGGAAAACATTTCTGCAGAAATAAGAAAAGATTCAAAAATATAGAAAAAGACTAGTTTACTTTATGAACACACAAATTTTTCTTATATCTCAGGCAATTATAATTTTATATGCACATAAGTTAACGTCTACATAGCTGCTATAAACACATAAATTTTTAATGATTTGCACGCTTTGTTTCATTATTATTTTGTAATATAAATATATAACACCAAAAGCATTTCAAGAAATCTTTCAACGTTTGTGACTTTCAGTCTGAAGACTTGTAAACAGCTGAATAATTAGTTAATGTCAATTTAAGTACACACATACATACATACATACATACATACAACTCACGCTCACTAATCGTTCTCATACCCACAATCATTTCCATTTGTTTTCCCAGTTAAGCAAATGGAATACAAAATTTGATAGAGCTGCCTACATCACATCCTTAAACCTTTCAATAACAGCATATTGACTATCAATCAAATTTTATTACTTAATATAAAGCCAGTCAGTCAGGCAGTGAGTTAGTGTGTAGCATTGAACCGACAGCCTAACAGACAGACAGATAACTGCCCAACAGTATTTAATTGAGCACATAATTTGTACGCCGCCATCGCTAGGGCAAATTACAAGCGTCACATTTGTGTTTTGTGTTCCAATTAAATAAAATGCTTTTGAATTGTCGAAAACATGAACGTTCTCTATTATACATACATACAGGATGATTAGTAAATGAGCAAAGTTTTGTACAATTTTCTTTGTGCAATAGATACATTAATGGGTTAATTAATTTGATCGAAACTGATTAGAAGTTGATTTGTAACAGATGAGTTAGATATTCGTTGTGATAATTTGTTCATTTTATTGTATAAATTTTATCACTAAAAATCGAACTAAATAGCTTTTTGAAGCCTAAAAATATGCTTTAGTTTTTAGATTTTATTAAAAAAATAGGGCAAAGTTAACATAAGAATGGTGGACTTTTGTCACTGGAATGGTGAAAAGATTACTTTTTTAAACATCTAATTAGTATAGAGCACTGCAAATTCACGTCAATATTTTAAGGTTTCGTATAGTATTGTATTCATTTATTCTGTTTAATAAAAAAAACTTTATTAAAGCAATTTCATAATATAAAACTTATACTCATTTCTGCCGTTTGGTTTTTGTAATTATTTTTTTGTTTTTTAATACTTTTCTGTTTGCTAGAAAGCTCTTAGTTCCAAGAAAAAAAAACAATTTTCTACTATAAATAAGTAAAAATTCCACAGCTATATAATATTCTTTTATTGTAGATATGAACTTTTGAAAATAATTGTATTTGTTTTATATATTAAATAATATCTTTCGATTATTCTAAACACAACATATTGCCAGACTAGTTAATTAGTATAAACATAACCTCAATTATATTGTATTAAAATTTGATATATACCTAAATAACATTGATCATTGGATACTCTTGACTAATTCCAAAATTTATTTTTCTTTCTTTGTTTTTCTTTATTTTTCTTTTTTTTTCTCAAATTTATTCTTTTACGTAAACTTTTTACGTTTTTTTCTCTTACCAAAATGTTCTTGTACTCATTCACCACCTACAACCACTACTGAACTGCATTGTGTGTGTGTTTTTTTTTGTAAAAAAAAAAAATCTGCTATTGATACTACTAACCAAATGCAAACCACAACAACAAAAAAATGTTCACTCAAAATGTCACCAACATCACTTTGATATCTGTAATGTCAACAACAAAAAAAAAAAATTTAAAACATAGATGGATGTCAAAACGGTTGGTTCATTTTACTATGAAAACTTCGTAAGTACTAAAAATCATGCTAACTTTTGCTTAAAGCTTTTGTATTTATTAAATTAAGTTTTGTTATCTTATAATACATATCTCGCCATATGGAGAGTTTTTTTAGAAAAAAAATTTAAATAAATACATTAATTGCATGCCGGGAATATATATAAATATACTGATCAAAGGTGATATAGTAAAATTATTTATATTGCTTACACAACAGCTTACAAATAAATTACATTTTTACGCTTTTTAGATAATATATATCTGAGGAATTATGTTTTTCGTATGTTAAAATCTTTCAAACACTTAAGCGGCCATTAGTCAAAATTTATTTTTGTATATTGTAGCAAAAACTGCACAAAAATTATTAAAGCAATGAGCTCAAAGTTATATCGGTACCGTGCTGTTGTAATTTGGAGCTTTATAGATGTTGACGTATAAGTAACTTTTATTTGTTAATTGATTTATATGCTTAGCAACTATAAATCAGAGTCATATTTATATTTACTCACCATTTATATTCTTTATGAGTTGATTCTGTTAATGGCCGCTTAGTGCTATGAAAATATTTAGGGCTAGCGATTGCAAATTTTGTCCACTTTTGTCTTAGAAAGTATAAAACTTGAAAAAATTCTTTGAACTTCTATTCGTATCTAGTTATAGAGCTAAATTTTGCAAGTTAAATTATTAAGATAAAAGAGGATAAAAAGCATTTGAACTTTACAATTTCAAGCTTATGTATTTATATTATATTTTATTTATTTTGCTCAAAGCGAAATTACCCCAATAAAATAATTTATTAGAATTTTTGCTAAATATTTATTTGTTCTATTTGTTCATAAGTATATTAAGAAATTTTGCAATTTAAGAAAGTAAATGCAAAATGACAGTTGAGTGACTTATAAAGTAAGGCAGATGCTGATATAATTTTGTTCTATATTTTCTTTTAAAGTTCCTGCTTTATCGGGGTGATGTTACGTTTTTTTATCAAATTCCGGCAACTTATCCAATTCCATTTACTTTTTTTAATGCTTTAATTTGTGGCATCGAACATTTTAGTATGTACTAAGTAGGTTTACTTAAATTTGCTTAAATTATTCGCTTACTACGCTTACTTGTTCAATTTCACTCACTTTTTGTATAACGCCGCGTCGGTCAAATGGAAGACTTAAATAAAAATTTAAGTAACATAATCTTTTTTTTGGTAATGTTCATTGGCAATTTTAAAACCAAAATTTTTCAATGCAAACCTGATAAAAAAAATATGGATTTTAAATTTTTTTTAATAAATCTTATTAAATTATTATCTAATTGAACTGTATGGAAAAAAGAACCTAAATTTTAAAAATCTGCCATCTGATTTTGGCCTACAGGTGAGCATTTCGAGAAAACGGTAGACTAACCGATAACTGATACGGTCAAAAACCTTCTTCTACGAATTTTTATTTCATTTTTAAGGCAACGTTGATCCTCATTAAAAGGCAAACATTTTTTCCATTTAGACTACCCCTCCAGCATCATTCCTTAACTCGCTTATGGAACACTTAGTAAAATTTTCTGAGAAAGTTTACAAAATTTAAAATTTATGTATGTTTGCATTTCATGAGGAACAACTTTGGCTCGGACACTAAACCTCTCAAATTTGAAAAAAAAAAGTGGTGGAAGAGTGTTTGTGACCGTATAAATTACCGGTTCTTTTACCGTTATCTCTAAACGCTGACGTTTAAGCCAAAATCTGACGGCAGATTAAAAGTTAATGACTCCAAATTACCCTACATTGACTCGATATTTAACATGAGCCACAAAGTAATGGGGGTTTTCATGGAGAAATAAAGTCAATGCAATCTTAGAATCATTAAATCATTATTAGAAATTAGATCACTAGAAAATATTTTATTATCTCTCGCAAAAGGGAGAGACTGTTCCAATGGGCTCCACGTATATCCTCGTATGTACACTAGGACGATGCACAAAAAAGTTCATAAATATCATTCTTCTTCTAGTATATTACTCTATATGTCTTCCGAACCAAGGATAAATTTTTTCAACATTTTCAAGTACATTGTAGAAGTTGCTTAAAGCTTTACAAATCCAGGCAAATTTTATGATAATGGATAATCCGTCTCCTAAACTACCTCTCATTTGATTCCAAAAAAAAAGTACTAAAAAGTTTTTTCTGTCTACTTTTTGCTTCAAATTTGATTTAATGGGCATGACTGGCAAAAATAAATACATTATTTTCAATCCTTAAAAGATTAAAACTCCCCCTAGCTATACTCCTTCCCTGAAGTAGAATTTGGTAAATGAGTTAAATTTTTTATTTTTTAGCATTTCCATTGAAATATTGTTAAGAGAATTGGCAAATTTAAAAGCATTTTATTAAGCTTTCCATATATGTATTAAAGTAAATTATTACCTTCATAAGTAGCCGCCTAGCAAATAAGCCAAAATTTTGTAAAGATTCGTGTAATTATATCTTGCAAAAACGCTGATAATATGAGAGAGCCCCTACCATTTTTTTTAGTTTTCAAAAAATTTTAAATATATATTATTTTGAATTATTTAATGTTATATCGTTTACATAAAGCTTTCAGCATGAGTGTTTATGTTTTACAGCAGTTAATTTAAAAACCCATATGTATTGTATATATTTAAGAAAAACTTAGTGCTATATATTAGTTGCTATGAAAATTATAAGAAGTTTCATTTAAATGAAATTATTAAATTTACTAATACCAATTTATTTTTTTGCTCTTTTCACCTTTCCGCAATAAAGGCATTCTCTGGCATGGTGCCGTACAAACGTCCAGCTGGCGAAAAATCTGGCATCCCTGTGTATCAACCCGGTGCGACAACTTATCAACAATTGATGCAATTACAGCAGCCACCATTTGTACCAGTCTCATGTGAGTACCAATCTCAAAATTGCACTACTACTCCCACTACTACAGCTACAGCAGCTACCAGTGCTACAAGTACTCAAGTCTCAGTAATCAATCCACCACCACCACAAACATCCATCACTACTACTACTTTAACTACTACTGCTAGTTCTACTTCTACTATTAGTGCTACTACAGCTACTACTTTGGCAAATCAAATGAATTTTTCCAATTTTCCATATGCTGCTAGTAATAATAACAGTACCAGTAATTTACCGTACAATCAAAATTTATATAACAGTAATTCAAATTTGATTAGTCAAAATCAGCAACAGCAAAATCCATATACCTATACAAATAATTTAGTTAATAGTGTTGGTAGTAATGTTGGTAATAATATAAATAATGCAACAACAACAACAGCAACAATAGCAGCAACAGCTACAACTGCAATTGCAACCAGTAATTCTTTAAATAATAATAATAATAATCAGCAGCAACAACAGCAACATAATGCGTTGATCAGTAATAATGCTAGCAACAATAATAATAATAATTTATCATTAAATTCTAGTAATAGTAATTTATATCACTACAACAACAACAACGGTAGTAGTAATAATAACAATAATAACAACAACAACAACAACAATACTTTAAATAAAAATCCTTATACATATATCAATAACAACAGTAATCTTAAGTTAACAACAGCAACAGCAACAGAAACAACAACTAACACAACGACAACAGCATCAACAATAACAACAGCAACAACAACAGACAGCAGTGATAACCCAATACAGCAACAAGATTTGCTTAACGGTAATAACATTAGCAATGATGACATTAGCGCTTACAATGGCAGCGATAATTCTAGCAATGGTTGCCCCCCCGTTACTAACAATAATAGCGCAATAGCTTCGTCGATTACGCCCACACATTCAGCCAACGCCTCCCCACAGACTTTTTATCCAAATGACAGTGATACAGAAAATGACAAAGATTGCGACAATTTGACAGCAACAACTGAAATTGAAAATCCACTTTTAAATGGTGATAGCACTACATATGCCACACCTCCTTCTGCCCCCGTTACTGGTAGTCACGTTGCCTCGACTCCCGTATTGCCCGGCGTTGGTATATTGCCAACACCTACAGCCACACCTGTTCTAAGTCATCCTCCACCTCCAGTTCCATCATCCAGTTCAGTTGTTACCAACGCTTATCAGGCGCAACAAAATATGCAACGCCTCTATGCGCAGCATGCTCTCTACCAACAGTCTAGTGCTGCCTCACCCTACGCTAACATGCTCACATCACAAGGTGTCTACGTACCCGCTTCGTCAGCCTCTGGTTCCGTCTATACCTCAGCCGCTGCACATTATCCAACTTCCACTTATAGCAGCGCTTCTGCCACGCCCACTATCTACAGTTATGCCAACGCTGCACACCCCTATGCGGCTACCACATCGAGTACAGCTGGCGGTTACTATACCGATGCCGCCACACTGGCTAAGGAAGTAGCACAAAAAAATTACGCCAATGCTGTTAAAATGGCTGCTGCTTCAAATGCTGCTCTAACTGGTAAGCCACTTACCGCTGCCGCTTATGCTGGCATGTCACTGAGTAAGGCTTACATGAGTGCATCAGCGCAATCGCAACAACAACAACAGCACCCAACACCACAACCAACTTCAGCTGCTGCTGCCGCCATGGCTTTAGCAGCGGCAACAAATCCACATCATCAGGCGCAAGCTCAAGCCGCGCATGCAGCTGCTGCCTACATGGCGCATCACCAACAACATCAGGTTGCCGTGATGCAGCAACAGCAGCAGCAACAAGCAGCTGCACATGCACATGCTCATGCTGCCGCTGCAGCTGCACAAATGCGCCAATACGGTTCCTTACCAGGCTCGGCTTTGTCGACCCCGGTCGGCACTCCAGTGCATACGCCATCAGCAACGCCGTCATTGTTGCAGCGTCCTGCTGCCGGTGCCAATACTAATTATATGCATCCATCAGCGGCGGCAGCAGCGACAGCAGCACTTTTACGTCCGCAACAATTGCAATTTTCAGCGGCATCGCCTGGGGCTGCTGCGGCTGCTGCAGCGAATTCATATGCTGCCGCTGCGGCTGCAAATCAGCAATACGCTGCGTTTATGCAACAACAGCAACAAGGATTTTTCTATCCTTCCGGCATGATGACAGCGGCAACAGCAGCTGCTGGTTATCCATATGCTATGCAGGCGATGCCACATGGTGCGGTGGCTATGCCTGCTTCGGCAATGACACAGTTAACAGGGCAAGCGCAGCAACAGTCAGGTGGTAGTGCTGTAGTGCTTAATCCATACAAAAAGATGAAAACTTCTTAAAGAGCTTTAAGTGGAAAACAGTTTTTTTTTTTCGTTAAAAAAAAGCTACCTTACTTTGACAACAATTACACCAAGTTTGCTTAAACTGATGCTGTTTAGACAATCTCATTTTTCATATTTTTAGTATATTTAATACTTTGACGAAGATTTCTTCCTCGTCAGCTTGAGTTTGAACAGCACTGGTTTAAGCTTTACGGACTATAACGCACAGTGGTTAAAATGCATAAAAATTCAAACAAAAGTGCACTAAAATGTAGCAAATTAGAAGCTGATTAGAAACCGTCGTCTTTTGATATGAAAGCTAAAATGAAAAATTAATTTTATTGTTGTACAATCTAAAGCAACTGACCAAACTTTGGGCTTAAAACTACGTCAAAGTAGAGATAGTATGTACGTGTAAGAAATATTGTTAAACAAGGCTTTGAAGTTTGCAATAACTAAATATTTCTTCTTCGATGTAAGCTCTGACCTAAGTGCCTCAGCTATTTTGCGTAGCTTTGATTGGTCAACAATTATATTAAATTTCAATTGTGGCCGCTTAAAAATATTAGTCCTATATGCAATACAAATCTAATATTAATTTTTACATATGTGATTACTTCAGAAATTAAACCGTTTGCATTTTTGTGCATTTTCATCACTGTGCAGTTAAAAACATCACAAATAAAATAAAATTTTTATTTTAAACAAAACAATCAACTAAAGCTTACAGTATAGGCTTCTTAAAGCTACAAATGTAAGCACTAACATAACGTACTTAAAACGAGCTATTTACTTAAATTTAGATAGCTTTTAAGCTCATAAGAAATTTACTTTAGTTATAATGAAAGTTTTTAAAGAAAATGTGCCTAGTGATTTAAGAATCTTTGAAAAAAAAAAGAAAAGCTCTCTCTTCATATATTAAATTTACTCTCGTCTATGTCACTGATATTTCAAGTATTGAATTTATTGAAAAAAAGAGATTTTTCTTAAGTTCAATACATTAGTTGCCTTAGTTAATTCTTATGTGTTTTTTTTTAACGCAGGAAAAAGCTTCAAGTTTATGCTGCCATACACACAAGTATAGTGCAGCAGCTTTTAAGCTTTCCAAAATTTTGCTTTTGCTTATTAGTTTATCAAAAACTTTGCTTTGCTTTTTATCTAACTTGCATATATCGAAAGCTGTTCATTCATACAATGTACGAACAATTATATATATTCAATATAAAGCATTTGAGCGTTTCCCTTTATAACAATTTAATGCAAATATTTAAGGCACAACATGACATTAATAATTTTTTACTACTAATACTATATATAAAATATACTTTGCATTTTAAATTAACCCTTTGTTAAGTAATGCATTGATTTAGTCAGTTTAAATTGCCATTTACTTTTTTTTTATGTGAGCTTTTTAAAAGCTCCCCAAAAGTATACATTATTTATTATGTTTTTCTTAGTTATTTACTTTACATGAGGTTCCTTTTAAAAGATTTTTTTTTAAATTTTTTATATAATGCAGTTATTTTTAAGTTTTAAGTCAAATTCGTAAATATCGAAATAAATTCAAAAATATACATACAAATATAATAAAAAGCTTAACATAACGAAGAACTGTGATAGCTTTAAATGGTTTTACCAAAACAAAAGCTAAGATATAAGAAATGGCTTATTCATATGTGGCCATAGCATCACAATTTTTTTCCCTCCCTAATATTTTAAAAGGTATAACGATCAAACAAAAAAAAACTTTTAAAATAACAGCTATCACCATTTACCTTGGAATGAAAAAAAAAAAACAACTGCAAATCGAGCTTGCCTGCTTTATTAGAAAGAATCAACAACATTGATTGATTGAGCGCAACATTGCTAGAAAAAGCCGCAGCTGGATATGTCGCGTGAGCTTTAAGTAAAAGCTTTGAGTAAAAATATTATACAAAAAAGTGTTGCTTATCCTCATATAATTTTTGCTATTACTAACCAATTGCATAATATTGTTAAATTCTCCGCGCATTATGCTCATGCTCAATTTTGAAGAGATATATTGCGACAAGATGATCTCAAACTTTTTAAGAGAACTGGAGCCTCCTAGGAAAAAGCTGCAAAATGCAGGGGAGAGCAATGTTACCAGACTTACTAAAATGTGTAAATTTTGTTATTATCAAACATTGTTACCACAGGTACGAGTTTATACATCCTCTGAAATGGCAAAAATATATATCGACAAGAAGTCTAAAAAAAGCTTATTAATAAATAGCCTTAAAATCAGAGAGAACATTTGCTGTTATGATATCTTTTAAGTCACAAAAAAGTCGCACTCGACACATGTTCTTCGGTACAATGGAAAACTAACAAAAAGTATATGCTGCCAAGGCAGAAAATAAACTTTTAGACCCTTTTATCTGGACCACGTAAAAGTTTTTCATATTTTTACTATAATTATAACGCCATAATTAACTGATTTTCATGTGCAAATATCAAACCTCGGTGAAAATATTTACCCGAAAGTAAAATTGAATAAAGTTCCGTTTAGATTTGAGAGCAGTTTATTCTAGAAGAATATTTCAATGTTGTGTTATTCGTCATATAGCAAAAATGTTTGACATTATCTAATAATGCATCAAGACTGTAGTTGTAGAGGAGAAAAATTGTTGTATTTTAATGAATTTTTAGTGTACTAAGAAATCATTAAAAGATACCAAATTGTTGGTATGATAAGTCCGTCAAATTTTCTCGTGTTGAGATTTTTGGTTAAACACCAGAAACTGAAAAGATGTAATTTTGTAGAAAAAGTGACAACAGAAAAGCTTCTTCTACGGCTGGTCCGTCGCAAAAAATATTTATTTAATTTCCTTAAATCACTAAGGTAATAAATCACTGACTTTTCAAAAAAAAAAATCCATATATGGGACAGAAGTCAGCAATACTTAGAAATTACCTAAAACATTTTTCTACCAGTGAAGTCAATTGCCGCTGCCTTAAATCGGCAAAATCTTTTACTGTTCTTAAGAGAAAAATTTTTGATCTGGCAACACCATCTGTTAGTGAAGAGAATCTCACTAATTACCCAACAGGAAAAGTGACAGTTTATTAATGTATTTATGAAAAAAATTTTAGTCTGATTATCAGGTACTGCTGTCATGAAGAGAATGTCAATATTTATCCAGCAAAAATATGTGCTTACATTTAATTAAAATATTCCAATGATAAAGTTAAGCATGAAACTTTTCAGCAAATACTGCAAGTAACACTTAATTAAAATCATCAAAATTAATATCAGAAATTAATAAAATTTTACTCAAAGCTTTTCTCAAAATGTTCAATGTCCTCATATTGCGTTACATCACAAGACATTTGCCTATAATTCTTACGAAAAAAACACAAAAAAATGACTTTTCTTCAAATTTGTTGCTGTTGTACGTTAACTTTTATGTGGTTTATTTTTAAGTGTTACAAAAAAAAAAATAACAACGAATTCAAGAACAAACGAAATTAAAGTTTTACATTAAAAAACCTACTTTTATTATTGTTATTATGACTACAACTTCTATTCGTTTAGCTTCTACCATTTTGTGTTGAATATATTTTTTTTTTAATATACATGTAACTTTTAAATGTTATGTTTAGCGATCTCGTGTGATTTATGGAATTATTTGTTTTAATTTAGTGTTACTACCTTTAGTTCTCTTAATTAATTAATTTCAATATTTATATAGTAATTTTAATTTTTTTTTTAAATCTATTACTATTATGTGTTACTATAATTTGCATACTATTATTATTGTTACATTTTATAATTTCAATTATATTAAAGTATGTATGTCAAATGATTTAAAGAGACAAAAAAAATTGCAAGCAAATTATGTAAAATCACAATATCTTTTTAATTGTAAATTTACTACTTACATAATTTTACCTCACTTCACTTAATTTTTGTTTTTTTTTATTATTATTAATTTTCTACTATTTATCATATCATTTTTGTTCTTCAGTATATAAATTAATTTTCTAATTTAACTTAAATTAAAAAATACTGTTAATTTGTGCTGTTTTTCTTCTTTTTAGTATGTCTTAGTATTTGAAATAAAAATAAATGCAAAAAACTTGTTACTACTTTTAACTATGTAAAATATAATTTTATGTATTGTATTTCATTTAAAATTGAATGAACTAAAATTGTTTACATATAATTATTTTAAAAAAAATATATAGTTTGAAAACAAACAAAAACAAAAAAAAATTACATTGGTATTTATTAAATTGGCTGTATACATTTATAATAAAAATGAGAAAAAAATCTAGAAATCTTTGCTCTGTAAGCTCTTTCTGTTATGTCGCTGTTAAAATTCTGTTATATTAATTTACAACTTCTCTTTGATTTCACGTTAGCTCATGGCACTCATTTATAGTCATTATTTATTTCGAATTTCTAATGGGTTGCGCTTAGTCTTCTGCATATTATTTGAGTCTCTTAATCACTCTCTCTCTCTCGCTCTCATTTCACTCTTTTCAATTTTTTGCTCATTTTCATTTATTTTTAATGCTTTTTACCTTTCGGGCTTGTGCTTTACAAAATATTTAAAATTTTGTATTTTTACTTTAAATTTTTTTTACATCAATTGCAATAATAGCAAATATAATTTTTTGTTTTTTAATTAAGATATATAAGTTTATGGAAAAGTTCATGTATAAAATATTGCTGAATGCTTTAAAAGCTGCAAAGCTATAGAGAAACTATAGAAATGGTACGAAATTATTTCTTGCTTAACAAAAATCGCAACTAACAAACGCAGCATGTTAATATTTGTATTCTATATTAGCTTTTAATAATATCAATAGCTAACAAATTTTGTGTTTACCTGTAAAATATTTTTTTTTACCTAATGCCAAGATTCTACGACTCCATAAAATCAAGCAAACTCTCATTACCTAGTGCTTACGACATAAAACAAAAATATTTTCAGGGCCACCTGTTATATTACTGCTAAGGCTCTGTTATGCGTAAAAAAAACTAAAAAGCTTATTGCAAAAACTGAGTGGTTTTGGGATATTGTCGAAAAACTTACTTCTCCCACAAAAAAAATTCATGGGAAATGTATGAAATACACAGTATGTGCATTAACAGTGCTCGTGATTTCCATCAATAAAGAATTTCAAATTTTTTGCTTCAAGTTATTTGAATATTTTATATAACCTCTAGATATAAAATATTGCATTTCCATTTAAATTGTGAAAGAGCCTAAAAGACTCAAATGAACTTTCGCTTGGGCATTCATGCTCTTATGCATATAACTGCACTTTGGAATTTATAGTCTAAAATTTGAAGATTCATCTGGCAACGCTAACAGAGAGTACCTTCATATTACCCAGCCGGAAAAAGTATATTTACAGAAAAGTCTGTAACTAAAAATGGTGCAGTTTTTCCCAGATTTTTTTCGATTTATTTCAAAAACAAGTCTTGAATTCAATATTATGTTATGTCTCGAATTATGGAAAAAAAAGTTACTCTGGTTTACGATATGACCAACATAATCCACAAAACAATTTATTATGCACTAAACGTAATTTTTTCATAAGATCCATTGAATTGTGAAGAATTAAAAAAAGACAATTTGAAAAACCATTATTTATTAAGCAAATGGCGAAAATTTAATAAAGTCCTTTCCAAATTTTTTTATATGATTTGAAAATAAAAAGTTTAAGTGCCGATAACTTTGAAAAATTTGGCTTTTCAGCGAAATTAAAAAAGACGAGTATGATAGGTACGTGTATATTTCAAGAAATTCGATGACATTTTTGGGGTCTGACTTAATTCATTTGAAAAAATAATGTTCCCTATGCTATTATTTAACATTTTTTTTCTGAAAAATGTTCAGACTCGCAATGTAACTTGCTGCACGAAATTCAAAAGTCTTACGCGGTTTAGCTACCCTAAGCTTAGCGGAGTGCTCAAAACCATTACGTTATAGCTCGGTGCACTCAGATCTTGATGTTCATAAAAGGAAAATCTAGTTGTTTCCTTTGGTTCAAAAAAGAGGGAAATTTTATTATTGGTTTAAATTTTTTATTCAAGTAACGTGATCCTACTGACTTACTCAGGCCCGGATTTAGAAATTTTCCGCCCCTAGGCAGTTGCATAAATGGCCACCCACCTCAAAATTTATTTAATGGTGGAATAAGTTTGGTACGAAAAGTTTTTCTATCAATAAAATGCACCTTTCTCAGAGCAAATATTTTATTTTATTACGGTCAGTAGCATCAGTTCTGGATTTCCGCCTGGGCGGAAATTAAATTCCCTAGAATAAAACAATTTTAAAAGTTTTCGCCAATATTTGCCGCCCTAGGCACGTGCCTCCTCTGCCTGTATAGTAAATCCGTACCTGGACTTACTTATTTTAAATACATAAAAATTAAAAATTTAAACAAAAGCTCTTTTTCTATGATATATGCTCGTATGAAGTCATTTATGCTTATGCTCAAAAAAGAGGCAAATTTAAAAAGCTTTTTACATATAGATAACTAACTGCTTGTATTGCTTTATTGTTCCGATTAGAAAGCAAGCAAGTTAAAGCTCTTGAAAAAACTGTTTTCTGATATTTCATAACGACCTTTTTATACAACAAAAAAAAAACTTTATCAATTAAAAAGCAATAAGTTGCCTGAAGTTTTTGTCAAATATTCGGAAGATAACATTCGGAAAAAAATTTATTTAAAAAACTCGAAGGTAACAATTCTCAGATCAAATCAGATCACTGCCTTCAATGCCAGCGAAACAATTTCGGGAGTGGTAATTTAATACTTGCAGCAAAAAGAAATGTAGCTATTGCTATATCAAAAATAGCTTTGGTCTAAAATAGACACCTAAAACTTAAATTTTGCTTCAAATGAATATTATGTAGGCTAGTTTTCTAGATTTATGTTTTTCAAAAAATTGTTTCCAATAGTTTTGCAGCTCTTAAGCATTTTATTAATATTTAATAAGCACACAGAGTTCAAGTCTTCCAAAAAGCTTTATTAAAAGTATAATGTCCGAAATAAATTTTTAATATTTAATTTTTTTTTTTTTTTTTTTTGCTTTTTCTACAAGTACATACTTCTTTTCTTAAGGGGTCTTCTAAACGTGTATTTTTTTTTGGATTTTCTATTAAGTTGTTTTTTTTTTATTTTCTTAAATTCGCAAATTTCTTATATAATTTTAAGCGAAAAACCAACATTGAATAAAATTTTTAGGGAATATTAACGAAAACAACAAAAGAGTATAAACTTAACTTAAAAAAAAAAATAATAATTAATATTAAGAAACAAAACAATAAATAGATTATCGGAAAATATACACTAAATAGTAGTAGTAAAGTTTTTTCTTTTTGTGGAAAAGTACTAAACAAAACAGAGTTTAAATTTAAAAACGTAGTATACAACTTTAAAAATACAAAAAAAAAGTAGTCGTAAAATTGATGAAATATGCGTCCTTGTTAAATGTTACTAGAAATTGAGGGAAAAAACCAATAAAAAAATAAAATATATTTAGGCTATGTATAACAGCAGATCCTGAATAAATTTAAAATAAGACCCTAAATTGAGCTTGATATATCTTAGCCGAAATAACTAAAAAAAAACTAACAACTCATATGGAGCAGAAAAAACCCCCAAAAAAAACAAATATCACTTCACTAAAACTAATGCATGTTCAAATCAATTTAATGCTTTAAAAGCTTTTAAAAACTGCACGGCAAATGTCAGTGAAAAAAGCATACTTAGAATTTGTTTTTCCGTTAAAAGCTAATTACTAGGATTAACATATATGTAAATTTCTTTTTTAATTAGAGGGAGTTACTTATATATATGCGCTATTTTTAAAGCTTAAATAACATAATAACAAATTTGATAATTTAGTCAACGAAAAAAAAATAAAGAAATTAATATTTTTTACGCTCTTAAGCTATAAAAAATATTCTGCTTTTTCCTCCCTCCCTACCTTATTCTGTGCACATATTTTCAATTTTGTTTCTAATTTTGCTTTTTACTCTCTACTTATTCACATTTTCTACGTTGCTTAAGAAATAGATTTGATCGAAACAAAAAAATATAACAAATTGCACCACAGACACACAGCTACAACATCATATACAAACAAACAAATGCAATAGCCAGTACAAAAACAAAACCGAAAGAAAATAACAAATTTAAGTTTACACAGATTGCAATCAGTTAATTTATATTATAATAAGATATATAAAATTTCTTTTTTTTTTCTTTGAAACCTTGCTAACAGCTTTGTTTTAATGTCAGAAGCTGTACAGATCAATGTAACTTTTTGCATAGCTTAAAGTTGTGCTTTTAAGCGTAGGCTTTATGTTCTCAATTATTCAGTTTAGTTAACTCCAAAAGTTAAGCCTTTTCAAACGCTATTGTTTTAAAACATCATTGTGCTTATAGGAAATATGCTTCTTGATATTGCGAGTATTATTTATCAGTGTCAAATTTATGCTCATGTATGAAAAGAGGGAAAGCTCAAAAGCTCTTACGGTTGAATGGAATGTCTCCTCTATTTGGCTTTTGCTTTTTAAAAAAAGAAGAATTGAACGTTTCGTTTTGCAAACTTTTGAGCAAATGAAAAGCTCAGAGAAATAAGCACAGCTTCAACAAAAAATTACTTAATATACATATGGGGCACTCCACGCAAATCGGACACCATTTTTCTTTTACATCTCTGATTTTTTTGAATTTTTTAGTACTGATTGAAAATATTCTCCATGATTTTCCAATTTTTTATATGAAGCTATTTAAGAGATATTAATATTTCAAAAAATTACTCCGCGAATAATCGGCCAAATGGTACTAAAAAAAGTTTTCAAAAAAATCAGAAATGTAAACCCTACATTACTTCAGAACTAAGTTTTGAGGGAACTAGCATAACTGAGTAAAGTCTGATGAGCTGAGTTTTTAATGCCTTATTAATTCACTACCACTAAACGTTTTAGTCTTAGTTCATATCACGTATTTGTGAAGTTTCGTTTCCGCTTGTAATACTTTAAATGGAAAGTATCATGCTATTACCATTTATCAATTACGTAATGAGTAATTACTCATTATAGAATTTAAACTTTACTGTCAAAGAAGAATTGCTTAGTGGAACTCAGACACTTTTATCACTTTTATCACTCATATCACAAAATCGTTCAAACATAAAGTAATGCGATTTTCGAACATTTTTATACCAACCGCTTTCTTTTGACTAACAAATGTCACAAAATGTCAAAAAAATATGGATAATATCAAATTTTTCACAAACCTTTTTAAGGCTTTATTGATTTGAATGCGATGGGTTCATTTTAAAAGAATGCATTACAAACTTAATGTTTAATCAGCAGTTAAATCTGGCGTTGATTTTCCTTTGAGCATTTTATGTAAAGACTTTGAGAGATTATGCGTTCTTTATTTGTTTCAAAGAGTGAACTCAGAGTTTTTTTCTAAATTTTTTAAAAAATTTCATACATGCACTTCATAAAAATGTGAAAATTTGAGATCTCATAAAATTTAAAATAATAAATGATAATTTATAAACGACCCCTAAGTCCCTTGTGATATGAGATTTCCACTGACTGTTTTACTAAAACGTGCAGTGGTGGTGGATTTTAATCCTTTTAGTTCACACTTCGCATAGTATTAGATTTTTGGTTAAAAAATATCTCTATATTTTACAACTATTATATATTGCTAAAAGGTTATATCTATGCTTAAGCATCCACAGATTAGTCTTTACAGGTCCCTGGCAGAATGCAGTGTATTGATACATACATATATTTTTGTTTATATGGTTTGATGTTATATTGAAACACATATAAAGACATTAAGAAATAGTGATTGTGAGTAAACAACCTTGAACTAGAAACTGCTGGATCTTTACTCCGATGAAACTTACTAACGATATATTGCTGTCATCTTCTCAAACTTTTCTTGAACTTTAATAATATAATATTTATTCAATGGCCACTCAAAAATGTCACGTTTATCTTAAAATGAAATTTAAGCATTGCTCTGTGCCTTTTTATGAAATATTTATATATCTGATTATTTCGGCTTTCATAATTCAAATCCCAAAATTTAATCTCAAAAATTTTAAATAAGAAGTTAATATATAAATTTAGGTACAGACTTTTAAAAAAAATATTTCAGACTTTTTTCATTAGTTAACATGATCTATGATTAAATAAATTGGGATCTAAAAAATTATCTTATTGAAACTAGTAGGTCTTCTGATATTTAATGACTTTATCCGTACCTTTTTTGAACCCAAAAACATAAATATAGCTGTTAATAAGATATATTGTAGCATTATCTGAATACAGACCTGTGTCAGTATATGCGACAAAGTATTGGTGTTAAAAAAAAATATCTTATTTAGACTCATAGGTCTTTTGATATTTCATGACGTTATTCGTACCTTTTTTGAATGCCAAAAACCTTAATATATGTAGGTGTTAGGAAGGATATATTGAGTGTCAGTATATGCGGTATAGTTAAAGTTATCGAAAACTATATTTTTCAAAATTCGTACATCCTAATCAAGCATAGATATAGAGGCCGCAGCCAAAATTCAATAAATTAAAACCAAGTTTTCGTGCTATAACTCAGCAAAAATATTTTCTTTAGAGATTTCGCATCTGATCATTTTTATCAGCAATAACCCACGTAAAAAAATTTTAAGAGAATCGGAGATGTCGGACTAAATGCAGATGCAGACTCATTTTTGAGAATTCGATTAGAAATTCAATTACTTTTTCAAGCCCTTATATCTCAGCTTTGATGCACCGCAGCTATTAAATGTCTAAGGCAGACCAAGGAGTCTCTATATGAAGCTTAACAACGTAAATCATTTAAATGGCCGCTTAAATGAGCTCTTCTGTGCTTGAACACTAAGTAATTTTTGATGTTCTAAAAAACTGACGAACTTTTTCCTGCAAATTTAATATTTTTACTTGGAAAGTGTGATGGAAATTTTTTTTCTTTTTTGAATATTTTTGCAAAAATTATTTTGTACAAATGCATTCATATTTATACCTCTGATTCGATGCAACTGCGTCAACATATGTCCAAGTCATTTAGGTTTGTCTTTGTAGGAAGACCAAAAGTATTTAATTTGGTTGACGGCCGCCTCCACTAGCGGTAGCAGCGTTCGTTCAAACTTTAGCGCCACTCACAAGCATCGTTCGTTATGCTCAAAAAAAAAATTTAAAAAACTAAAACTGTTTGTGTAGCTGAACCGAAAAATTTTTTTTTTTTTGCAAACATTCATAGCTACGATTAAATAAAAAAGTAGCGCAGTTTTTAGAAAAACGTACTAAAAAAAAACTCCTAAATAATTAATATCCGTCCGTGCTTTAGTTGTAAGTCGAACAAATAAAATTAAATCACAAAAGTTTTTCAGTGCAAAGCTCTTTTTTTTTGTTCAAAATATTAAAAAGCAGAATATTATTTTATAAAAATTTTCTTTAAAAAAAAACAAAAAACACCAAAAATCAAAAAAAAATTAAGTTTCTAGAAAGAGTAACACCACAAGAAGATGTTGAATATTGCGATATTTTATGAAATACACTAAAACAAATAACTTACCACAAAAGAAAACAACACAATTTCATATAAACTAAAGTGACACTTAGAAATTGAAAACTTATACACTTAAAGGAAAAAATAAAAACAAAAAAATTACACTTAGAAAAACTCAAATACCATTTACACTTAATGTACACATTACACGTTACAAAATGTTGCAAAGTGAATGTTTATTGAATTTTTAATTAAAAAAAAAAAAAAACAACTAAATAACTAACAAATATTACTAATAACTTTATATGTTTATTTAGGAAATTTCTGGTTAAAGCCAAAAATATAACATACTAACACTGAAAAAAAAAAAACAAATCTTAAATAATTGCATGTATGTTTGGTAATTTACTATATATTACAATTATTATAATTAAAAAAACAAAATCAAATTTATATATAATAACTTTTTGAAAAAAAAAAAACAAAAAACTTGCAAATTATACATGGCATAATATTATTATTATTATTATTAAATATTTAATTATTATTATAACAATATTATACACGATTATTATGAACCAAATGTATGCATATATAAAAACATATATATGTATATTCAAACTAAAAAATGGTGAATTATACAAATTATATTATTATTGTAAAAATACAAAATGCTTTTTTCTTTCTCTCTACTTCTCTGCGCTATTTTGGTATCTCAGTACTTGAACTTAAATCGCTCGTAACTAGTGAAAATTTATATTTTTTTTTTGTTTTTTTTGATTTCAACTGATTTCATTGCAATTTGATTTCATTTAAATGTCATTGTTTTCATATCATGGCTGCTCTCTCTCTCTTTCTCTCTCAACAATCAAGCATTTTCTGCATATTATAATTTTATATAATTTTCATATATTTAAATATTTTTCTTTTGGACGTACATACTATTTGTATCATTGTATTATTTGTAATTGTTATGATGCGAATTCTACTCATAATTGTGCCCGGTCACTTTAGCAAAAAACGATATTTCGTACAAAATCTATACATAATATGTAATTTGTTTCCTTTAGCTCTACCCAAATATGTTTCCTCCCGATTTTCGTATTAGCGTGTATTTTGGTGACGTTTTTTCTTTTATGTTGTCCCTGCTAGTGTGATAACTGGAAATCAAACAAAGCTGTTTTTCACTTTTATGATAAGTTGCGCTTTTTAATTAATTTTATTTTATTAAATAATACAAAATTTTACCTTACTTATAATTATTTTTGCAAATTTATTAATTTTCTTCGTCTTAATTTTTTCAACTGTAACTTTAATCTTTGTTTCTGCTCTTAATTTTCTAAGTTTCATATTCATAGCATACAACATAGGTCCTCACATAAGTATGAGCAAATACTAGGCGCGTAAAATAACAATTACATACTTGTTGTATTAATTTACTAGTGGTACCCGCGGTTTCGTTCGTGCACGTCTCATTGTTTTTCATAATGTTATTACTCTCTGACATCTCATTCAAAAAAAAAACAATTGAAAGAGAGTTTGTACTTTGAACTTTAAAGCCAAATAGAAACGCTACAAATAAGAAGAAAAAACAACAATAGTAACACAGAATTCAAGAAGCAACATAAGCAATGAAAAATCTAAACATATTTGATGAGGTTTTGCAAAAACTTAATCCTAAAAAATAATTTTTAATTTTGAAAAAAAAAAAGTATGCAATAATCTTCTTTAGCACAAATATGTTTTAATAAAATAAAAGTAATTAAAATTCATTCAGTATATTTTACGCCAAAGCGTTACAAACCATTTCCATATAAGCAATTTTATATAAATAGCATGCATTTCAGTTTTAAATTATTTTTTGTCTCTAAAAAATAAGATTGAAAATCTGAAAAATACTAAATGAGATGCAAACTATGATTTTCATACCTATGTCTTATAGGATATTGCCATAATTTGAATAATTTTTGTGTGGGGTAAATGAGTTAGACTTTAACAGCCCCTTCATGGTTGGTCACTGATTTTTGTCTCCGAGACGATACAGTAAGGAGACAATTTTATTTTTCGGCTTCATGGTTGGCTACCGTTTACTGTCTCCATAGTATTAAGTTCCACACTTTGTGGATGACAAAAATATTGACATTTCTGGATTTACTTGACAATTGTGGCGAAATTTGACATTTCTGCCCAACATTTATTAACATAAATTTTGCCATTAAACTTTTGCAGGTTCATTTCCAATTTTCGTCTCAACAAAGAAGGTTTATGTACGTTTGTAACGAAATAAAGGACTCTTTTTAGAAATCCAATACGTGCATCAAGCATGCCACCCGTTTTTAAATTGTGGTTATTTTGCCAAAATTTCAATATTTCGTTCATATTCCCTTTTGGAAATACATTTTTTGATATAAATTGTGAATATTTTTTTATTTACGTGCACTTTTTCATTTTGGCGATAGCAAAATAACTGTCTCCAAATTTTGACATTTCTGGATACAACTATAAGAGACTGCCGCCAACCTTGTAGAGAAAAAAAGTGTGGAAGACATTGCAGCGGAGATACTTCGCCAATGTCGCCAACCGTGAAGCCAATTTTATCTCGGCGAGTAAAAAGGCGAGATTGTAGCAAACCATGAAGGTGCTGTAAAATTGGTAAAATCTAAATTTTCAACGTTACGTTTACGTTATATTTTGATAGAATGTGCTGTGGTTACTTTTTTTCAATTACCTTTCATTATAATGAAAAGGATGGAAGCCCAGTGGCTGTGAACCTTTTTAACAACCATAGCCCATAAAGTAAAAATATGCTTTCACCATTTTCAACCAAATCTTATTTCAAGTTTCAATATAGATAGCACGATTTGAGCAAACGAACATTATCATTTCAGAGTTGAAAATTGTAAATAAGCCATAGTTTTATAGAGGACAGAATAAGCTATAAAACAAGTCTATACTTACAAAAAATAACCCAAGAAGTAAGGTCTGAGCTCAAAAGAACGAATCGTTTGGATACACGATGAGGCAGGATAGCCATTCTTATAATTCAGAAAAATGAAATGAAATTTTGAAACTGGATGATATTTATCGAAATTTGAAACAAAAAAACTCTTTGAACAGAAAATAATATTTATCTCACTTTCGATGTAACTTATAAGTTATATGCTCTTGTCATTATTTCAAGCTCACATTTTACAATAAAAACTCAATTTTGAATAAAGGCCGCTGTCAAACAAATTTTTGACATAAACGTGTTTAACCATTGTCGTGATATACATAGC
This sequence comes from Meiosimyza platycephala, assembly GCA_963662105.1. Lineage (NCBI taxonomy): Eukaryota > Metazoa > Arthropoda > Insecta > Diptera > Lauxaniidae > Meiosimyza > Meiosimyza platycephala. Next base: position 77,502,439 of record OY759211.1, on the reverse strand, counting down.
TGAAAATTGTAATATAGGTGTTTTATAGGTATTCTAGGGAGACTTAGAAAAATATTTCGGAGCAAATTATCTTTTGTAACTATTTTATCTAACTTCAGTTAAAATTTTCTATATATTTAGTTTACTCTCACTTAGTTTTATATTTACTTTTCTTATAACTTAAATTTTCTGTTTACAGCTGCGCCTTACTATGCTTTTTAATTTCAATTAAATACTCCTAGCTTTTTTCAAAATAAAAACTTCATCTTTTCTTATAATTTTACTTTCTTCTTATTATTCAAAAATTTCATGCATAAACGTTAGTCCCACATCACAATTGCAGCATTTCATGTCTTGTCAATTGTTTGTTTTACCAATGAAAAATATTTTTGTAGTGCTAAAATAAATGCGTGATAATATGATTAAAATTTTGTTAAAAAGCAATCAAAACACATTAGTTTTTTTAAATGAATTCTGAAAAATAAACAATTTAGTTTTTACTACAAAAAAAAAAAAAAGAATTTATAATAAAAATAGCTTTTGTAACGTTTAAGCATTGCTTGAGAATATAGATATTTTAATTTTAAATTGCAAAAAAAAAAACGTCTAAAAAAACCAAAACTTCAGTGACAAGTAACTGAAGCGTTCTTTTTAGTTGCCTTTTTCAAAACCATATATATATTTTTTTGTGTTTTCTTAATTATATTACAGAGTTTCTTGCATGTTGTAAAATGCAAATATTTTCGTCAGTTTTTGAAACACCTTATTCACCAGAAAGTCTTTAAAATAATAGTTACACAGATTTTTTTTTTTACAAAAAAAAAACTTATTTCTTAAGTAGCTAAATACTATCTGTGAGTCCTCGTACATTTTATATGGTTTATGTATGATAGCATTATGTTACATATTACACAAACGCTTATTAAATTATTTAAATGAGAACATTTTAATAGTTGATAGGACTACTATATTGGATAGTAGTTAACATTGAAAGTTATATAAAAACGTTTAGTTTGATTATAGCAGAAGAAAATTTTTCTATATACTAGAAACTATTAAATCAAAAACAAAAAGGTGGATTTAAATATAATATTTTATGAAAAGTAAATCGGCGTTAAAGCCTGAGAACATAATTTTTGGCAAAATCCTTATTATAGTATCATTAGTCTGTTCATTGTGCAGCAGGGCAAACAATGTCTTCTGAGTTTAAAAAAAGATCTTACGCTTAACCGCTTTCCAAATAGCTAACTTGGACAATACAAAAGTTTTAAACTTGAAATAATTTTGATATTAAACGCTGCTTTTTTTTAGCATTACAAGGATCCTTCATCGTTTTGCAATTTAGGTTGTGTCGTAGGTTTGCATTATCCAATGCAAAAAAAAAATTGTTTGAGATTTTCAGTATTCTTTAGCTTAAAACAGGTTGAACTTTCTTCTGTATTTGTCCTTCAGTTTTATTCGGAAAATTTGTATTTTATAGAAAATTTTCAGATTGTGAAAAATTTATGGCGTTGAAATGACAAACGTTAAACGTAAACAAAGTGAGTGTATTTTGATTTCTTTTAAGTATAAAAAGTCATTACCTTAAAGTAGGTGTTTTCAATATTATATTATTTCGTTTTTTTTTTTTCTTTAATTTTATTCTAAATCCAGTTTTTTATAATTTTTTTAATAAATTCTTTTATTTTATTCTAATTTTGTATTTAAACATACCGTTTAGTTCTTCAATAGAAATTTCTTATTGCACTGATGGTAAGTTGCACCCAACTGGTGTTGCATTCTAAGCGTACGTTTTCAGTTAAAGCCGAAACTTACGTTTACGCTTTTTTGTTCTGGGAATTCCTATTTTGTTTTTCTGTGTTTTTGTTCTGTTTTTAAATTTTTTAATTTAATTTATTTAATTATATTTGCAAAACAACAAAAAGCTTTTAGAGTTTGTATATGTTTGATATGTTAAAAATTGAGAAGAAGAAAAAAAATTTGCTGTGAAAATATGTAATACACTTAGCTTACCGCTCGTTTTGTAATGCCATTACATTTAATGAAATGTTGCTCATACGTCGCGTTAAGCAGAATTCGATATTAACAAAATGCAATTAAAAAATTGTTGAATTTTTTTCTTCTTCTTCTCATTAAAGACCCCCTACATCATTCCAATATTTTAAAGAAAAAAATATTAAACATTTTTGATTAACATTTATTAACAAATATTTCATTTTTTCTTTTTTTTGTATCTCCAGGTTCGCTTCTACTATTTTATACATACATAAATATAAAAATATATATATATATCAAAACAGTTAATATATACTTAAACTAATACTTGATGAATGTTTAATTGTGTATATTTTTTATTTAATTAGTGAAACAAAAAAAAAAAAAAACATCTACAATTTTTTATTTAATTTTATTTAGTGTAAAATGCTTTAGAAACAAAAATTTATCTATCAAAGCTGTTTAGCTATGGCTTTTAAATTGAGTGAAAAAAAAACTTATAAATAATTAGTGATGCGCTTTTGTAACAAACTTTTAATAAAAAAAAAATTTAATTAAAAAACTACATAGAGCACTTAATATTATAAGCTAGACACAAACTTTTGCAAAATTACACTTAAGCTATAATGACACTTAATATATGTTTGCCATTTTATTGGTGCAGAAACCATTTACTTTAACTTTTAGCATGAAATTATTTGAAAAATTACTTTGGTTCATCAGAGTTTTAATAAAGTTGAAAATTTTTTTATTTGTAAAAACTAAACTTTGGTAACGCAGGAAAATGTATTAAACTTTATCTTAGTTCTTTGCTTCTTTTACCAAGTCTCTTTGTTTTGGAAAAAATTTTAATAAGAGCACTGTCACGCAAATGTCACACCCTTTACAATTTGACGTACCACTAATTATTTCTTTTAATTATTTTCAGGAACAAAAGTTATTTTTAACATTCCCCATAACTTTCACTGGTATTTCCCAAATTAACTTTTATATTATGTTTTTTTGACTGAAAATGGTCCAAGTTCCTTGAGTGGAAATGTGAAAGTTAGTGATCGAAAAATCGACCGCTTTGACTTAATGGGTTAATATTAGAGTAGGATTTTAGCCAACAATGATTTCAATTTTGTTTTCGCTTTATCGGGTGTGTATTGTTCTCATTTTCAGCTACACAAAAACTGTGGGCGTGGTTTGACAACAAGGTGTGACACCTCCCTTACAATTAAAATACCTTAAACGCTATATCTTGGCACCTAAAGCAGATTTTTTCTACAACTTAGTAAATCCCTTGTTTTGTCGAATTTCAATTGAATGGGGCACAAACTTTGATCGCGCCCTTCTTAGGTTTGGTCTAGGAAGCTGAAATTTCCAAAGAATTATTTATAATCTCAATGCTAAAATATATCTAAAAAAAAATCATAAATCTTCAAAATAAAATATAGGTAAAAAAGGAACCAAATCTTCGACTACATTGGTCACACTATACATTGTTAACCAACTTTTAACTAACTAACCAGAAGAATGTTAATCGCCATGAAAATCATTAATTCCTAAGTAGAGAAAAATTTGTAATATGGTTGCCTCATCATTTGTTCAGAAATTTTCAAAATTCTATAGACAAAATCATAAAAAATTGCATAAGATTGACTGGTATATTGGAAGGCTAAGCTCCCGGGTGAATTGACCTTAATTTAGGAAATTAATTCTTCTAATAAAGAATGTTTAATACTATTAAATCTTTAATGCATACCACCGCCTTTTGGCGGGCAATTGCTTTATCAAGAAGCACTCTTTTTGCTGAAAGCATTTCAAATAATTTTTTGTATATGCTTAAAAAAGTTAATAAAGTTAAATTTTGTTAAATCATCTGATGAACTTTATTTATGCACTTCATTTATATTCAATAAAATCATCAATACAAAATTAAAAAAAAAACCTCAAACATAGCTTAAGTGTCATAGCAGCTTTTAACACACTTTCACATACCATTTCCAAAACAAACACAAGTGAATGAAAAAATCACACACAAAAAAAACCCAATACTGTAGTTATATTTTAAAAAAAAAATTTAAATTCAAAAAAGGCTTTATTGTGGATGTTGGCAGTATATACTTGCATTTATTCATTTTTTACATAATTTCTTGGAGTTTAGTATATATATAATATGTATTACTTAAGTATATAAGTAAATAAACGCATGTCTGGATTATGTGCTGAAGATGATGGCGCTGAAGTCCTGTTGAGCTATTGAATGAGCAGATGGTGATGAACTTTTGTTTTACACAAAAAAAAAAAAAAAACTTTGAAGCTTTGCATACAAGACAAAACCCCAAAAGCACACAAAAAAAAACTAAGTTTTCCTTGCATACTACATATTAAAAAAATAGAACATACACACAACGTTGGAATTAGCTTACTTTAAAATTCTATACAGACACAAACAAAAACACATATACACCTGTTATGCAACTGTGTGAAAAATATTCAAAATATCAAAAATAAATCTGGTAAAGCTTTCTGTCAACATGCACCACTACATGTATACCATACACATAAAAAAAAATCAACCATCAATTTTTAACTCAAGCCATACTATGCTGACATACAGTGGCAGTGACAATGTAATGAGTAGCACTAATGTAGCCTAAAAATATGCAATACAAAATGCATATAATTTATCAATGAATATTTTTGCATTTAATTTAGCATTTTGTTGCATACTCTTAGGCAATTTTTGTTACTTAGCTTGAAACAATTGCTGTCATTGGTGTCGCGCTAGCATTTGTGGCAAACACGCTTACCTACATACCTTGAAATAAATGTTTGAAAAAAAAATTTTTTTCAATTTTTCCTATAAACTTTTTACAGGCTTTTTTGTAGTAAGTATTTCTATAAATGTAAAAATTAATTGAATTCATTGTTAACTGTTCGTATGTGTTTATATTTGTTTTTCACGTATTCTTTTCGTTATATTTTCTTAAGCTTTTACTACACCACATTTACTTGACATATGTACTAACATGTAAAGATTTAATGAAGATTTTTTCTTTTTTTTTACTTTTTTACAGTGCTGCAGTAAGATTTTTAGAAAAAAAAAAAATGCTTCGGCTGTTACTTCTCTATACCGCTTGAGATGATAAGCTTGCATAGCGTATTTTTGATTGGCTTTAATTTTTTGTTTTGTTTAATTTAAGCTTTTTTTTTTTTTGAGAACTTATTTTGTATTATTAACGCTTTTTATATTTTTGGCTTTTTGCAATAAAATTATTTTTTTTTTCCTTTGGCTAACCTTAACTCAAGGTCCTTTATATATTAAAAATAACATTTTATGTATACTTTTAAAGCGTAACTTTTCCTTAAAAATTTATTTTTAAAGCGCTGTTATGAAAAATTTCTTCATGGTTAACATGACGTATGAGTAACATTAAATTGTTATTTCAATTTAATTACAAAAAATATTTTCACAAGAGTTTATCTTTAGATAAGCCTAATACTTTTGTTGAAAAATTGTAAGACCTCGCTCTGTTTCGTTATAACTTATAACTTCTTTGTCATCATTGTACATAAAAGCTTTCAGTGTTCTAAAATAATACATAACTTTTATTAATGATACCTCGCATTAGCATAGAGTACTTGAAAACAAACACAATGTCAGATTAATATTCGTCTTCATTAGAGCTGAGAATTTGAAATGTTTACTGCTCATTTCTGGTATTTGGCTTTGATTATTAGTTTTTAAGAAACTTTTGAGTCCTTAGAAAGCTAAAACCTTTTACTATTCGAACTCTAAGCTCTGAGCTCAGTTTTGATATAGGCCAAAAACTTAAGTGCTGCTAAAAATATTGTAGACTTAAGGCTCGTAATTTGCGCTCTGATTTAATGCCAAACAAAAAGCTTTTAGTCTTAAAAAAAATTAAATTTTTTTAATATTTCGTGACAACTATGTTCTTTTCGATTTATTATATTTCTTTGTATTATACATACTTTTTTTACAACACATGCTTTTAAAAATTTCTAGTTAAACTTTTTTCTGAATATCACCTTTTGTATTTCAATGGCTTCATTCCTGTTGATAAGGACTGATTATTCGTTAACATTAATTTATTTAAAAATGCTTACAAAACTTTATCCGTCAATGTAATTTTTTTTTAGTTATGTACTACGTAAGTATGAACGAGTCCCTTACATTAAACTAAGCTTTTTTTAGATTGAAAAAACATTGTGTATAGCTTATAGCTACTATCTTTACAAAAACCTCAATTTCAAATCCTTAATATTTGTTATAACAAAATAATGCGGCTTTCTGTTAAAGAGCTTTTTATGCAATGTCCTAATGAACAATAAATCCTATTTCTCTTTATGAAACTATGAAAAATAAGCAATAAAATATATTGAATTGAGAAAAATTGCAAACGAATTTATCGAATATTATTTACCGAACTTTTAGTGGAAGCAAAAGTTGTAGACATTATTAACTGCAAAATTCAATACCAAAAATATAAGGCAGCCTTCAATCAATTTTTAGATTACTATAAAGAACAAAATAATAAGCAATAATAAATAAAAACATTATATTAAAGTTGCATCCGAACTAAGATTACTGAATCTGAACTAAAAACTTAAAGTCTTAGTTTTGCTTAGTCAATACAAATTTTATTTATCGATATGTACTTTTGTGATTTAAGGATGAAGATTTTATTTACTATAGTCTGGGTTTAAGTATAACAAGTGAAAAATTATTTAATTATTTATTTTTACTTTCTGTTTACAAAAAACAATACAGCGAAAAGCGTTTTGTCGTTTTGAGCGCAAATTTTTTCAATTAAAGCGCTCCAAAAGAGTTCGGGAAAAAAGTGTTGTTTGGAAAAACTCTAAATTAATAAGAACTGGTATTGATTATAAACGCGGGATGCAAAAAAATAATTTGACTTTTAGGCCAGTGACATACACGAATAATTAAATAATACTCATACGTCATTATTTTTAACTTGCTATAAGATTCGATATCTGGGTACGGATGCAACTTACGAAAAATGTTCTCTCATCAGTTCAATTAGTATTCTTACAGTTCATAAAAATCGTAAAGTTTAATCAATGGCTGCCGCAAAGAATAATAATTTGTGCTACCGCTAAATGTTAATGCATTTGTGCATTTGTGAACTTATTTTTCATAGTTTTAGCAATTAATATAAAAAAAAAAAAATATATAACTAACATATAATTTTTCTATAAAATTTTCTCTTCTTACATGCTTACACACACATGCTTACTTTGTGCAATAACCACAATAAAAATATATTTTTTAACAATTTTTACCTTTATATTTTTAACGAAAAAAAAATATGGATAAAAACCTGCAACTACAACACAAAACTGCATGATCATCACTACAATCAAAATTGAAATAAGAAAATTTGCTTACTCTATGCTCTAAAAAATAAAATTTTTTTCAATCTGGATACTTTCACACAAACTGGAAATAATAAACACAACAACACGTCCAAATGGAATGCGCTTTACGATAAATTTTGCAAAATCTATCTTTATTTTTTTAATTTAATGCTGCTGCATGGACTTTTAAAAAAATATAAAACTTTTACATACATTTTTTATTTATTCTTAAAAACGCTTTTGGCCTTTAATTTTAATTTAATTTTTGATTTACAAAAAAACGCAATTGCATGTACGGCTTTAAATTTTTCTTTCTTAATTATTTTTCTTTTTTAAAAATCTAACATTAAGCGAATTTCAATCATATCTAAAATTTGAAACAAAAACAATATGTAGCTACTAGCAAAGTTCCATTAAATGCATCTTATGTTAATTACACTGATGCAAGTGGACAGGTATAAACAGCAACATATATTTACATATATATTTATTTAAAATCAATTTTGACACCTTGAAAATAAAACGCTTTATCTTTAAGTCCCTTTACTAACATGGCTTACAGCAGACAAAAGCTTTTTGTTTTTGCGTACATGCAGCTTAGATATTTAACATACTTTGAGAGATTTTTGAGTGACATAACATAATTTTCTCTTTTTTAACAACAACAACAACAATTTCTTCAATAATAGTCAAAAAAAAAACAAATGTAAAATCCTTTTTTCTTTTTAAAATGAATCAAGTGTTAATTTAAAAAAAAATTCACAAGCAGCAAGATATTTTTTATAGTAACTACTAAGCTTTTTTTTTTTTTGAACAAAAAATTATAATATAAGAGGTATTTACAAATTTGATATATATTTATATGAAAGTTTTCTAAAATGTATTTAAAATTGTTTTAATATTAAATTATATAAATAATACAACATGCAATGTTGAGTCATTAAATGTTACTCATACGTCGTGGTTAGCAGCATCAGCAGCGTGTAAAAAATCAATTACTGAGTTACGACACAACAATTTTTATCCAACGCTATTGCTAGTGATTTTGTGTTCTACAGAAATTTTTGGTACGAACGACGGCTGCCTTAAGCAAATATTGCTATATCATATTTAGATACTGTGAATTAATTATACTTAAATGCACTTAATACAATAAACAATAAGTTGTTAAAAAAAAATACACCAAGAAATCAAGCAAAATTTATGAGCTTTTATTCTAGTATTATTGCCACCATAATATCTTTTTTCACACTAATAGGTAGAAGCGTTATCTTTTCGCTATTTAGGAAGCCATAAGTAAATTTCAAAGGTCAAATTAAAAATTGTGGCTGAAAATATTCAGAAATTTCTATGAAGACGTAAGCTTATTTCTTAGCCTTGAATGAAACAAAACCCTCACAAAATTTCTATTTAACACGAAGCTTGTGCAAGCGACTAGTATTTATCAATATTCTGATTTTCCTTGAAGTTTCTTACTTCATAACTACGGAAGCAGTTCGCTGAGGCAGAAAGGTCATTTAAGAGATTTAAGGGCTAAAATTTCTGAATATTTAGAAAGAATGTTTTGACTTGAATTCGCATTCAGTGAAATTGAAAACCTCCCAATACTTAACTTGTATTTTTTATTATATTAAAACGAATATGCCTCACAAACTCCTCCTTAGTAATCCTAGTAAATAAACTACGTTTCATTTCTTTCACTGCTTAATGTTGTTCTATTCAACAAGAACTTTCATTAAAAATTGCGATCAAGAAGAATTTCGCTAGACTTCTACTAAACTCTATCAAAATCTTAAGGGGGCGGGGGCAGTCATGGCCGTGAAAATTAGAGCATTTTCAATAAGTTTTTTTTTGTATTAATTTAATTTATTTAATAAAAGTGATTATATGGAATTTTTACATTATGTTTCAACTTGACTTGATGAAAGTTTAAAAAAAAATATCAAAAATAAAAAAAATTATAGCTGGCTGTGTTGGACCCAGTCCCATACTGAGTTTCTTGCGGTGACCATCACAAGTCCTTGGAAAATCATCCAAAATCAATCGGATAAGAAAAATTACTTAGTTAAATAAATAATCTAGTGCCTGTACGAAAGTTTTTTTTTTTTAAATCAACAAAATGGCGGCCTCAGGAATATTTACCTCCAGATTTTTGGTAAAAAACCAACAGTTAATTGTTCATAAAATTTAAAAAAAAAACCTTCGATCAGGCACTAGCTTTTTATGTTTTTCAAAAACTGTGTAAATTTCATTGAAATCTATCGATCGGTTTTTGAGTTACAGTCGTCACCGGTTCCGAAAACATAGAAAAAAACGCATTTAAAGTTTTACATTGGGTACTGTTACCACCGAGAGCCCTTTGGTTATTGCTGAATAACTCCAAAAGTAATTGTCGGATTGACTTCAGGATATATTTCGAAGATATTATACTTTAAGAAAATGTAAAAAAAAATCGATTTCTCAAAAATCATGACTGCCCCTGCCCCCTCAAGTCAAGACAACCTCAATAAAACCATAAAGACTTATGTACACATGTATCAAAATGATCACCTAAACCAACATATTGATCTCGATCGAGGCCACAATTTTTTATTCGCATTTGAGGAAATGGAAAAATGCCCATTGCACTAACCCATAGCCAAATATTTTCTTATGTGCTCTTGAATTCTCAGAATGAATATGGAATCAAAAAATGACGCTCGGATCTTGTTTCGGAGATACAGCCTTCGGAAATTGCGGATATAGTTTTTCTAAAAATCTTTATAAGGCAGACACGCCTGCATTGATTTCCAAAATAGGGATGTCATATGAAAGGTAATATAATAAGCTACAATATTTAATTTTGAAAATTTTTCAAATCTGTCTCATAGTTTTCGAGATATTACGACTTTTCCGGAATTTGGACCGATTTTTTTCAAAAAACCGTTATTTTTCAAAAAAATTTGTTATTAGTCTACAGTCTTATTGACATATTTATAAAGCTCAATTTATTCCCTTTAAAATGATATAGCATTTTAACAACAATTTTTGACATTAACCCTTTCTAACCGAAAAAATGTTACTTTGTTTGAGAATTTTTTGTTCTAATTTGCAGAAAATGCATCCAAAAGATCTGATTTGTTGGTGGAAGTTGTAGATATTGAAGAGATGAACAAAATCCCAGCATCAGATGCAATAAAAATCAGTTTGCTTTCGAGATATATCAAAAAACCACATGAATCTAGGTGCAAAATTCAAATGTTCATTTCTCGAAAATTTGAGCCAACTTGAACAAACTGAGCCAAATGAGATCTTGTTTTGATCTATATTTTCACCCCGCAGCGTCAGATCCGAGTAGACTTTTACAAAAGAAATTTTGTTCCACAGTGTTATTATTGACACCCCTCCAATATCGATATGACTTCTCTTCTACTATATATAAAAACTGTCAGAAAGGCTTACATTAAAACTTCCACCAAAACTGTTCTATTAGGACTATCAGAAAGCCTTCTCTCGAGACCACCATTGAGCTTATCAAGACAATTGTAACAACTATTTTCAAGACTATCATGAAGTTAACTATCTAAGATTCGAACTTAACTATCATTCAGACTTATAATAATACTGCCATTAAGATTTCTATTAGCAATAATGTTTTGTAAACTTCTGTACTCCTTTGAGAAACTCTCACCCTATTGTTTTTTTAAATATTTTTTCCTAATAAGCATCTTTTTTCTATCAGGTATTATCTACAGTTCAGCAAAGCTTACTGTCCAACTCGATCACAATTTTTCTTCACATGACTTATCTCACTCCCACTAATTATTTACATTCATTTGACTAATAGGTGATAGGTGATATCACGCTTATTTCTCCAAAGTTTGAGCAACTTTTTATTTGTGAAAAATTAATAAGAAAATGAGGAAAACAGAAAATTTAATTTTCCACTGATTTTTTTCACACTTCCCTTCCCACTTTCCCAAAAAAAATATAAGGTTAATCGAATTAGACACGCTTTTGCACCTGCAGACACCAAAGCACCAAAAAAGGAAACTTTTTGTTTTTTTATTTTTGATTTTGTAGGTCACCAAGTGATTGAGGATATTTAGTTATTGCCGTACTTTGATGTTGTTGTTCTGTGAGTTTTTGTTATTGCTGCTGTTAGTGCAAGCTAATTGCTTGATGTTTGGGTAACATTTTGGCATATCCGTATTTTTTGGCGTGTCGCTGTCAATGATATAATCGGATTTCCTTCTCTTTTTTTTGGAAAAAAAAAACAGAAGCCTTTCATGTTAATACCAAAAGTCAAATTTTATTTTTATGCTATTGATTTTGTTGTCAGCGCCATATGTTAGTGAAATTTAATTGAAAATTAGTGCACTTTTAGAAATCGAAAGAAATGATACAATTTTGAATACATTTGCAGAGCAAAAACATTTATGAAATTTTTATTTCTAGCTGATATATATTTCCAAGGATTTGAAGCATCCAAACGGAAAGTTCAAAAAATTAAAATTAAATTTTGAACAATTACTGGTAATGCGGTCAAAATTGCTGACATTTTTAAATGAAATTGGGTTGATCAAAAATCTATACGGGCAGAGGGTTTCAAATTTCAATGATTCAAATAAAAATCGCCTATTTCATGTCAATAAAAACTCATTGCGTTTCAAGTTTCGAACATAAACTTACTGATTTCGCAAAACTATTTTCATACATTCGAAAATATTTTTGGAGTCAAACCTTATCTTTCAAAAAATGTATCTTGAGTAACGACAGCTTTAAATTTTTGTATAATTAAGTAAAGTGATTGATTGATTAAGAAAAGTGTTTGATTTCTCAAAATGATTACCAATTAAAAACAGCTAAATCAAAAAAAAAAAAAATAATAATTTTTACACTTTTGTATTCAGCTAAGGCTTTAACTTATTTTAATTTAAAACAATTTTTTCTCTCTTTCTTTATTTCACTTGCAATGCTTAGCCCGACCGGAGACGGGTGTTTTATATCCTCAATGCTCAATTCTTATGAACGGCATAGTTTATGTTATTAGGTATGGCCCAATGAAATATTTCATATATCATTTTTTTTATATACGTACTTATATATATTTTGAGATCTTACAAGCTTTATGCTCTTTTTAATGTTTCTATTTCTTTCGCGTTTCAATAGAAAACTGCAGTATTTTTAGTTGCAGCTTGTTTTTATATTTCTTAAAGTTAACGTTAATTATCTCTGAGATTTTTTTCTTTAGTTTTTTTTACTGTTGTTACAATAGAAAAATATTAAATTCAAAAATATATATACAGATGAAATATATTTTTTTTAACTTCAGTACTTTTTTTAACATTTGTTGTATAGTGCAAAAAAAGTTATTATTTAGGTACACAGGCACACAAAAAAAAATCTCGTGACCCAAAGGGTAGACCTCTCTATTTCTACATTTTTAAGATCGCTGAATCCGAATATGACCATTAAAAATGGTTTCAATTCCCAGTTTTCTCGCTACCATCCCCTTGGGGGTCGAAATTCAAATTGGCATACAAAGTGGAAATGGATCTGCATTTCTACGTTTCTTCGCATGCTAAAAACGAAGATTATAACAAAAAATAAGTTCGACCCTTCTATCACCCCCTAGCGTCCCTTTATTACCCTTAGAAAGGAGGTCAAACTTCAATTTTCATGCAAAATTGGGATAAATGTGCATTTCTATGTTTTTTGGTGCACTGGAACCGAAAATGACAACGAAAAGTAAATTTGACCTTCCCATCACCACCGAGCACCCCCTTTTTTTTCTTTTTTTTCATAAAAATTCAAGTTTCAACCCTTTTCTTAACTAAATAAAACCCAGTTGAGAACGGCTGCAGAATATGTTTTATACCTTAGAGTATTTAGGATAATAAAGCAATCTTTTTAACACCCTTTATTAATTTATGTTAACTGCTGATTCACTTCTGAGACAATTTCATATTTTTTCCGAGCGAAAATCAAATTTATGTATAACCTTTTCAGTGAAATCATGTCATAAAATTTGTAATTGAAAAAAACTCAAGGCCTTCTCTTCATGACGTATGAGTAACACTTAACTTCACTTTGAAAAAACCTTTTATAGTCGTTGTAAAATCGTTTAAAAGAGGCTTGATAAGTTTAATTAAAATACTAATACAATTTGTTATTCATAAATATTTTTCCCAGTATCTGAGACGAACATAAATTTCGTTGAATTTTACAACTAAAACAGATTTTCTACAGATAAAACTAAAAACGAAAATTCTCCATTTTAATTTTTTACGCCTGACGTATGAGTCTCATTGAATATTTAGTTAAGTGAAAATCAAATTTTATTTTTTGCTTTAGGATCACATAACTTACTACCGATATAATTTAGAAAATACATCTTCAGGATATTTTTGATAATTTTTGTCTGACTCACAATAATGTGATAATTTAGATAGTGGCTGCTATAGGTAAAATTAAATTTTAGATAAAATGTGTTTGAAATTGTATACAGGTTGTAATATAAATTTTAACAACTAAACATTTTTTATACTTTACAAAGAGCTCATTTCTTTTAATAGATCATAGCGACTTTTAATAGCAGAAAACTTTTCTATGCAAAATTTACCTATTTCAGACTGAGCACAAAATTTTGATTAGATAAAAAGAAGCATTGTATATTTCACATCTTTTTTTTTCAATACAGCAAATTTTGAGGGAGAGAATTTTTAATTTTTCTTTATTTTTCAAGCGGCCATTTATCATTTCTTATATTATTAGTAGGTATCATTTTATTGAAACAAACTCATGAAACATTTGACTTAAAGCTGCATCGGAGCTAGAAAAACAGCGTCAAAATTTAGATTCAATTTAAAGCTTCATAGCTTAACTATATGTTAGTTCATAATATAAAGTACGCTCTTACTTTAAAAACGGATTATATGCTTTGAGTAGGCAGCTAATTTTTTTTTTTAAATATTTAATTAAAAATTAGACATCTTAATCGCAGTATAAAATAATTGTATGCCTTACTGAAAAGCTAGCAATTTTCTTGAATTAAAAGAATTTATAAATTTAGTTGACTTTCTTAAACATATTTGCTTTATTAGCTTTTTTTATCCATTTGCTTATAATTTTGTTAGTTAAGTCTTCAAAAATGTTTCTTCTATTATTTATTTAATTCCGAATTTTAGTGAATCAAAACTTTAGCTTTTAAAAACAAATGAAAACGACCAAATCTTATAAACATTTTTATAAAAAATATTTTTTTGTAAATATATATTCAAAGAAGCTGCAACTAAACAAAAACTTCTGGTATTTTCTCTCTTCTTTTCTTCTTGTATTTCTAGTGCCGCCTATTAGGATTTGTAACTGTTACCGCATAATACATCCAACAAACTGTTAGGAAAGAATAAGCATTCCGAAAAAGCGTTACGTAAACAATCTCAATCAAATCATTCCCAACCAAATTTAAGAAAAAGTCATGTAGTTAAAATAAAAAAGACAATGTGAGTTTTTACAATTTTTTTAAGTCCATTAATTTTGAGCTTTTTTAACGTTATCAAAACCAGAAGCTTTTTATGCGTATTGGAATTTTAAAGCATTTTCTGTTTTCTCATTTTAATATTAATTTTGAAGCTAAGACATTTATTGCTGTCAATTTATATATAATTTTTTTACTTTTAATAAGTGGGAAAAATATCTTGTCAAAATTTTACTTTTAAATGAAATGAATTATTCTTTTCCAGACATATGTATGTAGCTTTGGAGCGTCACTTTCTTTCTTAAATCAAGCTTTTGCTAAAGCAATACTTAAGCTTTTTTCAAAAATACTGCAAGTATTTGATTTTTATTTAACGGTTCTATAGAAACATATAGTTTTTAAAACATCTCTAGTTTGATCTTTAATTTGAAAAGCATTTTATTGAAAGCTTTTATTAAGCTTTTGCAAGCTTTTTAGTATAGCTTAAAGCTTTATTAAATTTAAATGAAACGTTTTGTTTTTTTTTATATCTCTGATCAATTGAACAGTTACTTGTATTATTATAGAATTTCTGATTTTTATTTGATAAAATGTTTACTTAGATTTTAAAACTCAGAACTACTTACAAAACTAAATTCAATATTCGTACTTCTTTAAGGCTAACTTTCTCGCAACAAATCGGAAAAAATATTTGACATATAATTAGATGTTCAAACTAGTGATGTCATTTAAACAAAATTATTAAATTAAAGTCAGCGTGTACTTTTTGGAGATCGAGCGTACTTTTTCGCAAATTTTCTATAATTGACAACTTAGAAAAACGGCGTATGCATTTTACGACAAAATTATAGTGAAAATTTTTCAAATCTTCTCAAAATCATTCCAATGCACAAATGCACTAAAAATTCCATCATAGTTTTAGACATTATTACTATTGGTAATTCAAATGATTGTAAAATTCAATGTAATATATGCGCTTGCTTATTCCGTTCATTTTAATATGCCCTTAAAAATGTTCCCATTTGGTCTAGACTTTCTTTCACTGGAATAAATTTATTTCTTATTAAGAAAATGTTTGAAAAACAAGGCACATGTTGCACTACATACTTGTATTTTCTCTGGAATAAGGCTGCGTTCCTAATTTCTCTAGTATAAGCAATAAGAAAAAATGTTAGGTAACACCTTATGATTTTCATGTAATATCATAATTTTGAAGCGCTATATCACATCTTCGATACCATGCAGTATTATATAACGTAGTTTTTATTGTTATCTTTTAGTTATCTTTCAGTTAAATATGAGTTTGTATTTTGGCCGCTAAAGAAGCAGGTAATTTTTGGTTCATACTCTACTCTAGTATGAAATTTTTGATAAATATTTGGTTTTCATTCAAATCTCACAACTTTTATTCGCTATATGTATGTCTGTTTCAGACAACGTGACTTCAGGCAAAATCGTTTACTTTAATAGCTACTTTAACCATACAAAACGATTTATGAGTTCTATTATTAGCCATTCTATTGATACATCAATAATTTTTGTCCTACTTTTTTAGCAAGAATTTTTTTTTAATTGATTTCTCATTTGCTATTTTGCGTGCAATATTTTAAAAGCTTTTTGTCGTTCTTCAAACCGTAGCCTATCAAAGCAATACCCTTATGTTGGATATAATCTCCTTATACTTTGTTTTGATATCACATACTCTAAGTATTTGTTCATTATTGGCAAAAAATTAAGCTTTAGAAGCATCACATCAAGCTTAATTTTTTTTTAAAGAAAATATTTTCATAATAAAATTTCATAATTTAGTCAGAAGAGCAAAAAAAAAATGCATACAAAATATAAAGTTCGATTTTTACAAATATCAAAGTCAAAGTCACTTCAAAAAACTCAAGTAATCGACCTAGTGGAAGGTCAGCATTTTTGCTTGTCTTGCCTTAAAGGTGACTAAAATTTTTTTCTTTAAAGCTCACAAAATGAGCATCCTTCCAAATGAAGAAAATAACTCCCATATTTATATATGGTACAGTACTTAGTTTTGTAATTCGTCTTATATTTATTGAATTATAGCAGATAAGAATTATTTTCAATACTAAAAAAACTGCAGTTCCATTCTCCGACTTTAGTGCTATGAAATAAGGTTATTGATAAGTCCAATTTGTTATACAAATTATATAGGAGCTTGCAAGTCTGACTCGGGAATTGTTGTCTCCAACACATTTATCACAATTCTACTTTTCAATTATACAGGGTGGTCCGATTATAGAGTTTCATCCGAAAAAATTAGATTCCCGGTGGGAATTCATTAGGTAACTAACTCGCCTATTTTATGTGGTGCTATTTTTGGCATCCGAGTTTTGACTTCAAAATTAACGCTTGTTAAATTGAAAAAACATTTTTTTTTTAATTTTTTATTTAAATTGCAAGTTTTTTCCAACCTACCGTGTAGTCTTCTTAAACATATTTTAGTGCACCATAATATTACTTACAAGTTTTATGAAAAGTGTTTTGACCTGGGTCTCGTGTACTTTTCCTCGTATGAATTTGTCTTCATTAATACCAAACTAACTCAATGAATTTTTTTTTTTTGTAAAAAAAAATTTGTGGGTAATTGTTTCTTTTAATTGAATCGGATTGCCAAAAATCTCAAACAAAACTTTTCAAAAAAAAATTATTCATAAATAGCTTAAACGTCACTTTTGTTTTAATAAAGGGAAGATTATGCCAGGAAAAGTACAGTTTTCATGAAACTTTTAAGTAATACAATAAATTATGTATAAAAAAATCAAATTCTATTACGGTATTTTTGGAAAAAAAACTGCAGCTTAAAAAAAATAGTACTACCAAAAAAATTTGTGAGTTAACTACTGAATATTTTAATTTTATTGCTATAATTTTGTCACTTAGAATGATATGAGATAATCTTAAAACAACTCTTAAAGACTTTGTTAAACACCCTGTAAGTCATAGGACGTTCAAGATAGACCTTCGCCTCCCATAACCTTTTTTTATTCAAAATAAACTAGGGAATCTTATTTTAAGGGATGGCACACCGTAACTAGACTATCCTCTATATCAACAGCCATAATTCTTAACAGTCTTCTTAACAAAAATTTCAAATTTGACAGAGATCAGCAAAAAAAGATTACTCTTTCTTTGTGATTTTTTATGAATGAAGGTTATATACCTTTGATATTTTTATACTTTATTACAGATGTTGATACATCATTGAACATTTTAATTATTTTCCTTTCGCATTACCGAATGAAAGTTTGACTTAGGAAAAAATGTACATATGTGCAAATTGTGCCAGAAGCAATAGTTCGCAAACTTTTTTGTTTTTCAAGCATTCATAAAATTTATATGTGGGTGTGATTACATAGTTATTACAGAAATCGAAGAATGCGATCGCAGCTAATTTCTTTTAAAATTTGTAGACAATTTTTTTCTCTTCTATGCTGTTAATTCAATCTTTAAAAAAAAATATCTGGGCAAAAAATTTGGGTATGAATGTCATCTTCTCATATGCTATAGTTTATTTTTGTTTAAAAATTATTTCAAAAAAAAAAAAACAGCGTCAGCGCCTTTTGACTGAAATTAGCAAGAATGCCAAACATCGAATACTTAGACATTTCATAATGAATTCTATACAAAAATCGAACTTGTTTCAAATTTTTCAGGGTAAAAGTTACTACAGATTAAATTAGTACTTCGTAAATTAAGCTAAAATTAGGTCTTAATATAACACAAATAAATCTGCTGCTTGTTGATCAAACAAAATAAAAACTTGTAAAAAAAATCATAATCAAAGAAAAAAGGATTCATTTAATTTTTCTTTTTCTTTTTGCAATATACTGTACAATAATTTTAAATTTTCAAATACACTTGTGGCTTAGCAAACTTTCAACACCAAAATTATACAAATCAATGCAAAATTTTGTTCAAAAATGCTGTTATCAAGTTTAAAAAAAAAAAAAACGAAAACCCATACACCAAACTAACACTTAAGTATCAACAAAACTAAGCTTAGAGATAAACAAAGCAAAACTTATGCGAGCATATTGTGACAGCGACAAGCAAAAGAATAACGGTACTTTTATTGATATTCGCATTTTCAAATTTAAAAATTTTTCTTTGCATACTTTTGTGCAATTGAGTAATTTAGCTGGTCACTGTCACATTGCCTACATAAAGTCAATGAAAAAATGTTTATAATTAAGTTAAGCATTTAAGTTGCGCTGCAAATGTTTTTTTTTTTTTCTTATAAAATCCCCCGAAAAGTATGCAAAATTGTCTGTAATGAACCTGAAAACAGTTTAATTTAAAAAATTTTTTTATTGAAAAACATAACATGTTTTATTGCAAAGTTGCTAATTTTAATTTTTTTCTTAAATAAAATAATAAAAATTGTTATAATTTTTGATTTTTAAAAATAACATAACTAAAATTTACAAGATATACCCATTATTGAAAAAAGAAAATCATGTTACTAATTTTGAAACTTATTTATGTTTTTCTTCTTTTTTTTCTTCTTTTTATTCTCTTTTTTCTCTTCTCTTTTTTGTGTAAAAACAAAAAAAAAAAATGGCGCAACTCGCAACGCCGTTACCTCTTCTTCTGTTGTTTTATATGATTTGTGTTGCTACCCAAATCATCGTTGTATTGTGTGCCCGCCTTTCGTAACCGTAAACGTAACGTAATCGTATCCGCATCCATATTTTACCGCAATAGTTACTGGACACCCTCCCGGTGTGCCAAGATTTTAATAGATCAATTTGCAGTCGGTTAAATTGTAGATTCGTTCATTTAACTGAAGGTAAGTGCATGATGCCTAACATATTGATTTAATTTTCATTTTTTTTTTTTTTTGTTTTATGTATTTAGTTTTCATGCTTTATTTTCAATATTTAAATAAATTTTAATCAAATTAAAAAATTATTTTGTTAGGTATACAATTTTTAAGTTTTTAATTAAGTTATTTTGCTACTAGCGCTTTTTATATGATAAGTAGATCGCGTTTAGTTGTACGTGTTTATTTAGTAATCAGCTTTTTTTTAGCCCTATGAATACTTTATTGTCATTTTTTTTTTTTTCAACTGAAAACTCATCACATAACAACCAACACATACACTCAAGAATATTCAATAGTATAATTGCTAAAAGAATAATCACACTGAAAACTCTGCGAAAATTTAAACATTTTTCGTTTAAAGTTTGGATGATCTACACAGCATTAGTTCTATGAAACGTGCAAAATAACGTTTTTCATCCAAAGAGTTTATAAAAGAACTATAGAGCGTTTAAGCTAAGTTAATTATGAATAACTCTGTATTGATATTAAGCAGTTTAAGGACTTAATAAGAAATTTGTTGAATAAGCTTTTACAAATACATACTTATAAATAGTTTCAAATATTTTTCTAAAATAGCCTTTTTTACTACAATGTTGGTACAAACAAAAAATATATATTAAAAATTTGTAGTAGAAAAATTTTGTAGAATTGCTTGGGTGGAATCTTTTTGTGTGCCAAAAGATCAAAGCTGCAATACTATCTTTTAAGGATTGCAATCACAAAATGTGACTAATTTTATGCAAAGACAGCTGTTAATTTTAAATGACTGGAATATAGTACTTGTCCTTAGGTTACTAAATTTTTTTTATATATTTCACTTTATGATCGTAAAGCCTAGTTATTTCTTTTCAAAATACATTTTTGATCGTTTACTTATAATTTGTTTGTCAAAAATATGACCATTTCAACGCAAGAGCCCGACATTCAAAATATTTCAAAAAGTTTTGGTTTTGAATTTGAAAATGTTACTACTTGATCAATTAAAAAATTGTTTAATATTTCTGCAAAGAAGTGAAATATTTTCCCTAAATTCCAAAATACCAGCGTTTCTCCATTTTTTGGATAAAATAGCTTCTCTAATATCTTACATTAAAGTGTGTATTTGACCGCTTAAAATAAGCCCTAGATCAATCTCATGCTACCTTGAAGTGCATTTGAAGATTGGAGTAATGGGGCGAAGAGAATGATGTAGTCGAAAGAAAAAGCGGCAACATCCTAACATATCGTGACATCCTTTTCATCGGAAATGGTTTGTGCTGTCCTATGACACTCATCGCTATTCTTACTTTGACCACATCATTCACTTCGTTTCAAGGATACATACGATCGAATTGTTTTTTTCCCCAATTTTTAAAGATTTTTTTTTTGTGGATAATATTTGACTAGTTAATGTTTTAGCATAAATCATTTCATCGAATAATAGTATAATATCTATTGCACTAATAGTTCTGCAATTTCTACACATGTATGCATAGTGGTGGCGATCTAATTAAGAACACTCAAGTCATATTTCCTTTAAGAAAACTTGATATTTTGTTTTATAAACATTGCCGACACTAAAGTTGTATTCTAGTACCATCTCTCACATTTATCGCGCTGATAGCGTATTGGGATGATTTTTAAAATAAATATTTCGTATTACTTTGGAGATCAAAAAATAATTATGTGTATTTTGCTTCGAAAGTGATCCTTCGGTCGGTTATTTCATCCGTTTTCCGTGGACATTAGGGTCGAGAAACGTTATTTGTTGATTTATTTTTTGCTTAAAATGCTTTATGAAATTGATCTAAATCCTATTTAAAATCTTTAGCTCCAGCTAAAAATTGACATTTCAAAGAAAAAATTTCATATCTGGAAGAGTTAGACCGGATTTTCTTTTTAAGAAGTTTTCATTGTATGAATAAAATGTTGAGACGAAATAAAAAAAATGTTGGGAAATTTCGTTTAATTAAAGAATCAGAAGGATAGAACGGAATTAGGCCCGAGTATTCATAATTAGTCCGCCATCACTGTATATATGTATATTGTCTGTAATAATAACCGAAGAAAAATAATGGTGGAATTTTACAACAGTTATTACGTCAACATCAAAAAATGGAAGTAAAAATGACTTTCTGAATTTTAATTTTTGAGCTGTTCACACGAAACCATCGATTACTCGAAATACTAAATATATATAAAATTGTATTTTTTAAAAATTGATTTAAGACAAATACTCAGTTTATTGAATTAAAGCATAAGATCTTTTGCGATCTTCTTGACGCAACCTTTTAAGGATACTCGTACAAAATTAAGTATCACCATTAGAGCAGAGCAAAGTTTATGCTGTAAACAATGTTTTTGGCAAATGATTACGATGTTATTCGAACTAAAATAATATGAATTTCTGTATTACCTTTTTATGCGCTGCACAGTATTCCGATTTGAAAATTTCATTAGGCGAAAGTAAGCTGTCCATAGGTTTTTCCTTACCAGATCGTTAGGATCAATTGCAGAAGTCCAACGACAACCATTTTAAGATCATAAAGGTATGCTCCAGTATTTTCTTTATAGCGTTTACTGGCTTATGTCGACAACTCGAAATCCAAAGAAGTTTTTAACAGTTTATCTGAAACAAAAAAAAAAGAAAATTCGTTAGGCATTCCCAATGTCATTCTTGTGAAGAAACAAATTTGAAATATGAGAGCTTATTTAGCTACTCTTTGAGCCCCAGCACTTGGCTATATATTTAAGCAAAGAATCGTCATCAGTAAGGATTAAAATTGCAAGATCTATGCAAAGATATATGCAAAACTGGTCTAATTTTTTATCATATGCAAAAACAACATTTTTGTTGTTGGAATTTTGAGAAAAAAAATAGCTAAGCTAAAATTATTTTTTTTTTTAATTCCTGATCATCAGCAATTTTTACTTAATTTCATTAATTTAAGCTTTAAAAGTATAAATTTTATCAATAATATTAAATATTAAAATTGCTTTAAGTTAACATTTATGACATTTCTTTGAATTTAAATTAAACAAATTTTTTTCTCTGTCTTTCTCTTTAAATTATTTTCTCACTTTTTCTACTGTGCGCGTTGCATGCAGACGATAAGGTTGAAGTATGTGATCAACGTGTGGCTGTGTGTCGCGATCATGCAAATGGTCAGTGCAGACGTAAGCAATGTAAATATTATCACATCCCGGTTGTGTTGCCACCAGCGAATATAATGGCAGCAATAATAAATACTAATAGCAACAACAACAACAACACTAACAGCAACAACAACAATAATAACAATAACAGTAATATCAACAACAACAATAACAAACACAATCAATTGCAATCAATAGCACAGCATCAGCAGCAGCAACAAATGTTTGAGCTTGACCAACAACAGCAACAACTGCTACAATTGCCTACATTAGAAACAACAGGAACGACAACAACAACAACAGCTGACAATACAATTGTTGCAACAGCAATAAATAACAATATGATAATAATTGATCCGCAGCAACAACATGCGCAATTTTATGGCGGTAGCAACAGTAATAACAATTTTACATTACAACAGCATCAGCAGCAACACTATCATAATAATAGCAACAGTCAGTTAATAAAATCAGCGCCATTCTATATACAACAGCAACCTTCACCCGTTGCGCTACACCAACATCAACATCAACACCAACATCAACATCAACAACATACACATTCACATCCATTACAATTTAATCAACGTCACACATATAACATACATTCACCCTATGCCTCATCATCGAACTCATCTGCCAATTCATCAATAGCAACCTCACCCGCGCTATCATCATCATCAACAGCAACGCATTCAACAACATCAACAACAACAATGCCAACAGCAATAGCAACAATACCAACAGCAACAATCAGCAATTATCAGCAACACTATATAAAGGCAGCAACAGCACCAACAACAATAACCATACCAGCAACAGCATATTATGATGCAACACCAACAGCAGCAGCAGCAACACCACCAACAGCAGGCACAGCAACAGTTGTACTGAGCAATGATTATAATGCAAATTGCATTCCAATACTAACAGCAACAGCGGATAATTATGCAACACCAACATTTATACACTATCAACCAACAACGGTGGCAGCAACATTACAACAACATCAGCAGCAACAGCAACATTTATTAAAATATCCGCCACAACAGCAGCAACATTTCTTTCAGCCAATAACAACGCAACATGTTGCCATTGTCACAACAACAGCGCCAACATCGTCAGCAACATAAGCAGCAGCAACAACGACTCAACAACACTAAGCAAGCGAAATCGTATGAAATGGGGAAAATTAAGAAAAACCTTAGCAAGTTAAGTATTCATTTTATATTATTGCAATTAATTTTTATTTAAATTTAACCATAAAAAGTAAACATCAACGGAAGTTTGTTAAATGTCTTTTAGTAAAATAAACGTTTAAACAAATTAAATATAAAAGAATTAAAATTTAAAAAAAAATAAAATCTCATAACAATTGAAATTTCAAACAAAAACGGGAGAAAACATTTTACATGACAAATGACAGCAGCAGCAGCAGTAAATGATTTAAATTAAAAAATAAATAATTAAAAAATTAAACCAGACAACAACAAACACTGTTATACGTAAAAACATCAACATAATTTTTTTACACTTGACTTTACAACTTTTTGCGTAAAAATACAATGGCAATGATAATCAAAATTTTTGACACCAAATTTTATTAGATTTAGAGAAAATACAACTTTATTTCATAATTTTTGATTTATTTGTCAAATTAATGAGCGCGCGTTAATTTTCTTCTTGCAACATTTCGTGAACGCACCTATTGAGTGATAAATTTAATACTGCACCTTCTTCATCAATATTTGGTGTA
The DNA here is from genome assembly GCA_963662105.1 of Meiosimyza platycephala. NCBI lineage: Eukaryota > Metazoa > Arthropoda > Insecta > Diptera > Lauxaniidae > Meiosimyza > Meiosimyza platycephala. The sequence continues at coordinate 77,477,875 of OY759211.1, read as the reverse complement.
AAAATATGACTTGATAAAATATTCACATTTTACACGACATTTGCATTCACGCCGTGGCGTATATTTTGCAGTTCTTAATAAATGGAAAAGGTATTCGCACAAAGCCGTAAATTCGCCATAAATATTGTAATTGAAGGTAAATTTATATTGAAGTTTATTTTTAAATAATACACAATTATTTTTGGCGTAAATCCCATAAAGTAGCGTAATGAGCAAATGCCAGTTTGAAATATTAATTTAATAAATCAGAAATAAAATTTTATAAAATAAAATCAATCGTTTACAGTTCTATATATGTAGGTTCTTCGTAATCAACAGTGTGGTAATTTTACGCCGCTGTAAAAATAGTAAATTTTTACGTTTTACACTTTATATATCATGTTTTATCAAACGTGGCATAAATTACCAAGCCCTACAAATTTTTTATAGAAATCTTAAAATTTCAATTCTTTTTAAAATGATTTTTTAAACTTTTAATTAATACATTCATTGTCTGTACCATTTCCCATAAAGTGTGAAACGTTCTAGTAACTTTTCACGTTTTATTTGTCATTATACAAAATCATATGCTTTGAGTTTTATATATTACTCAAGAAATATTGCTATTAAAAATCTTTACTTCTTTCCAAATCGGAACAACACTTCTTATAAAAGTCTTCACAATATTTTTTAATTTTTAATACAAAACATATGGGTATGCATAGGCGTTTGTATCCAGTTGGAAATGTAAGATCCCTGAAGCTATAATGGTAGAATTCAAAAGTAGTAATGGCTTTTAACGTATCTCCGAGCTTCATGTATTTTATAATCTTTTTAGCAGAATAAACTGTTACTGCTTCAAGCCTTTCATACTCTTTAGGATATGAAGAATTAATTCAAGTACACGTAGGACGTATTTCTTCACTTAAAACTGTACTGTTTTGTTCACAAGTATAACATAGTCTTAACTATCATTCCTAAAATATTAAATATTTTAGTAAAGTGCGTTTTTTAAGTCCAGCCTAGTTCAAAACAATGTTTATCTCAAAATCTAAACTTCGAAGATAGCTTTAATTGAAAAAAAGCTATCAGAAATATATTGAATGCAGATTTAATGCTGAAATTTTTACATTCAAACTGCATGCCTTCAAAATGGATTGGACGATCAGAAACTAAGTTTAAGCCTGAGTTCAAACTTTCACTGAAAATCGGATAACCGCGCAAATTATTTTTGCAATCTATCTACCACTATGTATTATTCTAAGGATAAGCAATTTCATTAATTATAAAACTTGGATAATTAATAAAACTAATCATAAGCAACTGGACTTCCAGTTGTTTTCAAACTGCACTCTATTACTGTTGTGTATCAGGTGGTGTTCTCCAGAAAGTTATTTCCACTCAGTGAAAAATGGTATTGAATATCAAAATATTTTATTTTTGATTTAAAGCTGTAAATATTGAAGTTGAAAACAATAAAAATAACAATTTTCTCTATTAGTTTTAACTCAAACAACTTTGACTTCATTTTGAACTTGAAAATAACATTTTTTAAATTTAATTCAATCGCGAAAAACTTCAAATTGCATTTCAAAGTTGTAAAGTATTTCCAAATGCATATTCTTTTTTATTTTAAATTTTTTCACATTGAATGGAATCTTTTTGAATTCAAATCAAAATTGTTCCACTTCATTTAAAACATTTTCCGCTTTAGCGCCAAACCATAAGTTTTTATGGCTGTATCATTTCTTTTTTCCCTGAGTGTATGTTTTGTTCAACAAAAATTTTCGAAATTTTGTATTAAGTCCTTGAATAAGTTATCGCTGTGTTTTTTTTGTGTCCTGATACAAAAAAATGAAATTCTTTTAAACTGTGTATGCTCTTCACCAATTTCATGGCGTATTTGATATTTTAACTAGAAAAATCTACCCAGACTTTTCAATTTTTCATATCAAAACTTTAAGTCATTTAACTATGTGTAGTTATATTTTACATAGATCCTTGAAGTATGTGCAAATCAACTGTATCTTATAAGAACTTTTAAGGTTCACATATTTTCTTTTCAAGAATCATAAAGTGGCTACAAAATTAGGGTGTTCTGAATACGCCATATTAACTTCATATTTTTATTTCATAATTTCACATTTTTTTTTTCTTTGATTCGGAGAAAATAATTCACGTTTTTTTCAAAAGATAAACTTGCAGTATTTTCATATTTTAAAAACTTACTTTTTTTGAAAAAAATCTTGCGCGGAATCTTTATTATTATTATCACTTTCTTTATTAAAAAAAAACAAACCCATTATAAATTTGAAAATTCAACTAAAATTCTTTCCATTTTTAATCATTAAAAAGTCAAATCTTCACCTAAACCCTACACTTCATTTTAACTAAACATTTTATGACTCTTTCTAAAACCTGCTTTAAATTGTCAGTAATGATTTGGTTTTTGAACTCATTTGGCATAAAGTCATTTGACTGCAATAAATCAAAAACATGTATTTAAAAATATCAATATTTTTTCCACCTTATTTTCAATATTAACTCTAAGTCAAGTCACCATGTTTGCATAGCATTTAGTCTTCACTTAGTGGTACACCAATCTTACTAACACACTGCTCCCCAGACTCTTTGTCTTAACTTTTTAACTAACTATTTCTCACACCTATGGACACAAAGTTTATTTTTACAAAAAAAAAAAAAAAAACCCAAGCAATAAAATTTTAGAAAAGTTTAAAATTAACTCAACAAAGTCTTTCCTAATATCACAGAAAAAAAAGTAATAATTTTCATAGGACTTAAACGAACACAACTAGAAATGTTAACACAGTTTAAATAGCACTGCAACAAAATAAACTCAACAGAAATATGCGTGAAAGTTTTTTGTTTGAAAAAATAATAAATTAATAAAATAAAATCATAAATATTTATATACGAAAATAATTTAAATTTATTAACAAAAATGAAGGTTGAAGAAAATATTTATAAATATACATACAACAAAAACAATAATTAATACAAAAATAACAAACAAAAACAATGAATTAGTTTTAAAAAAAAAATTTAACAAAAAAAAAACCTAAAATAAACTACACATAACATTTTTAGCAAGACTTGATATTTAAAAAAAGAGAAAAAATACATAAGATATTTTAAAATAAATCATAAATAACATATGTATAACAATTAATGAAAATCACATATGACAACACAATATACATTGATTTAAACTACATATATATAAATAAATTTAAAAGATATATTATATACCTAAGTATTAGCAAGCAAATTTTAGATCTTTTCAGATCAATTGTAAATTTAAATAACATATATTTAAAAATTAAGTGAAAATTTAAGATACGACAAAACAAAATTTAATCAAATTGAAAACTTGAAAATTTCAGATTTTCAGCAAACTAAAACCAAACAACATTAGACTCATAATAATTTATGAGAAAATTGTTTAAACTATTAGTGTTCCATATGAAAACAATAAACAAAAATTTCTGAAAACAAACTAAAACTACAAAACACTTTAAGACATTGTTAAAGAAAAACAACTTAAAATAAAAATGGAAATTTTTTCAAAATAAAATCAACATAAAAAAAATAAAAAATAAAATAGCATAGCGTAGTAGAGAAAAAAAAATAAACTTGATTAATTTAAAAATTAATAATAATATTTATAAAAGATATACATATACACGTTTAAAAATTAAACAAAAAGTAATTTAAATAAAAATTTAATAAAATTAAAAAAATGGTAAAAACTGATACAGTCACGTCCTATTTTTGCAACAACGATTTATTACATACATACAACAAACAAAAACAAAACCAAAACCAAACAGAAATCAACAAATAAAATAGTTAAAGAAAATCAAATATTTTTTCCAAAAACAAAAAAAAAAATTAAAAATAAATAAAACAAAAAACAAATTTATTAAGTATACACTTAATTTACCACCCTATACTGCCTATTATCACAGTGCATAATAGTAAGCGCCTCTTAATATGCAACATGGCTGTTAGTTACCTTGAGACAGTGATAGTTAGCAACTGCGCTTGTTGCAGATTTTTAGGCGTATGCTATAGCTGTTACGTTTTCAGCATAGTGTGGCTGCCATCACTTCTTTTACTTCTTTTTTTTAAATCAATGCAAAATTCAATTTCTTTTTTAATGGTTTTTTTTTCTTATAAATACAGATAACATAACTTTACAGTTATACGAGATATACATAAATATATGCAAATTTTTATTGACAAGTTTTTCGAATACAATACAATTTGAATAAAATGAAAATTTCAATCGTTTTATTTATGTACATAATAAGAAAAATACATATAAGTTGTAAGTTGTATATTAGGGTGTTCCAAAGTTCAGTTTTTTGGAAAAGCAGCCACTTTGAATCTAAATACAGAGCTTTTTTCCGAAACGCTTGAATTGTCTTCTTTCATATGTGCCGTTTGAAAAAGAAAAATTTTTTGTAAATAAAAAAAATGTCAAATACTTGTACCATTGGTTTTGATATTGATGCGCTACAGTCGGTCAAAACAACAGAAACAAATAATTTCTTATGTGTAATCCCCTTTTTTTAGTGTATATTCTAAATTCACTTGAAAAATAATCAACTTTTTCTATAAATGTCCCAATTATAGGTTTTTGTAAGAACATTTTAAATTCATAGAATGGCTAACTAAATGAAATATTTGCAAAATATCACAACTTTTTAACTGTCATTATGCACTTAAAGTCAAGTCTCTACGTTTAGTCTTCACTTAGCGTTGGTATTTCTTATTAATGCACTGCTCACCAAATTCTTTCATAACACACTCCCACAAATTCGAATTTTTTTGTTGTCTTTTTTGACTTCAGCGCTGATTTATTGGGTTTTGGGACACTCTGAAACCAAATCCGGGCGTAAAACACGTAACACGCTGTAACACGTAAGGTTTTTTGAATATTCTATCCGGAGAGTGCAAACAACATTTTTGACATATTTGAGGTTATGTAGCAATGTGCACTTTTTAGCACACGAAAATCTAATAGCAACACTGCTCGAACTATAATAAGGAAATTAGTTGTAGGACTGTGTATTCAGTCTCAACTTTTTAACATTATGTTTTCTTACTGACGCGAATTATTTATACAAAAAATTATCAATAAATTAAACTTCACTAAGGCAGTGATACGATATGATACAACTATAAATATGAATACCGTTTAAGCAGCACTGCAACAAATTGATATAACACTTTTCCGGGACAAATGTACGAAGTTTCCTTACAATAATTTCGATTATGCACAAATGGAATGAGAACGTGAAAAAACTTTTCGCAACAAGACCGATTGTAGCGCATCTACAATAATTCTAATATTATTTTGATTTTTTTTTTAAGAAAAAAACTATTAAACCCGTTTTTTATACGACACACAGTAAAGTCGTAAATATGAAAAGAAAACTTCATTGAAAATGCGTGTGGAAACACACTGTCTGGGAAAAATGTATAAGAAAAATATTTATAAAAAATTATGTTTCTTTAACGCGAACAAAATTCGCCACTATTCCAAAAAATCTTGAACTTACAGACACCCTAATATGCATACATATATATACACAAACTTTAAAATTTATAATTAAATAAAACATTGAAATGTGATCTTTTAAAAAATAAAAAAGTGAGATATTAAATAAAAAAAAAAAATATTACATAACATAATTAAAAGTAATAATTTAATATAAAAATTCGACAAAATTCAGAATTCAAAATTTATATTTCAAAATACACGTCACACACATTCTAAGGAGAAAAAAAATACACTCAAACAATACATTCAATACCACATAATGTCACCTGCAAAATGAATTTTATTATATACCTACATATAGTATGTATTTGTAGTTGTATCATTTTAAGGACTGGTTATAATTCACGGAAATTTAGCAAAATTTAAACAACAGTTTAAGGTGCACTCGAAATGTTAATCACCCATTTTTCCTATATTGTCAGAAACAAAAATAAACTTTTTTCAGATTTTTGTTGTTCATAAATCATTTCAATAAAATAAGGGTAAAAACTGCAGGACATCTGCTTGGAAACCACTGAATCCAAAAATCCATTTTGCTCTATCGACCTTTATACTCAAGTACATGGATGCTGGTATTTGAAAAAATTTATATTTGTACCCTTAACTATCAGTAGCTCAAGTGTTTGTATCCAAATCGATACTTAAGTACGATATCAGTAATGCAGTATCACACTGATAATCAGCTTCCAGCACTCGCTTATTGGTACTTGTTACACTAACTCCCGTATTATGTATGGCTAAAGTAGTGAGTTTAAAACTTTCAATTAAGGACTTGGTCAGACTTTTATGTTCATGTGAACTCAAGTAACTAAATTCAGGTTTATACTTTGAAGATATAGGCAGACTCACTAGTTTCGTCATACATAATACAAGGGTTCATATACTATATGTTTGTGAGTACATTTTTTCCATGACACTTTTTTTAGTCCAGGGATTGCGGATATTAAAAATCTGAAATATAGAATTATTTCAAAAATCGCAAAAATAAGACAATTAAATTTAAAAATTTTACTACATAACACAAAAAGAAAATAAATGGAAATTCAGTTGAAATAACAAGACTTTTTCAGCTAAAAACTAGAATTAATTAATACTTTGAAATGTTCGTTTTAGTTGCAAAACAAAACTTTTTTGTTATTTTTGAACAATTCTTGTAAAAATATTAAGCGTTCTAAATTTCGTCAGTTGAATTTCTAGCGTGCATTCTTACAGAGATGATGAAAGGCAGAGCTCTCTAACTCAAGCCTTGTGGGAGAACATCCAGGTGTTCACTTTTGAAATTCAAAAACTCTAGCAAAATGACATATTTTAACGACCATTTTGCCACCCCCTAAGCCTTGCGATCGCTCCCTCGCCACCAACCGCCCCCCTCCCCCCTAGAGATACGTTTCTGTTCAAAAGATCATTCCCATTTACACGGTTTAATCTACTCAACCACAAAAGTTGCGAAAGTTTTCATTGGAATAGCCCAAACTCAAAGTTTGAAAATATTTAAGGAACAATTTTAACTCTTGTGTTATTTTCAATATTTCTTTACCCTGAAACTCCATAACATTTTTTTCAACAGTGCATTCCATTTTAAATATTTTTCAATCAAATTATTGTGCTGAACAGCTATTGAAGTTTAGGAAGCACTGCATAATAAGCATTTCTGTTAATTTCAAAATGCTTAAAGCCCGGAACTGTTCTAATTTTCAAAATTCTTAAATTTTTTTTTTTTTGTAATGCATAAACTTTTTTTTCTTATAATTCCAGTCCCTTTAAAATTTTTTTTTTTTTTTCAATACAAAATATTTTCTTAACCATAGTAACTATAAGAAATATATCTAACAGCTCAAGTTATTAACTATACTAAGCAAAAAAAAAATCCAAATTCCCAATAAAATACACCGAAAAAAAAAATTAAATATATACAATGCCTAAATAATTTTCCGTCCATTATAAGCAGACCTTAAATACGAGTTTATAAATGATGCAAAAATTGCAACAAAAATAACAACAAACACTACTAAATTTATACTATAGTCAACTATTAATAAAATGTTACAAAATAAAACCTTAAAACATTTTCCTACACTTTCTAGTTACTATTAATTTAAATTTTATCAATAGAAATTTATGAGAAAACAAATAAACTTGATTGAATTATTAGCGATTTTCCCAAAAACATACCAACACACACACACACACACACACAAAAAAACACAAATTTTCATGTAAAGTTATAGAATACCTAATTCTATATATAGACATAATGACATACATACATATATATGTTTAACTATGAAACGTAATTTCGGAGTAACTGCTAAATGTTAAAAAAGTGTCTAATGGCTTATATATGTATATATATTTAAAATGTTTCAAGGAAAGTTTTTAAGAATGCCGTGACGCTGAAATTTACAATAAATGTGGTCTCTAATTAAAAGCGCAAGTTTTGAAATTTTTTCACTTATATATCATCAGTATATATTAATATACAAGTAAATGTTGATTTTTTTCAACCACTTTCCTAACCACATTTCAATCACAATCTTTTAAGAATTTTACAAATTTTCAGCATATTTACCACAGAGTTATGACATCAAAAAAAAAATTTATGTATTTATGAATAAATGAAATAAAAAAAAAATTACACAAGTTCTAAAACTAGGCACTAAGGATTTTTTATAAAAAAATCAAACTAATTTAAAAATAAAAAAAAAATCAATATTAAATGATATTTTAATTTGAGGTTTTTCTTAATTAAAATTAAATATATGAAACAAAAAAATAATTAAATATTAAAAAGTAAATCACTGTTACTGTCTATTTATTAATTACTGAAGAAAAGAAACAGCAAAAGTAACTAAATAATATCTTAAGGTATTACAAATAAAAAGAATGAAAAACAAAAATAAATTAGTAACAAAAAAATTAAATATTAAAAACAGAACAATTTTTTTAATGTATTGAAATGACGGTGACGTTGAAACGAAACAAAAAAAAAAACAACACGATATGAAATGAAACAAACTGATGAAAAAGAACAACTTTTATTTGCCTTAAAAAAATATTTAAAAATTAAAGAGAAAAATAAACGAAATAACAAAAAATAAACTAAATAATAGTAGAGGAAAGATGTAGATGATAATGAACATAATGAAAAAAAAAATTGCAAACGAAATGAGGAAGTTTAAAGTTTTTTAGGTTAAAAATTAAATATTTACAATGAATGAAATGCAAAACAAAAAAACGAAAAACAAAATACTAAACTTTAAATTGCAAAACAAAAATTGAGAAAAACAAAAAAACAATTTTTTTATGTAGAAATTGTTTGAAATTAATTAGTAATAGTTTTTATGTAGTTTATAAAAACAAAAAAAAAAAAACAAAACAACAAGAAAAATTGATAACTTTAACGATAATTAAAATAAATATAATGTGATGTGTTTACTGAAGAAATTCTAAACATTAGGTTTGTTTTTAGGTTGGAACACTTTTTAAATGATTTTTTTAATAGTTTTTTATGTTATTTATTTTTTTTTTTGGAAAATAATCACTTTAGAGTATTGTTGTTGGTTGAAAAATTTCAGATAAAAATTAAAACATAGTTTTGGTATATCGGAACAGATAATCAGGCATGTTTTACATTTCACTTTCGAGTGAAATTCATGTGTATTTTATATAAAATCATGTAATTTCGTTTCATTTTCACTCGGAAGTGAAATATAGAACATTCCTGAATATTTAATAAAATAATTAAAAGCAGAGTTGTTGTTCACATGAAGTTTAATTAAAAGTTTTAAAAAAACAAATGGTTAAAGGGATCTTGCAAAGTGTAATCGTGCGTTTAATAACACATTTCCCCAGATTGTACCATAATGATGCTTTAGACTTCAAATCGCATTAGCTGAAAAAATCGAAATTTTAACATTAGATACTTCGAGCGTTTAGCCAACATCAAAGTTGCTGGTTTATTGGAAAAGATTATTAGCCAAGCGCTTTAAAACTGTTCATATCTGACCTGCATCATGAAGACTCAGCTGGATATAAACACATTTTTAAAAATATTGGAAATGATATCAAAACTTCAAAGAGTTTTAATCGGATAAATATCAAGAGATCAAGAGTAGTAAGAGAGATATGGAATGATCGAAATAAATTTCTGTTTCTGAACTCTCAGATTAAGTTCTTAATTCCCGAAATTAAAAAAAAAACTGCACTAATAGGAACGGTCTTATGGTTATACTCCTTACGCTCTATACAACTGAAAGCAATGTGCTCTACTACATGTAAATTTTCTTTAAAACTAATCATTTTCTAACATATCCCCAGCAGTTTTTGTGACCATACATTACCATTTTTATCAGTTGTAATCATTGATTTCATGTATTATACTTACAATTAGATGGAGAAAACATGCACGATGTGGTAAGCAAAGTTGTAATACATAAACAAATTATCAAAATCACACTGATAAATAACATAATGTGAAACAGATATATGTAAAACAACAAACAGCGTGGTCAAATGGTTGGAGTTGTGAGCTCATAACTCATAGTGCGTGAGTTCGATTTTCGGTCAACTAATTCTTTTATATTTTCTTTTTTTTTCATATCGATGAAAAGTTTATATACTTGGTAATGCAAAGACTCTGGCACTACTTTTGCTATGACATCACCGTGTTAAAAAAACATGCAATATGGAAACGATAGAAAGCCTATGAGATAGGTAAAAGTTTTGAATACTATCGATGGCCAAAATTTGCTGGGATCTAATCAATCGGCGCAGAAATTGGTACCAACTTAAATGTTACGAAAACAACAGTCCAATCGTTTCTTTTTCTACCCTTCCTGTTTGAAGATATAATTCATTGATGAAGTAATTGGCATACCCAGCAGATTTTGGTTATCGTTATCTAAGCTTTCATCAGCGACTTTTTTATACGGCGATGTCATAGGAAAAGTACTGCATGATTCTCTGCATTACCAAGTAATTGAAATTTTCGTTAATATAAAAAATAATATGAAAAAGCTGGCTTATTTTGAGTATTGAACTCACGCACTTGAATTATGACTTCACAGCCCTAAACACTTGACTACGATGTTTGTCTTTTTCACACTATGTTATTCTTTGCTGTGATTTTGATAATTTGTGTATGCATTACAACTTCGCTTACCATATCAACATCTAAGTATAAGGTAATATATTAATAATAAGAAAAGTAATGTCTGGCACCATAAACGGCGTGGTAGCTTCATTGGTATAAAATGCTGAGAGTAGAACTTATTTTGAATGGCTAATGATATTTGTTTAAAAAAAATAATAAAATATTTCCAATATGATAAATTCTAAAATTTCACTATACGTACAGCGATTTTTGAACATATAATCATGAATGTCTCAGAATTCCGCCGAAAAAACTATCAATTCAAAAGCTTGAATTAAAATTTAGATATCCATTAAAATTTTCCTCATTACATGATTAATTTGCTCACTGGGTATAACTGAAATGTTGCAATGCTACTCAAACTTACTTATATTCAGTTACTCTCAAACAGCATGATCTTAATTGATACAACTAGTACACTAACAAACATTTTATGCAACTTTCTCATGATGCACTATTAATAACTAAATATTTTCCAATTTAAAACAATCAAAGCTGGCAACTCTGTTTCAATTACAACCTAATAAAAATTTAGGTATATGCTCATGCTCATACTTTTTTTTTTTCTTCTAAAATGTTAAGATCAACATTTTTTTTATGAGTAAAACAACGAATTTTACATTACAATACATACAGAGTTTTATTAAAACTTTAGTTTTTTTATAATTTAATTTTATGTTATAACTTTATTTTATATTATACATACATACATATATCCATTACATTATACATTTAAATTAAGTTTATTTTTAGAAATTTGTTAATCATGATTTCTTTTTTTGTGATAGAAATTTTTGTTCTTGTTTGATAATTTTGTTTTTAATTATTTTTAATGTATTTTTTTTTAGTTATTTTAAAAATATACATATTTATATATATACAATATATGAAAAGAAATTTAATTTTAAATATGAAAAAAATTAAAAAAAAAACAACAACACATTTAAGATTTAAAATAAAATCAAAAATAAAAATATATATGTTGCAACAAACACCATTTCCTAGTTTTTATAATGTAAAACCAAACGAAGAAACACTCTGTGTGTGCAACGTTTAGATACTCCTACTTTTTTTTAAATATTAATAGTTTCTATATAAATAAAATATTTAAAAAATAAAGTGAAAAACAACAAAAAGTTTCATTAAAAACAAATGCAAAAATGTTTTATTTCCAACATATTATGGAGGATTTATGAAGGACATTTCAGGAACACGAAAGAACATGGAAATTCTTGAGAAATTTAACAGTATTTGAAGTAAGTATACATATCTACTAAGTTGACAGCATAAACCAGCAGGAATCTTTAACCCTGAGAGAACTTTCCTTCCCTCAGTTATAGATTTTTTCAAGCCTTTCCTTGTTAATTTAATTTAAAAAAAAAAAAAATTTGGATACAAATAGAAAAAGGTCACATCCTCAATGCTACCTTTTAAGATTATTAAATATATGACACAAATTTTCCATTTCACTTTCTGTATTAATTAGTTTAATGCACAGCTATCAAGTATTTTCCCCAAAATAATATAAAATTAGGTAACATAAAGCTTAGCAAAATTTACTCAAACATTAAATTAAAGGACACACTTAATACGTATAACTCACAGTGATTAAACAAAGCAAAGGCAACATATTACACAAAACTAAATACATACATATATCTATGTGAATCCTCATAGACAACAATCACTTTTTAAATTAAATTTAAAAGCTCAATAAGGGCCATTTAATACGCTTTCAGTGTTGTCAACCACACTGTTAGCATCCTTTTTCACAACTCTTTTCTGCAATGCAGTAGAGTTTTCAAGAAAATGTAAATGTTTTTATTGAGAGAAAAAAAAATTTGTATAGTTACCTTAATTACCCTCATCATCAACTATGGATACCTAAGCTGCTTTAACGATTTGGTCAAATTATGTCAACTTTGTAATCTGATGACCTAATTGAAACCTTGCAAAATTTTTAGAAATAAAATTGGTTAAAGGTACATACATAGGTAGCATGGGTTGGTTGTCAATTTTAGAAGCAAATAAGTACGTAGTAAGTGATAAAAGCTTTTAAGGAAACTTAAATATTTAGAGTGTTGATCTTAGCAAAAATTACTTTAAAAATTGTGCGTAGGATCAAGTAGAGGATGTCCAAGTAAAATCTCCGAATTTAATTTTGCACTGTTTTTTTCTTTTCTTTTATGATTGGTAGTCTAAACAAATTAAATATAAAACAGTCAATGATATTAGTAAATATGCATGAATGAAACATAGCTAAGTGGAATAAGTTTTGCTCAAACAGTGCCGATAACTTTGTACACTTTTCTGTCGAAATAACGCTTCAAGTCACATCAGTTTGAAGATTAATCAACAAATTTGAGGCAACTGGACTGGTAGATCGATCACGGCTATTATTTATAATAGATTTTCAATAATAAATTGTGACGTCGGCTTTCACATAAATTTTTGACAATTATTTTAAATCATTTATTTAATGACTCACTCGACATGTAACGTTTCGAAAACCTTTCAAAAATCTTTCACTCAAAAACTTACATTTTTTCAGTTACGTTTCTTTTAATTTAATTTCAGAAAGCTTTCTGCGATGTTTCAATATCGACTTTCTGCTTTAATTTGAAACGTTTCTAAAACAGTATAGAAACATTATATGATATGTTGCTAAAACGCTACAGAAACCCTGTAAGATGAGGAAAAAATGATAAAAAAATGTATGATGTCATCGAAAAATTTAAATTTTTTCTCTTGCACATCTCTCCGCATACGCCATCGGGAGGGAAACTTGAATTATTATTTTTTTACACGCATATATTGTCAATAACAGAGAATTTGTACTTGAGCACATCATCAAAGCAGAGAGCCAGATAAATAAGAAAACGATAATACTGCCTTCAGAAACACTTTAGAATGATAGCATATAAAAGACTTCATTCATAATGTGCCAGAAACACTTAATTTGAAAGATTCAGGATACGTTGAATTTCAAATCTTTCACTTTCACACTTCAGTAAGATTTCAAGTGAAAGATTTCGTTTATAACGTATCAGAAAGATTTTCCTTATAAGGCTCAGAAAACTTTGAATCTTAAATCTTTCAGAAACACTTCAGAATGATTGCAAGTGAAACATTACATTTGAAATATATCAGAAAGATTTCTATAACATTTCGCTTGCAACATTTCAAAAGAAACATTTCTGCAACGCTGCATAATACTTCTGAAACTTTTTAAAACGTTACATGCCGAGTGGGTAGAGACGTTTTTAAAAATTACAACATTGTAAGAAAATGAACGAGAATGTCTGCGACAGTAAATATTCAAAAACTTTTTGTACTTTTGAAAATTATTTATTGACTCTAAAGTTGTAAGAGTTAAGCAATAAATTGTTCCTTAATCATTATTTACAATGTTTTACTTTGGAACTTCTGGGTGAATTCACCCAGATCATTCATATTTATTTAGATATTTTTTCGATTTCTGTGGTTTCATCTTTCATTTGCATTGTCACTGTTCATTTCTGTGTAAGACTACGACAGCAGGTGTCAAATAATAGAAATGGTTGGAAGAACACTTTGAAAGAAACGAAAGTTTAAGGTTATTTATAGTTATCACTTTGGAAGATACTTCCATGATGATCTTCCATAGTGATAAATGTAAATGAGACTTAACAGACCAAAAAGTGTAAAGACTTGATAAAATGACAAACGAGGAATTACAGAAAATGTTGAAACTGTCCGAAATTTTCTAGACAGACTGCGCTTTAATTCAGTTAATGATATTCTATGGTACCAGCAAAATTCATGCGAACATTAACTGTTCGACTTGTAATGATGTGTTAATATAGCCTTCCTTTATGTAGACAATCATACTTAATAGAGTTTCACTACTTTTTTATAAGAGAATTTATACCAAGAAAAGTACTACACAACTTGAGAGCAATAGTAACGAATGCACGAGCTCATATCGTTCATTGCATACGAAGCAAATTAGCTGCGCAATAGCATTCAATGATGCGCAATAACATTCGCTGCATAGCCATAGCATTCGTTGCATAGCCATATAATTCGTTGCATAGAAATATAAATGAATGATGATGTTTGAGTGAATGGTGCTTGTCTTTCGTGTATGTTCACAGAAAGCAGAGACAAGCAATGGCAATAAAATTAAAAGGCAATGCACTGCAGCATTCGTTTTTTATGTTGCCGAATGAAAGCACGGCAATAGCAATGAATAAACGAATGGTAAATTAAAACGAGCCGCTCATTGCACATCTCTGGTACATATCATACATATAACGAATTTTGTTCAATTCTGAAATATGTCACTGTTCCAGTAAGCGTGTGATAGTGTCCTTTATTATTGCTCCTTGAAAATAATCCTTAAATCAATGACGCCAAAAGTAATATTTACTATTCTGTTCAACAACAATCACAACTCTACAAAAAACTAAGCATTTCAGTTTATGACTTCAAAACTGTGAAATTTCAACCACACACAAATATAAAATGCACACATACATACACACTTGCATACACAAACACAAATCCATCCATAAACTGACCACTGACAGTTGAGGCAAAAATTTAGCTAAAAGTACCACTTGAAATATGAGTGGGTTTGCAGTGAACGATTTGATCAATAGTCGGTGAAGAGCTGCTACGTTAGAAGCAGCAGTACAACTACAATCAGTTAAGCTTTTTTGCTATTTGGTTTGTATGTCAATTGTGTTATTTTATCGGAACTCAAAATTTCCCACATTTCACGTGTCACTTGTGACGCTTTAACTGTAATAAACATATACACTCATATACTATATATGCAAGTATGTACAAAATGGCTGTGTATCTCATAATCGGTTTATTTTGTATATATTTTTTTTTATTTTTATTCCATAGCATGTTTGTGTGATTTAATTTCCTATTAAATGAAATTAAATTTTGAGCTACAAAGTTGAGTTAATTTTGAATCTCTTACAGCGTTTTATTTTGAAAAAAAAAAAATGTTCATTAAACTAACAAACGGTGTTTGATAATCTTTCAGAACATCTCAATAACAATGAAGTATTAATTTCATCAAGAAAGCTTGCAACAATACAAAAAGAAAAATATATTTGAAATTCCCACTAATCGGCTCAAGGGTTACTGATGATTCCACTTAGCAATCGATGAAACTAAGTAGTATGAATAGATTTCGTAGTTTTTTGGGCCTATTGTTTGTATCATGTTTTTCCACAAAATATAGCTTAACTGCTATAGTTCTCAATACGGTCAAACATCATTAACTATTTAAACTTCTTTAACAAGTTTAGCAACACTAATGGCTAATTTAAAAACTTTAACAGCAATAAAAATTTGCCATGAAATTCAATTCGAAAAGCAAAAATTTTGCAATCAAATGAAAAACAAATTAAAACAATAACTTTTGCTTAGCAAAACTCTCATTTTCTCTTTTAATACTTAATTTGCCATCTCATTCATGCACATGACAACGGATGTTCATAGAACAAGTATCACAGCTCCGTTTCAATCACAGGATAATCGTTGACAAATCGCAAACAAAATCAATACAAAAAAACCAAAAAAAAATTAACAAACGAAAACTCGAATTGCATTGAGCATAGTTGGGGGAGAAGGAATAAGGAAGAAGATAGAGTGAAATAAAGGAGTAAATTGAATTGAAAGAACACAACGGTGGCAATAGTGGCGGCGTCACCAAACTGGGGGGTCACAATTTTAGAGCCAAACAACAAATATCGAAATTTACTGTCGAAAATAAAGCGACAAAGGGTATAACAACAACAACACCAGCAACGATATGCCAACACATACAAGCAAACACACGTTTCCACTAAAATGCAAACAGCAAGGATTCTTCATTTTCATCTACAGCTACAGCTGTAGCTTCACTACATCACTATACGCTTGTGCGCTTCATTCTTATGGTCGTCGACGTTGCTATTTTGTTCAGTGTGCCTGCAGGGAAATTCTTTAAATTGAATCGAATTTCGTTTCGTTGTTTCGTTGGCCAAAAAAAAAAAAATTTAAAAAAATTTTTAGAAATTTTTGTATTGTAGCACCCTGGGAAAAGGAGTCGTATTGCCTTTGTTGTTTTCCTCTAACAAATACCCTTATACGTCACATTGTTTGCACATTAGGTTGGCTCATTCTAAAGTAAAACGAAACAAAATTAAGTCTGCCTTTGAAAAGTAGTTCCTAGAAGCGTCTGCCATGAAAATTTAATTTTTTTTTAGCAGGAGCAAGATTTATGGGGCTAACTTCCCCACCTCCTGAACTCTTTCAAAATCATAGCAATCGATGGTGAAGTTTTGATATCAAAAATCAATTTTTTAAATTATTTTTATGCGTCTGCCGTTGCTTTTTTTCTTTCAATATTCTGTTTCATCGGTAAGTATCATTAAATGATGCTCACCAGCAACAAAATGTACGAAATTGCAGAGAAGCTGCATGTCGACAGTTGGTTCCGCCAGCGTATTTCATCGTAGTCTGCATTAACAACGTCTGCCAACATATCCAAGGGCAACAATCATGTCCTTACAATTTGATCTCTGTAGCTAAAAGCATGTGACACAAAAATGTATGCATTAACATCTCTCATAAACTATTCTGTTGTCCTTTTTTTTACTAAAATATTTTTAAATTATTGCAAATAATGCATCTGCCGCTCATATAAGCGATTTCGAGACGTCTGCCGCTGTCCTTCAATATGACAAATGCGGTAAGAAATTTGTTTGAATGATTATATTAAAGCAAAACAAAAGAAAAGCCTTAACATAGCTTTCGCTAAAAGTGAAAATTTATCTTATTTATTATTTATAATTGAATTCTTGGTATTTTTGTTTGGAAATGATCGTAATTGATGAATTAGCACCAGCCACACGTTGGCTTATGCAACTGTAACACCTTTTTTATAGAAATGCAGTAAAATTATTTAGATCTGCCACTTATAAAATTTAATTCGAAACGTCTGCCACCAGATCATAGGTAGTATTTGTTACTAATAAAGGAAAAACCGTATGTACTTTGGGGCATATTACCCCCCCCCCCCCCCCCATACAAATACAAAAAAAGTTCACCGGTCCCCAGCCAATTATGTAAAAAAAATTGTAAAATCTAAAGTCTACTTCAAAAAATGATGATCCACTCTAAGCCATATCGCACAAGTTAAGCCAATTGAACTTCATCGATGCGCGTGGTAGTGGATTTGCATTGTCGCTACTTGAAAAAGCATTTTCGAGTAAAATTTTGCATAAAAACAAATTTGTTGTTGTTGTTGGTTTTGTTTTATATTTTGGTACTGTTTTGTTGAGTAGCTATCCTTTTTTTGTTTTTTTTTTCATTGGCGGAAAACAATAATTTATTGTTTGTCAGCTAATTGTTTTGTTTTTGTTGCAATTTCGCACACTTTTAGTTACTTGCTCACAGTTAATTACACTTGACGTTGTGTAATTTTACACTCATTTGCATTGCATTTGTTTAATGACTGTCGAAAAACAAAAAGTGAAATATAAAGCAAATCCTTTTTGGTGTAGAAAGTTTTTATTGGAATTTAGAAAATTGTAACAGATATGCACAATAAAAAAAGTTGAAAGGACTTAAGTGTCAAATATTAAATTTAGATTGACATGAAATTAAAGCTACAGAAAAAAAGGTTTTAATTATAAGCTTTGTAGGTTGTGATAAGTTGGTCAAGGACGTGTCAGATAAATTAACATTATTAAAAACTAGGGATTACATGTATGTAATTCTTCTTGAGGGTAACGCTGGTAACCAGAAAAGTAAAATACAACATGTTGTTCCTAAATTTTAACTATTGTATCGGAAGAACTATTGGTTTCTGGAAAGTTATGATGACTCTTTTGAACACACTTGGTGTAAACAAAATGCCGGATAGTCCCAGCTTGAAATCTAAGCTTAGCTTGTTTGTTATATCAGAATTCATAGCATTGGTGTCCTTGCAAGAGTTACTTTGAAAAATCTTTCAAACGTGAGACATATTATTGTGAAACACACTTTTAAATGCTTAAAATAATAGCTTTATTTATTATTCATAATATTTCACAGTTTTTAACTTCAATAGTTCACACAACTTAAGTTGATTACTTTCCACTTAAGACATGATGTTAATTTCAAATATAACACACTGAAACTGAAATACCTTGCATGATTTACTGTCTACAATATAAAGGGTGAAGCAATACATACTTCCCATCAAACTAAATTCATAGCTGTTTAGCTAAAAATATTTTGAAGTTTTTAAATTTTTTCAGGTTAATAGGTTTGTCAGAAGTGACAATGTAAATTTTGTTCGGTTGGTCTAAATTGGCCAATTTTAATGCAATGTTTCTAAAATATTAACTTTATGATCTATAAAAGTGTAATGAAAACGTTTTGTGTTACGACACTATTTAAAAATCTCAAATGTTGGTTAAAAAATCGAGATTTTTTGCATTTGGGCACAATTTTAATATTTTGATTGCCTCTGAGAAGATAAAATTTTGTTGTAAATTAAATCGTTGAGCATTTTTGGTATCCATTTACAAAAAAACTTTGCAGCAAAAAACTTGGGTATATAAGTTTTCAATTTTTGAAACCAGTGGAACAAAACGTGAACCTTAAAACTCACCACCTATTTTTTTTAGCAATTTTTTTTACGAAACTTTTTAGACCGTATGGGATACTTTATAAGAGTGCTTGCATCAAATCATCATTTAAATTTGGAGAGGCGAACGTTTCCCTGCAAACGAGAGTAGCAGCTCAAGTTTCCCCATATACAAAAACAAAATGATATTCACCCCTATCATGAATATCCGAAGGAAAACGATTCTTTCGGATTTCTTTTTTTCCTGAGAGCAAAATTTTGCAATCATGAATAATTGAGGAAAGAAAAACTTCATATCCAATCAGTGCTGCCAAAATATTTCCAATTACTTTCAATCAGCCAGTAATGCAACTGTGATTTTGCATATTTGGCATTAGCTTATCTGTCAGCTGAACAAGTTTATAAATAAAAATGAAATGCAAAGAATAAATTCAAATAATTACAAAAAATTTGTACAGAAAAATTGTGAAATTTTATTTACAATACCAAAAAAAATAACCTAAAATAGAGAATAGAATAGCATAGCTTCATAGTTTGCCATCTATTCCTTTTTGTGAAGCCTTTGGCGATATTCGAATTGGACCAATATCTATAACTGCTCTTTATTTGTGTTGTTAGATCTTGTATATATGTTAAAAAAATATTTTTTATCAAATAAAATTACAAAATATTGCTTACATTGCTTTTTTCCTCATTCCTTATTACAAAGTTGGAGAAAAAAAACTTGCGAAAAACGTCAAAAATTCTCCCTCAAATATTATTGCCGATAGCTTATTTACCAGGGAATTTTTCCTCATTCCACAAACATTTCCCCGATTGCAAAACAGGGAATTGGAGAAAAATTTCGAAGTAATATTTATTCATGATAGGGGTCATTACAACATGCAGAAACTATAGAGGAAACTAGCTATTAAATAAAGTGTAGTAAGTCTCGTACAAAACCGACTTTGAAGACTTTCTGCAACACACACCTTCGATCAGAGACTTCCATCTGCTTTGATCACGAGCTAGTTTCTTCCAAATTTATAGTCTGAATATTTTAAAGTACATATGTTATTGCCTGACCTCTGAAGGTTGAAATATTCTCTTAACTGCAGCGTTGTCTTCCAATCGATTGATGTGACCAAGCCAATGTTGTTAACAGATTTTCAACTTTTATATTAAGATCGCATATTTGTACATGCACGATGCAGGTAATACCAACTATCCGAAATAAGGTTATCCTTTCTAAATAAGCGTTCTAATATTTTACTGAGCTTACTGTTGATTACAGTGTGTGTCAACACCATAAATTACCCCAAACAGATTAATGCAACATAAAAAAAAGAGGCTAAAGCTAGTAATACTAGTTTCATACATTGCTAAATGGAATCATCAGTGACTTTTAAGCCGATTAGTAAGAAAGTTGAATGAGAAAGTGGTTTCAATCAAGTTCTCCCTTTTTTATGCAGATACAATTTCTATGATACAATTTTGAGCAAGTGGCCACTAAATTTTACGTAGGCTGGCTGTTAGTAATCATTTTTAAGTATCGATATCTCGAAAACCAAATGCGATATCAATTTTTTAATTTAACATTTCCGATTTACTTTGTTCTATCGAAAAACATCTGCAAATCGCAGCACCACGTAAATCGAAAACGTAAGATACGATATTCATACGATAC
This sequence comes from Meiosimyza platycephala, assembly GCA_963662105.1. Lineage (NCBI taxonomy): Eukaryota > Metazoa > Arthropoda > Insecta > Diptera > Lauxaniidae > Meiosimyza > Meiosimyza platycephala. The sequence goes on along the minus strand of OY759211.1, from coordinate 77,456,868 downwards.
TCCATGACGCCGATTTCTTTGATTGAACACGTCAAAATGTATCGAATAAGTTGGAGAAAAAGTATCGTTTTATTGGTTTTTGAGATATCAATACTTTTGCCCAATAACCTAATATGCCAGTGCACGTTAAATAAGATATTTTTTGGCCAATTACTCTAAATCCTATCATAGGGTTTTATCGTGCCAATTGAGACATTTCTTTAGGATGTCAAAAACAAACTCTATGCAAGAAAATGGTAGCTTTTGATTGAAACCACTTTCCCATACAAATTGTACGGGGTCATTCATAAAGTTAAGGCTAAAGGCTTACTTCTAACAAAAAACAAAACACAAAATGTAACAGCTGATGGTACCACACATGCTTTTCGGTAATAAAAAAAATAAGTTCTATACACTGTCTGGTACAAAATATTTGCACCGGCTGCTTAAACTACATGGCAGTTATTGAAATAACATACCTTGAAATAAACGTACATTGCATAAATGACATATTTTTGAGATCTGACTAAATGGAGGCAACCATTCAGTCTAACGCAGCTACTAATTGATTAACGAGTATTTAAAATTTATTGCAAAATATGTCTCACTTTAAGAGCTCTTAAAATCAATTGCCAATTTTTCTTTTTTTTATTTTGGGTTCATGTCAAAAAACAGCTACCGTACTTTTTTGTTGCCAAGACAAACCAACTGTCATGACATTGCATGGCATGGCAACAGCTTAACTCGTTCGCACAACTAAAATAACATTTTTAAGAAGCTTAAGAAAAGCAACAAAAAAAATTGCAATAACAACAACGCTGATAGCGAACATGGAAACCACATACGAGCTGGTTACAAAAAAAAAGCATAATGCTGTAGAGAAAAGTGGTAGTAAAAAACAGCGTTGCTTATGACAAAATATTGAGGCAACAACAACACAAAAAAAAAGAAAACAAAACTTTTATAATAATGCAAAATTTGCTCGCGCTCATGTGAAGCGCTCCTGAACTTAACATGAGTTACTACTGCCATTGCAGTCGTAAGTTTTACTACATTTTACTTTAGTAGTATGTAAGAATTTTTAGCTACTCTATGCCTTTTTTATTTTGGTGAAAGAAAAAAAAACAACAAAAAAACAGCATACGAAACAAAAAACAACGTGCCAAAATTTAAAATTATTTGCAGCATTGGATTGCATTTCAAGTTTGAAAAAGATGTTGGAACCTTTTTTTACTTTTAAAAGGTCCTATCTCCTACCCTGCAGCAACATGCCAGCACTTTGGCATGTAAGTGGAAAATAGCTTTTTCTTTTAGTTCCCGGTGTGCTCCCTTTTCAACTTTTTAACCAAAAAAAAAAAACAAAAACAAAACGAAAAACTCACGAAAACTTCGAGAAAAAAACCAAAAATGAAAAACTGTTTCTTGAGCTGTCGCGCGTATCTCGACTTCAACAGACTTTAAATTCTTCCGCTTGATGGCGGATGTGGTGCAACGCAATCCAACGCAACGCGACGTAACGCAGTCTGGCGTTGCGATATGCAAAAGTTCACAGCTACCAAAAGCAAAAAAAAAAAATTAGAATGTTGTTGGCACTGTGCGATGGAAGGGGGGGGGGGGGGGGGGGGGTTGAGTTGGAAAGTGAAGAACATAGCAAAATGTAATCTAAAACCTTAGCGAAACGAGAATTTGAAGTGAAAAAAACAGTAGAAAATAAAACTTCAACTTCCGGTTAAGAAAATGTCTGCCAACATGGCGCGCGCACACACAGTGAAGGTGTGCTTCCGCTACGCAATGCGAAGCATTGCACTGTGGTGCGGGGAAGACACTTTGACTTGCAAAATACAGTAGATAACGGCAATCTCTTCAACCTAGCGATGACTAGAAAGCAGAGAGTTGCTTCAATGCGCTGAGATAAAATATTGCACATGATTTTTTTAACCAGGCACACATTCATGAGAGTTCTGAGTAAATTTGTGAGCAAACAAGAGGTCAAACGGAAATATATTAGATTTACTAGAAATATAGTTAAATTAACTGGGTTCTGCTTAAAATAGCCACATTTGTACTCTTAAATGTTGACATTTTATTGAGAAACCAATCGGTCCAAATAATTTTTTCTTGAAGTGATCCAAACCAAGATTAGTTGAATTCATACGCGCCAGGCCATCTGAGATTTTATTGTCTGCTAATTTTGATTGTTCAGAAACAGACAATCGACCTGTGAAAATATTTATAGATTTATATACAAAAGAGGAACAATTTTAATATAGTGCGACGATTTTCGAACCTAGATCCTTATGTACCTATTTCTTTGATTTCTACTAAAGTTATTAATAGCTATCAGTCTGGAAGAGTCATGCGTATCAAAGGAATAATGCATACCAGTCTCTACTCAGAGGGAGAGAGGAAGTTACAAAGCGCAATCTGTACCCATTAGAAAAGTTGCGGTTGTAGGACGGTGTTCTGATTTTTGTTGTTGTTAGTTCCAGGCTCAATCTCTGATCTGAGATATACTCGAGCTTGGAGTATGTGCTAGTCAAACTGTTATGCCTGGAAATATGTCAGGTGGCTTAGGGGACGTCCATTAATTACGTGAGGTGATTTTTTGAAAATTCGGAAACCTCCCCTTAGTGAGATTTGGTAAGATCTGGCGGGATCCTACCCCCCCCCCCTCCCGTGAGATTTCAATTATAATTTTTATTGTAAATTTTATGCATCAGGTCAGGTATCCTGAACCTCCTCCCCCCCTATTTTAGCTCACGTAATTAATGGACGTCTCCTTAGAAGTTGTTCTGAGTAACATTGTTATTTGGAAGATGTAAACACTTTTTCACTTTCCTTAGTTTACCGAGTCGGTGATTTCTTTTGGTTAAGAAAGACTCCTTAAAGCTGAAGTGCTCAGATAATTACCTTAATTGTGTAATTGCGTGTACTTGAGTAAAATTTTATTCCTTTAATTTTTTAACCACTGTGCGCTGCTCTAAATTGCACCTTAGCAGTGACAGCATTACAAACTTTATTTATTTTTGGGTCCTTACACTCTTATGATTTTTTTTTTTTGCTTCTTCTACTGGCCTCATGTCCTACCCCTTTTCAGTGACAAAATAAAGGATTTCCAGTATATTTTTTTATTTTTTTATCTCATCTATTTCTCACTTTTATTTCATTTCTTTTATTTTAAGGTTATAAATTTATAAATGTCGCATATGTGCCACAAAAAAACTTGAAAGAGTAGACACTGGCAGCGACGGCGATATTGTCGTTGCTGCTGCTGTTGTTGTTGTTGTGCTGACTGCTAGCGCGGTAACATGGCTGCAAAGTATGTGGCGCTTAAGTGAATAGGAAGTTGAAAATGTACGCCATTTTTTATTTAACTTCATTTTATTTTTGTTTTATTTAACTAGCGATTTCCTAGCGTGTGTATATTTAGACTGTCCATTATTTATCATATTTCTTTCTGTCATTTTTCAAAGTTTCTGCTAAAAAAAAAATAGAAGTTTTGGTCCAAAATTGTTTATCTAACAATCGATTTGTTTTTTTAATTTTTTTCGAAAATAAAAAATTATATACCGAAACAACGCTGAGTGCTCAATGGCATGCTATCTTAAATAATTTTTTTTTTTTTTGGAACACAAATTTTATTTTTCTTAAACAAAATATTTAAACACCGATCTCTTCATTTCAAGAAACTTTGAAGTAATGTACTGTCTAATATATATACAGCATGTGCATTATTATTTTAAGTTTGCATTTGCATTTGCAACTGTAAATTTAACTTTGTCCTTGCAGCTATTTTATTGTCCTTGTTGTTGGGTGCCACTTTTCTTCCTTTAACTTTTAACTAAAAATTATGCGCACAATAAAAATGGGAACGATGGCACACTCTTTGCGCTGTTGTTGTTATTGTTTTTTTTAAAAATTATAGCGAAAATAAAATGAGAATTTAAGAGCCACCGGAAATTTAAGCATCCGGAAATATCAAATGTTTTCTTTATTTTATTTTATTTATTTTTTTTTTTTTTTGAGAGTGCTACCAATTTATGAGGCGCATTTTGACATGAGGGCGTCGTGGAGTCTTGTTATTAACGATAATGTAACCAAATTTTACAAAAATTTCAGAAATGGCACGACCAAATACTAAACTAAAAGTGAGCAAATTTTGACAATAAGACGTTACGAATTCTTACAATGATGTAAGTAAGCAATTCTCCTCCTTCCATTAGAGTACAGATTAGTTTTGAGTGGAGTATCTATAATAGATAAGGTGCGATATTGTGTGTTTTTTTTCTTATGAAGGTCCAAATTCACTAAAAAAAAAAGATTCAGACAGCGCTGCTTCTATGACGTTACATAGCTGTGCCCAGCAGCCAACTGTTAAGAGAATAGACTAGCTTAACAGCTGCTTTAACAGCAGATTAGTAACAAATGTTATACAGAACAGCCCAGTTTAACAGAATTACTCTGTTTAACAGAACAGCCCTTTTTAACAGTAGCTGTCTAACAGAATAGCACAATATGTAGCTAATGTTCTGTTAAAACAGCTGTAACCATCCCCAAACACCATAGAATGGGTATGTTTTCAGAAGAGTTAAGTAATTTAAGGAACTTTATTTACGCCTACTATTACCATATGTAATATATATCAATTTTTTCTTCCCAAGCGAGCGTCAAGTATTTAATAACATATTATATTTCACACGAATCAGAATTTTTTTTGCTCAACTTTACTGTAAACTGCACAGAAAAGTAACTCTCTCAAGTAATTGCGGTTTTCGACATCCTCGATTTCAAAAAATCTAAGGTTAACCTAACTAGGCTGAATAATTCTCGTTTGAAGCATTAAGTCAAAGATTTCTGGGTATTTCACACTGTTTGGGAAGTCTGAGGTGAGTCTGCTATGGTACCTCACCTGAATGACAAAGTTAATCTCAGTGAGCATTCCAGCAGGACAACAGTTACTTCAATCACTTCTGGAAAATTTGATTTAATCAGACTATTGCCTTCGATTTCTTTCCAGAAAGACAGATGTTGCCTTAACAGCCAAGGTTTGAGATTTCGTTTATAGGTACTAAGTGGAATAGCGGAATAGAGTTGTGGTTCTTCGTTAATTGCAAATTGCCGCTTCTTTTCTTACCACTCTTCTACTCTAGTGAGCTTGGCAGTTTCCCTTCTATTATCCCTAAATCATATTCTAATGAGTTTACTGATTCACTAGTCCATTAATTTTTCATTTACGCAGAAACTGCATCTGCTCTGGACTTCTAGAAATCATTCGTTTTTATAAATTTACTTTAGAAAAAATCGAGATTACAAATTTCAAATTAATGGGGTATTGCTTAAGTTCCATTTCCAAACTGTTAAAGGCAATAACTACGAAAGAACTTATTTATTGCATATATATAATCAGTTATTTCTCCTATCCAAGATGGACTTTTATTTAGAAAAGCTACCAGTACAATTCTGCTGAAATTTACACATATATTTTTTCAAAGATTATATAGTATAAGCCCGGTGCTATGAATCGCTTTGGTTCGATCTGAAATCTACTGTATTTCCTTCACAACTTTTGCTTTGGCTCTTATCATTTCTTCCAGACAGAAGGCGTTTGTCAAAAACTTATGAGTTCATAAGAGGACACAACTGGGGCCAAGTTCAATAGTTATCTATATATATAAGGAAGTAGACTTTAGTTTAGCAACCCTTCACCACTTAAGTCTCGCTGCACAATGATAAATGTTTCATTTGCTTTCAAATCCGACACAAAATTTCTAATTCTGTATTGATTTTTTCAATTTTGAACCAATTTAATACGCACAAATGAATTTCAGTCACTCTTGCTCAATTATTGGTCAAAAAATCTTAAGCATCAGACTTATAGAACTTAAGCAATTTATAGCTTAATCTGGTTCCAATTGTTCTCAGTAAGCTACATAAATGTGAATGAAAGAGCTATATCGAAGCAGCACAGTAACTCAAATTTTATCCTTTACCAGAAAGCATTGTGCTACTGCATAAATCAACCAAATAACTTTAGAAAATAACCAGGAACTCTGTCCTACCTCTTTTGTAGTATGGCACTTTACAACTACACTCAATCCGTAGCAATTTATGCTAATAGCATAAACCGCTAGACATCTTATGCCAATGCTTTCAATATGAAATTATCAGGTAAAACTCTTTACCAAGAACACAAACAAAGTCTAAAGAAATTTACAACGTCAGCAAAATGCCATTAATACCTTGAGTATAAAGTAAAATTCATCAAAATTTCTATCGTCACATCGTCAACGCACCATCAGCGCTGACTAGTGACAATTGAAAATTCAAAAATGAACACGAATGCTAAAACGACGTCCAAGTTATAATCACATTTCAATTATGGCACAAATTCCAAGCACATTCATATGCTAAAAAGCAGACCAACGGACGGACAGCCAGATGATTGGACGAACGGACCACCATAATGGTTAGCAAAGAAATCTAACCAACATGAGTCACTATTTCGTCGCACCTACCCTACTCGCTACTACAGTATACAATGACATAATAATTCCGTCCGCAATTCCCATTACCACACATGACCATATGTTTAGGTGTACTTGTATGTATGTATGCAGTACACAAATGTATGCATGTGTATATTTGTGTATCTTCCCCCTGACCCAATCTGAAATGAGTTGTAACATGCGTTGTCGTGATTCAGTTGTATGCAAGCAAAAACCACCTGCCCGCACGCACTCAAACATTGGACCTTTGCACGCCAACCAGCTGGTCAGCAAGGAGTCTCTGAACTAATTACGTTAATATGTGACCGGCTCGCCTTGTTTCGTACGTAAGTTTTCAAATTCTCATCCTTGGCAGGCACGATGGCAAGCAGCATTCGTGCATTGACTACGTGCCGCAAGTTGGTCGATTGCAACCCTACTTTGGTTCTTTGCGTTCGACCACCTGCCTGGCCTGATGCATGCAGTAAATGCAGTGAAAGCAATTTCTATAACTGACCATAGATACATGTCCATCTATTAGAATATACTATACATACACTCAACCCAGATTAGTGATGTGCCTGCCGGAGAAACATGTGATTAATGCATATATATATATATGGCTAAATTATTAAAGAGCCTTTAAGAAGACTGAGCTGCTCTCAGATAGGTTTAGGATTTGTTTTGATTGCGTTGATTGGTTCGAACTGTTCGATCGAATGGGAGCTTGTGTTTCATATGTAGGTAAAAGCATTCTTATACGGCTCCTTATTCAATAAAATGTATTAATTTTGGTTGAGCTCTTTCAAGTATGACATGCAAAGTAATATGATGCCAGCAATGATTTGATCTCTGAAATGTAGCTCTTATTTTCCTTATCCTCTAAAATCTGATTGCATTGAATTGCAGGTCTCCAAGCAGGTGCCAGGGATATATACAGACACATCATTTCATATTTCGTCTTCTTCTTCCTACATTTATTTAAATTTCTAGGTCAAATCTTCATTATCGTGGGTGCTGACCCCCAGTACATATACATTAGCGTATAAATCTATATCATTTAACTTCTTCTCGTATAGGTTCAGGGGTTTATTTTTTGTCTTCTTCTGTCCTCATTCCCAAAAATTCAGCATCCAGCGTTGTTTCTATTTGTTTTATTTATATGTTCATTCACTTAAGATAATAGTTCTTTGAACTTACATACTTAGAATAGCTACGGCTATATTAATGGCATTCTTAAGTTCTGTGCTTCGACAGTGACTTGTGCTGCAAAATACAACATAGTTTCTTACTGAAGTACTATGGTGTTTATCTAAACAAAAAAGCCAAATATGAAGAAATTCCAATAGAACGGCATTTCTTTCCATGAGAATAATGTTATAGAGAAAGATTTTCCGGGCTTACTGCCTTATTTTCTCTGCTCCTGTCCCGCACTTGTTGGAAAACACCACAAAGCAATTGGTTCTTTTTTAGTTTTATTACGAAATCTGGTTGGTTGGTTGGTTCAATGAGAGGATATAGTCAGACACCCTGTGGTTTCACAATGGATCACATTCTGTCAAAGAGAGTCGGTTCGTAACTGACTGCCACTCCTACCTAACCTAACCTAACCTAGCCAAAAATATATTGTCTATTTGCGGAGATTAAGGCCCCATGTGCAACATTCGACCGCTGCCATGAGGCAGTTTCATGTTATAAACTAGGTAGCAATTTAAATACTTTTTTTCACTCAAGTACATTTACGACTTTTAAAACTTCTCTCGACTTTTTGTTAAAATGAAACCTTATCAAATAAATTGCATTATTCATTCAACATCTCAATCATCATTCATTTATACATGCAAACAAATTGACGTTGGATCATCAGTCCATAATTTATTGAGGAAAATTTTATGTTTTTTCTATGCATTTATAGGCATTGGTACTATGCTGAATTCTCAGTTGCAGTTTTATTTTCTCGTAAAATTGCTGGAAACGAAGGAATGGTTTTTCTGTTAAACAGAAATTGTGATTGAGTGAATGGATGCTTCATTAACTTTGTTGGAATTTGCTTTAGTTTTGACGCATTTCAACATTCATGAGTTGAGGATTATCATATTGGAGCAGTTGTCGTCATCTTAAATAAGATGCATTGAGATTTCCGACTACCTCTTTTCAAAATTGTGTATATATGTGATTACATTGCTCAAACACATTGGAAAATTTCCGAATAAAATTGCTTTTGATTTTGTAAATATCATGTTCGATTTGGTTACCATTGGGAATTTACCAATTTTGTGCTTTTACTTTCAATTTGAGTAAATTGATGAAATGCACAATTTCTACAAATACTATGATGGCCAAAATGTACATAAAACTAAGGGTTGTGATTGTTAAACCCAATGTGGGTGAGCTTTGTTCATCTAAGAAAAACAACATTAGGAAAGGTTTGCTTTTTCGAGTAATTTCAAGTGTTAATGGCATATGGAAGAAATTTCTGCTGTAAGCTTTTATGCAATATATTGGCAATATATTGTTTTGATGGTCCTTTTTTGACAACTTAAATTTATGAAGTATTTTAAAAATAATTTCGCAAAAACAGACCTGAGTTTAACAATAATGAAAAATCACAAAACCAATACCACTCTGGCGAATGGTATGCAAATTTTATACCAAATTCTCAATTCGAATGTTTATCATAAGTCTCATGAAGCAGCTAATTAGGCCTTTGCTACCTAACGAACGACAGGAATGCTCTACGCCCTTATTTAATCTTATGCAATATATATCAGTTTGAAGCAATTTAAGTTAGTCATATATCTGGAAAGTTTCCTCAATGCCCTCATTTTCAAAAAGAACTTCAAATTGCATTAATACACCCAAAAGTATACAAACTATCTTGTTATTGTATTGAAATAGAAAAACGTATGAGCTTATTACCCCAAATTATTTATTAGTTGCTTTCATTTACTTAAACGTTCTAAAAACGTCAACCTTGTTCATCTAATTCAATAAATTTTCAATTTTCAAATGAAATTGGCAAAAGAGAAAATTTGCCAACCACCCAAAGGAAAACATTTTAAATTTGCAAATAATGAACACATTATTCGTCCAAACAATCTGTACCAAATTGATTGACACAAAAAACTTGACGGTTCAATTTTGTTTAAAGCAAAAGCGATGGGACATGTGCATTTTCTTAAGTAAAAACTGAGCAAAAAGCAATGAAGTAAAAAACTAAATAATAATATTATTTGTGCCAACAAATGACATAACCTCAATTTACATGATGAGAATGAAAGAGAATGAACAAAGAAAAAAATAACAACACAAGGACATGGATGACAATATGAATGAGCCAGGACAACATATTACACGCACGAATAATTTGGTCAAGAGACTTGCACACAAATTTCCAAGCGTATAAAGGACGTCTTTTCAAAATATAAATTTTGATTTTACAATTTTTGTTTTTTTTTTTTTTTGTTTTCATCTTGGATCAGTTTTAGTAATGGCTTGCATAGATTCAAGGTGGCCATCAGCATAAATACAAAATCAAGAGAAAAAAATTGTTTGCTATTGGAACTGAAATCTAAAACTTTGCCTTTATAAAAAATCACAATTCTCACTGAGCTTAAAGGTCTTTTAATAAATATACTGAAGAAGAAGTATGGTGACTTTAGGGACTTTAAAAAAAATTTACTTTTCATTCTCGAATCTAGGGAGTACTTGCAAGTCAATTAATATTCATGAGCCATTGTATCGTTCTGGAGCCAAAAGAGTGGTAATGTTAGTGGGGTGTTATATTTTCCCGGAAGAGAAATCTAAATTTTATATCGACCCTTTATTATCGATTAGTGTGCTAAAACTTTTATCCAAAGAGGACCCAAAAGCAGGTACGTACCAACCCGACTTTGCATGGGGAGCAAGTGCAACTCCAATAGCATGATTTCTTATTTTTCTCCTCCAAATAAAAAAAAAAATTGGAAACCGAATGAAACGCGTGGGGGATCAAAGCTCCCCCTCTTGCCCTCATGATAGGTACGGGCCTGCCCCGTTGGATTGTTTTGTCAGTAAAATTATTTAAATAATTAAAGTATTTCATCATGGATAATTTCTTAAAGGATTGGGGCGTGACACCGTTATTAAAAAAAAAATTTTCGACGTTTCCCCACCGATTGTGACTATTAATTTTTTTTCCAAAAGAGACCCACAACTAGTCCTTGGAAGTCAAAAAAAGTGTAAGTGTTTTTTCGATCCTTTCCCATAGATTGGCTAACCGTTGGCGGTATTTCCGTCAACCGTCCGTATTAATGGTAAGCCATTTGAAAGAAAAACCAAACGCTTTAGTGCTATTTGGAAGATACTTATGAAACGTTATCGTTAGAATTCTTAAAAACCAAAGCATTTTTTGAAGCTCTCATAAGTTTATTCGAAAGATGCCTGGTCACTTTTTATCAACATTTTCAAGGAACGATACATAGTTTCTTATTTTGTTATCATTATGAGCAGCTCATGCATATCTACATACTTTTACAAAAGTATGAGCAAGTATCCCAGCAAACATTTTTAACCACATACAAGTCATATTTGAATCACCGCGATGTCAATTGTGATCGTGCGTGAGCACTTACTCTGACGACAAGAGATACATAGGTTTGTTTGGGAGGATCTGTCGAGGAAAGTGATTCGCTAAGGCTATTCAAGTATGAATTATAAGGTAGAGTTTCAAACACTTGTTGTTAAGAGCAAATGCAAATTTTTATTATGTTAGTCATCGGGACTCGGAATTATTGTTGTATTTTATTCACGTAACTTGCATGGATATTTGGTATAAAATAGCTGTGAAGTTAGTTTTACAGGAAAGAAAAAACAAAATCGCAAACATAGCGAGAAATATTATAGTTGCTATGTATACTAGGGCGAGTCGATTTTTTTTTTCAAAAATGGTATGGCAGGAAAATATTCTAGGGGCAATTCTGAGCAACTTTGCCAAAGGAACTATGGGTTTGAAATCAATTTCGAGCCTCCGCATTTTCACAAATAGGTTTTGAACAGTACTTATATTAGATTTGTATGGGAACAACTACAAAGTATTTCATATTTAAAGCAAAAATTGTGGTAAATCGGCCATTTTGATGTCGATGGAAAGGTATTGTGCCTCTTTTGTATTTACCATGTTATTTTAATTTTTTGTAAGAAAAGTGGAGTGCTGAAGTACTTAAGTCGAAAGATAATGGAAAACAATTATTTATTCAAAAATAAAAATCTATCATAGAAAAATTTGCCATTGAAAACGTGTAATTATTCCGTGAAAGTTTTGATCTCCAATTGCGATTTTTTCGTTTATTCCTACTATGGAGCTATCGATAAGACCCATATCCTCCAGATGCAACCTGTTGCACATACCATCTCAAGATGTTCCCTACCTTTGGCTTGCCAAGTGATTTAAATGGACTGAATTTCTCAAATAATAGTGATTTATAAAAGTATTATAGTCTTTTGAGTGAAAGTGCTAAAGCTGAAAGCAGAATATTTTCATACAAAAGTATTACACCACAAGTAGTAAAAAAAATGAATTGAAATTTGGAAAAAATTAAATATCAAAATAATTAATGTTAGAAGTGTTGCTACAAAGTTAAACGCCTTGGTCGACTATTATCAGAAATAAACATCATTTTATGAAATATATAACCTCTGACGATCGACCACTACCTGGTCCAAAAATTCCTTCCTTCCTGTAATTGTTCCCATAAAAGTACAATATACATATGTACGTAAGTACTGTTCAAAACCTATTTGTGAAAATGCGGAGGCTCGAAATTGATTTTAGACCCATAGTTTCTTTGGCAAAGTTGCTCAGAATTGTCCGTAGAATATTGTCTTGCCATACCCTTTGATGACTTTTTCCCGCCCAAAGAAATCGACCAGCCCTAATGTATACATAGCAAATTGCTTAGGTGCCAATGCCTCTGCTACCGAGCAGATTTGTATTATGTCTATTGTGACGAGTTTCTTCCGTGAAATGGTATATTCAACCATCTTCTAAATGTTGGCTGGGATGGTTAAGGTTTGTATACAATAAGTACATACAAAAATGTTTGTCTTGCACATATTTGTCTAAAATATTTAGAGAAATTTTAAACTTATCCCTAGATAGATTTGTTGCAATTTCTATTTGTATATTAAATACTTTCTTATGGATGAATGAATGCATGCAAAGTTAAATTTTGTAGCATAAGAGCCCAATGTTTATAGGATTTTTTTTTTTCGAAATTCTTTAGACGTCAAATAATTTAAAACAAAATGATTGTTTATATTACTGAGGATAAATGATCAAATTTTGACAGATTTTTTTGACTGCTCTTTGCTTTTATTTATTTTCTTCAATAAAACTACTTTTGAGACCGAAATTCTTTAGAAAAAAATGTATTTTCAAAATAGCTTAACTGATTTGATGAAAAGCAGAAAGAGATAGATAGATTATCTATAAGAAAAGCTGAAATATGGAGAGTCTAAAGCTTCAAGTTTTATTAAAATTGCTTGAGTCGTTTTGAAAATAATTTTATTTCTTTAGCAAGTACATAGTTCTCAGTTTTTTGACTACAGACACTGGACTATATAAGGTTTATTTGCTTGCTATAAATTGAAATTAAGCTCTGGGGCTGTCTAACTGTTCATATGCATACATATGTGACAGACTGTTTTGGTTATACATCTTCTAGTCGTTTAAATTGTATATCAGTACTGCCTGTCAGTCTATCTAAATGTGGCTAAAGAAGCTTCTTGTGCGAACTCAAAACATTTGAAAAAGAAGTCGAACTTTCTATGCCAGATAATGTGGTCAGCTAAAGTTTTGCTTCCAGCTCAAGTAACTAATGTAACACGATGGTAGTGATGGCAGTGATGGCCGCACTTCAATCTTCTTTGTTTTCATTTCACTTTCAACCGCTTCATCCTGCCTTCCCGATGAGACGGATTTTCAAAAATTTAATTTTCATTTAAACATTTCACAATGAGAGATGTTCTTGAAAGCAGTAAATAAATTCTATCCAACTTAAAGTTCAACACTTCATTGCAATTGATTTTCAACACTGAGAGAGTTTTTACTTAGAAAAAATTATTAATTGTTACATTAAAATATCAATATTTTGATAATATTTAGCATTAAATTAACATATCATTAACATTACATATCGATCGTTCTCTTAATAACCGCACATTACATTAACATCATATTAAGATTGCATTAACGATGCATTTACATTAAATTAACATTACACTAGCTTAACATTAATAACATACTTACATTAGAACAACATTTTATTGCCATCGCATTAACATTACATTGCCATAACATTGACATTACATTTGCATTATAATAACATTACACTAACTTAACATTATTATTACACTTACATTATAACAAAATTACATTGACATCAAATTAACATTACATTAACAAAATCATCAACATTTTATTGACATTGATCACATTAACATTACATTACCATAACATTGACATTACATTTGCATTATAAAACATTACACTAACTTAACATTAATATTACACTTACTTTATAACAAAATTACATTGACATCACATTAACATTACATTAACATAACATTAACCTTTATTTGCATTAAAATAACATTACACTTACTTAACCGTAATATTACTTTGCCATCACCTTAACATTACATTATCATTTACTTAATATTAACATTTCATTAACATCATATTAGCATTGCGTTAGCATTATGTACATTACATTAGATGTCGGTGACAAGATTTTAAATTTTACTGATCCTCTATCTAGACATTATTCCTAACATTTTCAAAACATAAACTCCAGTTTTTCACTCAAGTCCACCATAGGCAAAAACATAAAATTTTCTCTGTATAATCGTAAATATTTGCCATTTTCATTTCACAATAACTTCAACGCGTTAGCTCATTGTTTAACAGCCAACCCCAAAAACCTCAAGTTTACATAGTTTGTATCGAACACGGCATGAATGGGATAAGTTGGGAGCGATGTGGTTTTAATGGTTTCTGCCTGTTGGAAGTTTTCCATAACCTCACTTTGTTTGCATATTTTGCCACTTTCTATTCAATTTTCAATTGTTCTTCTTTGTATGCATAATTTTCTCCCGCATTGTTTTCTATCTTGCGTATCATCTACGTGTAATCAATGTAGTATACAAAGTCTGTTTGTTGTCGATCCGATATGTCCGTTTCTTTTTGTTTCTGTGTCTGTCTTTTAATTCGGTTTCATCACTTGATATTGAAATCAGCATAAATAATTCATTATTACCAGTTGGTTGAACATAAATCAAAAAGCTACTAAAAAGCCACAAGCTGAGCCACCTTTAACCTAACCCCCGTAAAGAAGAGGAAGAAGCCACACCATTTTCGTCTTTAACTCTTTGACTACAGAGTGGATATTTATCTTTGCCATCTGGTCTAAGGCCTTTTATATGCATCTTGTGAACTCCTTTTGCCACGCCATTGATGTGTGTCATTTTGTGAGCCTTTATTTTTAGTTCACCATCCTTAATCCTGTCGAAGGGAGGTTGGTCTGTACTCGTGTTTATCAGCTTAACTTACAGTATATAGCACAGAGAAATTTTATTAATATTTTTACAAATGTTTTATTAGCATTTTGCGTAACTCATACGGCCTATGGCTAAATATCACTGTTGCATTTGAAAACAACAAGTGTTTGCTTAAGATATAACTTTGACACTTGAACCTGGCGCTTGTAGAGCCTCAAGGATAGTGAAAAAGGAATTCTATTATAGATGGACTAAAAATAACATTTGAACAATTAGCAAGTATGTTGCTAAGTAACATAGGAAATATGGTAGTATTCAAGACTCAAAATAAAAACTTACATTAGCGGGACGTAGCCCAAGAAAAGAGGAGAGCAGATCTGTAAAATGCAAATAAATTTCCTCAAGACCATATGGCTTCCTAATTGAGCTCAAATGTACTCTTTATGAGCAATTGTAGCTTGTTTTTATAGCGGGTGATTCATTTAGTGGTCCTTCTTATTTCAAATTACCAGTGAGTCGTGTCAAATTGTCTTGGTAGTTTTGTTCAGTATTCTTATTCATGGAATGACTTAGCCCGGCACAGCGTCTATAAATTCGGTCCACATAATCGGCCTACCAAACGCACATTTCACTTTACCGTCCAAAAATTGAGATCCAATCTTCATTATAGGATGAATGAATTCGGCACCGTTCTCAACTGCTTGACTGGTCGTATGCAACAACTCGACGTATTTTACGTAAGAATCATAGTTTAAAAGCATACAAAATTCAACTCGTGCAAGAATTGATGGCAACCAAACTTCCGAAACGTAATCGTTTCAGCTTTTGGCATCATAAAAAGCTTGAAGAAGATGCACGGTTTTCGAACAATATTTCGACCAAAAGTACAGCGATGAGTCGCATTTATTGCTAAATGGCTACATCAATAAGCAAGATTGCCATATTTTGGGTGAAGACCAACCCGAAAAGTTCAAGAGCTGTCATAACATCCAAACAAAACAATGGTTTGGTATGGTTTATGGGCTGATGGAATCATCTCTTCATATTTTTCAAAAATGAGGCCAGCTGGAAAGTTAGTGTGGATGGCTTCCGCGGCATGATATCGGACTACTCGCTGCCTGAAATTGAAACCAATGATATCGACGACATTTAGTTTCAACAAGACGGCGCTACTTGCCACACAGCCCGTGAAACTGCTGATCAGTTAATTTCGAGTTTTCTTTGGAGCTAAGTACGTAAAGTCATGAATAAACTGGCTACGATTGAGGAATTGGGACCCAATACTATTCGCGTCATTCGGTTTTTACTTGATGGAAAGCTTCAAGCCAAATAGCTAAAGAAAAGGTTAACAGCTGTAGTAGCTAAACTCTACAATTAAATGCTCGAACGCATCATCAAATATTGAAACTTTAGAATGAGAGAAATTATCTTTAAAAAATTACTGTAAAGAATTGTTGATACTCGTAATAAGAATTACTCGATAATATTAATTTGTTTGACTTTTATTTTATTTTTGAAAAAAGTACCTCCGTTGCCTTATGATGTGTCGCATAAAAGCTTAGCTCGCCATAGCTGATTTCCTTCCGAGGTTTTGTCTTATGCACTACAGACAGACTTTAACCTACTACATATCAGGAACTAAGCATATCGTACACAAATAGGCAGAAGATTGTAATCATCCTATGACGAACCAATAACCGATTTTTATCATATGATGCTAGATAATTAATATTCTTATTCTGTTAATTATACAATTAGCTCCCTTTGTGATATGATATCAGCTTACTATGTTGCTTACAATATTACTTCTCTTACAATCAGAAGATAGTATCTGCGTAAGGCAGGCAATGCTTTTTTGTGTTGCATTATATTTAAGACATTTTAATAATTAGTAAGACAAAATTCGCTGAAATGGTTCTACATTCTACAGGAATTTAACTTATGATACCTTCTTCTTCTTACTAAATATGAATGTTTGTTTATTTACCTGAAATCTTTTGCAAGAGAGATTTTAATTTTAATTCAACTGAATTCTTTGACTTTTCCCCTGTCAGTGCGTCACAGCCGGTTGAAATGACTGCCACGTAGTATGAATCTAATAAGCATATTTGTAAAGCATACAAATTTCACTCTTATGTATGGAGATATGAATGTAGGTTTGTATGATATGTGCGAGTTTGATGCGATTTTCAAAGGTGCCTGCTGTGCGTGTGACTTCACATGAATATTGAAATGGCAACAGGAAGCAGAAGTCAAATGTTGCAGAGTTTTTTAATAAAAGTAAAAGCTTGGCGGAAAATTTTTGCCAGATACATTTAATTTATTGCAGTAAATAAACATGAATATATAATATTTGTACGATACGCTGTATTTAATTAAATTGCTTGGGGAACATACGATACAAAGTTTGAAGACATATGCAAATTTAAGCTACTTAAATTTAAGAATGTTAAAATTCGATGTAGTGGTAAAGTTTCATAGAAGCGCAAAATAAAATAATATCTTGTGCAGAATGATTCAATTGTAGGTTACAATTTATATGCGAAATAAAATGTATTGGATTTTGATAAACTATTGATGTTTTTATTTAGATTTGAATTTGAAACGTTGACATCGAACTTGGAAAGTGTTCATCAGATTCTTTCTCGTTTACTTTCTGACAACTACTACAGCATACTTGTCGATAGTTTAGTGTCCACAGTGCAAGTTGCGGTGATTCACTCGAAATCACTGCGGCTTTTGGACAGTAGATGAGTGGTTTTTGAGTTGTTATAGGATGGTCACATTCCCCTGGATATTCTACAAGTTGTTAGGGTCTTACATTCTTTTGCTTCCTAAGAAAAAATTTTCGAGTTCTTGATTATATCGATTGGAAAGTATATACGCTCCGAGTCCCGAGGCTCCAGGTTTCGTGAAGGGAGAACCGTACCTTGCTAATTCATTACTCTCTTCATTACTTTCAATATTTCTGTGGCTTAGCGCTCATATGCGTGCTATGTCAAGCTGATGCCCCACTCAAGCTTGTTCTTATTAGCATTGCCTCACCAATTTAGATTTTAACGTATACGAGTTCATAGCCTTTATGGCAACCTGAATTTCGAAGAAGATTGCTAGCTTTCTCATATTAGATTTACCTATTAACTTGCGAATTGTGTTACTTGTATTTTCTCTATTTTAAAAATATGTCTAAAGAATTTAAATTTACGTTCTTCTGTTTCATTCCCCATATATACCTGGTTTTTTAAAAAAATTAATTAATTATAAGTTATTAAAGTTTTTTCATTCAATTGCAAACATTTAATTCAACAATTTTTTTGCAATTTTGTTTCCAATATATGTGGGTTCATACGGACATACTTTACAAATAGCAAAAAAAACATTGCTCTGTAACAACACGCTCATAAATCTTGTACTTTCCAACTCATAAATTTCGCACTGTACGCACACATATGCTGCTGCTGCCAAACACATGAGTGTATGGCAACACTTAATTACAACAACGATGAAGCGTCGTTCAAAATACTTACAACACGAAAAAAAGAAATTGTGCAATATAGAGGATAATGAAGAAGAAGAAAGAAAAATTGCGGAAAAAGTATTTAAGGGCTTCATCACAAAAAAACTTTCGGCAAAAATTACTTCGTAATTTCTGGAAGAGCATAAAATTCAATTAGGAATGAAATTTTATCTATTAACTAATGCAGTAGATTCAAAAAGGACATAAATAAAAGAACTTAATTTTTTGACTAATTACTGTTGGCTGATAATACTGGAACTATACATTTATGAGATAAATCTTTTACTCTTCCCATCCCAACTGGAATAAAGAAATGACTAACTTCGAAAAGTAAACCTAATCGAAATAAAGGAAAATCGTACTGAATCGCCTATATGGTGCATTTTTCAATATTTCGATCTTTTAAAACGGCCACCCGATACAGAAGTAAACTAATCAGATTTTTTAATTTCAACACGGATGGCTTCAAGCTAAATAACAACGTGGGTTATGGTATTAACTCTAAGGAACTGAAGATAAGTATTGCTCCGAGGCTTCCAGACTATTGTAGCGTTCTTCAGGCAGAGGTTAAAACGATAGGTCAAATCAGTCTTCCTAAACTCACTAGAGGCCCAGAAATTTCGCTCTCTTTTCTCTTAATGAAATGGCTCAGCATTTTAACATTTACCTCATCTGGGCGCCTGGGCATAAGAACATTAATGGCAATTGCAAAGCTGATGAGCTTGCTAGGCAGGGGACTACTGCTTAGATTTCTCAGGACAAGAAAGGGGGATTGGCATGCCACCTGCTACCTGCTTGTTATTGCTTAAAGAAGACATGGTAAAAAATGCTAACAAACAATGGACCCAAGAGTCAACTTGCAATATAACTAGGCAAATCTAGACGAAATGGGAGGCTCAGCGTTCACCAGAATTGATATCCTGCACTAGACGTAGTGTCACGTCAATTGTTGCAGAGACATGCGAAAAGATTATTTCTTTTGACTTCTGTAGAAGTTGTGGAGATGTGGAGGAGGAGGACAACAGTAAATATTTTCTTTGTTCCTACCACGCACTTGCTGAAAAACGCCACAATGCACTTGGTTCGTTTTTATTTGATGACTTAGATGACCTTAGACCTGTTAGTATAGGTCAGCTATTTAGTTTTATAACGAAATCTGTTTGGTTCAATGAGAAGGTATAGTCAGATACCCTATGGTATCACAATGCATCACAGTTGGTCTGAGTAAGTCGGTTTTGTAGCTGACTGTCACTTCTACCTAACCTAACCCTAACCTAATTATAAATAAGCGGTTCTATAGAGAAAAATGATGATTGCAAGCAATAAAAAATTGCCAATTTATTTTCTGATAAGTAATTATACAAAATTACTACCACATAAAAAAGTAAAATGGCTTGTGGTTTTGTCACTACATAAAACCAAATTATAGCAGTAAAAAACAACCAAAGAAACCACTTACCTTACTATTTAACAATTTTAAAAGTTTCTCCATAACTTTGATTGAATTGACCGCCAATGATACCCAAATAAAATTAGAATGAATCTCTAATTGCCCACAGAGAACTTAAACTCTTAAGACTTTGAGCCACCAGCACCCTCATGCTGAGAAACTTCCCTTCAAATAAACCCGCACAAAATTAATAATAATTTACTATTAAATGCGCCACATCAGCAAAAATGAAGCCAAAATCATAATTTAACCGCAAAGTAAACGAAAAGTTTTCACTCTCTACTCGCATTATGGTACTAACAAAAAAGTAGATTTCACCCCAAACTCGTAAATACCAAGACCATAGATGGTATGGTAGTACATAGTACATAGTAACCCATGCGCTCAAAGTCAGGTTAGCTTTGTGAATATACCACATCTTGTCTTGGATGAAATTCAACCAACTATGACCGGTAGAAAAACTTTAACAATATTGTAAGTCGTAAACTTAAGTTTTATTGCCTACGAAAGTGCATAAAGTACGTAGTAGTACGAGTAGCAAAGATGCTGAGCAAAAATTCCCAATATAACGAAAGAAAAGAAATGTCAAATACTCATAGATATTACAATTACGTAGCTTAATCCTTTTAGAATTTATTTAAAAAGTTCTTTCAAAAAGTTTTTTTTGTAATATTACTATACATTTCGGAATGGAAAACAATCCTCAATTTTCAAAATTGCAAAAGAAAAAAAGTGTTCTTCAGACTCTATGTAATAAGTAGGGGAATATTTTATTTTTCAATTTAGTTATGGAAATGTAACATTAAATAAAAAGTGTTTTGTTCAAGCCATCAAACGAATCATGTTGGAAGAAATTTGTGCTAACTATATTTAATGGTTCACGAAAGATTTATAGATTGGGTAGCTTTTATGGTTTTACCTTTTTTTTTGGGGTGCTATCATCTATCTGAAATCAGCCTACCTAAAAAGCATTTTAGCCAGTGATCCAATTTAATGTCTTGCACACAGCGCGGACTTAAGACATAAGCACAATTTTCGAATGAATATTGGAAAGTTTTTCGGAAATAGTTTTAAGTAATATTTCTGTTAATCAAAATGTTCTAACCATAATTATTTGTTTCGTCGAACAGGCCTCAATGTTGAATGCTGCTCATTATTTTTGAGAAAAATTCATATTAGGCGGTTCCCGACTGCTAAAAACAAAATTTTCAAATGTAATACTTTCTAATTACATTTGTAACACATAGAAGAGGGCGTGGCAGTTATAGAAAAATATATATTTTCTTGATCAGCATCAATACCGGAGGCAATTAAGCCATGATCGTATGTCGGTCTGTCTGTCTGCACCTTCAAACAAACTTCTTGGGATTGAAATAGAACGAATTTTGTTCAGAGAGACGCCTATCGCTCTTGCAAGTAAAATATTTAAAAAGCTATATTGGGAGAGATTTTTCATGTAAGCTAACAAAATTTATCAAAAACACTGAGAAAAACTTTGACAAACTTTAAGGAGAAAAAGTTGGCGAACTTCAACGAGAGGGCGTGACTCTTCTCATGCAAGCAAAAACTTCAAAAGAGTCATATTTAAGGCAATAAAACCAAATTTCAAACAAACACAAAAAATGCTGTCGTCTTGCGAATTTCAACTAGAGGGCGTGGTATCTCTCATACAAGCAAAATCTTCAAAACGCTAAAAGAATTATATAAGATAATGGAACCAAATTTCACGCAAACAGTAGGAATGATTCGGGAAAACAAACAGGGCAAGAACAAGGCGATTTTCTACAAGCAGACGTGGTACTCTCCATAGAAACAAAATCTTTAAAACGCTATACTGAAGGAGTTATTTAAGTTAATGAAACCAAATTTCAAAAATATACAAAAAATGGTGTAGCATTATAATTAATCTTACAAATGTAATTGTTGTATTTCGTCAAGTCAGGTGATGCTGGAGACTTAACAAATTCTGCATTTTCGGAAGTTTAACCTACACCGAAAATTTTTCGAAAGTCCATCGTCACCCAGGCAATGTATGAAGTAAGTCCATCCTGTTGGAACAATACCTCCGATTATCTTCAACCACTGGACATTAAAAATGTTCTGGTGTTCAGGCCCAAAATTTACCTTACAGGCACACTAGGTCAGTGCCTAGGGCGGTAAGAATTTAGGGGCGGCAAATATTAAAAATTTTTTTAAGTGGTAATGGTCCTCACTTTTGATATTGAAAAATTTTTTTTAGTGAAGAAGGTAATTTGTGAACGGCCTAACGGCGGCAAATTTTTAAATCCGGGCCTGCTGGTGTTGTCCTATGCCGTTCTCAATTACTCAACGGCGTAGCAATAACTTCCGGAGGCTCCATTTAATTTTTGACAGATTTTTACATTTATTTCCGAAGTTTCAATTAGTATGTTGAAAAATGTCCAAAATGTGGAATTAAGTAATCTCAAAAGATCTCGAAAAAGTTGCAAAATGTCAAAAAAGTCGAAAAATTAAAGTCATATCGGGAATTTCAATTCGAAAGCAGATTCATTCTTAGGATTGATAGATTTGCAAGTTTACAAGAGTTTATATCAATTAAAAATTATCTTGAGTTTTTCGACTTTACAATCCAATTTTGATATCGAATAACACGCTTATCTCGATTTTGCTCAGAAATGGAGTTAGCTCGTTTTACCTTAATGCCGTTTACCTTAATATCACGCTGCGAATGCTTGTGCTCACCTGCATTTTAATTTACATATAAAACCTGCATGAAGTTAAAATTTTAAATTACGCAAAATCCACTAAGTATAACACAAAATTAGTGCTAAGCGCCTTAAAGCATACCATACTTCAAATACACAAAAGAAATGCTTACAGCAAATGAATACAATCCTCAAACGAATTGTAGAAAATTTTAAATTTTAAGCAAATCCTTGTAAAAAAATATCCTCCGGCAAACAAATTGAATTGTTGTTGTGAGTAAAATCAAATAATGTTAATGAGGCAACACACAAAAACTCCTGCACTCATATTGAGAAGTGTACACGCACACAATCCAACCCCCCTCCCCCCTGTATGTATATATGCTAATTTATAAGGAGTAATACACTCGTGTAGCAGCAAATCTAAACCAAAATAGATTAAAATTGGTAGCTGTGCGGTAGAGTTTGAAACGAATTCGCTTGCTCGCCTCTCCCCCCTACTACGTACATACCTATGGTGCTCGCCACGAATGACGAGACCATACAACATTTGTACACAATACCAATGGTTAGACGTAGGGAATATTGTGAAGCATGAGCAACTTCATGTGTTGGCACAGCTCAACCGCGCTCACTCCTCTATCTACACCGCGTGCTTGACTAACCAATTCAGTCCAAATAGCCCCACCGCCAAAAGGCACAGCAAAAAAAAAATACAACCGCAACGTGCGCGTGAATGCCAACGAATGCAAATTCTGAGCGCATTTCTGCATTTCAGCAGTGCTGAAGTTTCACTTTCACATCATTCTTCAAGTGCTTCAAGTGAACGCCACTCTCTCTCCCTCCCTCTGGGTCCCTGAGGCACTGAGGCACTCCTCTCGCTAACTTCCCATCATCCTTTGACTCTGATGATATTTTAATCAGGTGGAAGAAATTTCTGTTGATTTTGTAAATTTGCACAATTTCAGAAATTTTCATATTTTTGGTAGTGAAGCGCAATGAAAAGAATTTTATAGTTGGTTAAATTAACTGGATTTTAAATGACTTTATATGTGTGCCAAAGTGGGCAGAGCTGCAGGGAGATGTTGGAGCAACAAAAAAAAAATATGAAATTAGTGCCAGCTCACTTTGTGGCAAGAGTTTGGCAATAAAGTTTTCAGTGCAAATATTTAAATTGAAAATTATGATTGAGTTAAACCAAACGGAAACGTATTGTGTTGACTAATTAGTAAAGCTTTTTATAACTGAATCGTTTTAGTTTCAGAAAGAAAACTCACAAACGGTATAGAAAACTTTTGCCAATACTTGATGTATTTCTTTGCATTTGAACAATATTTGAGTGAATGAAATATTTTAGTCTTTATTTGGTTTCATACAAAGTTAAACTATTGACTGTATGGCTTTCAATATTTTGGAGATGAACTTGAAGTTTGCATGGATTTCTTTAAAGGCCTCTTAACATGATATGTTATTATTTTTTTTTTTTGCAAATGTATTTTTTTCTGTCTATCCAATTCACTGTTTCGTAATTAAATTTTTTGTGTGTGCTTTGCTTCTTAAAAGAAGCTGATTTCGTCCTCACTTCAACGTGTCTATTGCGTATGCTTCTAACACAACCAAATTTTTGTCTGTATTTAAACAACCCATAAGAATCTTAGTATGCAAAAAGTGATATTTACACATGCAAAAACATATCGTCTATCGGTCTATTAGGCAATAATTTAAGCGCATAACACAGCAATGTAATTTAGAAGGCTTTTTTGTGAAACGCGTCCAGTAAATCGATCAATTATGCCAATACTTATTAAAATCATCAGACCTTGTATCAGGTTTCCCTAATGAGTTGGAAAGGATTCTCAAGCTATAGCAGTCAAACACCAAAAAATTTATAAGGCTTACTGTAAATGGAATGCTTGGAATCAGGCCCGGATTTACCTTACAGGCACACCAGGCCAGTGCCTAGGGCGGCAAGAATTTAGGGGCGGCAAATATGGGGAACTTTGAAAATTTTTTTTAAATTTCTTTAACTGTGGTATAATGCATTGGTGTTGGTGAGAGTTACACAGGGGAAAAAATGCGAATACTTGGAATGTCGCCCCCTAAACTACCTAAAAAAAATGTTGACAAGCAAAAAAAAATGGTCCTCACTTTTCATATTAAATAATTTTTTTGTCCATATTCACCAGTGAAGAGGGGCGGCAATTTGTGAACGGCCTAAGGGCGGCATTTCTAAATCCGAGCTTGCTTGGAATTACATGGAAGTTCTAATTTAGGAAATCGAGGGCGATGAAGTTTTTTCTAAATTGCTGAGCGTTTGAAAAAGGAAAATCGAAGAAATTGTCGAATACCACCACACCATTTCTTAAGATCATCTGGGTATTTAAAGGACAGTGGATAAAATTAACTAAAACTTCTAGTAGATCGGACGACTGGATGCACTGGTATTATAGCGAAATGAATGGCTTCTTTGCCAATCGATAACTTTTAATTCCAGCAGCACATGCTCTTTTCTGTACGGTTATATTTACGACCAGAGTTTCGCCAACACAAGAGTTATTGTCAAGGCACTGTAAAACACGGTGGTGGAAATGTGATGATCTGAGATTGCTTTTCTGGAAATGGCTTAGGACCCTTACATAAAATAGATGGAATTATGGATAGGTTAAAATACCAAGAAATCCTACAAAGGTAAGGTATCAAAGCCGGGAGAAAATGTAACAATATAACGTGGGTGATCTATTTAAAAGGATAACCATCGAGGTAGCTGACCCATTTTCAGTCACAATGCAGAAATTAAGTACATCCTGATTGATTTATTGAACAGTTGGTTTGAGGTTTATTCCATTCTCTCCGACAAAGTTTTTTTTTCTTAAACTTAAACCAACGCTCAGGGGATAGCCCCTATAAGTGCTTTGCATTGTGTTGATTTGAAGCAAACGGACATAGGTTAGTGGAAAAGGGGATAAGAAGAGTAGTGTCGGTGGATGTTTTTTTTTTTTAATTTAATACTTTAATAACACGCAGGGAGGTTGTTCCACAACCTAATCGTACGACCAAAGAACTATTTATCACGATAGTGTGACGTTCTATCCAACACTGTCATGAAGCAAAAGTGATGAGCCTGATGAGACGTCTGATGAGACGCCCGAGTGCTACGAGAGAATACCTAAACTGTGGGGACCAGCTCCTAAATTCTTTTGGGCACATTCCATTAAAATTTCTATAAAATAGGGTCAAACACCCAAGGTTACGACGGTGCTCAAAAGAGTCAATAAAAGATGCAATATCAACATCCTCTATTAATTTTATCGCACGCGCTGGATTCTGTCTAGCAGCTCCAAAGTAGTTTTTGAAGCCCCGACCCATAAGTGCGAATTGTATTCCAGTTTAGGTCTAATATAGGTGAAATAGACAGTTCGAAGGTCAACAGGGGTGAAGCATTTCTTACACCGTTTTAAAACACCTAGACACTTGGACGCTTCTTTCGACACACCGAACACATGATATGTCCATCTCAGATCTAATTGAATTTATATGCCCAGAACGTCAAGAGTTGTTGATTTCAAAATGTCTACGCATTGAAGGTTGGAGGAGAATAATCCATTCGTCTGTGAGACATCGAACAAAATCGGGTTTTGTCAGCTTCAAAATCGACCCGATTAGCACGACCCCACTCGGAGATTATTTTTAGGTCATTTAAGAGTGTGTGATTCATAGAACGCCTTTCTCTCTCAATCTACACTGAGCTTGGGTGCATTTTAATGCAATATTAATGACAAGTATTGCGCGATTAATTTTGGATTGTATGAGAATGTATGATGGTTTTGTATAAGCCAGCATCGGTTGATGTACAATAAAAGCCAGCCCGTTTCCACAGAAAGTCTGTTTAAATTATGATCGACTCATTGAAGTCGTGTTTACATTACGTTAAGTTTAGAGTGTTTTTAGTAAAAGTAATTATTTTTGTAAACTTGAATTGTTTCTGAATTAATTTGATGAGGCAGTAATTTTTGTAAATAATCGAAAAGTGCATTTTGATTACATCACAATCCAGATATCGAATTCATTAAAAGTTAAGACATTAATTTGATACTGAACTTATGTGACAGTAATCAACCGCTGCAACAATTGACTTAAGGTATAATAGGCTTTACTAAAGTTCATTGCTATAAATTTTAAATAACTCTTTAGCAGAAAAATCTCAGAAACTTAAATTAAAGTTTAAATTACATATAAAGTTTAATTTCTTCACAAAACTACCCACCTACTGCATTCTTCGACTTCATTGAGTTCATCTCAATTTCAACTATTTTCATCTAATCAAAATGCCAACATTATACGAGAGTACTTCGCAAAATACTAGAAAATAAGTGTGGAAAACTTTTCCCAACTTTGAACACCCGCAACCCAGCACACTCTGGTACACACCGGCACAAGTTCATCATCATCAACAACAACAACAACAACTAAAGCACAAAGTGTGGAAATGATACCCAATGCTGGTTGCTGACTGACTGACAGACAGACAGTCAATGTCGAAGAGAAGTTTATTATTTAAACTTCAACCTTCACAGTTGATAGCGAAAGCTGCTTCCCAGCTGATCCCGAATTGTACTCTTCAGCATTCTGCTGCCCGTAAATAATACGAACCAGAGAAGAACTTTTATCCCTTTATTTTGCATAAAATATTGAAATTCCATGTTAAGTGGCACTTAATGCAAATGCACTACAGACGAAGAAGAAGAAGTAAGCAAAACTGCCATACAGATAGATAGTTAACGAGTACAAGTACAGGTAACACTCGTCAAAGCAGCATGGAATAGAAATAGGAACAGAAATAGAAACGAAAATAGAATTGTGAAGTATGGAGTATAGAATGGAATAACATGAATGGGAAACTTTTAAAAGATAGTACGTAGACTAAAAGCCAGACTGTCAGACATACGTTAAAGTATAAAAGCTGTAGTTTTGTGTGTGAATTCTCAGTACTGTAGCTAAGTACATTCGGGAGTTATAAATTTT
The DNA here is from genome assembly GCA_963662105.1 of Meiosimyza platycephala. Classification (NCBI taxonomy): domain Eukaryota; kingdom Metazoa; phylum Arthropoda; class Insecta; order Diptera; family Lauxaniidae; genus Meiosimyza; species Meiosimyza platycephala. The sequence goes on along the minus strand of OY759211.1, from coordinate 77,429,193 downwards.
GACTACAGTTGCATTATGGAAGTATCAGATAATAAGAGCGTGCAAAAAGTGGACTAAGTCACGTAAAAGTCTAAAAAAGGCTGGGATTAATATATTGTATTATAACAACAATTTTATGACAGTATTTAAAAAGATAGATACATCCAACGGGTCTAACACTCCACCAGACGTAAAAATCGTTTAGCTTGTCCGAAACTACTTCGAATGCCTTGTACTAACTTAATTATACTATTCAACTTAATTTCATTCGCAAGTGCCTACTGTATGCATAGTAAAATAAAGAGAGTTAAGCGCAAGGTAACGCTGAGAGTGCAGAGAACAACTGTCAGTCAAAGATCTTTGGCTTCTGTGGTAATTCATTGAGTTGTGGCAGTTTTTTGGTTTTTAAGTACTTTTTTTTCTTTTCGTTTTTTTGTCTTTAAGGATACAGCAGGAATCATGGATGCCATGCCATGCCATGATGTTAAGGTAGCAGCACATCAATTGCGTAGGAATGAGTAGTAATGCGGCAGTTCATAGCAAAGTTTGGACAAAGTTTAAACAAGTTCTTTATGCAGTTTTAGCGATTGAATTGTAATGAATCTTATTTGAATGAATGGAACAAAGCATACATATACAGCTTGGGAATGAGACCACAAGTGATGCAGACTTCGACAACAGTAGATGGGATAAAGATAAAGTAAGTAAGAGATACTCGTCTAAAAATACATTAAAGATTTCAAATAGTAAACGACAGTGGCAAAAGCGATAAAAAGAAACCAGCGACATGTTGATATTTTGGAATTTCCGGTTACCGGATGTGCAAGTAACGAATGTCGTACGGTTTGTCTGAAGCATTTAGGAAAAAAGTTTTAAATATTTCAATGATTAGAGTCGTTATTCAAATCAATGGTTTATAGTGAAGTCAAGTTTTATGAAATATGCTTAAAGACTACAGTTCGCAGCTTAACCGCTTAGTAAAGACAACAAATCCGAATTTGGCTCATGCTTATAATTCACATCAACTAAAGCTTCAAGCAAAATAAAATTAATTACCCAAACTTAACGTTGGTATGAGATTAGAAAATGTAATACCAAATCTAAATTTAGCGACAAACTTAATTTTTCCTTCAGCATATTAGCTGTGGGTAGACAATTTTCACAATCATCCACTCGTTAATCTTTGAGCTTGAGAAATTAATAGTTAACCTGGTGTGCAACCTGGAACTAAACGCCAACTTGAATGCAGCAGAAAAAACATCAACATGACCATAGCAAAAGCAACAATAATGTATACGCCTGGCTTGGAGTCTTCATAAAAGGAATGTCCCGCTGTGGAAATTGTATCCCTAAACATTGGTCGCCTGCTGTCTAGTCAAAGAACAAACACAAACTTAGATAATAACCCAGTTGGAAAATTATTAAAAAGTGAATTTAATTTAAAGAATGGTATATTTTATATTGGATCATTACAATGCTCAACATCTAGGATTATGCTTTAACTAAAGAACCTTTATTAACCTTAGGCAGAGCTGAATTCTTTCCACACGTTTTGGCTTTAACAAAGAGACGTTAGTAAATTAAAAGTTATAGCCATACATCTTGTGTAGCATACCTTAGCAGAAACACTACTCAATCTATATAGGAAAGAATATTAACGATACAGAGCACATTCAATGCGTTTATTACTAATTTGTTATCAATACATATAGTCAAACCTGTCTAATAGCTCTTCATCAAGTTTTAGAGGAGTTACTGAAGTTAACGTTGATGTCAATTTTCGGCCGATACAACTTTTATCCCGGTCCGAAAAGTTTGCCATAGGTCCAGGGCTAGGCTAGGTTAGGTTAGAGTGGCGACTAGCTTGGCTGCTAACCAAGCTAGAAGCCATTAAGTAGCACTGATGTGCCGTTTTAAAACCACATACGTGACCCTACAAAACTGGTAAGAAGATTGTCAAGAGATTTTAATAAGGACCCTGGTAACGATAAAAGATATATGTATCCAGTTAGTCCTGTTGAGATAGTTAAGCAGCGATCCGATTTCAGTTTCGGCCAATTCGCTGAGGATGTTAAAGAAAGCTTGTCCTAGATATTTGAGTCTAATTCTGGCAAAGGGTCGGACAGATACAGAGAAAGTGCTCAAAAGATTCTTTCTCATTTGCCGAAAGTCCAGTGTCCAGTGCAAGTCGCAGCGATTCTCGCGATGTCTTTGCGACTCTTGGACAATGGGTCAGTTGTTTTTGAACTATTATATGATGGCCATATTGCTCTGGATGTTCTGCAGGTTTGCAGTGATTCCCAGTTCTTTGCTGCCTCGGAAAGAAAGAGCGAAAAAACTTTATTCTTAACTATACTAATCGGAGTGTGCACGAAATCTAAGGCTCTAGTTTCATAAAGGGAGAAACCGTGCCTTGCTAATTCGTCTGCCCTTTCATTATCCTCAATTTTCCTGTGGCCTGGAACCGATATGAGGGTTATGTCGAGCTGACGTCCTAGCTTAGCTAATTCCTTCCTGCATAGAACTACTAATTTAGATTTTATCGTCTTCGAGTTTAGAGCCTTGATGGCGGCTCGGCTATCGTACTGATTGCTAGCTTTCCCACATTAGCGTCGCCCAATAGCCTACAAGCAAATAAAATAGCAAAGAATTCTGCTTGGAAAACACTAGCTGAGTTGGGTTAAGCGAAAAGATTGAGAAATTACTGGGTCATTTAAGTAGACCCCCGCACCTACACTGCAGTCCATCTTTGACCCATCGATGTATATAGCGGTTTCAAAATTCAAGTCGATAGTGTCCTCTTCCTATTGAGCCCTCTCCGGAATCTTCACCTGAAAGTTTTTCTCGAAGTTCAGGGTAGGGCAGGTGTAATCTGTTGGAAGACTAGTCAGTTCTTTTGGCAGTTTGTCGAGGATAGAGTAATACCCGTATTGCTTCGCTACCCAACTACCAGCTTCTTTAAGTCAGATCACACTACAGAACGCTGTTGCTTTGATGAAGGTATTAGGGGGTATCAAGTGTAGGAGGAGGATTCAGGGCCGTTTGGTTTAGTTATCGACCGAATTTGCGACCGCACTGATATCAAACTTCAGGTCACATCCAATATCTTGGGGCGAGAACACCGTAGATTTATATCAACTGCACTTCCTGTGCTGGAAAAAGAGGCTCTGTATTAAATTTTTTCGGTGAAAAATTGACGTATTTCGTTAGGATTGGGTTGAAGGAAAACACCTCTCCTGTTTCTGACATTTACTGGACTGTAACCAACTGAATTTTTAACTCTTCGCAAGAAAGACCTAGCCTAATGGCAGGCTTAATGGCTTGCTCAATAGTTCCATAGGACTGTTTGATGATAATATTACTGATCTTCTCAGGAATTGGAATGTTCTAAAAACCAAGCACTCTGAAATTGGTTGCCAATATATAAGAGCCTTATTTGATTAGTAGTTGGATCTGTCATCTTGTACGGAGAAGAGTTAGAAATTGGGAACTGTTAAAGAGATTCAAATACTATTTCCGATCTGCCGTGTTTCAATCACTAGCGCAGCATCTATCTCTTATTGCATGAGCAAACTTGCCAGTTGTAAAAATCTGGACACTAAGCACGAGCCATACAAATTGATTGGAAGACTATCAAATTTCACTTGCTATAACTTTCTTTCGGCTCAAAATTTAATTGTGAGTCAGTACGCCAACTTTTAAGTCTCAGCTAACTTCTTTTTAAAACGAAATTGGCCGTATGACACTGACAAAAGGACCATTAAGAATACAATTGATGTTTTCGTTGTGTACGGTCATAAAGCGTCACAATAAGTGATTCAGCCCCGGGGCAATTTGGACAAAGTCACACACACATGGACACAAACAAACTTAAACAAGATTAATTATACCTGAAGCGAAAGTCAGTTATTGCATAGCTTTGACTTTCGAAGTCTCGAAGCTTTGTTGAGTTTGTCGCAGTATACATGTCGCAGCATTAAGAGACTTTGAAAAAAAAAACAAAAAAATTAGGAAAACGAATAAAAACCAAATAAAAAAAACTTCTATTATCATCATGATTTCAGAAGTAACATTTGTGGATGTGGATACCAAAACAAAAAAGAGACAAAAAAAAACTCTAAAGATACGCAACACCGCATTGCAGCTGACGTCTTCGGGTCAGGTGACATACAGGGCGGACAGAGCATAACACAGTTTATGCAGTATAACAGCAAAGTTAACGAGCGGGCAGCAAACGGGGCGTTAACGGTGCAAGACAAGTCAACAGACAACAGCCTGGCAGTAGTAGTTTTGCTATCGCATTCAAAGATAAACTGTTGCCTAAACTTAGGCGTTCAGCCTGCCTGCTGTAACGTCGAGTAAGTGAGTTACCAACATTTTTATATGGGACGACACAAGCGAGGTGCTGTTGCTGTTGATCTTAATTAATGACTGCATTTTTAGATGCAACAAAAATTTTGTGTACAAAGCACGAACAGATGTCTAGACTGATTTAAGAATTTAAACGAAATACGAGAAACATAAGCTGGAGTTTTTACATTCTACCGAGAATATACCATAACTTGACTTCAAAAGCTTATGCCGAATACTGATAAATCAGTACATTCAAATAATTGGCATTGATTAATTTAAGTGTCCAATTGAATTCCCTTAACACATACATACGTAGCTATTATGTAAGACCATTTACTAATCCAATATTGTTGTATATGAGTGCTACAAATGAGCACAAACTCGTACATTTGATTGAATTAGAATTGGAAAATGACTGAAATCCTTTCTAAATTTACACGATAATTTAATAAATCAATGAAAAATTAATATTCAATTCAGTGCGTGCAAATTCAATTCCCAAAAACCCCGAAGCATAAAGTAAATTATTTCAGTCTAAATGAGGATTAGGGAAAGAAGCAGAGTAAAACGAGTCTTATTCGATAGTGGGAGCTTGTAACGCCATTTCAGATTGATTTTTCTGTTGCAGCAAATCTCCCACAATTAAACCTTTTTCATTTGTGTTGTAGTAAGAGTTGCACTGAAAAAAACTTTTACTGTGATGAAGTATAAGTTAATTTCAGATATCTCTTTCTCTTTTTCTTTTCTTCTTTATCTTTTTCTTCAAGATCTTAAATAACAAGCTGGTTAATTTTGATTCCCTCCAGTTGAGCCTAAGGTTTCTTGCTTCTCCCTGATAGGTATACCTTTTCTAATACTGTCCTGAACCCACTCAGTATTCTTTCTTAAAGCTTTTGTCACCACAGGTCAGGACTGGATAAGCACCGAACTTACCACTTAAGGCAAAACACAGTATGTCCTTTAAATAACCGAACGGTATTGAAAAAACAGAGAATCTCGGAGTTTATTTTAGAGTTTATTTGATTTTGCTTTAAAAAAAAAAATTGTTTTCTTCAGAATCTACCTTTGAATTAGAAACATTTTTTACTTAGTGTACGCACTCTCACTCCCATACATTTCTTAACAAGTGAAACAAATCCTGCTAAATACGCTATGACCCAGCTATTTGTTCTTATGCCTATGCATATACAGACACACACATTAAGCAAATGTCCATATCACCATACACACACACATGCGTTGTTACATGCACATAACCATTAATGCTAAATAAATAAATATTTGTGTGTGAGTCTGAGCAGTGTTATGTTGGTATTGCTGTTGCTGTAGTTTGAATCCTTTCGATGGACATTCGCAAGTAAAGTAAATAATTTTTGATATTGTCCTTTGATTTTGAGTACAACAAAGACCAAAAACCAAAATGTTGCTTAAATTCAGAGTGGGAGTGGCAGATGATTGTGATTATTGTGGAGATGTTTTGGGTCAGCTATTGGCCTGTAGCTAGCTGAAATATTCACACATTGTGTCAGGCGGAGTAAGAAGTAAGAAAACCTTTCAAATGTTAATGGAAGAGCTTAAGTTAAAATGGAAGTTTGTCGCTAAATGCTGGTGAATTTATCCTGCGAATACTGTAATTTCTGAACTTAACCCTTAGTAGTTGACGTCAGCTTGTATCGTGCCGATTAACCAAACACTGACCTTTCTACTCACTGGATCTGTTGACAAACATCAATTGAAAGCATTGGAAAAGTGTAATGTTATCAAAGTAACGAAAGATAGAATGTTACAGGGTGGTTTGAAAATATAATGAGAAGAAAGGAGCATGTGCGAGAACTGGTGCTTTTGATATGGTAGGGTATCTTACACAAAGTATTTTGAATCAGACTACAGACTTCAGACTATTGTCTTCAGAATACTATGTATACTAATTTGGAACTGAAGGTGTCAAGGAGGTGCCTTCCGGTAATATATGAAAAATTCAAAAGATACTGAAAGTATCATAGTTGTCTTCAGAGTACCACTACTACATATATAATAGTAGGTGCTATCTTCAATTAAAAAATGTGATCCCAAAAACACTAAAAATTCTAAGGACTAGTGTACAAAAATATGGCCACAAGCCACTAAAGGCGTGAAGAAAATGCCTTCAGAGTACTATATGGAATGCTTTATAATGGGAGCTAGCTCACGATTATATTAAGCTGAAATATTCTAAACCATACTTAACAAAAATATCCCGGTACATACCTCTCAAAAAATAATCTCTTTAGGCTAGGAAAATTTTTTTGCCATCAGACATACTAAGACTTTTGTGGATGAAGATCCGTGGAACATCATGCTGAAAAGATTCTGCACGGTTGCAATATGATAATAATTTTTAATAAACCGATAAATTTAATGTTCTTCTGATCTTCTTCGAGAAGCCTCAAAAATAGTAACTCCAAAAAACCTTTCTCCTGAAAAACTTCAGTTAAGGGCTACGATTTCAAATACGTATGGGCACGAGTAAGCGATGAGAGATTTTTTGGGATCGTAACCTGAAAATTTTTGTCGAGAACCGTCAAACTAATTTCTCAGTCTCTGCGGAGAGAGATTTCCAAGCTACACTACTGAAAACTTTTTTTTGTCATGGAGGGTCACAAAAATATATCGAAAATTCAAACAAATAGACTATGAAACAATGCCCAATAGTTTAGAAAAGCTCATGCAAATTGAGCTAGAAACTATATTCCAAAATTTATAAGAGCTAAAGCTCGAACCCGATTCTTCCACGTTTTAAAAGTCTGACATTTAAAACAACGCATCTCATAGTGTTCTGGTCACTTTTTTTAAAATGGGGAAAAAATGAATGAAATCGAGCATTATTGGGAGAAAATTGACAACAATTAGCGAAAGTTGTAATGTTGCGCTTGTGAATGGCTAGTAAGCCCTTCATTCGAGTTCAGCTCCTTAATGCTTTGTGCCCGTTTTTAGCTCCAATAGGTCTGCCATGGTCGAAATGGGTTTCGAACATCAGCATTTACGAAAATTTCTTGCAATTTCACCCACTTTCATTATTGATTTATAATTTCTCTTTTTAACCGCTTACGAGCCGAAATACCCAATTCATTTGGAACATTATGGTCAGCTTCGGTCTATTTTCAATATTTGATTAGATTTCTATAGTGTCTGTCTTGTTACCAAATTCCCATGAAGAGTACTTTATTTCTGTACACAAACTAGAAGAAATTTTTTTGAACCACTTCGGCAAGTATTTAGTTACATTTACGCATACATATGTATGTATGTATGTATGTGTATGAGCAAACAAGTTCAAATATACGCTTAAAAGAGTGACACTTTGAAAGAGATTTCCTTTCCATTTTACCAAATTTGAAACTGAATACATTGCTTCTTTGCTGGCATTTTACATATCTAACTGCCTAAATGTATGCCACAATATGAATAACAAGAGAAATCATTTAGACGTAACTCTAGTGAAAATTGTGAATAGAATATTTCAAGTGAGTTGTATAAATTTTAACGTATAAATGTGTAGGTGTATTTCTAATACTTTAAGTCCTGCAGGACATTTCGTTGTGATGTCACATATAGGCACAATAAAGATACTCATATGTATTGAAATGCACAAGCTTTGAGTAAGACATGTGACAAAGTGGAACAGATAACAAATTGAAATGCTAAGGAGTAGTTATTTCATATGCTTGGAAAGGGGAAGTAGAAAATAAGGGGAGCACTACTGGTAGAAGAAGCTGAGAATTAACGATTTGCACAACTCTCGAGCACAGTTCATATTGGCAACATTGTAAAATGTTGTTTCTCAATAGTTTAAAGTTTGCTCAACTGACCGCAAAGCTCAATTAAAATTTTCTATTGCACTCAGCTATTTCTGCATAAAATTACTTACTACACTGAACAATGGGCTATAGTTACTTAAACTGGAATGAAACTTGTGATCAGTTTCTTTGGATTAGATGAACAGTTTTGCGCCAGACTCTACATTAACCCCTAGGAACCATTTTCAATGGTTTTTTCTTAAGTTCAATTTTTCTATTGTGGTACTATTTTTAAAGGTTTTTTCTTAACAATTTTTTCTTTGAGAAATAGAGTCTATTGTGGTACCCTACATATATATATATTCCCCTCTTTTTCGATAAAATTATCTTATTGACTGGGGACGAACCACCCAGAAGCCTTGATGAAAGTGATGATGCTGGTGAGCTCCAACTCGGCTAGTTCTTCAAGACCAACAAAGAATGTAGAGCGAAAATATTTGGTTCGTTTCCTCACTAGTCTCAGGCATACGCAGAGGAGGTACTTAGCCATCTAATCCTCTTCTTCATCATCTTCACAACTTCTGCAGAAATTTCTGAAGGGGGCACATTATTTGGCGGCCATATGACCAATAACACAGTGCCACGTCAGTACTCCTACAACAGTTCTTAGCTCTCCTCTGCTGAATCTTAAGAGAGTTTGTGTTCTTCCTAGATTCAGTTTAGGCCATATTATTTATTATTTATTATTAAAATCTATCCCTTGTTGATTTTGATGCATTCGTCAGCTTTCTGATTTCCGCAAATACACTTATGACCGGGCTCCCAGCAGAGCTCTATAGTATGCTGACGGATTGAACGTAGTGACTCCATGCGGTGTTCTACACACCTAGACTTTACGATGTTGGCGTTCAGTGTTTTGATCGCTGCCTGACTGTCCATATATATGGTTATGAAACCACCTGTTACGTATAACCAGAGCGGCTTGGTCTATGGCATAAATTTCAGCTTGAAAAACGCTACAGTGATTGGGTAGCCTGAAAGACATCTCCAAGCCCATATTATCCGAGTAGACACCCGCTCCTGCGCCGAATTCCATATTGGATCCATCCGCGAAGATGGTTAGCTCCTTTCGTTGCAGAACGGTGCCAGAGTTCCGCTCTTTTTTTGATGGAAAATTGATGTTATAGATAGTGTCGAAGTCAAGTATTAGTACTCAGTAATCATTTGCTGTAAGTCAAAGTTGCCGCTGCATATCCTACAAAATAGACCAGTGACCCTGAGAATTTCGAAGCTTGGTACATTCGTTTAACCTAAGATACCTGATGTATAGGTCAATAAGAAGAAGATTCATTATAATTTCCAGGCCCACTTGTGGTGTCGATCTCACTGTTATACCAAGGCAGGCCAGACTCTCTACCTTATGAAGCTTGTAAAGTATGACAATGACTTGGTATTGGCAGTCTTCTACCACACCAGCACCCCGTGAGTTAAAATATGTCTGATGACCGCTGTGTATATCCAATGTACTATATATATACAGTTTTGCACCCCCATTTTTCCACAAATGTTCTATTACACGTGTAGAAAGCGTTCAAACTCCGACCATCTAAGCTTTTCTAAAAATTTCATTTCCTTTTGAAAACTTTTTTCTCAAATAAAAGTCTCTCTGAAGATAAACATAGCTCAAATTTAAGCCACTTCATCGTACAAAAAATAAGTCCAAAAAAATGTTCATGTATTATTATACGAATTTTCAAGATATTTGCTCCATTATTCAATGTGTTACCGCTATGTCATTTCACTTCAAACTCTGACTTCAGCTGTCACTGCATGTTGCAACATAAGATGTGGCATCCTGCTGTTGCTGTTGTTGCCATTGCTACTTGTAATGGTTACAGCTGTTGCCACCCAAATTCGTATTTTATACAAAGTTTCAATTTTTGTGTTTTGTGTTTTTTTTTAGTGGAGTCTGAGGTTAGAAGTTCGTATGTATTGTAGTAAAACATTTTGATATTTTGTTGATTTTAACTATGATTTTGTAAGTAAATTCCTTTTTGTTTTTACTCTTGTTGTTGTTGCTGTTCTTATTGTTGTTGTTGCTGTACGAACATATAAACGTTATGATTTTTCTCCTGTCCGTCCTGTTGTTATTTTTTGTTTTTTTAACAAAACTGTTTTTCTTGTCACCTATATTGTTTGTTTTTGTTATGGAGCTGTTGTTTTTAATATACAACCTGCGGGCTTGTTTTGGTAATTTTGTTATTTTTTCGAGTTTATTGAGTTAAATTGCGCAAAAAAAATGCTACAATTTAATAATGAATTTAAAAAGTTTAAGACTTAGCTTGTTAGAATGTTTTTTTATGGAGTTTATTTTATATTTATTATTTTTTTTTTTTAATCTCTAAGAAATTTCATTATTCATAATTCGAATATTTAAAGATAGCCCAAGTTCCATAAATCTTTTTCATAGAAAAATGTATGGTATGGTAGCATCATCACCAAAGCTCTGGTTTCCAATCATTTTCAAATTCAAAATTAATTCTAAGTTTTTTATCTTAAAAATAAACGGGAAAAATGTTATTTTTACTATTCTCAACTTCAAAAAATTTTCAATTTTCACAAATGCAGCTATAAATCATAAATAGAATTTCTAAATTTTTTGGTACATTAGTGCTTTTTCAGTACATTTGTGTTGTGAAATATATTAGTCAGTTCATTTTTAGCACAATTGCACTATTTCTCATAGTTACCTTTTTTTTTTGTTTTTTGGTATATTTTAGAAACTTTTTTTAAATTTTGGTGTCCATGACACTGGTAGGTATGTATTCTTAGGAAAAATGGAAAGTTACCATTCTTCCAATTCAAGGTCACTTAATTTAATTAAAGCTGAATTGGATGTCCATCTTGAAGACAATATTATCTGACTCCATAATTTAATGGTTTTAATAACAAAATTCAAGAATTATCTATTTTCCACTGTTTATGCTTTTGCAAAGTTATGTATACTAAAAGAAAATTTACAGCCATTGATTGGCACTCAGTTTTAAAGGCTGAGGAAGAAAGCCCGCGCATTCTCCAGCAAAAAGTATACAATACTTGTATAAGGTATCTTTCTTGGCATGGAAACCTATCGATTTACTGCATTTGAAATTCAAATATTCTTCTCTGGATTCGTTATTGAAATCTGATAGGATTTCCCTAGTTTCCGAGGCATATCTGCTTTTTTCAAATAAAAATTTCGGGAATCCGAACAAAATCAAAAGCTGAAAAATTTTTCGGATCGATAACTTTCTTCAATCGTCGATGTGGCTCTCTCAGCTGTATGGAATTTAAAATTTGAGAAACTGGAAACAACTTTCTTTGTTAACTTTTTAACTTAATAATGTTATGGGGTATTGAGAAAAACGATCTTTTGAAATAATGTGCCTCAAAACCTCGAAGATGGTGATACATTTGATTTGCACAGCCACAATTATTCTTTGAATTAAAGCTATTTAGAAACCTCATACATATAGAAGTGAAAAGATTTTGAAGTGGTCTTTTATTGTGCGGTCAGTGATGTATTCGTACCGCAATCAATCGTAATAACCCCATTACTGCTTGTCAAATATTAATTACAATTTATAATTACAGAATAATGACATATTTTCATCAATCTATAGATATCAAATTATATTTGTACTCAGATGAAAAAGTTCGCTTGAATGACGTATCAATTATATCTGTCAAACGAAAGGTATGGCAGGAGTTTAATATGAAGACATTTTTGTTTGACTGAAGAGCGCTAGAAAGCTTAAACAAGGAAATGTGAAAAAAATATTTGTGTATCGGACCAAGGCCTTAGCCAGCCTCATTGATCCTCAGGGATCAATTCTTACATCGAAACAGAAACATAAACCACAACTGCGGAGAGCATGAGAATTGAATTATGTAGTCAAATATCATCTTGCCCAGAAAAATTGAGAAAAATTGCTGAGAGCTGTGAGAGCAAAGAGAATGATTGGGTCTGGTTTTTGTATAGTACATTCAAGAATTTGAGACAAGAAATGACGTTAAAGTGAATGCGACTGTTTTAGTGAGTTCGTCATAGGAGATGCGTCAGAACCTTGGGCGCGTAACCATCTCGGTAACAAGGCGAATATATCTCCACAGAACTCGGCACCGTAGCGCAAAACTTATGTTTACCAGGTTTGGTTTCAACACAACCTTTCGAATATAATTTTAATTTGGTTCTCGAATTTACCAGATTGATGCCAAACCGCTGAACTTTTTTTTCTAATGCATTTTTAACTTCAAGAAGCTGCCAAAAAAGTGCAGTTATGGAATCATTGAAAAAATCTTTCAACGAAAAAGGAAGTGATTTTGAGGAGCTGACATTCATTGGAACTCTTCAAACTTTATATCCGTGAAGTATAAAAATAATAGTTAAATTTAGGGAGATTATAGTAAAATAAATACAGGAGAAAAGTTTAAATTATTATGTCATAAAATTTAAAAAACGACGTCACCTTTAAAAAATTATATTAATACAAAAACCTTGCACAAAGTTCCACACCAAATTTCTCCTTTCACTTTTACCTTTTTCTTGTACAAATTATTGTTGTTATTTTTAGAAAATATATGAACAAAGAAATTCCCTGGAAAACCGCAAATTTTCCTAACTCATCACATACACAATCTCATATTTGTACACAAACTAACACACATGCATTCACAATATTATACAATAAATCCCAAGCGACTTAAGCCACACACTGTCGCCAGTGTTGCATACGCAGTGTTGCATTGCACAAAGTTTCATTTTTTCATCGTTGTCGTTTTGTTTCCTTTTGTCGTCTGTTGTTTCTTTTTTTTTATGAGGTTTCGTGTGTTTGGCGCGTAACTCTCAAAAGCACAAAGTGTTTATTTCATACACCAACGCGTTTGCAAAAACTTCCGGTTTTTATGTGTGTGAAAGCTGTTTTCATCACTGGCGGAAATAGAGTTGCCAATAATATGACGATGCTATTGGCACTTGGTTTTTGAAAAAAAAAAATTTTTTAAAAAGTCTCTATATATGTAAAATATAGCTACGTTTGTAGTTTTCGTGGGAGGTGCAATGCCCACTTCAATAAACTTCTGGAATGTACAGTTTGATCAATCAAGACGGCAAAAATTTTATATAGAAAAGGCAAAATCGGAAGTGTACACTTTCTTAAGATTTTATTTTCAGAAATTTTTTTCCAAATGACAGCTCAAGCGTATTAGAGTTTCGAAACCTCGAAGCTCATATTTTTAAGATGAACAGATTGCTCTGGACGATGATTCCAATTCAGTCGTTCAGTGAAATTATTCATTTGTAAATGGTGTCTACTTTATGTTTTAGATTTACAATTCAAGTCATGGGAAAAGTGCTTGGCAGCGACAATAAAAAAAATTTTTTTTTGAATGAAATTCATATTATTTTTCAACATAGATCGATGCACCTAGCCCCACGTTTATCTAATTTTTGGAAATTTTTTGCTAAGATCGTGAACGCTATTCGATTAAAAAGCAAAAATTTGACAAAACAAATATATGCTAAGGAACTATCAAGGCATTTTGAGTAATATATTCAAAAGAAAAACTTTAAACACCCATAGGATTGATTTGAAATACGTAATCTTTCAACATCTTGGCAACTCTGTCAAACTTAACTGCTCAGGCGCCAAGCATATGACTATGAATATATTGTAAGGAAAACTGTTGCAATTAGTTCGCAGAAGTTGGAAATAATTGCTAGCGAAAAGAAAAATATAGCCTAGGGAGAAATAAGGCTTTCAAGATTTATGACATGAATTTCAGATAAAAATGAAAGTTCAATAAGGACACAAAGGTTTCAGTGGTACTTTAGTATAAAGTAATAAAGAGTTACTTAATTTTTTAAATAAATAATAAAATATTAAAAAATTATCCTTTTATGTAAAAAAAATAAAATAAAAACACACTCAGTATAAATGCTTCCCTCATTATTTACGTAAATTAAAAGTTCATAACTTAATTAAAAAATACTCATAAAACACTTTTAAAACCATTAGTTTAATATGCGACCTGTGCAGAAAATAAATAAAATAAAACTAACCTCATTTGGTGGTCATTAAAATATGAATTTTCATATGTTTTAATCAACCCTACAACGGTGTTACTTTTTAAGCCAACGCTTTAACCTCTGACCAGCACTGGACTATGCTGTGCACTGCTCAGCTCAGCTCACTTGTTTGTATTTATGTTAAAATATTATCTGTTGTGTTAAATAAAATATTTGCATTACCAACACTTCAGGCACAGTGGGACCAAATTAAATTCGATTTTTTTCGATTTTATAAAATTTGGAAACAAAAATGTAAAACTCGAAAATTTTTTGACCTAACTGAAGGCCACCGAATATGTCACAGGTACCGTATGAAATAAGACTGGGAAAGAGCATACACCAATAATAAAAGAGTTGTAGAACTCGGTCTACTAAGAATAAATTTTTTTTGCTAAAAGCTTTTTGCAACAACAATCCACGGCGAAAGATCAAATATTATTTTTGGACATCATACACCTTATGATGTCCATGACCAACATGAATATTTTTTTTTCGAAAATGGGCTCTTTTACGCCCCTAGTCAAGCTTAAAACTGACGTCTGACCTTTCCAGATTGATTTGCTCAAAGAATTGGTTTCCAACAATAGGCCCAAAACCAGCCAGGGAATGTTACTGATATCCAAAATTATTTGATCGTCTTAAAAAATTTTTTTAGAAATGGAAGAGCTTCTTAACTAATGGGCTAAAAAATGCTTCTATTGATGTCCACTATTCATTTTCGTCGATTTCCATTTCTTCTCTCCCATGTTAAGTTTTTAAAAATATTTTCCTTTAAGCTTTTCATACTGGCATCAAAATAAGCACAATTTTCATTCGGCTCATTTGCGAGCGACTAGCTATTCATACAAATCAAACGTCATGCAAAAATATTATGGACTTTGTTTTCTACAAAAATCGGTGCTATTGTGAAGGAATTGTCAGGCTTGTTTGCACTTATGTGGAGAAATCTAAGGAAACAAGAAGTTAACATACGGACAAAGTAAACGAATACAAAGTGGAATCTCAAAATGAAAATGAAAAACGAACCATTTTTGATGACAGTGTGAAAGCCTTATTAGCCTCAAATTGCGCCCCACTGTTTGTGCCAAAGAAACACAACACCAAAAATACCTTTAGGCAAACTGTTATTATAGACGCCTGCAACAACCACAAAACAACAAAACAGCAACACCACTTTTTATGCTGCTAGTGGTGAACTGCTCCCTAAGGAGCAACAGGAGGTAACATCATCGGTAGTAGAAGCGTAGACAATACTGCTTTGTAACAGACGCCATGTTGTTGCATGTAGTTTGTTACTTCTTTTTTTTTTTTTTTTGGTAGGGTGCAATTTGCTTGCTCTTTAATTTAGAAAATCCAATTTCTGTAAAATAATATTTAACATAACATCTTTAATTTTTCAGCAAATAACACAAGAACAAAACAAATTTAAAAAAAAAAACATTTGATGCAAAAATATTGCAGAATCCTGGGAAACCATTTGCGTGAAAATAAATTATTTTGTTACTTTTTCAAGACAAAAAACTAAGAAATGATTAAAAAATTCAGTGAGCTATTGAGCTATTGTTCACTGGAAAAAGTAATCCCATTAACAAAATGATCTATGGCTTTTTATCATAGTAGAGCAAGCATATTGTGGTAAGAGTAACCATGCCATTTATTCTCTATTTTACAGGATACTCCTGTATTTTCAGCGAATATCCTGTAAAAAAATGACTCCTACATTTTTGTGAAAAATCCTGTAATTATCCTTTTTTATTTCCATTGATTTTAAGCTTTGCATTACTCTTGAAAGTTAACGATCATTATCTTGATCAGTTTAGTACTGTTAGTTTGTATTAGTCAACCAAACTGTTCTACAAAAAAAGTTGTAAAATAAGTCATTACCATATCAATTGTTTTGAGAATTTTTTGTTTGTTGTGAAACGATAGGTTGAAATTTTTACTCATTTGGAAACTGAGAATTGCGATTACGAAGAAATGGCAGCAATAGTGGAATATGTTCTTTGTGTACCGGGCACGACCACCTCTGTGGAACGAGTATGTATTTGCTTTCATGAACAAGACGTGGACAGATGAAAAATCTCAGTTAAAATTAGAAATTTTGAAAGACATTCTGACCGCTAAGATCAATTTAAACATGTCGTGCATTGATTTTTACAATTGAATATAAACAAAACCGGACATGATGAGGAAAATCAAAGCGAAAGGCAAATGTTTTGTTGAAACTCAAGATGGAACTGAACGAATCAAAAACGAATCAGTCGAGGAATGAACTCTGAATAAATTTATGTGCCAAAATATTTATTCATACGCAACAATTACTATCTATTCTGCTTAAAAAAGAAAACAAAATTATGTCCTGTAATCAATCCTGTTTGCGCAAAATTATATACTTTAAAATATCGTTTTTTCTCCAATTTATCCTGTTTTTCCTTAAAAAATTTATGACCCTGTTAGGTATTAGGGATAAAATCGCTTACCCTATAAAAAAAAGTTTGTTTAAAATTTCAAAAAATTGTCTTATCTCGAAAACTATGGCACGTATTTAAAATTTTTATAAGTCAGTATCATAGCTCATTAAATTATCTTTCATATGATTTGCATATTTTGAAACTTGATCAAGGGATTCCTTACTTATAATGACTTTATTAATAGCTACATACATATACCTATTCCCAACTTCCTATGTCTATGTATATTAGGCTGTATCGAAAAATGAACACCCAATTCCAGGCGCAAATAACGAAACCGAAAGGAAAGACAAGGCAGGAAATATAGCTTTTTTAACTTTAAAATAAATTCCTATTTCCCCAAATAGCTGTTATTTATAAAAACCTTGCAGTTTTGCACTGGAGCCTATCTAATGGTATATTTTTTTTCTGAAAATCATCATAGAGCTCGATTCATTGTCAAAAACAACTGAAGTATGCAAATTTTCAGCGAGATCGAACGACGTGCTGGAGCGACAGCAAAGAAATAAAAAACGATTATTTTGAATCAGACGAATACTTTTTGCTCTGGAGCCCATCTAACAGTACATTTTGTTGAAAAAAATATTACAGTAATCGATTCATTATCAAAAATAAGTTATGCACCCAAATTCTGAGAGGTCGAAGGACGTGTAGTAGTGTCAGCAAACAAATAAATAAATAAAAAGGCTCCAGTGCAAAACTGCACGGTTTTTATATATAACAGCTATTTGGGGACCTAGGAATTTATTTTAAAGTTAAAAAAATTATATTTCCTGCCTTGTCTTTCCTTCCGGTTTCATTATTTGGGCCTGGATTTGGGTTTAAAAAGCGTGAGTTAGTATTAAAAGCCTCGTGAGAAAACAATGGTATGGTAAAATAGAAGAGGAGCTCCTAAAGTATGCTTATGCCTTTACTACTTAATTTGAATAAAAAATGAGCGTGGCAATTGGTGTTTTTTTATTGCATATTTTTCAATTATAATCCATATAACATTCAAATTATACCATTTTTTCGTGTTTTCAATTTATGCCAAAGAAAGTGGCAACATTTTCCATAGTGGCACGTTCAGATCGAAGATCAGTTAAGGTTTAATTAACTGGTGTTGGAGTTAATCTTATAAAAATAAATTTACTTTCAAATTGGACAACGTTTGCCCAAGAAAATAAACTTTTATTTTCGTATATTAAAGCTCTTTGTGCTGGTTATTTTATACATATGTAAGTATGTATATTAGAGTGTCGTACTTTTCAATAAAAGTAAAACGTCAAAAAAAATTCCTGTTTTTGCATTAAGGCCGCGCTGTATGAAATATATCAAACTGAAACTCAGGCTTCAATTGTGTTCATTTGCGCCTTATATTAATTATTTCAAACTACATATCCTAAGTATTAGCTATCTGTATAACCGAAGTTAATCATGTGTCAATAATAACCCCAATTACAATATAATAATCTCCTCATCAACAGAAAAACAAACAGCTGAATATCATCTGACGAATATGAGAAACCTATACATTGTTAAACAAACATTTACATTATTAGCACATGCATTTGTATGGCAGAACACAGAAAGTGTTGATGATTTTTGTTGGTGGTCTTAGCACTAAGATTACAAGTATTCTTACCAGTGCAAAATTGTTATTGCTAAACTCATTTTTTGCATTTAACGAGATGGGTCTTTGCAACTTCACTTGCTATATCTTCTGAAATCCGCATTGTATAATTTTGCACATTTTGAAATTGCGCATGTGACATCTGGTGTGCAAATAGTGAATTAATTGTAAAATGGTCACTACGCAGTTGTATAATATAACGGGGATGTAGCTCAGTGGTAGAGCGTTCGCTTTGCATGTGAAAGGCCCCGGGTTCGATCCCCGGCATCTCCAAGTTTTTTTTATTATTATTCTATTAATAATAACAGATTAACTACAGTAATAAAATAAACAAAATTTATTTATTTATTTAAAATTAAAAAAAAAATTATCAACTTGATAGCAGAGCAAGGTTTCGATCCTCGGACCTCTGGGTTATGGGCCCAGCACGCTTCCACTGCGCCACTCTGCTCAGTGTATGTAGCGTGCCAAATTCCTAACATAAGCATGGTAGCAACATGCTTAACACTTTGTGGCATTTAGGGGTTGAAAACATTAGACTGTATATTTACACTGGTAGGCAATAACATCTCTACGCACATGAAACCAGTTTTGGGATATTTATAACATAAATTTTATATTTTTGTTTACTCGTCATAGAAAAAATGCAATGAGACAAATTGTTGAACAATTTTGCTCGTTTTCAGTTCTTAATGAAAGAAAATAGCCTAGGTCTTTCAAAAAATATAGGGAATCGAACTGCTTTCAATGCTCAAAATATATGTGTTCAGGGTTGACACGTTATTGTTGATGTTCCCCAAATTCCGAGCTACTCGGGGTATGTTAATTTTACTGCTTAATATACAAAATGTTTTATTTAATCCCAGAGCACTAAGATGAGCTTTTAATAAAATATTCAAACACACTGAAAAAAGTTGACCTGTGAAAAAATTATGGAAATAATAACTATGGCTATAATTTTGTCAGTGTATTTTAATTTTTGTTTAGCCCTAAGAGGTTCAACTCGGCCTGTGAAGACCTTTTGCATATAAATGTTTGTATAACTTTTTTGTTTTGCATGTTAAAAACGAATTCTTCCAAAATTTCCTAGAAGCGACTATGGAGAACCTCTTTTTCCTAGCGTTTAACACATTTACATACACACCCTTTTAGAACAGCCGCCTATATAAATCCCACATAGGTCTGCGCAGACCTAGTTGTACCAGTTAGCGCCTAAAAAACCCCTGAACCTGATAGGGTTAAGGCATACAGCAAATAAAGTTGAAACACTCTATTGTAGGCCTGCTAGTTTTCGAATAACCTCGGTGAGACGCTATACTGGGTTAAAATTTAATTCTGTTAGGTCAAAAACAAATTTATTTCATCGAAAACTATGATATTCCAATCTCCTCGACTAATAAAACGCGAGGACAGTTTATTAAAATTAAGGACGTTTGATAAACCAACTTAAAAGGAATAAACGTTAGTGCCGAGCCACGGTTGTCAAGACAAAAAAAATCAATTTCCGACCTAAGAGAACAAAAACAGTTGGATGACCTCTTTCTATTTTTAGACAGCAATATTAAAAAATTAATTCATAAATGGTAAAAACTTAAGAATTTGTCTGTATTAAACTTGATGACCTTTTTTTCTATTTTGTTCGCTAAACTCGTTAAAAATTTAAGTCCATATCACAAAAATTGTCCAATTCCCGGCTATTTGAGAAATTTTACAATTCTCACTGGGTCCCCGGCATTGACATGAAATTCAGGGCTTGGCCGTATCAATCCCGGTTACTTGGACTCATGGAAAGCATTGCCGTTTATGGAGGTAAAACCAATTGTATGTATATAATAATTACAACTCAAGCAATTGTAGTTTATTTCAAAAATTGCAAAAATTGTTAACATAAGGAGTAATGCACAATTAGAATTATAATTTAACTAACAATAAGATTTGTGCCTCAAGATGAAGAAAGTAAATTTTCATAGCAGAATCATAGTTAGTAAGAGTTTTTGTTCATATAAAAACAGCTTTAAACTCTTTAGGAAACGTGCTACATTTCTGAAATTAAAAACTACAAACCATTTTTTTATTGCAATGGCTGCAACACTAAACTCTTTTTCTTTCCATAGTGTTACTCCTGCGGTTTTTATAACAGCTACGGAAGAGCATTTTTTTCTGACTTCCGTTGAAGTCTGCAATCAGTGTTGGTCGCGGTAGAATATCGCAGTTAGCTTGTAAATTATGGGCAAACTTTAACACTACATCACTCTTTATTTCAGCAAATATTGTATTTCTCTCGGTAGTTCGCTTTTATTTTTCATTCTTGTGTTTATTTTCAAAGCAGTTTTAGCATTAATTATAAATTATGTAACAACAATTCCTGCTGGTTTTGGTTTTTTTGATTGTTGGTTTGATGGTTTTTCGCACAACTTTATTACTTGCGGTTAGTTAGATGCATCTTGGCGCAAGGTGTTGGTGAAAAATTAATTTTCAGCTAAATTAGCTAAAAACAAATAAGAAAATTACAGTCGCCTATGAGGTAACTAAGAATTAAGTTAGCTCGGCGTGTATTTAAGAAAAAATAAATAGAAAATTTGTTGTGGCACGAAACAAACAAAACTCTGCATTCTGCAAGGAAAGTGAAATTTTATTGGGAAAGTTTGATTTTTGGCCAGGATGTAATATCTATAGATGGTAGTCATTTAAACGAGGTTTTACGGTTAGTAATAATTTTTTTTATTTGCTAATGTCTTTTATAAAAAAAATCAAAATGGCAACTGAAAAAAAACATTTCTTCACACTGCTTGTCTAATGCTGGAAAACATATTTCTGAACTATTTATGCTTAAAAATTTCAAGAACTTCGAACAGCTACTGTTGGCATTTAAATTGCGCAAGCCATATTGCATCATACTCTGAAGCATGTACCACCTTATTTCACAACGTTACTTTAGTGTTAATCTAAATGCGCCGACGTATGTTGAACACTTGACAGCGGCATGACAACAAGCAGAGTGGCGCAGTGGAAGCGTGCTGGGCCCATAACCCAGAGGTCCGAGGATCGAAACCTTGCTCTGCTAATAGCAACAACGGTTGCATCATTATTTTTTATTTGTTATTTTTAAATAAATTTTCTTATTTGTTGCTGTTTTTTATTTATTTCACATACATATGTACATATTTCATTTCAAAGTAGATTGTGATACTATCGATGACTTGATAGAGTTGTTTCAACAATGTGGAATCGATTCAATGTGATGATCATCCACGATAGAGTTTCACAATTCGTTTGTCCACCAATATAGTTAGTAATAATAATTATAACAACACTTCTCGATCTTGCCAGTTTTAAAATCGATAAAGTGATCCACGCATATACGCGGCGCACAGAATTTTGTAGAAAGGGGGAATTTTTTCAAAAAAGGCCATATGAATCATTAGTACATACATACATACGTACGTATGAAAGAGTAAACAGCGATCGTAAAATTTTAATTTAAAATTCTAAAAGCAGAGCCCGCATAAAATTCCTACATACTTAATGAGGCAACACTGCGGGTTCTGTTCACGTTCTCTTTCAAAAGTCTTTTAAAAATTAAATTCAACGTCGCACTGTGGCCCAAATTTAAAATTTTTGTGATTAGCGATTTTGTGTTTTTTTACGATATTCGAAAGTGATGATAAATTCAGCTTTGGGAGAATGCACATTGAAAAAATATATTAAGTAATTTCCCTTCGTTGTTTCACCTAGTTATAATTACGTCCTTTCCGACTTTTAGTGCTGGAGTCAAAAATGTAACTTAAGCTATGGTATTTATATAAAAAAAGGTGTACATATTTGCCATTTGTATTAAGGGCGTCAAGTCCATATCGTTCATACAATTTCCATAAACAGGGTATAATTCGAAAGTTTATGCTTTCTAGAAGCAATGAAGTTCAATTTTTCAGAAATTGCGTAAGTATCGGGATATAGCAGATTAAAGTTCGTAACTATAGAAAAGACTATGTGTGCGTTGTAGTTTAACTTTTTACAAAAACCTACAAATATCAATCAAATAATTGAATTAACTATATTATATCAATAATGTGATAGGTATTAGATAGTTTTAAAAAGTTAAATTTTTGAGTAACAAATAATATCAACCACACCAGCGATTTCGCCAGCAATGGTGAGAATACTGCCCCAGACCCATATACTTTCGCACATCTGTGTGTATTCAGAGCAGGTCGAAAGCGCTATATGAAGGGATCAGAGAAGAAGTATGGAAATTAGACGACAAATCGATGAGGCATCTGAAATATCCCATACAAAAACGCTATATAGTTTTATAATTTGATGCTTGGATGTACACAAATTGTCAATGCTAAGCACCTTCTTCGAATTGAGTAAGATTGAATAACAGGGCGTGGCACCTCCCATACAACAACAAAAACACTTGGCTTGCTATATCTTAGCACGTACATATGACAGCCATACTTGTGAACTGTGATACCTTGAAAATTTGGGTTGAAATGGAGAACGGGGCGTGGCATCTCCCATACAACAAAGCACTTAAAAGTGTATATGTTGGCTCCAATGTAGATATGATTGTGAAATTTCGTACATAAAAGCATGTTGCTTGTACCTTAGGTTGTCAGATTTTTGAAACGTAAAATCAGTACATTCAAGTACATTCAACACAAAAAATCAGTACAAAAGTTTTTGTCTCATAAATTGTTTATATTTACTAAACAAAAATAAGTTAGAACTTTTCGGATTGCACAATGCCCTAGCAAAAGATCAAAATTAATTAAATATGCTACAAGACAAGGACCATTTTACAGGTACGCTACTGGTAATAATTAAATATTAAATGTAAAAATTATTTAGTAATCCAAATGAAATCTGAAAATCAGTACAAATCAGCACCAAATGCTAAAAATCAGTACTTTGCGTACTGATTTCAATATCTTGAAAAATCAGTATTTTTAAAGAAAATTAGTAAAAATCAGTACATGTACTGATAGAATCAGTACGTAGGCAACCCTACTTGTATCAAGCACTTTTTAAAATATGGGCGGGATTGAATAACGTGGTACTTCTCTTACAACAAAAACACTTAAAATCACTACTCCTTGGTCGTTATGCCAGGCACTGTTGCGAAATCTGAGACGTACCGTGCACATCGGGCGTCCAGTGCAAACAGCTTATTTGCCGCATCTACTGAAAAAAAATTTCATGTTTTTTACATAAATTTTTTTTCATTCGATGAAAAAAAACATCCTCATTTTTGACTTTTAAAAACCCTACCAAAATTAAGTATTTTTCACGACCAATTTTCCGCCCCCTAAGTCTTGCACCCGGGGCGACCGCCCTCAGCCTTCCCCTCTAGGAACGCTACTGGATGTCAAAAACTACAAAATGTATGTATTTATGGATTTATAAAAAAATAGCACATCAACTTTAACCTCAAATATCTTAGAAAAAATAATGCTTACTTACCAAAAATATAGCAAAATCAAAACACCAACTCCGAAAGCGATAATCCAGTTTCAGAAAATGATACTCCAAATAAAACTTCGTCATTTAACAGCAAAATAAAAATAAACAAATTTTTTTTAATATTCACTGTGTCAATTTGTATTTTCACCACTGTGCGCCGACAGCTGCGGTACAACTCTATTCAATTGCCATGTCATGTTATAGAAACGCTGAATCATTTATTCTTTCGTTCCTTCCTCTTTTTCTCTTCGATATTTAGTTTGGTTGATTCTTATTACTTTTGTTGTTGTACTGAACCGACCCCTTGAAAGAAACTTGAAAGTAACACTGTTCGAATTATTGTGCGCCTGTTCTTTTACTTAAATGATTGAACGAAATTTGCACGGTTTTTAATTTTAAAATTTCGAAATTTAAGAGCCACACGAATGATTTCAACGAAAATAATCTTTTGTTTATAAAAAAAAAACACTTAAAAACTGTATTAACAACAAGAACTTGGAAAAATCTCACGTAATCATATGTACAATATGTGCATATGTCAAGTTGATTTTTTTCTGTCTGCTCTTTGAAAGCGAAAATTCTTAAATAAATTTGTGAGCGAAGTTAAAGCAACAGGCAATTTAAGTCATTATCTCTCTTTTCAACCACTGTATTTTGAGTAGACTAAGTGGTTGTTGTTCTTTTTGCTAATGCTGGTATGCATTCTCTTATGGAATTACTTGCGGTATTGCTTATGTATTATAATTTGTCAAATAGTTACAACATCCTCGATAGTATAGTGGTCAGTATCCCCGCCTGTCACGCGGGAGACCGGGGTTCAATTCCCCGTCGGGGAGATGTGTAATTATTTTTTTATTTATTTTTTAATATTTTTTTATTTAATTTGTAATATTTTTTTTATTTAATTTTTAAATATTTTTTGATTGTGTATATAAATGTATATTTTTTTTTCTTTTAGACTTATTCTACATTTATGTACTTAAATTTGGTATAGAAATTTTCTACCCATTAGCTATGGAGGCATCTAAAAGATTTTATAAAATCATAGGAAGTTTTTTTAATCAATAAATTAGCAGTAATTAATAGAAAAATTATTTGAATTATTGATTACTGACAAATATTATTTTAAATTACATTTTTTTACGTAATGGGCACCTTTTTTTTGATCGAGGATCAGTAAAACTTGATTTTGAAATTAACAATTTTTTTTTTAAAATACAAGTTTCCTTGAAACAAGAATTTTTATACCCAGGGTATATTGATTTTGTCATAACGTTAGTAATGCGCAACAAGAGACGTGACAGATATAGAAAATTATACATATTTTCTAGATCAGTGTTACCACTAGAATTAATGTACGTCGGTGTGTCTGTAATGTCGGCCTGTCTGTCCGTCTGGTCGTCTGTCTTTTGGAAAACCATGCTAATAATTTCATAAAATTCCTGAACATAGCTCGTGGGATTGAAAACGGGCGAAATCATTAGCCAGGTACACTTATCGCCAAATACAAACAAAACACTTAAGACTCTATACTTGAAAGTTATTCATGTTAAGCAATTAAATATCACACAAATACAACAAATTTCTGAGAAAAAATTTTAACAAAATTTTCCAAATTTAAATAGGAGGGCGTGGCCACTAACAGACAAAAAAATAAGAGACCGTGGCACCTCCCATACAAGCAAGAGCTTCAAAATTCTATTCGGAGAGAATTATTGAAGGTAATGAAATCATATTTTGTACGAATACTAGTAATGATTTAGACAAGTTCGGGACAAAATATGAAAACCAAATATTACACAAATACAAGGACTAAACAAGGAACAAAAATTTGGAAAAGATAGCGTGGACCAAAACTTTCGAAACACTATTCTCAGAGAAATATTTAAAATAATGAAACCTGATTTCACAAAAATACTCGGAAAAAGTAGTAGTGTGACTCTCACCAGACGGATAATTTTGACAAGAGGGCGTGACACTTTCTATACAAGCTAAAACTTTAAAACGCTCAGTATAGCAAATTTTAAGTGTAGTGCTATCAAATCTTGTACAAATACTAGAAATAGTTCGGGCAGGCTCTGGGAAAAAAATGTGTGGAGTTTCGACGAGAAGACGTGGCACCTGCCAAAAATGAAAAATATTTTAGACGCTGAAGGCACTGAAAGATAATGCACTCAAATTTTAAACAAATAGAAATGTTTCAAGAAGCACAAGACAAAACGTTTGCTGACTTTGGCGAGACAGCTTTGAGTGGCAACTCACAAAAAGAATGATTTGTCATGTTACAGACACAATGAAAGTAATAGTTAGCGTTATTTTTTAGCTAATTCACTCCATTATAGATAGATCTTTGATACCCGTCATTAGAGGTGTACATTTTTATTAAAAAGTTACGCCATAACGCAATGCGAATATCATCAAACCATCACGCATTTCCACAAATTTCATTCCACCATATCACATTTACAGTTGCCACACCCTCACTTTAAGACTGCAATAACATCCGCAATTATTTCTAGATGGCATCCTTAAGGCAGCAAACAATTCGAGCAATAACAGCAGCTGCTATTGCTGATGTTGTTTTTGCTGCATTGTGTGGTGGCTTTCTTTCAAGCGAGCAGGGGAAGCAATAAAATTTCGCTAACTTGGCAGAAGACAAATAATTAACAGATTATAAAGTTTTCGCCGACGTTTAAATAAAGAAAAAGTGGAAAATTTGCAACAACAATGAAAAAAGAGGTGAACGTTGCAGCAACACTCCGCTAAGAAATCTCATACAACCAAACAACCCCTAAGATCACATAGTCAAAAAAAATAGCAGTAGAAGCATTATGCTGATGCTATTTTATGGCCAACTTCCTGCCATGAATCCTTAGTATGTACGAGCCATGAACGTTTGCTGGCTGCTGGTAATTTTCTTTGCAATTTGGTAAAATTTATATTTTGATCATTTGTCTGGACTTGGAAAATTACCCTGGCAGGTGCATGCGAAGGCCAAATGGGAGATAGGTTAAAGGGAGCTAAACGTGTTTTATTGAAAGAAGAAAATAATAGTGGAAATTTTAAAAGTGAGAGCATCAGAATGTTGTTTATCATCGCTGCATGATATGTTACAAAATTAATTACTTAATAATGAAAATTTAAAGCGTATTCTTTAGGATATCAAATTAAATTTAGTGAATATTTAAGTATTTCTAAGAAATGACTTTATAAATTTTGTATATATCTTTTTCATTTGAAAGATATAGAATTCGAATGGCAAATGTAGTCTGAAACCCAAAAATTTACTTGAAAGTAGCACACTTTTAACAATTTGAAACCCTTACCAAAATTGGGTATTTTTTCGAATGAGCACGGTATAGAAAGCTCGTATTATCCCACTACGTTCAAATTGGATAGCTTCATCCAAAATTTGATGTAACTTTACTACTCTTAATCCGGAATTGTATATTTTCAACAGCAATGACTGGTAACTCATTAGGGTGATTCAAAAAAAAATATTTCTTTCAAACAGGTTTAATACATGAAAGAAAAATTCCAGTGCAAGAAGAGCTAATAATATTAATATTTACTGATGGCTCATCAAGCTGTTTTAGTTTTTCATACGATTTATGTGTGAAAGAATACTTCATTTGACAGTCTATATCTAGTGAAAGAAAAATCTTACAGAAACGGGATCAAGCCCATTAGAAAGAACATGAAATTTTCTATAAGCAAGTATTGTGTTATTTTTTCGTGAATATAATATTTCGTGAGTATATAAGCTTTCAAAGAGTTTAAAATTATTTTAAAAAATGGAAAAAAAATCTATTTTTTTTTTGTAAAAAATTATTAACCTTTTGTCGAGGGCATAATCTTAACCACCAAAGCTTCTATTTTCCTAGATTCTATACGATTCCTTGTGAATGTGTAGGTCTAACGATCTGGCGGGGGCTATCACTTTATGCCTCAAACAAAGATGGAGCTTGCCTTTCTTTCCCGAGTCTTGAGCAATGTCTTCGATTTACTCGATAATTTCAACCCATTGGATTCAAGACATTTTAGACTTTTCAAATACTTCTACATAGCCCATATATTTTTCAGCTGAATCTTATTCTTTATGTAGCGGCCTCGCAAATATTTGAAGAAAAATGTTTGTCTCGAAAGACTAAATGAAAGAACTACATATGTAGATTAGTTTGTATTGAAAAGCCCGACGGGAAATAGAATTACATACTTCAAAAATGCTCCTGGTGCACTTTTAAAGAAGCTGTTAAAAGTCATTGTCTTTTCTTTTTTTAAGACAGCATGTAATTTTTGGGAGGACACATCATTGGAACCAACTTTGTATGTTGCTGGAAAGCACATCTATGAAAATTAAATAAATGGAAGAGCACATCACAAGCATTTTGACAATTTTAACAAATTATAAAAAAAGTGTTCTACGTTTTACAATAAATAAAACTTCGATTTTGCTGGTAGCTTATTATATTGATACTTTCATACTTATAATCCAATAATCTTGAAAGCAGCTTCCATTACATCCCTTTGGGAATATCTATAGATTTAAGATAACATTCAAAAATAAATATTTTTTCCGTCAATTACAAGCAATAAAACTTATAGTCTACTTTTAGGTGCACAAGCTTAGCAACTCACTTTTTAATTACGAAATTGCATTGCTTTGCAAAAGATTTCATTTAATCTCACCTTTTCTACGTAATCGGCTAAAGTAGTTAAATTTATTGGCATAGCTGTCTCACTTGCACGAGCACACCAATTCTCTTGCTCTCTCTCTCTCTCTCTCTCTCTTTCTCTTCTGACTTATTTCTGCCCACATTGCTTAAATTGCAAGAACGAAGAAATGGATTAAATGCGCCTTAACATATACTTTAACTTTTGCGTTGTGCGCCAAGTTTTTGCTGTAAAAAAAATAAATAAAAATGCAAGAGAAATGCGATTATTGCAAAAAAACTCAAATGAAAGCAAATAAAAATAGTGAAATTTACATAGAAAAATATGGTAAGAAAACTTAAGAGAAGCTCAAAAAGTCTTTCAAGAAGTTTGCAGGCGCAAAAGTTTTTTATCTTCAGCATTGCGGATTATCTTTGCAGCAGCAACGCAATTCAACGGAAAAGTAAAAAATTTCCAATGAAATGCGCCTGTAAATATGCAAAGAAATTCGCTGAACGAACACCTGCGTTAGGTCTTCCTTTTTTTTTGGTTGCTACTGCTGCATTCTTTCAATTTTTTTTTTCATTTTTGCTTAAGCTCGTTTAGCCTTTTAGTTGCATTTAATTTGAGAATTGCAATTTCTTTTACTTTCCTATAAATATGCAAAAAAAATTTACGTATTTGAATTTGAGTGATAGATGCTGCCGCATTTCAAAGAGGTAACAAATGAAAAACTACGTTGCCTGGAAAATGCAAATTCAAGCTAATATTTATATTCTTAAATTGAAGAGGAGTTAAAAAAAGTTATGAAGAATGCGTTATTTTTTTTTTAAGGAATAGTTTGCATTCTTTACTTTTGATCTACAAAGCACCGCGCTTAATTTAACATTCATTTGACGGCAACTTTGCCGCAAAATTGCATACGAAGAACTATCACAAAGTGTTACGCTTAGGCAACTTTACGGCAAGTAGCAATGCATATTGGGAATTTACTTAAGATAGCAATTTTAAAAACGAAACTATCAAATGGCATAACTATTTACCATTTAAAATTTCCTTATTCCTCGTTTTTCTATCAATCTGTTATAATTTTTATCATTCAGAAGAGAACACATTTTCCTTAAAGAACGGAAATTAAAATCTTCACAATGAATGAATTTTGCATTTCACATTTGCGCCAGTTAATTCAATTAACAGCTGATCAGTCGACCACATTTCTACCATAATATTTTTTAGCAACAGCAGTAGAGTCAACATCAACGTCATCAACAGCAGCAACTCGCTTTTACCCCTTCAACGCAGTCACCATAGCACAACACAACACAACTCATCTGTCTGTCTGTCAGTACAAAATATTCCATGTTGGTCAATTTTAAGTTGATATCATGACAAGTACGAACATCAAAATAAGAAGATACCTTCTTCCCCTTTTGCACCTCTCACCGACAAATACACATACATTTAAATAATGTGGCCTTAACTTGAAGCGCCGCATTTAAAAAGAGCTTCAGTATGTATTTTCATTTTCATTTAAAAAATATTTTTGACTTTGACGAATTCAATGATTTTCATCACATCATTCGAAAATCCCTACATTAATCCAACAATCCAATACAGTGCAATCTCGACGCATTTATAAACGTGATATGTTGCATGGTTTATAATGACACTAGAGAACAAAATTTGAATTTATTGAAGAGATAAAATTCGAACTCACATATTCTTGAATAAATGTTGGTCGACAAGCTGAATAAAGGTGTTTTCCACTTTGTTGATTCTAGCATTGATGTCTTTATTGGTACCGCCATTAGAGTTATTACCCTGAACAAATGTCCATATATTTCTTATGTACTGAATTCACTTATCTTGAAATTACTGCTTGGAAATGCATTTAGTTTTATTAATGTCGATTCTACGAACTACATCTTCCGAGAGGTCGGGGAATTTTGCTAATGCTTTGGACTGTTTGGTAGCAAGGAGACATGTTTCATCGGCATAAACGAGGTCTTCCAGATGCTTATTGAAAGTTCATTGAATTCTACGATTTGTAGAGCTCTGATTTATAACAGCAGACAACCATGGCACAATCCGATATGGACTCAAAAAGTTCAGAAATTTCCCATTATGTATGAACTCTTCGTATTGAACATTGTCTCGTCAATACATTTAAAATGAAATTGCATTTGATGCTATCAAAAGCGGTACCAAAATCGATTGGGGTTAAGTGTCACAAGGCATGTCACTAATTTAGCTGCTCTACGATAATGCGAAGGGCCTATAGTTTCTGAATAAGTGTTTCTAAGCGAAGAGCTGACTCTGGTGAGAGGGACTTTGATCAGGATCTAGGGTGGGATCGACAATATCATGATACCCGTGTAGTTTTGGCATAGTGATTAGTCGTTTTTAGTATTTCACCAAAGTTCTATGAGCCACTCTTATGGTATGGGTTCTCCTTCCATAATTTGGATAACGTCAGGGCACATAAGCTCAGCGGTAAACTTCTTGATTCTTGTATCCTTTGGTACCTCTGTTGGTGTGGGAGAGACGTGTAATGAATACTAATAGGAGAAGGTAGATAGTTGATAGTCTCCGAAAAATGTTCTTTCTTGTACCCACTTGAAAATCTTTCCAGAAGAATTTATTCAGCATCGCTTTCAAGTAGTAATTTTTTTTGAACATTTACGTAAATGTTAATTGATCGAAAACCCTGGAAATATCCCACAGCATATTCTCTGTTCCACAGTTTATTGATGATAATAATGAAGGAAATGATGATGTTGATGTGATGTGACTGTTTGCTGTTGATGATGATGAATTGTGTTGACGCTTTTAATGGTTCGGTTAGAAGAGGGTATGTATATGAGCGCGAGGGGTAGAGTAAAATGGTTTGGTTTGTTGACTGGTTGAGCTTCGAGTTGATTACTTGTTCGGACAAAGGATGTCGACGAGCGACAATTGTGCATTCGCATGGAAATTACCTGCGATATCGGGGAAAATTAAAATGGTAACACTAAAAGTTGTGAAGGAGAAAATGTAAAATGTTAAAAAAAGGGTTTTTGTTATTTGTAAATAAAATAAATAAAACAAACATAAAACAAAAAGTGAAATGAAATGGTGAAATATAAGAGTGACAAATAATCAAGAGGAAAAAGATTGAGTGAATTTAACTATACAGTTTATTTGGTTTTTGTTTCTTCATTTAAAGTTAGCGTTACCATATGATTATTTTGTTAACTTACTAAAGTTTTTTTACTTAACACTTTTATTATGCTTAAGTCTTACAGGTTGTATATGCTACGCTTAGTATATCTCGGTCATCCCAATTAGGATTATGGCTACATATGGTGGAATAAGAGGAATAAAAAGGAACAACATCATCATCGGGCGCAACGAAATTTCAAACTATACTAAAATATCTCAAAAACCTTATCAGAATTTTATAAATTTTTTTTATTATAAAATTTTAATTCGGCGGAAAGAATAGTCCATTCTTAAAGTTTCATTCAACAGAAAATACTTATATGATTTGCAGGAGGGGAAGGGTGCCTTATTTTTTGTCGATTGACAGCTGCAAGGCCTTAACAGTCCTTACTTTTTATCAGAAGTTGAGGTACAAGTAAATCCCATACTTATTTTCTGTTTAACGAATTATTCCGTCGTGCACATATATTGTTGCTCTAATCATCCGACTAATTAAATAACCGTAGAAGCGTTAATTATATCTTCTGTCAGGAAACGTCCAAAATTGTTGTAGCTCCAATATTGTATTAAGTATGGCAACGCCAAAAACCGCAAAAAAAAATATGCATTCGAATATGTCAACGTACATTCATGAATAAAACAGTCCGCGCGAACTTTCAACGGGAGATTAAAATTGCAACAAAGTGTTGTTTATTGAAGCGATTTTTAAAAAGGATTTAAAAATTTACAGATTTAAGTTTTAATATTGTATTCGAAAATTAAGGTAAGGATTACTGCAATATAAAACATTACAGGTAGTTAAAGTTTGTATAAGAATGATAGACGTTACGTTCAACAGCTGATATAGGACCTGAGCAGAACTTTTCCCATTGCCATCGCTTTGTGTTCACAGTTAATTTTACAGGAATTGAGGGGAAATACAGTGCGTAAAGACTTATGTACCTCAGTTTTTTAGGAATATCAAAGGATTTAGCTAGAGCAAAATATATGTAATCGATTTTTAGGTAAATTAACGCAAGATTTTCGTTCTAAGATAAGATCTATGCAACACTACATATAGGGAGTACTGAGTTAATTGATCCTTTTTGTAAGTATTTAAAATATTATGGTTTAATGTTTTCTCTAAGTTCGTTATAACTTTTTCCCAGTTTATTCGCATTACACTACATCCTATTCATAAAATTATTAACTGAGTTGTTCCACCCATAGTAAAATGCATCGAAATTCCTTCAACTTAAGTTCTTATCAGTTTAATAAAATCAAAAGAAGAGAAAAACCTTAAATTCAACTTTGGAATTAGTCTGTTCTATGATGTGGATTCATAATTACAGCAATTATAACTAAACCAACTTGAGTGGCCTTCTAAGTGGCTACACAGCATGAATCATTTAGGCACTAACCAGATTAGTTGCGAACTTTAGAATTAGGAATTTTCTTTGACATAAACTAAAAGTAACTAAAAATCAACACGTTCAATCAAGTGACTAAATATTTAGCATGAAGTAAGACTATATCCGGAAGAAATCAGCTCATACATACCTCTCTTTTAGGAATAATTTTTATGCCATTACATACATATCTTGATCAGTAGAAAGCTTAAATCGAAAATTTTACTTCGAAATGATAACAACTTTTATTATAGCAACTATTGATGAGACACATCTAAAAATTTTATAAAAATTAAAAAATTCGAATTTCGCGTATTACATACTTATATACTTTTAAAAGGAGAAATCATTTCTGTGCCCAATACTGAGCTGAATAAACAATAAAGGAATGATTCACAAGTGGTACAATGATCTGCTAAGTTTCAGACGACCCAAAGAGATCCGTATATACAAAACGATTCGTAGTCGACGAAATGGTTAGGATTGACTGAAAATTGCTAAGGTGCGGACATCTCTGGATTTGAGAAAGCTTTTGGAGCGAGTTTATGCGGATGATATCATCTTCCTCGCCACCAAGCAACTTAACATGCAACCAAAATTCTTAAACCTTAAATCTACTTTAAAAGCGGTAGATCTCAAAATCAAGCAGAATTCAATCCAGAAAAAGATAGCTTCGCTTAATTGCCCGGCGTCATATTAACTGCTGGTAGGACCAATAAAAACATCCTTACATCTCGTAGAAATAACAAAGCAAAAATAACTTTGTTTAGCTTCACAGCGTGAAACACAATGCTTTTGAGTCGAATGTGAAACTAGCTCTTCTGTACGCCTGTGGAATGTAACCAACATTGGTTTGGTGTGCAATTAACAAGTGTTTGGTTGCTCGAGAGCATCTCCAATGTTAAATTGCTCATGGCATGACGGCTATGTCCGATTTCCATCCAAAATGAAAATGTATTGTGCACACCTTGCGAGAATCACCTTCTAAAGTCGACCAACAAACATTTTAGTAGAGTTCTCAGTTTAGCAGGAATCGAAACCGTCCTAAAACATTTTCGGAACGAGAGAGTATTCACTCGTTTATGGTCGTGCATGGTGCACAAGTTCTGTTAAAGCCTGTGCTCTAAAAGATTATAAAGAACAGAGAAGTGGAATTTGTTGCAAACAATTTTCTCTCTATTTTTGCAATTTTAATTGTTTGAATTATATATAGTCTTTAAACACCAACCAGCCTTTCTATTCACTTTCACTTAATCTGGTCGCGGCCTTACATGACAAACCAACTACGCGATTTGCACCCTTTTGTGTTTTGCTTCTTGCCCTATGATTGTGGCAAATAGTAAACTTCAACAGATGGTTATCAAGTTTATATTTAAAGGAAACTCGTATCAACAACCAACTACTGCAAATGCAAATACTGCGTTAGTATTCCAGTTTATACTCCAGATCCAAGCATGTAACAACAACTTCATAATTGTATTAATACGTTTTGCATATACATACATATGTATGTATATAAATGTTTATAAATATATGCGTTCACACAAAAGTTTTTGGTCCTTCGAGACTATAGAAGCAAAGAAATTTTCCCGCTTTTTTTCAAAGTTCAACATCTTGGCTGAAATAGCTGAACTTGGTCAAAAAAGGATATTCAGCGCACAACTGTATGAGTAACAGCTGGACAGTAAAGCAGAGTTTTATGATAGTAATTTTAAAGCAAGTATGTAAAAAGAGAATGTAAAATATAAGATAGTACAGGATGCGGAAGTTGTGTAGTACTGTGCGCTCTCTCTGTTTCTTATCGGTTTAATTACTTTTATAAACTTTTATTAGCTTGTCTGTAGGACGTTTCTAAGCCCGAAGTTGATATGATTTTAAATAAAGAAGATTTTACTAATTTGATTTGGAACACTATACGTGTGTATGTATGTATGTATGTGGTGGTACAAAGTAGTATGAATGAATTTATTTGTACTTGTCCAATGAACATTTAATAATGTTAACGAATTGAATGCAATAAGAATTGAACACAAATTTATAACAAGATAAACTTAGCGAGATGACTGACGACTGCAATTTCAGTTCTTGTTTACAAAAAAAAAAGCAATCCTGACCTATACTATCCTAGTGCTCATGCAAGAACTACTATATCATAAGTATAAGATAGATTACAGAGCAAAAGTCCTCACTAAGGTAAGTCTTTGAAAAAACTAAAAGATTTCATTTGTAGTGAATCGAAATAGAAAATAATTATTTTACTGAGCTTACTGTTCAGTACAATGTGTGTCAACACCAAAACAAAGCATGCGCGTTTTGTGCATAAGTAAATGGAATCATCAGTGACCTTCAAATCGATTGTTGAGAACTCAAGCAAGAGTGAAAAAAAAACAATGGAAAAATTTTTTTTTTGTAGCTCATCGTTGCAAGCTTTCTCA
Source organism: Meiosimyza platycephala (assembly GCA_963662105.1). NCBI lineage: Eukaryota > Metazoa > Arthropoda > Insecta > Diptera > Lauxaniidae > Meiosimyza > Meiosimyza platycephala. The sequence continues at coordinate 77,393,750 of OY759211.1, read as the reverse complement.
AAAAGCGAAACATATCAGCCTTAAGAATTCTCACCAATCGGTTCGAAGGTCACTGATGACTCCATTTAGCAATGTATGAAACTGGTATAACTAGCTTTAACTCTTTTATTGTTGTTTTGTTCTTTGTTTTGTGTAATTTTTTTCTGTGATGACACTACTGTACTGTACATTACTGTACTGAATCGTTAACTCAGTAAAGTAACTATAAAGGGTTTCAAATCAATACTCAACATCCTTTCAACAATGTTAACACTGCATACGACAGTGTCAACCGATTAAATCTATAAAGGTCTATGGCGAAGTTTCAGAGTGGAATCCTCACGGTTGCAGAAAATGCTCCGCCCTAAGTACGTCAACCTGGAAAATGTTACTGAGCATTGAAGCCTTGAGCTTATGACGACCTATGCTCCATAAAGATATAAAGAACACAAGATAGAAGAATATTAATGATTTTGGAGTATGAAGGTAAATATATAGAACCCAGCTTGACACATGACAGACAGTATCAATTGCGAGTTATTTTCGCGCTCTATTCAGTCATTTTTCAAAGTTTGGATCTTTAATAAAAATGACTATGATTATTAAGTAACTTTCATTATTTCTTATTGTTAAAAATTCACACTTTAAAGAAAAGCTGAACTTTTTTCAACTTCAGCTCAACCACAAAATTCGCTAATGCTGCTCTGTTGATCCTGAGGTCACCCAACTTAAGTTCCATGAACATAATCAATGATGACAGCGAAGCAAACAAAAAAAAAAAAAACTTTGCCAACAATGTGGCGAGTGAACGCGGGAAGGATGGTTAAATGCATTCAAGGATGCAATGTGCTGGGTATAGAATAATTACCGTTATTAAAAGTTATACCACAACAAAATTCAAACAAACAAAACAAATATTTTGTACACTGGACACAAAAATTAGTTGCCAATAGTGTCGGCAAAAACAACAACAACAACAAAATTAGCAGCGACAACTATAATAGCGATGACATCATTAAAAACAACAAAATCAACAGCAACGAAGGCATTAAAAGGAGCAACTTTTGCGAACTTTAGCAACCCAATTAATTGTATTAACCTCTTTTGCTGATGCCGCTTGCCAGTGCTGTTGCTTTTCGCTGATGAGCGTTACTGCTGCTCCTTTCAACTTTTACAATGTTTTCATTAAATGATGCTGTTTATATTGCTATTGCTGTTAGCACCAGTGTCAGTTTTTGTTGATAATACAATGCAATAAAAAAGTTTGTTTTGGAAGCAAATTGTTGCAATCCGTTTTATAATCTTCCCAAAAAAAAACTTATAAATATTTAGCTTCAAGAATCCTATAATAAACCTATTAAAAAACCTAAACCTATATCAAAAGTATATATGTATATATATTCATAGCTTCATCTATAGCTTCTAACGTATAAAAGGTATCTGCTTAACTAACACAAGAAACGTGGGCGGTATTGCAGAACGGGGCGTTTCACCTCCTATAAAACAAAGACAAAAAGACCTAAAAATATTATTCCTACCAAGCGCCTTGCAAAATATAGGGATAGGGATAGCACAAATGGGTGTGTTACATACCGTGCAGCAAAAACACTTGAAACGCTATATGTTGATTAGAGTAGTTCTCGTTTCTTTTTTTAAATTAAAGTCAATAATACGTGCCTCACCAAAGAGGTTGAAATTTTTTATGGGATTTTCTACACAAAAATTAAAATTTTAGCTTAAGCTGATATGCCTCAGCTGATAAAACATTCTAAAATTTTTTGGATAAAAAATTCAGAGTCAATACTTTTGGCATTAAAAACTCGCTAAACACATCCCAAAACTTTTATAGTTGCAAAAGTTACAGCTAGTGCCTTGTAAGATAAAATAGTAGACATTCTCATATGACCCGCTATACGTTATTATTATGAGTGGCTTACCAATAGCACACTTCTAATAGCTTAATTACTCTACACGTCGAAATTTTGAGATATTTTTTAACTTAAAATTTCCAACTTCTTTGAGACAAGAGCAAAGGTCATAGAAATAGCACTTTTGGCTTTAAATCCTCTTTTAATAAACATCAATACCTTAGTCGTTTATAGAAGTGCATGTTCTGGTATAATTGGGATAACTGATATCTCTCTTGTGTCCATTACCTCCTCATGAGCCTCCACAAAACTATTCCAACATACACCATTTCTAGCGAGCGCTTTCAATTATCTCCAACATTTCCCCCATTCGCAGATTTCCTGTTCTAGCGATCTTTTCCACGATTATATATATCCTGGCAAATAAAAAATTGAGCTGAGGCGATTTAAAATGGTTTTGCAAAGGAAATTCAGGAACTTATAATTGGGTAACCAAAAACATTTGACTAAAGCACTTTCAAATAGGTTTTAGAATTTAGCAGTAAGAATTTATGGCACTTCGCATTTTTGTAAGTTTAAGCCTCATATAGCTCGAAAACTGGAGCAAAATAAATGTTATTTTTAAATTCAGCGGTCCCATATTTCGTAAAAGCTGCACAGTACTTAAATGACGTAAAACTGAGCAGTGTCAATTCACCGTATAAAAATTGGTAGTTTTATCCCAACGCTCAAGTTGTCTAAAAATTGACGTTCATAAGGCAAAAGTTAAGGTATAATATCTTTTAATCGAGTTAAACTTCAATGTCTCCTGAACTTAGGTATAAAGTGGCAAGATGTGGTACCGTGAACATCGATAACAAAAACAAATTTTCTTTTTCAGTTTCTCCTTTTGGAAATAAGTGAGTCAAATTGTCGAATTATCTTATATTCAAATAAACTATGTATATGCGATACCTTTGCTTTCAATAGCCTCTGCTCCATATGAATACATGAATTCTACTTTGATGAACTGCCAAATGCCGCCTGTCGCAGCATGACCGCCTACCTTGGTCCTCCACTATTACTCTGCTTATAACCTAGCAGTGACCTTTTTCATCGTTTTTCTTGAAAAATATGCTTGTGACGTATTTATTGTCTGAGGAGTATATAATAATCATTTTTGACAAATTAGAAATGTCTTTTCCATTTACTTACTAATACTTAGGCTTATAAAAAACTTTGATCGATTGGCACGTTTACGCTCCTTCGTTAACATATTTCCATAGCTTCTATTTTACCATTACATTTTATGACAATGGGAGAAATATTCATTGTTCTGGGTTGGTTTTAAGCAATGTGAGTTGTCGTGAAAATCATTCTTTCTCAAATTTTAGACTAATAAGAAAAACTCATTGAATTTTAGATTTCTGCTTTTAATTTTAATACAAACTAAACGTATATTTAATCGTACATTTATATGTTCAAAATACAGCAATTAAAGATAAATCTTTTAAATGTGATTTTTTCTTTCGAAAAATTATAATTATTGTCACTTTAAAAAAGTGTGTTAATAATTCATTTAAGTTCTTCTTGTTCTATTTAAGAAGTGATAAACTAAATATTACAAATTAAAATTATTTTAAATTTATAAAAAAAGGTTATAAATGTTAACATAAAATTCAATGTTCACAAAATGTAGCAAAATCTTTTATAAATGTACAAATTATATATAAAAAATTGATTGCTAGACAAAGCTGTAATAGCGGTATAAAAAAGAAATAACAAGAAAAAATCATTTGAAAGAAATTCCAAAAAAAATACCTTAGGGAGATTGTGTTTTTTATATAGACTTTTGAATATTTGTAAATTACAAACAAGTTTTCTTAGAGAAAAACCAAAGCTTCCTTTTGTATTTGAATCTATATGTTAATTTCTTTCTTTTTAATAAATTTACTTTTTGCTGCTTAAACCTGATGACGACAGACAACGTTGTCGTTTTTGACATGCGTAAGTCCAAGAAATTTTTGTCATAAGCCTCACAATCTATTTAGTGTGAGACGACAATTAGAGTAGTTCCATTTCATTTCTATTCCTTCATTTTTAGTTTTATCTTTGCAGATTGGTCAATGCTGCTGATACTGTTAAAATCTCATTGAGATATTGATAAATCAGTGGCTCCTGAATCGCATAAGGCTGTAGAATCTTAAATTCACGCAGGCAATATATCATATGACGTATTTGCAAACGGCATACTGACTCTCGCACCCTCATCGTAGGAATGCTAAAATCTTTTACCTTGCGCGATGTGAGTTCACTATTGATAACGTTTAGCGTTTGATGTGACACTAATTCGGCAGCTACACGAGATGCAGCGTAACGACTCAAAGAGTGACCACCATCATCATCCGAATTGTTACCATTAATTTCATCGGCTGATTCATCAGCAGAATCTGTTGTAGAGTCAGTTTCAGCTGACGAGTGCTTTGTTGTATTATTCTGTTTTGGCTTTCGTTTACGCCGTATAGCTTTTCCTGGATCGGCAACTAATGAGAGATATTTTGGAATAACACTCTGGAAATTTGAGGCATTAAAGATCGTCAGATCGTCATGGTGACCAACATAAGTATCCGAAACATATGAGATTATACCTAAATGAGGAAGAGAATAAAATTTGTTTGGATTTGGAAAATCATTTAAACACAACATCTGGCAGAGGAAACGGATGTTCTTTTGATAGTTAGTACTTAGGCATTAGCAATCGGAGTGGAGAGTGGAATTGCTACCGCACGGTAATACACGCCGGCAACTTATTATGAAAGATTTCGCCACTGAACATTTTTCTCAATCCCGTGCAAAATCTTTTGGAAACGCATACTACTGAATTTTTAAAATTGTTTCATTTATCTAGCTAGAGAAAATTTTTTTAGTATTTTTAAGAAAAAATGTGACGTGATGGACATAAATGTTGTTAGGGCAAGTCGATCAACTTAAAATTAAGTTTCACAAACTCGGTATTACATCTGCCAATCAAAATTTTGTGATTCTTCTTAAAAGATATGAAAACACTATCAAAAACACAACGTAACCTACCGCACTGAAAAGACAAAATATTATATCATAAGGTTAGATATCAATCATACTCACCATTTGTCGATATAGTCAAAATAAATTTATAATTATTGCAATCGATTTGCAACATCGGTTGCTGCATTTCCGTTTCGACACACTCAATTAGCGACTGGACATGTGACAATTTAGAGCGAAAAGCAAATGGTAAATTTTTATGACGATCATAGTATTTTTTGCTATCAGGCCAGCGTACAAGAAAACGCAAGTAACGCGCCAACTTCACAACACTACGTGCAAATATCTGTTGCACTTCACTTTCGCTTAACTCAAAATATTCAGCCAGTAATGCAAAATCTTCATTCTGTCGCAATTTTTTAAGTGTTATGTATACATCAAGTAGTGGTACATTCGCTGTAGTGCATATTATATTCTTCAATAATGGTAAACGATTGCTAGCTATACCTAGATGCACGTAGGGATTTTTTTCTATGAGTTCTAATGTCACACTGCGTATGGTGCGTTTTGGCACCTCACGTTTTATGTAGATTGTAGGACGTCGTACTTGTAATGTGGTGCCTGTTTGCGCATTTAAGGCACTAAATGTGGTGCCATTGGATTGTATAAAGGGAACAGCTGTTGCATTGTTGCTACTACTATTGACACCACTTGCATTATTCAGCGCAGTTGTTGCCTGTATTATTGTATTTGGTGGTAAAGAACCAATGGCAGCGGAAATCTGCTGTTGTTGATCCTTTTTTGCATTGGTGGGTGTTGTGGACGCTGTAGTGATGGTGGTGCCACCACCAGTCTGTTGTATACTGTATAATTTACCATCGAAGGATGTAAGCGGTGTGCCAGCGCTGTTGACTGTTTGCAGCGCATATTTGGCTGATTTGAAAGCAGATTCTGAAAATAAATAACAAAAAACATTAGAACATATAATCATGGTACAGGGCCAAAATAAAGCAATGTCATTAGGCCACCCAGGTTTAGTCATATTGCCCAAAGCTTTGGAAAAACATTTTATAACATCCAAATATTGTTTGCAACGAGGTAATGATAATAACTTTTAATATGTATTACACATAAAATAAAATAAATAAATAAATTAATGAAAATTGGGTATAACCATTTTTTCTAATTTCCCTAATAGACCAAGAGCCCACTATAGAAAAGAGTATAATATTACAGGATACGATATACGGGAAAGATAGTTATGCATCGAAGTTAGCTCGAAGAGCCTAAAAAGAATATATAGGGTTGCCTTGACGAATCCTGGGGGTTGCCACCCATTTTTAGGGCCAATTTTTCTTAAATAAGTGGCAAATCAAGTTTGGGAGAGGATTCGACAAGGCAACCCATACATTCTATTTAGGCTCTTCGAGATCTATCAATTGGCATACATTTCAAGCTTCATTAACGTAAATTGACCTAAAAAAACCGGTGGAAACCCATGTTTGGGACAGGAATCAACAATGCAACCCCATACATTATGTTTAGGTCTCTTTGAGTTCTATCATTCGGGACACATTTTGAGGTGTAATAACACATGGGTCAATAAGTCTCGGGCCTTACATAGAGATAACGCCACCTCCTAATTTTTCTGCACCTTACTTTCTAGCCCCGGCTTCCAAATGATATGTGTAAAAATTTGATGAAAATTTGGCGTTTATTGGCGGTTTTATTGAAGCTCCTTTGGTCTGTTTAAAAACAATTGATGAAAAATAATTTCGAGTGTTGATTTAACATTGCTTTTTGATAGAAAAAAAAATGTTCAAGCAAAGCAATGGCTCGATAAATGTTATTCTGACTCTGCTTCATCGACATCAACGGTTAAAAGGTGGTTTGGCCTTTAAACACGGTCTCACAGACACAAATGACGGTGAACGCTTTGGTCGCCCAAATTCAACAGTTGTCCCAGACAACATAAAACAAGTTCATAAAGTCGTTTAGGACGATCGGGAATCGAAATTGCGTGTGATAACAGAGGAGTTGAAGATATCAGAAGGAAGTGTATTCACTAATTTGCGTGAACATTAGTCAATGAGATAAAAAACAAAAACGCGTTTACGATTCAACGCCCTGTTTGGAGTAGTTTAAGCGGAATACAACGAGTTTTTTGCGTCGATATGTGACAATGGACGAAACATGGATCAATTACTACACGCCAGAATCAAAAAGGTCATCAGCTGAGCGGACAGCAGACAGGTGAAAGCTGTTTAAAGGGTCAAAAAAGGATGCTTCACTAAAACCACTGTAACTTTTAATCCAAACGCCAAATTTTCATCAAATTTTGACTCATATCATTTGGAGGACAGAACTGCAGTGTACGGTGGAGAAAAATTTGGAGATGGCGTTATCTCTATGTCAGTCCCGGGACTTAATGACCCATGTGTTAAGTTTTAATTCAAACAAAATTGGATAAAATTCGGGCATCGGGATGGGCTTTGGCATGCAACCCTGATTTGTTATTTTAACCAAAATGCATTACTAGCTTTCCTGTATATCTTAACCTGTAATCTTATCACTCGACTTTTCTACAGCGGGATCTCCGCCTGTAATAGTTCGCACATTTTTAGCACATAGTAAATGCATACGAAATCAGTTATATGCAATATTTTTTGTTTACTTTCATTTGAAGCAGTATGTCTCATTAAAGAAAACTTAAATGGTATGCCAGGTATTACTACTTCGGATACGAAATTGTTAACTCCTTTTGCAAAGAAGTTTTAATAAAGAAAAGTTTGTATTTATAATTTACCAACTGCTGTTGGATTGCTGCGCTTCATGGTAGGTTTGATGCCACTTGGAATCTTGTTGATAACCAATCCAGAGTTGCGTTCCAATTTAATAATGGGTTTCTGTAAGAGAAATAAAACAAGGGTTAATGCTAACGAGTTCAAGGACAATTTTACAAACGTTTATCGATTTAGAAATAATAAATAAATTAAACTTAGAAAATTTACCACTCGTTTTCATACTTGTTTGTAGTGTAATGAAAAACCAAGTGACTATTTAAAATCAAATATAATTCTTAAATTGCCATTTTTTCTCATTATCTTATCGAACAAATTTACTACGATAAACATAACCAACAAAACGCAAACACAGAAGAAACGTACTACACAATTTTACCAATGAGCGCCAGAATTTTCGCAGGCAGCTTGAAAATTATTTTATCTTATTTTGAAAGTTTTTTAACAATTTTTTTGTATCCTTAAAGTTTTATTTGATACTTTTTGCCATTTAAATTATTTGTTTTCTTTTTATTTTGAATTTAAAATACTTTTTTCAAACAATTTTCACATCGCGACGTACAGCAAAACCAAAAACTAGAAGAAGAATATTAAAATGCAACGCGTTGTCAGATAATTTTTTAACTTTTTCTTAATTACTATAGCTGACATGCTCACACTTTCGTGATATTGTGAAAATATTACGAATGCAAAAAGAGATGCATCATAGTAAAAAATTAATATGTGAAAATGGTGAATATCATAAAACACAATGTGTTGTAGGAAACTGCGGTTCAACAAAGGTATCTAGGTACATACTACTAATTTCAATGTTTCATAATACCCTATCAAATTGATTTAGTTCCAACAGTTAAATAAAAAAAAAAAAAACTCGTTTCATTAGTAACGGAAATTGAGATTACCAAAGATATTCATCAGAGATATGTATCAGATATAATGAACAGTTCGGGTCCATATCGTTACCCTATCTACTATTTTTGTTACTTACAAGGGAACGAAAAAACTTAATAAAAATTAGTTTCGTAGTATTGAAGTGAGTACTGGCGTTTTTTATTAGCTCTTAAATGCTTTATTATCAAACGTAGCACATACATTTTTTTATCAATGGTGTATTAGTGAGTGACATACCGAAATCTACAAAAAAAAAACTCGATTTTGAAAAAAATGTTAGAATTTTTTCAATCGAAACATTTTATGGGATTCGCTGCAAACAATGGCAAGTATTCTGAAAAGCAACGAATGATTTTACAATACATATTCATGAAGCTTGATCTTTTGCCATGCATTGCTGATCAAATAAGCAAGTTTAATATAAAGGGAAGCAACTTGTGACAAATCTTGGTCGAAAAATTATACATTTGACTCAATAATATATTTAATTGCTTTATATCAAATATAATTTGCTATATACAATAAAATCGTTCTATTGTAGTTTGTTTTTCTACCAACACTAAATTTCAAAGATAAAATCGACATCAACAACGAAATGTTTTTTTGGTTTTTGTTATATTAAAAAATTAGAACTTAATAATGTTGCTCTTAAAAATCAATTTTTTGTCCGAAATAACTCCAAAGGAAAATTAGAAGTACGCGGTTGATGATTTATTACTACATTTTTCTATGTCAAAATATACAACCCAGAATTTTTTCACAATTTTAGCAGTATACGTGAGGTGAACCAAAAATATGTAGGAATAACCTTAAATCCACAGGAACTGGAGCAACTTTGGGGGAGTTATCCGGTTTCTGGGGAATTGTACGCGATGAAGATAATAACTATTTTTTATCCTAGCACCTTCTATACCAATTAAGCTGACCAAAAAATTTGCTATTAAATGAAGCTATAAACAGATTCATAATTAAATAAAAAATAATTGCAATTATACAATTTTTCTGTACTTTGTATTTAATTTTGTAAAAGTCAATTGTAAGTCAACATATAATTATATGTCAAGCTTAATTTAATTATTTATTCTAATAAAAAAACTTTCTTATAGAAATTGTTTATAGAAATAAAATCGCCCTCGAAAAAGCTACAAAAAAAAGAAGAAACGTTGGGGAAAAAACTGACATGACTTAAATGCAGTTTTGAAAAATACTGGTGACCAATACCCCACAAAAACATTTTTATAGTTAGATAAAATTAAATCATCTTAATTAATTTGTTAATAAAATATAGTTGAAATTTTAATTATAGCACTTTTATAGCATTTGAAAAGACCTTTCTGACGATACAAATTATGTTAAAATTAATTTGAAAACAAAAGTGCTAAAAAAGTGACTAAGCGTTTTAGCGTCCAAAATATGCATACATATAGAATTATGTATTATAAATACAAAAAAAACTTCTTTAAAAACAAATTTATTTGAAGTAAATTATCTTTTTAATAAAATTAAAGCATTTTTATGTAAAAATTACTTTGTTTCTCCATATTATTAAAGTTTTCCGTAAAAAATATGGAAACATTTTTTTGATATCACCTCTAGATAAACACTAAACAATATATCGGAGCATAATGTGAGTTATTTATGGAATTAGTGATAATGTATGATGGTCATTCTTTTAATAACTGTACACTTTTAAACGAAATATCTCAAAAACTATGGCGAAAAGGACAAAATAACATGTGATTATTTTGTTTAAAAATGCTTTAATTTTAAACAAAATAAAAATAGGAACTTTCATTAAACAGTTTAAACATTAATTATTTAATTTGTAAAAATGTTTCTCAAAATAGCTTCGACCCATCTTTTTTTAATTTTTTTTTTTATGAAAAGTAGCGTTTTGTGAAAAAATTGGAGATTACGATATCCGTGGTGCCGCGATATTTCTCGATAAAACACGTCAAAATAAATCGAAAATGTTAAATAAAAAAATCGATATCTTGTTTAGTTTTCGAGTTATCGATAAACTTTCTACTATCCTGATAAAGTCTAAATTCAATACATTTACAGTGTAACCAAAGCAACATAGGTGGCAACGCTGTTACTATTGTAACCTTCACTTCGTCTTTCTAACATCTAATAAGAATATTTTTAATTCTAATAAATTTGTTTTACCTTTAATAGCTGCGGAGGCGAATAAACTTTACTTTTGACCAAAATTGTTGGAACAGCAGCCGTCGTCTCTCCGGATTGCGTTTTGCGATATTTGACAACAGTTAAAGCCATTTTCGAAATATGGCCTTCCTTTTTTCTCAGGGCTTACTTTTTCTGGGTTCAGCTGTTTTATTTATAACGAAAATGGTTTAAATTCTGCTAAGAAAATTAGCAATTTGTTTTGCAAACATTCATATAGATTTTCCTTTCCGTGATTTAGGAGCGCGGCTCTCCGTCGTTATGTAGTAACAGAGAGTGGAAGAAAAACTTGCAATTTTCTTCCTATTTAACACAATTTATTTTTGTATGGTTTAACATTTGCACATTTATTTAACTTTAAAAGGTTTTTATTAGATAATAAAATTGTTTAGAAATTTTTTTTTTGTCACTGAATTTTTCGTTCGATTTTGCAAGCTTTTAGTTGTTTTTGTGTGTCGCTAGAATTTTTGTTGTAATGGCGAATTTCTTGCCTTGGTACGTTTTCCGAGTATTTGCTTGTGGAATTGGGTCGTCTTCACTGTGGTGAATTATAAAGCTTTCAGTTTTGTGAAGCAATGGTAACGCCGTTTAAGGCTGCGTTCAGTAAGTATGCAACAATTGTTGGACCACAAAAATTTGATATTTCTTCTTGAAAGTGCATGCATTTTATTTTTTGAACGCGATTTAATTAATAGTTCTGTAGTTAAATGTAAAATTTTTGCAGAAAAATTAGTGTTCGTATTAAATATTTCATCGTTGCAATTACTCTGCAATTCAAGCGCTTTTGATAAATTTTTTCCGAAACATACAGGGCTGCCAAGTTGGGCGCCACACAAATAAGTTTTCCAAAATAAAATACAAAGGAAGAGCGAATATTGTGTAACGCAATTGCGTATTTTATGTTTAAATGCATGGCGCGCATAGGATTTTGTCGCAGATCGTTCGATATAAAATCTTTTTTTATTGAAATGAGTGACGGCACACTTAATTTTTTTTACATATATTTAATCTTCAATATTCAGGGCTTATACCAAAAATACAAATTATAATTTTTCGTATTGGGAAGACAAAATTTACATCAATTGTTTGTTTAAAAGTTATAAACAAATGATTAAATTTCTTTATTATCGTGAATAGAAATTGCAATCAATTTTTAACAAGTGCACCAAATTTTATAATTTTAGTTAACAACTTTAAGAGGAATTAAGTTTTCAATTAAACTAGTCGGTGAAAGGAGAAATAGGGTGTTCCCCTCAAATTTGGGGTGTCATTTAGGTCAGTTTGTTTAGAAACATCCAAACTATAGATTAAAAATGGTTTCTGATGTGTGCCCTCAGTTTGAAATTTCCGATATCTGTGCACGTCTAAAACCAGAAAATTTAAAGAATTCCTCATATATGTTTCGGCCATAACCACAAAAATAAGTAAACATCATGGAGAAAACCCCTCAAGTGTTAAGAGCGACTGTGCAAATATAATTCATGGAATGATCGGAGTTCAAATCCTTGTACAAATTAACCAGAACTGGTCTGATGAGGCTATGTATATATGTATAAGAATATGTATACATGTGGTCATAGCCGAAACATATTTCACCAATTACCAGGTTAAATTGTTCCATTTGTTGTCTCTGTCATGTTTGTTATAAAAAAGCATTGACCGATTTGTGAAATTTCACAGGAATATCGGTTTCTGCTAATGATTGTAAAATTCGATCAAATTATGTTCAATTAATCAAAAATAATTCTTTTAAAACTTTATTTCAAGTTCTGCATGAAACTGCACAAACAACATTATTTCTGTCGCCAGATGTTCTCACTCTGAGTGCTAGAGCTGGATTTAGAACAACAGGTCGCCAGGACCGGCCCAATAACTGTAAATTTTTGGGGCTAGATTTTCTAAAAGTGTAGAATAGCTAAATATTGTGCAATTTGCTTCTCCAAGTAGCCACTCACACCATATCAGACAATAGCTGGGCTCACCACTATTGTTTAGTGGTCCTTAATCTTGTCATCTCCCTACAAAAAGATACCCTTACGTGACAATTTCGTAAACTATTTATTATACAATTAAAATCTCAAGTGACCGAAAATTACGAAAATAATCTCACATTCATATAGCGACAGCACGCGTTTTCTGACTGCATTAAATTGTCACAAATCATATTTAATTTACTGACAATATGTCAATTAAATTTTTGAAAGTTAACAACACAAGTTAGATTGGTAATAAATTTTACTTTAAAGAGGTTGTTTGTTGTTTCTTTGCTAGCTGACGGACTGACTGACTGATTTCATAATTCCCAATGGGGTTAACATGACTGCACTTGGCAACAAGAAGCAAGCGATGCAATTTGTGCATGACGTTGCTAACAACAACAAAAAATAAAGGTACTAGCTCTATTTATGCTCGCAGTTTACCTTATTAAAGACGAAAGATATTACAAAATTTCTGATATATATTTTAAATTAAAATAATTTTGAATTAATATACAAATTTTATTTTATAGAGCTTTTTGTTATATCTATACGAATGGAAAATTAAGCTCATATGACAAAAAAATACATTAATAAATTATAACAAAAATTTAGAAAATATTTAAAAAATGTTTAACAATGGTGCCCCATTCGCTCTCTGGTTGTTCATTTTGTAGTAAGTACATTTTATTTATGTACATACATCAATGTATAGGAATAAATGGGGACATGGCATACATAGAAAATTCTACATGGAGTATTCTATGCCAAAACGAAAGAACTTGAACCTTAAGCTCTGCCTGCTCGTAACCGACTTATCCATACTAAATTTAATTAAGATTCCGCTCATAGTGCACGAATTCAGACAGAAATTGCCCTGTATACTGTGTGATTTCGAAGTTATTTTTATCAAGTGATATTCACTTACATTACTTAAAAATTTTAATCTTACAATTAATAATTTTCAAAACTTTTGTTGATTTTATTGCAAAGCAAAACAATACAATTACAAAAACTATCTTTTAATTACAATTAAAACTTATTAATGCATTTGTAAGCAACATCAAAGGTCAGCACACTTTGAGCTCTCCAAATCGTGTCCAGTGATATAATCAGACATCAAAGTGATCTGATGAGCAGACAAATAAACAAAAGTAATGAAGAAAATTTCAAACGGTCATGTTTGATTATGATACACTCTACATTTTGGGTTAGTTTTCATAAATGATCGAAGTTATTACAAGTCAAATATGAAATAAATGTTAAATTTATTTAAAATACTGTGGGATCACAATAGCAGATGCAATCATTAGGATCATAATCACAGTCATCACTAATGAAGCAAAGTCACTGTGGGGTCACATTCGAAATCATTGGAGCGACAAAGCTACTATGAGATCATATCTCATGAAAGTTAAATAAATCACTAGGGGATTGCAGTCAAAATCACTAGGAGAATAAAAACACTATAGAATCACAATCCATAGTCGCCATCCCTATGGTTACATACCTTTGACAATGCAAACCTTTAACAATGTAAATTCGAATATTCGAATTTTTTTATTCTCCTCACAATTAGAGTGTAAATTTTTTTAAAATTATTGGCAAAGCAATTTAGTAACAGAATAACATTTCATTCAAATATACATATTGTCATTTTAATCAATCTTAACAAATTGTGCTGGTTGAAGGTCCCCATTTTAGGAATGAAATGTATAATAAAAAAAAAGACTTTTAAGTATTTGAGCAAAATTTGTGTGAAATAATTTGACTTTTATACAATATTACAGGCTTGCAGTTCCTTAAAGTTAAGTCTCCAATAAATATATCGAAAATTATAAAAAAAAACTATCAATGCCAGATCTTCAAAGTAAAGTCATAATGAGACGGTTAAAGTTTTTGTAGTTGCATTATATTTCCTTTAAAAAAATTCTTAATGTAATGATTTTAGTTGTGTTTTCTATGGAAGTTTCAGTTCGTAACTGCATATTTTACCTTTTATTTTTAAAATTTATTTAAGTGTTTGGAAAAAGTATTAAAAAATTGCATTGTTACTACCAATAAAATTCAAAACTGCTACACGATACGTTTAAATAGATAAAAACCGAATTACAAAAAATTGAGTTACAATCTTCCGAAAGTTATCAATGGATACGATTTCCAAAATTAAAAACAAAATTTTGTTATTATTCGACTACACCTAGCAAATTGTATCAAAAGTTTAGAATACGATTTATTTATCTGTAGGTTTTGATATAATAAAATTGTGTAAAAAGATTGTCGTGCACGATTAATTCTATACTTTTGTGCTAAAAGCAGAGAAAATATAGAAAACTACAAAAGCAATACGAAAATATTTATTAAGAACAACAACAAAAACAATAAAAATTTAATTAAGCAACACCGGCAAAATTGCAAAATGAAGCGTGTTTAGTACTATGCTCCCTCCATGCAGCGATGAAATAAATATGTATGTAAAAATAAAATAAAAATTGCAATTAAAAATAATTCGATGCAGTGATAAGAGAACATTTTATTAAAGATAAAAACGCGATAAGTGACACAAAATTAATATAAATTGTAACATGAGTAGCGAAGGTAATATCTTGAAAAAATAATTACCAAAATAAAAATCAAACAAATCATCTAAAAATAAAAGGTTCGAGCCAGGACCGTGTTTAAATATAGGCTACAAAGCCTAAGGGGCCGTGCCACAAAGGGGAGCCCGCACCACAAAGTTTATGTGATTATTATTATAATCGAAAAAATGTATTCAAAAAAATGTTTTTGCATCTTTTTGGCAAGAACCTCTTCCGATGGGGCCCACACACATCTAGACACGGAACTGATTTTTGCAAAATGATTTAAAAAATTGGTAAGAAATAGATTTTTTAACAATTTCCGTCGCCGAAATAATTGAAAGCTGTGTTGAAAATTTCACTCATGACTTCTGTGGAGCGCCGTCCATGTTCTGACGAAAAGTACAAAGTATTGAAAACCAAATACAGGTTTGAAAGTTTCGAACAGTAAGGAAGCGCAGAAGTCGAAAAAACTCGAGAAGTATAAGTGTACCAAAAACTAGTTTTAAAAAAGTCAAAGAAACTCGGAAAGAATTCAACAGCATCAATTAGTCGACAAAAGTATGGAAAAAATCTAAAGCATACAATAATCTATGAAGGAATATCGAAGAAATTAATTACAGTCAACTAGTTCCGAAAAGTTTTGAAAAAGTCAATAAAAGTCTATTTTGACAAAAGTATAAAAGGCGACAGAAGCCGAAAAATATCGAATAATGTCGAAGAGAAAAAAGTAATATGAATTATCAAATAATTGTTAAAAGTCTAAAGGTATCAAAGCAAATCAAAGTTTATGAAAAGGTACCGAAAAATTCAAAATGATAAAAGTCTAGATAAACTTTGCTTCGCAGTTAGGGTACAGCAAGGGCCATCCTTAGACTTTGCGGGGCCAGGGGACAAAAACTGAAACGTGGCCCCTTTTAAAAATTTGATGGTCAAAATAAAAAAAAGTTATATGTATTTAAATTACATTGACTGATTGATGAGCAAAAAAAAGTTTCTTATGTTCCCATGTTGAGGCTCCTCGAGAACTGTGGAGAGTCTTACCTAACGTGACCATATGATCCGCGTTTTTGATTTTCTGGCTTTTCTGTGAATGTGAGGACTTTTATTTTCAATTGAAAATTATCTGATTTTGAACCTTTTTATTTAAATTGTTTGCAGTTAAAACAAACGAATCTTTAAAAAGTCTCATCAACTTTTGCTGCTCCGCGTTTCGGTGAAAAATATTTGGTTACGTTAGTCTAACCCCATATTAATACATTAAATTAACGCTGGTTGGGCCCCCCATCGTAGTTTGGAAGTTCGGGTCCAGTAAAATAAATTTTTTTTTAATATTCAAAGGGCTTTTACCCGGTTAATGTTTGAATTTGAGAATACTTTCGCCTAAACAACTAACTTTTCGAATAATTTGCCAAATACTCAAAATAAAACCCACTTGTATGTCCTTCAAAAAGGAACAAGGCAAAATCCAGGTATCAGCGTAACGGATTTTTTATTCTTTAATTCACATACTTTCCATAAAAGTACAGATATATGAATTTACGCGAGTAAAGGCTTAAACATTTTATTTCTATTACAATAATTTACCTAAGTACTTACGTCATTTACACATGTTAACATATTGGTATCATCGCATATAGTACCGACTGTGATCTTACCAACATTTTTGCATAGCATGGCAAGTGTGAGTTTTAACTCTTTGCTCTCTATTTGTTAGTCAATAATTTCTGTTTTCTCACATTTTCTCACCATATAGACTCTTTTGAGCCAAATTAATGATCGTTTAATACGGAGAATGGAGATCAAATGTTGGAGACTTGTTGTTGTTGTTGTTGTTAATGCTACTCAATTATATCGACCAGTGTTTATTTTATTTTGTTTCGTTCATAATAAACGACTTTTTTTCTTCTTCTTTGTTCACATGTTTTGCTTGTAAACAATAAACAAACATTTTTTTATTGAGTATTGAATTTAATAAACGTATTCGTGGAGTTAACGTTGAGTGAGACGGTTCGGTACGGTCGCGTTAAAACAAAACTCTTTTTTCCTTTTACCGCCGCATTAGATCTTTTTTGCCATAGAGTGGCTGATCGGCATTTGCGTGAGTTGTATGCTTTAATTATCAAAGGAATAAAGAAAAATTTATGTGTAAGAAATAATTAAATAGCGCATACAATAAAATGTTTAATTTAAAACAAAATCGTGCAGTGAAAAGTGTGTGCATGAGTTATTAGCAAGAAAATTTGCACTTTGATTAAACTGGCAAAAAATTAATAAAATATCAGTACAACATTTGGATATCTTTGGCAACGAATAAGGGTAATCAATATAATATTTTAAAACAATTTTTTCACGCACAATATGCGATTTCTGTCCTTCGAGTGTTTATAAAAATAAGAGCCATGACAAAAATTGAAAATTAAAATTTTTTAAATCTGTTATAAGTATATAATAACTATTGAGAAATATGCTCTTAAAGTCATTAAAATTTCAGCTGATTTAAACAAAAAGTTATAGCTAAATTTTTTATTCTTTGAAAAATGACTCTTTAATGTCTGAAAACGTTCTGATTCAGATTTAATGCGTAAGTGGAATTGAGTACCAAAGTTGAATGTGAACACATAAATAGTCATCTAAAAACGAAAATAAATAGTGAACTTATTAAATTAAAAGAAATAAGTTTTTTAAGAAAAGATCTCATATTGGAGGTGAGATCTATCAGCTATACAATCGTGAAGTTTTGAAAAACTGTTCACACCGATATTTTGAGTAATACAGCAGTATTTTCGAGTTGTGTTCTTAAAATTTTCCAGAAAAATGCGAAAACTTTTTGTACAGCTGAAGACATTAATTAAGAAGCAACCAAAATGTAGAGCTACTGCAAAAATATTTAATTACAGGAATTTCAAGCTATTTCCAATCAATATTTTATTAAAAAAAAAAATTCCGAAAGCTTTGATTTTTCCGGAAAATTCAAATATATATTGTGGTAATTATCTTGGCCGAAAGCAACTGAAACGCTTCAGAAAATAGATTTCAGTACGTGAAACTCAAACTATTCTTGAGCCATCTATTGGAGGAAAGAAATTTTCAAAAAATCATTAGTATGTCCGGAAAAGTTGAATTTGAAGGAATATATAAGAGCGGGAATCAACCAAAACGATACGCTTAAGAAAAAACTAAAAACTACGTGAATTTCGCGCTATTTATTTCTTGATTGAAAAAAATTTGCAAAAAACTTTTGAGTTTTTCCGGAAAGTTATATTTTATGCTGAGGATACATATATATTTTAGCGGGAAACGTTAATCCTTAACACAGAATTTCATAGATAGATAGAAAAAATTTATGAGACTTATGTTAAATTATCAGAAAAAGTCTCACTTCAGACTTAACCAAAAATCGGGAAAATCAACTTTAGTACTATATATAAAAGTATATTTTATAATACAACCTTGGAAGCCTCAAACTTGTAAAAACACATTGATTGCAATGCAATGTCACATAACAACCTGCATATTAAAAAATCGATAAGAAAAAACCAAACTTATTCGACTTAACAAAATAAAATAAGAAATAGAAACAAAAAAAAGCGTGTAATTAAATTCCACAAATTCTATGACATGTTTTGCATTACTAATGTGGGTGGGTGGAATAAATGTGTATTATTCTTTAAAATAATGATCATGAAAATAATTACACTAGGTTACAAAAAATATATTTTTCGTAGAACGTGCACTTTAAATGTATATACAAAGAGTAATTTTGCAGTTGGGCTGGAAATATGTCAGCATCCTGACTAAGTTACTCTCGCACCCTAACTAGTTTGAGCTGAATTTGTGTCTTTGTTGTTTAACATTCCATTCCATTACAAATATTTATTACACAAATACAAAAAACTAGCAGATAAAAAGAAATTAAATTTATTGCGGCGTGGGCTAGGTTGCTGCACTATATTAATCTTTTCACCAAAATTTTCGTTATCTTCTTTACTAAATCGATTCTTATCAGTTTTGATTATGTTTACCTCATTTAATTATCTATAAAGCTTTTTGCTCTTTTGCTATTAAATGGATATAAATACATGGAGAAAAAAGTTACGAAACATAATTTTCATCATAAAAATCTAAAAAAATTGCTCTTTGCCTTAAAATCATTATATAGTTGCGGTCAAAATAATAGCACCAAGAGCGTGGTAGACATCTTGGTTTTGAAAGTTTGGGGATTGAATCAGAGAGAAGGTCTACCTTGTCAAAGTGATGAATCGTCTTTGAATTCGGGCTTTTATAGAGAAAACAGAAATGTAAGATTGTCAGTTTCTTTCGGGATAACTATCAAACTCAGGCAACGTTATCGTTTTTCGCAGCATATAATCTATGAAATTGACCTGAACTATTCTATCAAGGATGTTTTATCACAGTCTACTCTCCAGCACTAATTTCTTAGCAGCAAACATTTACAATATGAAATTTTCAGTATTGGCACTTCAACTTTCAAATCTATGTAACTCTTGCATGCACTTTCCGAAGCAGACTTTTAGAAATGAACACTTTTAAGTAAAAGTTCCCCGACGCCAAAATAAAACTGGTTGAAATCATAATCTTAAGTTATTATTTCGTTTTACCGATTTTGATGAACTTGTCTGTATTTATCAGTTGTTATTGATTAACTTAAATCAATAAACGCTACAATTAAGCGATAAAAATGATATTTATCAAATTTGTATTGAAGCCCGCCCACCTACGATAAACCAATTAAATTTGTGGTTTGAAGAAAAAAATACACGTCAGCATTGTAGGTGTCACAGGGGTGGTTCTCGGTGCCACCGAACATAAGGGAGTCCTCAAGAGCATGTCAAGTAAAAGTCTAAGAAATTAATATAACTAGAGTTCGCCCAGTGGTTGAAACTCAAGCAACTTTTTGAGTTATTTTTTGTCAACGCATGGTATGTATCCATATCTCTTCCTTAAAGTTTGATATACATATCTTCATACCAAATTTCACTAAATCAGTCATTCTCCACATCAAATTTCATCAAAATCGGTCAATTAGTTCAGCAGAGAAAACGTATTTTTGTTTTGGGGGCATGACACCGTACACTTTGAAACAAATACCTTTCCCTAGGGTTCAATCTATTTCTGTACCAAATTTCATCAAAATCGGTTCATTAATTCAGCAGTGAAAACGTTTTATCCTGTTAGAGGCGTGACTCCGCCCAATCAACACAACTATCTTTACTCAAGATTTAATTTATCTCCATACCAAATTTCATCAAAATCGATTTAGTGGGTCAGCCGTGTCAGTCCTATGAAAAGTGGTTCCACGCCCACTAAAAGAACCTACACTTTGGAGTTTAATCTAACTCTGTTCCAATTTTCATCAACGTGAAAACATTTTTACCTGTTAAAGGTGCTGCAACGCCCACTAAAAAAAGTTAGAGTTTTTAGAAATCTTTTTTAGGGTTCAATCTATGTATATCCTAACAAAATTTCATCATAACCGATTCTTTAGGCGTATTTTCCTGAAAGAGGCGTGGTATCGCCCACCAAAAAAAATTGGTTTACTCAAGAATCAATCTATCTACATTCCAATTTTCATCAGAATCGATGAAGCGGCTCAGCAGAGACAGCGTTTTTTTTTTCATTAAGGGTGGTTCGCTTAAACAATAACTTAGGGCCACAAAATTTGTTTGGATGGAAAATTGAACCAGACTAGGTGTACCTTATGCTTTCGGGGTCGCTGAAACCGAATTCGGACTCAGAATTACTCCATCACTTCAGAATTTTTCAGAAATACAAGATTTGTAGTAATGGAGTAATTCTGAGCCCGGATTCGGTTTCAGCGACCCCGAAAGCATAAGGTACACCTAGTCTGGTTCAATTCTCCATTCAAAAAAATTTTGTGGTCCTGTGTAATTTTTCTATATATGTATATAAAAAAAAATTATTTTTTTTATCTATAAAAATGATTCTTAAAATATATTCGACATAAATTTAACTTTGCACAAACGGACTAAGCAGTTTTTCCTTATTGCCTCAGATTTAATAACAACATTATTGATAAGTGAATAGTAAAATTGGAATTAAAGTAAATAGAAGTGAAGCTATAAAAAATTTAGTGAAATCCGAGTGACACCTTTACTTTATTTGAGAGCTTTTCTTTTCTTTTCAGTCAAGGGGCCACCAACACATTTCTTAGGCCTGAGCCTCAAAGCCCCTAGTTACAGCCCTGTAAAGTAATATGTTAAAGTCGGCATTAACTACGCAAAGACATGAGCTATTTCTTTGAATAATATTCGTACATGAGACACCACCTACAAGAAAATTCTATAAATTTCAGTTAAAATGAATGAAGTACCCGCATTAAGGAGCGAAAATCGTTTACAGCGTGATTACGAAATGTTATGCATGAGAACGGTTTGAAGTTTAATAACACATGAGCACCTACCTATGACGTTTGCTGATAAAACAACATTAAAATTTTTTTGTAAATAAATATTTTTTCTGTAAACAAAACGTTTGTTTTTATGAGTAAGACTCAGTTAGAACATTTAAATATTTAAGAGTTTTATTTAGATGGCTTAAACGTTTAAATGACGTCTTTAGATTAGGATTGAATTTTGACAATTTAATATACTATACATAAAGCACAAATTCAATTTCACACAATTCAGCTTATCTAAATAATAAATTTTTTTATTGTTTATGATCATTATCATTATTTAATATGGTAAGACTAATTGTATAAATCTTAAAAACCATTAAAGTCAATAATTTTTTTTTCAAATGACTGACAATTAGCTTTACTTTAAATATAGTATTTGATTTATGATTAAATCTTGCAATTGCTATAATTTAAATTCAATTGCTACTGCAGTTCGATTTTTTATGGACAAATAGTGTTTTATTTGTTTGTAGTCACATTATTTTTCTTAACGATCAGTTAAGTGTCGATAGTTAAAACTGCCACCTAAGAAATAAGTTTCTGACATAGATATACAGTCCATTATCTCTTTACAGGTGAACATACAAAAACTTTTATGGATTTCAATTAAATGTTAAAGCCATTGGATAAACATATTTTTAAGCGAATATTGTGTAAATATCATGCCAAATAAATATTGAACGTATAGATGAATTTTGGTCGAAGTTATTCCAGTTCTTTAAAGTTGATACTTAAATATCTTTAAAAAGCGTAAAGATTAGCTTGCAAGTGCTTAATTCGAGTCCTTAGAGTTTAATCTATGGAGACTCCAAATGTCCTCTTTCAGCTGCTTCTACAAGACCTGATCAGTAAACAAATGTTAGTTACCACCGCTACACAATGGGAGATTGTGGCCATAAAAGTAAAAGTGCTAGTGATTTAAAAATTTCTTACGACAATTTTGCAATAACACAAGAAAATATATAATTTTTTTTAACATTTCAATTGTAAAAGCTTACAGTGTGAGGGGAGGTGCATGGGAAGTAGGCCTGTCCATGGATGGCTGTTTTTTTTTTTCGTATGTACAAATTTTTCTTTTTTAACCTAAAAAACATATGTACCAAATTTCAAGATTCTAACGCTATAATTTCTATTTTTGGTCACTGCTTTTGGTTTTTCTCTCATAACTTCAAAACTATAAAAGATATCGCAAAATTTGTAACATTTTTGAAAAAAGCATTATCAAATTAATAGAAATTGATACTCATTTTGAAGTAAAAGTTTCAAAGACACCCCATCTTTGTATGGTAGTTAGGCGTGTCCATGGGTGTTTTTTTTCGTGTGTGCAAATTTGTGTTGTTTTAGCTTAAATAACAACTGTACCAAATTTCAAGACCTTAGCGCAATTATTACTATTTATGGCCACCGATTCCAGCCACTGTGCGCTTTGAAAACCTTAAGGCAGCAAATCAGAGATAAATTCTAAAAAGCCTTAGCCTAATACCATTTAAGCTGTATTAAACAATTCGAGTTTTATTTTTCACAAAGAAATTCATGACTCGTATTTCATCAAAAAATTAAAGAGAATTGATAGTTTTATGCCAAATTAAGTTATCAGAAATACTCGAGTTATGGGCTTCAGTTTCAACGACTCGATATTTTTATTCATAAAGAGCTATTCAATATACATATGTATTAGGTATATTTAAAATTATTTTAAGAAATGGCCATTTTCGATTGAAGCAAAAAAAAACTTATTTTGATCCACCCTAAAAATTTATTTTGATCCATCCTAAAATTTTTTTTTTTTGCTCCAATCGATTGATAAAGCTCGAAAATTGCTTTTGAGCATCACTCAAGGTGGCTCCGCAACTTGGAATGGACCAAAAGGATCGAAAACGGTCCTTTCTAGGGTCCGGAGCCAACCTAAGTGATGTCCAAAATCCATTTTTAACCATTCTCCATCGATTGCAGTAAAAAAAAATTCCAAAAATAGGTCAAAAACCGTCCTTTTCAGGGTCCTTTTCAGGGTCATTTTCAGGGTCATTTTCAGGGTACGGAACAACTCTTAACGATGCCATAAAACAATTTACGACCTTTTCCCATCGATTGGAGGAAAAAAAAACAGTTTTTCTTTACTACAGTTCAACACAATGGCTAGAGCAATACACTGCTGCATGAATACTGAATTCATGTGAGTGTGAGCATCACATGCATTAGACCCGAGCTACTCAACGCTCATATTCATGTATGGATTGCTATATCTTCGCATTCACTATTAGTGAGCAAACGCTCATTATTGCATGCACTGTACAGTCACGATTCAAACCCTCAAAGCCACTCAATGCAGTTCTCTGATTGGGACGTATTTCGACCTCTGAAGCCATTGCTTGACTTTTTTCCAATCACTCATGAAACACATTCGGAAATCCTATTAATAAAAAAATTGTGCGTACAACAACTTTTCTTTCTCTAGTTTAAACACCTTGTAGAATAAATAACAATATTTCTTATTTAAGATAATTTTCACACTCAAGTTTCGTACTACCTATATTTATTAAATTCAAATGTACAAGCCGAATATTAACAACATTCATTGACTATATGTTCCGTCAAGCAGTTAACAAAATTTAGTACCATGAATTTTGCATTGCTAGCCAACACCCTGTAATAAAAGCAATAATTTATGCTATGCATTTTTTGTTTTTTTGTTTCGCCAAAAATGCAGTATTACATTACCATTCCAGGGTTGAATTTATATCCAAACACACACAGAATTGCAATAAAAGAAAAAAAATTCATTACATTTACGAATGTTTATTTAGTTTATTTAGACCAGTTTTTTGGCATACGCAAACGAGAAACGATTTGCGCACGCGTGATATATCAATTAAATGTCCACATTAATGGAAAAAGGTATGCAAATTATGTGTGCGCATGCGCACACCCAATTTTTAAATTTGAAAACTAAATTTTCATAAGTAAATAAATGCAAGAGTGATTTGATTTTATGATTACATTATCGTTAATTGTATGGCATTAAAATGGATTAATAAGTTATGCACAGTCTCGTATACTATATGGATTTTTTAATGTGTTATTTTTTCCAAAAAAATAAAAGAAGCAGCGGCTATTGGGGAATAAACTGAGAATTTCGGATAAGTAACATTTGATATTTGCTCTGTCCCATAAGGTTTTATAATTGAAACCGACTCTGCTACCAAACCAAAGAAAAATAGATCACACCACGAAATGCTTAACTGTTTACTTTTTAAGGAAATCTGCTTTTTTCAGAATAAGTTTGAACGAGTTGTTTTCAAGTATATATCTGCGCTTTGAAAATTTTTCACTCTCTAATAGCCGATATCTGAAAAATTCTTCAAAACCTTTACGAATAAAAACAAAATCACTTCTTAGCTGATTTTGTGCAACTATTTTACTTAATTACCTAAGAATGTTGTATGTTAAGAATTTTGTTGCATAGTGTAGTTGGAAAATTCGCAAGTGTTTCGTGCAATTCAATTCGTGCAGACGCAATACCAACTTTACAAATAAACTTCATTCCATTAATGACTTTGATATCCACATCATTAATAGTTATTTGCTCAACAGTAGCTAAATCGCAATTGTAAGCTGTTAATTAACCCCTTGAGGGTCAATTAGTCTCCGAGTAAGATTAATGCATTTTTAACTTAAAAAAAAAAATGTTATATTGAAATGAAAACTTCGCAAGAACGTATTGACAGACAGCAGCATTTTATATCTCATCTTAAAGCTACATATATGTATGCACATATATTAGCGTGGATCGAAATTTTTCGCCATCCGCTGAGCTTTAAAATCTTAGATATTGTCATTCTGAACATCACTGTTTAGTTAGAACTTTTTATAAGGGAGCATGTCTCTTCATGAGGAACAACTTTGCTGCACGTCTAAATGCTGACGTGTACGCCAAATTAACCAAAGTTGTTATCATTCGATGTTCCTCCAACATTAAGATCTCATTTTTGCTCACAGTATTATTACTAAAAGCTGCAAAAAAAATATTAGTAACTATCCAGGCTGACAACAAAATTTGACCTAATCTCTGCCACAGAAACCAAAATATACTTTTCCGAATGTTTTTGAAACGTTGAATTCGATTCCGACGTCAGAATTGCTCTGATGGCCTCGATTTTTGAGGCCAAAAGTGTGCTTACCTAAAAGTGTGCAAATCACAATATCTTGATATATTTGAGGTTATGTTACATCGAAAGATAATTTATTTTCATAAAACTATTAATGGTGTCCAAAAGAACTACTCTTTCTCTTCAAAACGCACATGAAATTGGCCGAATATCTTTTTTCATCTTTGAGAAATCGTGTGTTGAAATTACACTGTGCAATTTGGAAAAAATTCGTGCTTCGGGACGGGCTTTGAGAAGGCAAATCTGGTTAGTAAATTTTACCAAAATGCATTTCTGTCTTTCCCATACATCTCATCCTTCCTTAGGCCAACCGCAACAAAACTACTGCAGATTAATAATAAGGATAGGTTATGAAAACAGTATTAGCTATCAGAGTTCGTGTAGCATGATTGGTGTTGACCAGTGCTATTGAATTTATTCCTTATAAATTAAATTAATTAATTCACACGTAAGCAACTTGGGTTACGAAAAAGAATGAAACTGCAAATCGTCGTAGTTTTCAAATAAGTATTTTTATGTCCTCGCAAAAAAGTAAACAACTACAAATGCAATGAACGTTCAAATATGTTTCATCGTCACAGTCAAATATTTCAAAATTTCTATATGCAAATGTTTTAATTAAATATTTTCGTAATTTTAATGACGAATTCCGCTATTTATAAGTTTTGCACGAAATATATTTAGTTCAACTAAGAATTTTCATGGAGATACATTATTTTTTTTTTGGCCTGAACAAATACAGCAGCCCAACTACGTTTTCATATATGTACATATGCTTTAAATAAATAAAAAAAGATATTAATTTATCATTACTAAAATGATTATGCTAAAAAAAATTTAGCATTAATCTCTAAGCAATGAATTAGCTTTTATATAAAATAGTTATATCAAATTAAATACAGCAATTAAAAAAAATAAAAAAAACACTAAATCGCTGTTATATGCAAATGAAAGATCAACATTTTAATACTCTACATTGAAAAACTCATGTACTTAGCTGTACAGAATTTGTTTTTGTTTTTCTGCATAGAAGAGATGTAAAATATTGCCATTATTGTGTCCTTAAAACACACTATCCCTAAGAATATCTAATTTTTCAATCGGTTTTTAGTTTCTTTAAGTGGTACCACCTAGCACAATTTCAAAATATTCTAGAAAAAATTACACACATTTTTTGTATTTTTCAGTTCGGGCCAGGACTGATATCACTAAAATATTTATTTTTCAAAATTTATAAATATATGTACATATGTGTATGTGCATTAGACTGTTCGGGTTTTCCAAAGTTTCCTTAAGTGAGAAGCTTTGTATACTTTTATGTAGGGGTTTGTCAAGTTCCTTCCGACCGAAAATAATGAGTATATACTTGTTGTTTTTTTTGCATATTTCTAAGACAAAAATAAAGTGTTAAATGACATTTTTGTTGGTTAGCCAACTACTTGGAAAAACTTACGATAACTTGTAGTTTTATAGTTTTTGCGTTTCATCACGTTTTGTATTGCAAAAAAAAAGGAAATAATTGCATTTAAAACCATTTTTATAGCGACACTATACATAATCAAATTGTTGCACATTTCAAAGTAATTAGTGTTAATTAATGTCATGCATTTTGAAACAAATGAGGCGTCTACTTGCAAAACTGGCCAAGTGCCTTTTTCATACTGTTGCAAAAAAAACAACGAAAAACGTTTAGCATCTTCTATGTTCATTGAAAAAATAAAACGTATTTCCCACATGATAGCTTATAAAATTTCATCTGGACTTGGCGGGTTTTGATCCATGGAACATGGACTTGGCCGGTTTTAACATAGTATTCAACAAATTTTTTTTGAAAAAAAGTGGACTTGGCCGGTTTTGATTTCAAGGCGTTGGATTTTACTGGTTTCGAATACAATTCAATTGAAATAGTACGGACGATAGACCTTTCTGTGAAAATACCCATATATTGGTTCGCAGCTTAATTTTGAAAGAATTCCAATTGTGAGAAAATTTTAGCTCAATTCAACAGAATTTACAAAAAAATTGGAGCAATTTCATGGACTTGGCCAGTTTTGAAAGCAAGTTAATGGACTTGGCTGGTTTTGAGATCAAGATCATGGACTTGGCCGGTTTTGAAATCTATGCATCAAAATAAATTCAAAAAATTTTATATATCTGTCAAATATTTTTTTTTTTTTAATCTAAAAATATAGTAAAACGATAAAGCATGGTTCTGATTTTGATATAAGAGAATATCACAAAATTTTATTTTTTTGGATTTGGCCGGTTTCGCAACTGGACGCCTCAAATGTGTCCGATTTTGCTGATAGTATTTCTTCTTGTTAGTGGTATTTCAATATTCAACCAAATTATATTGGCATAAGTCGAACCATTGTTGAGCTATGATACAATTTTCAAAATTAAATTTTCGGAATTGTGGCAATTGTAGCTTAAGTTTATAATTAAAGAAAAACACTAAATATTCAGGGCTGCTGTGAAATAAATACATACTCTATCAAAAGTTCAGTTTTTATATCTCGCTTTGGGCTTTGTCAAATAGGCTATTATGTTGCTTATATAGCCAGATAGGGAAAATCCCTTTTTCTAGTCAAACCCTCTACATGGTGAAAAATTGGTTTTTGGTCATTTTGAGGAGTGAAGTCAGCTCCAAAGGAATCCTTGAAAACGGGGAGTAACGCGGGTTTTCTCCTTTACACCAAAAATAAAATTGTTCACCCTGTATATGGCGCTTTTTTAGCCATTTTGAGGGGTGGGGCCAACTCCAAAAAAATTTTAAACTCCGCCATCGTGTACCGAATCGTTTCAGCATGCTCGAAAATGGGGGAGGACAAATATTTTACCGATAGAAGGCGCGGAATATGCGATTTCATCGTTTTGTGGGCGGTATGTCGCCATTTTGGGGGGTAGGGTCAAGTCAAAAATTATATTAAACACCGCGATCGTAATCAGCATTCTCAACGCGGGTTTTCTTATTTACAAAAAAAAAACAAAAAATGGTTCACCCTGCAGAGGGCGGCTTTTGGCCACTTTGGGGGATGAGGCCAACGGGTACCATGGTCCGGAGACCCATTTTCGGGTCAAAAACGGTTCTTTCCATGGTCCCGAGCCTCCCTTAGTGATGTCCAAAACTGCCTTTCAAGCTATCTTTCGTTTGAAAAAAAAAATTTCCGAAAATGAGTTTAAATGAATTTAAAACGGTCCTTTCCAGGGTTTCGAGCCACCTTAAGTATTGTCCAAAATCCTCATAGATTGGAGCAAAAAAAAATGTTTCCGAAAATGGGTCGAAAACGGTTCTTTCAAGGGTCCGGAGCCACCCAAAGTAATGTCCAAATCCATTTTAGACCTTTCCTCATCGATTGGAGCAAAAAAAAAACTTCCGAGAATGGAAATGAAAATGGTTCGAAACGGTTCTTTCAAGGGTTCGGGGCCACCCAGAGTAATGTCCAAATCTAATCATCG
Source organism: Meiosimyza platycephala (assembly GCA_963662105.1). Taxonomy (NCBI): domain Eukaryota; kingdom Metazoa; phylum Arthropoda; class Insecta; order Diptera; family Lauxaniidae; genus Meiosimyza; species Meiosimyza platycephala. Next base: position 77,364,399 of record OY759211.1, on the reverse strand, counting down.
ATTGGAACAAAAATAAGGCATTGTTTAATTCACATTCACAGACTTCGCCATGTTACGGAATGGTAGCTAATTTCACAAAATTTTCTGTGAGCGGTGAATCTGTGTGAATGATGAATTGATGAGTGGGTCACTGGTGTTCTCTTATGTATGTAGAGAATCAAAATTACAACATGCGAAAGTCGCGGGCAACGGCTTGTGTCAAATAAATTGAATAAAAATCCCAAACCTCGTACCTTTAGTAACGAGATTTTGGTACACAAAAAAGTCTCCGGAACTTAGAGTCTTGAAATTGGCTGTAGAGTACATAGACCAATGATGATATTTAAGTTTAGCTAATTGGATTTTATTAGCAAACAAAATTGTAGCTTCTTGGATAAAATTGTACCTTTTTGGATAAAATTGTTCCTTTTTGGATAAAATTGTACCTTTTGGGATAAAACTGTACCTTTTTGGGTAAAATTGCTCCCTTTTGGATAAAATTGTACCTTTTTGAATAAAACTGTAAGTTTTATTTCAAAAATAAAGTTTTCTCCTAGTGATGAAAAAAAGCCTAACTATGCTAAGTTTCAAAATTCAAGCTTAATTTTTTCTATTACTGAACGCTGCTTGTATGACGAGCTGCCATCAAGCTAAGGCTTAAATTTTAAAATTAATTTGACTAAAATATTTTTGAAAATATAAAGCTAAATTACATACGGCTGAAATATTCCTAGTATTTTCATAAAATATCACAAACTCTATAAGAAATGACTTTAATATTAATTGACTCAATCGTAAAATGTTCACATTCCATTTGTAAAATTTCTCATGTGCAGATATCATTTTCTTTATTTTCACTTCATTAACAACTTAAAATGGATAGCGAAAAAGTTGATATTTTTTTATCAGGGAAACTCTTCAATGAACAAAAAAAATGTCATTCATTAGTCAGTGTTTAACCATAAATATGATGAAGAGTTTGTCTACCATTCAATTGCTTAGACATATGAGTAGACTTAATTTATTTAGTTGTTCACTTACTAGTTAGTATTCAGTTGAAGAATTTTAAGATACAAAAAAATAAAAAAAATTCCAAGTTTTTTGCCATGAGAAAAATAAAGTGTAAATTGATTTTCAACGAACATTTTTTTTTGTATTTAGCTTGCAACGTTTCTGCACCAATAAAATGCCAGTCTAAATGTAGTCTAAAGCAGTTGCTAAGTTAGTAAGTGCGCTGAACGTGCTCTCACTACTAATTTAGATGATTAAATGTATTTTCTTATAAAAATTTAAACTTTACAAAGTAAAAGATTGGCAGGGCGGCTTATGAATGACAGCGCATTTATGTACTTTTAATTGCGCTATACTTATGGTATCACATATCGTATGAAGCGCTCTGCCAATTTTGAGTTAGAAGAGCTATATAAGTAGGTAGCATACATCCTTTCACTATGTAGGCAACCATTAAGAAAAAAATTTTTGAAATTACAGTCGAAAAAGGGTATTGTAACTTTCAGAAATGCGAAATTTCACTTTTTTTTAAATATAAATTCTGTTTTCCTAGTACATTGACTATGTAAAAGAAAAAATTTTTTCCAGTAATGGAAGGTACCACAAGAGATCCCGCCCACTTTTGATTTTGGTGAAGCATTTAGTACCCAACATAATTAATTATTATTATATGATTGCTCGTATAAGTGCTGATGCAATATTTTAGTTTGTATATGAGATGTCTCGCATAATGGCCACTTTTAATTCAGCGATACCTGTGGCATGTTCCACGCCTACTGGTATAATCCTGTCGACTCTTAATTCAATAAGCGCATTTATGGTAGTTAAATATACATAAATATATTGTATTTTAATGATTTTTTCTTATAAGAGAGATGCCACGCTCAATGGTGTATCAAACGCTAAAAGGTCCCCAGTAGCATCAGGGGAAGTTATGAAAACAAATATCCAGCTTACAAAGCAGTAATGCCTTTAAAATAGCTTTGTATCGTAATTAATAAGATACTTTAACCCTGTAGCGAAATTTGGTGTAATAAAATTTTGCTGGAACAAGCTATAAAATCAAGATATGGAGACTGCATTTCTTATGATTTAATACTGCATACAGCCATATACTTATGTAAGTCACTTGAAAGACATGACGTCTCATGTTTTCAGAGATACATGAGATAGGGCACATTATTGTCTATTTTTTTGTCGCTTTACCAAAAGTCAACAGAATCTCGTGGACTGGAAATTCGGAAATACTTTTTAGATGTTTTCAAGATGTCTTTTAAACAGCTCGGAAACATACTTTGCCGAGTCTCTTGAAAGATAACAAAGAGAGGCAAATGTCTTTATAGTTCATACGCCAAATGGCTCTTATAAGGCCCTATAAAGGTTTTATAAATATTATATGGTCAGGTACATGTCTTTAAAAGGCATATAAAAGAAGCTATAAAACCTTTTTTTGCTACTAGGGGTGACACGCACACTTTTTCAATTCTCAGTTTTAATATTTACACAAAAATATTGTGTGATATTAATAATTTTTTTTTTTTTTTTTTTGCTTTCGGTGACAAAAAAAATTCATATCTCGAGAGCCCTGATAGATAGATAGATAGATAGATGACAATATGTGGTACCAATAGATTGAGATGAGCGAAATCATTATTTTTTAAGTAACAAGTTACGTAAAACTTATTTTCGCCGACTGATAACTAGTTTCAAAAACTATTTATTTTTTAAATTTAAATGAAAATGAAAAATCATGTATCTCTTAAAAAAGGGTGAAAAAATTACAAAAATATACGTATCCATCCGAATATTTTTGAATGAAACATAAAAAAAAAATTTTCGCAATAATCGAAAAATTTAATGTAAAAGCCAAGCAGAATATCCTACGTTTCTACATCCATTATATTTATTTGTTTAAAATTTAAACTTTAAATGAGTGAACAAAGATTGCATGCCGTTTTGCCAAAATGTTTGAACGGCTTTCTAAAGTATCCTTGATACATAATTGTAATTTATTTCCATCAAAATTTTTTTTTGTTCCATCAAAAATTCTAAGCTATTTCAAACTAAAAGTTATTAAAGTGCCAATCAAAAATATTTATTATGTTGAAACATTAAGTTCATTATAAACCATAAAAGTCATACTTTTGAATTACAGACATTTTTAAATTCTCAAAAAAAAAACAAAAATAGCAACGAACATACATAAATAAATAAACAAATAAACATAGCATTGTATGGAATTCAACAAAAAAATGTTTAACTCATGTTGTGGATTCCTAACCGTTCACTTTATTGGACAGAAACATTGCAATAAAACATGTCAGCACCTTCATAGCACCAAAACTAATGGTATTGACCAGCCATAGAGATGCGCATTATGAAAGCTTCGTAGTCGATAGTAATTCACTTTGAAAATTTAAACAAACGCTCTAAACAGTAGATTTCAATAACGAAATCTGGAAAAAATATCTTGGAAAATATTGAGAAAGTTAGCTATTAAGTTAGTACTTTAAAAATTTATTGTTGTGTAAAACTATTTTTTAATGATATGAGAGCCGGAAATATATCAAAAAATAAGGGGTCATAAGGCATAAGTGTGACGAAAATTATCGAAAAGACTAATAGTATCGAAAAATTAAATAGGAAGCTGAGAAGTCTTTAAGTATTGATAAATATACATATGTATATCGAAAAAATCGAATTGCATTGAAAAGTATCTAAAACTTAAATAACATCGAAGGATCTATTAAAACCTTAAGTATCGAACAGCATCAGAAAACATCAAATCTTTCAATGAATCCCTAAGATTATCTAATGGTATCAAAACATATTGGAAAAGTTGACTAAATTTAAAATTGATGCATGTCGCAATGTATCGAATGGTACCGAAAAATTGTATAGAAGTCGGTAAAGAATAGATCTAAAGAATGATAAATGTCGGAAAAAATCGAATAACAAAAAAAAAATTATTGAAAGTCGGATAATAACGAAATACTTCGAATATCGTTGGAAAAATACGAAGAAGATGATAAAAGACTCTTTAGATGTCGAAATGTGTCGAATAATTGATAAACGTCGAAAGATATTGATATTGATAAACGTCGGAGAGTATCAAAAATTTAATTAAAAAAAGGTCAAAAAAGTTAATTAGAATCAGAAAGTATTGTAAAGTTTCGAATAACGAAAATTTATACCATCAAATTATACCGTAAATTATTGAAAAAATTGATAAAAGTCAGAATATAACGAAAATGACGGTAAATGTCAAAAAATATAGAAAAAAACCTATGAATGTATTACGAAAGTCGATATAAGTGAAAAGTTGATAAGACTTGGAAAGTATTGAAGCAACAAAAAGTAGAAAAACAACAATACATAAATAAAAAAACATCAAAAAAGGACAGTAAAAGACAAAAAACATCAAAAAATCAGTGCAAATTAGAATTGCTCATTCCTAGCCAATAGTAAATTATAGCAACGCATCGTTCGTAAATCAATTTGATTTGATCAATGTTTGTTCGTTACTCACATGTTGTAAAATTGTATTGACAAGAAAATGGTAAAAAATGGTAAACAACAAAAATAAGTGCGTTTTTTCTTTAGCCAATCGAAATGAAAAATCACATTTTATAGTTGCCATTTAAGTGTTTAAAAGGTGCGAGCAAATTACTGGTACAGTGTTGTGCAAAAAAATGGCAGCAATGCCTTATTGAAATAGCAATGCCATTAAAATAAATTTGATGGGGACTCCAATATGCATTCCAATATGTTTCACAATTTTGACTAATTTAATTAATTTGTAAAAATTCCAACCTAAATTTTCAGAACGTGTCATTTTATCTGTTGTTGACTCATTAATGTAGTAGATGCGATGACACCTCAATCCTAGCCCATACTTTGATATGAACAATAATTACTTATCCTGTGAAAGTCTGTTCAACATCATGGAAATATTTAAAGCAATCATTTTTTTTTTCTGTTGAGATCTTTTCGGCTTTGTAGATCAAAAGGTTTGGTTTCGGCGATCATCTATCCTCGAAATCGCTTGATACTCCCGAGCCAAAACTGGTGCCGCAAATGACTTTTTGATCTCAAAAACTTCTCAATTCAATTTTCTGTACATACTATGCACATCCTTACACATGTAACTAAATTTCAAAAATTAATTTTTATTTTTGTAATGGGATTTTTCTTTCGAATAAACCCATGGGCATGTGCATGCTTGCAACTAATTAGTTGTGCGACTGAGTGACACTTGGTAACTTTCATTTCCTAACCTTTGGACCTGCACATTCAAATAATTGTGCACCGCTATTGTCAAATAGTTAAGACGGCCTGCAATTGCTCGTAAATAAATTATTGGTAACCTATCGTATAGTTGGTGGCCAATTAAATAGTTGGACGTTTACTTGAATAATTTGCTGTTGTTTCATCGTTAAAATAAATATATAGCGTAGTACATAAAAAACTTAATAATTTGTGCCACTATTGCGATAAGAAAGATGAGGAAAATAAATAGCATTCTTTGTACATCCATTAATAAGTCATAAATTATTTTCGAATTAATTAGTTGATCGACTTTTGCACATCTAATATGTTAGCGTCAATTTTATAATTATTTTTTAATTAAAAATAAGGCACAATGCCTTTATGAAAATCATACAACTATTTAGTTGTATGTACGCGCATGCCCTAAGGCATCTTTTTCAACACTGCTTATTTTCCAACACTCGGCTGCATACAGAACAAAAGGCGAAATCAATGGCGCTTATTCATAGTTAGTTCTAAACTCGTATCCACACAATTGCACCCTGAAGTGAAAAACAGCTTTAGATACTGCTTTATTCATAGTTACTTTTTAATTTTTACTCTTATTTGAAAAATGTTACTTAGAGATCCACATGAATAAAGAAAACGCGGATAAAACACTTGAGCATACATTTTCTATTACTGAAGATAAACTCATTTCTTTTATTTGTATTAAAGTTATATTTAATTTGCATATAAATAACAAAAACTCGAGCTTAGCTTAGCCACTGCTTAGTATCATCTAAGCAAATATCTATGCATATTTTGCAATGTAACTTATAGAAAAACCAAGTCACTTGAGAGAAGATTATCCAACCCAGCTGTTTCGATAGTTCGAAACTAAAACGGTTGCCTAGGCCCTAAGGTAACGTTTCCATCAAAATGTCGTTTGTGAGTTTTCATTTAGATCAAATCAGGTAAACTACTTGACTGCTTCGAAATTATAACTATCAATGGTAACATCTTTTTCCAAATATTAGCTGTATAGTTACTTATATTTGTGAAAAATACTTACCTTACGTACTAACTTCTCTAGCATCATATAATAGAAATCGTATGATATGTACACATTTGAAAAGCTTTTTCTAAGCGCATTTATTTTGGTAGGAGTCTAACTGCACCATGACACCATATAAGTCCTGTCGATCGTTACCACGTGGGCTTAAAATCATTGAAAAGATAGTGATCATCGATTCTTGGCTCATAAGTTGTTTCCTGGTCTTAGATTCGATAGAGAGAATAATTGGTCTGCAATTTATAGGAAGCTTCTGGTATAGCATGGTATTATAGCATTTTCGTAGACTATATCGTATAGAGCGCTATAGCAAATTCCATTTTTATCAAAACTACATATACCCATAATAATATCTTTCGGGATAAAAATATTAAGAAGTAACAGACCGATCTATAGGATGTTTCGCAGCATCATACCACATTTCAAATACTTATCTCTTTATACTACTAAAAATAGGTTAATGTCAGTGCTAGCTCCTTCTATGTTGATACCATATAATACTTTATGAACTGGTACGATACAGTTCGATAATTAAAATTTTATCAATATTTGAAAGTTTGCGATTTTTATCAACTTTGTCGAACTTCCTATCTTTAAACTACCTTCAATAACTAATCGCTTTTTCTATATTTTTGGATACTAAACGACTCTGAACGCAATTTTCGATACTGTTTTTGATTGATTGATTTTCAATACTTTTCAGTTTCTATCGAATTTTTTTATACTTCTCGAGTCTTATCATTTTTATCTTTCAAATAATGTATATATATAAGATTACAACTAAAATATATTTCATTAGAGTTTGGGAAGATTCAGTTAGCTAGAACTATTTAACAAATTGCATTAACTTTTTCAAAAATAAGTTTTAATTTCTAAACTTCAAGGCTATGAATAAGCCCAGCCCACATATTAATAACACAAATCCAATGGAGCCAAATAAAGCAATCGAACGTTGCATAAACCGTTGCTCATTATCATTCGCATCTTCGGTTTCATAGTAAGTCGGTTCAACTGCATTATCTTCTACCGGACTCATTACAACTCTAAATGAAAGTCGAGAAATTTCAGAAATCTCGGTATTATTTACATTGCCTTCTGCCGCTAACAAATCGCCAATATTCCGCCGACGCCGACCTATATTTGCAGCATTACAATCCTGTGTACTAATATGGCAATCCTGCAATTCCAAACAGCCAGTGATGCGCATGGAAATAACCAATTCATCACCACTGTGCATACCTTGAAACATGACAGCCTTAAATGCAAGCTTGTGCCCTAGAGGTGCATCAAAGCTAGGTGGATGTGCACAAATTCGCTGCATAGATGGATTGAGACAACCACGATCGGTTATAAGACGCGCTAAATTCAGTAACTCCCCAGAAGGTGCAATGCGTTGTAGGCTAACATCCGTCAATTTGGTATAGTTCCAACCTAAGTTAGAAAAAATAATAATAGCTAAAGTTTTTTATATATTGAAAGTGTACATTTTAACATACCATCGCCTTCTAAAACATGTGCACGCAGCAGCAAATCTTCACCCAACTGCACTGCACCGTTCGTTTCCAAAAGACGTGTAAAACCATTGTGTGATTTACGTAGTAGTTCCACATGTGTACGTAATGGATTTTGTGCACCACCATGTGCATAGGTACCTATGCTGCGGGATTGTCTGCAAAGTAAAGAAATATTAAGATATATTTTCTGCAAATCTTCATTCCAAAAGCTCTCAAACAAATCTAAGAGCATTGAGTACTCAAAGAAGTTTGAATTGTCGCAGGAATTAATTTCGTCTTGTTCAAAGTAACAAGTTGATATTCACTTACACATCATTGGCCACGCCCATTTTTAAGGCATGTGTCTTAACCGCTATACGATCCTGTGACTTGCAATGCAGCGTCAAAATAGCATCCGCGCTAGTGCGCATGCCACGTATAGCTGGAAAGCGTATTCTCAAGCAAAGATCTTTGCCACATTGACGTACGCCACAATTTTGGAAATCAATTTCCGAGATATCAACTATGACATAACTACGTTGTAATTTCAGCTCACAGTTTTTATCATTGGAGTCACTGTCCACACTGGGTGTGGCACCAATAAAGCTTTCAACCTTGAGCACGGTTCTAAAATAACCACCAGTATTATGCAAGCAACGCATTTCCTGTACACGCAAACGTAGCGGTGGCGTATCATTTTCAGCTGTTTGTTCTATTAACGCCACATTAATGTCGTTGTCACTTGGTGGTAGATATATTGGTACTGGTGTTGAAATCGGTTTTGCTGGTACAATTATTACTGGAGGCGGTGCATTGTAATCATAACCTTGTTCGCTATAATTTGGTGGTTTTATCACAGGTGGCAGCATATCCGGTGGATCCAGCACAACTATAGGATTTGGATGTTCTGTTGTTGTTGGTCTTTGGTAATAATATCCATCGTTGTGGGCTGAAGAGCTGTCATCACTAAAAATTAAAATAATGTTAAATCAAAGTTATGCTATAGTTATGGGAAAAAGTTTCAAAATTTTTCACTCTTCAAGGCTCAATTGTTAAGCTTGTATTGAAGGACCTTTAGATTTTAGGATAACATAGATGTGCATTATCTGATATGGATATTGATATATCCAAATACCACAAAAGCATGCTCATTATTGATATTTTTAATCCTTTACATTGGTATATCAAGATTTTTCCGTCTAAAAAAATTTATAGTCATTTTGGGTCATGCTAGTGGGTCGATCGGCATAAATGCAAAATGAACTATTTGTACTAAGTTTATTAGGAATCTTTGGTCAACATCAATTTTATAACCATGCTCATAGTATTTCCAACTTAAAGGACTCATAACTTATTTCAGATCTCCCGGCCAATAAAAACTCTCAACGATATTATAAATAAATCAATAAATAATATAATGATATCAGAGGTGTTATGGCTGATACTAAACAAATTCGACTTTCGCAAGGACTAAACCCTCCTTCAAATCGAAACCTTTCTCAAGATTTTGCCTAATATTCAAGATAGCTTTTGAGACTCTCAATGAGAATTTTGAGAAATACTGCGTCTTTTTCTTAATAAGAACTTTCCATTTTTCACTGGCTAAAAAAAAAATTCCATATCATGTAAATAAATATCCAAAGGATTTCTCATCAAATACCTTTGACTCGGTGGGTTAGGACTTTCGTAGTTAGGACGCTCCTCCGGTGGTAAATAATAATTGCTCAACGGAATAAAATTCACATTATCCTTAGCTATACGATTTTCAACTATTTCAGGTAGCGTAAATTCTGGTGTACTTGAAGGAACAGCTGCTACGGGTGATGGTGTTGATGTTGGCAATATAGGATTTAGATAACCCTGTGCAGCTGGTTGCTGCTGTTGTCCTGGTGGAGCAGCATATAAACTTGGTAAAGATGGTTGTGGTGGCTGCAAAGGTTGAAATAAATGCTGCTGCGTATGATAATGATGATGAGGGTGATATTGTTGCTGTTGCGGTTGTGAAAAGAATCCAAATTCCGGTGCAAAATAGTGTGCAACATCTGCCCAGGATATTGTCACAAGCAAACTTAAGAATACACTGATTTTAATAGAACTATCCATGCTTGTGATTAAACAATAACTGACAGTCTATATACTGTGAAGTAAAGTTTTATAAGCTCTAACAGCCGAAAAGCCTTAAGATCGTGATTATTGTTTTGTTAAATTTATTTTAATTTTATTTTATAGTACTTACTGTTTTAGGCTACCTATAGAAAATCGTGCTTTTTAAAATTTTAGTTCTGTTGCTGAAATCGTAAAGATTTACTTTCATTTCATTATTTTAAAGTTGTTTTTAGATAGGTCAGTGGACTAATCGCTATATTGACAACACGAATTCTTTGTCATTAGCTGTATGGTAGAGTGAGTGAAAAGTTTTTTTTTTTTGTTTTTGACAAACTTTCATTACACACGATTTTTAATTGATTTACTTGAATATTTTGTTTTTTTGGCAAAGGTTATATCATTTCATAATCTATTCATGATGGTTTTGAATGAACAATATATTGACATTAGAATGGGTCAGAGAATTAATTTGTTTGAGGAAATCTGCTACCTTCACGACTGCTATCTTTATTCGAATAAATTAAATATATCTTTTCTATTAGGGTGCGTCGTCATTGGATTAAAGAAACTTCTCTATATTTTGAAGCAGCTATATTTGCTTATATATACAAAAGAAAAGAACTTTAAAGAATATGCATATTGAAGGAAATTTTTTATATGTGAATCTGGCGGATCACAATGGTCTGAAATCGAGTTTTTTTGTTCAAAAATGGTCGGAAATGAAAATAAAAAGTTTAGAAAAAATCAAAAAATATCGGAGGTACAAATTAATTCGGTCCATTTTCAAAAGATATAGAAAATAATAAATATAAAATATATAAATTTTTATGTAGCAACAGCTGATTTCCGGGGTTTTAGACAAATTCCACATCTGCCGATAACATTCAATTTATATTGCTTCGAGTTTCATACAAAACCTTGTTTTTTACGGTGTTGCATTATACATACTTTTATTTTACCGTTATTTTCGTAATAACTTTTTATCATGGGAAATATATAAATGTATTGTACGCACATATATCTTTTTCGCTGACTGTACTTCTTCTGTGGGTTTTGAATGTTTTGTTTGCTTGACTTTGTCAGCGAAAAAGTTAAATGTGCGTACAATGTTTTCATATATTTCCCATGATAAAAACCTATTACGAAAATAACTATAAAACGAATGTATACAGAATGCAAGCACAATTTGCAGAAAGTAATTTGGAATGTTGCTTTTGTTATTTGTTTTGAAAATTGTACCGTAGAGTGGCTTGGCAATGATGAAAAATAAAAAATTGACATTTCGATTTTGGAAAAAAAAATCTCCTGACCTCAAATGTGTTTTAACAAGCATTAAACTCATTTCATTTCTCTCTCATATCTCATATTGTATTAATATACAAATCCACAGTAAAACTTTAAGCATAAAAAAAATTTGGGTTTTTGAGAAAATCAGCCTTGTTTTTGTTTTCATAAAAAGCGCCAATTTTCAACAATTTTCAAAATTGTTTAAAAATTCTGACAAAGAATCAGATGTTTTATTAGAATCAAAAGACAAAAATTAATTATTTTGATTTGGATGAAAATGCGACTATTTTGAACCAATTTTCAACGATTTTTCAAGCTCTGACACTAAAACTTTAAATGGGCATAACTTCATAAAAAATGATTTAAATCAAATCGAGGGAATATGTGTCCCCTTAATCCTTTGAAAAACAATATATGTATATAATCGGCATCCAATTCCGAGTTTTGAAGTTAGTCCGACTGCATGGTCTGAAGTGGTATTTTTTTTAATTTTTTTATATTCTTAAAAAATTATTTAAAATTCTTATTTTATTTTTTTTTTTGCCTTTAACTTAACATAAAAGACGTAAATTTTCTAAGCTAAATTTTGAAATAAATAAAAATCAGTTCTTTATTTTATGAATAGTTTCGCAAACATTTTTATTCGTCTTTACAAGCATTTTTTATGGCCACGTTGTCACACAAATCATTCAACATTTAGCCAATGTTGTGTTGTAATGACAACTATTGACAGCTCATTTAGTCGAGACATCATCAATTATATGTTTGTAATATTTCATCGCCGCACCTGCGCAATAATCGGTTAACAATAAATACATCCTACTTTAAAAGGTATTTTCCAAGTTTTTTTCAACATCGACCGGTAGCTCCTTTTTAATATCTATGGTATTCCCATTAAAAACTATTTAATAAACAACAAAAAAATTTCCTCATTAATAATGTCATTATTTTATTATATTACTTATTGTTAATAATTTTTCAACAACATGTCTGCGCAACTCTTTTTTTGCGTTAATAAAAATATTTGTTTTTTTTATTTTTATTAATTTTTTTTTTTTGCTATTAAAAATCATTTAAATAGTCCACACTTCATTGTGGCATAGGAGACCACATGTTGGTATCGAATATCGCTATTATGGGGTTCGAGTTGTAATGCGTCTTGCAACTGGGGGAAATACGTGAAATGTTTGCTCAATGTATGTGACATGCATGAACGTGACGTTGACAGGCTATTTAGAGTGGAAGCACATTTTATTGAAATGCACTGGGAAAAAATACTTTTTAGGAAGATTTTTTTGTCGATAAGAATTCAATATACATACATCAAACCAGAACTCCTCGGAGCCTTATGAAATATTTCCAATATCCAGCATTTAACATAGCAAAAAGTTATGTTGATAGCTTTACATATTTATAACTATAGTCATCAGAAGTCAAAGGTATACCATATTTACTTTTTCGATACACATCGAAACTATTCCTCCATCTTCGACTCTAATCGATTTATGATTCATTACTTTTGGGGTTTTATCGGCTTATTCGATACTATTCAATATATATCAAAATTTACAATAATATTTGTCTTATTCGATACTTTTTGATATCACATAATATTATTCTGTACTAACACAATAAAGCACCATTAAGTTCACACATTAAGCCGCAACTGCTTACCATCATCCGAATTTTTAATAAATTTCTTGCAGTGTAAGTACTTGCATTTTAAGCGTACATGTTGTAGCCATAGTAGCAGAAAAATCGCTGGTCGCTTTAAGTTGACAAAGTAAACTGCAATTTTGTCGATAATGGCTCAACTTGTAAAAATTATAATTTATGGTGTCTGTAATGCAAGGAATTATTATGATTTAAAAATATTATGAACACGTATAAACATAGAATTTAAAATGAGATTAGCTGATCGTTAAAAGATAAAAAGTTAGTGCTTGAGGTGATTTACTCTTGACTTTAATATCGGCTGATAGCCGCTTAAAGATGAAAAAGCTTTTCAAATCAGTCAATTTTAATGGGAACACAAAAGTGGTGAAGCTCTATGTTTACAAAGATGTTGAAATATTTTAGAAATCAAGCTAGGAACTCTCAAATTATTGAAATTTTTCTGTGTCTTTAAAATCTCTTGTTTTCAGCTATTAATTTTTTGATATGCATTAGCAACGAAAATTCAAACGACGATTTTTGTGTGATATTTTGCAAAAACTTAATCTAGAAAAAAACATATTTTACTTTGAAAAATAACAAAAATAAATATGCAATAATCTGCTTTACAAAAAATATGTTGTTTTAAAAAAATTAATATTAAAATCGGTTCAATATATTTTGCGCCAAAGCGTTACAAATCATTTTCATGCAAGCAATTTTATAAAAATAGTATAGATGGGATATGGCACGTCAAACGGAGAAAAAAAAATTGTTTTGTCTGAAATACGCAGATAAGTAGCTCATTTGGAGACAAATTGATCCCTAAAGTTTGAAGTCACATTACACTGGGGTCATGGTAACAAACGATCAAAAAATTTAAAATTTTGCTTTGAGCTCATATTTTGTAGGCAAATTAACGGCTATGATAAAAATTCGGGGAAAAAAATAAATCTGTAGCATTTTTCCGTAGAATACGAAAAAAATATTTTCAAATTTGTGAGGTTAGGCTTTGATAATTTTTTAAAGGTTTTAGAGTGTACTCTATTTCAACTATCACTACAAGCCTATAGGTTTAATTAATGCATTAGCTGTCACTAAAGCAAAAATTGAAAAGACAATAAAATTGAATCGAACAGTAGCAAACGATGTTACCGAGTTTCAACCGCAAAATCGAATTACGTTGCCTTTAGTAATTAAAGCTAAAAAACTAAAATTAAAACCACGACCACAACATGAATGATTGGCAATTATTATAACTTAGATGGATTCACCAAAAAATTAAATAATTTTAATTTAAAACAGATGTTTCTGTTATGATTTCAAGTTCATATTTATTAAATTAAAATTTACCATTATTTTTTTTTTAAATTTTTTTCAGATTACAACAATTGCTGCTATAATACCAATGCCCGGCTCATTTCCTATGAACAATGATAATTTCAGCGGTGGTTTTCCAACGCAAACTGAACGTTTGCTCCAGGCACAAAATCGTCGTAAATTTAGTTTTCCCGCCACGTTACATTCAACTTCTCTACTAGAAGCCAATCAAAACTCCACACGCCGTAGACTGAGTAATGTGAGCGATGTTGTTACACGAAAATTATCTTACACGATCGGGTGGAAAGCAGCACAAATTCCTGCTCAGGAAATTATTTCACAGGTGGGGTAAGAATGTTCGAAATGGAATCATTGAAACTTTTTCGATGTGTTTTTCTTATAAAATGAAGGCTATAGTATGTACATTATCGGATAAGTTCACAAAATAAAGTGGAGTGAGATATTTTAGTATATGGATGACTTAGTTACAATTGCTATGTTGTCCGCTAGAATGTGAACAGTATGGGAGCTGAGGACAGGTCATTTGTTCACTTGAACATCTCACTCCTTTTGACTAAATAATATCTTGGAAAAATACTTTTCAAGTGAGGTATTTGCTATAGGCATTGAAAAAATTTTCTTTTCAAAAAAGGGATAAGCTCCTTAGTACTACATTATAAGAGAGAAACATGAGTATGAATTACGTCCTTTCTTCGTGATACTTCTGATGTTGTTCTTTTGACATAATCTCATTTCATCGGTACAGAAAACAATTATTTTTTCTACATTTTTTTCATTCGATGGATCTTTTTTGAGTTTCGAATTTTCAAAAATCATCTTTTTATGGCCTACACTCAGGGTTTGATCACTTTGTCATTCAGTTTGTAACATAGCCAGATATAAAAAAGTATGTGTATTCTTGATCTGCGGCACATGGCCGTCAAATAAAATCGGAAAGGGTCAGGTTTTTAAAATGAAACTTCAGTTAAAATTTATTTAGTACTTTTTTGCTAAATTTTTACTTAATACTAATATTACTATAATTATTTTATTTTAGGGTAAATGCCTCTGTGGTCAATACATTAAAAGACGACTGAGACGCTCTGGGTTGTTTAACAAAAAACTTGGCTTACAAAGGATACGCAGTATTGTCGGCACCTCATCGGTTGGTATTGTACGTGAAGTATTTCCCGCTATTATGGTGGTAAGTCAAAAATCCTTATTTTATTTTTCATAACTATATTTAACATACATTTATTTCAATTAGTTAGGTGACGAACTGGAACGTATGCATCCGCGTGTCTACACTGGCGTTGCACGTCAAATATGTCGTAGTGCTGGTGGAGAGTTTCAATCTCCAGAAACCGTAACAATTCTGTTAAGTGCCGTTGCTAGAGATCTTTTTCGTACAGATATCACTTGGAGTAAGGTGACAGCATTGTTTGCAATTGCTGGAGGACTTTCGGTCGATTGTGTACGACAAGGTCATCCAGAATATTTGCCAAAATTAATGCAAGTGGTGACAGATGTTATTGAAGATGAATTGGTGCAGTGGATTAACGAAAATGGTGGATGGGTGAGTTCATTTTTTTTTCTTGCTTATAGCAAGTATTTGAGCAAATTTGGAACCTACATGTAATCTTTTTTCAACTACTTGTAAGTCATTAGTCTGTCGAAAGCGGCTTACTTTCTTTTCTCCACTGTGGAGTTGCGTTAAAAGTCATATTTTTGTATGATTTATTAAAAAATAACTTTTTTTTTTATTTTCAGAATGGCATTAACGCACATGTACTACCGACAACAAATAATCTCAACCCTTTGGAATGGACTACTTTAGTTATCGGTGGAGTTTTTGGCCTATTTCTCATTTGTATTATATTAAAATTTGTAAATATATGTCTATTACCAATATTTCATCAACGTACAACATCATAACATTAAATAAAAGTAGATAAATTTGAAAGAAACAATTGCTAGTGTATATAAAATTTATTTTCAAAAAGTTAACAGATTGTCTTCTATTCAAAATCATGACACCACAAATGGAGCTGAGAAAGAATCATTCCTTTGGAAATCGAATTCTTCTAATACATACTACAAGTCCTAAAAGTTAGAGTTTGGAATCAAACTTTTCGATTTGCAATTGCAAAGATCAAACTTACTTATGACCACAAAACTTTATATGTGAGCTTTTGTAGGGCGATTAGAAAAAAAGACAATATAGCTAGGGCTGCCACTGACTGGGATTGATCCGACCAATCCCAGAACTTCATGTCAAAACCGGGAATTGCTTCTGTTCAAAATTGGCAACCCTGAATATACCTAATCTAATATGGCGGCCCAATCTCTCAACGCAACAAAGGTCTTTAGAAACGCACAGTACTAAATTTTTTAAAACTTTTTACATCAAGAATATGGCGTGAAGGACATTGATATTGTTTGGGTGAGTTGGGTTAGGTTAGGTAGGAGTGGCAGTCAGTTTCGAAACCGACTCCTTTAGAGCAAATGCAATCCATTGTGGTACTACTGGGTATCGGACTATACTCTCTCATTGAACCAACCATATTTCGTAATAAAACTAAATAGCTGACCGATACTAACATGTCCAAGGTCATCTCCTCCTCCACATCCCTACAAATTCTACAGAAGTCAAAAGACCGAACACCTAATCTCCCCGCATGTCTGTCGATGAGGCTTTGGATAGTTATGACTCCAACAACTGACGAGACACTATGTCTAGTGCGGGATATCAGTTCTAGAGAACACTTAGCGTCCCATTTCGGCCATATTTGCTGAGTTACATACACATTCGCAGTTTATTTATTTATTTACATCATGCACGAATTTCTCCTGGATAATATTTTGTTTACGTTTGAATTTCTATACAAATTTGTACACATACTAGCTCGAAATTGATGTTAGAAACGTCAATACGCTGTCGACTTTTGGGCACCGAAGTTGAGCACCTAGTCTGTAACACGGACTTAACTTAATCCCTCGAATATTTCATTACTATTTAACTAATTGCTTATAAGCATTAAATTTCTTGTGTCACTTATGTGTCAAAGCGCTAAGGAATCCAAATACGTTGAGAAAAGTTACGAGCCGCAATTAGTTTAGAAACAATTTAGAAAATAATGTGGGCAGACGTCGTGGTGCACCGACATACGAGACGTATGTTACCCTTCTGTAATGAAATATTTTTGCTGGGCAGCGACTTTATTCTATGAACACTATAAACGAAATGGGCGTATCTCAAAAACACGCGTTACGAGATAATTGATTTTTTGTTTATGTTAATTTGTTGAAATGTACATGTACATATGTACAATATAATTGAGATAGAGGAAATTCTCTTTGGAGATTTTTTATAGGCTTAAACTAAGATACCTGCATTTGGCGTAGTTCATTAGATGCGTAATTTCTGAAGCTATCCGATGCCATAAGTATCACGAATATGAATTTTTTTAAGATACGCCCATTTTGCTTTTGAGGGCAGTATTGTATGCTTTCAACAAAAGTAAAATTTTTAAATGTAACCGCTAATGGTTTGAAGAAAATCTAAAAGCTTCATTCTTCATATATCCACCAAAGTATTATTCAACACATTATAAACTTTATTTTTAAAATTTTATTTAATAGCTTTTTACAGCTTTTGATAGCAAAATATTATCATCTCATTCAAACAAGCACATTTTGTATGCCTTCTTTATAAAATAACATGCTTAAAAGCAGACTGATCTCGCTCTACAACACCAAAAACTAAAGTGATTGTCAAGTGTGCTTTATAACTTTTGGACTTGAACGACTTTTTTCGGTATATTCATATTATCGTCGAGCACAAACTCTTGCGCTCCGCTCTGAAACAGTGGCTCTAACGTGTGCACCGCGTTAATTTGTGTTCGTGTTTTTTGTGCATAGGTAGATTTATAATCTCTTTACAAGATCTTCGTAAGCAAGATCATTTTCACTTAGATGAAAATAAACATTGTAATGCAGATTTCGGTTAAAAGATCAAACTAAAATCCTTAATCAATTGTGAACGTTTTCATTTTAGTGCCGCAGCGTTTTCTTTTTTTTTTTTTTTGAATTTAATACTAAAGCTCTACTTGATCAAATTCTCTCTAATTTTATTTTATTATATTTTTATTTTGTTTTGTTTTTTTTTTTTCTTTTTGTGCTCTCACAATATTATCATTTCTCTCGCCGATTATTTTCAACTTAATTTTTTTTTTTACTTTTGCTTTACTTTGGTCAAACAACTTGGTGTTAATAAAAAAAAAAGCTATAATTGCGAACTTAATATTTGAGTTTAATAGTTTAATGTTATCTGATCTTATTGGCATCTGAATTATTATTTCGGAAACATTGGCTTTCAAAATCTTAAATCTTTTAAGTTTGCGGAAAGTGTTAAACGAGCGAACAAAAATAATAAATAGAAAAAAGATCACAAAAAAAACGATCTCGAATACAAGTGTCAAATATCGTCTGTGACAGACAGACGACAGTTAGCTTTTTTTATGGTTTTATTTTTTTTTTATTGTTTTAACTTAAGCAAACATTAGACATCTGTCAGGCGTAACTGAAAAATATAATACTAAATATAAAATACAATAGCTTAACTGAAATACGAGACGTGTTATAAAAATATATACAAACAACAACAAAAGCAACAAATTGAAAACGTATGCCGCTGCCACCAACAAAAAGATCAACATCACCATCACCGCCGTCATCCTATATTTTGTTAACAGCATCATCGCCACTGGACCAAAAAGCAAAATTTTTACAAAATCGTAAAAAACCTCGTTCGTCCAGCAACACCTCTACTTCTACTTCGACAAATAGTCCAAACAATTCTAACGTTACAGCTCGTACCAAGAGCAGTAGCATAAATACAGCAGTAGAATGGAGGCATCATCAGCCGGTGGAATCGTTAAAAAACGCAGCATCCACATCATCGTTAGCCAGCACAAAAGCTACAACAGCAACTGGAGCTGCTGGCAATTTTCAGGCATACAAAATGGAAATCATTAACCAGGTAAGCATTAGCAACAGTACGTGCATAAATTTGTATATGTATTGTATGAGTATTATTGGTATGCGTGTGCGAATTTGACACTTTGCCATTAGGAGGTCAACAACTAGGGTGTTGATTGTGGCGCATTGCAATAAGTGGGATAATTTAGTTTGAATTATTTTCTTTGCTTTTTATTTAAATTTCAGCTTTGAATGTGTACACTTCAAAATTCCCTAGTGGGGGTTGTTTTTTTTTCGTATACCTATAACTTATGACTTTTGAAGCAGATTTTCCATGCATGTAATTATATCGCTCTAAATAAGACTATTTAGCCATATACACAGGGTGTCCCATTTTGACTTACACAGCTGAATAAGTCAGAAAATTGCAAGTCATTCAAAAAATGTTTCTAATAAAAGTTGGTGGGTATCAAAGGGCTGATCCAGCCATGACCTTTACCATGACCTTAACCATGACCTTGACCTACATTTTCAAGGTTATTTGTAGGTCAACTTTAGTTTTTCAAATGGAAACCCCTATTTTTGACCACGGATTCCGGAAGAGCACAAAACTCTACGTTTAGATAGGTATTCATGTTAGAGGTCAAAAAGACCCCTGAAGGTCATTTCAAAGTCGAATACCCGCTTGGTGCAGAAATGCTTCAGCCAGTTAAGGCAAGATTGTGCAGCGGTCCAGCCAATGATTACTAGCTTTTCTGCACCAAATGGGAATTCGAACTTGAAATGACCTTCAGGGGCCACTTTGACCTCTAACTTGACTTTTGACTTATTCAGCTGTGTAAGTTAAAATGGGACACCCTATATGAGATAGGCGGAGAGAAAAGTCGCTGTAGAAAAGTCGAGTGTATAAGCTTACAGGATGGGATGTAAGGGAAAGATGGAAATGCATTTTGGTGAAACTAGCCAACCAGGGTTGCCTTGCAAAAGCCCGTTCCGATACCCGAAATGTCCGAATTTCGGTCAATTTTGTTTAACTTAACTTTTCTACAGCGGGCTCTTGGCAGGGCCGCCGAGAGAAAATCCGGGTCCGGGGAAACCATATACGATGCTGTAATGGCCAGACACTGTGCGGTAATGTCTTTAGTAGTAAGATGCCAAGGCATCAAAATCCAAATTTTTGATATTGTGCGTAGTGGTTGTTTAGCAGTGTAAGGTTGATTTTCATATCGGAAGATCTTGATGAAAACAGGACGACATCATCGGCATATTTTAATTGTTCCAGATGACTCCAAAGTCCTATTGAATCTCATGATTCCCAGTAAGAGTGCAAGTTTGCACATCGTTCTGTACAATTAGAAAAAATAGGAAGGACCTGCTTGATACCTGCATTTTATACAATTGGTGGTGAGAGACATAAAGCTTTCGTAGTTTGCCTTCAAGATGGAAATAAGTTTGATTGAAAAATTTCTAGTTTCCATTGCGTTCCAAATTTACTTTTTACATATCTACATACATACATTATTGAAGGCAATAGTGTAGTCAGCGGCGAAGAAAGAACTATACGGATGATGTCTATATAGTACATAATCCGTTTTTTCGCAATCCAGCATACTGTCTAAGAAGTAGTCGTTCGAGTTCACTTTGAATATTGTAAAGGATAACTTCAGTCACTATTTTAGAGGATGAGCTCTGGATAGTTATGGTATTCCTATGTAATTTTTACAAAAAAATTAGATTACTTTCTAGGAATTTTAATATGTACATAGGTCCTTCAGTCATTCGTCATGAAGTCTCTCTTCTTTTCAAATGGATTCGAAAAGAAGTAGAGCAGTTACACTATTAAGTTAAGCTTATGTTGTTGATGAAATGGCTAATATTATCTCTTAAGGAGAAGGAATAGGTGACGTGTTTCTGGAAGTGTTTAATGGTGGTTTTATTGAAATTTCAGTTGAATGTTGAACATTATTTTTAGAAACCTAGACAGTTTTGAGTTGTTTTTTTCGTTCATTGATGCCGTTTAATACGAAAATAAGTTTTTTACAACAACGATTATCTTTAAACATGAAAGACAATTTTGAAAAAAAAAAATTTATAAGCTTACATCCGAACTGACAGAATATTATGCATATTATCAATCTTTTAACTTGTTTGAATTTTTCTTAAAGCCAACATGACTTTTAATATAACCAATTAAAAGTGTCCTCTTTTGTGCAATAAATTCATACTCAATATTAACATCAGTTTCAAGGCGAACTACCGGTAATGTACTCATATCAACTGGAAATCCGTGTACATAATACAATTTGTCTTTTAGTAAAGGACATCGTGTAGGCATATTGCTGTAGCTTTCAAATCTTTTATGTACTAAACGCATCGGCGATGCCTGATTTTTACCAGAAAGGAGCTTACAACCATCTACATTGGTCATATTTAATATAACAAACTCAACCGGTTGCAGCGGTAGTGTCATTTTAAGATTTAAACTCCATTGCGTTATATCCTGAGAAAATGTAATTTCTGTAAGTAGACTCTGTCGTTTTGAACTCTTGTTGAGACCACAATTTAGTAAAGATACGAGTCCTGTATTGTCTAATTTCAAACAGGTACAATTCACATATGACCACTGCAATTCATTCTGTGGAAATTAAATAATAAATGTTATGAGATTTATAGTTATCACTACTACCGTACAATAATAAAAGGACTTAACTCTTGTTATTGCCTCTATATATTATTTTCCTATTTTATTCAGCATATCTGCTGTGGCAAACATCTAAAACTTAAATAAAATTCACAAAAATTTAATGAATTTTTATAAACAACAGAAGTTAACGCTTTAAGAATTGAGATACATCCTTTTATATATGTACGGCCAAATAGGATTTACCTTTGATGTGACATATTTGATATAAAATAAGATATATATTAATAAATTTATGTATATAGCCATTACGAATGTTGTTTGAAAAATACTTTCATTAAAATGATTGTTTCGAAATTAGATGCCTTAGTTATAAGTGAAATATTTTTCTACTACGCTGATGAGTTTATAATAATGTTTTGATTTATAGCAATTTCTCAGTAAAGAGTCATATATATATGTATGTATGTTTGTTTTTCACATCCGTACACTGAGGGAAATATTAAACTATTTTTTGCAGAAGAGAAAAATGTACGCTCGTAAAAAATGTACGAAACAAGTGAGTGACCGATAATGATGCATTCACAACAGCCGTTTGAAACGTTTTATTAAGGACTAAGTAGCTCCGAATATTATCTTAATTTCAACTTACATAACATAATTTGAAAAAACCGTAGAAACAAATTTATTTTAAAGTTGAAAGTGATAAGAATACCATAAAATAGCAGGCATGCGCTTACTATTGTAGTTATGAGTTCGATCCCCAGCCAAATATTTTTTTAGTTTTTATTCACATTTTTATATTTTAAAAATTTGACTGTGAAACCTGGTTAAGCGGTACCTGGATAAGTGAGAAACGAGAAACCTCTACTCGTGAGACTCACTTCAAGGTCCCAGCACTTTTGCAACAAAATACCTCTATTACTGTGATTTTTAAACCTCAATATCTGGGATAAGATTTTTTAAGTTTTTGTGCGTTACGCCTCTATAACATGGGATTTTCCCTCTATAACTGGGATCGTTTATAAATAACCTTTATAAGTGGGAAATAATATTTATGTGTGTATAATTTGTTATTTTGAATTTGAATATGCACGTTTTATCGGTCTGAGTAGGCTGTGGAATGGTTGTTTTACAATTAATAAAATTTCATAGAATCTCTGACTTAAGTAGGCTAATCATTTTCAAATGGGTATTTACATAAAATTTACTTTTTTATTGAAGATTTTTTCCCCCTCTAACTAAATAAAAAGAGGTTCATCTTGATCTCTCTTAGTGTTACCCTCTTTGAATGGGACAACCCAATTTAAAACCGGGCTATTTGGTAAACTGTGTAAATGGAAACCCCTTTTATTGAGACAAAAACTTTGATCCCTTGGAGACCCCAGTTATCCAGGTTTCACTGTTGTTTGAATTACATAGAGAATATTATTATTAATATGATATGAAATAACAAAATTTTGATTCCAATTCAAAACTTTTAAGTTCAGGTTTGAATCATACAGATCCTTGTTATTTTTTCACAGTGTATATTAAATTTTGAATTTTCATACTTAAACTATAATGCATTTGCCGAAAGATAATAACAATAACAAGTATTAAATAAATTACGCCATTTAGTGAAACAAACAAGTGGTTGATGATTTTTCATATAGCAAAGCAGACAACCCCTACCACACCCTTCCTAAAAATCCGTAGAAAAATTCTCTTATAGGTAATAAAAACTTAAGTTTTTAAGTGCACTTTCATTGATAATGCAGCTTAATAGTTTTTTTTTTTTTTTTGTTACTCATGAGTCATATTCATAATTTGTACATCTATTAGAAAGTTTAACTTTGACCATGAAGACCATAGGATCCCTATGGTCAATTCAAATAAAATTTTATGCAGTAAAAGCTGTAATATTTTTCTGTCCATAACATCATAGAGATATCTCAATTCGTTCTGAAGTTATGATTATTGCAACGAGAAACGCCAGATGTCGCCACTGTACGGCGTTTCGCATTGCTGAGGCCACAGTTTAGAAGAGTTACGTTGCTACTGTCAAAATTGAGGCAGTTACAATTTATAAATGATAGCGCAAGATTATGCTATAAAAATAATTGATAAAATACAAGTACATGCATATAAAATTTCATCAATTATAGATTCAGGCGTTACCTTCGAATTGGCATATTTATGTAAGAACAAAATATACATAAATAGAGTTGCAAATGAGCCCATTACTAATCTGGTTAGAATAACACTTCCCTTTCAATGTGGTGCACGTTTTGAAGTTAATTTAATATTTCATGCGTAGAATATTTATCAAACAAGTTGATGAGTTCATAATTGTTTTTAAATTGCAACATTTCGCAGTAAAATCAATAACATTATTGCTTAGACTAAAATTAAAATTATCTACATTTATGAATTTATTTATGAAATCCAAAATTTAAAATCAGTGGAATTTTTTTTTTCAGTGTATGTTAAACTTTTAACAGTCACATTGAAAGATTTCAATCTAAGAAATGACTTTTTTTTCGTTCGGAGGGAAGTTATATTACTAACTAAATTTTGTAGAATTTCTTTAATAAACTTTATGTGATTCGATGTAGGGGAGTGGGGATTAATCTTTCTTACGGATAATTTTTGGGAGGTTTTGCGCATTCTGTAGTCTACTGACTACAACATTTTGATACTTTGTAATAAGAGAACTAAGTAATATAAGTAATCATTATGAAATTTAATACGGCAGATCTACGTTTTTTAAAGTAACGCCATACCAAAAAAGAGACGTGACACCTCCCATGCAAGCAATAAAAAACATTGAATGAATAAATTGTTATGTCCCTTTTTTCTACAAAAAATCCACCACACCTTATTATTTCTATATTTGTATGGTAACTTTTATTGTCCTTTTGCCCGCTTTTTTGATTTTTTCGTTAAGCCCACATAGCTTTGAATATAACATGCCATAATTATTCTTTTTCGTAAAATTACTTCATACATAATATTAATATTAGTTTCAATTTGCAAAACCGGTAATATTTCCATATCAAATCGAAGTCCACGTAGATAATACAGTTTGTCTTTTCGAAACGGACATCGTAAAGGCACATTACTATAGCGTTCAAGCCTTTGACGTATTAAATTTAATAGTGTTGCTTGATTTCTATTAGCCAAGAACTGACAACCATTTATATTGGTTAAATTTAATATTATAAAATCATCTGTTTTTCGCGGTAGTGTCATCTTAAAATTTAGATTCCATAGCGTTAAGTCCTCAGTAAATTGTACTTCTCCGTTTAGAGTGGGACGTTTGGCATTCTTGCTGAGACCACAATTCAGTACAGACACGATGCTCTTGTCGAAATTGAGACAGGTACAATTTGTAAATGATAACTCAAAATCATGCTGTAAAGATGAAGTGGCAATATTAAATATATGTATTTTATTAATTGTAGATTTAGGAGTTACCTTTGAATCAGCATATTTTTGTATAAATAAAATATACATAAATATAGTTGTAAGTGAGCCCATCACTAATGTGGTTAGAATAGCACTTCCCTATCAATGTGGTGCACGTTTTGAAGTTAATTTCATATTTCATGCGTAGTATATTTTTGCAAACAAGTTGATAAGTTTATAATTGATTTTAAAGTGCAACATCTAACAATACAATCAGAGAGTTTTCGTTTGTTTGTTCTTATTTAAGACTAAAAGTATAATTATCTATATCGGTACAATGATATAATAAACATTATTGATTTAAAACAAAAAAAAAATGAATGTTATCTTCACTAGCTGTACCCGCGGCACTGCCCACGGCACTGCCCACGGCCCCATTGTCCAATACCTTTCACTCTTTAGGAGTAGCTTGGCACAAACATATATACATCCAAGTATCAAGTTTCACAACTTTAGCTGGCATAGATGCCAAAATATAGCGTTTAAAGTGGTCTTGCTGTAGGAGATGTGTCACAGCTCGTTGTCTAATCCCGTACACAATATACAACCTAGCAAAAAATTTCAAAACTCCGACTTCCTTAGATGTCAATATATAGCGCCTTAAGTGCCTTTGCTGTATGGAAGGTGCCACGCCCAGCTGTCTAATCCCGCCCATATTTCGTGAGGTGCTTAGCATAGACAATATACTTCCTGGCATCACTTTCGAAACTCCTGATACTCTAGGCGTACTCTGGTATAGATGTGATAGATATGTAGAAGTATAAATTATTATATGTACATATGTATATTGTATGTATATTATTTATCATCCATTTGATAAATACTTTTTGAAAATTAAGAAAATTAAAAAAAGGTATATCACCTTAAAAAATAAACAATAATTAATTGTTATTTGTATGTACGTTTTTGCTCTTAGTCTAAGAAAAATCGTCCCAAAATATTTGGACTATTCAGAGTTACATATGTAGCATTTCTTGTTTTGGGGAATATGTCCTTTTTTCAAAGTAATACCTGGATAAAAACAAAAACGCATATGTGGCTAAAAGTCATTATTGGTATTATGTTCTTGGGGACTATGCCGGGACATTTGAGCCGAGGTGGATTGAAATGCAAACTTTCCACAAGGTCGAAAGACTTAAACTTTCATAAAGACTTCGAACTTAATACATACGTAAAAATCAAACTTGTTCCAACTTCTGCAAGGCAATCACATTAGTTTCTCTCTAATCTAATCTAAACTTTTAACTTTTTCATTTAGTTGCCCATTGTAGACGAGTCGTTTGGAATAGCCTTGTTTATTTATTGTAGAATTGTTAAACCTTTTAAGTAGTAAAATTTCTGTTATAAGCCTTTTAAAAATGATTATTAAATATATAATCTGTAATGCTATAAAATAATATACATACTTATATTTCGGCCTTGCTTACGCCCAAACTAAGAACTATTTTACATCAAAGCGCATGCGACATTAATGATTTCTAGATATCTTATTATGTATGTTCTTTGTATTCTCACGGAGCATAAAACTTCCAAAATTATTCCATCATGCACAATGTAGCTGTAATTCTCTCCAGCATTTCCCCGATTCCTGCTCTAACGAACGTTGCCACGATAGTCTACGACTGCCGCGTATTCTGCTACTACTCCTACGCTTGCCGGTAGACTTCAGTTGGTGATTTCCGCAACGTGTGCCCAATCTATATCCACTTTCCCCGTTTAATCTGAATGAAATCGGATCTTGGTGACATCTGGTGATCAATAAATAAAAACGACAGCAGGTCGCTATGGTGGGCAAATGGACATGCTTTATTTATGTTGATTTTCAGACCTACTTCTTCAAAAAAAAATATATCGGTAATGAGCTCTTCTTGGATATCGGACTGCTTATGCAATGGGCATAAACGAAGTGCTCTAGATGCTCTCTGAAAATCAATTGAATGCCAAGTTTGTATAGTTTACAGTTGAAATTAACAACAATCGTTTCCAGGAGTCATCACTCGGTGGGCATAGCCACACTACTAGGCGCTGACAGATATGAGCCATAGATCTACCCTGCCAGAGCAGGCCCTCTTAAAGAGAAATAAATTAGCTAAAAACTGCATTCGATCTGCATTCTATCTGTAAACTCTAAGCAAAAAAAGTTTGTCGACCGTGAGCGACCTTTAAATATTTGAATTTAGAATTTTTCTTGGATATGGATTTTTTTATACACAAAATTATTATAAATTTGATTAACAAAAACTCTAATTTACATACACAAAAGGTATGTAAATAGTTTTTCTCGATATAGTTTCTCTTAAGTTAGCAATTTTATTTTTTCAGCTTCATTTCGATTAAGCAGAGAGTGAAAGCCATGTCACATTGTTCTAAAAAAAAACACCACCCCTTATTGTTTCTATATTTGTATAGTAATTTTTATTGTCTTTTTGACCACTTTTTTGATTTTTTCGTAAAGCCCACATAGCTCTTAAGATAACATGTTATAATTTTTCTTTTTTGTACAGCTAATTCATACACTATATTTTATCAGTTTCAAATTGCAAAACCGGTAATGTTTCCATATCAAATCGAAGTCCACGTAAATAATACAATTTGTCTTTTATAAACGGACATCGCACTGGCATATTACTGTATCGCTCAAATCTTCTACGCACTAAATTCATTAATGTTGCTTGATTTTTGTTAGATAAGAACTGACAACCATTTATATTGGTTAAAATTAATACAACGAAATCATCTGTTTTTCGCGGTAGCGTCATCTTAAAACTAAGACTCCATTGCGTTAAGTCCTTGCCAAACTCTACTTCTGAATTAAGAGTGGGGCGTTTCGCATTCTTGCCAAGGCCACAATTAAGTGGAGATACGATGCTCTTGTCTAAATTGAGGCAGGTACAATTTGTAAATGATAACTCAAAATCATGCTGTAAATAAACTAAGTTAAATTTCATTAGTTGTAGATTTATAAGTTACCTTTGAATCAGCATATTTTTGTATAAATAAAATATATACAAATATAGTTGCAAGTGAACCCATTACTAATCTGGCTTGAATAACACTTCGCTTGCAATGAGATGCACGTTTTGAAGTTAATTTAGTACTTCATGGGTACAATATTTTTCAAACAACTTGATGAGCTTATAATTGATTATAAAGTGCAACATTTCAAAGTAAAATCAGAAAATGTTTGCCAGTCGGTTATTATGTGAGACTAAAAGTATATTTATCTATGTTTATAAATTAAGTCGGTGCAATGAATTTAAACATTTTTTTCAGAAAAAGATATATGAAAATATATTACATTGAAAAAAATAAATCTGGGCTTGGTCAGTTACGCAAGTTTAAAGAACTTGCTCAATGAAGAGTTTTTAGCAAAGGTTTCGAAAACTTTTTTCCATACAAAATTTCTTCGAGTCTCGAAAATGTCCTCAATTTAAGCAGTTTTCGAGGCATTTTTGCGGTTCATGTCTAACAAATATTTTTACAACGAAATACATTATAACGATCAAAACACTCCTTAGTTAAGTATGAGGCCTATCGACCTTTCTCCCCTCTTGTTATATGTTAGAATTTTAGCGTTATATTTTCACTCATTACAGTATAGGTTTTCACTCATGAAATTAAATACATATGTCTGATTTTGGTGCCTCTGAATCTAGGTTAGGTTAGGATAGGTTAGATTAGGTAGGAGTGGCAGTCAGATACGAAACCGACACACTTAGACCAGATGTGATACATTGTGGTACCACAGAGTATCTGACAGTACCCTCTTATTGAACCAACCAGATTTCGCCATAAAACTAAATAGTTGACATATATTAGCATGTCTAAAGTTATCCAGGTCATCAAATAAAAACGAACCAAGTGTCTTGTGGTGTTTTCTAGCAAGTGCGGGGCAGGAGCAAAGAAAATGTTTAATGCTTTCCTCCTCCCCTACATCCCTACAACTTCTACAGAAGTCAAAAGACCGAACATCTAATCTCTCCGCATGTCTGCCGATGAGGCAGTAGCCAGTTAAGACTGCAAGAAGTGACGAGACGCTATGTGGGATATCAGTACTAGAGAACGCTTAGCATCCCATTTCGGTCAGATTTGCCTAGTTATATTGTAAGTCCAACTTTTGTTAGCCTTTTTTATCATGTCTTTTATAAGCAGTAACTTGCAGGTAGCAAGTGGCATGACAACACCTTCCTTATCCTGAGGAATTTGTACAGTAGTCATCTGCCTAGCGAGTTCATCAGCTTTGAAATTGCTATCAATGTTCCACACATTGTTCCACAGGCACCCAGATGAGGTGAAGATTAAAATGCTGTTCCATCTCATTAAGAGACGAGCGGCATTTTCGGACCACTAGTGAGCTTAGGAAGACTGATTCTAGAGTTTTGATAGCAGCCTAACTATCTGGATCAAAGTACATACATAAATGATTTTAAAAGGAAATTCCCAAGTATCTCATTATCATTAAATTTCCAAACAATTAATGAAATGTATTGAATGATTTATTTTGCTGAAAAGTATGAGATTAGATGGAGGGTATAAAAATAAATATAAATCGATGATTTATTTTTTTAAATCAATTTTTTAATGTTTATATTAAAAACAAACGTAAAAATTTGCTTTAATTACACGAAATTTTAACTAATGGCTTTTAATTTTATTTATGAAGTAAATGTAATGAATTAGTTCAACTTAAATTAGTACGCATGTGTAAATAAATATAATAAAACATTGAAAGATTGCAATCGCAAATGTCGCATAATTTGTGATATTGAACAAAAAATATATAACGTTAATCAAGGTTAATTTTTAGTGATTGTTATTCGTAACTTGATGAATGGTAATTGTCTGCAACTTAATTAAGCGATGTCTGAGTTTGATCTCCAATATAATAGAGTATCCCTTTTTATAATAAATTGCAAAGAAAAAAGTAACACCCTAGTAAATATTTTTAAAGCAAAAACTATTTTGCAGCGAAACTAGCTGTCTTTTATTCGTGCGAATAAAACAAACAAGTTGCTACTCGCTGCTTATACGCGTACTCGTTGTTTTTCTTTCTGTTTTTTTTTTATTTCAAATTGCTTCTTATTGCCGGCTGACATTTTAAACTATTGTTTTTCCGCGAAATTTTTGTTATTCGCTTCCTTTGAAAATGCACAATAAACAAAATAAAAATCTAATGGGTTGCACTGGCACTAGCTATGTATAAATAGCAACTATTATTTTACTCGCTAAGTATGTGATTTTGTATTTGCACTCTCATACAATTATCGTTGCTAGCTATGGATAGCTAGCAGTGGATGACGAAGCTTAGTTCGAGAAATATCAGTTGTGAAATTGGGAAATTTTTAATTTAGGGTACACTCGCTTAATATCTTTTTTAGATAAAGTGATCATTTTCACGCCATTTAGTTAATTATTTTTTATTGAGAAAAAAATGGGAAAAAACAAATTTTACGTATACAATATTACATACATATATTGAAATATGTATGTAGGATTTTTTTTTTTTAAAAAAACCACACACGCTATGTTTGTTGCTTTTCTTTGATTATTATTGTTGTTACTATTGTTGTTATTGCTTTGAGATATATTTTTTGAGGCCGAAACCTACACACAAGTGTTATATTAATTTTGTTTATTACTAAAATATTCATCAATTTAAGTACTTTTTTGCATTCAACACTTTTTTTGTTAAATAAAAAGCGCAGGCAATATTATTCCCTCTTTGTTGTATCCGACAATTTATAATATTTTTAACGGTACTGGATAATATTTGTGCACGCTATTTTTTATATTTGTATCTTGAAACTGGATAACAAATGGAGAGCCATGTTGGAAGATTGACTGAATTTGAACTTTATATACATACCTATGTTATATATTTTTTTGTAGGAAATTTATTAATGATGTCTATTTTCACAGTTGACCACAGTTGATGTCTATTTTCAAGGTCAAATGCTAGGTGCTATTTATCACTATCTTACTTACATAGCTATCGAGATATAGGCTTGGGGAAAATAAAATGGAATACACTATAAGTATTGTATACATATATTTACCCTTAGTTTAGAGTTGTGCAAAGTTCTTTTTTTATATTTTTTCAAAAAAAAAAATTCTAAGTGATGCAGGTCAGAGAAATTTTGATGAAAGCATCGCAGTCCAACTGAAATAAAGTACCACATTCTTATAGTTCGGGAGGCAGCATTGCATTTTCAAAGTCATTTCCTCCCACTTTATTTTGCAATTGATAGATTAAGTTGGGCTGATAATAAAAATAAGCGTCAATCGCTAGAATCGTATTGGATCTGGTTGTGAAAGGTCGACGGAATTTAAAAACTTTAAAAAATTGTTTTCGACAGAACACTACATACATTTCTCCAATGTTGTAATGGCTGGCTTTACTTATTTATAATCTAATAATTTTGCCAATGCTCACTCACTACATGAGTTTAAAATATTCACACAGAGTTTATTTATTTAATTTAGTATAATTTTAATAGCTTACGTACAGGTTACACAAATTCTTTAGATGGTAAAAATATAAACGCTTCCAATAAACCGTGAAATTGCTTGCTGTACATAGCATTAAAAGTATCGCTTCAATAACTTTTAATTAGGTGTTAACTGATTTTTAACAGGTTGCAGTCGATTTTCACAAAATTTCCATTGATGATTTTACTTTTGCTAAGACGATAGATTTGTTAATATGTACTATAAATTTTTAAATAAAACTATTTTTGATAATATCTATCATATGATTTAATCTGTCCACTTGTTTAAAATTAATGTTTTAGTCAGCGAGTTTGATTTAGATAATATGCGGTCTTTTTTTACACGGCTTTTAAACAACGCAGTCTAAGAAAAACACCGTCTCTCATTTCTTAAACGGTTGAATTACCTTAACACGATTTTCCGTAGGCAGTTTTCACGAAATACTTTAAAATAAAAATTTATTACACGAAATATAGCTTTCTCTCTTTGTGACAGAGAGCGTTGTTACATCATTCACTCAGTGGTTTTCAAAGTTACAGATGTAGTCGTAATTTTACTTTTATTGTTTTTTATTCTTTATTTTTGGCAGGAGTTACATACATACATAGCATGTATGAAATTATGGCAGAAATTATGTATTTTAGTTAATATCTAAATCATGTATGAAATTGATTTTATTATAGGGACTACGCACAGTGGTCCCAAATCGAGTTTTTTGGTTCAAAAATCGCTAGAAAGCGCAAATCTTGTCAAAAGTTAACAATTTTTTTTAATGAAAGCTAACTAAAAAGCAAATCGTCGGAGCCCGAATTTTGAAAAAAAATATTGTTTTTTGGAAAAGGGGCCGTTCAATTATTACGTAACGCATTTAGGGGGAAGGAGGGGGGGTTCGAACAACGCGTTACGCAGCGAGTTCAAAATCTCTTGTTTTATTTATTAGTTATTATCACAAACGTACACTGAGAAAAAAAATGCTTCCTTCAAATATAGGTATTTAGTTAATTGAATTTTAAAATATTTATTAACTATTTTAATTTTGGTAGATAATTGAAAGTTAAATTATGGTTTACTGGGCCAAACATAATATTTGTTTGAGTCAATTGAAGAGATTTAAATAGGTTGAATATTTAACTGATAAACCTATTTTTATTTGATTTCTTATTAATATGGTAACTATGAAATTCTCGACGTTCCATATAAGGATGTGACGATATTTTAAATTATCGTTTTTGGTTATCGGTTTGTAGCAAAAATCGATATTGATAAATTTATACGTGTACGAAAATAAATATTTCTTCCGTCAAATACATAGTTTGGTGATTATTAACAAATGAATGTGTGATCTAAAGAAATATTTGTTTCGATCAAAATAAGATTTGGTAGTTATTACCAAATATAAGATTGATCCACTAATATTATTCGAATCTGCGGAATTGGTGACATGATAATTCATATCAAATATTTATTTGGCTCATATCAAATATGTGTTTAATATGTTAATTATTACCAAACATCCATATATATATACAGCGCCGTCTCTAGGTGTGTGCGGGCCCCTAGGCTGAACATATGGTGCGGGCCCCCCATTGGGGAAATTGATTAAATACCTAGCAAATAAAAAAATGTTTAATTCGAATTCGTATCTTCTACTTTTACTATTACCTGTGTGTTAAGGAGGAAAATATAAAAGGCAGACACGTCCATAGCTACATTCTTAACACCACCACCCACAAAACGAAAAAGGTCAACAACTCTATTTTAACGGGTATCCGGTCATAACTCCGATGGTCATATTCCCCAAAATGATTTTGGGCATTATGTCCGTTTTTTTCCGGTCATAATCCCCATATTTTTGGGGGCTATGACCGCTTGTAAGAACGGACATAATACCCAAAAACATGAGGACAAAAGGCCAAATAATTTTCGGTGCTTATAACAAAATAAATAAATTTTCAAAAAAAAATTTCGCATAATATACTAACTTCTATTTAGAATTACTGTGGGTAGCGATGCGGGAGTTGGATCAGTCTATAGCCGCCGCGAAACTGGTGTCGGATTTTTGGGAGTTTTAAGTCCTCAGCTGCGGCCGTGGGCCGCCCACTTACCCTTACTCTTATGTAAAATTACTGTGACTAGTGAACCAGGTGTTGGATATATTATGGACTGATTCGCGGCCGAAGGCCATCGCGAAGCCGTTGCTGGATATTTGGGAGTTTTTAATCCTGAGGCGCGGCCGAAGGCCGCTAACTTGCCCTAACTTTTATGTAGAAGCATTGTTCGACATATTCGAGGATGTAATCCTTGACTGAAGGCCGCCCACTCTCATTACGCATATATGTACAATGTACATTGGATCCCTGCATGGATGTAAAAATATGGTTGTCATAAGAAAGATAACATACAAAAGATAACTACAATAATGGTGTAAAGAACTTTAAAATTTAACCAATAGTTTTGGAGATATGACGATTTTTCTGAGTTTTGACAAACTAAATTATCTTTCTTATGATGGCTATATTACCGAAACCAGATCCGAGTAACATTTTTGAATTAAATATTTATTCTTTAAATTGAAAACCACATACAAAAAATTTGGTTTAATAAGAAGTGGCAAATGGGAGCAAGTCAAAAGAGAGAACGATGCCAGGGTTAACAGTGTATGCAAATATGAAAATATATTCATTAAAGTTGCTTGTACACGCCTGAGATATTGAAGCAGATTGCAACAAAACGATGCAGCCTTTTTTATGCAACTCAAAATTTAAAATGTTAGAACAGTTTTCTTATGGCGCGGGCCCCCTTATGGTGCGGGCCCCTAGGCTGCAGCCTATGTAGCCTATGCTTAAAAACGGCCCTGTATATATATATAAACAAATCGTTTTCTCCTTGTAGGCGTACATTATACAACAATTAATTGTCATTGTAAATCTAAAGATTTTCGTTTGCCTACCTCCACCACGCACCTTTCATAAAAATAATAAACCTGTAGGCATGGCTCATCAAGTCCTTGAGGCTTGCCCATTAATGGTTCATGTAATCTGTGACCCTAAGATAGGGACATTACTTTTACAACATTCGGTGAAAATGCATATTTCTAATAACTTGAGCTATGAAGCGTTCCACTGCAAAACGTTTGGTTAAGCGGCTAGATTCACTAGCAGTCTTACTTTAGCCACAGCAAGAAAGTGATAAAAACCGTTGTTTGCCCTTCTCATTGTGCGAGCGTTGAATAAGCTGCTTTGCAAGGCTTTAGTAATTCAAAGGTGATTAATTTATGTCACGTGGGTTTCTGAATGAAGAGCGAGCTTCCTATTAGGAATTTGTGGGCAGAAATCAACCAAAAGGTCACCATTTCCATTGAGTTGGCCAACAACATGCTACCCATGGGATGTTTTTTATGTTACTGTTACTAATTAAAGCATTCAAATCGCTCACTAGCAAAATTATGTCCTGTCTGTTAAACGAGGCAATAGCTGAGGTTAATTTTCTGTATATATCATTTTTCTTCATGGAACCGCAACTTTTTCAGGTCATATGCATATTGCCTATATTCATATCCAAAATATGTTTAAATGCTAGTTATATCTCGGACATGAATATGTCACGTAGCATATTTTACTCAATACCAGTGATATTTCTAACAGCTATTTATTTTTATTTCAGGGTAAATGTTTATGTGGTCAATATATAAGAGCACGATTACGACGAGCTGGTATGCTCAATCGGAAAGCAATACAAAGATTACGTTCCATATTGGAGCCATCAACGGATGTGGTATACGAAGTGTTTCCTGCGTTAAATAGTGTAAATAAATATTTAAATTTTGTCAATAATTTTCAGTATTTAATTTGACAATTTTTGTGGCAATTACAGATGGGGGAAGAACTTGAACGTATGCATCCACGTGTCTACACAAACGTTTCGCGACAACTTTCGCGTGCACCATTTGGCGAACTAGAAGACAGTGATACTGCACCTATGCTACTGAATTTGGTGGCAAAAGAACTATTTCGCACCCGTATAACATGGGGTAAAATAATTTCGATTTTTTCAGTTTGTGGTGGATTTGCAATCGATTGTGTACGTCAGGGACACTATGAATATATACAATTCCTAGTCGATGGTATAGCAGAAATTATCGAAGATGATCTTGTCTACTGGCTGGCTGATCGTGGTGGTTGGTTGGGACTACAACAGCATATACGTCCGCAAGTGGGACAATTCTCATTTCTCGGCTGGCTCACGTTGTTTGTGACCATATCATCTGGAGTTTATGCAATTTCAAATTTAATCAAACATCTTGGTTGCCATTTGTATTCGTTGTTATTTTGATCGAGCTTTGCATGCTTCTTCTTGTTCGTCACAATCTCATTCCTTTTTATTTTATTTCTGCTTTTTAGTTTATAAGTAAATTGTTTTTACTTAGAAGTTTCTTCTTTTGTTTCATTTCTGATTATTTTACTTTCTTGTATAATATTTAATTCGTCTTAGGTTGGTAAAATAAAAAAGTTATATATTCCATTAATTTAATTTTTTAGAAAAATCATTGTTATCGCATTGAAATATTTTATTAAACTGTTAAATTAATATTATATCTATAGAGTTATTTTTGTTTATCTCTTAATTAAATTATTTAAGTTTTAAGTGTTGCAATAAAGTCACACATTGATATCAATCATAATTTAAAATATTTAACTTTAACTGTTGCATTCAGAACCAATATTAGAGAGATTTCCATGCAAATAAACTTTCCAGATTGGTCTCTAAAATGTAATTCTCTCGCTCAATATTTAATATTTGAGGTAAAGCTGTGAAGTGATGTGAAGTTAACAAATTTATCTTTCAAAACTCTGTCTTACAGTTAGTTGAATCAATTAGATTTTAGCTAATTGTAAGTAATGTAGAGTAAAAATTCACTAAATATATGTTGCTTCAATAGAAATTAATAAATTTAACATACTGGTAAGTACTTTCACTATGGGCTTTAACCAACTGTTCATAAAACTTGAATTGGGGATCATTTGGGATGTGATTTAGAGTCGATATATAAAAAACAAAAGAAATCCTTAGAGCTTTTTTTTAATTCCAGACCAAATTCATTTCAAACCATGCAGTCGGACTGACTTCAAATCTCGGAATTGACATTTCGATTTTGGACAAAAAAATCTTCTGACCTCAAATGTCTTTTAACGTGCATTAAACTCATGTCATTTCTTTATCATATTAATACAAATCCAAAGTAAAATTTTAAGCGTAAAAACCCTTGGGGTTTCTGAGAAAATCAGCCTTGTTTTTTTCATAAAAAGCTCTATAACTCCGCCAATTTTCAACAATTTCAAAATTTTTTTAAGATTCTGACAGAATCAAAAGTTCTATTAGAATCAAAAGACAAAAATTAATTATTTTGATTTGGATAAAAATGTGATTATTTTGAAAAAATTTTCAGCGTTTTTTCAAGTTTTGACACTCAAATTTTAAATGGACATAACTTCGTAAAAAATTTATTTGATATTATGAAGGTTTTATGACCAGTGTTTTGTAATTGCACTTAAAAGTTCATTAAGTCAATTTTTCACCCGACGTAAAAAATGTTCGTTAATCAAATCGGGGGAATATGTGTCCCCTTATATCCTATGAAAAACAACATATATAATCGCCAACGAATTCCGACATTTGAAGTTAGTCCGACTGCATGGATCTTTTTCATATCAGTTTTTTAATACCAAAATCATTTTTTTGTTTTTGTTTTGTCATTATATCTAAATTAAATTATTAAATTCGAACTTAGAAGTCTATATTATAACCACTTTTTTAAAAAAAAAACTCAAAAAAAAAATTGCGGCCGGAATATTGTCTGTGCCTATTCCGACCTTTATGTGTTTCCATCCTTGTCTAGGGGAGTGCTAACTTGCTCTCCTTTCAAACTACACAAATTAAATTTTCTGTTTGCGCTATTTATTACATGTTAGATACAAAAAAGTTATTATGAATCATAAGAAATAAAACATACATGAAATATGAAATTATACGTTTTTAGTACATCTGTCAAAACAAGAACTGTGCTGCCAGATGTTCCATTTATTTTTCAATACAAACTATTTACTTGTATTTTTTTTAAACAAAAATCATTTTCACTAGTTTATTAAATACAGTGAAATCTCGATAATTCATACCCCGTTGATTGGAAAATTTCAGTAATTCGTAACAAACTGTTGGTCCCTTCAAAAAATCGCTTTAATCCGTAAAAAATAAAAAACTTCTATTGAACTAAGTTTTGAAAGAAAAACAAAAATCAATCATAGTAAGCAGCTACGGCTACGGCTACAGTTACCGTTCACTTTTTTTGATGGAATTCTTTTAGTGGTCATGTTTGATTTATTTAATTCATCATCTTGGCAGATACACTAAACTAAATTTAATGACTGAATAATCTTTTTTGTAACAAGATATTAATATTGATGAAATAAAGTCAACAATTAATACCAACTATAATTTCAATAGTGTTGTTTTAAATAAAAACCACATAAGTGTTGATAGTAGAAAATGCACTACTGTTGCAAAAGAAATCTGGCAGCGCCACAAAATGTTCTGGCTATGACGTTTCCAATTTGAATAGGTTTTAGTACCGAATTTACTCGCGGGCGTTTTTTAATTTATAATTTTTATTTTTTTTTTTCTATATTTCTAGTTAAAGTTAAATTTAAAAGCGAATTAAAATGTTTGAAACTGAAGACATGCTGCCACGTGCCGCGCCAAAACCCACATCGTCGTTAGGACTAAATGAGCCTGTAGTGAAGCCAATTGTGCCAGAGGTATCAATACTCTTCAATCAAGCAGTGGCGACAACATGCACCAATAATCCAATGCAACAAAACAAACCTCCAGTACAATCTTATGCATCATGGAAAAAACAGATGCTACCAAAAGTCACTTATCCGCCTGGTGCAGAGAATGCCTCTGCAGTTGAGAACGCAGTCGTGAAATCAAATTTATATCCAATGCGTACTGTCTCGACTGTTGCATACACCACATCTAGCAACAATGGTAATTGCGTTTATGCCTGCATAAACAGAAATGAAACTCAGACGCAACAACAGCGTCGTAGCTTAGAAAGCTATGCTCCCGTTTACTCAAATGCACAGATCACTGCTGTTAGCGCTAGCAGTAATCCAAACTTAGTACAAATGCAGCAGCAACAATATATGCGTCGTTCTTTAGAAACATTGCCGGTGCAACGCTGCGTACCACCAACAGCAATGCCTCAAACTCCAATAATACGTCCAATAACTGCAACGGAGGTCCTGACAATTTGTGCTGGCACTCAAACTGATTCTATTGGATTGTCTACCCAATGTAATACTGATGTAGCCAATAAACAAGACTTTCAACATTTGCTTGGTATATTACAGGAAATGCGCTTAGAACAACAGCGTTTGACAGAAATTTGTGTATTGCTAATGGAACAGCAGCAACGGTTGCAACCAACAATGACCGAAAACAAAGGAGCTGTTCTTAAAAATGCAAGCACGCAATGTGATGAAGCGGTAAAAGGTATGGATTTTATACATATAAATCAAAAAAAAAAAATTATTGGGAAAATCTGTGAATTAATTCAAAAGCAAAATTTTCACATAATTTTTTCCTATAAATATAATCATAATCAAATCACTAAATTAATTTCTGGTTTTGGCTATAAATACAGATTTTGGAGAGATAAAGTTAAAAAAATTTTTTAAATATTTTTTTTATTACAGTGTATTTAGGAACTTTGATTTTTATATGCAAAATTATCATAAGTTGAAGCACAAATTTAATGTTTAGTTCTATAACAATGCCACTCTTACATAGTTTTAAATTTTCTTTAAATTACTTACTCATTAAAAGTTTAGAATTCGCTAGATGCCTTCAAGCATTTCTATTCGTTCAAACTTATCTTAATTTAATTTACTTGTTGTCTTATTAATAAATTAAAGTCTGTAGTTGATACAAAGTGAACCTTAACTCCTATTTTATCTACAGCCACTTGCCAGCAACGTGAAGCTGTTTTAATTAAAGACTATCATACAGCAGAACATTATGAAGTTCAGCAACCACCACCAAATGACTATCGTCAAAAATGCTTGCCGAATATACAACAGCAGCAAACACATCAAAACAATCAAAATTTTCAATCTCCACGCGTAAGACCAGCTGCACATTCTACAGGGTATCGACTAAATTCACCACAGCAGAATCAAAATCAGCCACAACACAATGTCATGTCCAAACCTGCAACAGAACAGAGCATGGTTATGAATGAGTTAGCACTTAAATATTTACCAAATGATAAATTGAATGAAATGCTTCAAGAAATGCGTCTCTTACCCGCACAACAAAAGGTAATAAATGAAGTTGATTATGCGGCTGCTGCAACAGCAACACCGTTAAGAAATATAGAAAACATTGATAAGGAACCTAATGATATATCTAATGCTTCTTACAAGTACCTCAAAAAATATCGGTTATTACCGGAAGAGCAGCAACATCAGCAGCAGCAGCAAAAACAACAATTTCAGCGTGAACAATCGCCGTTAGCAGGACATCCGCGTCCAATGCAGGAACACTTACTCGACTTGGATGCCATACGCAGGCAGCCAAAATTTTTATAATATATTAATATTTTAAATCCATATTAGTTTAAACAAAAGTAACTTTTACAACTTGTTAACAATTTTAATATAATTTTCTTAAAAAAAATACAATTTTTATATATTAAAATATGTACATTTAATGTTATTTGTTAAAATGGTAGGTCTCTCGCATTTGAATTTATACGTTAGAACGTAATTTTACTATGACAGTTTTTGTTAAAAGGATAAATTGACTTAAAAATAAATAAACTATGTATGGAAAAAAGTTCAACATTTACTTAAACTACCAATCCGTAACTATTTCTTCTGTATGAAAATTATCAACAATAATCTGAAAAGAAACAAATTAAACAATGTAAACTAAAATATTTTTGGAGACTAATAGACAATAGAAAAGAAGAAAACAAATTCGAAAAAATAATTTTCTAAGGAATTTTGCAGAGAATAGCTATTTTTTTAAACTGACATATTTTTAATACACCCACTTCTATAAGTTTCGTTAAATTAAATAATAGTAATAAGCAGGTGCAGAATCAATTATATCAATACCTTTAACGATTTTAGGTTCAAAATACTAATTAACCTATTCCAAACTAATTTTTTTTTGTCATTTTTGAACATTTAAACAAAGGCTTACCTCATCACTTTGTAATATTGCTTGCGTTGAAATTTCATCCTCATTATAGCAATTTTGTGAGTAATTGTTTTTTGTACCAATTGCTGCTATTGCGTTATTCGAGGCTTCAGTAGCTGCAGCTATTAAAATTGCAGCATCTTCATCATCTAAGTCAACGGAAGATGTAACAGCAGCAGTTCCAACTGCTTCGACACCATTTAATTCAAACTCGGGTATATCATCTCCCAATTCCATTGAATGCTGCTCCTTCATATGAAAACGTAATGCAAAAACACGTGCGTATACAGCTCCACAAACTGTGCAACGATGTTTTAAATTCTCACTAGATTTGTTAGATTTACAATGGGTTTTCATATGAATTTTAACTGCATACAAAGTGGCAAATGGTCTATTACATTCTGTACAATTGAATGGTTTCGAATGACTGTTTTTATGGCCACACAATTGGACTGAAGTACGAAAGCTTTTCGGGCAAACACTGCATTTGTATGGTCGCTCAGCAAGATGAGTATTCAGATGATGGGCATAGACAGGTTGTGATTTGAAACTATTGAAAAAAATGCCTTCATTTATGAGTTTCTATTTGAAAAAGTATTTACTTACCGCTTGTTACATGTAGCACAAACATATGGTCTTATATCTGTATGACTTCTTAGATGTAGTGTCAATGAATACGAAACTCTA
Organism: Meiosimyza platycephala; assembly: GCA_963662105.1. Classification (NCBI taxonomy): domain Eukaryota; kingdom Metazoa; phylum Arthropoda; class Insecta; order Diptera; family Lauxaniidae; genus Meiosimyza; species Meiosimyza platycephala. The sequence goes on along the minus strand of OY759211.1, from coordinate 77,322,716 downwards.
AATGTTTTGCCACACACTTCACACTCGTATGGTTTTTCGCCAGTGTGTATGCGTTCATGTTTAACTTTTTCGTGTGGTCGTGCAAATTCACGGCCACAATATTGACAAGGAAAGGGCAATTTGATACCACTACGTTCAGCTTTTGTTTGTCCACGTGGTTCTTGTGTCTTGTCTGCATGAAGTTGCATATGCATTTCGTAACTGGACATATTTTCAAATTGTTTATTACAAATGCCACAGTTAAACTCTTCGACATTTTGATGCATATTCTTATGTACAGCTAATAGATTTTGATCAAAACTGGAAAAGTACGTAAAAAACTTATGCACTTAAATATTTAAAATAAATTTTAAACTTACTTTTTGTTGCAAATTTCGCAATAAAATTTATTTGACTCATTGTACTCCAATGCAGCGCCAAATGGCAATGCTTCCTGTATTGATTTGATTGGCTTTTTATCGTGAATTTTTTGATGGAGCCTGTTAAAATAAAGTTTGTTTTTTATAAAGTCCATTACAAAATAGTAAGTCACTCACTTTAAATTTTTGTAAGATCTAAACACCGTGGAGCAAATGGAACATTTTATTTCATCGTTAGTATCTTTCTCCGGCATTTCATGATGACGCTTATGTGAAAGTAACGCTTTGGCAGATGGTAAAATTTTAAAGCAGGTTTCACATTTAAATTCATCAGGTGGTGCTTGCATTGAGGGAGGCTGAAAATATTTATTATTTCTGAAAATTAATTCTTTCACACTTTACAAATTTTAAATTTGTAATAAATAAATATATTACCGCTATAGGTTTTAAGATTATTTACATGAAAACATTTTATTTTCTTTTTGTAGTTTTAATTTTGCCAGGGTTTGTATAAAAGTATAAGGAAAGCTTTTAAAATGAGCCCAAACACTTTGTCAATAACTTGCTTAAGACTGCTGTACAGATATAGATCTGTGCCACAGAAATGTGTACGTATGTACATATTTTTACCTTCATGCGACAATTGAGCTGATGCCTTTGTAATCCTCCGTATGTTTTTAATTTTGCCTGGCAGAATATGCATGCGTAAAAGCAATGTTCTTGTTTATTTTTAAGAGATTTAGAGTCATCATTTGATGCTGATGCAATTGTTTGCGAAGAACACTCATGATCTTCTGCTGTTTTAAAATCATTAAAAACCATATGGCATTCATAGCAAAAGAACTTATCGTTATTGTCCTCATCTAAGGTCTCCTGCAATCAAAATATATTTTTTTTTTTATTTCAAGTTTATTTTAAAATTTGACAGAGAAATTTAATACGAAAACCAACCTGTTTTATGAGGGCCTCTTTTAATTTTTCTTCGCTCTTTGCATTATGACTTTGTTTTTCATTATAATTAACGTTGTGAATCAGTTCGATTATATCTGGTTTAAGTTCAGTTCCTTGTTCTGTTTCACTGTAGACAACATCAAATTCTGGCACAATCACTTCATCTTGCATAAATAAGTTAGTTTCGTCTTGCGCGTGGCAACGCGAAAACTCTTCAATAGAATCATAGTCCACTTGGCATTGTCCACAATAGTAATAGTCAACACAGTCTCTTGAATTTCGACGCAAATGTAATGTGTGTGTTATTTTTTCTTCATATTCATTATCTTCTTCTAATGTTATTTCTTTGTTGGGCATTTCTATAAGGAGTTGATCATCACTGTCATTTTCGTGTAACAGATAAAATTCAGATTCGTTGCTCTCTTCATGTAACTTCTTAACATCAAGTTGCTCTTCTAGTACGTTACTATCAACATCTTCCTGTATATTGAAGTTATTAGACAATGATTTAAATTATGCTAAGATGTCTTAATTTTTGTATGGGTAATCTTATATCATCCCTAAACCCTTGTCCAGTAGTTTAATTTTATATTCAAAAGTTATATAAAGTGGACATAAGACTTTCAGCTATGCATTGATACAACAAAATTGTTTTTATTTTAGGAATTATTAAAACTATTTAGTAAAGTTGCGACATTTTAAATTAAATAATTATGTCCAGTAAAATTCTTGCCTTTTGAAAAACAAGTGAAATGAAAGATCATCTGTGCTGTAGTCAATAAATGTAAAATTTAACGAAGCCAACCGCAAAATTTTTAATTTCAAATATGCAAAATTCGAGGTAGAATGGTCATCTCAAAACAACAACAAAAATATCTATCAATAAATCCGAATATGTGCATATATTTTTTTCGATTATCTCAAATAAACTAAATAAAATTTATAAATCCAAGTTTTAGTTAGTTGACCATTGAGCTGGGATATGCAATTGTCAAAGGATACTTTATTCAGTCCTACTGTGCGACTTTTTTTCACGAACTTAGCCGCATTGTGCTTAGACAATCAATAAATAACTTAATGGGTATATTCGAAAAGTTCGAAGATAAGTCAATTACGTTACTGCCTCCCGGACTTTTATGTTTAATACGCCCGTAAAAGTTTCAAAGAAAATTTAATATTACATTTATGTCAGCTTCTTCCTGTAGCTCCACTTCATCAACATAAATTATGTCATCTTCTTCAACGTCTTCATCGATTCCTCTTGGGCTGTACGAAAATTTCACGTTGCCATCCACACTTGTTTCAGTTGCTACTTCCAACGTTCCTGTTTCTTCCACCAACATATAACCATCAACATTATGAGCCGCCTTTTCTTCAAGTCTGTCTGTTTGTTTACAAATTATATGGAAACAAAAGCGTTTTTAATACAACCAAAATAAGTCAACATTAATGACGATTGCATAAATGAAGCTGACATGTGCTGAATGAACGTAGAATATATTTACCACCCATTTTTCAGCCTAATCTATAATTTGCCGAGGTGTGCCTCGTGTTATGGAATCTTTAATATTTATTATTTTAGTTGTTTATATATGATTTATTTTGAAATTTAATTTTTTACAAGAATCGCTAAAATTCGATTACGCCTAACTTCACGCGCTGTTAAGACAATAGCTGTCACATTGACAGGTACGCTGACAATTTTTAAGAGTGCTGCCAAAATTGAAAACTAGTTATCTTGTTATTTATGCTTAAAACACAATCAGAGCAGCAGCAGCAAAATCTGTCTACACAAAGATTATAGAAAACAAAGGTGAGAATGGGATAGGTAAAAAATCGTTGAGCATGCTGCAGTGCTCCTGAGCGCCGGCTTATGACTTCGGACTAGTTTTTTAGTTGTGTCAATGCGAAATACGTCGGCGTAGTAGTTCGGTGTTTCTAGGTCAGTGTATTGAGTCGATAGTTTATTTTTACAGTTTAAGAAGCTTTGACAGCTTTTGCTACTGCTGCTTTTGATATTAGAATCTTTTAGTTTTTTGGCACTGAATTTTCATATCACGTAATCTTATAGTAATTTTCTATGTGCTTTCAAAGAGTCAAAACAATGTTTTCGTTTTTGATGACAGTTGTGGAAGGTACAAAACTGATGTCAGAGGCGTTCAAAAATGGTCCAAAAACGAATGCAATGAAAAATTTACATTCAGTTCCTGCTGTTCTAGGCTTTCGCATTGTTTTAAGTGCTCAATACAGGCGTGAGACGATCGCAAAGAAAATTTTTTATTTGTGCTCATTTAAGTTGCGCAAGGGAATTGTACATGAATGTTCGATATGCTGCGGTCATGTAATTCGTTGCGTAAATTTTCTTTGACGAATTCCCATTTGTTCTCTGGCAATTATGTTGGTTTAGTTTTGAACGCATGCTATGTGTTGGATAGCAAACAATGCATGCATACGCCTTATGTGTTTGGTCCTTTTAAGGGATTATTAAATAAGCAACGCGCTATCGCAACGAAGTTCGAATTTTGACAGAGCGTTGACATCTAATTTTTTTATTTAATTGTGTTGATTTTTTTTTTTTTATTTGGCGCTACGCTCTTATTTATTAGATTTTGTTGTTTAGCACCAAGAAAGTTCATAATATGATGTGTAGGATATTAAAAATCTTAAAATTCCTAATTGAACTACATTTATAAGTCCTATAGTGTTTATCTTTTGCCTTACTCACTCTATGGGCATCCATCCTTTTAATTTCCAGAATATTTTATCGTAATTTAAACTTTTATCCAGAACTGTTTAAGATGAGCAAATTGGCTTGCGTTATAAACGATTGCAAGGGTAAAGACTCTGGAGACATTCATCTGTACAAATTTCCAACAGAAAATTTGGAAATACTAGAGATGTGGGTGGAGAATTTGCGAATTCCTCACGATAAGATTTTGCCTGCTTCCAAAATTTGCAGTAGACATTTTGATTCGTCCTGCATTGGAAAGAAGTATCTTTACAAAGGAGCAATTCCAACTTTAAATTTAGGTAAAAATTTTTTCTGTTTTAGATTTGAGTGATTTTAATATTTGTTCAATTCTGTGGCAACAAGAAATAACTGCTAAAGTCGACTTAGGTCAATTTCTCATTAATTGTGAGCGCAATTTGCATCATTTAGGCCTAAATATATATAAAAAAAACGGATTAAAACTAAATTTAAATATCGTTCTGAAGTAACAGAAAAGTGGCCTTAACACGACCTTAATTCCGCTTTTCTTAACTCGACTTTAGCTGTTAGGGGACGTCCATTAATTACGTGGTGTTTTTTTGAAAATTCGGACCCCCCCTCCCCTTGGTGAAATTTAGTGATATCTGGCGGGACTCCACCCCCCCCCCCCCTCCGTGAGATTTATATTATAATTATTAATGTAAATTCTATGCATTAAAAAGTCGACGTGAGGTTTTCCTTGACCCCCTCCCCCCTTGGTGAGATTTTGCCGGACCCCCTCCCCCCTATTTTAGCTCACGTAATTAATGGATGTCCCCTTATTCCTTGTTGCCACAGAACTGTTCACAATGATCAAAGTGTCCTTATTTATTATTATTCATTGTGATTAAGTCAAGCATATTTTTTTTTACTTTCGTTTTCAAATAGGCTATAGCGACAACGATATTCATCTTCCATCAATTCATACAAGCAAGAGGTACAGAAATTGCTCTGCAGAAGGCTGCACAAGCCAATCTGGGGACTATGTTTTGCATGAAGTTTCTAAAGATCCAATAGTGAGAAAGGCGTGGCTCAAAATCTGTCCCGTTAAAAAACACATGAAAGATTTCATACACCTTTTTATGTGTAATAAGCATTTTGATTTACAGAAGAAGCGGTTCGGCAAAGAATCGATTTCTAACCTTAAAAGGCAAAGGACTGAAGACGAAGAGTCTGATGAAATCGACCAGGAATTGCATAACGAAAAGCCTTTTGAAATCGACCAGGAATTGGAGAACGAAAAGCCTGTTGAAATCGACCAGGAATGGCATAATAACGAAGAGACTGTTGAAATCTACCAGGAATTGCATAGTGACGAAGAGTCTATTGAAATCGACCAGGAATTGCGTAGTAGCGAAGATTCTGTTGAAATCGACCACGAATTGCATAATAACGAAGTTTCATCTTGCGAAAAATGCAAGCTAGCCGATTACGATAAAAAGCAGTACAATGCTCTTCAAAGCTCTATGAAAGCTTTACAGAAACAGGTCGAAGACTTAAAAAGTAAAATTTCAGTCTTGGAGATCGAACTGTCTAATTTTAAGAAGGCCGACATTATACCTCGCAAAATAAAAAATAAAAACAGAAGAAGGCATGTCCCTTATTGAATAATTCCCAAAAGGGATTTAAAATTTATATTGGATTTATTGAATAATTGTTGCAAAAATAGTTGTGTATAAATGAATTCTTAACACAAATTCAGCGCCGACTTAAAATCCGATTTCACAAGCAGTACTTAAATCTTTAAAAAGCCAAGGAAATCGTGCCATCAAGGGGGCCCCTTCAGAAGGCTTTTGATGATGTGACCAAAAATAAAAGATCAAATTCGTTTCTCACAAAACATGCATAAATCCTCAAATCATTTTGGCATGCTGGACGCCCCCTGAGCTCGGTATCCGGTTATAAAGCCGCCTCTAACTCTATCTTAGTCCAGTGCTGCATAAATCGATGCGTTTTTATATTCAATCAATCAGATGCAGAAAAATTATTGATTGATTTATGGATTATGATATGATTAACTATCATGACAATGATAATGAGAAAATAAAAAGTAAACTTTAAGTTATTAAAGCTATTAAAATGGGCCAAACTGGTCGCAGAAGTGTTCAAATTCAAGATGGCTTTTTTTCACATAATTACAAATTGCTCTTTTCATTAATATTAAAATGTAAAAAATTTTTATGTAATCTAAGACTTTTCTTAAGAAAAACTTTAGGATGCAGAAGCCGTAGACTAAAAACTAGTTAGAAGAATATCTCAATTTGCTTTATTTTTGTGAGAAGTCACACTTTGATTGTTAAATCTTGTTCCTCTTGGCGATAACTTCCACCCAAGTTTTTCATCATCAGTTTAGTTCAGATTTATTAGTTGTAGTGCAGCTTCAAATTTTTCGCAGTCTCCATTAGTGAAGGATAAATTGACAATGTCATCAATTGTTCGCATATATTGGTGTCTTTCATTTAAAAGTTGTAGAATATTCCGGCACAAAGAAAAATTCATAAATGGAGACAGAAAAAAAAGTGTTTTACTAGTATTTTTTTTAAAATTTCGTGATTACACGAGATTGGATGTTTGGTCCAATTTGCTAACACCTTTTGGAATTGCAATCGATTATATATCTACGTAACTATTATAACTTAGTTTCGAATTCTATATCCGTTCTGCGATCAAATCAATTATTTACAGACACAATTAGTATAAACGAGCTTGTAGAGAAGATAAAATTAAAACAATTTAAATTAAATTCGTCTTTTATTGTACCTTTATTTTGTTAAAATTATAAGTAGATAAATAAGTCCATGTAATTTTTCAATTTCATTCATTTATACAAAAGTTTTAAACCAATCTTACCATAATCAAAATTGAATATACATGTATCGGAAAACAACGCGATTTTACTACTTAAAAATAAGACATATACAGAGACAGGCTAAGCAATTATAATCGTTATACATATAACATGGATCCCCTGTAACAAGCGGTCTTAATGCAGAAGGTAACTACTTGGGAGAGTCCAAAGAAGTGCCAAAAAACATGAACTTGGATGCTGAATATTTCATAAATAGTATGTAGGTACTATTTATAATTCCAAGTTTTTACGGTTTATACCTTGCTAACTCTAATACATGTATTGAAGACTATAAATTTAGCGGACTCGTCAGTCTAAAAAAAATATGTTAATTCCGCAATATCCCCATCAAAATTTTTACTCGAAAAGTGTATGTGATCTGACTGAGGTGAACGGGTGTGCTCTTTCCAACAAAATAATTTTTGAGATTTCAAAGTCCCTTCAATTTATAGTCTCTGTTGATACTACAGAGATTTACATTTATAACACATTGTATACATATGTACATACTCAAAATAGGTTTAACAAAGCCTTCAAAAGAATCAATAAACAACAGGCACACCACAATTATTTTTTGAGAAATATTCTTTTAACGGAGAAGTTAGAAAGATAAGCAATTTAAAACTATGTTATTGCTGAAAACTCAAATTGTTCTTTTATAATTTATTTACAAGATGTTTAAGCTATAAAATAACCTTTAAATTGTTAATATAAACTCGAGTTTATTCAAACTATTTTATTACATAAAATTAAACATTTTTTTATTGAACTTCATTTCAAAAGTTTGTGCCATTGATTTTTAGAAAAGATATACCATCAATATCAATATATTTCAACACTTTGAGTATTTAGTGAAAGGGTAATTTTTTCACTACCACAAAATAAATTATGGGTTGTGGAAACTATTTCAAAACCTATCTCTAGTACCTCAGGTATTTGAAGTAAGTTGCACTAAAAATATGTGCGGGCATTTCGTTATTTTCTAGGTAGCTCAGGAAATTAGTCTTAAAAAATTGTGAACTACGAAAGCAAAATTTTTGCATAGGCCTTCACTTCGTCATAATTAGAGGTAATTCATATATACGCAACCCGCAACGTAACAAAATGTAAGGGGGCCAGCTAATATTTAACGTCACATTGAATAAATATAATAAATGCGAACTCCTCGTGGACATCCCAATTTTTTCATATGATTGGAGTTTGTGTCGAAATAGCGTTTGGTCATGGACAATCTATACATATTATTTTAAGGTATAGACATACTATTTCGCTTCTTTGCTACGTTATTATACCGTGTCGTTTGTTTAATTTTTACGAGATTTGAACCAAGGGGCTACTCTTTATAAAAATATTTTAAGTTTCTAATAAATTGAGAGAAAAGCTCTGAGTTGACTTTTAAAATAAAGGTAGAAAAAATAGTAAAGCAAGTTCCAAGATCTTAAAATCCCTTCATAAAAAGCTTATTAGCAAAGTGAATAAGGATCAACACCAAGTCCAAACTGAACTTTCTAGAAGCTTGAAACTTAGAATATTTGCTCCTTTCACTGACTAAGAATTAATCGTCCAATCGAATTTCTAATTGATATGAACTGTAAAGTTATTAAATTTTTGTGTACCCTGTTATTAATGTAAAGAAAAAGATTTTTGAGAAATGGACGTATTTGGCAAAAGCTAATTTATTAGATAGTTATCAATCTTTTTTTATTGGAACTTACCTTCAGATTTTTTTTTTCTATTTTCATTACATTGCCTTAAGTTTTTAATAAGGGTGGGCTATCGTGTAGAGCAGAGTTGTAAAAGAGTTCACGTTTGAACATTAATTCAAAATAAATTCACTTATTTACAAGAATTTAAAAAGAATAATTTTGGCGACTTTGGACCAGACTGTGTGCTTTTTATGAATTAAATAAATCCATTTTTTTTAATTAATAAAAATAATCGTGAAAAATCGGTGTTTCAAAATAAAACTTGATATGATGGAGCGGATAGGATACCAAAATCCATAAAGAACACGTAGTCTAGCTCGGAGTAAGTATACAATTTTTTTTTAAATTATTACAAGATTCACCTTGAATTTATTTTTATAGTTTAGAGTTACAGTACTCCTGCAAGTGAAGTCTTCGTTTGCATTATTTTTCAACTTAAAATTGTTTCACATTTCGATAGTCAAATAAGAGCCGTCGTAACCGTTACAGAGGTATTTTTTTGGAAGCCAAATTTCAACTTTGTAAAAAATAGTTCTGAGGAATATACATGTTTCAATAACATAAGCTTATACATACATGAAAAACGGCTTAAATATTAGAATCCATACCTATTTCAAAAAAGTCTCGGTTACGAATGACTTGACCATTTCCTATATATTCAATTAAATGAAATTTAGAGTGAAATGCCATTACCTCTTTTACAACATTTGTGTATAAAATAAAGAGCAAAGTTTTGCTACAAATAGTAGGTACATACATACATAAATTTTTAAATAAGGCGATAAATTATAACTACCCAGAATCTCAAACTAGGAAAATTTTTATGCTAACAACATTTATCTCTACTCTAGACAATAATTAACATTACATTTTAATTGAATTTTTTCTTTTATAAATTTTTTTGAGTTTTCTATTCACATCAAGGTGATGAGAAACTGGTTTAGAAGGCCAAAACAATTTATATTTGTTTTCATAATTTAGTTAGTGTATTCTAAGATAATTATTTTTTTTAACAATTTTCAAAACACTCGGTTACTTTACAGTTGACATACATTTTAACTCAGCTCTGATTAATTTTTTTTAACCTCTTAACCAGTTTTCATTATCTTCCTTGTTTACTCTTTTAGTAAATAATAATAGCAGATAAAAATACTGTTTTATATACTATTATTTTGGTTTTTGCAGTATTTATTTATTTTCATTTTTCTTGTTTTTCTTTTAAATATATATTAGTTCGTTTTATATTTATTTTAAAAGTTATTATTAATTTCTAATGTTGCTGCTGCTGTTTTTTACTTGATTGTCTTGTCGTTTTCCTATGATGAGTGCCACCATTTTTATCATGCGCAGATGTAGCCATACTGAGACTTGTTGTTGGTGCATTTGTACCTTGACTTACGGTTAATGGGCCTTTCGATGGGTAAGGAATTTTAAACAGACGAATATGCAAATGATCGCAGATTTCAAAGCAAACCTGAAAAAGTTTACAAAATAATCTTATTAACAATTTCTCATACACTATATGTATAAAATAGTAACTACATACCTATTTTGAATAATATTACTTACACTTAAGCAATTTAATAATAGAAAACAATGTTCATACCTGCGCACAGTATCGTATCAGATCCTGTGTGCCCCAAATAAGGGTAAACCATAATAGTAGAATTTCAGGCACCACACAGTTAAAGTATTGATTTAAAAAAAGTAAAGATGGGCCAAGAAGCGACCAATCCAAATACTCCATTTCAGATTTAGTCATATGAGCAATCTTTTAAAATTTAAGATAATTTAATTATAAGGTTATTAAAGAGTGCTGATTATAAGCATCAACTTACCACAAGTTTATTAGTTATTTTTGCCGCCACCATACCAAATGCCATAATATACAGCGATGGGTTCTCCGCGAAAATATTTTCTGGTGATTTTTGAGCAATAATAAAAGCTGGCAGCACAACCAATGTTAATGGTATGCTCGGCGACAAAACACTGGTACCCTATGTGTCGTTTGTAAGTAAATATAAACATATATTAATTTTTAAAAATCAACGGGCAAAAAATTAAAAACAAATACAACAAGTGTATTGAACAAAGTTTCTGTTACAATTATGAATATAGTACATTTAGATAATTTTAAATTAACATTGTGCTCTCTTCTTAAATTTTTAGTGCGAATCAAATATTGTTTTTTTTTGCTTAACATTTGAGAAAGTGGTCACTTCGCATATTGATTACATTAAATTTTCAAGTTTTACAACCATCTACGAACTACATACATACATACATAAGTGCAATAAAAAAGTTCCCTGTTTCTATCATTTACTAGAAATAGGTTTTCTAGTTTAAGTTTCGATAATCAGTTTTCGTTGAAATTCACGTTATTTTGTAGTTTATACTTAAAAAAATTAAATTCATCAAACTCCAAAATTGAGTTAAATATTTAGATGTATGTTAGAAAAAATTAGAATAAGACACATTGTTACATAAATAAAACAACCAAAAATTTATAGCGTAAGATTTTAAATGCACATATCGCTCACTTACTTCAAGACTGGCATAACTCAAAAAACGTGATTTTTTAGTTAATGATGCAAAAATTTCCGCCATTTTATGCTTTATTTTGATTGAAAAAATCAGAAAGGTATCTTATAAACTTGCATAGTGAGAAAAGTTTATGTGGACATACTTTTGATCAATTTTATATTAAAAGTAATTTATTGAAAACTTTAAAAGCGTTTTTCTTCCATTTTTGTTTTTTTGAGTTATGCCAGTCTTGAAGTCATAACTCAAAACTACTTTTTTTGAGTTGTGTATCGCTGTGCAGTGTTAGTGCTTGCATCGATTACGCTGGTGGCTCGCGTGTAATCATTACGGCTTCCAAGCCAAGAATAATTTTATCAATATTTTTCTCCTCTTTCAAGTTTTTAAGGATATAATTTATCATGTAAGACTTTCTCAACTAAAGCCATTCTGTAAAAATTATAGATCCCACCCGGGACAAAGTCCGACTTTAGTATCGGAATCTAAGGTACTCGAATAATTTACAACGAAAACTATCCTTCTCGAAATCCTAAGCGATTCGAAAACGAATTGTTTTGAGTACTAAACGAACTCATCGTAAAGGTTTGTTTATTTATCGGAAAATGTGCTGTGAGTTTTCGAAGACACTTTCTAGTTTAGGTTTTGAGGGTACTTCCGCATGTATTTTCGAAGTCGCTTTAAAAGATATTAACTATGTCAATAATTGCATTTACACTCATATACTTACATATATCGTTCATTCCATAAATAAATACAGACTTTTCTGACTTTTTGCTCCGATATTTTTGATTTGAAAAAAGTTTGAATATTTTAAAAGTTGGTTCAAAATTTTTTGGAACGGAATAACTCAAAAAATAAAATAATTTACTTCGAATAAATTTGTTAAAACATAAATCTTTATCGACTGTGTTGCACCTAGATACGAGTACATATTAATGTTTGAATAAAATAAAAATCATCAATGACGGTTATTTTTCATAGAAATATCAAAAATAACGAATATTTATCGGAAACAAGAAAAATTATTCAATAACGACTACAACAGTCATTTTTATTTTTAAAATCATCAACGTTACACTATTTTGATTTTATGAGAGCGACTACTTTCACAATATTTATGTACTTTTTTTTGAAACAGAAACTTTTGTGTTCTTAAATTACAGCATGTTTCAATAAAAAATATGTCTTTTGGCTCTTTTTTAAATGTATACATAACATTTGGATTGAATATTAAAGCATTAACAAATTTGCAAGTGGTGAAAATTAAAATAAAATTATTTACAATTTATATTAAATAAAAAGTAAAAAAATGTGATGGCGTTTGAGCGCGTACTATACTAGAACTAAATACAAAATATCAGTACATTAGTAATAAAATTTTACATAGCCTTATACAAAAATTTTTGTTAGATACTAATGTTATGTGCATTACGTTTAGGTGGTAAGTAAACAGCAAAGAGCTGAGCTAAATATGCCTTCACCTTCAGCCACACTTACAGATATATGTTAGATGATGTGTTTGTTAATTTAAATAAGGTTAGTAATAAAAAAAATTTCCCTAGCTTATTCATTGTTTTTTTATTTATTTGGGCCAGACTATCTGTTTCTTATGAGTTTTGGGTCACTGAATCAAAATTCGCTAACCGCGTGTCTACATCTAGACAGATAATGTTTAGATAAGTTCTGATATGATTCAGTCAGTATAAACTAAAAATTTTACTCGAAAAATGAATCTGATTTAAGGGAGAACAGGATCTGATGTCTACGCGGTATGCATTTTTTGAGATTGTAAAGTTTAGTAAATTTTTCAACTCTCAGACATCCATAGTCAATTATTCCGAGTTTTTCATTCTTTAATTTTTTTTCAATTGAATGTCTAACTTTTGTCAAGATATTTTTTTTGTAAATTGACAAAGTTAAAATATATCTCTTGAGAATGGCCATAGAAAAGTATAAAGGAAGTGATGTGACTATAAATATAATGACTCTATGTTTTGTATTCAGTAAAACGAAAGCAGATTTTTATTAGTGTGCTATGAAATAATAATAAAAAATACAAAGTTGCCCAAAATGACGATTTTGACATACACAACCCCATATATTTTGATAATAAGGGCAACCTCGAATTATTTAGATGACATGTAATTTGTTTGAAGGGCACATAAAATGAAGCGTTTTTTGCGTCACGACTTTTTCCATATTTATGAGATTATCTCAGAGTTAACAGGACCAAAATGAAAAAATGTAATTCATTAGCTTTAGAGCAAAAGTAGACAACACAAGAGGTCATGATACAAGTAAAAACTTAAATTAGCTATGATGAGGATGCAATTTTGGTGGATGTTTTTAACTCAAGCCATCAGTAGATGAAAATTGGACTGATTTAGACAAATGATGATGGCACCTCCATACAAACAAAAACATAAAACTGTGTATTACGGACACTATTTGAGCTTCAAATACTTAATACATACAAAATATTAATTTGGAAAGCTGTACAGAAGGAGCTATTTGAATAAGTTACATATATCGTTACAAAATACGTCTTCCGAGCCCCTCTCCCTCCCTCCCGCTCTTATATTTAAAATTTTAGACTAACACTAACTGGAGAATTATTCGTAACTCTTATCAATTAATATGAAAACTAATTATATGGCTACAGCTACTTTTAATCGCATGATAACTCTTGTTACCAATTGCGAAACTTATAACATTAGCTTGTCAAAAGATCAACCCAAACTTAGATTGAAAACTAGCTGTAACTAAAACGTAGCTTAGTGGTTCTTTGTTTTACGAACCTCACAGCATGCAAGGTTAATTTTTTCTAACGTTTATGCCTTAGTCCATGTGTACCATACATATAACTATATTAATATGTCTATATATGTATGTACACATGGTCTGAGAGGGTATGTTAAGGAAATTTAAAAAAGCTAAGAAAATACTGTAAATTAACAACCATATTTTTATTATTTTCACTGTTTATTTAATATCAAACTGTTTACTTGACTTAAGGTTTCAAGCGAAATAGCTAAGAAGGCTAATAGCAGTAGTAGCAAAACTCTATCATAATCGTGCGCATGAGAATGAATATGAGTATGAGTGATTCAAGGTATAGATTATATTTATAATCATACGCATGTGGGCATGATAGCGACTGTTTACCGCTAAAATTACTTAAATTATAGGACTGATTCGTTTTTCTGTTTCCAAGTCACGCTCAGGGGTGCGCCAAACCAGCTCAAATTTATTGCGATATGTTTAATTTTGATGGGGCGATAGGACACAAAAATAGAATAAGCGAGTTCGATGAGCGAGTCGCCAGAAAAGCTGAATGTAAAAGCTAAAATTGGCAGTAAGCAATCTTGTTCGACATATATAACTAGATAAGAGTCTGCCCAATGAATTTCTTTTTTAAATCTGATATATTGAACGCTTCCGACTTTTTGCATATCTGGTGTCTCCACACGATGTCTCACAACTAATTTTGCATTCGCATGAAGACTGACTCCATAAAATAATAACATTGCAAGTGTTTTAACTTGCTGAAATCTAAAATCTACGTTTCATGAACAATTACTCGTTAAATAAGTGTTTTTATCGGTAAGCAACCGATATAATACGAAAGATAATTAAATCTGAGTTATGTGCATGCATAGTATGTGCGGAGTTTAATGCAAACGCATGATTCTGATTTAAATAACCAGGAAAGTAAATTTTTTTTAAAAAAAACAGAATAGAGATTGTGTTATGCGAACACATAACACTTAAAGGGTTTATTCCCTTTAAGAAAGATAACTTGCAAATCGAGTCTCTTGAACAGATTACAGAATAATTAATATTTCAGAAATAGCTATGTTTATGCATATACCAAATTAAGGTCGATGAAAAAAATAGTTAAAACTACAAAATTTTCGACATAATAGCGTGCACTTATGTACTTATAAAGAGACCATGTTTTGTGACAAACAAATATATTTATAGCTAATTTTAACCGAAATTCTTACTAAATTTTACATCAACCAGAATGCTATTGTACATATGCTTGCATATCTTCAAAGTAATGAGTACTATGTATGTGCTCCATAAAATATATACCATTATATGTATGTATGTATGTAGATATGTGCGAGTATGAAAGTTGTAAAAGAAAAAATTTTTGATTCATCAATGCATTAATGAAAAAGGATTACTGTCTTGAATTTGCTTGCACTCAAATGAACTTTGTATTCTTTTGAATTCAATTAAATGCAAGTTCTATTTAGTTGAATTCAAATATGCTGAAGTGAATTAGAATGTAGGTGAATAAAAATGAATTGCTATTCAATTTTACAACTCTAGTGAGTGCTACGCTAGCCAAAAATTTCATTGCAACATAAAGAAATTGCTACAAATCTAATAATGAAACCAATTTTAATTAACAAGGGAGCACATAGTATAATATATGTGATATAGCACTTTTTCTTACAGCAACAGATGATCCATTTTTGCCACATCCTTCAGTCATAACGACTTTGGCATAACGAGAGGCTAACAAAACATCAATGCCAATTGCAAAATAAAGTGGTAACGTTCTGAGTTCACATCCTGCATATGGCAGCTACTGAATATAATACGAATTGGTTTGAAATTTTTGATTTTGTGGTTACATGATTTTTTTTTTTTTTTTTTTGTAAAATTAAATTACAAAAATATAATAATAATTTTTAAAAATTTAAATTAAATTAAACGAAAAAAAAAATTGCAACTTTCGATTTATTTTTAATATCTGAGATAAGGGATCCTCACAAGACATGTGACTTAATAACCTTGACTTTGATACCTTTGATAAAAATAAGCAAACATCTATGTTTTTAAGTGGCAACTGCAATGAAATATGTAATATTAAACATTGTATAATTTTGAAATTTTATCTAAAAGAAGACTTACAAATTAGGAGACATGTCAGCTTTCCCAAACGCAACATAAAATAAAGAGAACTGATTTTGATGAGAAAAATTTAACCTAATTAATAAGCTTTAATGGACTGTTTTAAAGGTAGAACATTACATTTTTTTAATACTTTGACGAACATTATTGAACTATGGATTAAATTTAAGCTTCATTTTACAACAATTTTTCATTAAAAAATTTCAAATTATTATTGAAATTGTATTTGACAAAAAACCTTGTGAAAAAGTTAAGGCTGAAAGTTAAAAAAAAAACTTAAGAATCTTGCTCACAAAATCGTTCAAATTTTACTTTTTTGTGATCTTTTAATAAATCTTTTCAGCGTATATTACAGCAGTCTTTAATAAGTGTTGTTTTTAAGATGATTTCATTTTATCTTTAGGCAGTAAATTTTAAATATCAAAACTTGCGAAAAAATCACTAAAGTGGGGACGATATATCAGATATTAAAATATCGTTGCTTTTGTCAATTTAATTTCCAGAAGATATTTTGTTAAAACACTACTACTTAAACCAAGCCAACTTATTTTTGATACTATTCTTTCGATATTTAAAATTACTCTTTTAACATTAATTAAATCAAAACTAAAAATAATTTAAATTTTTAAAACGAATTTCTAAAAATTTTGTAAACTTTTTACACGCATGTGATGAGATTCTTATTTTTCTAAAATGTTAGCAAGTGAAAATGAAAATGTTTTTCAAATTGCACAATTTGGACCTTGCTTTTTATACAAGGGTTTTCGAATTTTTTTAAGCAGATAAAATTGTCGAATAGGCAGATTTTTGAATAACTTTTTTAATTTCTATTCTAGAAACTCACACTGTCACAATTAGTTGAAAAATGTGCATATAGCATACCCGTTAGCACGTCTTAATTTTGATATTTGATCTACAAGCTACTATATTTGAATGACAGTAATATATCACCATGTTCATCGTTTTTAATTCTAGGAGTTAAAAGTTTACCAAAAATATTATGGTTAAAGTTTTTGTTTTTTAGTAAATGTAGTTAATTGATATGCAACACCATAGAAAACTGAACTGATAAGCTGGGTTTCCAAATCCAATTAGTGACTGAGAGGAAGAATGTACATATTAATAAAAAAAAATATATAAATTTTCATGATATTAAAGAGGGGTTCTGATTAAGGTTTTTTGTTATTATTATTTTTGTTTTGTTATGGAAGTTTGAATTTTTTTTTTTCAATAATGCTTACAGCAACTGATGAACCATTTTTGCCACTGCCGCCTTCAATAAACATTTTGGAAAAACCCCATATATTTAAAAAATAACAAATTGTAATTCCAATAAGAATTACATAATTCAGACGACTGCCCACAATTGGTATCTGCGAAGTTTAAGAAAAAATAAAAAAAATGCATAGAATGAATATAAATATAAAAATGTATGGTCGTAAAACGTTGCACCCATGGTAAATAAGTTTGATACCAAATCTTTGTCAGAAAATTCCCTGTGGTAAATTTCTTTTTTAAGTATGAATTAGTATTTTTGGAGTCCTTGTTGAAACCCTATTAGATCTATTAATAATTTTTATCAAAAGTACTGGACATCACTACAGGTATATTGAGTATGTAAATTTTGGAATGGTTGGTTAATAATTTTAAGCCAGTTATTGCAAAAAATAATTATAAATTTTTCTTTAAAAACTTATAGTAAATAATATTTTTAAGAAAAGTTTAAGCCCTACAAAAACCAAAACTTTTTAATATTTTTTAAACAATTATATTTATCATCACAACTGATATTGAAAAAAAGCAGCAAGCATTTAAAACAGAAAATCCATAAAATAAGCATTCAGAAGTTATTTTGTTTTATATAAGTAGGTACATATATAGTTTTGTATATATTTTTGACATAGGCATTCAATTTAGTTTATAAATAAAAATGAATACGAAAAAAGGTTAAAATCTATTCGGGAAAGTACATTTGTACTTTTTTTCAAGTAAACACCTCAAACGCTTTCTAATTTTAATATATTTATGTGTTGATATTTATAATTCTTTATACGTATAGCATTAAATAAGTTAAAAGCAAAAAAAAATTACTATGAAATAGATAATTTATAACTGATGTAGCCAAAAGATTATCTCTTTTATACAAATAACTATCGTTTTTTGTGAAATTGAAAAATGTTGTAGCTGTATTCATATTAAGATAAGGCTTTTTTGTTGACAAAAACTTTAAACTTACTGCAACTGTTGAGCCATTCTTGCCAACACCGCCAGCCAAAATAACTGAGAAAATATAGGACAACGACCAAATACCACAAATAAGTGTCATTAGCGATAGGGTTGACCACAATTCTAAGTTACCAAATATCTAAAGGGTATACACAACAAGGTTCAACCATTGGGGTTTTTAGTTATGATGATCATTAGAAATATAACAGCTCATAAATTATTTAAAAGCAATGAAAAAAAGTACCTACAAAAAATTGTATGTATAAATGGATTAATATTAATTTTTGACAAATCTCTTTTAACGGTAGCAACCGCTCAAGAAAAAAAATAAGAAAATATTTTTCGTAAAAAAAAAGTTTTTTTTTCAGCGTCATATTATGACTTCGCAACTCAAGACACTATAAAATTACAATTAAAAGCATTTGCATGGCCATGAAATAAGAAATTAATTTTACTGGGCCCGGGAAATGTAACACAGGATAAATGTAAACATTTCCTGGATGGAATGGATTTTATTTTTTTTTTTTCGAACGGGAACAATATTAAGAATTTAAATTGCATAGGATTCAAAGCGCGCACATTTTATCTCGTCGCGTTAGCGGTTTTTAAATTTTTTATTTAATCAAATGAATTTATGAAAAATTGATGTATTGAGAGACTTGACGTGATAGCGTAAAATGGTCACCAGGTTCGAATTCAGCTAGCTAAAATCAATAAGAACGAGATGGCTTAGAATAAACTAATTACTTTACTAATTATAGTTAGAGTTAGTGTACAGTGTTTAATTTTTACACTTCGTGATATGAAATTCCCTTAAGAGCTTTCTTATTGGGATTGTGCGGACCAAGATGGTTTCTGCTCAAATATTGAAAAATCTGGATCATTGTAGAATTGAACTTACAAAATTCTTATGTTTATCATAAAAATATAGTACCAATGCCGAACGTTGACTAGATATTCTTAAATTATAGACTAAAACACC
This sequence comes from Meiosimyza platycephala, assembly GCA_963662105.1. Classification (NCBI taxonomy): domain Eukaryota; kingdom Metazoa; phylum Arthropoda; class Insecta; order Diptera; family Lauxaniidae; genus Meiosimyza; species Meiosimyza platycephala. The sequence continues at coordinate 77,303,425 of OY759211.1, read as the reverse complement.
GATCTTGAAATAAATACAGACAGCCGAATTTCAACCCAATTAAAAAATTAACAGAGTTATTATGTATATGGAAAAAAAATTCTTTCTAGTAAAAAAATTGTGGAAATGTTATGTACTCGAGGTGTACGCTATACTGGGCTATATTGAACATTTTTATACCGAGTTCTTTCATTGAGAAACTTGAGAAATAACGAACAATCTAATGTGCATACCTACATCTTTTTTTATGCTTAAAGCAATCTCTATGAGTGAATTATTATTGGGCTTTATTTACATTAATATGTTGATTAAAAAATAAATTCATTTGATTTAATTGAATCTGATTGCAGAAGTTTGATCAACCTAACTTACTGTACCTAGCTAAAAGATGTTATATAGCTAAGAAATATTTCATTACATTTATTCCATGTGTTACATTTGCCGCGCTTTATATTGGTAAAAAATAAAAAAATTTTACGTCTAATGTTATAACAAGTATCACTACAAATTAAAATTAAAATCTCCTGGAAACTTTCTTTAAAAAAAAAATTAATTAATTAAAATGAAAATTAAAATTTGATAAAAAAGTTATTAAAAATTTTATAAAAAGAACATTATTAACACACCTTAGTGAGCCAAAAGTCTGGTCCAAAAATAGCGGATATCACATGAATGCCCATTATGGTAAATTGTGCCTCCGTAACATCAATTTTACCAAATCGTAATGTTCCTGAAACATATGTTTGCCAATGGGCACAATAAAATAGCGCTATGGCACAAAAACACTGCAAATATAAAAAAATTTAAAATTGTAAGTTATCGAAATCGCATAATTAATTGCAGCTTACCTGGAAAAACAACCAATTGGGATAGTGACCCAACTGACATGAGATACACGCTGATAATGCAACAAACACGGTCGATATAGAATCGCAGCCATGATCAAATAGTTCGCCTAATGGTGAGGAGGTATTTGTGCGCCGCGCTTGTTTTCCATCAATTGAGTCCAAGCTCTGATATATAAATAGGCCAAGTGCACATAGTAGACACGTCCATCGTGGCGGTGGTGTTGTGCCATTGGGACTATAACTGGAAGTATAAATATTTTGATAAACGTTAGTACATATGTAGTTTTTTTAATCTTATATATAAAAATGAATTGGTGGGCATTAGTCTTGCAAAGGATCGAGAATGCCTCGACCGATTTTTTTTTTTTAAACTTCGACCGATTTGAATATTTTTTTTTTGTTGGGTTCGTAATTGTTCAGGCAAGGTTTATAGCAAAAACAAATTTTAAAGAAAAATCGGAAAATTGCAAGAAATCGATGTTGTATGGGAGTTTTGTATGGAGAATGTATACGATATTTGTGTTTTCCAATAAGTTAATTAATTTCAAGCAGAACAAGTCTGTCAACGGGAATGGGGATAGGGATGGGTTGGATAGGGATAGGGATGGGTATATGGATAGGGATAGGGATGAGTATATGGATAGGAATAGAGATAATGATAGGTATGTGGCTTGAGATAGGAACATGGACAGGGAGGGCTGAACAATGTCTGCTGGGTACACTAGTTTTTTAATAAATTCAATAATAAAATTTTTTTCAATTTTTCATCAATTATTTATTTTTTTGTAACTAATAGAACTATCAAGAATATAGCAACTTTACTTAAGAGTTCAGAAAGCTACCGCAATATAGCTTGATAGTTACTATGGAAACTAATACCAGAATTCAATCTATTATAATTTTGAGGCAATAAAAATATGAGTTTGGTTGGTGATACCTTTTCGAATATATTTTTGTTCTATTTCTTCTGTCTGTGTCAAGTCAATATAGATTTTTAAATCATTTTTTACTGAATTTAATCGGTTAGTAGCCTTTTTTTATTGCAGTTAACAATTATCAAAGATTTAAAACAAAGACAACTGTAATCAGTTATGAAGCAAAATAATAATAATCAACCAATATAGTAAATTCAATGATTTGTAAACAATCAGCTTATCAAAAATATGTAATCAAATCATTGTTTGGACTTCTGTATGATAAAGTGAGTTTTAAATAACAATTTATTTTAATTTGAAACCAAGAAATTTATAATCTACATAGTTATTATCGAATTGCAAAAATATACATAAGTATTAAATTGTGGCGTGAATTATTTAAGGAAGAGTGGACATATAAGTTGACTTGTCTGACACAACTATTTTAAGAATGTGGGAGAACTTTTTTCATGTTTTCAAAAATGCCAATGTTGGCAATAAAATCCTGAGTTTATCATATTTGGTCAATATTAAATTAAACCAAGCCCACCATAAAGTTTCTGCTCAGTTACCATAAGATTAGTTTAGCATTGATGAAACTTTAATTCTCATGACATCTATACTGGCTTTGACTGCTGGGTAGTTGTCACTTCCCACATAGAAATATACTGTTTAAACTTAACGCATGTAAAACTAGTTTTAAGTAACCCAGTTAGAGGAAGATAAAAGCCTTTATTTACACAGTAAATATTCGAAGAAATGGATGAAGGTGCTTTAACTTGAATTTTCTGACTACTGTTAGCTTTTTTATGTTAAAAGCTTTTCAATATGACACCAATATTTGTTCTTCCGCTTTTAATGGCATTATGGGAATCGGGCAATCTGTTACACATTTTTCATAGCTATGATGAGTGATAACATAATAATCTATAAAGCTTTTTTTTAGAAAAATATTACAATCCAAAAATAAGTCTTTAACCTTTGACGAACACAATAGTTTTTTGATAATGACATGTTTAAGCGAACTAAAGAAAGGATGATTTCTGGTGTATTCTTTGAGCAATCCTAGCATACTCCATATTACTTCTAGACTTCAAGTATTTTTTCTTTAAATATTTTGTTAAAAATTAAGAACACATACAATGTTTTGTTACTTTACAATTTTCACTACTTGATTCATTCAAATTCTTTTAAAAACGCTGGAATTAGATCCAGTATTAAAAAAAAAAAACAAAAAGCCTTAATTTCGAAAAAAAATATACTTGTCTTAGTTATTATTAATAAAAAAGATAGTATTTTTTTAATAAAGTAAAAAATTACTCTAAAAATAGATGCATTTTTAATATTTATTGATTCAGAAAAGTTTAAAATTCAATTTCCAGGTGGCATGTTTTGTTTACTAGAAGATAAGTTCCTTATGACTTTGACGTCGCTGATTTTGAATCCGCAACCCAACAAATTGTTATGTTTTTTATATGAAAAATGTGTTTTTTAAAGTACACTAACAACCAAAATGGGCACTGGACTATGATTTAGCGACTTAAAATTCATAAGAGGGGCATATATTAACTATATTATATTTGTAATCTCAAAAAAAAGTCTTTTCATATGATATTCAAGTCTCTTTACCATGTCTTTGAGACTTCTCTATATCTCCTTAGAAATTCACACGCAGAAACATTAGCCTCCAACTCAAAATTGTACTCAAAAATGTATGTCATTCGACGGAACTCAACGGGGGCTAATCTTTCCGCTAAATGAATTTTTAGATTGGGAAATCTCTGAAATCAATTGTTTTTGACCACATGAAACCGAACTTGCAGTCTTAAATAGTTTCTTGCGTTTTTTTTTTTTGGTTTTCTTATCTTGTTTGCATATTTCTTTGTCTTATTTACGTTTATAGTTTGTTTTTTTTAATGCTTTTAAAAACTTTTGCACAATCGCGTCAGGTACTTGAAAAACTTTTTTTTATGATAACTATACATTAAACTTAATTTTTTTGCAAGTCTTTCAAAAATATAAAATCATCAAAATCACCTTGCGGCAGTGGAATTTATAGCCGAGAAGACAACAGGCAAGGCCAAAGTGCATGAAAAACAGTCGCTTTTATTGGCCAAGCATAAGTTCAGCTTCCACAAAAGTTGCAGACCAGACATATTCGAACTAAAATGATCTAGTTCGTAGTTCTTATGGCCTTAACATTTTTGTGATATTCAAGGTCATAGGTCAAGGCCACTTTATTTTAGACTTAAGTTGTGTATTGTACAACTTTCTTTAAAAAAATATTTTTTAAATTAAATCAACAATTTTTGTTATAATATCATTTATAAGGCTAATTACAGCCAAGCGGTCGGTCCGTTTAACTCTTTGACGACCAAGGGACACATATGTGCCAAATACAAAAATATTTCCCAATAAAAGGCTTAACACTAATTCATTTTTATTATGTTACAAAAGCAAGCAGGAATGTCTACTTTTGAAAATATATAGCATAAATTCGACATAAAAGTGGATTATAATGGCTAATTTGTAGTTTGAAATACACGTTTTGCCTATGTCGTAACTAATTGCTATCTTCAATTGATTTTTAAAAATAGTAAAAATAAAAATCTTCAACTTTGAGCTAATGAACTAAATAATTTTAGCTTTACTTTATTGTTTTTAAAAATATTTTTTGTAACATTTTAATAAAATTCGAAGAAATATACAAATGAACATGAACATGGACACGCTGAAACAACTCTCATAAATACAATCAGAAAAAAAAGTGATTTATTCATACCTTTGGTTCACATTTTCACTTAGCCCAATAAATGATGAACAAACAGTTTAAGGTCAATAAATTATTTTTATTAAAAATAATAAACTCGATATAAGTGCAAGAAAATAACAGTAATAAAAACAAATTTCCTTACTTGAGTCATTAAACTTGTTTAAAGTAGGTCGTTAAATTAAGACGAAAAAAAAAGTGCGCAAAGTATATTTTAATGGGTTGTTATTATTGCATCTAGATCTGTGAGTTATGTTTCTATAAAAGATAAATGGTACAAGTATTGCTCAAAGTCTAAACGACATAGTTGCCTAGCGTTAAATAATAAAAAAATTTAAATAATTGAAAATCACGTGTTGTTATTTTATTTAGTTTTTTTCGTTTGAAACTTGCTATTTATGTTTTTGCTACCGGCACAATACAACATCTAGATTTATTCAATAAAAAAGATTTGCGAATTTCTTATCACTAAGTTAGCTTAATGGCTACTAAGTATTAAATGCAATATGATTAAAACAAAATTTATTTTTAAATCTTATGTGACAGACTGGAAATAATTTTTATTAAACTGACGTAGTTTTAATGGTCAAACTTATTATACAAAAATTTGACAAAATAATTTTTTTATTTTTGGAAATTTTGATAAAAAAAATTACGGACTTAAACTTTGTACTGTGTCTGCTGACTTTTTTTCATATGGATACTTAAGCCTCGATAGCTCGAACATGGGTTAATCAAAGTAATAATACAGCTAAGATGCTACTACTGGATATACATACATATATTATACAAGATGTCAACACAAACGGAGCCATCTTGTTTCTCGAAATCTAAAGTTTCAGAACAAGTTCTGAGTCCCGATGAAAAATTTAATTTTAAGGAGATTTTTAATTGTGTAGGCGTGGCACTATTATTAGTTTCTCATTGCAAATTATTTTAAAATTGAAAATTAAAGTTTATAATTGTAGTCCCTAAGCGAAGTGCAGGAATGGGTTTGATGTAACAAAATCCAATTATTTATGGGGTGTATTTCCGTCCTTGGTTAGTTTATTTTTAACAGGATGCAAAACATTATTTGACGGTTTAAGCTACGATGGCATACTTCGTTATTGTTTTTTCGACATATGTATGTATTATTCGCAGTTAAACTTGCTTCCAGCCCGCCGTGCTATACTTATTCTTGTGTCCTTTTTCTCCTCACGGTGCATAGGGCCTCCACAACACTCTTCCAACGTACACGATTTGTAGTGAGTGTATTCAATTCTCCTCAACATTTTCCTGATTCACGTATTTCCTGTCCTAGGTATCGTTTCCACGATGGTTTAGCACGACCGCATTTTCTACAGCCCTGAGAATTCCACTCTAGTGCCTGCCGACAGACTTCAGTTGATGGCTTTTGCAAGGTGTGTTCAATCCATTTCCATTTTCGCCGTTTTCTTTCATTGGAAATCGAATCCTGACGACTTCGGGTGAGCAAATCGACATTAGAAATAATCCTAGGGCACCAAATTTTCAGTGTTCGGCGAAGGCAATTGTTGGTGAACACTTGTAAGTTCTGTAGTAGGGCGCTGCTGTTAAGCCAAGTTTCATAGCCGTACAAAAGAACTGGCTTCACGTTTGACTCAAAAATTTTGAGCCTCGCTTCATAGTCGTTGACAGGAACGAATTTTGCTAGACATTACGAAGTTGGGCAAAGGTACCTTTCACTATGCTTATTCTAGCATGGACATCTTTAATGGTACCACCGTTAGATGTAATTACGCTGTCTAAGTAACTAATTGGATCCACTTCTTCTATGCTGGATTCGCTTATCACGAAGGTATTGTTGGTACCGGTTGGGCGAATAGACATGCTTTTTATTTTTTTTTCTTTTTTAATGTCGGCCTGAACTTGAGGTTCTTTCTACGAATAGTTTTGGATACAGCATTGAAAATTCTCTAAGAAATTATAGATTTCATTCAGATCATATAAAGCTTAAAATTTTATAGATTATTATTTGCACTTGTGAGTCAAATATCTAAAATTTTCGATATATTCGCTAAAACAGATGATGTCAGATTTGAATTCGGCACGTCAACACACGTATAATAATGTATACCTCTGTACATATATTGTCATTTAAGATCACTACCATTAAAAAACAAAACGCTCTAACAACCATATGATTCCCAAATAAGTTTTTACAGCAAATATTTATAGCGATTTGCATTATTTATTTGTTTTTGTTTTTTTTTAAAACAAAATTACATACATATTTACTAATTTTTTAGATAGTGGATACTTTTAAACGCTTCCGTTTTATTGTGTCTGTGCTTAATGATCTAGCACAATGCGTACAAATTTATTTAATTTTTATTTCAAGAGGCATTGGTGCAAAACTTGCTGATAAGATATACATACATATTGTTGTCCTTCATTATGAAAACGTAAAGTAATTAAAATTAATTTTTTGTTTTATGTTGAGCCAACAATTTTACTATACATAGTACTTAAATTTAAAAAAAAGAAGCTATTTGTGAGAATAAATAGTAAAATTGAGTTAAAATTTTGAAACTTGGCACATACATTTTTTAGATTATAGGTCCGTTCCGAAAACAATCAGAAATAGTTAGTCAGATTTACAGGATTTAGTCCGAAAAGCGTTTCTGTACTCGAAAAATCTGTAAATGAGAGCGGGATGAGAGAGTAATTGAGCTAATCTATTTGTTTAAAGTTACAGGATTTAATCAGAAGAGTTTTTGCTGGTAAAATCAATAAAAGTGTCAATTTGTTCTGTGTTGTGCAAGCCATATTAAGTTTATTTTGATTATTTTTATTTAACATTTTATTTCTTGCGTCTAGAGAATTAAATGTGTTTATCAACTACGTGCAATTTAAGACGTTTATTTATTGTTTATGTTTAGAATATTCAATTGTTTTTTCCGTTCCTGTACTTTGTATATTTTTTATTTTTCAAAGAGCGCAATTGAATTGAGATGCTCTCGTATTTTGCAGTTTTACTGGATTTAGTAAAAAAAATTAAATAGCGGACCTAATATCGGACGTTTTTTTTAGTATCATTGCTTCGAATTAATATAAAATAAAGAAAAATGTCCAAATGATGTGTATTTAGCTTTATTCGATAGAGAATTATATAACATTTGGCATTTGAATGATTTTGAGTACACGAGTACCGCAACTGGCCAGATTTGATAAAAGTATTAACGTTTGATCCCAATTAGAAAATGTAAGACTCTTAAAAAAATAACAGAATAAATTTGACCGAAACTTACCGACGGACACGTCCACCTTCCAAACAACCGAACAATAAAAATGGTCATAGCTTTTACTTTTTTTAACCGAATTTAGTAAAATTTGGTTCAAGGTCTTATTTAAGACATAAACATTTGTAAATGCATTGTAGCGCATTGGTATTCAGATATAAATTTCCTATGCGGAACTGAGCTTACAGAGCCGGCTCGCATTATAGTTTTTAAATTATTTTTAAGGCGCTCAGTGAAAATACCGTAGCTACTGTCAATTTACCTATAGCTTTTTTATCGTTGACACATATTTTACTATGTATGTATAGTTACTGAACATTGGATAAAGCGGAAAAGAAAAAGCCCAATGTACTATAGGTTTGGTTTTTTTGTACATACATTTAGCGCTAGTTATCGGACAGTAGTCCATTCTTACCATCCCAGTATGCAGAAGCTAGCAGCGCTTCTAGAAGACCTTTTTTGGGAAGTATCAGGTCTTCTCACCTCCTTTTAAACGTGCTACGCCCTGCTACGGCAAACGGTCTTAGAAAACCTGCTACGGCCTGTTTTATCGTATAAAAAAGGAAAAGAATGACTACTGGGCATTTATCTACTTTCGATGTCGTATGTGTACGAGCACAATGCAGATGACAAAAATATAATGTCAAATCATAAAACATTGCAATATATGTATGAAATAAAATATACATAAATTTTTTTTAAAAAAATGGAGTCCTTCTTCTGTACCTTTTAATATCAGGCCTGCCTGCTATGGGGAGGCAAATAGCCTTCTATGAGCATATTTTTATTTGACTGAAAATTTAGTTTTGAGTAGACTTCATATAATCGCTGGAGTGCTGGCAGGCCTTGCCCAACTGCCTGCTGGGATATAACTATATATGTATGTATGTATGTATGTATGTATGTATATATAGGCGTGAAACTTTTTTTTTACACTAGTTACAATAACTTTGTTAACAGTGGGACAGATAAGATAATCGAGTTTAAATGAAAAAAACTTAAGCGGCTCTTATTTTATCAAAATTAAAATGTAAAAAAAACTAAAGAATAGCAGATAGATCTGAATTTTTTATTTTTTTTTTTTGGCCTTAATTTTGGCTCAATGGTCAAACAGATTTCATTAAAAGGAAATTATAAACAAATTTTACATTAAATAAAAACGTACTAGTTATATAAACAGGATATATGCAAATAAATAAGAATAAATAATTCGTTAATGCACTCAAATGCATAGCCGCAATAGATAACAAAAATCGGAAAAATCTCAATTTTAACGCTATTATTAGCAAAACATTCAAACTTGTAATAACTACTCTCTAAGAGCGCACATAAACTCATATGATAAATACAACTACATATTAATAATTTAAAACCATGTAAGGCCAATGTGCAAAGAAAAAAAAAAAGCAAAAAACTTTTTTAATTTTAGCTGCTGTATCGTTGTAATTAAAAAATTTTCCCGTATGTATGCCATATTAATTTTTTTCTGCGAACATCTGATGCTGTAAGTGAAAGTTGTAGTAAATATCCGATTTAAAATACCTTTTCTGTTATTATTGTTGTATGTATATCTAATGCAACTTATTCAGCCGGCTGGTAGCCAACTAGACAAACTTAATTACGTTCTCAATAATGATGATTTATTGACTCAATATTTGTGCAACTGACGAATGACAGCTTTTTGCTTGACAACTCATCGGACGCATGTGTTGGTTGAACAGGTTTAAAGACAATTATTTCCCACAAAAAAATTTTAGTTTTCTTTTTCATTTTAAATATACTCGAACATAATTGAATTTCAATTGTATAACAACTTTACCTTAACTCAATTAAAGCATGAAAATTTTAATTTTGCGAGCATTAAAACAATTTTGTTGATAAAAATTAGGGTCAATTATTTTGATGCCCTCTTTGGACTCATAAGAAACTTATTGCCCAGCTGTATAAATAAATAATTTTTGGAATATGCTTTTATAACGAACAGTTCAAGAAGAAACAGATTGCAAAAAAAAAAAAATAGTTACGAAAATGGAAAAAAGTTTGTTATAGTTAGTAGTACACCAGTCGAAAATCGAAAATAATTTTAAGGACCCAGTAATATATTTAGTATTACCAAAAATATATAAATTAGTTATAGCTTAGTAATTCGTGCACCTCACATGGAATCACGTACATTTTCACAAAAAAAAAAAAGGTTACTAATTACATATATTCAAAATTTTAGAAAGGAACTCTGAAAATATCAGTGGTAAACATATAGTTAGTCCGGGAGGCAGCGTTGCATAATAACAACATAATTTATTTTACAATTGATAGTTTAAGTAAGACTTATAATGGAAATAAGCGTCAGTCGCCATAATCGTGGTGGGTCTGGTTGTGAGAGGACGACGAAAAAAGTTTCGCTCAATAACTCAGAAAGAAGCTAATACAAATAGAAAATTATGTTAAGACCAATGTTGTAGAGGAGATGAAAACACATCGATTTCATGTCCGAAAAATTTCGGTATGACAAGATTTAACCCACTTTTCATAGTTTTAAAATGTTTAATGACCATCTCCATTTCCGAAAAAATAAGGTTTTTATTGAAAGTTTCTAATTAACATTACTCGTTCAAATCTGAAAACCATATTTTTCACCCAAAATAACTACTTCGCTCAAAATTATAGTATTTATCGGAAACTATAAACGGTGAAAGGTGGGTCGAACCTTATCATATGCAGATATTTCGGACATGAATTCGATGTGTTCTCATTTCCTCTACAACACTGGTATTAAGATATTTTTCTATGGCTTACTTTCAGAGTTATTGAGCGAAACTTTTTTCATCGGCCTCTCACAACCAAACCCACCACGATTCTGGCGACTGACGCTTATTTCCATTATCTGCCTTACTTAAACCATCAGTTGCAAAAAAAAATTAGGCGGACTAATATGTGTGCCAGCTTAAACATATTGTGCACAATATATAGAGATCTCTTGTGAGTAGTGAATTAATATATTTTTAAATTAAGCTTATATGGGTCAAGTTTGAACATAAGGTAGGATACATTTCGAATAACATACAAATTCTTTTCAACAAACCTCCTTATTTATAATACTCCGTCGCGGAATATTCCGTACCGTGTGTCTATTGACTATTTTCTAGAAAACATTTTTTTTTTTCACATTAAGTATCATTATAAAAATAAATTTTAGATAATAAACCAAAATGAAAGCGAGTGCATACCTGCATGACAGACTGTAGACGAGCATAATAAATGTAATAAATTGCAGCTCAAAGAAATATAAAAACAGAGCGGAAAATTGGATAGCAAAACCGGCTCATAGTTAAAATAAAAAGAAAATTAATTATAAACGAAGAAATGATATTTGAACTAACTAAAAAAAGAAACAAGGTGCAAAACAAAAACATAAATAAATTGTATTTAATTTTAAATATATATAGATATAAGACCGATTGGGCTCATTAAAAATTTTAAATAATTTCTTTGTACTATGCAAAAATTTGTATGCCTCATGACCCTTATTAAATTAAAATCAAATGAATTAATGAATGACAGTGATTCAACAAAATAGACGGCCAGAAAAGCGCATAGCAAAAGTAAAGCAAATAAATGAAAAGAAAAGAATATAATAGAACGTAAATGACAACGAAGCGACCAACGGCTTTTGAATGGATTGTGCAATCAAATCTGCGAAATATTTAATATAGAAATAACTGAAAATAAAGAAGACACGACAAATTTTAGCTTTAATTTCTTAGTAAGAGTAATTTCTTTAAGAGTAAGTTTTAATAATGTGAATAAAGAAGAATTAAAATTTATTTTGAAGATTAGACTGTTCGGGCCTTACGCTCCTTTTTAGGATATTGGTAAAGTTCTTCTGCCTAGATTTATTTCTCATCGTCATTCTACTGAAATAATTTATGTTGTTATTGTTATTTTATTTGAAATTTTTGGGGTCAGGACGTGGATCAACACAACAATGGACTTTAACTAATTAATTCCAAAAATTGGCAGTAGCAGTTTCATCGCAATTCACTTTTAGATGTTAAAAGTTGGTGAATTTGCAATGACGATGTCCTAGAAAGAGACAATTGTCCTCATATGTACTACTTTTACGCCACCGTAGGACCTGGTTTAATCGAATTTATAGAGTTGTCTCAGTTACTAAAGCTTGTCCTAAACATGGGTTGCCATACGATTTTAATAAAAAACTACTTAAATAAAATCTACTTTAAATTTATATCAAATGCTAATTGTTTAAAGACTCAAATTAAAATTGGACCAAAAATCGGGAAGCTTACATAAATACAATTCAAGATGTGATCTTATACTTTTTTTTTCTAAACAAAAGACCAAAGATTGGATGGACTAGATTTGACAAGACAACTCTACATTTTTATTTAAGCTATACAGAGCTTAAGACTTTCGTGGCAACCCCGACGACGACGATGGTTTTCGGTAGAATAGGTCAAAATAAATCGAAAATGTTATATAAAAATATCTACATATATCTCGCTTTGACACTTAAAAATCTGAGTTCCAACGGCTTCACTAGCCACAGTAAGTAATTCTACATAAAATATAGGGTAAGTGACCGGTTTTGTTATATAGTTACATATAGTAATTTTGACATGTTTCATAAAAAACTATCCTCAGATCGCTACGCCACGGAAATCGTAATCTTACACTATTTTTTGACATAGATTTCACAAAACCGGCTGGCACTCCAGGTTTGAGACAGGATTCAGTAAGGCAACCTTGTATATCTTATTTAAGATCTTTGAGCTTAAGTATTTTGCCATGTATTTTAAGCTCTAATTTTTGGGTGGCGCCCGATGTTCTGGCTAGACTTGAGTCGTAATATGTACTATTTTTTTTGAACATTCTAATTTGTAATCTTTTACGCTCGACGACTTTTCTACAATGGGCTCGCCGCCTATATGCTAACTGATTCCTCTGTTAAAATTATATAACAAAAATTAAAATTAAAATTAAAATTTTCTCTGAGGCTTCTATTAGCGCCAATCAGTGAATCATCCGCTATATTGCAGTGTCTGAATTTTCAAACAAAAGCAACAATTGACATTGACACAAAACTTTTACTAAAACGGCTTTCTAACCTGTGGCGAATATCTCGAAAGCGGGTCGGTATTTTTTGCGTCAGTCAAACATACACACTAAATTTGAGGCTTATCCAATACCGTTATACAAAGTATCGATACATGACTAATTTGTATTATGTAATTTTTGTCTCAACATAACATCGAAACTTTGTTCCCAGAAGTCAAAATCTTAGATACAAAATAAAAAAACATCCATCCCTACTTACGATATTAATATTAAAGTTGTTACAATGTTGACAACCAGCCCAACGATTGTGATTAGATTTGGTGCCAGCCAAAGTGGCGTCTTTGACACCAGCCAATTCCACCAACCTTGCAGCCAGGGATCTAGAAGGCTGGAACTGCTACAGGCGTATTTATGTTCACCGAGCTTTTTCAGCTGCAGTGGGGTTAGAACACGACCTTTACAGGAGAGTAACGGCATTGCGAGTTGATGACAAGAAACAAATGGTGGCAAAGGTGACAACGGCGGCGAAGTGGTCAGTGAAATTTTAATCTTACACTACCAGCACACCAGCAAGACAATTGCACACTGAACACTTCAAATTATTTTAAATTGATATTAAGTGGAGTAAAATAGGCATTAATTCATTGGATTTCTTCTCTATTATGTTCACTGAATATTTCACGTGTTCTTGACAAAAAAAAAAATGCTTATCAACTTTCTTTAATTTTCCATTTCTTTATTTTTAAATATTCACTGGTTTGTTGAATTATTTATTTACTTTTCTTATTAAACTGACGCTTTTTATGTTGTTATTACAATTAAACTCTTTAATTCACGATTATCACTTAATTTCGATTAAAATAGGATGAAATGAAAAAAAATCGCGAAAAAACAGCGTAACACCAAAGTGCATGAAAATCGAATGACAATTACAGTCAAATTGAAGGAGGCACATGCCATAAAGCAAAAAATATATCAGGAATTCAGTGCGAACAATTGCGAACTACTGCATGGAAATGCATTCGTCGTTGAAAAATGCTATACTTGCTTCACTCACACTTATTGCGGCATAATTTCGAATGATCATATCAGATAGAGTTTATTCATGTGAAAGAGAGATAGCTATCCACCTGAATAAATAGATGATGCCAGATTATATTCTAATAATTATTACAGTGCACCCCAAGCAATTGCGCTTGCGTCAATTATCTGTCAAAATTTTCTTAAGCACATGTAAAAGCATGTATAATGTATTCAACAGAAACCTACAACGAACTATATAAGAACCTAAACACATCTGGGACGCGTTGGTTTTGGTAACGTTGAAGGTATGTATACTTAAGCACGCGTTGTAGAAAACGCGCGTTGAAAAAACGCTCGTGTGAGCGTGCATCAATTTAATACGTATAGTGTGTAGCAATCAAGTTGATATGTCGTAACGTAAATCGATTGGAGTATATGCTGGGATTTCATATCGTACGATTTTACGTTTTGTTTGATACTGTGCTTGTTGTTCTTCTACTTGCTATTGTGCTTGCATTTGTATTGTCAGTTCAACTGTATCAATGTAATCATTTAGTTCGCAACGATATACTCTGCCTTCGCAGAGCAGCCAGTGAAAGTGCAGTGTTTAGTTATTTTTCTTGTTAATTTAAAAGTGGGTTTGTTAAAAATCTTTTCATTTGCTCACAAAAAATACAACAAGTGCTTAAAATAAATTTAATTCATTTGATATTTTTCTGTTTGTTTTATTTAAAGAAAATAATTTGTTAAAAATCCTTAAGCGGTGTGAGCGTATTGGTTGGTGCTAAAATGCATTGCAGTGGCTGCCTAAGTGCGGCATCCGCTATGGTTCTAGCCAAAGCTATATTTCAGTGCTTCCACAATGCTTTGTAAATTAATTTTTTGCAGTAGTCTTTCAGTTGTGGAAGTCGAAAGGCCGCAAGTGGTAAGCAAAGAGAATAAATAATAATAATAATAATTATTATTTATTCTCTTTGTGGTAAGTGGGCTCTGTTTTGTTTTTTCTATAATTTATTTAAATTTTCTTCCTTTTATTTATAAAATATATTATTTTATAGAATTTGTGTATCCATGACCACAAAAAACGTACATTCGCTCTCTAAAAGTACATTACAAGTCTGGATTTGGTACATTTCCACAAAACCCAAATGCTACACAAAAAATGAGCAGTGAACTTTTTCTTTAAGATCCGTTAAGAAACTAACATTGAGGTAAAAACAGTACTAATTTGTGCAAAATACATACTAGCACAGCACTGATACTGACTATTCATAATCCTTAGAGCAATAAAATTTGAAAGGGGAAACTAAAAATTGGTGTTCTTGGAACAAGTGCATGAGAATGATCAAAATCTGTGTCTTTGGCTCATTTGTTTTTCCATTTATCTTAAAACCCGAACGTAATAAAAAATTATATAGGATATATAAAAAATATAAATATTCAAGATATTTTAAGCGTCGTCGTATTTTTACGAAAAATGTGTTTTTTTGTTGAGTGCCGATGGCTGTATTTTAAATTTAACACGATCTGAAAATTATTTTCAAAAAAAATTCTTACGCCGAATGTCACAGAAGACATTTTCAAACAAAAACTTTGGGGTTCATGGAAGAGCTTAAAAACAAACGCTTTTTATGCTTGAATTAATTTTTATTTACTATTAATAATTTTACCTGCATGCTAAACTATTCACATTGCATTGCTGTTATTATTTAGTAAGTATATAATTGTTATTTTTAATAATAATATATTATCATTATTACTATACTTGCATATTTCATTAATATATCGAAATAGTCTGTGCGGTTATCTTGTAAAAAAAACCTAAAATAGGTATACTAAATTTATATTTTTATGTTATAAAAAACAAATTTAAAAATGTGTATAACATCTGTTTAATCAGTTTTTGAATATTATATATATGTAGGTATATTAATATAATTACTATAGTAGTATGATGATGATAATATGCTAATCAATTAATAGTATGCATTACTTTTTTTAGTGGTATCTTTGTTTTTGAAAATGGTTTCAAAATTTTTTTAATTAACATTATTTTCTTTTATGACAGTATTCTTCTTTACGAATTGAAAATTTGGCGAAATTTATTTTCTGTAGGAAGACAGAAACAAAATAAGGAATATATTTTGTTTTCGATACAAAAACATTAAAAAAATTTGCTACAGTTTTGAAGTAACTTCAAGTCTTTGCATTCTGAAATCTAAATTCGAACTGAAGATTTTTATCTTTCAATCAAGGAAAATATTATTAAATTTTTCATATTTGTTGCATCTGTTCATACCAAGCATTCTGCATACGAGTACATTTGAGAAATTTGTTGTTTTTTTTTTTAAAGGAATTATTATTAAACATTCATATGTATGTTTATGTGGTAGTGCCAGTGGCGTCATTTCACAAAAACCTTGGGGGGAGGGGGTCGAGAATTATAATTCCACCACTATTAGGTTTTATTGATTTAATGTATTGAATAATAACTAGTATCAGATCCTCGGGGGGAGGGGTGCGAAATGCTCTCCCCAGCCATACCGAATTGATTTCACTGGGTAGTACCCATTAAAGAGGCTCATATCTCGTGTACTGAGCATTTAACTAAGATATGTATATATGTTAATAATAAAACCAAATATTAAGTGAATATAGAATTTTCGACAAAATTAATAAAAATTCCTAATTCCGTAAAAATTTAATTTAAAGTTTACTTTCCCCATATGTTATCGTTCAGTGATATTATTATTCCTTGTATTTACATTTAAAATAAAAAATTAGAAATTAATAGGGTGCGTTTTGGTTTAGTGAAATAACCAAAATGTTATGCCAAAAGCTATAAATCAAAGTTATTGACCAAAATTCATAACACCTTAAGAATTTCGGGAATTATGCATTTTATAACAAAAATAGGAATTTCTGCAAAATTTCGTCATCAGGAATTTTTGTGAGTGGAAGATAATTATTCCTAAACAAATCCTCACATTCATCCAATTTTTGCTACAGTACATTCTAGCACATGAATTTTTCGAGTTTATGTCGTCACTCTGCTTCAAGATTAGGGGGTTTGTCTTTCATATATACTAATAATGTTTGATTTCTATTAAACGTTTAGTTACAGTGGTATTTTGATTGATATTTACTGCCACTAACATTTTAGTGAATGTGGAAATCGTAGTTAATTTCACAGGAATAGTGGTTATATACCCGATCCAAATTGTGAGCTTTTAATGGGCGGTGTAAAGAAAAAACGGTTTCAGATTAGATGTTTTGTCAGCACTGAGGACTGGACCCAGACAGTCAGTATAGTAGTTGGACATGCTAAGCAGAAGGCTACCCGATTCTCTCACACTTTCTTTAAATCAAATTTAAATCCCTAATGAAAATATCGAATCTAGATATATCTAAAATTTTTTCATGTAATTGATTATGATGTTATATATTTGTAGCTATATTTGCTTTTCAGGTGGTGTGTCTACAGTGTTGAACGTGTGATTTTTATAACTGATATTTATTAAACTTAAATCGCTTTCTGAAAATGTTACATCTATTAGAATTAATTCGTTAAAAAAATGTAATAAAATTGTTGCTTAAGTTCTATTGATTTGCGTAATATATCTTATAACCGCTTTTTTATTTCAATTCTCAGTTTAACTTTTACCAAGGTTTTTCGTTAAAGATCATCTAATATTGACTTTAAAATAAAAGAATTCGCGTTACGTAGAATATATTAAAATATATGTATATGAGATTTCTTTACAAATTTAATTTTGAAATGTTACTGTGTGAAAATTAAACTTTCAAATGCTTTATGCTTTCGTGGTACCCTACATACAAAAACTTTAGTTTATTGGGAGAACTCCGACGAGGTTTCAAAATAAATGCGTTCAAGATGTTATTAATATAGCAGAACAATAAAATTTTTATTTGTCTACACGAACCATATACATAGTTCTTATGGATTTTGGATGATAACGTTTGAGCCCATTTTTCTACGGAGTCAGATTTTTATAACATCGATTGAAACATAGGCTAGTATCATACCCGTATTCGAATTTTTATAAAATTGGTTTCTAAATTTTATCAACTTTCGTACTGTTAATGAAATAAACTCAAATATAATAATTAACTTAATATAAAAAAATTTGGTTTATAATTATCGTTTTTGCAAGCGAACTTTTCTTGTCTTTTTTCATGACAATTTAATTTTATTTTCTTTAGCTAACTTTTTCAAAATTTATGAATTTAGCAATGCATCAATAAAGCAATGCAACACTAAGAAATTTAAAAGCGAAGAAAATCACAATTTGAAATTTACATTCTTGACATTTAAAAAAAAAAAATGGTTTTATTTTGAAACGCTCTAGATGTTATAGTACTGCATTTAGTGCTATATAAAAACTTAAAAAAAAAACAATAGAAAATGGCAGTGCAAATTTTTAATAGGTACACGTAAAAAAAACAATTTTGAAAGGTAGAAAAAATTAAAATAAAACACTCAGAATATTAAAATATTAAATATTTTATTATAGAAATTATACATCATTTAATAGCAGTTATGTATATGTACTTGTTTATAATTTATGCAAATAAAAATTAAAAACACATGTAAATTTAAAATAATATGTAAAATGTGTAATTTTCTTGTGCTCACATTTTCTGCTTAAAGTTCTTCTCTTATCACTGCGAAATTGTTTAAAAATTAACTTTTTAAAATAATATATATTAGCACTTTTAGTAGTTGCTTGATATTTGTTTTTGCATGCACATAGAAATATTTTTTGCAAATTTAATAAATTAGCAATTCATTAAGTTTAGAAAAAAAAACATTTTTTGTAATAAATTTTCAAAGTAAAATTTACAAAAAGCAGGAGGGATCAAAAGGATACATAATAATTGAAATTTATCTATTTCAAATACTTGTTATTAAATTGCATACATTTTTTACTTGCAGTATATAAATATCATTATTATTTTTCAAACAAAAAAAAAGTAAAATAAAATAGCTTACCATAAAAGCGCATACAATAAAATTAAAAAAAAAACATACGATAAAAAATTTAATTAAATAATAAAAGTAAAAATTACAGCAAGGCTCGCATGGAAAAATAGTTTGATTTTTTTAAAATTTAAAAAATTGTCAAATCGAATTGGTTCACATTTATATTCTAAACTTTTTTTACATTATATAATTAAAAATTATTTTAGTTGTCTTCTGCGAGACATTTAGGCATATTATTTTGTTTTATTTTTTAGGTAATAAAAAATTAAGAATTAATTTGCTTAATGACAAAATATGACATTTTCCAATTAGTTTTCTTATAATTTTTTTTCTATATAATTGTTCCATAAGTTTATTCATTTAGTTTGAGTTTTTAGCAAAATTTATAGAAAAATTGTTTTCTTTTTATCGTTTTTTTTTTATTTATTTTTTTTTTTAAATAATTAACGTAAAATGCATTTAAATGTTATTTGATTTCATTTGATGTTTTAGTGCTATTCTTCTTGTTTAAGTTTCAATAACATAAAAATTATTATGAATGGTATGGCGTAACATATGTTGCTGGGAAGATTCCTTTTCGATTACCAATCTCACCATTCCACCAGTTTTCATCAGAACGATCTGTTACAGTGATGACATCGCCGCGTCTAAAATCTAGCTCTCCGGATTCTTGTGGCACAAAGTCGTATAATGCTTGAACGAGCATCTGTAAGGTAATTTGAAAAAAAAGGTTTAAAAAATGTTTAACAAATTTGACTATTTTGAGCATAAATAACATATTGTACAGCTTTTGAAATTAATATAACAAATTGGAAAATGTCTAACTTTAAATTGAAATCATGCGTGTTTTCGCACAATGGATTGGGTTCTCACTTTGCAATTTTTGTCATTGGGCCTCGAAAATATTTGCAGGTTGAACTTTAATATATGTATATTTCAACTTCAAATATTTTTTTGTTTTTTTTTTTTAAAGACTGTTGTGCTTATTGAATGAAAAATCCTTTTAACAATTTTACACGTGATTTAACTAGTTTTCTTTTGATTAATGATGTTTAATTTCGTTAATAACGAATTTTTCTATTGTACTTCTCTTAATATTTTTAACGTAATTATCTCAACACAGTATAAATAAGTCATCCACACTGATTTGATTACACTTTTTATGGGTAACACGATAGCCTAATCGTTAGCGCAACAAAGCAAATAAACTATTTGCTTTAGCGCAGCTTTTCTTGAAATTGACAGGCAATATTTTGAAAGATTAATTTGCAATAAAAAGCTTATAAATATTCCGTTCAAATCCCCCATTTAACTGTTGGTATAAAACAATCACAAAATGAGTTATTGAGTTAAAATATGGGATATCCGTGAGCATACCAACTCACTACGTCGGTCAAAGTTTATATAAAATTCTAAAAATTCCAAATCAAAAACTTGCTCAAGACTTAATTTTATCTTTGTTCTGATCTCAATAGTTAAGGCTGCATCTTCAGAAATTGATGGAAATCAATATCAGTGCAATCTTAATTACATTACACAAGCAAAATGGCATCTAGTATGTCCATGTAGATTACTCGACGCGATTTCTTAAAAGTTTTTGATTGAAGAAATAAAGTTTTTCACTGCAGTAATTGTTCCAGACAAACAATGAAAGAGTTCGATGACTTTCTGCTATTTTTGTACTATATATACAGTATGGTGCTGTTTTGAGTAGCCATACTCTAGAATTCTAATCCCTGGTTCATTGTGAGTGAAAACTTGTGTGGGAGGGGCAGGGGTCTATCTCGAAGTGTTCTTGTCTCAAAAACAATTAAATCATTTGTATCAAATCAAAGCAGATCGATATACAACTTAAGGTATTAATTAGATCACAGTACAATAAATATTGCATAATTATTTTGGTGTAAGCATTGTGACAGCATTATTACTTTCTAAAAACTAAATTAGAAAAAAAGAGACCATATAAAAATAAATTGGTTCAGTTAAAGTAATCATATCATGACTGCTTACATAGAAGCGAAAAATTAAAATTATTTTATCAATAATGTCTTCTACGGGAATGTAAAAAAACTTACACGAGCACAGTTTTGTTTTAAATTTGCCGAGCTTTTGTGACAAAAAGCTTAACGACCAAAGCCTGAAAGTTTCTCAAGGAAAAATACTAGGTGATCCACCCGATATCTAGACAAAATGCAGGCAATTTATGAAAAGTGGGTGTAGCATTTCCCACAGAAGTAAAAATTACGCGTTTCGAAGGAAATACTTAATAAAACGTGACATAAGGCAACAATGTACTAGTGAATGGACATAGATATTTGAGTTACGGAGCAACTTAACTGGATAACATTGTTCTTAACTTTTGCCCTGTTTATTTATAAAATAAGAATTCGTGTTTTATAACTTTATCAAAACAAAAAGGACATATTAAACTTCTACATTTTATATCGTCAAAATTTAAACGAAAGTACAATTTTGCGTAAATCTACAATAACAAAAAATCACAAACAATCTAAATTTGAAAAACTAGAACAGAAAATGACGACACCAAAATAAAAATACAACTGATGGTTGGGTCGGACAGTGAATGTTTTATAATTATTGTGTTTTGACAATAACAACAAAAACATTAACGGCAGCAACAGCATTGTTGGTGGCGTCTGGCAATGATGAGTACGATATTGTATATACATATTTATACTGTTCTAGACCATCATCACCAACCGCCTGCTATTGGCTACCATGTTTATTTGTAGCTTGCAGCAGCATGTGGTGGAATTTTTAATTTTATATGCGTAAGCAAAATAGAAAAAAAAATTGAATATGGGTGAAGAAATTAAAATTTTTTCAAAAATATTTACAGATGAATTTTTTTTGTTGTACTCATGACTATGTATCTCTGTAAGTAATAGAAGACGACACGATGCGTTTACAAAAACAAGTGCGAGACCAAAATATTTGGATCTTACTAATTGGAAAAATTAAAGTCTTTGCTTACATGTATAAAAATTTGCACTTTTGCTTTGTTTTCTGCATACACAATTAATAATGTAGGAATATATTTTATCATATAGAAGTAATTATAAGAATTTGTTAAGCTTCACACTGTATGTACTAAAAACTTATTAGTTTAATTAGTGTGAAAAGTGTATTTAAATAAGCTTACTAAAAACAGTCATTTTACCATACCAGGTACATATACTTTTTGATTGCTTACAAAAGTGTAGTAATATAGGTAATATTATCGACAGTTTAATGGGGACCCAGATATGTAGAACTATTATTTAGAGTCTCTTACCATTGAAATGTCAGATATAAGAAATATATATTGTTGTTTATCAGTTGAATAGATGAGTTTAAGAATTTTTTTTCAACAAAAGTCTTTATTCGCAGTTGTGATTCGACTAAAGTTAAATACCATAGATCAGGTAACGTGGAAAATTATTATTTCATACAAAAAATCTAAAATTTCTAATTGCTTGGTAAATAAGTACTTAGTGGGTTTCAAGAACATTTTCCAATTACATATCTTGATTACAAATCATAACCTATGTATTACTTCACTTACTTCTTCAGGTATCATGTCTCTTAATTTAACATCTTGTGATCGTGATACGCTTGCCGTTCGATGATATTCTACTAATTCGTTAAGTGAATTAAATTTAACCACCCAAAGGAAGAATTTACCCTGTGCGTCACGTAAAACTTTAAAGTGCTGTACGCCATCGGGACACCTGTGAATGTGGTAATAAGAAAGTAAATG
Source organism: Meiosimyza platycephala (assembly GCA_963662105.1). Lineage (NCBI taxonomy): Eukaryota > Metazoa > Arthropoda > Insecta > Diptera > Lauxaniidae > Meiosimyza > Meiosimyza platycephala. The sequence goes on along the minus strand of OY759211.1, from coordinate 77,280,787 downwards.
TAGATAAAAATTAAACAGAACAACAATTTTTAAAAACATACTTGACCGATAACGAAAAGTCACCAGGGCTGGATTCGCTGATACGAATTAAAAATGCGCCTTCATGTTTATTCGAAAGTAATTTTTCAGCATCGGCGCGTGTGATTCTACCGTAGTACCAGCTAAAAGAAGTAAGGAGAAAAATTTAATTAGTCATTTACTTTATTAGAATAAGAAAACAATATTTTTATTGTGATAAAAAATGGTAAATTTACTATCATGCCGGACTTACTCGTGATTTTTCATTTCTATGTAATTACTTGGAATTAAACCTTCTTTGCCATCTAGTTCGGCACGATACCAATTTGAATCGTCTTCCATATTTAAAATCTGGAAATAAAAAAAAATCACATAAGAAAATTTAATTATGTATATGATGTAACTGGAAAATTAAATGTATATAATTATGATAGTAGAATTGGATACTGTTATTCGATTGTATTAAATTATATGATAAACGCAAATAAACAACAAAAAACTGCTAGTTATTTGCTGCATAAATAACTTTTTCAAAATGTATTTATTGAACATTTTCACATATTTCAAGTTTAAACTGTGAAGTCTGCCAGTATTCGTTGGAAGTGAACCAAGGCACGTCACAATAATGTTAATACTAATGAAAGCATAAATAAACACCATCAATTTTATAAGTATTTTTGACGTATTTTCAGCCATTCTCATGATCTTTATTGTTTTCAATAATTAACATAAGCTTAAAATTATATTATTTGCAAATTTTACTATACCTTCATATATACAAAAGTTCAAAAATGATTTATTGAAATAATTTATTAAAATAATCAAGCGCTTTACAAAATGTTATTTAATTTTCAACCCAAATTTAAAATTTGAGTCAAGATTCTTAAAGATAATCTTCATTTATAGGCCATTTGGCTAAAACCATATATTAAGTAAATTCAAAAGTTTTATATGGAAAGTGGTACGCTCACTTTCACACTCGCTATTGATACCTACATAGCTTAGAAAATATTTTAAACAGAACCATTTTTATCTTTTTTGCTTTTCATAGAAAAGACTAAAAGCTAGCAATCAGCTAGTTAAAAATTAAATTAAATTTGGGATAATATGAAGCTCTTTCCTTAAGCCAGGACACATGGAAAAATTTCAGTGGACACTTCTTTTTGATAAAATTTTTTGTTTTTTTTTTATGGGATCTAATTAAAATTGGTCTAAGTAAGGTAAATAATGCACTTAGGTCATTCAGAAAATTTAAATCTGTGCTAAGTGTCAACTTCAATATTTCTGCATATATTTGTCACTTTTGGTAGATTTTTTCTGCGGAAATTCCCCGAAGATTGTTTGGTAGATACTGTTTTTTTTTCGAAAAGCAAACCAATACATATTAATCAAAGTACAAACAGCATTTTATTTGATTTAAGCCAATATTGCCTATCATCAAATGTGTCTCATTACCAACTAAGTGTATAAATTTCAAAATAAATATAAATAAAAATTTAAGCTGTGTGTCGCATTTTTTGCGAAAAATGTATTTGATATTCCGAATGCCCACACAATAAATTAAAATACATAGATGTTTTGTGTGATTAACGATTATATAATTGCAAAACAAACAAAATTTCGCTTTTTTTTTACAAAAAAAAAAAATAAATAATGAGCACAATCGCGTCGCGAATGCCGCGTCGCTTTTATTGAACAATATTAAATGCAATTGAAATTGAAAATTGAAAAGCAAATGTAATAAGAAATGCTGCTATACGGTAAAAGAAATAAAAAGTAAAAAAATAAGTAACTACATAAATTAATTAAAAATCTCATCACGAAACAAATGAATTTCGATTTGAGTGCGATGCAAACAGAATGTGGCGGGGTAATACCCGAAGTTGACAGCGCTCCAGAAATACATATGTTGAACGTTAAAAGTTCTAATAACAGTCAGGCTATTTTTTTAATAAAAAAGTCAGAAAACCGAAAAATACGACTTTTTCAAAACTTCGAATAACGATGATTTTTATACTCACTTTTTTTACGTTCAAAAACAAAGTGAGCAACATAAAATGAAAAATGTGAAAAAAATTTCTATTCGTCAAGGGTCGCCGTTAGCGTGAAAGTTTTTCGTATTTGGAAAATTCATTCACGATAGGGGAACAAAGTCCACATTTACATAGCCCTTCTGAGCTATCCTGTCTACTCTTGGTGCTTAAAACTTGTGGGCGGGCCTATACAATGAGCTGAATGCATTCTTCCCATAATATTACAAATACTTTATAGAATTTTCATGTCAGCAGTAAAGAAAACGTAATGGCATCGACGTCGCTTTTTTTTTACAATAAAACAACACATATCTACCTAATTAAATATCTAAATAATTTACTATTTCAGATGTTTTTGTGCGCTAATTCATCATTACGTGCATATTTACAATTTGTTAACATCGCATTAGTTACTACGTTTAAAAAAAGCTAAGAAAATTAATGAGACAGAAACTGCATTACCAGGTTTTTGCGATAAAAATCTCATATTTTTCAATATTGAAATTTTTAAACGTGCTGTTTTAATGAAACATTGTAGATAAAAAAAACAAAGTTCCTAATTATAGGTAAGAAATTAAAATGTGCCGATTTATAAATGTTTAAAAAAAATATTGCAAGCTGGGGAAATAATTTAGAAGTTTGTATTAAAGCACAAAAATATTTAATTAATAATATGGCTCCCAACTAATTATAGGTTTGAACTGTACATATGTATATGATATGCTGGGGCTTACCAGTGACCGAGGACGTTATGACTGACCAGAGGTGAAGGTGTATCATCAATGTGGTACCACGGGTTGTCAGGAGCACCTAGGACTTCGGTCCTAGCCTAACAGTTGTGTGAAGCCCAATAGGATGGATCGCATGCAGTAGGTCCCTCCGGGGGTGAATCGTGATGGATATGGTTAAAACCCAAATCGTGAGGAGAGTAAAAAGTTAGGCTCGGTGCGGAGTTGCATTTTCTCATCCTAGTAGCCGTTCTAAAAATAGCAAGAGATGTGGGTAGATCTCGACTAAAACCAAGAGTGAAGTTTTGTCCATAAACATAACTTTGCTAGGTAACAGTTTCCAACAGTAGCCGTCCTATAATTAGGGACGCATATAAAGTAATTTAAGTGTGGTAAGGCACATCCTGGTCTTAAGCCTTTTCAGGCAGGCCGTCACGTTAAAAAAACCAAGGCAGTTATGATCTGCCACAAGTTGTATATGATATATTTCTATCCCTGGCTTAATGTTGTATACAATGCCAGTCCGTTTCGATTTTTGCCATATCACTTCCTATCATTCGGAGCGAAGATGTTCCATCAAACCGCTGTTTCAAAATTTATGTAGTTACAAGAGAAATCTCTTTTTTAAAGTGATGATAGTTTTTGTTTTTCTGTAGTGGTGATACCCAATTTCCGCTCCGGATGACTCACACCTTAGGGACTTCAATATACATATATGCTATATTTAGCTAGGATATGTCTTAAATTTTCTATAGGGCAAGGATGCACAGCTCGAAGCTCGTTTGGCTCTTATAATAATAACAAAAAATATACAGCTCTTCTCGAGCTCTTTCCGTGATTCGAGCTAAGTCTTGCCGGTTCACAACCACCGAATGTTTTTTGTTTGTGTGATTTTTGTCTGTGCCTTAAGGCACGTATTCAAGTTAAACAATTTCGGTTCGTTATGGCGTCGTGCTTTTTGTTTCCGTAAAATTGTCTTCATTTGCTCTTTCAGCTTTTGCTTTTTGTTCTTCATTTTTGTTTTTTTTTTTTAAAAAAAATTTCATCACATTACTTTTTTATCGCAAAATATTTTTTTATTGAGTTTTTACCCAAACTAATTTATTTGTAACCAGCTGCTGAAACATATTTTTGGTAGCATCTCTGCTTTAGGGTATATAATCGCATTTTTGGTATTTAAGGCAGATTGAGCTGAAACTTGAGTCCTACATTACTCTGTCATAAAGTGTTCCAGAGGCAGCCAATAGAAATCGTTGGTTGAGCTTTTTTTTAACTTTTCTATAGCAAGACCAACCTATTCTAGTCTAGTCTTCCTCGTTGGTATGAGATAAAAAGTAAATATTCCATAATTTATACGATATTTATTAAAAAGAAGGTAGTAGCGTAACAACACCTTTGGGAATACAGATGATAACACCTTACGGCGCCCCCAGGAATATATTAAACATGTATATTTTTGAATTTTTTTTAAATGTGAATATCATAACTTGCATGACGTTTGTGTAGTCATAGAATCAAAAGTAATGAATTTCCATATTTTTTTTGGATCGCCTAATTGCAGCCATATTGCATATCAAGTAATAAATATCCTTATACAGGCCCAAAAACACATTCTTTGGGAACTCCCCAAAGCAATCAAAGACAATAAAACTTAAAAATTGTCAAGAATTTCTATTTTTAGTAAATATCTAAAGAAATTATTTATTGCCTAAGAAATTTCTTAAAAATACATAGCAACTTCCGCCTTATTATACATCAAAAAATCTAGCAAACAAAAACTTGCCAATGTGCGATTCAAAGTGAAATGAAAAAAAAGATACAAGGTAAAAATAAATACAAATATTTATGTAATGAGTAAAAAAAAAATATCAAAACAATCAACATCAATTGTCCATCGTCGGGCAGATGAAATATAAGCTAATACAAAAATAACAACAACAACAGACAGTAAATAGCAAAAATAAACACGTAGTGTATTACTGAGGAAAAAACAAAATAAAATAATATATATATAAATACGAACATATAATATGTATTGTAATAGCAAATAGAAACAAATAACAAATGTATCTAATATAAGAAGAAAAATTAAAAGAAATATCTGACAGATTTTTGCTGAGCGTAAAATTGATTGACTATTTTTCTGAATGGCTAAAAATAATTCATACACATACATACATACATACATACGAGTATCTGCAGAAAAGTGAATGAATTCAAGTTTTTTATTATTATAAATTGTACAGTTCTTTGCCAAATTTTAAAATTTTTTCCGGATGTCTATTTTGCGCCAATATGTCTGTTTGTGTTAATATCATTTTGACTTCATTTTTAATAAACCTTCGTCTGAGGCTATTATTGGAGTGGAATATTCACACGAAGGCCAAAATAAAATATCAGTGTTTATTCACTTATAAGTAACATATTCATATTTACAAATGTGCTAGAGAACTTTAATCTCTCGTTATTTATCGTAATTTTTGCAATACATTCATAAAAGAAACCAAAAGCGATCTGTTTCTACGAAGAGGCAGCACTGCCTGAGAGCTTAAATTATGAACATGAGAATTTATGCGTTTAAAAGCATTAAAACAACGTAACAGTATCGGCTTAGCAATACAGATGTAGATGTATTAAGTAAGTAACTTGAGCTCTCATTACTCATTGGCACTGCGTTTATATTCAAAATCACTTCCACCAGCTTGCATGAGTATGAATTTCACATCGATTGAAAGCTTGACTTGTGCACGTGAAATAATATACACCTGAAATCTGTTTGTCTTTTATTTATTTTTAAAAAGATTAGGGTAATGACCTAATACTATTTCCTGAATTCGGACAAAATATGAGGCGTCCAAAACCTTTTTGTTTCATAAATGTTGAGAATCGGTTTGGCATGCTGCCTACCAGGCGTGCACATTGGTCTGGAGTAATTTTATGCCACTTCCTTGGTGGATTGTATGCCCAGCCAAGATTTGACAAGTGGAGATCAATGTTTTGGGCCATTATCAAGCTGGAAAATCCATCTCAGCGGAATATTTTTGGTGTAATCGGTGGCCAAATGTTCCCTTAGTATATTCCTATATTGTATAACAAATTTGAACGTATGGGTTGCCAGGGCAACCGTTGATGTCGTTACAAAAATATCAAAAAAGAGTCGTCGGTTCGCAAACGGAACTCTTTTTCAAAGGACTGAATTTTAGAATATGCTTTATTCTTTGAGTGAAGTATGTTGCGCATAGAGACTAACATCGCTCCCAAGTACGTTGAACTTGGATTCATCGCTTTGAATAATCATACTCCAAAAATTCAGGCCTTTGAAAAAGTGTCCCTACACTTAGTCCAACGTTTCTCACAATTTTTATTCCTTTCAAAAAAAAAAAGGATCAAATTAGGCATTTGTTTGAGGTACCACTTTGTAAAACTTTGCCCAATTCATGAAATTTTGCCATTGAGACAACAAATATCTCACGACTGCGTTTATGGTCAAATGAAAGCAAACGCGGCACCCATCTTCTAAACCTAACTGATCATTTAAAATCGAAACCACAGAGCCATATGAAATGGCTATGGCATCAACAATCTCACGCACTATCACTCTCCGATCGGCCAATACCATATCGTGAATTTTTTCGACATTTTCAATTGTATTGTCCTCAATTGACTGTCCAGAATATTCATCGTCACTAATGCTTGTGACTCATGAATTTCGAGCTACTCGTTTGTTCGAGTTTCGACTTTTTTCCCACTGTAAGGCGCATCGAAATATTCGTTTTTCTTCTTTGAACAACCTGTATGCAGGCACAAACAATTACGAGATGTGAATGTGAACTAAACGAACTGAGTTGAGTAGAGTTAAACGAAAAGCTCGTGAGTTTTGAGTTTGTTGGAGCAAGTTCGGCTCGTTACACAGCCGTAACTCGGACATCGCAAGTCAATTAAAGGCAACACCGATTCAACAAAAAGAGCCTTAAATTCAGCAAAGATAATTCTAAAGTTTCTTTCCGAGCTCTGGCACTATATTACTTGATTTACCAAACTGGATAAATCTTGCTTGTAATAAAATATAAAGCTGTTTTAAACCAGACAATTTTTTAATGCACTCCCGCCCAGCTATAAAAGTAATTATTGTGCAGATATGGTTATAGTATTGAGAAGCCGTATGCTTTTGGATATGATTTGATAACCCATTGAGGCACGGATATAGTAATGGTTAGGGTAACGGCTATACTGCCCTCAGAAGCGAAATAAACGTATCTCAAAAAAACGCGACAAAGGAAATTCTCTTTGGAGATTTTTTATAGGTTTGAACTAAGATACTCGCATTTGACGCAGTTCATTAGATGCTTTAAGAATCACGAATATGAATTTTTTTGCGATACGTCTATTTCGCTTCTGAGGGCAGTATAGTTACGGTAATTTTTATGATCATATTTATACTTATAATATTAATTCAGAGACAATATGTATAGGAAAAAAAGCTAAACACAAGAAAACAAACAAAAAAACTTAAGATTTTACTTTAAGAATCGTATAGGTATGAGTCAAAAGAGCTGGTAACTAATAAAAATTAAAAAAGTCACATAAGAGACAGAAACTATAAGAATGGCTTAATAAAGTTTAAAACATAAAAAAGTGTTTAGCATTTTTTAAATAATTCATTTTTTAAATGCTTAATTTTTTAAATAACTAGTTGCCTTATTTAATATTGCTCCAAATTATATCATTACAAATAAAAATCTCACAAAAACGACACATTAAATGATTTGATTTCTTCATTTACGATTCTCGATCTTTAATCAATAACTTTTTACATTTATTTGTATTTGCTTTTTTCATCATGCCATTACAAGCTATAAACATCGTATCAAATGAGAAGAAACAATAACAGCACATTACATATAAGCAATATACAATATGTATGCTAGTAGTTTTGAGAAAGATTTTTTTTTTTGCTTATCGTCACGTAACACTAGGTTTCATGGAAGATTTATTTAAAAAAATGTTTTTTTAGTCTCTTTTCCTGCAACAAAACTGTTGATGCCTTTGTCGCTGGCAATAATGGATGACACTCGCATGACTCATGGGAAAAATCAACACAGCACCAAAGCTGTAGTTGTAGTTGAAGCTGGTTGGAGCTTTTCGACCCAATGCTACCTAACACTAATTCATAGCTAAGTGCAAAATGTTTTTCACAAGAGCAATAAAGCAACATTCGAAATTCAATTTACATAAGTAATTGCTTTATATTTAGGTGGAATTGTGTTTTGCCAACTAAGTAATGGATAAACGATGATGCTCATAAATGCGAAAGATTTCTATATGAAACGCATCGTTTGACATTCCTGGAAAATTCTTTAAAATTTATTGAAAATAAATTTCATTGACTTTTTATTAAGTGACTCATTTTTCTAGAAATATAACGGTACACTCTAAGTTTATGGTTTATTTACCAAAGCAGTACATATCTACATTCGGACTGCAGTAGCGTATTTAGGGTGGGCCGAGGGTGTGGCCGCCCCGGGCGCAAGGCTTGGGGGGGGGGGGGCGCCAAAAAGGTCGTGATATATTATTAATTTCTCAATTTGCTAGGGTTTTTGAAAGTCAAAAATGAGAACCTTTTTTTAGTGAATGAAATTAAATCGATGTAGTAAATTTGAATGTGTAGGTGGAAATTTTCACAGTATTAACAAAATATATCTCATTTTGCTAGAGCTTTTGAATGTGAAAAGTGAGGACCTTTTTTTTCTTGGTTGTCGAAAAAGTTTTTCTTGGTACTTAGGAGGCGGCATTCGAAGTGTTCGCCCCAGGCGCCAAAAATGCACGTCGACAGTACTGTACGATCTCCTTCATTTATATCTGAAATCTTGTATATTTTTTGCAATCTTCGTACTCTTTCGAATAGCTATTTTCATAAGAGCCCTTTCAATTTTTCGAAGCTCTGATCGTAATTCGTTGCTTTTGGTACAAAACTGATCCCTTTGATTTTGTATCACTTCTTGGTGGCTTTTGAGTAATGAGATGTTGCTAAAACGGGCCAGAACATCACAGTACCCGTTCTTTGAGGCACTCGACAACATTAATTTTCGAATTTATTGTGCACTTTGTAACAGAAATGCTGCTTATCAGCACGCAGGGGCGTATGGCCTGCCAAACCATATTCATATGTACTGCTGCGGGGTTTTTGAGATTTACCTCTCTTTGAATGTGCTCTATCTGAACCTTTTTCGTAAAAGTATAAGATTCGAGCACTGGTAACTATTTGAAATCCATAATGCAACAGTCAAGTTTAGTCACTTATCCGTCATATAACTTTCGTGCTCGCTTTTGAACCACCAACTGATTTTCATTAAAAAGATCTACGACTTTTTGAACCTTCTAGCTCTTCGAGATACTTTTCTTCTTAATTCCGTGTACAGTAGATTTTAAAGTAACTACCTATTCTAGCCACCACACCTCGCACTAAAGTATTGGAATAGTGCTGGAAGTGTTGCTTCACCTTCGTCACTAACTTTGCGTCTGAAAATTTGACCCCCCAAGACCCTCCGTATTCCAAATTTGCTGCAAATCGGTTGACTTTCAAAAATTAGACCACCATATTGCATCCGCCATGTTGGATTTTGCCAATCTACCACGCCAATTTCTTAGAGGCGTTCATCAGTTACAATTTGAGCTTAGATATGACCCGATCGGTTTTTATTTTTACAAGTTTTTTTTGTGCTTAACACTCAATTTTTCTCCGGCCATATCGGATCCGCCATTTTCGATTTCTCAAAACGTAACTTTGATTTTGGAAGCCACTTTAAGACCTCGCACGTCTTGAACGGTCAACCCAATTTTAGGACAGGTAGGTGATACGCTTGCTGTGAAACGTCACATATATGTATATAAGAGAAAATTGCTCCTTTAAACAAAAAAAAATTAAGAAGTAGAGTAGTTACTGAATTTTTCAAATGCCATGTTGGCAATGCAGAAAAAATCTTAAATAAATATTGAAGACGAATCATGTCGGTTATAAATCACTATGTCTAAGTCAGCTTAGTATTCTATTTGAAAAACAACAGCCTTTAATCCATTCAGACCTTAAAACGTAGAGTTCAAAAACCAAAAGTGCATATAAGACAGAGTTCATTAAAGTTGCACTCGTATACCTTAAGAGCCACTTCTTGTTTTTTTTTTTTTTCTTAAAAATTCCAACAAACTTAATACTCGAGTATTACACCCTAAGCCGACTACCAACTTTCTTAAGTATTCACCACATAAGCCAAAATGAAAACGAATCTAAACCAACCATCAACAGTTGTTTGGCATTCTTATGTTGTTGATACTGAAGATGGTGGCAGTAGCAGCTTAGGTGATGTCGATGGTGGAGGAGTTAAGTTCCTAGAGTCGATGCCATTTGCAGCCAATAGAGTGCAACCGAGCATTCGGTGGAATTAATGAAAGCAAACGAAAAAATTGTTCAGTTTTAACAGCAGCAACATTAAGCATCAACAAGCAAACGACAGCAACGAAAAGTGCAATGCCATGAGTCAAAACACAACATGCACCGACCGTGTGCTTCCACTAGTTCACCGTCCTACCAGTCCTAATGTCCATGACACAAGCAGCACCAGCAACAACTGTTGTGTCTGGGTCTAGTTTTTTTTTATTTCTAAGGTTCACGTTTCGTCGTCGCACGTTCCTTTGTAACCCAACATTCATATATTTTCTTCGTTATTTGTTTAGTTCTCCTATTTTGTTTTGAACTGTTTTTCTTATTTAGTTACTGGGTAAAATATGACTCTGGGATTTTATCGTTCTTTTTATCTGTCCGTCTGCATATTGGTGTGCTTGGGCCATGCGTCTGTTGCATTGTATCATACCTTCACATAACTATGTGGTTATGCAGTTTTTAATAGAGATGGGAAGTAAATTACAGCTTCGATAGAATTCGCAGTATGTGTGTCAGAGAACACCTACGATTGTTGGAAAATATAACGCAAAATATTTACTGAATATATAAATCAGCTAAAGAATCGCTTAATTAAGTCAAGACTCTACTAAAATTGCTACTTTTGGGAAGTTTCTTTGATCTATTGTTTTTGCCTTTTTCACTACTCAAAAAGTTTTATGTGATTATATATCAAAAAATTTGATGCGATTTTATATCAAAAAATTTAGTTTTAAAAGTTTACGAGCAAACCAGATTTTGTTTTGTAAAAGGTATTGTTTGTTACCAATGCCCAGGACAATAAGGAGATGTCTGCGGAATAATTTTGGGCAAGCTGAATTTTTGCATGAACCGTCTTTGGTTTGGCTTTATAATTAATGTGTAAAAAGTGCTTATTGATTGCTTACGCTTAAAAATTTATTCTAGGTCAAAGTTCACGAAAATTAGTTTTTCGAAAATATCTTGTAATCTATTGGTTTTACGGCAATTTAAACTTAATAAAATTTGTTCTTAAGCTAATTTTACACAAAAATAAATCAATACGAAATTTCCGTAGAACCAATAGTTACGAGATATACGGCTGAGAAAATTGCAGTAAGTTACGTACTCCACTACATGTTACAACAGTATGTTTATATACGATGTACGGTGTATGTGGTGTACGCAGTGTGTCCATAACAAGTGCAAAGAAACAAACAAAGTACTAAAGCTAGTCATACTAGTTTCATTAATTTCTTAATGAAATCATCAGCGACCTTTGAGCCTAGAGTTTTCGTTTTCCCTTTTTTTATCCCTTTCAAAGTATGTAATTCTCCTCAGACATAATACAATTGCGCCAGCGCATTCTCTAATCTTAGAAGCACTTCTGGAACCTACTTTTCGGTATGATCTTCAGCGATTCTGTTTTCATCTCTTCAATCATTGTTCTCTTCAGCTTTGGGAATAGAAAAAGTCGCAGAGGGATACTATATGTCCGGCGAAAGCGGTGGCTCAGGCAACATAATGGTGTTTTTCTTTGCCAAAAAATTATGAACAAACGGTGCTTAATGCAAATTTTTTGATTTATTTTTTTCGGAAGTAACCAATCGTCGAGCACACTGAAATATGTACATAACTACATCATCGTCGTTGGTGCCTGCGTTTGGTTTTTTGGCCCAGCAGGTACACTTATGATGTTACTATATAAACATAAAAGGTTTGTTCTGCGAAGTCAGCGGCAACGACCCGTTTCCGGTTTCATGGCGTTCAGAAACCATGAGTGGTAGTTGGCAAGGGACCGTTTGGCGCTCAGGCCTAAGGAAGAATTTTGTCGACGCCTCAAAGTCAAAATGGGTCTCAAAAAGGTCAGCTGCACATCCTAGGGTTAATATAATGATTTAGATGGAATGAAAAATTCGACAGTTTTGATTATTCACAAGACTTTGAGGGAAGGATGCTTCAATTTGATGTGTTTGATAAAGTTTTTACAGTTTCAATAAATTTCATCAATTTATTTAATTTTTTCGATAACACAGGGGGAAAAAAAGATTGTGTACATAAGTAGTAAGTATTTAAAACAAATCGTTGTACATCCCTAATTTCTATTTCGGCTTGTTATTGGATTTGGTTTATTTTTTGGCTTCTGTTGCTTCACATTAATTCATTTTTCTCCTACAGGTTTTAAATTATTTTTGGTTTTATTTTCTTTTTATCTATGTAGTATATTCAACGTGTTTTCTTCTTTTCATTGCATTTTCTTAAATGTGACCACTACCACAACACTGCTGCTGCTACTTAAGAATGACTCTTGTTTCTAGGTGCATTAAAGTTTACCACTTTGCTAGATGTGGTTTTCTTTAGTTTTAAGGTGCAAAATAGAAGAAGAGCAGGCCAAATGCAGTTCATCGGTTTGCTCAATTGTTTACATACGAGTTTTGTGTCTGCGATATTCTCACATTCTTAGCAAACAAAAAAAAAAATAAATTTAAAAATAAAAAAGGATCATAAAATTTGTAGAACTTGCGAGAGATTGTAGTGGTTACAGTACCCAGAAATCAAATCATAAAATTAAGGAAAAAAAGAGGTGGCTATATGCGGACACAGTTTGTGTGAAGAAGACAATGAATTCTAACATAAAAATACTCTCAGGAACATGATTAATGCCACAAAAATGGAAGAGGTTATTAGGTCCACAGTAATGCGTCATTGAATCTTTTGTTGATTTCTTAAAGGTTTTATTAATTATGAAATAAAGTTGCATTTTTTTATAGTTTATTAGTAGTATTTTTAAAAGTTTTATAAGTAATTAATATGAGACCATCTATGGGAAAAATTAACTTAATATCTATTTAATATGCTAAAATAGTTAAGCCTATATTGCATTAAGTTATCAAGTAAGAAGGTATTGTTTGGGACTAATGTATAAAGAGTGTCGATTTGAAAGCAATTCTGAAAAAAAAAAGTTTCAAAGTAACTACTACGTTTTGATATTAAAAATGTAATGATCCGTAAAATATACTGAAAATCGTGAAATGTTAGCAAAGCTTATTGTTCAGTACAGTGTGTGATAATGCCAAAAAATTACAAGAACAAAAACAAAACAAAAATTGGGCTAAAGCTATTGCTAAATGGAATCAAAAGTGACCTTTGAGACAATAAGGGAGAATTTCCAAACCTAATGTTTTTCTTTTTGCATAGATTTAATGCAAACCTAAACAAAAAGTGAAACAAAGCAAAGCCAAAATTATTTTTTCTACTGTGTCTTTGTTCTTGTAACTAATTTGATGTTATACTTTTCTTGCATATCTTCGAATTTTTTAGATTTGTCTTTTGGACACCTGGTAACACTAATATTAGGCCGCTGCATAAAAATCTATATTTTGTTTTTCTGCAATTTCTTTAATTTTGACGATATTCACATTTCATGGCCAAAATGTGAAGTTACTGTATGTAATGAAAGGTACTACTAAATATACTTAAGAAGATTAGTTTAAAGAAAAAAAACTTTTACTCTGCTTGATTTTTCGAGTCTTGGTGATGATTGATCACTTAAATAGGAATGGAAGTGGGTAAAACAGGCAACCAAAGCCATTAATTATGAAAAAGCTGATATGGGTCAGCATCACAAGATGAGGTTCAATAAATTTCACATAATTTCTTTGTGAATCCAAAAATCATTTTTAATACTAGATACATGGGATTACAAAAAAAAATAAGTATTACTAGCGACCTGATCTAATCCTGTCATCTAACAATACTTTAACATGATGGGCAACACTATAATGATTTTAGTGCCATTTTTACCAAAAGCAAAAGATTTTAGAGGAGTCTGAAAACTTAATTGACAATTGGTTTTGCAAAGGCTGTTAAAGCTTGAACACAATACCGACGGACAACGGAAAACCCGCTGTCAAAATTACAGCACTTTTGACCGCTTGAAATGAAACAGAAATGCGAAGGACGACAAACAAGCCGCTAATCGCCGACCTAGATATACATAATATTTTATTCGTATTACTAATAGAATAAGTACGCACTCACAAAAATAAAGATTTAACTTTGTCAACATCAAAAATATTTCAATATAAAAATTATTTTCTTGTGAACACAAAATGACAGCTGATTTTCCGTCGTCCAGCGCGATTGTGTTTACTTGAACGAATTTTTTTGAGGCTATTACTCTTATTCGCGTTTTTAAAGATACGTATCTATAGTAAGAAAAGAAATGACACATCACATCTAAAAGAAGTGGCAAAAACTTAACAGCGGCGTATACTTAGAAAATGTATTAATAATTCGGTATAGTTAATGCAAATTAAACTAATAAATTTATGAGTTATAAAAAGTTGGCTTGCGTTGCCCACGATTGGGCAAGCCTTTGCTTGATTAAAAGTTATAATATGTATGTATTTTAAGAGAATGCGGCTAATTTACGATTATTACTAAGGACATGCAAAGTTAGTTGTATAATCTACAGGTATATATATATATTAAGCATTTTACTAAATTAATGTAAGTAGTAAGTTGCTTTTATAGAAAGCCAAATAAGGAAGTAACATAAATAAAATATAATATGTTAGGTATTTGTTTTTTACTGGAATATAGTAAATGTATTATCTTTCGAGTCGTTTTTTGATCAAGTTTAAAGTTTCATTCCTTAAACATTTCATGTTTTAAGCGCTTCTAACACGACTCATGTGCTCCCTCAACAATTACATACGTTGCTCCACTGACGATTCAAGTTTCTTTACTTCTCTGTATAGCACGAGCTTACTGTGGATAAAAAAGGGGCCAACTCTTTACCTTCACAATAGCTTTTAAACGCGTAGGTACATGAATCAGTTTCAAGAATTTATTATTTTTCTTTTTCCTACATTCATGGTAGCATTTTTTTACAGAATAAAAATTATTCACAAGTGAGTCACTTTTGTTTGAAATATAAAATTCACTCGAAGTTGAATGGTGTGGCTAACATTACGGGAGCGGCAAAACCGATAGGGGTTAGAGGAAGATCAGGGAAGCACAACTTGTTTGTTTTTCACATCGTATCTTGTAGATAAATACTTGTGATGCCAGATTAGACAATATGTGGCTGGTAATATTTTTTTTTTATTATTATAGTTATGTAAGTAATAATTGATATTATTTCATATTTTCATGCTAATTATGTTAAGACTTTCTTAATATTTTTCCTAAGTCTGCACTAAGCGAAAATCAAAAAAAAAAATTTTATAGCTTCGATTGAAAAAATTCGACATTTATGACGTCACGTAAAAAGATTTAGAAAATTCATCATTCATCAAAATTCATTCATATGGAGCAGTAGTATTCAGGGTTGATATAAGTCATAACTTTTCTTAAGAAATCAATAAAGTTAGAATTGATTAATTCAGACTTTTTTCAAAGGCTTAAAATTCTTCTATCTTTAAAGTTTTGTATTTAACTATTAATAATCCACAAAAATAGCAATATTTTTTATTAGATTAGAAGTAAGGGCACGTCTATAAAACACGTGATTCACTTGTTTTTAACTGAAAATATGTAGTACCTACATAGAACACATCAGTGTTATTATGCATCTAGTGGCATGATAATTTCCTGAATTAATAATTGATCAAGAAAAATGCTCTTCTCTTGCATTTAGTTGAACATTGATTTTCATCAGGTATGACCGTCGTCTATATCGCTGAAAGGATGGGGAATTATTGAATACGTCAAAGGTATACCTAGATGTGTCATAATTTGGTAGTACCGATTCATGAGAATTTTCACATGGGACATATTCAATGTCTCATTTAGTTTCTCGAAAGACCTAATTTAAGTCACCACTGCATTAATTTTTTCCCGCGAGTGTGAAGAAAAGCTCGCAACAATGTGCGAATAGTGAGGGCAGACTGTATAGTTTACATTATATCCGTTAATGGTATGCGACAGGGGAATTCCCAAGAAACGACTGTGTTATTGATTGTTATTATTTGTGTTGGCAAATTAGCCATACTTCAGTAAAAATATTGTACAACTTGCTTAAGCGAACAGTACACTCTTAATTAGTTCAACCTTAAAAAAAAAAAAAAAATCATATGGAATTAATCATTGAATTAAAGCAATTTTAAATTTGTATATAAAAAAAGTACTTATCCCCCCATATCACGAAAATTGTGTAAGTTTGTAATTTTTTTCCATCATGATATCTTCATGTATAAGCGAAGGAACACCATTCTCTAAATACAAATTTGTGTTCAATCCACCACATCCGTAAAAAAAAACCATTTACTTAGGTAGATGGTAGGTAAGAAGATTTCAGTAGTAATAAGGAATAACTGCTAAAGCCGATCTGTGATGACAAGGCGAAACAGTATAAATTACATATGTCCATACTTATGTTACTTTGTCAATTCACATAAAAAAATGTATTGCATCGATCGATGAGCGGCTGTAGGGAAAAGTTCGAAAAAGTACATAACCAGTTTATTAGAAAATTGGTCCAAATCGGGCCCGGGAGAAAAATTTTCCAAACCTTTTCTCCATCGATTGGTGGAATAATTTTTTTAGTACATATGTTCAAAATGGTTACGAATCCCCTGGTCATGCCCAAAAATTTTAATCAACAACTTCTCTCCCGATTGATGTAATAGTTTTTTTCGAAAAACGGCCGCAAGGGAGCTCTGGACCGCCTCTGACCATGTCCAATTTTATTTCCGACGTTTGCTAATCGATTGGTACGTTAAATTATATTTTGGCATAACCACCGATAAATACAAATTTTTTTCGGAAAAGGGGGTCAAAACGGATCCTCGAGAAGTTCGGGATGCCCTCGCTCTGACCAATATTTTATTTTTTTTTTTAAAGATGAGTCTTTAGTAGTCTAGGAACACCCTGCCTATCTTCAAAATATATTTTCTACCTTTCCACATCTATTAGTACACTTAAAATTTATTCACTAATATTTTTTTGGCTCACACCCCGACAGAGTGATAGGAGCGATCGTCTATTTATTTTAAAACCCTGTAATAATTAATGCAATATAGCATTTGGCATTAGATATTTGCATTATTATTGCATTAGTTATTTCTATAATGATTGTTTTTGCGTTAGTTATCTATTGTTTTGGTAATGATAAATATATTTTTTCGCATTTTCCAATATGATTATTATCACAGCATTATTTTCATTATAAATAAATTCCGGTCCCAAAATTTTGTCGACGGATTTGGATTTCTTAGGGTTTTGATATACATTTGTATGTATGCAGAGACATTTTTCTCAGATTTTTAAGAGATCGGGAGCACCAAAAAAAAAAAATGAATCGGTTATAAACAATTAATTAAAATTTACTTAATTTGGAAATTTTCAAAAGATTAATTAAAGTTCAATTTATCCGCTTTAATATAGTTACTTTCAGATCAGTGCATTTGCTTAAGAGCAACAAGCTTTTATAAAGCGTTTATAAAGTTACCTAAAGTAGGAAGGTCATTTTATTTTTGTAAATTAGACGTATTCTAACCCTAGTGTAAAGCAGCATTAAACAAATAAATTGAAAAGGAACTAGCACGAATGTTTCATTTTATCTGCGAAATACAAAGTTCGTCTTGAGTGATTCAAATATTTATAAATGATTGTATTACTTCTCCTCGCTTCAGCGTTTCTAATTTAATCATAAATTTTACTTTCTAAGGTTCCCTAGTCACATCTTCATCGTTCCAATTGATACTAAGGCTTGTCGATAGGCTCTTACAATGATTATAAACTATGAATAAGACTGTTCGTATAGTTATAGTAAGACGCTGTCTCATTTGGTTTAAAGTTTGAATTACCAGATTTTTCACCCTCACCACATCATTGTAGTGATTTTCCCACGTTGTTTTTATTTTTATATTTTTAAATAAAATATGTAAGGAAAATAAAGGAAAAACATACATACTACGATTATAAAAAAATGCTTACCTTTAAAATTTGCCCTTTACGAAAACTAAGTTCGTCTTCAGCAGTTGCAGAAAAATCATGCTTGGCCACAGCTTCCATGTTTGTGTTTGTTGTTGCGGTTTTTGTAATATCCTGTAATCCAGTATTTTAAACAAAAAAAAAAAATTAGTTTGTTACTTTGACCTATCGTTGTATTATATTATGTACTCGTATACATAGTTTGCTTTTACTAAAAGAATTCTTATTGTTGTGGTTTATTTTGTTTTCCTTATCTTTATGCTGATAAACAAAAAATAAAAATTACTGCCAAATCTAATTAAGTTATGACTGATTTAATTAAGGTTTATGTTGCGGAATTTAAATAAACAAAAAAATGCTTCACAGCATGGTCGCTAACCCCTCGCAGCGATATAATGTTGCCAGAGCTAAATAAGGATGCGTGAATTTTACTCGGCACAAATTTTATGAATTTTACATAACTTCGTACAAAGTATGCATTTTTAAAAGTAAAGAAAATAACATTTGCTCATGTTGCTTTAGCAATACCCTTTGATTTCTTTCGAAACAGACATATGCGGTATGAAACATATATTGGGCGTGAAAACTGCGTTTTGGAAAAAAATATAGCTATCCAAAGTTGTTCTTTATATTTTCCAAAAATCGCATTAATTTGGGAACCGACATCAATAAAATACATGAAAAAAGAAATTTCTAAAACTGCTGTATGAAACATCAAAAATTATCTTTTTTTTTTAGTTTTGATTTGCGTAAAATAAAAATAAACTCTTAATTTCTTAATAAAATGAATGTTAATAAAAAAGTTCCATGAAAAAACAAGGTTTTTCAAAGAAAAAATTGATAATTACTCAAAAACTATAGGGCCGGTTTTATATAAAATTGCTTTTCAGAATACTGTTTTTTTTTGTCAGAACATACTCCATGTTTTAGTAATTTGTTGTAATTCAATTCATGAATTACTTTTCATAGAATCAAAATTGACATTGCAAACTTAAATTAATAAATTGACAAAAGCTGATTAGAAATGCAACACTGATCCGTCGACTGCGACGGTAAAACAAACCACAATAGATACGAGTGCGAGGAAAACCAAATTGAGACGATACGTTGGAGTAGGGATGTTCAACCTCATTGCCCAAACGTCGAAAGAGAGTGTATTTTATCACATGAGTTTCGCGCTGGTATGTGTATAAATCTGTGTAGAAATTCAAACGTAAACAAAACATTACCCAGTGTAGAAATTCGTACATGACTCATGTATATAAATATATATAAATGTTGGCATTAAAAGAAAAATTCAAAAGTATCGCATTACACAAAAAAATTTTAAACTCAAAATTCATCAGTAAAAATAAAAAGTACTTTTCCGAGAATTAAAACTATTTTACCATTAATAGGCATTTTTTTTAAAAAAATGATGCTCGCAAGAGCAGTTTTATAGTATTTAAGTTTTTTTCTTCAAATAAATAATATATGTACATAAACAAAAAAAATGCCTTTCGCAGAAATAACATTTTTGACCTGCAGTTTTCTCAACTGGCATTGCGCAGTACATTTGTTTTTATGTTTGCACATTTGATTCCGACTGGGCCTCTTGAATATTTATTTGAAATATAAGAAAGAGATGCGATTGCGAGAAAAAACAAAACGAGACAATATGATTTTTTCTATACGTTTGAGAAAGATACACATAAGAGCTTTTTTGAGCTTCCCTTGCGCCTTTCGCTCTAATATATAGAAAAAAAATCATGTTTTCTCGTTTTGATTTTTTCTCGCTATCGCATCTCGTCCGAATTGTGTTTAGAAATTTACTAGTGCACGTGTGAAGCGAAATGATGAACACTACGTCAGACCAAGGAATGCAATAGAGCTTTTTGGAACAGAATAGTCAGATTTTTTGGTAAGAAGAAAAAGACAGCACAAAGGAATGACAACCAGCAGATGTCAGTTTTTACATTGTAATTTGTGAGTTTCGCCGAAAGCATGAAGTGTTAAAATAAAATTTAAAATAGTAATTTGTTCTTGATCTGTAACAAAAATGATAGTGATACACAACCACAGTGTATGATTTAAATTCATTTCTTGCTAATCTGCTTGAAAGTGATAATGCTGCACAACCACAGATGTTCACAGAATTCCAACGCCGGTCACAGTAATACTACATATAAGTAAGGGTAAGTGGGAGGCTTTTGTCCGCGGCTGAGTTTTCATCCTATAGTATATGCAACACCGGTTTCTCTAGTTTTCCACCGCGCCTCAGGGTTTACGTCCTATCATTGTGCAAGAGTTTTTAGCCAAAAATTCAACGAATGTCATCGCATTTGCCTGATATGGCTGGAGTTTTCCCGAAGATTTTGGGCTCAAGGCGGCATATATAAATATATATTCTTTTTCCTGAAATTTCCTTGGGTTCCATAACTAACCTACGATAGATGCACAAAGTAGGGCAGCAAGCTTAAAATATCGAAAATCCATTGAAATGGCGGTTTATTTTCAATATTGATTGGAAATGTGCGACTAAAACTTCCCTCTAACATAACATAGACAAAGCGTTTAGCTGGCAACACCATTCATTATGTTCTGTTGCTTATCGGTCGTCGCATTGAACATTTGGCTGCGGCGCCGACGTTTATCATGCATGGCCAGCGGATTTTGTTTTCTTTATTTTTGTTTTTCTTTGAGTTTTTATTCTCGAACATTTGTTTGACGTCTTTTTTTTGACATGTGTTGTTGTAGTGTATTTTATTACACATCATTCGTTAACTATTGGTTTTTCTTGAATTGATTTTTCATGACGAATATAAAAGCAAACAATTAAAAAAAGTATCAATCTGCGAGTGTTTTACAATTACAACAACCCCAGCTTATGAATTTGATTAAGAAAAAGGGATGAAAGGGCGCTTGGTTACAAGACAACCGATATTGCTTTCACAAATAAACGTTGCTGGGTGCATTTACAGCGCAGTCGACTCGAATGCACAAAAAGGTGCAGCAAATTAAAAAGCAAAAGCAACATAAAGTGGAAAACAACCCAAAGAAATATGTGAAAGAAAATTAAAATCTTGTTTTGAGTATCAAAATAAAAAAAATAAGAGAAAATATAAGAAATAGACGAGAAAAACTGAATGCAGAGAATGTCTGATAAATGAGGGGGCGGCCAGTAGAAACAGAAAATTCCTTTTTTGCACAAAAGCATCAAATTTAACGAAGAAAAATAACCATAAAACAATATTCTTTTGCTAATTTGAATTTTTCACCTTTATACACACGTTTTAATTTTTTTTTGCTCGAATGCCTATATAACGAAGTTTCCTTAATTAGCTTTTTTATATTTTTCGTTATTACACTGCACTCGTTTACGTTCGTTTTCAATCAATTGAATTTTGTATATTTTCCAATTAAATTTTTAATGAAAAACGACACAGCGCTCCACAAACACACACACGCGTAAAACTCAATGCAGACACCACGTAACGAACGCCATAACTAAAAAAAAATTACAAAAATTCTGTTTCCTTTTTTAATTTTATATTTTATTTTTGGTAGTCGTTTGTGCGCTCGCTAACCGTTCTGAAGTTTTTACACTGAAATCACTTATTGAACTGTCTTCGTTGTCGCAATATCGAGTGATGCAACTACCAAGTGGTTGCCCTGGAGGCGCGAAAAGTAATAAGCATTATATTGCCGGCGCATAGCAAGCTCACCCTATACTAGTGCAAATGAGATGGTTATACTCTTGCATATTTGTATTGTGAAAGTGACAGCTATCGTCGTGTTAATTATAGTTGCCTTTTTCTTGAAGTAAACTTAGCTGTGTTTATTAAACATTGAGCAAAAAATTGACTTTTGTGGCTGAGAAGAAAATGTCATTAGTTAGCGTTTACACAGGCAAATTCGCAGAAACAAATTCTAGGCTATTCTCTTTTGAATTTGAATTTGTTTTGCGTTTACACACGAAACTTTGGCATGCATGCATACACACTTTTTATGTGCGTTACTCCATAAAAATCATAAGTCTTGATTGGTGTTGGATTGATCTTTTTTTAGACCCTACCAAAGAGTATAAATAATAAAAAGAGATTTCATGGATGCGTCTAAACATAAAATGTTGCGATTGTGCGGTGTGGTTTTCATTTGGTCTAAAACTTCGCCGTGAAATCAAGATCCACAGGAGAATTTTTACTCAAAAAAGTGGTCGAACGCGTCATAGAAAAGCAAAATTAAAAAAGGAGAAATTAACTGAACTCGTTTGTTTGCAATCGTTTTTCATTTTCGTTCGTATTGTATTTTGTTTACATTTTTTCTTTCGTATGCTGCATAGAAATTTCATTTTATATGCAATTCATATTAATGGATTTCATATGAAAATAAATTTGGTAGGTCATTATGGGAATTTGGCAACAATGCTAAATGAATGAAACGAAGTGTTTTATTCTAATTAACTTATCTTATTTTATTTTATTTTTGGTTCATATCTTTCGTTTTTTTTTTTTTTTTTGCAATTTAAGTTAAATGACAAATTATGAAAAATATAAAATATATCATAAACCCATAAAAAATTTTATTTTTACTTAAGTAGGATTTTCATTGCAGCATAAGCGAAGCAAAAACCTGCACACACACACACATATGTATGCATGCGCTTGTTTGGTTTTTGCTGATCGTATTTGCTTTTGTGCATGAATACAAAATCATCCCTTATTTTGAAAAGCTTCGTCGCATATGCGAAGTCATTTTCTGAATTCTATTTGAATTTATATACATATGTAATTAATTATGTTTTATTATTATTGAAATTATTTATACTATTTGCATTGTATTTTGTATTATATTTCGCAGGCTGCATAGAAATTTCATTTTATATGCAATTCATATCGAAATTTTTTATTTAATTTAATTTTATATGCAATTAATATTAAAAATTTGTATTTGATTAATAGAGATTGAATAAATTATAAAAATCTTCGTCTCATATGCGAAGTCATTTTCTGAATTCGGCATTAATATTGAAATTTATATTTGACTTTATATATGTAATTAATTATTTATTATTATTATTAATCAAAACAAATTTTACTAAATGAAAGTACTTTAGTAATTAGTTATTGATTTAAATTTTTCATGGAACTATTAAAATTATTAAAAAAACCAAAAATTCAAAACAAATTCGGTTGAATTATAGTGTTTAGGAAATTTTGTTTTCCTCGAGTAGAGCAAGGACAATTTTTAGTTTGATGCTGCTACGCCTTCCGTTGTGCGCCTTAATAGGTATATTTTGATTATTGATTGAGCTGTAAATAGGTATATAAATTAAGTAATGAAAAAAGTAAATTTGTACTGCGACTTACGATCAATGACAGGTGTTTAAATATAGCTTCAGTCAATTAGTGATCATTTATTTCCCAAAAAAGCAGTCTTGAAAAAGCGATCAAAAAGTTAGTAATTGATCTGAAATTTCATAACATTATGAGATGCAAATTTTATTTAATTTTTTTTTAACTTACGGACGAGTTCAATGTTGAAGAATTTTATTTATTGTTTGAAATGACTTTGGGCATAATATGAAGCACTTCTTGAGCGATAACAGGAAAAATTAAAAAATCCATAACATAAAGAAATAGATTTTTTAGCATTGAAAAATGCTATTTATGTGAAAAACAATCATTGATCATTGATTGAATTTTATTTTTTATGACTTGCGACTTTGATG